>CM020246.1:84673150-86065921 GCA_009819775.1 Phoenicopterus ruber ruber
TCCAGGTTCTGTATGTCTGATCTCTCAAAACCTTCAAAATCTATCCTTGATCTCAGCAAACACAGCAGAGCACAATGTTATTTATGCATTCATTTATCTTTTCATCAAGGGCGGCTTATGTGGTCTTTACTGACTTTGGTTTCTCATCATCATCGCAGATCAGCATCTGCATTGTGTGCACTTGTAACAGGGATAATGGATCTCACTTACAATACCTACAAACTCAGCTGAGAGCCGTGCAAAGCAAATGGCCATAAATGCACCCATCCTGGCCCAAGTCCTGATGAATAAAAATGAAGATCTTGTCAAATAATAAAGTGACAGGTTAATTTACAGCATGGAATAGTGTGAACGGGGAAAGCGCTGCTTTTCCAATCTGTATGAACGGTGCCACCTATCTGCAGATTAGCAGAAAGCCTCGGATACACTAATTCAGAAATCGGGATAAACACATGTGATGTTGCTTAGTTTTGTAAATATCAGAGGAATGGAATTGATGATAAAGGAAAATGTGAGATTAGACACACACAGTTGCTTTCGAACCTAAAAAAACAAGATTTCCAACAAAGGACTGCTGTATCAAACAGTAATAAAGAGCCTCAAGCAGTTGTCTGTGCTCATGCCAGTTTTCATGCTTTAATTCTGCTGCCCTGTGGTTCTTAGCTTTGACATTGAGATCTGCACGGCCACCAGAGATAATTATTTCAACCTTCAGGCCATCAGGCGCTCATTTTTGATCATGGATATGTAAGAGATTTTTTTTTTTTTTTTTTGCTTCCCAGGCTTTCCAAGTGGATATCAATAGAAGGGTAAAATAAGCAAAAATGGTAAGCATTTTAAGAGATACTAAGACGCTGGGCTGTATGCTAGCTTTTCTACGAGTTTTTCAGGCCTTACTTTTGTTTAACATTATTCAGTACACACTGAAAACACTGACAGACGTATTTGAACTGATTTGAATTTTCCATTGTGGCATTGTTACAAATAGAAATTAAAAAATTAGCTTTGACTTTATAATACTGCTGTCAGTAGCGCTGTCCCAATACCCTCTAATCCCCTAACACAATTTGCACACCATGAATCCACATTTGATACACTTTTTACGGTAACTCCTAGAAATTACAGTAATTTTTCTGATCCACACCTAACACACGTAAGTTAAAACACGTGATTCGTGTTGTAACTACTCTATGCTAAAGTCACTTATGAAGAATACTGATTTCGAGAGTTGCATTATTAAAACTGAATCTGCATTGCAACCCATATAAATTATCAATTATAAATCAAATCTGTCTGATTGGAATCTGTAAATTGGTGTATGTCAGATGTTAAACATATCCCCAAAGTATGAAGCTGGCATGCTATTTAGAGAAGACACAAAACCAATGATACTTGCCACTAACATTATCTTTGCCTAACATTTAATACATGATATTTATTTCAGATCAATGTATTTTGCAGTTACAGATTAAAAGATCTGTGTACTTCTAAAATAACAGCATCAGATACTAATACACCATCTCATTTTACATACACTGCTTAATTACACCGTTTATCACTTGAGTCACTTATGTGCTGCTACGCCCATTTTACAGATGTACAAAGCAAAAATCATGCACTTAAGTGATCAACCATAACAAAACAGCAGACAGATCTAAAATATTTTGTGTTATGCCGCATTATTCCTCTCAGATGCAATATTTAAAGAAAAAAAAAAAAACCCAAGCAATAGTAGGTTAAACCCATCAAACATTTACCTGAAACAGAGATTTACAGCTAGGAATATTGTTCCTGAATTTTATAGTGCTTCAAAATAAGTCTGAAACTAAAAATCTAAACGCATGCATATTCTAAATGACAATATTTTGCAGTGTGGGAAACTGATAAACTGAAGTGCATGTGCAACAAAAAGCCACTGGAGATGTTCCTGCCAAAAAGCCCGTGGGTATTTTCGCCCTAAGTATATTGGACTTGGTCTTGCAATTACATCTGCACAGACAGGCCACAGGTGCAAGGGACACTGAACAGAACGTTGTGCACTTTTGAAGATGCAATTTTGCATGAAAATACTGGATTATAGGAGCTTTTTCTTTCTTCCCCCTTTTTTTTTTTTAAGAAACCAAACAAAATATGACAACCATACATACCCACAGTAACAGCAAAGAGAAATATGAAACAGTCTCCTTGGATGTACTCCAAAGGTGCAAATAAAATGTATTGTCTGTGCTAATTGTACGTATATTAACAAAGATTTGGAAAGACAAAATACATTTAGAACATTTGTCCTTCACATTTTTTCAAATTCAGATTGTTAAAGTAAAATTTCTTATATTATTTCAAGAAATATATTTCAGAATGAGCCAGCTTTCAGAGATATCATGTTTAATGGTTTCTGCAACAGCTCTAGTGTGCATTCATTTTCCTTTATTAAACAGTAGGAGTCAAAGTTAATGCCATCCCCAGGCAAAGTAAACTTTCACACCTTCAGTTTTGTAAAACACTAATTTAATAAAAATACGAACTCCCCATATCTGAGCAGAAGCTACTTCTCAACTCCAAAAGCCCGTTATGCCTTCTGCTGTCCTTGGATTTCACGCTGCTTCAGAGGTACTTCAGAAAACCAAATTCAGAGATTTAGAAATGTCACTGGCTTTCCCGAGAAAGGGAACATTCTTTGAGAAACTGGTATTTTTAAGAGTCTGGAGCACTAGTGGGCATCCAAGCAGTTCACTCCAGGTCGGGAATGGGTATTTGTATGTATTACCTACGAAACTCACAGAGAACTTGCAGGGATGCCTAGTAATGGGAGAAGAAAGAAAGGCTGAGATCCCCAAATGCCTTCACTGCAACAGGAAAGCATCAAGCCGTAGCTTGTGCTACGTAACGAAGTATTAAATGAAAATAAAAATTATTTGACGCCCCTTCGTGCCCTTTCTGTTAACAGCAGTACGGAGAGGCAGGTCTCAGGTCAGCGACCGTGCCCACCGCGGGGCAGCTGGGTATGCGGCTTGTCAGAGGATGAGGTGAATAACGTGGGGTGCAGACGCAGCCCTGCCCGTCCCCCCAGCTTGCCCAGCTCTGCTTCTCTTCGCCGGCGCAGCCCCGCGCGGCACACCCAGCATTGCTGCTTTTCGCTCCTTTCCAAGCGGGCGCTATCCCGAGAAGCTGGGATAGCGCTGGAGACAGCTTCCACGTCCTCGGCGTTGGCTCCCGGGGATGATGAGCAGTCAGCGTGGAAAATTCTTCACAGACCTTTGCAAGCAGAGCGTTTCAGTAGAGCTGCGAGTACGATGGGAACGGAGAAACTTTTGAATGTTCTGCCCACCACAAGACAGCTGGCACACAATTATCATTCCTCCTATTCTACAGATGGAAAAAATGAAGCTCAGAGAATTGCCTAAACTCTTACAAGAATTGTGTGACAGAGGTCTGAACGCAATCCAGATCTCCCAACCCTACTCTTTAAGTAACTATTTGGAGAATACGAACAACAAGACAAGTAGGGAGGTCTAATTGGATTTCGCTGTCAGTAACTCCGAGAGCCACCCGCCAATAGGCAGCCCGGATAAAATGTTTATGGTACAAAAAGGATCCAGTGGTACTGCGAAAGAATAGGGCTTGTATAATCTATTCTACTATTCCCCCCCCCCAGTAGAAATTCTGAAGCTCGGTATGGAAAGAAAAGAAAGGGGCAACTCTGATCATACCGTGCCGCTTGGGAAGGACGGGCAGGAAACTCACAAGAGTTAATGCAGTCACATTTGACTTAAAACTTTTTGATATTGAGATATTCAGGCAAGCAGCATAGGAATAATGAGATAAGAGAACGCAAGGGTGTGAGTGCTATGGAAATATACGTGTTAGTATGCAGCATGAAAGAGCACCCTCTGTTGTTTTTGGTTAACAGAAGCAAGTCTCCCGATACCTCAAAATAATACTTCAGTTCCAGAAAAGATTGAGATAAATCATCACTGCCGACATACAGATATCTGCAAACACTTCCCCGGGAGTTCAGGCACCGCGGTTTGTTTGGGAAGGAGGGTGATGCATGCTGAGAGTTCCTGGATTCTGGAAGGAAGAATATGCTGTGCCCTGGCAAACTCTAGTTGCCTAGACCAGAAGCTTTTTTAGAATAAAAGACTAACTGGTGTATGCAAAATAAGCCCCCCCCCAAATCTTATGAAGATCCAAAACTGATGTGATGGGTGATTTTTATTCATGATTTTTACAAGGCATTAAGAGTTTTAGTTAAGGGTACACATCATCATTAAATACAGGAGTCGCCAATACTAATTAAATGTACAAAATATCTGATGACAGATTAGACATTCCAATCAGTTAAAAAGATTGGCTGTATTCTAATGGAAGATGTTAAATATATCAATGACAACAGCGGAACTCTTAAGAACATGCCATTTCTGCACCAGGGAATGTGTTTTCCTTATTTAGAGCTAAAAATCTCCTATAAATGGCAAGTTTTCATTAATTTATTTCCTGCAACCAGAAATCACTGATTATCTTAAGGACCCAGAAATTATAGAAATGCATGATGATCCACATGATTCAATTCCAGCGATACACCAATGGTGATGTAACAGAATGAAAATAAATGGTGATGTTATGGTGAATAAAGTTGGATGCATCAGGTGCCGTCAGCAGGTTCTGCTCAAAGTAAAGAGCTTGAATATGAACAGATTTTAAAAATGTACTTTCACACTAGGGTCCATACCCTAGTGCCTTTCAAAATTACACCATTAGTTAAGAGACCAAATTGAGAACCTTAGAGATAGCTAATAAAGTTTAGACAGATTATAAGAAATATTATATTGCAAAGGTGTAAATAATGGTTTGTAACAAAGCATGCATTTTGTTTGAGCATCGTTCTCACTGAAGAAATGTGCTATTGAGAGTTTCTGGGAAAATTAGTCTCAAATTGATTGAGTATTGACCTAGTGAAAAATCCTCCATGATACGTTTTACACCGTTTCCATGAAAAATTGTGAAATTTTGTAAATAGGGAAAACCACATTGCATATGTATTCAGAACTATGCAGCTCAACAGTCAACACTTTCATGATTAAGCTTTGCTTTACATAATGTACGGGGAATGAGAGAAAAGTAAAATTTCAAAGAAAAATGGTTCCTTCCTGCAGATTTCAAAGATGCTGAAGCAAAGAGTTCCTCTAACGCATCTCCTGTCTGTCGAATAAGATTTTTTCACTGGAGGTAGTATGAATATGTCAATTACAGGATCATTTAACAGCACTACCTTGAAAGAAGCTGCTTGCCACAAGACCTGACAATGTACAATCTCTTTTTTTCTGCTTGCACAGATTCTGAATATTCAGGACCAATCTTGAAAGGGACACCCAAGAGTTACTATAATAATAATGGGTTTTCCTTTTACTAGTTTACTTTTTCCAGCCAAACATTTCTAGAAAATTCTGTCCCAGAATAGTATTAATGATATATTTTGCACAGTAAACACTGAAAAATAAAAATAAAAATCAGGAAATGGCAATATCTGAATTGTGGTAGCAACCTTAATGTGGCCCCCATGGGGCAATATATTGTAATGATCAACTACAACAGCGTGCATTGCAAGTTCCTCAAAAAGTTCCCAAACAAGAGTGGGAAATACGACGTTTTCTGTACTACTATTCATAAAACAAATTTTAAATTATTCCATGTGTGCCAGAAAAGGGTCCACAGCACAGCATCTAAGAACTAAAACTATTGATTAGTGCTTATAACAGGAACTCACATTTCTACCTTTTTATCCATCATGTTATTTCTCTGAGTTTTTGACATCATTCTGTGCCATGTATAATCGGTTTCTCTGACTCCCTTCATAAATATTCAGGTTCCAATGTAACAGGTATGTAGGCAAATGCATAACTTTATACACAAAACTATATGCAGAGAAATCACGCAGCACTCGAGGGTTTGCATGATCAGATTCCCTCTATAGCTTCACTGAGATTTTGAAGAGATGGGAAAAAAAACCATATTAATTAGAAAACATGACTAAATAGCCACTAAAATTGGCGAGCGCAGTGTGCTGTGTTTTCTATAAGTATCTAAACATTTTTTGTAAATTGACTATAGTCCAAGCTGGCAGTCCCCCTTTAAATAAAACAAGACAGAATATTACATTAGCCACTTAAGTTTGCAGCTTCATTAACTTCACAGCTACTTTAGTTACCTGTCCCCTTCCCCAAATTACACCTAAGAAACACAGCGCTGCACATCCATGCAGTTAAATTAGCTTCAGAATCAGCTATTTTATCTTCCAAAATGCCCTAAAGGAATATTGTTCTAGCTGGAAAAAATGCCTGCATACTGCATGTTCTCAATCCCTCTGCTGAGATCATCCCGTTTTTTTACCAGCAGCAACATAAATTACAAAGTTAGAAGACATGAATTCCTTTTAATTATTTGTCCGTTTTTTTGTCTGGCATTTCACAGGCGTGTTCCTCTCTTATCCCTCCCGCAGCAGAGTTAAAATCACCTATTTTGCCCAGGCAGAATTGCAAGAAGCAATTCTGTATAGAAAGGCTTCATATGCTGCGTTACTACTGCTAGTTTAGGAACTGGCTGGAAAATAGGTGTAAACGTGATATACCCCTTTTCCGCCTACAGCAACCAGTTACTGCAGCTGTGGTGCAGCCTCAGAGGCTGCACGTGCACCACACGGAGCAAGGGCTCAAGCTCTGGCGTGCTGCGTATCCCCTGCCTCACCTCCAACCCGTGCTCTCCGAACGGGGCACGGGTGTTCCTGGCGGGATCTGCGGCCGTGCCCAGCGGGCAGCACGGAGCAGGCAGCCTGCCTTTGCTCTGGAGAACAGCAGAGAGAGGGAAAAGTCTACCTGCACGCACGAGAGTCATAGCACGTCATCGCCCTCAGGGTAAGGGAACGGGCTCTGGCTGTGTTTAGTTTAAGAGCATAGAAAGCAGACCGCGCTCAGAGAAAGCCGAGAGCAACACACGCACGGGGAGACTGCTTCGTAAAACAGAGAGCGGCCCTGCCCCGTCCACGCAGTCGTGTGAAGGACAGCTTGGATCTGCATCAGGGCGCTGCACCCGCGCGTGAGGTACCTCAGGTGGGATTTACCCCTCCGCCCCTCCAGCCGTACGTGCTCTTGCTGCACGCACGGACAAGCAGAGGCCAGTCTGATGCACACTCGCACCCGTGTGTCACAGGCGACACAGGCTTACCTTGGAATTTCACTGCTGAGACAGTCGTCAGAAGAACAGAGGCTGAACTGCAGTTGCCTAAAGAGCTGACTACTCTTGGCCTCAGTGTTTTCTCAAGCACACAGAAGACTGGAATGCCCTGTTCCTCCTTATGTAAAAGGTTATGGGTTTAAGTCGGTGAATTGTTAAAGTCTGGTTTGGAGTTTTATAGCAGTAAGTGCAAGCTCATGGCAATACTGGTATAAGCATAGCAAGCATAACGTATCGGGCCCTACGGAAAAGACGGGCAGTTCTTCGCGAGAAGTGGTAACAGACAAAAAACTTAGCGCAGAGAAATATTTAAATACTGTGCTCCCACTCTGAGAGCTGCCAATACCTGCTACTTAAAATTGAAACACTTTCCTTGCATCCCTTCAGGAAAGCTGCTGCATTTTCTGCCGTGTGAAACATTCATGCATCTATGTCATCAACTAAGACTTTCAATAATGCATTTATTATGTGGCTCTGTGCTACTGGCTTGCAATAAAAAAAATTGAAAAGAAAAGATGAGATAAGGGACTAGATATTAAATGCAGCATATGTTGTTCTTAGGTGTATGTAGAAGTTTAATACAATATTCATTTACACTGCAATTTTAACTGTATCAAGGAATATACATTTTCTCAAGAAATAACTAACACACTAGTAACTACACTTGAAATGTGTCTTTTTTTGTGCACTTCTTAAAGACACTGCAATTGCAGTTCTTCTGAATATGAACTTTAGCTTAATATGAACAGTAACTTTACCGGATTTGCTACACAATTGTTTTAATAATTCCCTGCTTGGCAACCTTATAGTATATTTCATACCACTAGGAATAGGAGAGAATCTGTATTTTTTCAGTTTTGTATCACCGACTTCTTTTACTGGTAAATCTAACTTTTTTTTTTTTTTTTAAGAGAATGCTCTTCCAAAGCCTGCTCTGGCATTTGCAGATACCCGTATTTATTTTAGCACAGCTATGCCCACTTCGTGCCAGGTGCGATTCCGTGAAGTCAACACAGCTAACAAACCGTGGACAACGCTGACGCGCCGCAGGACTGGAACTCGCCCGTGGGAAGAGGGTTCTGGTTAGCAGGGTGACGTGAGCAACCAGCGCAGCCCAACGGCAGGGGCTTGCAGAGCAAAACTGTTCATGCGGAGGATCCGGCATCACAATCTGATGCTACACAAATCTGAGTGCAGTGCACCGTCTGGCTCGGCTTCACATGCAAGAAATCCAGCTTGCCTACTCTTAGACTGCTCTGGGATGATAGTGAAAGCACGGTGAGGACAACTGGGAGATGGGCTACGGATGCACGCTGCTGAACCAAGCTCAACCACCAACTAGGTGCACTTACCAGCTCTGCTTCTCTAGATACAACTCGGGTCCCAAAGAGCTAACGTCCTAAACAGATTTTCACAAACCGATGAGAACCATCAGAAGAAAGGAAAATGATGAAGGTGATTGCTTGACCTCACTATCAAGGTCATGGATGCTGATTGCCCTTGGATGCCCAGTGCTCTGCAGTGAGGAAGAAAGGAGACAAAGAGGAAAGTAAAAATCACCCCAAGCTGGACGATGTGGAAAAGCAGGAGAGGAAAAATGGGAGGGCAGAAAGCAGCCACAAAGGATGGAGGCAAGGAATAACAGACAGCAAACACCTGGGGAATTAAAAAAGGAGAGAAATAAACAAGAGAAACACTGCAGAACATGTTCTTGAAGATCTGGGAATTAAAAAAAAAAAAAGTATTTCTGACCTTCACGTACTGATTCATAACTGATTTTTGTTGTTGTTTTTAAAGAACCACCCAGCTCAGGACAGTCTGAATTTGATTCTCTTTAAAACTATGAAGAAAACAATTCCAAATGATTCTAAAAGGATTTGCGAACACACTAGACCTCTCAAAACCAGACCCAACGTACCAAAATCAGCATTCACAAACACAGAAGCCCCTGAACCAACAGTGACTTTGATAAAATACTAGCTTTACCTGTGTGCCGCAGGTCAAAGCCTATAAAAACCGAGGTAATATTTTACTACACAATAAAAGAATAGCGCGCCTAAGTGTACTGAAACTGGCAAATGGTAGCTATGATATATGCTTTGGCACCGAGTACAGTCAGCAGGTCAACGGTAAAAGCAATAGTAATTATTTATGCACAATGGCATTGCAGCAGAACGCTGACAGGCCATTGCATGTCTGTTTTCAACCTCACAGAAGGCAATGGTCAGCTAAAAGCAGCACCTCGAGGCTTTCCTTTCGAAAAATTAACTTACACTTTTTACAGAAATCCTACCCTGCTGCCATGCAATCAACAGACAGGATAAACCCAAATAATTTACTCCACGAAATTGCAATCATGTTGTCAATGTTTCAGCACTTAAGACAATCATTCCAACTTACCAAACTGACAAAGTTGGAGCTAAATTTTAAGGTAAAAAACTGTAATAACTCCTGTCTGAATTAATTTCACAAACTAACACATATTACAAAATTAAAGCGTACAGAGAAAGGTTTTTGCTAACAGTACTCAAACTTCTCCATACCTTATTTTAAAAGATCTGCATTTCCTTTCCGCTATTCTGAAATGAGTTAGGCAGCAGAAAGAGATATATAACAATAATTAGTCATGAAAATGTGGATTATCACCTGCTTTGAATTTCTGATTAATCATATATGAAAATATCAAAGAATACTTCACAAGAAAACTTACAATCTGAGAATAGAGACACCAAGGATGAGTGATGTGAAAAGATGCCAGGAAAGTCGTTTTAAGGTAGATATACTTCATTTTGGAGATCTTTAACTGCCAGCAAGTATTCGCTGGAAAATAACCCTTTGTGAAGGATGGACTCTACTTGCTTGGGAACCGGTGTTCTGGGATGGAGACGGAGCTTTGGGGAAATGAGGCTGGGAAGAGGTCATTTAGAAAAGCTCCGTTCCTGACGCGGTTCAGGCATCGCAGCCCCGCCGAGGTACCGTACTACTCACAAACCTGTGGCGAACCACTTTCAACATGACCCCGCAGCTTCAAGTTGGGGGAGAAGTACACGGGATACTAGAATCACAAATAGAACGTGAGGTAGATGTATGAAAAATAATAAATTAACAAATCAATACCAAAAATGCAGGAAAAATAATTCATCTGAATTTCAGTATAGACAACATCTTACAATACCATACTGCTGAAAATAAATTTGCCGACAAAGTCATGTTTTAACATCGTTACAGAGTGAAAGAGGATAATGACTACGTTAACAGAATCAAAGATGGAAAATCCTGAACTGGCCATAGATGTAAATACCGAAGAGAACAGACAAATAATACAAAAGAACCTACAGGGCTTTCAGATTCAGATCTCTATACAGAAAAATATAAAAAAATGAGATTAGGATCATAAAAATGACAGTGAATAAAACAGGGAAAATAGTTCAAAGACCATACATGTAATGAGAGAAACAAATTTAAAAGGCAATAAGTGACCTTGAGATTATATCAGTTGCTAAACTTATATTAAGTTTGCAGAATAATAGAGTAGGTTTGCAGAGTAACAAGGGTAGATGTGAGAAAAAAAAAAGCTTGGGAAATCACAGGTAATAGACCTCTTTTATATTCAGTTCTGTAATCTTCCCTATCACTTTCAGTATCAAGATACTGAAATAAGAGATGATTAAAAGAAAAACACAAGAAAATAATTAAATGCTGAATCACCAGTAGATTGCTAGCTTAGCTGAGAGGCAGCCATGCAGGAATGCTTGAAACGCCTACATACACGGTCAGAAAGAGAAATATTGGAATGATAGGGAAATATAACTAGGAATAGTCAGATTAAATTAAAAAAAAAAAAAAGGAAAAATGCATGCTGCATATCAGGAAAATCTTCCTGGCAGTGAAATTGTGGAATAATTTCTCAACAAACTAGAAGAAACACTCAGTGGCATAATGAAGGGAACAATGCGGAACTAGCAGGGGGGCAGACCAAAAGATCTAAGAAGTATTTTCTCCATCTAATTCTAACGGACTATTAAAGGAGACAATCAATAGTCAGGGAGGTAAGTTATTTTGATAAGCTCCATGGTTTTCGTTCTTTCAGAGGAAAGACCATGGTTGAAGTTGGGAGAAGAAAAAAAGAGGAAACACCAAGCTGTGTGCTTTCTTACAGTTACTGTTTCCCATTGTGGACGTTACCATTATCTTTACATATGAAGAGAGATTGAAATAATCTAGAGAGGTCCCCCACACTACAACACTGAGATAAAGAAGAACTTGAAAGAAACACCACATGGTCTGGCATCAAATTAAATGGGGAAGAACAGAGTCATGTTTCCTGGGGGAAAGAGACTGAATATTATGAGGTTAGTCACACTATTAGTGGGGCCAATAATGTCACTTAGAAGAAAAATAAGTGTGATATATAACTAAATTTTTCACATCGTTTCAGTTTGGCAGAAGAGACATACTGCTGTACTGAAGTTAGAGAGCAACAGCACAATTCTGTCAGGTAAAAGCAGTGAAGAAGGAATCCAGACACTTGGGCAGCTTTTTTCAACAATTCAGCAAAACAACTGAACAATAGGTGAAATTAGAGCCTAAAACGTGACTCTCGTAATTAAAAAATATAAGCAAAACCAATATTTGACACTTATTTTAAAGTATAATACAGTGCCAGAATACACCTATATTTGAATATTGTATTCACATTATATTCCACACGTTTTTACCCACAGTCAGAGCACTAACAATTTAGACTGAATGGCTCAGAAAACAGCAGGTCTTCTTTATTACAGATGCTCTTAGTGCCGTTAATATAATCAGCTGCTTCAGGAACAGCGTTAAGATGCATGAGCTACTGGTAAATAGTTTAGAAATAGACTGGTTAAAAATATCGCCTACCGAAAGATACGGGAAAACAAACATGGTCAAATGGCTTATGCACAGAACTATAAAACCCAAACTCTTAAATTGTAAACCAGCTGTGCTACTCAATTAGCGTCTGTATTTCAGTCAAGTCACAAGCCTGTTGTGTCTCAGTATCTGTAGCCGTGAAAGGAGAATAAACAATATTTGTCTTTTTGCTTTATGAAGCTTTGGCTGAGAGCCCTTTGGGGCAGGTAATGGGTCTCTCATCCCGCTCTTCTAAAGACTGAGCAAGTGACAGCGCAAAAAAAATACGTTACTATTTAGGATGCTGCAAGAGGAAAAATATTTGGGCAATACATTAAGTTCTAGATACATGTCTAGCATGTATCTTACATATCAAGCATCTAGCACTAGTACATCGCACTTGACACCAATCTTTTCTATCGGTTTTGTTCCATGTTACCAGTCCAGAAATTAATGAAAGAACATATTCACTTCCCGAACTCTTTTAAATGCTTTGTAATGGTTAAGTAAGTACTTTGTAGGCTAATAAAGAGCAGTAATTTCAGGACACTGACTATTAAATGAGCAGACAGGCTCGGGAAAGTAATTGCTCAAAAAACCAGCAGTGAGACGACTTTGGGGGACAGGAAGGGCGCTACAGTTTTCAATGAATCTGCAGAAGCGGGGTGGGAAAAACAGAAAAAAAGGAGGACAAGGTCCTACGTGACCTGTGAAGCTGTTTCACCAGGGCCTTCCAAAGCACCTCAGCCGGGATTAATTTTCCTGTATGTCTGCACATACAGCAGGTCCAGCACCCTTTGAATAGTGACATGTATCGCTGCTACACGGACACTTCAGGCCTCCTTGTCCTCCCCTGCGGTGGCAGGAAAGGAAAGATCCCCCTCCTAGCTCCTTCATAGCTCAACAGCAGTTTTGGGAAGGCACAGGAGAAGGGCTGGTTTGGGGACTACAGTCCCTACAGCGTCTTGAAGAATCACAGTTGCAGCATGCAACCCTTCTACTTTGTGCAGATCAGTACAAATTCCACTGTAACGGGCAAGCGCCCCTGGGCAATACCTGTACTATTCCAACAATCACTTGCTAGCCTGAACTTGGCATCAAAACCAGCCCTCCCACCACAGGCACAGCATTTTATAAAAGTCTGCAGCTTGCTTTCCTCCATGCTTCGCAGACTTCACATTCTGGCATGTTTCTGAAGCAAGCCAGAGACAATGCGTATTGGAGTATGCCTTGATGTTTGGACGGAAAGGTTCACCTTCTAACTGATAACAGATGGAGACACAATGCATAACCCACTGCATGATTCATTTAAAGACTCTCTCACTAGGCAACTTAGCATTTCAATAATCAAACTACACTCTCAGAGAGCCGGGGAGGGTATAAAGGGTTGGCTCCTTCCTAGATAACAGTGCCAGACTCGGCAAACAAGGTCAGCAACGAAAGTGGCTTTGGAAGGAATACCACTAAGTTAATTAACTGATTCAGATAAAACTCCGAGCTCATCTTAGAGATGAACTTAGGCTGCCAAGTGTCAAGAAGGGAAAATGCTTTCATATGTTTTCTGTGTTTAGCTACCCTTCCCCAAAACCTCCAGGAACTCACAAGATCTATCACTGTTTTGACGGAACGCTTGGATGAAGAGTACAGAAGACATCAGCTATCAAGCCACACACAAAGTTTGACAAATGATGTCACATGCATGCACAACACTTACCTAGCAGCTGCAGACACATATACACCACTGATATTGGGTTCAAGCCCTTGTCAATAACTGAAGGTAGCAAAGCCTGTCTTTTGGCAGGCAGGAGCTGATCAAAGTTCCTACGAGCACTCTCATCTGAAATGCTGTTAGAGATTATTTCTTTGCTCATAACGAATTCAAGTTGAGAGGAAAAGAAGTGGAGTAGATAGTCCACACACAGACAGACTGACAAATACTCCCTTTGTTAGTACACATGCTACTGTTAGTATCCTCAATTTTGTGAATATTCCAGTGATGTGGCGGTGCTGAAGGGTGGTAACCTATACGAGCAGGACCCTACTGCAACTCTTCAGGTACTTCATGTGGGTTAGAAGTATTCAGCAGTTAAGTCAAAGCCAAAGAAATAGCTGGGGATACGGAACGGTGGAGGCAAACACGGTAATCTCAATGGGTTGGAAAATTCGTTGAGTTCAGGATACAATGAAGACTTGCATTTTTTCTTTGGAAAACTTACTCCCCTGAATTATGATGGCAACTCGTCTGAAGAGTTTAAACAAAGCAACAAGACCACTTCTCTTGTAAAAGGCACTCATGAGAAGTGTCCTTCAAGAGGAACGTGGAAGAGAGGTGGATTAGGGGTAAAAAGTGGATTTACATAGCGCAACAATGGATAATGAACGTTATACTACGTCAAATAAATGGGGCGAGGTGCCTTTGAAGGCTGTTCCTTTTTCCCATCAAATCTCTCGATGAAGCATATGCGTGGCAGCCATTGCTGAGGAGGAAGAAAGCTGGTGACTTTTGTTGTACTTTGCCTTTTCTGAAGCAATTTACCTGGAGAGACAATAACATTCTCTACTTCATCTGAGGGCAGCTGAGTTCTTAGTTTTTGAGCACATATCTGTAGGTACCCTTTCATTTATATCAGAAACGAGCCTTCGTAATCCCTGGTCCTCAAAGCCTGAGCGTGGCATGCACTTCCCTGGGGATGTCATGATGTTGTACGCAGGATCACCCAGCCACCACTCATCTGAAAGCGGTGAAAATCGTAGCCCTTGACATTTCTACAACCATCTTTGCTACCAACTGTCCTTCGTCATTTCCTAGAGTTTCTCCTTGATGCCACAAAAAAAATCCAATAGCAAAAGTGCCACCTAGTCCCAGATTAAAAAGCAGAATTTGGCAATTTGGCATAGAAATTGCCTTAGAAAAAGGAAAGGAATACAACCTTTTTTGAAAGTATGTCCAGCTCTGTATGGTTTTTGCAGCTGAGATATTGCTGAGTGCTTTCTCCCCTTCCCTTCTCTTTTCTTCTACCCAACCTTCAACCCAATGCTGAGTTAGAAAACTGATCTTGCACTTGTGAGAAATCATAGCTTCAATCACAGAATATAAATTCTAATACACACATCTGTATTACACACATAGAAAACCTATGTGGCTGGATATATTCACCCAACTGTGTTCTCTCTTACTTTTTTACAAAACATAATTTCTCCGTTATGAATTTGAGCTTTACAGGCCTACATCTTCACAAAAATAGACGTGTTTCAAATTCTACTAATAAACTTTAAGGAAAATCCCTACAACTACACTATTATTGTAGTCTGAGATAAACCTTAATGTGCAGTTAAGAAGTGACATACGATAAAAACTGTTATACTAGCTGCTTGTCTAGTCAGAAATCCCACCATCTTTATCTCTTAAAAAAGATATATTTTTCATGTAAAAAGACACATATCTCTTTAATAAAGCAAAGATGTTATTAAAAGTAAGCCCATGTCAGCAAAGCTTATCGACTGTGTGATATAAACCTTAAATGCAGTAGTAACTATTTCAGAAAGAATACAAAAGCCACATCAAAATGATATAAGACTAAGACTCACAAATGTAAGGAAATTATTTCCAACTGGCCACAGAATATGGAATTATCTTTTTCTACAACTCACCGCATTTTACCTAGGTAATGCAGCTCACATGGCAAAGTACAGTTCTAAAATAATTCATTGTTCAGAGACCCTTATCAGCTGCAAAGCCAAAGCTGGAGCAGGGCCATATCAGCTGCAGAGCCAACATATAACAGAGTGAAGAGTGGAAAGGACAGATTGCAGTGTCTCCCCATTCTACTGCTGCTATTGCAAAATACCAACCTCTGAATTTCCATCCTATTTGTTACACGAATGCCAGTTTATTATTCAAATGGAACTATGGCATATTAGTATGAAAAAGAGCGATACGGAAAACAAATTTAAGAGATTCTGCTACAGCCTTTTTATCCTTTTAGGAAGGCTCATTTTTGCATGAAACCTTGCACAGTAAGATTTTTAATATTATACAAAGATAGGAGAGCATGAATAGTCTCAGTACCATTTGTTTAAAAAAAAAAAAATCCCAGAAGGACACAGCATAAACCCTCAACTTTCATTCAGAGCCTGAACAAAACAAGCACGCACACCAAACAAGAAAGTGGATGGCCCCAAACCCCAATTCCCACCTCAATGTCAATCAGAACTCAGCATCTGTAATGTATGTTTTGATTTTTTTTTAAATGAGGAAGGAATGATGCAAATGGTAACATCTAGACTTGTCATCTGTATACCAAAGCTCTCATTCAGCTGAACATATGCTGAAATTTAAGCATATTGAAACAAAGCCCAAGTCTCAGCCAAACTGAATTCAAAGTGGCTGAGATATTAAGGCCACACTGCTGCAAGACATACAGGCGTATGATAAAACTGAAGCATGATCTTAATCTCCCATTAGTTCACAAACACATGCTAAAGCATCACCTTCATAATAATAGATGTTGTAATAGTGTTTTTCATCGTTAGCTCTCAGAAGAGTTTTACAAGGAAAAACGGTGGTTCTCCCCGTCGCAAACACGACACAAGCAAAGCCGACGCTCGGTGAACTCTGCGGCCGTTGGGCAACGCAGGATCGGGCCGCGCTTACAGAATCATCACAGAATCACAGCGCAGTTTGGGTCGGAAGGGACCTTTAAAGGTCACCCCCGATACACAACCACAGCAGGCGAGACTCCACCGAGCACGGCAGCTGCTTTCTCAGGAGCGTAAGGTGAACTTTCAAACAAGCACAGCTCTCTTTATTTTGGGTAGGTGCAAGATTTGGCTCAACTAAGCAGTAAGATTTTAAAGTGCAATTTAACAATAACAACTTATTTAAATAGTGCCTCTACGCAAAAGCATCTTCCTTTTTGTTAAACACTACATAATTTCCTTACTAGCTTTGAGAAACACATACTACTAGACTGAAAACACAAACTGCACCTGGTATTCTCCAATCCATCTGCCTAATATGTGATGTCTATATGTATTTTCAGATACGTACATAAAAATGGCTTTCCTGTAAAACAGATCCTTACTATCTGCTGCTCTTTTTCGAAGTTTGTGAGATTTCACAGCGTAATCATCAGGAAATAATGTATTTTTATTTAGATACCTTAATATGGATTTGGTGTGTAAGTTTACCATTTGCACCTGAAAACGCTGATCTAATTGCGTATGACAGAGCGTAAACCTTTGCCTAAAAAAACCGGACTAGGTATATTCTTTACCTATTTCAGTCATTTGAATTAATAATTCAAGTTGCATATAATAAAAAGCACATGTATGCGTGATTGGCAAAAAAAGCCATTATTTATTTATAGCTAATTAGCTTTAAAAGTAGAATTTAGAAAAACAAAACCACTGACAATCCCTGAATTGCTTTAGGTGTTCTGTGCCCGAGCGGGGCAGTTGAAGAAGAGCCGACTCCAAAAGGCAGCCAGAGCCCCGCTACGAAACGGGGAGCCCCGGGAGACAGCGGCAGCCTCCTGACACGGGCAGCGCTGTCGGGTCACGCTGCAGCGACGCTTCTCCTCTGCTCCCCGGGGCTGGCTGGGATCCCGACCAGGACCGTCCCCCCCGACCACCCGCCCTGCTCCCCCCCGGCTGCAGCCGCCGCTAATGAGCGCCGGGGGTGGCAGGCGGATTAGATGCGCTGCGAATACCCAGTTTGGAAGCCAGTTGTAAGGTTCCTGTTCGAAGAAGAAAACTTGCGTCGTGTGTTTCAAGGAAAAAAGAAAATTAAGAATTTTAATCTGTTCTAATGCATCACACCTGGATAATGGCTCTACAATTATCGAGCAATATTGCCTGTTTGTCTGTACCTGACCGTAAGATATAAACCTAATTTACTGAGGAAATTGACATAAGAAGAAAAAAACCCCATTAAAATCCCCTAACATTAAAATACTTTATAATTATGAAAATAATCCAGAAATGAAAATATCTTATAAATGGACTCTCAAAAGATAAAATGCATTACTTCATTATTTTACCAAATTAATGTTAACCTTCATTAAAAAAACCTGTTCTGCTTTGTCAAAATGGTAATAGTACATTTTAGCCTCATATTTAGAAATAATGCATAGAAGAATTCACAAATAAAACCTAAAATATACATTACCAATATGATATAAATCACAAAGGTAAACCCAAATAAACATTATAAAAATAAATTATTGAAGCATATTCTGAAATATATACATGCTCCCTACCTTCAAGTTACTCTTTATTACTCACTCTCTGGTAACAGTACATTTCCCACAGGGATCGATTATGTAAATCTATACATATAAAAAAATGTATGAAGCACAGTTGAAACAAAAGACCAGAATTCAGACTCAACTTTAATGTATCTAAAAGTAAGTTATACCAACTACCATTTTCCCTCCTAACTTCCTTCAGTCTCTAATTATGTGACAACAGCAAAACCTATGAATATAATTTGTGAAACTGTCTACACTTTAAGACTCTTAATAGAACTGTAAATTGAAAGAGCAAACAAAAATTCTCTTGCAATGAGTCATAGTTTGCGGTAATATTTTAGAAAGAAATGGTAACAGATATAGGTTCTGATATTCTCTTTGGAGCCAAATTCATCACATGCATCTGAACATTTAATATGCTGACAAACAGTTATGACAACATCCTTGTTCCTATCACACATAGAATTTCTGAAGACGGTGGTCTTCGCATTCAACTAAGAAAGTAAAAATAACAACACAGTATCTCGCAGTCTGTGTTCTTACCAAAATTCTCTGTAGTTTTATGACTGAGGAAATACACATCAATCAAGTATTCCGAAAGTGTGTTTCCACCTTTCACGCATCTAGAACTTGATAAATATGTTAATGTTGATCCGCATCGTGCAGAATACACACATTCACAAAGACCCATCAAAAGTTAATATATCTGCTATTTGATTATTGTCCGCGTGCTGCAGCGTGCCAATTTTCAACTCTAACATCATTTGGGTTCTTCTTTACAGCCTGAATATTATTTTTATATACGGGAAGGCAGCAGTGAATTGCTGCCAGAGGTGATACAAAGAACAAAAAATGAGGTCTTTCACTCAAAAGATTTTTATCTCCTTCTTCGTACTGCATTCAGAGGCAAGAACTTGTTCAACAAGTTGCTATCAGCGTTTCTTACACTGGAGGTAAGGTTGCTTAAAATATTAATCTGATGAGGAGTTAAAACAGTAAGCTTATACACATAATGCAGGAACTAGGCTACTCTTCTTTTGTACCTCAAACAAAAAGCAACCTGTGTTTATCTTGAGAGATTCGAGAGATTTTCTTATCTGGAATTTCTACTGCGTACCTTATGTGTTTTGATAGATAGTGCGGTTTAAAAATACTTCCCAGCATCAATCTAATCTCAAATGATGTAACATTAGTGCAAATATGGACCGATGTTTTTGACTTCTCATCAGATTAATATATTGTTGTTTTAGGGAAGACCTCTCATCATTTCAATATATATTCTGCACCCTGAAGTGGATTATGTAAACAAAGAAAGAGATAGCAGTGTGCTAGCCACCCTAACGCACGTGAATCTGCTGTGATTTTCCTGTCCATTGAAAAAGCAGTATGAATTACAAGCGAGAGATCTGACAAATTGTTATCTCCTCTTCTGCTGCCGAGCATTCGTTACGATCCCCGCAAAGCAACGTGCCTCAGCCTCACGATTTACCGATTTGGCTGCGGCATCGGCGTTCCCCCATCAAGAGGGTTTCCATACTCCCGTTCCCGAGTTTCGTTTATTTTACACCGCGCTTCCCTCCCTTTGATCCCGCCTGGTACGCGGCTGGCTCTGAGCTACCCTGGGTGGTCTCCCGTCAGATCCCAGCGATCAGTGTCTCTCTCCACCGGTTGCCTTCTGGGGGGACTCCTATCAGCTGTGCTCTTACACGCATCTGACAACTTTATTAGCCGGCTCCGATAGCGCTTCAGAACATCTCCACGGCGCGCACACCCTTCCTCAAACAATCCCACCTTTGTAGTTGACTTAGAACAAATAATTCTATGAACACTTCAGCTTTTATACTCCATAATAAGGTTGAAATGAAGAGAAATTTCACATTATGTGCAAGCCGGGGGTTGGTTTTCATGTTTGGGCTCAAAAAATCAATCCTGGATTGATTTTTGTGTATATATCGTTATTGTCAGAGGATTAATTGATGAATTTTTCATTTGATGAGTCAGGTGGAATGGGCTCCAAGGCACACAGTGAGGAGAATTTTAATTTACTCTGCTTCTTGGTGCTAAGCAGCAAAATTATCAATTGCGATACTTACTCCATTAGATTTTTCCTGCTCAAAAACAATGTTTGGAGTATATATGAGTGCAAAGCTGAATTTCTGAGTGTATGCACATCCCACATTAAAACCTGCTTAAATTAGAAGTTTCTGAATGGATTTTCATTTTGTTTTCTGAAAGCGCCCTTTAGTTTTAAATGTTCTTTGCAGATTTTCACACTTACTATCATTAAAACGTATTTGGAATTCAGACTTTGGAAAAAACATGCCTAGATTAACACAAGGAATCTCAATTCAATAGAAGGTATAACCTCACAAGTTTCACTTACACTGTACCAGAATTTTTTTTTACCGTGGCTTTCAAATGAAAAAAACCCCCACATTTTAAGTTTACCTTTTCATTTTAAACTCCACAGTAGAAGTCAATCTTTTCACCTATGATGCATTGGAGTGTCTTGGTATAAAAACACACAACTGATGAAATTCTTAAAGCTCAGAAAAAAGCCTCTCTAGCTTATCTGCTGAACACAATGGGCCGGAACTTTTGTGTACAGGTACAAAACACATGCTGTCTATTTGTGAGCTGGTGCAAAAGTGTCACTACACATTAAACTCCCCAATTTTGGCTGGCTCCATATGAAATATCATTTTTTTCACTGCTTGCTCTGATTTCCAGATGAGTCTGCAAGGCTTTATTCAATATCCTGGAGTCTCTGGCGTACAGGAGGTGCAACGCTATTTTCCCAGGCCAGGAAAGGAGGCAAAAAGATGGCACGTGAAGTGCCCTTATACTCCGGCATGGAACCTCTTGCAAAGTTCAGGCAGCTTTGCCTGAGCATTACAAAGCAAATCCAGCGCGGCACAGCCTGCAATCACAGCCAAACACCAGCAAGATAAGGGTGTTCAATGACTGCGGATGAAAGGATAAACAGAAGCAAGGACCACCTCGTAGCTAAGACAGAGAGCACATAAATATACAGATCTTTCCCAAACTCTGTCACAAATTTTCCTGGACTGTATTCTTCCAACACTCGTCTACAGAATGACGCACATACCACAGAGACAACAAATACCACTTT
Source organism: Phoenicopterus ruber ruber (assembly GCA_009819775.1). Classification (NCBI taxonomy): domain Eukaryota; kingdom Metazoa; phylum Chordata; class Aves; order Phoenicopteriformes; family Phoenicopteridae; genus Phoenicopterus; species Phoenicopterus ruber. The sequence goes on from CM020246.1 coordinate 84,694,643, forward strand.
TTAATTCCTATTTAATACGGGCATTTTGGCAACACTCGCGAAGCCCCACCAGAGTCAATGCTGCTCTGTATGCAGTGCTGTAGAAACACACCAGAAGTCTTCTCTCCTAGAAAATCAACATTTGAGTTTGTGCTGTGAGATCCACAGAGAAAGTATCATTACACGATGCAAAATGAGAACGACCAAGGCAAACAAAGAAACAGAAGAAAGAGGCATAAAAACCAAACGAGATCATGCTCTGGAAGTACAACCAGAGTTTAAAGATCAAGCTAAGAACTGGTCTGCAAGTCAGTATGGAAGGAAAGCCATTAACGGGGATGACAAAAAGAGCAAAGTGCTCTTCTTAGTGCCTTCTTTTACGGAAAATTGTCAAGGCTTTTTCCATGGCATTTCACCTCTGCAACAAGTGTAAATAACCACGCACCTCCCTCCAACCAAAATGTCCTACTGGCTCGTCTCAGCCCTGCTGTTACTTCTCAGACATGTTGAATATGGAACTGATTCTAGTCTTGAATCTCTTTCTGAGTGCTCTTTTTGATCATTTTACTATCTGGCTTCTATTCCTCCACTGAAACTGTTCTCACTCCAGTTATTCAAACAACATATTGCCATGCCAAATCTCAGGCCTTGTCTGCTGTGCATGACAGTTAAATGAAATGAGACACTACTCTCACGGCTCTTCTTTCACTTCCCTAGCAGCCCCCTTCATGTCCCCGTTTTGGGTTATAGTCCTCTCTTCTGCAGTGTCTCACTATTCCGTTAGGTCTACCTTCATCATCCTCTCCCATCACCATCCAGCCTCATTCATTCTCACATTACTACGACACTCAACGCTGGTGACACCCACCTCTGTCTTCCTCGACCTCAGCATCACACAATACAGGTATTCATGACCACTCTGTTAAGAACTTTGTGCATCTACCAAAGGTCCACGTTACAGCACCTAGACTGAATAACATAAGTTCTTCCCAAAATCAAAAGGAAATTCCAGAGACAAGTTTGAACCCAAATTTCTGAAGTTATACAGTGAAAAAAACTTCCTCTATATCCTAATTCAAACTCTGATAATTTCTTGTCCAGATGCTAGCAATAAAGCCTAGCTTATGAAATAATTTCTACCTTAGTTTTGGCTTCATCCATAGGCTGGTTTCAGCATTATCATGACCAGGTTATTTGCATTAGTTAATGCACTCTTAAAGCACAAATGAAGACAAAGTTTTGGTCACCAAACCTGCAGCATCAGCCTCAGAATCTCATGACAATGTGTTCACTCCTTTTATCCATCCTCTGAAAGACTCTGACTCTTTTGGCTTTGCCCACCTATAACCTCCTAGTTTTGGCCATCATATCAATCCAAAATACCATTTTTCTAGCTCTCTATTGCCACAGAAATCAAGCTCAGCCAACTTATTCTTGCCCTTAAGATTCCACATTCCACAACTTCCCATCTTCTGACTCCTTTCTTCCATGTTCCCCTACAACACCATCCTCATTTTGCCCACCGTGGAGCCTCCCCTCATTGCAGCCTGACAGACAGGTCACTTTGCCTTTTTCATGTGCCCACCGACTATGACAAACTTCCCTCATATGCCCATGTAAGTATGAAAATCACTTCAAGTAATGATATTACGCAATCAAATACTGCACGTATTAAGTAATCGGGTCTATGTATGCAGCCGACACACATTCTTTGGATCCTTTACATTATTTCCCTCAAATTCACATATGTATTGTCCTGTCTTTGTTTTAACCTGGCCTGTCATGCAGTGACTTAACTGTGTGTCTCAAAACACACAAAATAGAAATAGCGTAGGTGATTTCCCAATGAGAAACACGTATGTATAAAGTTATTGATGTATCTAAATAGGCCATGGCATCTTAGGAAGTAAATCCTTTTGCAAACGGGACACCCATTTTCTGGACAGAGATACACTTCATGTATTTTTACTTTTTATAGTTACTTTTAGCTTTTTAGTAGTTATTACAACTTGTCTATAATAATTACATAGTGCATATTAAAAAAGAGAGGAAATGTACACAGAAAAAATCCAGATGCGTAAGATGGATTCCAAATATATTTAGTAGATGAAAGTTTGTCCTCAGCGAGATGTGTGCTGATGGAGACTGAACACCTCTCATCTTAACAACACCTACAGTCCAGAAAAGAGCTGCGCAAGACTTTTTATTGCTTTTTTTAGACCTGGAATGACCACACACAGGCATAATTAAGACAATTCCATCTTCACAATCATTCAATGCTTTGTCTCTGTAATAAAACTGTTACCAAGAGCGGTGTCCGGGGAAGCCCAGCACACCGCTCCCTTTATATCAACGAAGGGAGAAGTGAATCTCCGGAAGGTGATTCAGAGCACCAGATATTGGGTAGCTGCTCTGAAGCACTTCTGAAAGAGCCTCTCTCCTACCAGAGGGAAGATTAGTCTCCAAGACAGTGGCCATGCAGAGGCCAAAACCAGCGCATCTTCTGGCCACCGTGGTCCCAGCCTGCCTTCCCTATTCCTGGCCACGCTCTCCTGTCCCTTCGTTGTCCTTGCTTTAGCATCCATCTCGCCCGTACAAAGCCACCTCACACAGTGCAAGCGCCTGAGAGAGAGGGAGGTACCGCCGGGGAGGGGGGAGAAGAGAGCTGGAGTCTCTTCACCTCTGCCATCACAAGCTGCTAACTCAGCGCAAGCAGAAACGTGATCCCGCTGTCCCAGGTAAACCCTCCAAGGAGAGTCTGGATACCTCTTGTAGCGTCCACTGGTGGTGCAGATTTCTGGGATCATTCCTTTATTCTGCACGTTAAATATTAAGTGATGCATCTGCATGGATATCATCAGGAATACTATAAACAAAATTGATGGTGATTCTGTTCCTGAAACTAGTAGCTATATATATATTCATAAAAATCACTTCATAAATATTACAAGTATTTAAAAAGCAGTTTTTACCCCATGTAAGCATCTCTGGAATTTCATTTTCCACACCAGACATTCTGTAATTATTTTTTACTATAGTGAGAAGTACCCAAAACTAGGACAAATATTACTCTGCTTCTTCTCACAAAAGAGAACTGAAGCAATTGAAAATACGCTTTGTCAAAAATGTCACTGAACTTTTATACATAATACAAATACTAGCAGTGAAGTTGCAACCTTATAAAACTGAGATTTTAAATGAAAGTATTACCCTGCTACTTATAATTCAAAAGAGAGTGACTTCATGAAGTTAAGCTGCTTGTTATATAAAATCGAATCAGACCAGCATGGGATTTCATACAGAATTTTCTGGAGCCTAGACGTGTAACTTCAAAATCCACTACAAAATTTTAACTATGGAACTTAACTGATATTAATGACCTGATAAAATTTCAAGAGGCTGTTTGGGGTTCAGGCTTTCAGAGCCATAATCCGATTTTGAGGCCAGACATTCGTCCCAGATGTCAGCTCTGCTGAACAGGACACTTACTTGAGACAAGTTTCTGCCTTTGCACCATTTTCAGCTGATGGATCCATTTGAGTTTTAACGTGAGCTGCTAATTTTGTAAGAAACGCCCAGACTTGTAACTACACTTAATGCAAAGATATAAGGGAAAGTAATTAATATAATGCATTACAATGCCTCAACAGAACCAAGAAATGACCATCACAAACAATAACTATGAGAAGGTAAGTGGCTTGACACAAATAATCCCTAAACCTGGATAGTAGGACTGGGAGATGTAATAACAATGTTCTCACCTACTTAAAAAAAAGGAAAAAAAAAGAAAAAAAAAGGAAAAAAAAAAGAAAAAAAAAAGAAAAAAAAAGGAAAAAAAAAACAAAAAAAACAAAAAAAAATAAAAAAAAAAGAAAAAAAAAGAAAAAAAAAAGAAGATATGAACTGAGACAAAATGCTGACACTTGAAAGAATAAAAACATCTTTATTGCCTTCACAACATGGCTACTTCCGATGACATTATGAGAGAGTCATCCTTTGTAACCATGTTCTTAGAAAACTCCTTCCCTCAGCCCCTGTCCGGCGCCAGGACTGCATACACGATCCCCCTCCCGAGATCGAGCCACAGATCTCTCCCCCAGACCAGGTGAGGGCAAAAACGTCAAGCAGAGACACAATAAAAGACAAAAAACAGGTGAGGGGAAATACTGAAGTCAACAGACAATGAAAGACTGGGAAAAAAGCATTCAGATAAAATAAGCTTTACAGAGGTTTGAAGAATATATGAGTTTAATGATAAAACTGGGAACTTTTTTTGGGGGGGGTGTAATGTTTTCAAAGTTTGGTACCTCAAATGGCTCAAATTTCTTAAATGAATATCACAATTCTTATTTTTTGTAAAATGATACAATTGCTATTAAAAAAAAGCATAATTTGGAAATGATGTTACTCCCATAAGTGCAAATGGAAAACACATTTCTTTTTCATATTTATTATTCAATACTTGTCTTAAGCTATGCGTTAGTAATTATGACATCATTGTATTATCAGTAAATAGTCTTGCAGTCACTGGATTTTACTTAACAAACTCAGAGCCCTTCAGAAGAACGTAATTTCTAATCATTAGCATTATCCATTACTCATTAAATCTTATAATTTAATTAAGAGGAAAATCCCTTGATATTTCCAAATCATCAAACCGCCACTTCGCAATCTCACGAAGTAACCTGTGCTGATTTTAACAATCATGTTTCAACCTGCAAAAAAAAAAGGGATTCTTTTCCAGAAGCATCAATAACTGCTCTCACTCTTCCATTGCACAATCTGTTGTGAGGCAGACATCCAAAGTCATCTCAAAACACTGCATGAGTGTTGATTTAAAGGTTAACTAGTCATCTTTTTTTTCTTTTTCTTTTTTCCCCTCCTCTCCCCATGTCTTCTGGTGGAGTTGCTCAATTAACTTCCAAATATCATCTGATATGCAGACTCGGAGTCAACTTTCTGCAGAAAATACGCAACCGCTTCCGCGGTAGGATGGGTTTGGATGGCCGGGCCCCTCTGAACCCGACCCCTGGCAGACTGCGGCTGCAGGCTGCGGTGCTCGGAAAAGGACAGCCCAAAAGGCACGTCTGCAGGCGGCCCAAACTCACCCGGTCGGACGCTCCGGGCGCCGTGCAGCTCCGCTAGCCCAAGCGCAGAGGCCCCGAATTTGCACGCCACCAGCCCCGACCACGGGCAGAGGAGCATCCATCTGCACCTGTCAATCTACAGACCACTTCATTCTGGTCTTCAAATTCCTTGGCAGGTCTAGATTTTCTCTCCCAGACTAAACTTTCTGTACCATTTGCATCTAGCCATATACACCAGTCACGCTCTGGACCCGTGCCTAAAATCCCGTCTCCGGAGTGTTCCTGTTGCACGGTACATTCCCACCAAATACGAAAAGAAGATACTGGCCAGATCCAGGATTTAGTATTAAAATATTCACTGATAACAACATGTTATTTTTTTCCTCTGGGTTCTTTATTTCCTCAGTTTTTTTCTGGTCCTTCACAGCAGAATTTCCAAATATCACCAAGTAGCCAATCTCCTTATTTATTCATTTATTGCCTATCAAATTAGGTGAGAAAAGGCATAATTATTCCAATTGGCTATAGGTACATGCTCTTGTTCGCAAGGTTTCTTTAGAATACTGTAAAGACTTGGCTTTCAACTGTATTTAAGACATGAATTTACTCCTTCATTCATTGCCTTACAGAAAAGCTGGTTTCTCCTGTCTCTTTCTTCTCCTTGGAATGGCCAACGAAAAATACTTTGCAGATTGCTGCTGGTGTTGCTATTATAGATTTATTTTTCCTTCCTCTGCTATTTAACAGGCCTTGCTTTAACAGGGGTTTTTTAATTTACTAGTAACAAGTTAGTTCTCTTTCCTCCTTCCATAGGCTTCTGGATAAAGGTATTTGAATGTGATGCGTGATTACAACTTCATTGTTCAGGCAGGTATTACATCATATTCATATTCAATATTTAATCTGAAGCCTGAGCATACACAAGCCTGAACACACTGTGTTTAGTTAAAAGTTAAGTTTAGGTCCTGGAATGAGTTTTTTTGTCTTTTACACTAATTTACGTCCACCACTTCTCTCCAAAAGTGAGAACACCAAGACCATTCATGACCGTCAGAGGAGAAATGTATTGCTAAGTCATTTCTTTTAATTTCTTATGCTATCCCTCAGAAATTCTTTAGGACATCTGCTTAGTGTAACGTTTATGCAGGTAGTTTTCTCATAAGATCTCCATAATAATTTTCAAAATTGCTAGCATGTATTTCTTGTGTGTAAAATAGTTTTACATACAATCAGTATTAGATCTATTACATAACTAACCATCCAGTAAGTAACAGAGGAATAGAGGAGACGGGAACAATAGAGGAATTTCAGTACTTCGTTTTGGGTTCTCCTTCACTTCTGCTCCACGCCTTACCCAAACCCCTACAAAACCACAGTGGCAGATGTGGGCTTTTCATTGTCTTGCATAAGCTGCACTGAACTATCCTTTAAATTCAGTTTGGAATTTATCATAAATAGCTGCAGCACAAGAAAACAGACTTTTAAAGCCTTAAGAATAAAGCTCCTAATCATCCAATATATTTACTAGTCTTTGTTTACATGGACTTTAAACAAAACATAACTTTTTTTTATTCAGAGTGAGCAGAATTTTTCTATGAAGATGGCTGCTGATTACAGCACTTCTTTAACAACATTTGGCTTGAGGTTTGGGGATTTTTGCAGATCAGCAGAACTAAACTCTGGCTTTGGGCAGACACCTTCTACGATTCAGGATTTCTGTATCTAAGAGGTGAACCATTTTTGCACAGTAAACTGGCTGTAAAATCAGCAATTGGTGTCCGGCAACAGAACAGAGCAGCAAATTTTGCAGTAATTTTTAAGCCATGGAAGCAGACAGCACCAAGCGAGTGAAATGCAAAGGACGGCAACTGCTGATCTAGCTTGTCATCTATACAGAATACAAAAACTGAATGACAAAGTCACATACTAAATAGAACTTAAAGGAATACACTACATTTTATTTCAATAATCCCTTTAGTCTGGTTGTAGATTTGTAAGAGTGATAGCTGCAGTCCATATTATTATAAACTACTGGCTCTAAAAATATTCTTACGTGTTGACAGGGACTACAAACCTATATGGCTCTTCATTGTTTTAAAAAAACAATCTTTTATTTACTAAATTAAATTATTAATTACTAAAAATAATAAAATAAAATAAATAAAAATCTTTTATTTTAATTACCAAAAATTATCTCAGCTCAAAAAAAAAAAGCAAGGAACTTGATGGGAAGCAAGTGTAAGATAGTCTGGAAAAAAAAGAGACAACTAACATCTGTATTTTTAATGAATGTTTTAGGTTTGAGCCATAACAAAATAACAATGTGAAAATAACTCTTTCTGAATTTTGCTGAAGATAAAAGACATCTTGGACTTCATAGTTTAAAAGCAAAATACTCACTTGAATGCAAAATACAAAATGTTAAAAAGGGAAAATTATGGCTGTTAAAGTTGAGGCTTTCCTCTGAGCTGTAACCGAATGCAAATGGCAGCTTTGTGTAAACGGTCTTTTGTCCTTTTGACTTTCCAACATTTCTGACAAATTTTGCTGAACTTTTCAGCTGTTTTGGCTCTGCTGAAAGTAATACAAAGTAAGCCAACTCCATTCCATTTCACGTACAGAATCCATACATCTGTCTATAAATAATTTTAATTGCTAACACTAAGTGCAACCATATTAAAAAAGATAACAAAGTGACTGTCAGCCAACTATTACAGAATGGAATTTCATAATCAATGGTCCAGTCTTGCCAAAAGAACCACTTCGAATGGTGACAATGAGCAGTACAGGGTAGTCAAAAAGGTGTACCTCTACATTTTGCGTGACTAGAAGCCAGCAAAGAGTTACTTATAACTTGATTGTACCTGAATCAACCACTGTTGATGCACTCGAGATGCAGCCTCTCAATGCCATTTGCTGTTTCAAAACAAATTAGAACTTTGTAAGAACCTGTTTTTTTCAGAGCAACCTTTTCATTGATCGCATATGCATCTGTATGTGTATCACCATCACATAATTCTGAAGTATCTACCTGAAAAGTTACCCATGTATAGGCTTTAATTGATTTCTATTTCAAATTGCAAATTTCTGATCTGACCTGTTTTCAAACAGATGACACGTTCTTGAAAGCTCTCCTAATAAAATAGAAGTTCTGTTCACCTGAATGGAACCTGCATTTTCTGGGACATAATAAAGATTCCCCACATTTTCTAATATTTTCCTGATACCTGATTCTCAAAATACTAGCTGGCAATCAGGAGACCAATGTCAAAAGCTATTCCTCATATACTCAAGAAAAACACACACAAAACCAGAAGTCATATAAAAGAATGTATATATGTCCTTTCTTCTTTTCATAACAAGACTTTTCTGGAGATTTCAGAGGGACTAACATCTACTCTGTGAAGGTCAGCCTGCCATTCTTTCATCAAGAAAAGCCTAGATACTACACTAAAATAAAATTTATCTTGCATAGAATGCTGTAATAAACCATTTTTATATTAAATATATTAAACTCAAGTGAAAAACAAAGGTAGTCTTTCCAACATTTGCTAAAGAGATGCCAAAGACATTTGCAGTGCAAGCTAAAATTAATTTTATGGCAGTCACCTATTCTGCTAAAAAAAAATCTACTCATAAAATTCCTCTCGCATCACTGCTGAGCTAAAAGGTGGTTCCTTCACTTTTAACAGGATGAATATTCTAAAATATATATATATTTAGCTTAAACATACATATACATACAAGTAATTGCACTGCAGAGGTGTGGTAATATTTGGCAAATAATTACATATAAATTTCCACCTCCCCAACAAGGACGAGATTTTAAAAGAAAGAACACTTAACAGCTCACAGTGAAAATGGAAAAGCACAATGTTACGATTAATTTTGTACAATGAATTGCAGATATGCAACAGAAGTTACAATAACTGGAAACATTATCACCAGTATGCAAAATCAGAAAATTCTCGGGCCAGATATGCAATTACCTACGTTTATGATGAAGTATCACTGTCATCCCCACAGTCAAGTCAGCCACACCGAGAACTCTGTGATTAAGAGCACACTAAGAGCATTTCTCCTGACACACCACCACTCTAGAGAGGAGTTTTCAAAGTTCCCTCTCGAGCCTCTTCCCAGCGCTGAGTGTTCTGTTCCGGCTACAGGTTCGAAGGGGAAAGCTGCAGAAAAGGCAGGGTCCACAGCATATCTCTAGCTACTTCTATAAATTCTACATCATAGCAGTGAAAGCTTTAAGATGCAAAGGAAGATAAATGTTCAAGACAAAGTTGTGAAGTGCCAATATAAGAATTAGATCAATAAATAATATTAATACTATGATTTTAACCCTCACCTGATAAGAAAGGTTTATAATTCCTCAGACTGCAACAAAATTATTTTCGTGCGGCAAGAATTTGAGCAATGCATACACTCTTCCTCACCCTTTTTACTGCTTGTACTTTTTCTGGTTATTTTTGCTGGTGCATTTGCACTACGAGAAATTATCCATATCCATTTTAATACTGATTTGATGCTGCTGTTTCATTTTCTAAGTGAAGTTTTGAAACCCAACATTTGTATAAAGAAAAGACTCAGGCTTACCGGGGTTCATACAAACAAACAAACAAAAAGAGTAGTGGTACAAAGCGTTTTGGGAGCCCCAACGGGACAAAAGCTGCCTTTGTAGCTGGACCGCAGCAGCCCCACCAGTCTTCAAGGTGACACGGTTGAGGAGGGAAGGGGGAAGCACCGCATCAGCGGCAGGTGCAGAATGTTTAATCTAGCGTTGAAAGGCCACCGTTCCCAACACATGGCAATTGGGCTAACAGGATTGACATCGGGGGACTCGCTCAGCAAGTACACCAACCTCTGAATGGTGGGGGCTTCTCCCAGCAGCTGCCTGGACGTCAATCAGCTGAAGGGGAATGTTACAGGGGTCACAGTTTGGGGCTGCCTCTCTATGCCTGACATTTCTATCCGTTAGTCAGAAAGACAATGCGAGAGCCACAAAGCCCAAGCATTACCATAGTCCCATTCAGCGGCACAACAAAATTGAGGGGAGTGGGAAAGGCCTCCAAACACAAAATGATCAACAGGAGAACAACTCAACCCACCCTCCTCAAGGGAGAGATCAGGAGAGCACCACGGCACCGAGGAGTCCCAGGCTATGGAGACAGCGGCCGCTCCGCCAGGGAAGGTTAATCCCACACAAAGACATCATTTTTCAGTTCAACACTGAAGTTTAGTAAAGCTTATTTCTAAGCAAAACTGAACGTCCGCGTTTGACCTTGTGGGCAATGCCCTTTTAATGTGAACAGCTCGGGTTTTTTAAAAACTTTAAAAGGCGATTACAAGTCATAGGAACACTCATAGAACATTATAAATTAACATATTCATAATTTGGTTGTGCAGAATAATTAGTATGATTCGATTAGGATATCTATTAACCTGTAAATCCACAGCAAGATGCTACAGAAGCTTATCTAGGGGATAAACTGTAATATCCAGGAACCAAGTTTCTGACAAAACCACAGCTAAAGCAGCCCTGTCTGTCACGCAGGTTGACAGTCTTCCCCTCTGTACAGCAGGCAAGTTAAAAACAACTGAAGTTTGCAAACAATTAAAATATGCACGATATCAGCATTTAGATGGGGAGCTGTGTTTAAGTAACCTAAACAGAGCAAAACGATTTGAAATCTACTTTCAACTTTGATACTTCTCCAGTGTTAAACAAATTGCTTAACTTACTTTGCCTCTACATTTTACCTTCAAGAAGGATTTGCAGCGTTTACTAAAACACACACATATATAAAAGGACGGAGGGTCACGCGTGGTACAAGTGGTAGCACGAACCCCATGGTTAACACAGGCATAGAGTCTAAGAATAAATCCGCACGAAAAAAAATGAGTACAGACTTCAAAAGTTTAATTACCTACAGAGAGAGAAGATCAGGATCTAAAAATAATGAGGAGATACGTGTGAAGAGACAGGAGAAACCGAACCCCGTCTGGCAACGCAGATTGTCAGGAGTTGGTTACACGGGAATGGTGTGTCCAGAGGACTATCGTGACACGAGAGCAGAACTCCAGCCCTTCACTTAAAGGAAGGGAGGAGCACGCAGCTAAGTGCCACTCGGGAAAATTACTGACCAATTTATCAGCATGTCCTCATGCACAAACAAGATAAAAGAACTGCACTTTCACCTGAAAGATCCGAGTCCCGAGATCCACAGCTCCTTGAAAAAATGAATACAGCATATACTTGTGAATAATGGCTTATTTCCATAACTATGCTTTATAGGTTTTGTTCAACACTGTCCCTCATTTGTGATGATTTTTACCCTTCAACCTCTCGTTTGCATTAAGAAAAGGGCACTGAAGCTCATGGTGCCCAAGCAGGTTTTTTCTTATTTCAGAGGTTGAATTAAGCAAAAAGGTTCATAAACCAAACACATAAGACACATTAAATGCTAAAGTGTGAACATTTTGTGGGAACATTTCTCACAGAAACTAAAATTGGATTTCTTAACCTTTTAACCTAAAATTCAGAACGAATGGCATACAATTCAAATAGGTGGAAGAAAAATCTCTTTCCTCTCTAAATAGTACACTGACACAAACTCATAAAAATATCAAATTCTGACTGCAAGAACATGTGAGAAAAACACAGAGATATTCAGTTGCTGCAGATTTGTTCCTCTTTGTAAGAATTTACCGCATATTCCTTTTCTGCCTGTGCAGTGGCAAATAGAGCTTTAAGGATCTGAGTGCACGGCACAAGAGATGTGCTGTAAAAGCAGTATCTTCATAGGGTTTCAAAGGTGGAGATTTCTGCTTGGTTGCATGGTCGGATGTTTTTTTCGGGAAGGAATATTCTCCCAGTCTTTAAAGAAATGTATGGCAAGCAGAGGTTTGCATACCCCCATAAGTCAAGGTTATGGACTTTGCGGGTCAAAAAACCTTCCTCATAACTTGTAATAAAAAATGGAAATCCAGTAGAAATATTTTGGATTAGCATCCGCCATATATACACTACACTAAGTTTCATATACAAACAGTTATTTTCAGTTGTTTTTGCATCTGCTATGGGTGACATACAAGGAACCAAGTCAAAGAATTAAAACAAAACCCTGAAGTGGTGGAAATAAAAATAAAGCTTATATTGCACATATTTGGTGCACCACACATTTACAAGAATATATACAAGTTCAACCTGTGTGCTCCTATGGTCTATAACCCTTCGTGATTTAAAGACGTGGTGAAAACAAAAAGAGGGAAAGATCTACTTGGATTACAATGAATCTTGCATGGAGAAGAAATCAGGTCAGGATGCTTCATTTTCTCAGTACTGATAAATATAAAAGGTTAAGCTCTTATCTTTCAAAAATGAAGCAACAAAATAGCTCTCAAGTCTATTCATTTATTTCTTTAGGTTTTGTTTTGTCCTAATCATGCTATCTTACTAATCTTTTACTCGTGTGGGTTTTTTTTTTGTTAACTCCTTTCTGAAAGACTATTTCCAAACTATTTCCGAGAAAAAGTATTTCTCAACAACGATGTTGTAAATGACAAATTCTTTGAGCCTAAGGAAAAAAAATTATCATCTTTGAATGCTATAAATGTTACTCAGAACTGTTAGATTAGTTATTATTAATACCTAGCATTCACAAAGTAGTTCTAGGAAATGTCAAGGAATAACTTAAAAGTGATGCAGGTTGAACAGCAATGCAAAAGTAAGCATTATAAAATAGTACTTTCCTATTGCATAAAGCGAATAGTCTGTAGCTGGATATGAAAGAAAGCAGGACTAGACTCTTCTTTTGCACAGTTCATTTTTTACAGCTGACCTTCAGTTTGCTCAAATACATAACATCACCATAGTCTATTCATTTCCCTGTGAAAGCAGATTTCTCAAGAATAAGGTATTATGTCTCTGAAAAAAAGTAAATCTTCTTTAGTTAAGAACCAGGCAATGGAAAAAAATTATTTAAGAGATCACTCAAAGGATGAAATCAAAGCATGAAACATGACTGGCTACAAACTAAAGCAAACCTATATCCAGTAACTTCTCATGTAAAAGTATATTGAGAAAAACAGAACTTCATCCCTGGTCGTTGCTAACTTTTGAACAGTATTACTGTTTTCCTTACTGTACACTTCCACAAAATTGGTCATTACAAATCTTCAAACCATTTCAGAACTACCCTGTTTCACTGAAATGGCAGATAGCCACCTGCAAGCAAACTGCTCCACTTTCAGTGCTGACCCATTTCAGCGTCCCTTGGATGTTTAGCGTTACCTGGACAAAAAGATGATGTCGTCCTTTAGGGATGGAAAGCAGTTTCACAGTTTTATCCTAAGAAACTCAAAAAAGCGTAATATTACATTTAAATGATCCTGTCTCTTCGTAAGATTAACACTGCATGACACATGATCTTCCATAGGAGTTCACTGGAAAAATTTTATTTTTTCAGATTCTGGACAATGAAGAATTTCTTTCCATAAAGCCATCAGAAGACTCTAGAAACTTCAGCTTCTGCTTTAATAAAAGTAGTAGAAATAAAAAAGAACTATGGACCTTTTCAAATATCATTAGTACTCAGTGTTCTATTCCACAAGACAGAGCAAACTGTGTAACACTACAGATGGGTGAACTACAGTATCTTGAGGGGAAAAATGCAAAAAAACCAACAAAAAAGCATGTTTCCCTATCAACACCCACAGTTTTCATTTAACTAAACTGGTATGTTGAAAAGAATATCAACATTGAGACACTGGCCAGGGTGTCAGGAGAAAGGAGTGTCATTTTCAGGCTTGCCACAGAATTTTTGCATAGCTGGTGTAAGAGATTTAATTTCACTGCACCCGTTACTGCACCTCAGTTACCACCACATGTAAAACATGTTTAATTCCTTTTTTCTTCCCTTTGAGAGTCTTCTCAGAAGTGGGGCTATACGCACCCATTGCATTGAGCACAGTGAATTCTCCTGCCTTGGCTGTAATCTCCCCACAAATGTAACACAGTGCAAGTAAAATAACAAAAAATGTACTTTGAAATGAAGTGATTAAGTTTCAGATTCACAATCATTAGGTCAAAATGGTCTAAGCACCATGATTTTGCAGAGCTGGTCAGAAAGACAGACTCTGTGCACAGAATATTTCTTTTTCATTTCAGCATTTCTAGAGATTTTTTTTTTTTTTCAGTCAAAAATTCATAAATCTAAACAGCCCTCCCAAAGGTCAAAGTATTTTGATTCAGGAATGTTGACACTGGGAAAAGCAGGTTATCTTTTCATGGAGGCATCTTCTGACAATGGTAGACTTTGTCTTTAAAGAGTCTGACCTCTGCTAGCTCAAGTAGGCACTTCAGCATGTACAGTTTGGATGTCATCCATAAAAGACAGTACCAAGTACAGCAAAGGCTCCTAAACATAACCCCTTCCTGGGTCTGCAGGGGTCTGAAGGGCTTGTTCATGTCACCCAGCCAATAGGACACAGCTCTCAACTCGCTTTTCCTCTCTCCAGAGGCCTGTCTGTCTTCCCGCTCCTTCCAACAAGCAATGTTGTCAATACTTGTCCCTTGTCTCTCTCCACGTTCTTGGGCTGCAACTTCCGAAGCCACCTGAGAAGCCAGCACAGCTCTCAGTGCTGATTATTCTCAACCAAGGATCGCACTTCTTCACTCTTTATTTCTTCTTGCACTGATATGCAGAGCATTGTTTCTCCTATTAGTTTTCACTCTGCATCGGGACAGGTTGCATTAAGTTCTCCTTCAAAAATAAGGATTTCCTGGCCTCTTCTAGTGACTTTTCCCTAGGCTCTGCTGTTCTCTCACTTTTTACCACCACATCCTTTCTCTTCTAGCTTTATATTGCTATCACACAACAAACTGGGTTCCTATCCTCTCCTCACACACAAGGGATAACAGCCATGCCCATCCATGCACCCTTTCATGAGTGAAAAATATACTCTGTTTCCAACTTTTTAAACTTGTCCTTCATTTGAGCAATCTAACTGACTTTTAGATCCTCTGGAGAAGCAACTTTATTCAGAATCTGATCCTTTATGTCTCTCCCTATCACACGGTAGCTACAAGATATTACACAAGGCTGCCCGCCTTCCTACTAATCTTTATTAGCACGTCCTCACCATTCCTCTCTGTGAGTACCCATTCAGCACATTGCATATGATAGCTGGTGGAGTTTGTAAATCCCATAATTGTACTTGGGAGGTCCAGAGGCACATACCGTCTTGCCGTTAGCACACCACAATCATTTAATGTAACAGCTTTAGGCTTAATCACCCCTCAAATAAGAGAAGTCCTCTTTTGGGAACCGTGGTTAGATAGGTCAGCCCTGAACTATTTCGGCATTAGATTCTGGGAGAGCCTAGGAGCTGTGACTCAGAACTGAACCCGAACGCCTTGTCTTACAGGATCCCAGCTAAGATTATCCAAGAACTGGTCAGCAATCAAGTTGCTGCAGCACTGTATAATTTTACGTGTGGCCAAATAGTAAGCCACAACGTATGATGTACTGCACAGCTGAAGGACAGGTGGCTCTCAACTCGTGCTCAATAATCCAGCTACTCCCGTGATCACCTTCTAACATCACAATTTAATGCTTAGTCTCTGTCCTCAGACCAGTGGGTGTTCCAGCAATGCTCAGTCTATGAAATATCAAGATATATGCACATTTGGGAAAAAAAAAAATACTGGAAGAGAATACAAAACAAATTTCCAGAACAGATTAATTGAATCCAGAACCTGGTCAACAGGAGATACCATAAAGCTTTCCTTTCTTACAAAGTAGCTCCGTCACGTTACTCAAACTGACATAACCTTCTGACCAAAAATCAAACAGTAAGAACAAAGATTTCAGTCTAATTCATCAGGCGAACAGCAAACAGTACCCCAACGCAGAACTTTTATGGTTAAAGGTAGAAGAACTTCTTGTTGCTGGTCTCCAATTTGATGATTAAGAAACACTGATACTGCAGTGAGGGGTGACTGGAAATCAATTAACTGGCTAATACTCAATTAAGGCTGATAAAATTTCAATTACTTTCTTCCTACTTACTCAGAACTTTACCAAACTTTTCTATAATTTATAGCTGTTGTTTGCCTCAGGCTGAGCTGTGTTGAAAATTTCACAGTAAACAGTTCATCTGTATCCAAGAGAAAGTCAGAATACAAATACATTGGATTGCCGACTTTACGACGATCTAGCAAATTTTGCAATGAAATACTCCAGTGCACCTGTTTTTTGAATCAGGGACTTGAAATTTGGCTGGGATTTACTCCTCCCATTCCCATAAGATTCTACTCAAAATTGGCCGACTTATAGACTTCTGAAAATTTGCAATTTACACATTCTCAATAGACATTTCTTAAATTTTAGCAGCTACAGTATACAACGACTTAACGAAGCAAGTCCTTGCAATGCAAATGAAGGTCTGCACTCACTAAATTCAGGTCTGGACACATGAATAAAAAATGTGGATGTGTCCCTGAATCAATGTGCTCCCTGTGCACCAAAAAATACATGGCAGAAGAAAGCTATTCAGTACAAATTCAAGAGGAAAGGATATGAGAGAGTAGGAGGGAAGGTAGGCAGTCATTTGGATGTGGATATTAGGACACAAAACAAAGGTCTGGAAACGGGCTGGAGGGAACGGAACACAGAAACAGCTCAGGGGGGTTACTGCTTAATCAATATTAAACTGTCCAAAAACTAAAGTCTGAAAGACTATACTTCCATCAACTGTCCACAATCACACTTTATGGCAAGAACAGTGACGCTCCAACTTCATCCTCAATCCAAAATGCTAATTTTATAGACACTCACACACCACACATCCCATATATAATTTTTAAAGAAAAGCGGACTGGGACTACTTCTCCAGACAGATATCACCTTCTACTGCAAGCAATAAAGATGTATATGCACTCCAGAAACCGTCTGGGAAAATGCCCGCAATGGGAAGTGTTTGAAAAGCTACTGCTTTCTCATAATCCATTTTGTAAGAAAAACAGTGAGGAGTACTGCAAACTGAAACATCCTAAAGTCAAAATAGCTGAGTTGAAATAAATCAGCCTCTTTCTTTGTGTATTTGTGAATCTATCCATGAACTTTTGTTTTCCTAAATAGGTCAGTGTACGATGCAATTGGTACAACAGTATTTATCCACAATGTTTAAGAGGAGGACTCCAACTTTAAGTGTTACCCATTATCCCCCAAGTTTATGTCAGGATAACAATATCCAGAATTTGATTTCAAAATATTAATACTATTTCATTAGCAGCTCAGACCATGGACAAACACTGTACTAGTTACTCTACAAAGGTAAAGACCTTCCCTGCTTCAGGGGAAAGTAGGCCATATCTTTCAAAGCACATTTGTAACTTTTTTGCTGTACACAAATTAGTCAAGAAGCTGAAAGAGCACCGTATTTAATTAATAATGTCAGTAAAGGCATACAACACAAAATAGTATGGCAGAATATTCTAAAACACATGCAAAATCTGATTAAATATCATTCTTCCTAATTCTTAGTGCTTTATTTTGCTACCTGAACATTCATTAAATAGACTGTATTCAGCATTACTTTTTATTTTTTAAAATGAAATACATTCAACATACATCAGATTGAGTTATTTTTAAACAGCACACCACCACAACTTGTACAAAACGCACACAAAGACTGATGCAAAGTCTGCAGCAGAACCCTATCAGATCCCATGCACATGCTGATCCGAGGGGCATGTCCCTCCCCATCCATAAAGCTAGGATCATAATTACTGCAAGACATCGAACCACAGAATCATTCAGGTTGGAAGAGACCTTTAAGACCATCGAGTCCAACCGTTAACCCAGCACTGCCAAGGCCACCACTAACCCATGTCCCCAGGCGCCACATCTGCACGTCTGTTCAATCCCTCCAGGGATGGGGACTCCCCCACTGCTCTGGGCAGCCTGTGCCAGGGCCTGACAGCCCTTTCCAGGAAGAAATGGTTCCCAATATCCAACCTAAACCCCCCTGGCGCAACTTGAGGCCGTTTCCCCTTGTCCTGTCGCCTGTTCCTTGGGAGAAGAGACCGACCCCCCCTGGCTCCAACCTCCTGTCAGGGAGTTGCAGAGAGCGAGAAGGTCTCCCCTCAGCCTCCTTTTCTCCAGGCCAACCCCCCCAGGTCCCTCAGCCGCTCCTCACAGCACTTGTGCTCCAGCCCCTTCCCCAGCTCCGTTGCCCGTCTCTGGACACGCTCCAGCCCCTCAGGGTCTGTCTTGGAGTGAGGGGCCCAGAACTGACCCCAGCACTCGAGGGGCGGCCTCATCATCGGGGGGGGGGAAGGCAACAAGTATGTTCCAAACCTTAAAACACCCCACCATCTAAACATCTTTTGTACGTGTTAAAATTTTTTACAGCCAACCTACTGGAGCTTTCTTTTTATTCCTTCCTAGAAGGTTTGGAGCCTTCTCTTCCCAGTAAAGAAATTAAGAACAGTAAGATAAAATTCCCATTAAATCTATCACTGGACTAGATTTAAATAGTACTTTCCTGAACTTCAGACTTGTGTTACTCCAGAAGGATGAAGTGGAAGAGAAAGGTGAGGAATTTACACTGTTTGGTTTGAAAAAGGGTAAAGAAACCCGTCCTGGTAGGATGGCGTAGAGGAGGTCCGGAATGCTATAAATCCCAGGGGCTGGGGGGATACTGGTACAGAGCAGAGTGCCTTGTGAAGATTTTACCTGCCTTGACAAGCAGAAGTTTACAAGCGAGGCCTAAATCACTGAACTCCTACTTAGTTTGGTCTTACTTTATACAGGGAAGGATGGCTGTGCAATGCTTGCTGCATCAGTGCAGCTTCTGGAAAGGATCGTCCGCCCAACAACAAACCTCGCCGCACCCTTGCGAGCCGTCTCACCGCCGAGGAGAAGGACTGAGAGCGACTAATACACAGTCCCCCTCCTCTCTAGAGGTGGTCCCTGCAGCACAAGGCTGGGGATGCCGGTGGGGCTGCGCGCAGGAGCTTTCACCACCGCTGGGTTTGCAGGGATCCGCTCACCGCGGCCGATAGTCTGCACACCTTTTACAAGCACCAAGTTCGTTTAAACTAGGATTAAAAATAGGTCTACTTCCAAAACCAGCACTTACAGCTGTGCCTCAACACCAACTTCATAAAAAAACCCACAAAGAAGTACGTTTCAACATCACCATTAGCATCACTGTCTTGTGATTGTACCTCAGAACATTAAAAGAAAGCCAAGACACTTGTAAAGTTGGTAATTGCTGTCTTCTTTTTTAAATTTTCATTTTTTATGTGGACATACTGCATTAAAAAACCCCAGACTTACGAGTAGCATCTCAACAAATATAGATGCTGAATGTCACCACAGTAAATACCTCATATTTTTGACACTGATCCAGTACTCTGTTATATAGGAGCAGTAGACAGATTTCATTTAACTGAGCACATGGTGCTGCAAAGATATTTCTCCAGGTTCTATATAGTTTTTATAAGACTATGTCAACTGTCATTCTTATGAATCTTTTGTTTTTAGAGAATTATTACCTATTCCTAATGAATTCCTTACTTTAAAGTCTTTCAATAAGGATGTCCACAGTAAAAAAAAGTACAACAGCTACATCAAGTTAAATCACAATGCAAGTCAACCTGTATGACATTTGAAATACTATTATCTTTGAGGAATAGTCAGTACAACTCCTTTTTAATATATCGTAAATTACTGGGTTCAAAGAAAACAGTAACCTGAAACAGTATTTTTTCAGTGCTGTAAAATATAATCAGCATTTCCAAAAAAGAAAAGTCTTGTGCAGCTTCCAAACCCAAAAGACTTAAGAAATTAACTACAATTTTCCTTGAATGCCATACATCTCATATTAACATTTATAAAATTGAAAAGTTACAATCAACTAGACCATTGAGATGCATTTATCTTACTCTACATGCACATGCATATACTTGCACACACACACAAAGAGGCACTTCAGAAAGCAATTGTTTTAATCTGAAAAATGTAAACTAGAAAAAAAAAAATGGCTGAAGAAGAAGTATTTGCCTAGCTGTAATAGAAAATGATCACACCATAAAACTACTACCATGAGGAATTAGAAACAAGGTAAAAAATTGCAGTTGGGTAAATTCTTCTGAATTAACCTCTTGAAGAGGAACACAAGGACTCGAGACAGACATGAATCATGTTTTCAAAATATTAATTACATGGAATTGGTCACAAGTCAAAGTAACACGTATTTATTCTCATTGTCTTTGGTGCTTGAAGATTATTATATATTGGAGCTCTTGTGAAATCCTACATAACCTCCCTCGAAAAATTTGATACAAGTAAGGCTAGAAGGGACACCTTAATTTCCAGTAGAAAAACATTAAAGCATTTCTTTTTATCTGAGAAGGGAGGTATTTGAGCAGTTCAGCCAGCCTCTTGCACATGGTTTTTATTTAAAAACCCCTCTACTCTCCTGTCTTCATACCTGCATGAGACGACATTTAGAAAAATAAAGGAAATGTAAAGAAAACCTCACAGGACACCACAGGTAGAGAAGGTGAACATATGGTATGGGATGGGGGGGGGGGGAATTAATCTGAATCAAAGATAGCTGAACGTTGTTATTTTAAGAAAGGATCTGTTTCAAAACAAGGCAAAAAGACAAATACTGATCTAACACAGTGAATACAAATGCAATGAACAAAATATGAACAATGTCAACATCAATAAAAAAGATCAAATTAATGACACTCATGACGCTGCTTATATAAACAAAGCCAGTAAATGTTTGATTCAACATGAGGTATTAATTAAAAAATGATATTTTAATCAGTTGTTAGTAATAACTTTTCAGTATTTGACAATAACACCACTGTATCATTAAAATGGAATCCCAGAATCACTTATTTTTATCATCAGCTGGCATCAGTTGAATATTAGCACTCAGACAGTCCTAAATTCAGTATAAACATCACTGTTCATGAATCAGGGCTGTCACGTCTTGAAAATCCTGTATCTGATCTCAACCATGCGTGATGTGGAAGGTGCATATTCCACATGAGTAGCTTCTGTATCTCACAGAAAAGCCCCGTGTTATCAGCATTCAGGAACTCATTCCAGAAGACTCAATCATATTACTCCCAACGCTGGAGGAAGAGTTGGGATTCAAAACAGAGGCTCAGTTACTGAGGGGCAGCACAAACTCAATCACCTGTGCACTGAAGCACCGTGAACATTTTCTGCCTATACACTTCAAGTGATTTTTAGAGTAAAAAGAGTATTTACTTACTAGCTAAGTATATATGCTCTTAAGGAGAACTTAAAATGGCAATGAGTAACTCCTAGGAAACAAACATTAAAATAAATTATAATTTTCAATACCATAACATGTTTCAGGGTTCTTATTCATCAGAAGCAAGCAACAGTATGAGACCACAGCACTATTAAGTACAACTCTGTCTTTCACAGCTAAAAGAGCAATTAAAATTAATCACTACAAAAAAAAAAGGGGGGAAAAAAGAAATGAAGATTAAGTTGTTCTCCCTCATGTATCAGCAATTATTTACACCCAAGCTTCATTATCTGCTCTACCCTCCAAAGCAATCTGAAGTCTCACTGCCTTTGGCATAATAGAGACGGAGGCTTCGTGTAGCACACGATAGAACAGGTTAAGCTATTTGCGCCAATCTCTCCCTTTCCTAAGAGGATTAGCACTGCAATATGGTATAACAAATGTTGTGAATAAGCAAGATGGTACACCTGGACTTCCCCAAAAATAATCATTCAACTGAATAGCCTCAAAACAGGTTTAGTTGTTAAATGTTGCTGAGATGAAAGGAAACTAAGTTCATAGCCCTAGAATTAAAAAATATAAAAATAATTATTGACATGTTTAAAAATTCCATGTATTTTCTAAGTTTAAAAAAAAGTTAATCAACACATAAGGGTTCATCATTGTTTTTTTTTTTTTTTCCTCTCCAAAGAAATCACTGAAAACGGAGTAGTGCCATTTTCCTAATGACATATTTCACCCTATTAAGTGTACTTTCACTGTTTAATTCTGTGCAGAAGCATGTATTTTTTTAATAAACCTATCCTATGCAACACAGCTTTTCTCCAAAGGGAACACAAAGCGAATTGCCTGGGATGGGTGATAATAAAAAAAGCAACACCATATATTAATTTTGTATAAGTTATCTGCCACCCTAGAGATTCCTTGGAGGGGAAGAACATGTCTGAATTTCACCATACAGTGCCACAGGCACAAAGTGAGAGAAACTAAACAAGCACATCCTGAAGGGAGAGAAAATGCCTGCAGCAGCAAATGACCTACTACATACCTCACTCTCAGATTTTTTGATGTTATAATTTGTTAATTTCAGGAAAAAAAAGACAATTACCCACAGTTTTAGTTTGTTCTAGCAGAATTATTAAACTTTTTAAAGTTTTTGATCAAAAGTGACATATATCGTTCAAAAGATCTGTGTGTTTTCAAAAGATTACAATCCTGAGTAAATTTGCATGACAAAGTCTTTGCCATATCTATTTCCTTATTACCTCAAGCAGCAATGTGCATTATTAGAACAGTACTAAACCATTTAAGGATGAAGCATATCGAATTTTTATTTGAATTCCTATGCATTAAAGTTAATATTTTCCAGCCCAATGCACAGTAAGCAAAAGATAATTTTATTCAAATATGCATTTCATGGTATGAATAAGGAAGTGTTCATCTCCCCATTGAATTGGTAAGTCTTTTAAGTAATGATTCATTTGAAAAATCAACAGGGTATTGGCAATTTAGTGTAATATTAAATACATACATATACCATACCTATACTGACATGCATGTAATACTGTTTCTGTGATATATAAAGAATACAATTTACACATTATAATGCATTAAGACTAGTTAGGTGATAGTTTAGCCATCTGTACCTCTAATAAATAAGACAAAAGCCTATTTTAATATTTTAAAATAGGCATTAAATATTTTCAAATGTTAGTGAGTTCACTTCTTTAAAGGATATAAAAAACATGCATGCATATTTCTCATTCCCAAATTAATAAGCTCCTGAATGAATAGAACAAAGGTGTTGGCTACTAATTTTTTTTTCATAAAGCAAAACGAAGCTAATGACTTCAGATTAATATGTCAACAAATGAACAATTAACAGTTCACTCCATTCTATATGAAAGCAATTTTAATAAGTTAAGATTATTCCTGTTAAAATTACATTTCATGAGAAATAAAAAAAAGTGTGTGTGCATATTTATACTATGCAGCATGGTGCCACTCTCAAAAGTCTGTATTAACATGAGCATTGACAAGAGCACCCCAACAGAAAAAGTTACCAAAAAACCTATGCAAGTTATTTTAAAACCTTCATTCCATGATCAGATGAAGATCCTTATAAGATAAGCATAGTTTATTACACACAGAAAAAGCCCAGCAAAGTTTCCATCCTAAATTGTATCCTCCTGTGAAGGCGCTGGTGCGTGGTGTGAGCCGAGGTGCTACCCTACCACTACTTTACCAGACTATCCCACACTGAAATGTGAGGTACAACTGCTCTATAGCAAATCAGCCGAAATAAAAAGTTACTCGTATGTACTGCT
Source organism: Phoenicopterus ruber ruber (assembly GCA_009819775.1). Lineage (NCBI taxonomy): Eukaryota > Metazoa > Chordata > Aves > Phoenicopteriformes > Phoenicopteridae > Phoenicopterus > Phoenicopterus ruber. The sequence continues at coordinate 84,718,353 of CM020246.1, forward strand.
CTCAGATATAAATAACCACAAAGCTACGACACTTCCACAAACCCAAATTCTCTGAATCAAAACAATACCGGTTTATAACTTTATTTTCTTCTAAACAGGGTTCTTACAAAGTGGCCTGTACAGACTAAAACCCAAGCCACAACTAAATACTGCATTTCTAAGTACAATCATACTAATATGTATTTACCCATTTCTCTTACAAATGCTGCGCATATTGCCAATTTAAAATAAACAATATATTGAAGATCTGTACCACAACAGAAAGAGCCTCATTGCAATTTCTGAGCAATTAAAAGGTCATGGTTCCACAGCCAACGACCGACAGGTAGATCCTCAAAACTTCTCCACACGGGAACAGCAGCACGCTGCGGAACTGAGACTAGTCAATACTTTCTTGCTAAAAGTTTTGTTAAAACTCTGCATGTAGAATATTCGCTACCAAATAAAAACTCCTCTGTTCAGGTGGTACAGATCTAATTTCGATACAACTCAGTAGAAAATACAATGCTGTACTTCTGAAAAACGTTGATTATGTATTTGCTAAAGTCTTGTTCAGTCACTGTCCAGAGTGCTGTCAGTGATTTTACTTTCCTTTAAGAAAAATGAAAAGTGCAAATAAGTAAATAATTAACGAAGGGCAAGAATCTTTTATTCCAAAGCCATTCATGCATTATTTATCAATATTTTGTATGGTACGCATACAGCATGCTACACTGTGTATTGAAAGTATCATTCTTAGTCAGGTTTTATAGTTCAAAATAGCTGCTTTAACAAAAATCATGACACAAAAAAGTCAGAAAAACAATAAATTTCCCATAAAACCTGAAACTGTGAAACATAATTAATGCAAAGTGAGATGAATTTAATTTCACAGTAAAACTGTTCATCTCTATAGAAATCAATGACCCTATGCACTGGATGTTCATTTAATGCTGTTTAGATCTCATTTTTAGAATTAGTTAATGTATATGATATGTTCTAAGCCTCCGTAGTAAGGTTTGAAGTTAGAAATGTTTTCTGTTAGCTAAATTGACTGTTTGCAGAATAGGTGTGTGGGTAGGAAGAGAGAAAGCTAGCAAATCTGAAGTTATATTTTTATGTAGAATTTAATCTCCATTCTTACAATTATTAGACTACACAGACAATAACACACTACAAAATTAATGTATTGGCTTAAGTAGATGACGTTATTTTTGAAGCAGGGTGATTTTGTAACACTGCACACATTTAAACAAAAGCTCATAGTTTAAAAAACAAAAGGGGGGAAAATACAATGGAAGTGCAAACCTGACCTATCTCTAATCTTTTCTTTTCAAACCTAGGCTACTCAAGAATCTTCAACTAATTATTCCATTTTATTGATGGCATTTTTCCCAAGGGAAGTTATTTAAAAAGTTTAACCCCTGAGCAAGTCATGGCTTCTCCTGCCTTTGAAAGTGTCAAGTGCATTGATTATAACTGCAGGAAGTGTTACCTTCTACCCAGAGAATCTCACCCTGCACAATCTTAAACACTGTCTCTCTCCCAAAACGGCTTTGATTCAGCAATTCAGACCGCTTCAGCTGATATTAAAGGCAGAAGCACCACAGAAAAGGGATCAGCAGTTAAAACGAAATACAAAGAGGAAAAAAAACAGATCTTGGATATAGTACCACAAAGCTTGAGAGAAAAGCAGATTTGAAAAAGACATCAGAGTGACTAAAAAAAGAACAACATGACAGAAATTAAACAAGATTTTTATGTTCGCCTTCTATGCATTTAAACTCATCTCAACCTCTATTGAAATTCCGATCATACCCAAACCCCAAGGCTTTTGACATACTTTCAAAAATCCACACCCCCTCTTACTCTTTTCTAAGTCTCCAGAGTCACTGTTAGGTATCCAACAAGTTGAAGGGGGGGGAAGGGAAGAATCGTAATATGCATATGATAAAAAGGCCATTTATACTCATATTAAACTTTGTTTCTAAAATGACCGTGATAATTTTAAATATTCAGTATGTGTTCTAACCCCATACCTATCCAGTGAAAAGAATGCTCAAATGGTTGGGGTGGGGTGGGGTGTATTTTCAAGCCACATTTATCCAACTATCTTGGACAGTGATTTTCTTAGATCAGTGACAAAGTAAGAGTAAACTAACACAAGGTGCTATAGGGTTCTAAAACACAACAGCCAGCTGAATAAAGGAAGACAAAGCAACCTGTAAGTATCTCTACATTATCAAATTAACGTAACACAGCAAACTCTAAGAACGTAATACACACAATTAATACAACAATGGTAACGCGTATCTTGGAAAGGATGCGCTAAATTCCAAAGGGTAATTGGATTTTCAGAACTGCAAGTGGGGATTTTTCCAGTTCAGTCATGACAGGGCCAGAAGGTAATGATACATCTGCCATGATGCAACAAGCAGACCTGTCTTCTGTCAAGAGTTGAAATCATAAAGGAATAAGCTGTCGTTAGCAACCTCTCTCCAAACAGTAGAGCTGTCATCTCATTGTTTTCCTTTGCTGGCATGGGGGCTGGTGTGGGCTTATATACCCTGTCAGTTCAATATTAGTCTAAGCTTCTAACCTTTTCTTGAATTTCTGACTGAGTAATTGTTAACTCCTATACAGCTTGTTGTGTATTATTATGTATTTTGTGATCAATTAATATTGCTTTTGACTAACTACGCAACTTTTCCTGCTATCTGCTTGGTGATCAGTATTTCAAATCAGTATTTGAGACATTATCAATTCCTCATAAAAATTTCTAGAACTAATTAAATACATTGCTTTTTAAATTTTCCTTCCAGAGTATAGTGTATTTTATGCCAATTATATGTGATAAATTATTTAGTAATACATTGTAATTTGTGTTTATGTTTTTAGAAACATCTCAAAAGATCATGCAACTAGCTATGTAACTTAAGTTTTCTTAATGCTATCCCCACAAAAGTAGGAGTTGTAAATACAAGTTTTGTCTACTACAAAGTACTTTAGAGGCAATGTTATTGCTATGGTCTAACAGAATGAATGAATGAATAAAAGCAAATACACATACCAGAGTCAGAAAATTAATATTTGAAATAAAACAATATAGCACACTATTGTCCATTTTAGTGGAATTTTACTTCCAGTACAGTATTAGGATGCCCACATGAGATTATGATTATTCTGGCACTGTAACTGACTATTAATAAATAAATGAAGTATTTTAACATCTTTCTGCAGCAATATACTTAGGAGACATAAAGGGTACATAAATATTAGTATTCTGTGGAAGAGCTGTAATTGCAGTGAAATGTGAGCTCTGTTTTTTTTCCAGAAAGTGTCACTTGCCCATCTTACTGAAATTATACTAAGCATGTATAAACTAAGACAAAATTTTAAATCTTATGTTCCTAAAATATGACCACTAGAACAAAGGGGGCGTTGTCTAACAAGATATTCCATGCTTAAAAGAGAGATATAAAAGTTTTTAAGCAAGTATTCTTGTTCTTGTAGCTAAAACAAAGCATAATTCCTTGACAACAATGTGTAAATACCCACTTTTGAAAGTGGCTGATGTTTACAAAATGGAAAGACTGAAATGTATTAACATAAAAGGTACTAACCAGTAAGGTTACTAAATCACATAAAAGTTATGGCTGGCAAATTTACTACGGTTACACTGAATTATTTTGTTGTTCCATTCAACTGAGTTACAAAACTAAGGACATCGTATTGCGTGCTGAAGAAAATAACCACCCTCAGCAATTCTCAGTAAGTATTACCAACCTGATAGTTTTATACAAATGAATGATATTCATGAGTGAATAAATCCAATACTCTGACCAAAAATATTCTTAAGAACAGAAATTGTTAAGAAAATGCAGTGAGAAGAGTAGGACAGACACAAGAGAAAACTGAAGCTGAAAATCATGTTTTATCAGCCACTAAAGAAAGATTTCTGCAGTTGATGCCCATCTCATGCAAATCTTTTTTTCATTTGTTCACAGAAAGTCAGATTTTTGGGTGCTGCTGCATTTCTTCTGAAAAACTCATCCAGGTTCTTTGAAGGAGCTATTTTTCTGGTGCTATTATCCCCAGGTCAAGTATTAATTCTCCTTTAAATAATGACAAAAATATCTAGGACATCTTAAAGTGTGCTGAATTTGAAACTAGGCAACAATTCTTGGTGGGTTTTTTTTGTTTGGTTTTTTTTTTTAAATATTAAATTAAAAAAAAAATCAAATAACTGACGGGTGCTGTGGTTGAATTTTATTAGCATCCTTGGGACGACAGCTATCTTAGGTAACAACTGTACTGAATTTCCAAAGACACATAAAACATCCAACAGTTTCTTTGTACTCATGCAGTAAGCTGATGTCCTCTCTATTCCCTAGAGGAAAGGTATCAAAGATAAGAGTACTCCAAAATTCTTCCCAATGTCCAAACGTAGGTAAGCTGAGCTCCCATTTCCCCGAGGATCAAACCTCCTCTGTAAGTAGATCAACGTCAGCTTCTCCTTACCTAACACTCAGCGGACTTCAAAGCACAGAATGTTGTTCTCCAACCACTACGGAAGGAACACTCTTGCGTGGCGTGGCAGCCAACTTTCGCAGTCCTCCTTGCTCGTTCCCCTATACCCCTGGCCTCACTTGTACGTCTCCTAAACAAATCTTTAGATTACCATCCATGCTGTTACCCCTCAACAACGAACCAGAGAAGCATTACCTCCTCACAACCTCCTCCTCCTAAAGAGCCTGGTGACCGCGGTCCTCATAGGGCACATGGGAGACCCTGAACCACCTAAATGAAACCAGGACCGTAAATCCTTAATTCTTGACACCCCAAGTAAATGCCCTCATCATTGAATTAAAGAATTTATCTCTGTCTCTCACCATCTCGTCCTGGCACTGCTTCAGTCATTGTACATATGACTAAATAATAACTGATCTGAGAAAAACCTGACTCTATGGACAGTGAATGAGACATTTATGCAAAATGCAGAAGAGAAAGATTAAAATTCCTCTTCTAATTTACATGTATCTATTTATATAATTTACATTTATTTATATAATTTACATTTTTTATTTATATAATGTACATTTTTTTACTTATAAAAAAATGGAATAGCTTCAGTGAAGTATTATCATTAAAAGTGGAATAGTCCCTGATTCCCAGAGGAGGGACTTGAACTTCAGTCTCTCACATGTCAGATGACTGCTTCTGTCAAAAACTGGTATTTCCCACTGCATAAAGTTTCAGTAGAAAAGTTCTGTTTTAACAAAACAACAAACCTATGCAATATTTATTTCGTACTGTATTTATAGGAAATTGCCATCCTTTTTGTTTGAAATATCTTTATAGTATGTATTTTTTATAATTTTAATTAAGCCTTTCTTACTGCCTTACTGCTTTATATTATCACATTTGCCTTTTTTGTACTTGTTTTTCTAAAGTAGATCTTTTCCTACCGTGTTTTAATGTATTTACACATATCTGTCTCTCACATTCTATACACTTTTCTCCCTCCTCCTTTTCCTACAATCTGTTCTCTATCTTGCCGCTTGTTTGTTCTCTCCTTTCATATTTCAATATCTCTTTTTACACGATCAAGCTTGAATTTCTGAATTAACACATTAATCTTACCTCTTCACATAAAACCTTGTAAACTACTCCCAACACCTATTACACAAAAGATTGAACCTACACAACAGAATTTGACGTAAAAGATGGAAGGAGAAGTATTACCTACAGGAGCCACCCAGATGAAAAGAAAAAAAGCATTTCTAGCTACTCGGATTCCCACCAGGATACTTCTCCTTGGATCTTTTCTTTCCAGTGTGTATCAGCCCCAAGCCACTAGAAGTATGATAAATCTTAAGCCTTTATATTGCTCCCTTATTCCATACATGTTTTAAAAGAAAAGTTGTTTTATTTTTTTCTTGGAAGTGTTGTACCAGAGAGAAATAATCTCTTTCCTTCCCTTAACTTCCTGGTTAGGAGAGCAGGATCAGTTCATCCCACTCAATCCACTGCTCACGGATAACTCCAGCTTTTGCTTCCCTGTTTTCAGTTTTTCCAAGAAATGAACTGAAACTTGCTTGTGGTAGTCTCATCACTCTCCACAGAGAAAAGCAGTAAAGATACGGTTTTGACCTACCTAGAGGGTTTTTCTGTTTGTCTGTCTGTTTGGTTTTGTTTTAAAGAAAGCAGAGGGGATACTTCTGAACTAGTTTCTGCACAACAGACATTTAAGCACTACTTTTGCAGTTGGTGGTTTGTCTTTTTTTTTTAAAAAAAAACCCTGAAAACCTAGTCTCCAGCAAATGTTTTAAGCTACCTGCATATGTTTCGCACTCACAACAGATCAGTGGAATTTTCAAATCCTAGATACTATTATAGATTTCAAATTCACACAGTTTATTAGAAAAAAAAAATTTCCATGTTCTCCTGTCATCAGCACTGTAATCTTATGCTTTAATAAGGTCTGCTGGTTTCATTCAAGGATGAGACCTCTTCTTAGAAGAAACACTGGAAGATCAAGGAAAATAATTCCTTAATTCAAACTGGCAAGGTTGCATGAGGAGTTATCACGATTTTCATTCAGCCATTTACCATCTAGGCCAGTTATTTTCATTGCATAAGAGACAGAAGTGCCTAAATCAACTAGAAGATTGAGCACCAGGAAACTCAGAAAAGGATGCAATTTGTATTAACTAAAATTGGAGTCCTTATACTCCCTCCATACCATAATTTCCTGTATTTGGAAGAGTAATTTATATGATCTGTACATGAAGTAGATATGGTATCAGCATGTAACTATCTGTATTCCCTTTTTAGTCATAACATAATGATTCCAAGTACCTTCAGTGGTGTTCCACTTCTATAAAACATTGCCTTATCTAACCACATATACATCCAATTCCCACTACAGTGATTACAGTATACAAAAAATAGCCATATATTACTATAATATAATTGAATATGATGTAATTTTCATTTTGCATGGAAAAAAAATTGCTAATAATATGTGTTCTAAACGTGTAGTACATTTACCAGAATTTTAAGATGCACAACAAGGGAGAGTGGCTTTTACAGTAGCTGGAGTTACGCAACTAACAGGGAACTATGAATTTAAAAACCATGCTAAGAACGAAGGAAGTCAAAAGATAAGACCACAAAGTCTGATGTCACAATGTGATCAAATAATTACATTTATTAAAGACATTTTCTCATCAAACTCTTTGTTTTTTTTCTTGTGTTTTTAAAAGAAGCATCCAAAATGCAGAATCTGTTTTTAGGGACAAGAACAATTTGAGGGAACAGAGGTCTGATCTCTGTCACACTGACACAATCACTGCATAAAATAAATAAAAACAACAAAACAGGAAAAGGAACTATAACTCTCCTCTACTAGAAATAGTCTCTTAAAAATTGTCTGTTAATTTAGGGATAGTATCCCGGTTTTAAATGCTCAGCCTCTCATGTTAGCCACGACAGCAGCATCTCGTGGAAAGAACGAAAATGCAGGCATGTAAGCATCACTATGAAAATTTAAGTAGCTACAGTTCTTCAGGTTTCTTGGGAAAGGTTTTGGAACTTGCGCTCTAGAAATTAACCCTCTACACTGGACCTACCATACACCAATATTACATTCAATAATCCTAAATTATTTTCTGTTCTGCCTCTGAGTCTCAATTTAAAATGAGCAAAACCTTTATGTTAAAAGAAGGCAAGCATCACTTTCACAAGACTAGGTTTCTTTTTCACACAAAGTGTAGTCTGGTGCTTTTTTAATGGATTATACAAAACAACTTAATGGCCCAATGTTTTAATAAATTTTCTTTCTTTGCTTTGTTGAAAAAAAAAGAAAACATGTTTGAAGAGAACCATTTCCTACCCTGAATAGTTTAATGCCAGTTGCAAAGAATTAAACTTCATTTAGCAAAACATGTAACAATCACACTGACCACACTGATATTTAGAGTAGAACATTAGCTTAACTTGGTAAATATAACAAATACTGAGTCTTAAACAGGCTTTTCTAATGTTTACTACAGGAAGTTTCATTTAGGTAGCAGGATGCAAGACATGAATCACACCTACAAAGTTCCAATGTTAAAAACATTACACAAATTGTGCATTGTCTCTCATATAGATGTAAATGTAACAAAATAGCATCCATAAAATGTAAATGTTTTCTACTGTCAAGTATTGATAGGTGAATCAGAATGAATCAGTATTCAGTGCAAAACTGAAAAAGACTGTGCCTCTAATAAATTCAGTACAAGCCTAGCAAAAAAGCCTGCTGTTATCATGAAAGCTCATGTTATCATGAGATTACAACAGACGTTGAGTGAGAATACGTACAAATTTAATGAAATGTAAAAGAAAACACTTCAAATAATAACAAATTTCTGTAGTGCCTTCTATTGCATCTCGTCGCCTGCTAAGGGCTCTTGTCACGTTAGCTGCCGTATTAAACTACGTGGCAGCGCCGCCACAACAACATGACATAAAACTAACATTTTTTTCCCCGTAAGAGAAAAACTTGGCTCCATCAGAAACAAGTTCTGAAAAAGCTCAAGCAAGTATTCCCATCATAAATAATACGATCATATAGGGAAATACTGAACACTGTTTAACAAGTTAAAACTTCACAGATTTAGAGCTCTTCATACACGGGCACACATACACATGCGTATGCACACACAACCGTACACACATACACTTTCACTTACCTCAGTAGCTCTCTTTATATACGGTATCTGTGTGCCACTGTCCAGATCTTCGTTAATTATAAGTCTCCTAGCCCACTGACCTGCTCTGACAACGCCATTACCATGAATTAGGACCAAGAGCTTGTCAGGATTTGTTAATGCATCTTCACTCATGAAGATAAAGCTCTTTGGTTCACTCTCAGTCGCATCAACCTGCAATTACAGACAACACGGACTTTTACACATCAATAAAAAATTTTAAAAGAACATCTGTAGTTATAAAGTTAGCCACCAAATTGATATAAAAACTTTCATCATTTAACAACTATATGTATGCCTATTATAAGGACTAACGTGTGCCCAGTACTAAATAAAAATAAAACAAAAGCTAGTGTCTGTGCAATGTAACTTCAAAACATAGAAATGTACCACAGCTTAGAACAGTAATCCAAGGGAGATTTAAATCAAAAAAAGGGGTTAAAAATACACTAAAGCTTTGAAACATCAGTTGTTTACAGAAATTTACTGGCAAAAAAGAAAGTCCATAAAAGAACAATCGGGGGGGCGGGGGTGGAATTCAAGTAATTTGTCACCTCTGATATGCCTGAAGCAACAATAAAAGTCTTACATAATACGAAAAAAATCCTAGAGTTCCATCTCAGCCACCTCAACATAAATACCCAATAAGCCACGTATGAACCAGTATTGTAAATTTGTCTATTATAAATTTAATAGAATAGGCCTAATAAAATATAGAAATCCAATTTGGGTCTAAATAATGGCTTCATTAAGAGTCCTGCACCTGGGTCAATGCTTAGCTACTTTGCTACAGGAACAGATCAACAACCAGCTTTGATATTCAGTAAACCATAACCTAATTCCAAGTTTTGTCCTTACTCTAGAGAGTAAAGTAGCACTTTCTGCTCAATAAAAACAGAAGTTCTATAAAACAGGTCCACACTTGGTTTAGCACGCCTGGCTCAAGGCAAAAGAACCGTGCTGGTGTAAACACCGTGAGGACAGAAAGAAACATCCCGTCTACTCATTCTTGCCTTTCTACCATACTGTCCTGGTTCAGGCCAGGACGGAGCTGGTTTTGTCTCCAGCAGCTCCCGTGTTTTGGCTTTAGTGTGAGCAGAACGGTGACAGCACACTGATGGTGTTGGCTGCTGCTGAACCACCAAAGACATTTTGCAGGTTCCCAGGTTTTGCTGATGTGCAGGTGCAAAAACTTGGGAGGGGCAGAGCCAGAACAGTTGATCCAAACTGGCCAGAGAGAGTGTTCCATACCAGAGATGGCATGGCCGGGATAAGTGGGGGTCAGCCAGTGGGCCACTGGCTCTTAACTTGCCTTAATCCTTAAGCTTCCCTTCGGGTTGCTTTTCGTTTCCCTGTTTTTTCCTTTTTTTTTTTCATTCGTTTGTGCGGCTGTTGGTTCCCTCGCCTGCTCTCTCTGGAACTGGCTGTTCTGGGATAGCTGGGGGGATACCCCTGCTCCCTGCCTGCTGCTCGGGACGGGCTGTATCGGTCGTCGGGTGGTGAGAAATTGTGTATCGTTTGTTTCATATATTCTATTATCCTTATATATACTATTATTATTATCATCATTAATGTATTTTTATATTTTTCCTTTGCTGTCCTGGTGAACTGCTTTTATCTCAACCCGTGAGTTTTCCTTTCTCTCCAATTCTCCTCCCCACCCCATCAGGAAGGGGACAGCGAGTGAGCGGCTGCGTGGTGTTCGGTTACCAGCTGGGGTTAAACCACGACACAGAGGAACGCATAGAAGGGGAAGAACAGAACAGGCAGATCGCCCTGTCCTACCCGCAACCCGCCGAGGCTAACTGCACGGCTGCTAGGGACAGCCCAGGATTGTCTTAGGCTCCGCAACAGCGATGAAAAGGAGGTCAGGATATGAGCCTTGTGTTGAGACAGGAGAAATGGCTATTTGGAACGTGCCAGTTTTTCTCTCACACATGGGTATGTACTCCTAATTACCCTTACTGTAGGAAAAATTAATTCAGTGTGAATCTCCAGACTTTTTGTAATGCAAGTCCTACCTAGTATTTTTTAAATGAAGACAATGAGGCTACTTGAACAAAAGGAATTCCTAACTGGAAGAATGGTCATGTCTCTCTCCTGCATCTGCCGTAGCGCTGAAGACCTGATTCCCTGCTGCAAAATGATGTAACGTCTCATGTGCCTCAGCTTGCACTTTCTACACCAGGAAACGTACCCACCTTCTCTCACACTTCGTGAGAAAACAGAAAGCATGGTAAAAAATACATTCTATTGAAAAGAGTGTAAAATATGTAAGTACAACAGGTACCATACTGGGGCTACAGTCAGATGATGTTGCTGCTTTTGAAGTAGCAGTATTGGTACCTTGAAATTTAACACGGCTTAGGTAAAAAGTCAGACAACGCTAAATCTCAGATAGTACTTGGCAAGATGTAATTGACTTTTGCACATAATTACAGTATTGTTAAGTATTCAGTTTAAGAAAAAAAATTGTGAATTTGTATTTCAGACAAAGATAGAACTTAGCTGTATGTTTCAGTATTTATAAACTAAATTTTTGATTAGTATTTAGGAAATACTAGCGCTTAGTAATCACATGTACTAGAAGATATAACTAGTTCGCACTTCTGCAAATACATTAATTTAAAAATTTAAAAATGTCTACCAAGATCATAAAAAATAACTCTTCATTCTCTTCCCCAAATTAATCACATTTGGAAGCTTTTTTCCAAGCTAATTTATCTTCAAACAGTAGTAATTCATTAGATCAAGCTTTCACTAAAGAATGCACATAAAGGTCACTCCTGCGCACAACCTTACTTTATTGACAAATCAACGTAGAATACCATTTAGTGCCAGACACACTGAGTCCACATAAAATAATTTATATTTATTAGCCACTTTCTCTTCCGGACCTACTCATGAACACGTATTTTTGATCCTTTATTTAAACACAAATAGAATAAATTCAGTAAAATGTTGAACTTCAATTACTTTAATTTAACAATTTGATTCAACATTGTTATTCACATACAATAACAATCTTCCAATAATCTCTAGCTAGGAATGTCACACCAATCTAAATTCTGTTGATAATGTACCGTTCAAAAGTACTGTTTAAAGTTTAATTTTCCTTTTCTCAGATTTATTTTTCCAATGCACAACTGTACTTTAAGGTTTATGAATGTATGCAGTGATGGTGACTTCTCCGAGTTGTGCGCTCTACATACATTGTGACACTCTTAAGGTTTTCAAACAGTGAATTAATTTTTCCGTACGAGTTCTGTCTCAAATGAGCTATCACCTAATCAGTACCTATCAGTAGTGCCAGTCTATAGAATACTTCAGCAGCATGCTGGTTAGTATTTTGCACAGTTGCTATCAATATATAGGGTAAGATCCAACCATACTTGAAATCTTGTCTTACTGACATTCACGCTACCACATCGACATTGACTCATTTTTGGTTCTTAGCGGTTACCAACCCAAGATGCATGAGACCTGACTAGGCTCTAGGGGTCTTTTATTTTGTACATTGGAAGTTTTAAAGTTTAAGATTGAATGTTAGATTTTTAAAGGGAAAACACCCACACAAATATTTTTCTTATTCCGGTTAAGAAACACAATAAAAATTATGAGCCTAGAGCCTACAAACAAGCGAAACAGGTGTCACTTGTGACTGGAAGAAAGAACATGGCAAATAAATGGAACTGAAACTGAAAAGACTCAAAAAGATTGTGAGAATTGTGAGCAGCTGGTGGAGAGAGAAAACTGCTCATTTGCTTCGCAAGATAAGAAAGTCTTCTGTTACATGGTTCTACATAAAGCTCGCTAACTCACTTATGTTACAGTCTTCACAATATTGCATATCCTGATTTATAATTTTTCACTCAAAATTGTACAAAATGAAAACTGCTGATCAATACTACAAGCACCTAATTAGCATTTAGTGATTACCACAACTAACTTAACACACCTAAAACTGGTGGAATTTTTACAAAACAAGTATTGACTTGACTTAGGCAACAAAATAGCCAAAAGGAACATGCAGTGGAGATAAGAGACCATTGTTTCTCAGAGAACTACTGAATGAAGTTTTACCTATTGAAGTGAAAGAGAAAAGCATTGATAAGTTAGAAGATTCTGCAAAGTGAGACCTTTCACTGCCATCATCAATAAAACATGTTAGTAATTATTTAAACTTCTGTCTCAGGCCTTCCCAGAAGCCGTTAAAGATGCATTTAATTCATAAGCACCCTCTATTTGTCCTCAACAGCTAAAGAACAGCAACGATCAATCACTGATTATGCCATGAAAATTAGAGAAATACAAAGACTTCATCTGGATAAAAAAATTGCAGTCTTTTTTATATTCATAATATAACCTTCAATGGAGCACAAAATGAGAAATTTAAAAGAAATAATTGAACAGCTTCTCCCTGAATTTGAGTCTCTTCATTTAAATTTTCAAATCCAGTAGTAGATGTTGAACATTAAGAGAACTACAATACTTTACCGTAACAATAATGCAATACACAGCTCAGCCTCCCTGTGTAGGAAAAAATGTTCAGATGTATGTTTTGTCAGAGATGCTGACACAATAAAACAATGGGTGACCTTTCCTGATTTCCAAACTGCTCTTATTTTCATATCTGAAAAGAAATTTCAAACAATTGTGTCCAAAACCGAAGCTGCCACCTGAGAGAGCAAAATAAAGACAGCAAGTTGGACTTTGCACACAAGGTTGAAATTAAGAAGGATAAGAGAACGTGAAATGCTGTCATCCTAAACCTTCGAAGCATAATGTTTCCATACACTACTAAAATCATGCTGAAAAAAGAAGTACTCCACTTAACACAGTCCTGAAACACATTTCATATATTCACACATCATTACACCATCTACCTCATTATCAGCTGACACAAAAAGGAAGGCCAATACACCAACTTTCTGATCACTTGTGATGAAGTTCAGAAAAAACATTTTTTAATATTCACCTCTCAAATGTTTGTAATAATAAGGTCATATTTGTAAGAAGAGCCATCCTGGACAGACCAAGGTCCCGGGGTGCTGTTTCTGACAACTGGCAGATTGCTTAGGGGAACAGTACGAGAACGGAGTGGTTAGAGAGCGATTCCTCCCTGGTTTTGGTAACCAGTAACTTTGAAACCTCCCGAGCCAGAGTTTGTAACTGGACAAGCATGTACAATAGTTCAATGCACCTATCCCGCCTTAGCACTGTCAAATGGGTTTTCTGAATGCATTTATACCTTTCTCCTTGATAGTATTCTGTGGCAATGAGTTCCACAATATAATTGGGACGTATATGAAATAGTACTGCCTCTCTTTCAGTAGAGATCTCCTGCCTGATAATTTAAACTTGATGCCCCTTAGCTTCTCTATTATGAAAAAAGCGAAAAACCATTCCCTATTCATCTTCTCTACACCTTTCATGATTTTATAGATTTGTCATATTCCTTCCTCAGCCATCTATTTTCCAAGCTGAAGAATCTTTGTCTAATCTTTCTTTGTCCGAAAAGCATTTCATGCCTGTGATCATCCTTGTAACCCTCCTCTGTATTTTTTTTTTTTTTAAATTCTTACTATCCTTTTTGATATGGTGTCCAGACTCCATGCAGTGTTCAAGATGGGGGCCCACATAATGAGTGGAATGACGATGTTTTTCTGTTTTGTTCTCAACACCTCATAATTCCTAACATCCTATTTGCTTTGAGGGTTTTTCACTGCCATTGAGCACTAACTGATGTTCTCAGAGAACTATTCACAATCACTCCAAGCTCTTTCCTGAGTTGTAATAGCTCATTTAGAGGCCACCATTGTGTTTACAGAGTGAGTTATTTTCCCCATAATTTCACATTTACCAGAATTGAATCTCATGTCATTTTATCATCCCATCATTCAGCATCATGAAATAAATCCCCAACTCATCACAATCAGCTTTAGATTTAAGTATTCTAAATAATGTTAGAAAAAACCAGCAAAGGCTGTTAGCTTCTATTAATTCTTTTTTTCCTTTTATTCAGAACTATATCAGTGCAGGCCTTAATAACACTGCACCGGCAACAATTTATTTAATCTGTAAAACATGAACACGTTTTTTTTCCTTTTAACCAATTATTAACTCATAAGGGGACTCCCTCTTCCTATACCATGACAATGTCTTTTTTAAAAGCATTTGGTACGCGTGTTGACAGCTTGTTGGAAATCCACATACTCTTTTACTGACAAGATCTTTCTTTTTCATGTGATCTCTGACTCCTTCAATGAATTCTAGTAGGTTTTTAAAAAGAAACCTGTACTGACATTTCCCCCAATATATTATTTCCTCCTGGTACACAGGAATCACTATGAATCACTCCTGGAGGCCTTTCAAAGACTATCACGTTTACTCTTTTTCCATTTCTCTGATGAAAATAGCTGATTTCAGCAGTAAGTTACATACTAGTTTGTTGTTCTGCAGCTTCATATTTGACTTCTTGTAGTACCCTGGGCTTAAAAACCATCTCATCCTGCAATTTGATTATTGTATGACATATCAATTTGTTCTAAGATCTTCTCTACTGACATGTCCAATTTCAGGCAGTTCCTCAGAATTATAACGTATTTTAAAAAATTTAATGATATTCGAGTGTGGAAACTGGACAAGTAACATTGGAAATAACCATGTCAGTTTTTCTCATTTGCACTGAGCATTCCTTTTGCATGCAGCTCATCTATCAGCCTCATCAGCTCTCTTTTATTATTAGCCTTTACAACTGTAACAAGCTCCTCAAATTTAGTTTTGAGTGATCTTACTGTGATTTTATATGTAACTTGCCAGCATTTATACTCTTTTCTATTTTCCTCACTTGCACAGGACTTACTCTTGCTGCAAGCTGTCTTATTACTTCTATTAGCCTCCTTTACTAGTTTAAACTAGGTCTCCTTGTGTTCTTACTTGGGAGTCCGTCAGCAGTGATTTAAACATAGCCTTCAGACAGATTTAATTTTTCACCTTCTACATATATTGTTTCATTTTTCTCATTTTTGTAGTCCTCTTCATAACCTATTTTTGACTGTAGCAAGGGCTTCCTACACATAATCGTCATTACCACAGAATGGTGCTCATACCTTGTGCCAAATTTTCCACACTGCTCACAATTAAACAGCTGCATATATTTCGTGAGTTCTTACTTTGCTCCAAAATACAATTAAATTATGACCCTTTGAAGAAGCTGGAAGTAGCACATTTGAGAATAGCTTAAATGTAATACTGACAAACTACATCAGTACATCAGTGCTTACTACATAATTTATAAATAAGAGTAAACACAGATTAATTCAACAGTGGGAGTTAGACAGGGCCATTCTTCTCCCGAGCCAGACACCCAAATCTCAAAACTGTGCAGAACAGTCCCCATGTGTGTAAGAGAGGTGATGGAGGTGCTGTAATACTTACTCCAAGTTCGTTCATCTTCATTTTTTGAAGGTAACAGATCAGCCTTAGCATTGCACTACTTACATGCATATTGCTTCTTACAAAGGACATTCAAAGAAAGTTGTATAGATTCAAAATTTAGGCACTCTAAAGTTTACAAATGACAGCTTCCTGGTGTGACAGAGAGGGTAATATGGCTTGAGGAAGTCTTCCAACCCATGTCTGGAACATGGAAGTACTCCTTGGGCCAAAACTTGCCCAACAAAGAAAACCAGTAGTGCAAAGAAGTTCGAGACCATGACCAGCACTGCACCAGGCAGACTGCCACCACGAGCCCCATCCTCTTCCCTGTCTCATCAGGGAAATCTGAAGCAGGGGAATGCTTTCTCAAGCAGTCTTGGGTCTTGGGGCATCGGCGCAGCCTATGCGGTTGAGCAGACTGGGAGCGCGGAGCAGAGCTGCTGCTCTCCCTCCAGCCGCTCCATGGAGCTCCTCGCGCAGCTCCTGCTGCCCTGACCAGGACACAGTGGGAAAGCCTGGCTGGGAAACCTTGAGCAGTTTGGGCAGGTTACCAAAACATTCCCTGAACACCACCACTTAGGGAACGGAAATGGGAACTGCGAAACATTATACAACTGTTGAAATAAAGGACATTCTCCTTCCTCAGCCCAAATGGGTTTTCCTCAACTGAATATGAAGGAATGGCTGAGAACAACAGTCATGCAAAAGCTTCTCAAAGACCCTAAGAATCCTTTATGATACTGATGGAAAACGTACGCAGTGCTGTCACACTACAATCTCCCCATCACCCTCCACTACAGAACATAATAATACCTGAACATCATCATGGTATCGCATGTATTTACAAACACTCTCATACGTGTTCTTTGGGGAATGCTTCATCACTTCCAAGGGCTGATCGAATATTTTCACAAAACAACAGCAGCACCTTATATTAAATACATGTTACAAGTTACTGAAAAAGTGTGTTTTAAAAAAAGACTTGGAGTCGTTTACTGAAA
Organism: Phoenicopterus ruber ruber; assembly: GCA_009819775.1. Taxonomy (NCBI): domain Eukaryota; kingdom Metazoa; phylum Chordata; class Aves; order Phoenicopteriformes; family Phoenicopteridae; genus Phoenicopterus; species Phoenicopterus ruber. The sequence continues at coordinate 84,735,529 of CM020246.1, forward strand.
CTCAATTTGAGTTTATTCCTCTGCCTGTAAAGGCACCTTTGCTCTCTACATCCAGCTGTAGAGGTCTCAAAACATTCACAAATACTTTTCAAAAAGCTTATGGTTCCTCTATCAAAAGTACCGCATTTTGAAAATTCTGGTGGCAAGCTCAGCTGGAGAAATCACACACGTGAGAAGTGAGGTGGAACCATGTCTCCAGACGCACGCGCACGCTGCACGCGAAGGCAACGTCCTGAGACCATGCCCTGCAGAGAGCCTGGGCACACCTTGTCTTTATCCAAATACTGGATTGCAGGCTCTGCTTTCGACAGATCCAAACAACCAACGTCTTCGGGGGAAAAAAAAAATTATACTTACCGGGAGAGTTACTTTCTTCAAGTGGCAATCCTTTTGCAGTAGCTCATAAACATATTTAGTAATGATCTGGAAGAAAAAAAAAAAATAATAAAAAGAACTGCAAACAGACGTTAAACCACTTACAGTAATGACATGTCCAGGTAGGCAACTTACAGGCTAGTTGGTTGAACTTCTAAACACTCGTATATGTTTTGCCACTTATCTGAATTCTTTACTATACCACTAATTATAGAACTTGGAGCTTTAAACAAAAAGGTCCACTCCGTCCCTCAGAAAAAGCTGCTTGCCAGTACAAAGAAATTGTAACTGTACCTGTGAATCCATCACGTGCTGCTGTGTGAATAATTATCTGCCTCAAAACTAAGGATTATAACCAATTAATATATACTCAGGGGTACAAGAAAGGCTCTCTTTTGCAAAGAAATACTTTAAAAGCATTTTTTCCATAAGCAGGACTCCTGAAACCCTCTCCCCTGCAGGTTCACTTCATGAGCTACATGGAGAGCAGATCTTTAGTCACCCTCAGCACAAGTTGCCTTGCCATTTCTATTCACCAAACAGGGGAGGGATGGGTCAAAGGTTTCTACATAGAAGAAAAACCCTGACTGATTCCCCGCTATGGGGGAGTTTAAGTCTCTTGTCTCCACGTAGAAATAAAATTGAAATTTTAGACCTGAAACAAAAGGAATTATTTCAAAGAGCAACCAAAAAAAATCACCCTAGTCGCAAGGAAAGACTTGCCGTCTCAAATGTAACAAAGTTGTTCACATTTCAAAGGCTTGCCTAATATCTAGGGAAATTTTTTTTCACACTTACATATTCTAAGAAAAATGGAGATGCAGATGTAAGAACTTTCTAACTATTATTAATTTGGGAATTAGGCTGAGGAACAAACTAAAGTGCTTTGTCCATATGGGGCTGTAAAAACGGTTCGGAAGTAACTGCCTGGATTTCACTGGCTACAGGAGTTAAAGAAAAAAAAGGCAAATTAAAGAGGGGAAAAAAGTGCTCATTAAGAGTCTCAAGTGGTGCTTGCCTTCTCTTTAAAGGTTGGGGAGCTATGTTTAAATTCCAGACAGGACAAGATCTAAGTCCCAAAATATTAATCCAAGAATATCTGGGTACAAACCCAGCTGGTATTCTTTAGTCCAACCCCTCAAGGCCACAATTACAGCCATCTGAACCCACAGCATATTAAGCCACAACAGAAACGTCGCTGTAACAAAGCTCTCAAGTGATGGCATCTTAACAACACACTATGAACTGAGCAAGTAGGAGCCAGGGTATCATAAACTTCAATTTTAATTTTCCAAATGCACAATTACCAAATAAAGTTTCAATGAAGTCCAAAAGTTTTCATTATGTACATGTGAGCAAACACAATATGCAAACGTTTGGAACGCATTTGAACAAATTAGAGGTACTGATGAAAGCTAATTAAAAATGTTGGCGCGTGCCCCTCCCTTCCTTTCACAAAAACCCAAAATCTTTATTAGGATTATGTGAATTCTTTGCTACCCTGCTTGAATATGTTTATTGATAGAACTATATTCAAAAAACTTTATGGTTTTAAAGAAAATCAGTCTTACTGAACATTACTATCTACAGGGAAACTGCATTCGGAGAAGGAATTTAGCTGTGAGCGATGAGTTGATTTAAGACATGTTTATCCCCAAAGCAGTATGTTAGGAACATGCATACAGTGTAATTTTACCTTCAGGGCCAAACTTTTTATGGTTCACCGAAATCAGCTTCAGTGTAATGCCAACAAGTAAAGCAGTTAAGTTCCTGCAGTCTCAGATGCTGATGTTGTACAGACATTAAAATGAGTATAATGATAATATGGCCTCAAACATAGAAATTTTATTTTTCACTCTAAATCCAGGCACCTACTAACCGTCAAAAACACTAAAAAAACACTTGGAAGAGAAAAAAATTGCTATGAAGAAAATGTATTTTAGACACCACTTGCAAAAATCTAGCCTTTTTTTTGCAGCTATGTGCTTGTATCTATTTCTTCTATTCTCTCTTATCTATTTAGACTGTGATGTCTTCAGGGCAGAAGTAAACCTTTACTCATTTTTTCCACAGCCTGGCTCAATGGGGCTCTGATCCTAACCGGCTCTTTATGCACTACTCTAATACAATAAATAGTGATATCAGCCTTAAAAATGGAACTGTCAGTAGAGAACTCCGGCATAGCAAAGACTTAACTTCATGAATACTTTTAATAAGAGTAAACATGAAGGAGGATATAGTAAATTGGAGCGTCGGATGCAAAGTGTGGGATTATGATCCTCAGGCAGCTCAGTACCTGGACAGTCTCCGTGGCCCACACAGACCTGACGAAAAACTGCCATACACTGCCCCAGTATATATAAAAACACAAGAGGGGTTTTTTTGGCAGCAGCAGATCACCAAGTTCAGGGATATCCTACCAATGGCTAGTATGCTGTCAGCTATAAAGGATGGAAGGTGATACACAACATTTCTTGAAGTGGCATCAAAGCCCAACATTTCCCAGATTTGAAGACATCGTCATAATGGCCGGGTTTCCTGCACTTAGCACGGATGTGCCCGAAAAAGCTAGCAAAATCCTGTCCTACCTAGGAGTATGGCTGCAAGTACTGAAAATGCTACAAATCCAACATTACTTTTGGAATGTTATGCTTTCAATTACTGGTGATTTTATGGCTGATCTGTAATTTTGGAAAATTAACTTTTAAAATATCTTTTCTATAGGTATTAAAAGGAGAAGGGAACTGTGCTTTATTATTTATATAGCACTAGTTACACTTACTATTACAAATCTATACCATTTAAACAGCCACAACTTCTTTAAGTAGCACTATTAGCTTGTGTATGCCAGTATTCTATCTTTAACATCTGAAAACTGTTGTAGGATGTTGAAAAGTGCCTTGTGACTTCTTGCATGAGGAGGTGTGTATGGTTACGCTCGATGAACTCTCCTGGACTAATCATCGGTCATATGGTTGCTCATGACCGCAGGTATTTAGTGACAGAGGCTGTTCAAACCAGTCCAGTGTTAATCTGGAACTACCAAGCAACAAATTGTCCAGTGCAAGCCATTCTCAACACAAACTGTAACACTTGCTAAAGAGCCCTACTCATGTTATTTGTACTAACCTGGGATATTTATGCTTTTTCTAAGGCTCCTGCAACTCGTAAGGTGTGCCAACACCGTAAGCAGTATGCTGCATTGTAATTCAAGGTGATAAGGCTGCTGGTGAGCAGGCAGCACCACGTCTGAGATGCGGAAGGAAAAAGAACCAGTAGTAAGGCTTGCCCAAAGTGTGTGAAATTAATTGCCTGATGAATGGAGGAAAAAATGGTAGATCTGTACTTCTTGTATGAGACACTGGAAACGTCAAGCCCATTTTACAGTGTCTCTGCTCTTCATCCACTTCCCAGTGCAGTCTATCAGTAAAACACATCCCAAGTAGGGTACGTAGCTGAACTAAGCACTATCAAGGTGTTCTCCTTGCCTGCTCTGAGAACTGGGGAAAAAAAACCCCAACACAAACCCAAGAAAATTCCATGCCTCTCATCACCTATTCTGATAGCAAGGGAGAAATCCTTTCCAGCCACAAAAGGTACTCAGCCTAACACTTCCACATCCCAAAAAGGCTGTATTCAAACTGTGGGACAGGAGAAACTTTCTTCCCAGCACAAAGTTGTCCTCTTTGGAAGGAAACTAAATGGCTTATACTTCAATTTGCTCTCAGTGACCTGAGGAGCCAGTGTCCTGCTTTCCATAAGCCTGAGGATCAAGCCTGAGGATCTTCTGCCCTAAATGAAGTCACAGCTTTTCTTACTTTCGCTGGACTAGAAAAATTCCCAGAATGAAGGGAGGCTGAGGAGAGCAGGGACCACAGCCGACTGGAACACGTCCCGAACAGTAAGAACAGTGGATTATCCTGGGCACTTTAAAAACACGAGTACCCAATCTCTGCTACCATTTCCTTGTTATAGTTTTCCTTCACCTACTGTGGACAAGGTTGAGCGCAGTAATACATATGGTTCAGGACAGGAACCAAACTTCAGTGCTCACAACTGCCCTTCTGAGGAGCTTAAAACAGTCAGTCTTCTGACTTATGTTGGATATAACAGTGTGAATACCTCCCGAAGTACCTTTTCAAAGTGCTAGTGGCCCCAAATACGACATCTGCAAAGTTCAATAGTCTTATGGATAATTGGGGGATAGACCTATGTCATGAACAGTGATCCTTCATATGGATCCAGAACATAACCTATTTTAATTACAGAGAAATTAAATTTGATGACTTAGATGGACAGCAAAAAGGATAGAGACAGAGAAGACCACATAAGGAAAAAAGAAACACATTATCTTATGACAAAGCTGAGATTTTACCCTTGCATTGCTAAACACCGTGCACAATGGTGGCCAAGACTATAATGCTGCATGCAGTCTGCACAGCAAAACTGAAACTCCAGGTGGAAACGTAGTTCTGGCACACAAAACTCTAGTACACATTAATTGCTAAGGTCCTGGCTTCAAATGGCTTGTGTTCTTTTAAGATTATATTGTTCATATAGAGGACTTTCTTCAGGACTGTTTTCAATTACCAAAAAGCATGAAAAATTCTGTCAGCAGCATAATTTGTAAAATCTTTGCAACACACCATCCTGAAGCTACGTGATCAAAAGACCAACACCTGCACACAACTATGTGAAAAGATAAATTAAAGACTAAGAGCCATTGAGACCCACACGTTTAAAGTTAGAAAGATCCTGAAGATACTGAAGCCTAAACATGATTATAAGGGGAGACTCTTCAATGCACTAAGTATCGGAGGTCTTTAAACAGCAAAAGTCTGGAAAAGAGGACAACCAAAGGAACGCCCACAAAGCAAGAAGGCAACTCCAGATTAACTCAGTTTAAAGTAATATACCCCCATTTTAAGTCTGCAAGAAACTGAAAGAAGCCTTATAACACGTATCAAAAATGTCAAGAACCAGCCTGGCACACATGAGTGAGAGCAGAACTGCAGCTGACCCACTGGTGAACTTTTTCATAGCAGAGATAGCCAGGTATACAGACAACAGATCACAACTCAATGACTTGTTTCATAACACCTACATCCTAATCCAGAGGAGCTGCTTCAGTACATACCACAACAAAAACCATGCTGGGACGCAGTCAAGTGCACTGAGCCTTGCTCGTCGAACCCCCCCTGCTGTGCTTTACAACCCTAGTCCTCTGAATTCTCTTTTTTTCCCCTGAGCGTGCTCCCACTTTCAAAACCAAGCATGGGTAACTCTACCCACCACCAGACTACATGTACGAACAGAACAGCAAACCCGCTGCAGAGGGAAGAAAAGAAAAAGACAAAGTAAATGACTCAAACTTGCAAAATGTTTTCTCAAGAGTAAATTCTCTGCTTAAAACATATTAAAGAAACAGCATAGGCCTGTGCGATTTGTGGCCTTTAGCTTCTAAACTGGCACCTATCAGTAGTCACTTCAAATCATTACCACGCAATGAAAGTTCATGGATCCACGACAGATGTGAGGAACCCTTCGGTTAGCGCAAACCACAAAGTCTCTTTGAAGACAATCGAACGCCACATGTCCCTCTCTTCTCCCATATGTGCATCCCTCACGACCAAAATGCCAACAACCCTGTCAAATGGTTGGGGTATGGTTAACACATGATAAAGAGTAAAGCGCATGTGACATGACAAAGGATAAAGCGCATGTGAGCAGTTGACTTTACAACCGCTCACATGACAGAGGATGGATTACAAGACCTTGGAGAAAGGATAAGGGAGCGCAAGCTGATAACCCGAGTTGTCCACACCATTGCCTGCTCCTACACACTGCCAGCAGATTTCTGGGGAAAAAAGGAAATGGAGCACATTACCAGTTAAATATATTCTTCTGGTAGACCAGATCCAGCTGGATGGATCAGAGATTTCCCACATCGTGTTCCTCATTCACAGCTATTCAAAACACAAACAGAACCCCATCACCACCACTACTACTCTTGTTACCACTTTTCACTACTCCAAGGACTAAATGCGAATGGAGACAGAACTACTCTCTCAAAGTTAACAGAGGCTACTTCCCATCAAGAGTGAGATGTGTTGGCAATGATGCACTTACTCAGTGGAGAGGAGGCTTATGCCTCCAAAGATGTCAACTTGTGAAACAACACTCCTTAAACACCTTATCAGATCACTTGTTTTCATTAATTTTTAAAGACAGTTCTCAAAGTACATGAAAGTGCAGAGAGTAACAGAATTTAATGGCAATAATTTTGCTTGTAGGTTTTTATTAATGGCCAGATTTTTTAGAATAATATAGATATTACATTTAAAATTAAGGAGATTGTAGCTAATAAAACATAGGTGCAATGGCACCTTCCTTCTTGCTTGGCTTCCTGTTTTTTTGTAAGTCGTATCATAAAAAGGGCTAGTACATTTTTAGTGTCATTGGTACTTTATTATTCCTCTATTAACCTTATGAGTTAACTATACTTTAACCTCAGTTTAATCTCCTACATAAACATATGTTACAGAAAAAAAGAGAAAAAAAACAAGGGAAAAAACTACAATTAAAAATATTAGTGAAAAAGACTTGCTCAGAAACCACTGAAGTCTCACCATCTCTACCTTCTAGCATAAGTCGCTCAGATATCGTTTGCTATGCTTTGAGCTGAAGTAAAGAAAAATGCAAGACTTTTTATTTTTCTTTAGAGAATGCAGAAACAATCCAACCTCAGGTTCTCTTGCCAATTCCCACCCTGTGACAGAACTGCACTTAAAATGTGTTAACAGTTGAACATTACCAGTTCACCTGACAAATCCACATATAGACCAAAATCAACCTCATTTGCCTTTGTGTTTTTTCCTAAAGCAGTACATTTGACTTCGCACAGTACAGCAAGAGATTCGCCATCAGCTCCCCAGATCTCTAAAACGCTTTCAACTGTCAATTCAGACCTGACACAACAAGTTACAACCTTTTGAATGTAACTTTCTCAAAAGATGGATCTTTCACAGGCATAGAAAGGATACTATTTTCAAATAATTTAAATTCAGCCTAAGAGATTAGGCCCCTCAGCACTACCAGTATTTTCTGCGAACTTCAAGGCAGTGTACACAGGTTGCAGGTTTTATCACTAATCTTAAAAATAAACAAGTATAAACCACTAGAAGCAATGCCATTATGAGTAATGGATTTTCTTGTTTGTCTCCTCGTTGGCAATAAGCACTTTAATGCAGAAAGACAAAATGAGCACAAGAAGGAAACAATCCTTGTAACATACAGTAGTCCACCCACAACTTTTTCCTCTTTGCAGTGTACGAGCAATAATGTTCAGCGAAACAAATGCAAAATGAATTCCAACTGACTGCCCTGCGGCAAATCTCAAGTGGTGGGACTGACCCGAGGCTTGCTGCTGCGGCTGCCATAGCCTTGGTTGAATGAGCTTTATGTTGACCCTCAAGTGACAAACCTGCCAATAAGTAACAATGAGAGATGCAAAGGGACTTTTTGACATACTGCTCTTGGACACAGGACTTACCTAAGAACTGGGACAAACAAAAAAAATCCACCATCACCATGCCAGAACAAAAAATCCTAAAAGCTGAATGGACTTTCTAAAGGCTCTGTTCACTGCAAGCAAAAAAAAAAAAAAAAAAAGGAAAAAAAAGGAAAAAAAAAAATCAATGGCATTTTAAAAATCCACAAAAGACCTCACTTGGATTATAGTGTGGGAGAACAATTCATTAAGATGGAATTGACATTACCTCTAAGGGATTTCTTGCGTTTTCTACTGAAAGCAATTCAATTCAATCTTAACACATGGGTGTGATATTCTGGATTCTGAGTTGACTGATCACAAATAGGATCTCAAGATCTTTTGAGAGAATTAAATGAAAAACAACAGGGATTTGTCATGAATGCAGCATATACTGTTGATGTGATTTGACCCAATGTTTTGATACATGGTCTTTGCTGACACCTGTTGGTTTATTTTTTGTTTTTCTTTTTTTTCCTTTTTAAGAAAAGCCCCTCTAATTTTAGAAATAGCTTGACAATTATTTGGCTTCAGAAATGGCTTAATTACATAGCCCATCTTATGAAAATTACCAATTCTTTTTAAATATGCATACATATAGATATATATGTATTAGTACTAAGCAGAGGCTTCAATCAAGCACCTTGCGCCAGAAGCAATTAAACATCAGCAGAAAGCATGACCTCTATCCCCAAGCTGAGATAAGAAGCAAAAGGATTAAAAGGTTGCAAAACAAAGAAGGAAACTAAAAAAAAAACCCCAAAAGAGTAACAGAGGAACAAATATAAGTGAGACTTATAAACACGTTTTAATATTCCAATTCGAGAACTAATACTTAGGATTATTATCTCTAAATTTCATATTAGATACGAGTTATGAAAAGGGATCTAGAAGAAAGAGCAGTAGCAGTTTTGATTATTCCAACTATTAATGAAAAAAATGTAGTTTAGGTGGAGAGATGGTGCTATGCAGTTTTGAAAGGTTAAAAATCCATGCCAAACCCAACTGACATATCAGATTAACATAGTTAAAGCATACCAGCTTTTGTAGTCACAGACAAAAAAGTCAGTGATGTGTCAAGCATCTCATTTTGCCACCTTTGATTCCTCAGCAGAAATGACCAGATAAATATTCACAGATGGACTGAAGGCTTAATTTTATGTAAATCCAGAGCAGAACTCAAATTAACACCTTCTTTCCATAGCAAGATGTCTTAACCATTTTGCCACCGTGCTCCAGAACAGTAGTGGGTCAAAATAAATTGGATTTACATAAATTTAGCTGAAAAGGGCCACGGCGCTGGCCGTTAGCAGCATTTCTTTTTTTCTTTTCTTGGCACAAATAGTAGTTGATACCCTCAGGAACAGAAATCACAAAAATGTTTATAGTTTCACTATTAAATAATACCTGCACCTCTTTTTACTAGGTCAAGTAAACCAAATAGATCACACTGGGGTCATTAACTCATCGCATACTTGAGTGGCAAACTTGGGATCCTCACTGGCTTTGAGTAACTGACAACAGCCAGCAGTTAACTTCTAAGAGAAATGGCTAGCTTGCTTTCTGCTATTCTAGTCCGCGGTTACGATACCTAGCACTCTGAAAGAAACTTCCCCTTAAGGAGAGAAAAACCTGCCCTGAAGGCACTGTCTCCTCTGGGGGTATCAAGCTGCAAGTTAAGAAAACACCTTGGACATTGACAAACCTTTTTCTATTCTTCTTCGTCACTGCTTCTCAAGGAAAGATTTCCTTTTGCTATTCCACATGATTGAGCCCGTCTAACCTAGCCTTGTGTTCTGCTGGCAGGCACACTCAAAGAGGGAGCAAACTACAAAAAACTCCAGGTACGGCAAATGCCAGGAGAACTTTTGACCAAGAGGTGAGAAAGATTGCTTCGTATGTGACAAGTATGACACTTTCACTCTCCTATAAAATACAGGAAACCATTTAATTTAACAATGAAGTAAATTATTATTTAAAACGTCTTCATTAAATCAAATTTGGAAAGGTTAATTTATGTGTTTTTCTACTTCATTTTTAAAACAATCCTACAAGGAAGAAATATTCTTGGTAACTGAGGTTTTATAAAGTAAAATTTATAAAATAAACTTCATAGCCCATACTACATCACTTAAGAGGACAGTATGTAAGGATATTCTTAGTTGCTCATGAATATTTATGTTGATGATGTCCAAAAAGCACAGCAGATCCTTTCTTCCTACGGAATTATGACTGAAAAGCTAATGTAGCCAAACATGCAGCATGCACACGTCCAAAGACAGCACATCGGTGTCGTGCTTCTCGTTAAGCTATGTGGGCACAAGCATTGGGAGAAGAGGAAAACCAGTTAATAGTGAAGCTCTGTACACTACAGTTTACTGTGCTTTAATGAATTTTACCTCTATACTTCGTTTGGGAAGGAATCACATCTTCCTCAGTCCAACCGCCAAGATACAGTCCAATTACACATAAAATTGCTTAACATGACAGTGATTAAGAAGGATCACAACAATTCATGATTTTATGCAAACTTCAAATATTAGCTTGTGTCTTTGACCTTCTACCGAATACAAATATTGTGAGAAGAAAAGCCTTTATTATTTTTTTTTGTTAAATGGGACATTTAGCAAGCTCTAATGGAAAATTTGCATTAAAACAGTATAATACTTAGCATGTCCAACTAATTAAGCAGTTATTTCTAAAAAGTCTGTGAAGCTACAAAACAGCCTGAGTCAGAAAATAGTGCATAAGAGCCTGTTCTGATGTCCATTTATAAACCATGTGACCAGGATTGGTCCATGTTCACGTCGGTGTTTGTCAGTTTCCCAACAGATTTTGCATGACGGGATCCTTTGCTTGTTTGGAGGGGTGGGGCATGCGGAGGAATAGCCGTGTTTGATTAGACAAGTGGTTCAATACAGTAGCAATCAGTAACAAATACATCAAATAGGAAGTAATGGCAATTCCTATTGAACAATGAGATCAAAATAGTGTCTGAAAAGGAAACTTCTTCCTAACATCCAGTTTCTGTAATTTTTATAGTCTTTCGTAAAAATATTAAGTAGGCAATTTTATCACCCAGATACAGATTAAAAAAATGGACATTAACAACAGTGAGCAGCATGCTTGTGTGCAATTTATAATTATACCACAGCCACTAGCCTGCAGAGTTCTGTGCACAGTTCTGTGTTTGGTGAAAGGGTATTTATAAAATAGAAAGACAGACGAAAGACATTTTAAATTCATCATATATCAGATAAAATAAAGTGAACACAAATAACAGTCAAGAGAATAAAATGAAAAGGTGAGATTAGGAATCAGACAGATTTTTGCCTAAAAGTAACTTGTTCTATGACAAAAGAATTTGGTACAATTATCTCTGTGCCATGAGAACAGAGCAGAGAATCTGCATTGAGGATAACTTGCGCTCCATCGCATACAAAACCATATTTATTGCTCTGTACAACATGCAGTGCTGTGATCACATACAAAACCGTATTTATTGCTCTATACAACATGCGGTGTGGTGCTCACATACTGACTGAGCATCTTCATCGCCACTGCTATGGTCAGTCAATAATCTGGGCAATGGGCACACAGGCCTTTGCTCTGCTCAAGGCCTAATCCAGACAGAAGAGGCAAGAGGAGACCAGCATGCCACCACAGAGTCTGCCAGCAAGCAGGCTGACAACTGACAAGTCAGCACACTACCCTCTACAGTTTGCCCATAATCTTGTTTTCCTTGCCTTTTTTTTTCCCCCCATGCTCCTTTTCCATTTTTCTCTTCTACAAACCAAGTCGTAAACCCGGGACTACCTTTTTGGCCAGTGTTCACAAGGCGGCTCCAGCCTGGTTGAGCTCCTGGGCACTTCATCACACACAACAGCAGGTCCTGCTGCGTTCCCAGGCTTGGGAAGCTGCTCTTGCAGACTGCTCCGGCATCCAGGAGAAGCGGAGTCTGCAGAGGGCAAGCTGCTACTGCAGAGGCACCGGGAGCTCCCGGCAGCACCCACAGCAATTCACGGGCAACAGCGAGGCACAGGCAGACAGCAACCTACAGCTTGCCATGAGAATCCCATTTTTGTCCCCTAATTGATGGCAGAGACCAAGCCTTCTCTTGAGTTAATGAAATGGAAGCTTTGGGTTTTTTAAACAGCAAAATGCCTCCACTGATACTGGAAACAATTACTGCTGCTCCTTTTGATAGTCAGCCAAATAATCCGGTTTTGGCTGGGTTGAGGGGAAATGAATATTGTGGCTTCTCCTGCTATTTGTGCTGCTGGCTAATGTGCCTTATTTTCCCAACACAATATTCCTAAAATTATGAGTTGTAATGAAGGATCAAGAACATATGCATTCCTGAATATTGGAAATCAGCCCAAAATTACGTTACTGTAATCTAAGTTAGGACCCTTTCTGTTACTGAATGCAGCCTGTCCAAAAAAATCTTTATGAAAAGGTACTAAAAATGAGCATCAACCTTCACTTCCCACTTGAATTCACCTTATGATTTACTTAATTTCTGTTCACTTTACCGATATTATCTCTAGGGTTACAGGCTATTTTTATGTCGAAAATTATTACTAGGTCATTTAATACTGCAGCCAAATGAATTCTGCTTTCTAATGTATCTGATAATACCAATTGGTTTCCTGTGGAGGTGGAAAGGTAAGGCCAAGAATCTTACAAACACAAGAATATAGTAAGCATTTCACTGAACATTCTAAGTTTCTAAAAGACAGGGGAAGAAAAGATATTTTAAAATTCTTAGGCAGACTGTGAACCGAAATCAGATTTGTCTCACAGAAAGATCAACGAACACCTTCTTACAGATTTACTTTGGAATTATCCAATCATACTGTATCTGTATAAAGAAAAATTTGTTCCAGAAGGAAATATTAATGATATATTTTATTTGCAGCTCTAGCTTACTGATGTAGAAGTGATCAAACTTGAAGCCGTATACGTGCAACTCAATATGCACCTTGATCATTTCCACAAGCTGATTTCAACGTATCCGCTGTGAAAATTATTTGAATTTTATCTACCTACAACCATCTGGAAGTATTCTTGCATACTAGACATCACCGTGACCAAGAGCACTGAATTATGTTGACATCTGCAAGAACCGATCAGCCCTCTCACTTCATGATTTATCCTTACGTGGTCCCTAGCAAAGCAGCATCCAATGCTCTCTGACATTCCCAAAATACTTAAGTGAGAAGAGGTGTGACACTAAACTGAATAGCAGATCGAAACCCAGGACAAACGGGAGCTCCGTTCCTGGCTGACTGCTATGGATACAAGCTCACGTTATCAAACAAGCTGTTTCCTTTTCTATTATAAATAGATCTCAAGGCACACACTCTCTTAAAACACACTTTTGCCAAACACAATGGAGTTGAGCAGGGGTATACACGCTATCAGGTAATACTTTTTCAAGTGCAGCATGACACATGTCTTGAGAAATCAGTCGGTGGAAGGCAATACGCACTCTGAAACTGAAACCTTGAATAACAGAGGAATCTGGGAGCAGGTGGCAGGATCCATACTAACAGCAGCACTTGACAGAACCATAGCTCTGATACGGCAAGCAACTGTTCTTTCTTCTCTGAGTCTATGTCACGTCCTGACTGTACCGGGTTGACATTCAGTACCCTTCCTGAACAACTGGTTAACAGTTGTGTAAGATTTGTGGTGCTCCTTCTGAAGTTTTCATATTGTACTTCACAAAACTGCAGGGAACCATTACATCTGACCAGCTTACAAAACTCGGAAACGTTCTCTCCCGTAGAAGTCAGCTTCACAGCCGTACGAGCCTAGCCCCATCTAGGCTCTCCTGTCTACCAGGAAGCTCCACCACCGGAGTATGCAGACAGATGTCTGTAGCAACCGTTCATGGTTACGGTGTTCCTGCGTAAGGGCAGCCTGCAATTTTTTAATTGATCAGCCTGATATAACTTTGAAGCTGCCCATGTTTTGAGCAGGGGAGTTGACTGCAGAATTCCCAGAGGTGCAACCAAAATTATTCTGTGATCCTAAGATAATAACCAGTACCACCGGTAAACATACCCAAGATATCAATACCACCTTGTGCCGGTTTTGGCTGGGGTAGAGTTAGTTTCCTTCACAGTAGCTGGGATGGGGCTGTTTTGGATTTGTGCTGAAAACAGTGTTGATAATTCAGGGATGTTTCATTACTGCTGAGCAGGGCTGACACAGAGCCAAGGCCTTTGCGGCTCCTCACCCCACCCCACCAGCGAGGAGCTGGGGGGCACAAGGAGCTGGAGGGGACACAGCCGGGACAGCTGACCCCGACTGACCCAAGGGATGTCCCACACCGTATGAAGTCATGCTCAGCAACTAAAGTTGGGGGAAGAAGGAGGAAGGGGGGGATGTTCGGAGCTATCTTCCAATAAGGCGTTTGTCTTCCCAAGTCACATTATGCGTGATGGAGCCCTGCTTTCCTGGAGATGGCTGAACACCTGCCTGCAGGTGTAAAAGCATAAAAGACTGCAATCTAATTGTCCTGAACTCCAGAATGCATAACTTTTGACTGCTTGGGGAGAGTGTGCCTCCCCTCTAAAGATGAACCAAGTAGGTTTCTTCATCCCTGGCAAAGCTCTCTCTCATAAGACACATCAAGATGTAAATGGAAAAGAAGACATCGCCCCTTTTCACATTAATGGGTTTAGCCACAAGGTGAATTCTTGTAGCCCTTTGCTGGGACAGTGGGTGTTATGCCCACATGGATATCTAGAACAGAAAAATATGGTCCTCAGCCATTACTATACTAGTGCATGCCAGCACGAGCTTCACAAGTATATGCGTGTATGGATCAGAATGATCAATCTTGCCCAGACATTTTATACACATAACAGAGACACCTGCTTCTGTCCTTCTGCACTTGATTCAGGCAGGTAGCACATGTGATATTTACTGTATTTATATTTCAGTAATGCGTGTGATAGTTATCAGTCATTTGGCTAGCAGAAACCCCCAAAAGGTGCATTCACTACACTGACTGCTGTAATCCTCAACTTACCATCAAACGTAATGACAAACCACTGTAACACTGGAAGAGGATTCATGAGTTCTGCTATATCTTGGCCACTTATCTAAATGATATTCTGGCCATTCACATCTTTTACACATGCTGACTTTGAGGGTAGTTGCTTTCACAGAAATAACATTTGTACACACATGTACGTGGATGTACACACACTGGAGGAGCTCAGTTTGCGTCTCTTGAGCGCTGGGTATGCTGGGTACACTATTTTCTAGTGAACAGTTTGACTTCTGTGAAAAGCATACCGTTTCTGAAAAAAAATGCCAAATCTCTCCCTCAATGAAAGATCTATAAAGTTTTAATCCAAAGAAAACCTATGAAGAACTTGCGCCACTATCAACATTGTGACCCAACATCATTGACACTTCATTCTGCCTCAATGAAAGCAATTCCTATCCTAGAGTTTCATCATTTCTATTTTGCTGACAGCTATTTTAGCATTATTCCCCACCTCCGCTGCTACCTGCAGTTTCATACAGGTTTTTAACTCGTACACAGAACAACATTTGTTTTAAAACTTAGAAGTTAAAAGCCTCCATAAGTGTCAAGGTTTAACCCCAGATGGTAAGCGAATACCAGGCAGCCGCTCGCTCACTCCCGCCGTTCCCTCCCCAGTGGGGTGGGGATGAGAATTGGAGAGAAAGGCATACTTGTGGGTTGAGTTAAAAACAGTTCACCAGGACAGCAAAGAAAAATATAATCATTGTATTATATATTAATGATGATGATGATGATGATGATAATAATAGAATATATAAAACAAACGATGCACGATTTCTCACTGCCCAATGACCGATACAGCTCGTCCAGACATGGAGCAAAACCAAGAGTGATCTTGGAAGGAACAGCAATTTCCCCAGCAGCGATCTTGGAACTGCAAGTTCCAGAGACAGCAAGCAAGGCAATGAACAGCTGAACGAACGAACAAAAGGACCCCGGCCCACTGGCCGACCCCCACTTACACTGTGCATGCCGTCTATGGTATGGAATACTCTCTTTGCCCGGCTTGGGTCAAATATACTGGCTGTACCCCTCCCAGGTTTTTGCACCTGCACATTAGCAAAACCCGGGAAGGTGCAAAATGTCCTCGATCTCTTGGCAACAACAAACAACATCAGTGTATTATCAACATTCCTCACATACCAAATCCCATCCTAAATCCAAAACACAGTAGTTACGGGGAAGAAAATTCGCTCCAACCTGGCCGAAACCAGGAGAGTACGTCAGCAGTAACAGAAATGTTCACTTCAAAAATGATGTGCATTTCCACAGCATCAAGTAAAGCGCGATTAAAAAGTTGTTTCAACAAAAATGATAAAGACACACATTTTCTGAAAAGTTGAGATCAACTGTAACAATCAACATTGATACATTTAATGGCACAGAGGAAACTGAGTATCAAACCCCTGATGATAGCACTGTCCAACAACTTTCATTTAAAAATTTCTTCTGGTTACCCGTCCTAAATTTTTCTCTTTTGCTTGAACTTTCTGCCTTCCTACGATCTTCATAAACTATGAGTAATTTCCTTCTTTCATTTATGCCATTACCTTTACATGGCGCAATCAACTACAGTAACACTCCCTTTGTGCCTGCTGTATCAATATTATATGAAAATAAAATACTGAGCCCCCATTATTCATTTAAGTTAATGGTTTTTGTGTTTTTCTCATCTACTTCATGGAATCAAAAGTACATACAATATTCAAAAAGGTGTCTCATCTAGAACTGCAGCTTACAGTGGACAAACCCCTCCTTTTCTTACATTTAGTATTTTCCCCTCTTGCGTAAACATCAGCTTTAAGGTCTACTGCACCAAAATTCTTATCAGCACATGATGAAGGTAGATGTCTAACGTACAAAAATTAATTGAGTTCAAAATGAAGTTCAGGTTATAGAACTTAACAAAACCACTTTCAAATACATTTTACACATTTATTTGTACTTTTATGTGAAACTCGCACATGCATTCTGACTTGGATGGATATATGTCAGGTTTTATCCTAAAAACCGCACTTAGCATAGAGCCATATACACTGGAAATGAGGACAGAAGCTGGACTCCTGAATCTAGAAATTAAAAACATTTTTACATACTTTTTCCATCCTGGGTGTCAGATCTACAGTGAAGTAAGAAAAAGTTACTGCAACATCCATATAATTTACACTGCTGGGAAAAAGGCAAAAACATACACGTGCTCCCCCCACCCCCAGTTAATTCAGTGAAAAGAGAAAAATTCTTTGTTTTTCTCCTCAAAGATCTTTCATATCTTATTACCAACAACATACTCAGGGTATCACTCAAGAGAGGAGCTCAAGGATTTGGCAGATATACAGGAAAGAGTTAAGAGGTGCAAGTACCCAAAAAGCACAAGAGGTAAATCTGGAAACCCTGACTGTGAGAAGGAACTGACACTATTTGTGACGAAGCACGACGATTTCCTGAATCGTTACAGACAGGAAAGTGCATGAGTTGAGATAAATAACTACGTATTAAGCCTTCCAAAATCCTAAGTAACCAACCTATTGAACTGATCTTCCTTAACAGTTGTAACTGCGTCTAACAGCTTCAGGCACGCTAACCGGGTACTTCTGCTGCAGTGATCAACAGAAGATAACAGATACCAAAATTCAGTTGTGATTGAGTTAATGAATTGAGCAGCTGGAGCATCTTAAAGTAATTTTAGGTTGTTTGCACATACAGAAATACAACGCTCTATTGATTTATAATTGAATTTTTTTCCTTTCAAATTATTCCTATTAAGGACTGACGCAGCTGATACAGCTTTATTAAAAAATATCACTATTCTGCTGAATTTTAATAAAAATATTCCCAGAAAACTGAAAGATATAGGTTTCTTGTTGAAAACACAGAAAGTGTTAAACTCTTTATCTTGGAAAAGCTGAAAATGCTGTGAAAGAGAACTAACTCTTCCGGAGCTCTGCAACTGAGGTAAAATAAACATATTTTAAAAGAGCAGCTTGATGAAGGCAGTAATCTACATATCTCTGGTTTTCAAAAAACTCCTGCTGAAACAGTAGGAAAATACTTTGCCTTTCATAGAAACTTTTAATATCACTGATGGAAACAAGAACTGAACATTCACAAGACAAAGGTGAACCAACTGGTTTCATCACATAAGCTGATTTGTATTCTGCCTAACCACTACTTAAATATATTTTTTTCTAGTCACCTGGTTGGCAAAAACCAGTTTTTTTCACCATTCCTTTAACAAAAAATAAGCCAACTATACCCCATCTTACTTCCTTGCTGCAAACTCTCTGCTGATTTTGGAGTTCACTACACTATTCATTGTTTTTAAGTAGGAGTGATTAATAAGACCAATGATAATTCAATTTTATTCTGCTGTGCAATAAATCCTCTTTTTTTCCTAACAAGAAAAAGGAGAAAGAAGGGAATGGATACATTCAGATAAAAGGTGGATTAGTTGTATTTTTAATTGCAGATACATGAAAATGGTTGGTACAAAAGTTTATTAAGAACTGAGAGTCTAAACTTTTGCATATAAACCCAGGATGGCAAGAATGGTTCTAATTGAACTAAAGCTGCTGAAGGTTTTATTTTTAAAAAGCTCATGATTAACTCATTGAAACACTCCCCCTACTCCAATTTTTGTCTTCTTTTTAACAATTAGTACCATTCTTTGAATTGCAGCAACTTGCAAGTGCTTTATAAACAACCATCTGCCTTATTGTATCTTCTCTGCTTTTCACTGTTTATCAATTTAAAAATGTAAAACACATTTATCAACACATTTATCAACAATGTAACAAATTCCCATCTGGGTTTATGAGATGCTCATCATTTCTTTCAAGAATCATGCTAACAATAATTATGAAACTATCTCTGAACCTTTCGAGTACTGTCATGTTACTGTGATGAACCAACCTACTGCCAATTGCTGCCTACAAACTAGAAGAGTTCACTGAAGCACATCTGACATAATCATTCCAGTAAAAAGTCTTCACAAACAGCAGATTTTCAAAGCGGATTTAGCATATGCAAATGAATATATTGCATGCAACGAAGATTCATATTTAAATTTACATTTCCTTAGGTACTATTAAGTAGTCTTCAGTCCTTGCTGTCTGTCCATCTACTTCACTCACCAAAAAGAAACGCTGAAGGTAAACAGATTGTTAAAAGCTGAAATCTTTCTAAAATTCTAAAGACAGTACACATACAACCTTTAAATTTTTTTGTGCTGCACCTACTAGCATCTTCTTTCTGTTATCAAAGGCATTGGTTCAAAAATGAGTGAAGGCAAAGGACTGGAACCTTATGGGAATGTATCACTTATGTCTTAGGAACTACTATTAGAGAGAAATTCAACAGCCTGCTCTGTTTTTAGGTACTTTATCTAGTTTGCTTAAAGCCTTCTCTGTCATGTTTCTGTTCCACACTTACCTATCACAAATTGAAAATATAAGTTAGTATGAAAAAAACCTGTAACCAGTAAGGCATGGATTCCTAAGGAACTGCATTTATAATTGACCTTGGTGTCCAAAAAGTGATAGGTGTCATTTAAGCTCTTCCTCCAACTGGTACATTCAAAAGTCTCTATTCCACATGGATTCTTCTCTGTCTAATGAGAAATGAGATCACATTTTAATTTATTTTAAAGATGCTGCCTAATCTCTCTCTTCTGCTCAGCTGTCTGTTTTTGTCCAAATGGTACAACTCTAAATATTTTTGTGACATTTACTCCACTGTAAAATTTTGCTAAAGCAAAAACCTTCTGCAACATTCATTAGTAGACGGGGCACAACGTGTGTAGAAATAGCACTATCAAATTGCTTCCAAAGGAGACCACCCAAATGGGATTTAACCACTTTCAAAAATAAGGATGGGGGAAATATTTTGCTTAAGTGCTTTCACTCTACCTTTGAAACAGGACATAAAGTTAGGAAGAGTTTGTTAGGTTCTCAGGGAGGATTTTTACTATCCCCATGAAAGTTTACCCTTACTTGACTGTAATATGAGACACTGAAAAAATTCAGCTCACACACACTCAACAGACACCTGTTAAATATTTGGCATCTAATCTCTTTGAACAGAACAACCCCTTCAACAGCCCTAGCCAAGCACGCATCCCAGGAAAGCAAATGTCCATGAACCCGCCTATACATTACATCACTATCCATTGATCTTGTCCTCCCAGTAAGACAAATTTTTCCAACCACTAAATAACCAACAGCAAACACATAATAATAACCCAAGGTATACAAACATAATTTTGCTTAATCCATGGTGTGCAGCGCATACTTTATTATATCAAAGTCTCGCTAGCCAGAGGAAATCTGGAATGTTTAATGATAAACTGTCTGTGCAAAGAAACTGAAACTAGAGTGTAAGGATTTCTACTAATCATCTGCAAATTTTATTTGGAACTTGATCCTGCAGCCCTTATTCACAAGATCAGACCTATTGAGTTTATTCACATGAGCTTCGGCTGCAAGATTGGACCTTAAGTACTATCAGGTGCACGTGCAGCCTATCATCAGATTTTGGGTTATTCATGTAAGAAGCTACCCTTTCAAATGCAGACTACTTAATGCTTCCTTCTTCATTAACTTACATGTCCTCTTCTGCTGCTCTATGCTTTCATTTGTGCTATGTAAATAGCTTCTTTCTCTCAGTCATCCAAACAAATAATGCTCTTTGCAACCAAGGAGGAAATTAGTGGCAGGTGAACGCTTATTTTTTAAATTATGTTGAGACCAAGCTGTTCTTTAACTTAAAGGAGATCTGGAAAAAAAAATATCCCATTTTACTACTTAGCAATCTTAATTATGGGTTGTCATTGTCATAATTCTACATACTTATTCCCCGCCGCCCCCCCCCAATATTAACCTTGATGGTTAATCTACTTTACGATGAGCTGGACCTAACATTGTGCACATACTTTGAAGCCGTTTGTTTAGTGGGACAAGACTTCTCTGGTGATGTAAAATTAACTGTATCTTATCATACATGAAACATGCAAGGAATTTCTGACTTAGGTGTTCTATTTCTTTGCTTACCGTATCTGTTCTACATAAATATAAGGTATTTTCTTGTGCTATGGTGTGGTAACTGTAAAAAATAACCGCTACTCCTCTGCTACCTGCTTATATGCTTCTGCAGGCCAGACAGGCTGCAATTACAAGAGATGGCATATACTAGTCCTTGAATAGGACCACAGCGCAGGCGTTTATATCACGGTCCACATTATAATCTACGTATTTACAAATCCTATTTGACTTATTTAAAGGCATGGGCAGCCAAGCAAACTATCCGTACAGGTATAAGTCTCTTCATTAGTTACGGCACTTACAAAAACATCCGCAAATATTAAATGGCCTCCAAGCGATCACCAAATTATGATCACACAGTGCTAGAGCTGTGAGAGACACACAGAGGGACAGACAGTAACCGCCTACTGATGCTAGGGATACTCTGGCTACTGCAAGATCATGGAAAGAGAATGTCAACATAATCTCTCTCATATGAAATCTCATTATCAACACAAGCTGTATGACTGGCAAAATGCAAGGTAAAACCCCAGCAACAGATTTTAGTAGTATCTTCTTTATAATCCCAGCTAATTTCAATGTCATGATCAAGCAGGGGCCGAAGCTGACTGTTGGCAATTTCAGTAGCCACAGTATCAATCGGAAGTGCGGTACAAACAATGAATACAGACATCTACTTAAAATGCAAGGAGACATACATCATGGGAGTCTGATGGGGAGTTTAAGCTAGAATCCAACCCTCCATAACTCCTGGCCAGGAAAAACCAAAAAAATTTAAAAAAAAAAAAAAAAAAAAATCAACCTTGAACTGGAATGGTAGGTCTGCAACAACTGAACTGTTGTCACAAAATTGTTCTCAATCATACTTCAAACTTGCCACATGGATTAATCGGCAGTTAGAAGCAGCTGCAACACCATGTTCTGTGCACTTCTGTTGCCATTTTAATTTTTAAAAAGCAAATGGAGAGGCTCTCCACAAAATTCAATGCCGCAATAGCAATGACTGAACCAGAATCACAAAATTATGAACAGTTCACTAAATTGTCTATTAGGAGCACATATCAAGAGGCTGCAGAACAAATTGTGTGCCTGAAATAACAGATCAATGAATGAAGAATAAAGAGATGTAAGAAGTGGAGACGTTGACAAACCATTGTAATTTGTGAAGAATCAATTTCCATACAGCCAGAGTAATGGCAGAACATCACAGATAGTGTATTCATGACTTTTAACAGCAAAAAATCATGGATTACCAAATGGAAAGTTATTAATGCTCCAAGAAAGAGAGAGTGATGCTGTAACATAAGCCCAGGAAGTACACCCACTTCTTAAAATTAGTAAAAGTCAATGAAAGCAGGCCACAATATATAGGTACAGTAAAAAAAAGTTGCCTTGGGCAGGATGGGTAAATCCTTTAAAAATCAGAAAACCAGCATACAACGACTGAGCTAACAATGGAAACATCGAATACATAAAACACCTTTGTCTGATGATACAAGTCTAGCTACTTTATCATCTCACTGTATGTCCAGCTACATAAATGTTCAGCCACAAATACATATTAGAGAACTACTAAAACCAAAGGATGATGTTTCAAAGCAAAGGCCTAAGGCCAGATTTTACTACATCACCTTACAAATTATATGAGCTGCTGCTTCTTAAGCCATTACAGTTTGCTGAACACATCTTACCCTAGACTACAAAAAGGCTAATCAGAGGGTAATACACCGCTTCTGTACTATTCAACATCTACATCAGTGACCCACCAATCTATGGCACAAGAGGAGGTTTTACCACATGAACAAACGCCAGGGGTCTTGACAGTCAGCATCCCCTGCATTCTCAGATAACTATATAAACACTCTTTCTGCCAAGAACAGACAATGGAGCATTTATAAATTTGTGGCTTGTTTACTATCAAGCACCTAGCAGACAACAGACTGAAACACAGACGAGCTGCTTTTTTCTCTAAAAACACAGAACAAATAAACAACTTGGAACAATTCACCCTGTCAGAGTCCTGACCTCAAACCTTCCTTGCCTTTTACCTACCAATATAAACAAGGTGCATTTTTGAAGATCAATCAAACCTGAACACGGAGAACAACTATAACTAAGGCAAAATGCACAAGACGGACCACAGACTAAGGCACCCACTCCATGAACACATCCCACCTCCTGGTTAAGCAAAAATCACAAAAAGTCGTTTGTACTACCACGGGTTGAAGCTGTGGCACTCACTGTTCAGATGCACAGAATGAGGAATTTGGTGATGTTGCCAAACACGTACAAGAAGGTGTGGTGGCACAGGAGCCCACTTGGAGACATACTAATCTTTATAGTTGTGTCTTGTCCAACTCATTTATTTGGAAAATGGGGACATTTGAACAATACAGGCACACACAGACCATGGAGCAGGTGCCAATCTGTTTCCTGTTGGAAGAAATGTGCATCAAGTAACTTAGACCATGCAACAGATTGGGCAACAGCACATTCCCTGTTTTGGAAAAACATATAGTTGAGGTGAAAGGATGTGACAAGCAGCAGCAGTAGCCCACGTCGCCTCCTCCCTTGGCACAGTTCTTGCGGGAATGAGGAGGAGGAGGTGAAAAGCAAGGTTCTTCAATCCCCAGGAACAAAGCTCTGGCAGGGCAAAGCAGTGCTCAACAGCTGGGCAGCTCCGGCACGTCCAGCACTGAGCCCAGGCTGACCTCTGAACGGAACAGAGGGGCTGAGCGAGCACAGAGCACCAGATCGCCACTCGGCAGAGGTTAAGCACAGATGGCGTGCTATTCCTGTTAATCAAGGCTGTCATTTCAGACATTTTAGTTTTCTTTTTACTCTTTAGCACACAAGTGTACTGGCTGGGCGTGCACAAGAAGCTGGGAGGGGGCACAGCCGGGACAGCTGACCCCAACTGCACAAAGGGATATTCCATGCCATGTAGTGTCATGCTCAGCAATAAAAGCTGGGGGAAAGCAGGAGGAAGGGGGGACGTTCGGAGTTATCTTCCAATAAGGCGTTTGTCTCCCCAAGTCACCACTATGCATGAAGAAGCCCTGCTCTCCTGGACATGGCTAAACATCTGCCTGCTGATGGGAAGCAGTGAATTAATTCCTTATTTTGCTTTGCCTGCGCACACAGTTTTTGCTTTACCTATTAAACTGTATCTCAGCCCACTAATTTTCTCACTTTTACCCTGCTGATTCTCTCCCCCATCCCACGGAGGGGAGTGAGTGGCTGGCTGTGGGGGGCTGAACTGCCCACTGGGGTTAAACCACAACTATAACGAAGTTTGAAAGACAAAATGTCTAAACATGCACAAATATATTCTGAGTAGTCCGAATCACTGTAACAGAAAGAATAAGTAGGGAATCAGTGTGTTTAATCCTTACTAAAACAATAACACTAATGAAAGTAGACAAGCCATGAGGCAAAAGCAACTCTTGAGTGACATGCCATGATGATTCCAACAGAAACTGGTGGGCAACATCACACAGGACCTGGAGGTGTTTGTCGACAGCTGGATGACTATGAGCCAGCAGCGTGCCCAGGTGGCCAAGAAGGCCAACGGCATCCTGGCCTGTGTCAGCACTAGTGTGGCCAGCAGGACCAGGGCAGGGATCGTCCCCCTGTACTCGGCCCTGGCGAGGCCGCACCTCGAGTGCTGGGATCAGTTCTGGGCCCCTCACTCCCAGACAGACACTGAGCGGCTGGAGCGTGTCCAGAGACGGGCAACGGAGCTGGGGAAGGGTCTGGAGCACAAGTGCTGTGAGGAGCGGCTGAGGGACCTGGGGGGGTTTGGCCTGGAGAAAAGGAGGCTGAGGGGAGACCTTCTCGCTCTCTGCAACTCCCTGAAAGGAGGGTGTAGAGAGATGGGGGTCAGTCTCTTCTCCCAAGGAAGAGATGACAGGACAAGAGTAGATGGCCTCAAGTTGTGCCAGGGGAGGTTCAGATTGGATATTCATAAAAATTTCTTCCCCGAAAGGGTTGTCGGGCATTGGAACAGGCTGCCCAGGGCAGTGGTGGAGTCCCCATCCCTGGAGGTATTCAAAAGACGTTTAGATGAGGCCCTAAGGGATATGATTTAGTGGGGAACTTGGTAATGCTGGGTTAATGGTTGGACCCGATGATCTTGGAGGTCTCTTCCAACCAGAACAATTCTATGATTCTATGATTCTGTGATAGTTTCTAAGAAAAAGACCCTGGTTTGTGCACAAAACTGTGCATCCCCTTTCATGGGCCTCCAAAAGCCACTCTGACAAGAGCAGCATTACTACCTAGAGGTGAGCGTGCTGAGGCTGCTCCTTGTGTTGGGCAGGGGAGGTTGTGACAGTGCAAGGAAGACCTCAGCACATGCTGTTTTGCATTCACTGAGATCAGCTGCCTTTCTTCGCAAGTCAACGCTCTGACTCCTAAAACATTACAAAAAGCATGGCACTGAAATTGAAGACATTTTCACATAGAAAAGGAACTATGGTCAGTCACTTTTACACCTACTACATCCACAACATCCCTACAAAAAGCCTAGGAAGCACCAGTAGCATCCAAATATCCAATATACCAACAAATATTTAACCAATTAATGATCAGATCTCTACTTAATCCATCTAGTGGCTCCTGGTATCTCCTGGTAACATGAGAAAACCAGCCAACGCATTTATCTTCAGCTAGAAAGTAAAATGACATGGTTTTGTACCCAGCGCTTCACCTTGAGGAGAAGAAAATTAAAGAAAATACTGCACTGTATAATATTCTGATTTGTGTAATCTAGATGATACTCTATTTTGAGCCTATACTAAAGTCAAATTGTAGTCTAAATCACATCTTAAGCTATATAGCAAATAATGGAAATTACTGTTAGAGCATTAACACGCAACAAATCCTGAAATACCTGTTGTTAAATGACTGCAGCCTCGCTAAATCTCTATTAACATATATAAAAGTATCACTTCTACAGAGAAACACAACAAAACCCACAGCACACCAATACATATACGCATGCATACACGCACACAATTTATATACCTCTCCAAGAGCTTCATAGCGCTTTTGGTTCCATCTATGCAAATCTTCACGATAATTA
This sequence comes from Phoenicopterus ruber ruber, assembly GCA_009819775.1. NCBI lineage: Eukaryota > Metazoa > Chordata > Aves > Phoenicopteriformes > Phoenicopteridae > Phoenicopterus > Phoenicopterus ruber. The sequence continues at coordinate 84,761,643 of CM020246.1, forward strand.
AAAACAAATGGTTCCCCAGTTTTTATGTGTCTCAACTGTCCTTCTGTGAAAGAAACAAAATCACTACATTTTAATACACTTCTTCATTAAAAGTAAGACACAATTAATTGCTGAAAATTTTAAAAGAAGTCTACAGCTAAAAATTGGGCTGTTATGAATTCCTTCTCATTTTTAGTTACAGCATTTTTGAAGGAAAACAATTGGAGCGTAACAACAGAACACATTCCCCTTGAATGGTATATATTGCTAGATAAAGCTAAACACAAGTGATGACAGTGAAATTACATGCAGATATCAAATGCCAAACTGCTTTACAAGAAATATTTATGTCTCAACTGCTATGGATTAACAGTGAAATGTAAACATTAGCAGTTAATATTTGATGTTCAGTGTGAATTAGGTGATCAAATTGTAGCTACAAATCCCCTACTTCAAAACCAACTGCATTTATGAAGAAATGCCAGTACAAAATGGGCTGGAGGCTGGAAGGAAAGGAAACATTTATTTTCAAGATTAACAACATTCTAAGTTAATCTGAAAAAAAACACGTCCACAGTTAACGTAAATATGTTAACTCCTAGGCACAGTGCAATCAAGAGTTCTTAGATTCAGGGTACACTGAGATTATAACAGCAGAATAAAGTGGAATGCTTGATCAGAGCAAAACCACACGTTATTCTTAGATTCCAGTGTAACTCTCTGTAGTTGGCCTTGTTTACAGCAAAAGTTTAGTAGCATACCCAACCACAGATGAAGACATGGACTGAGTTAAAATAACAATAATAAAATGGCAAACAATAGGAAGGAAACGGTGGAAAACAGATATCTTACCAGCAATGTTTCAGCTTATTAGACAAAACACAAGTTATGATCTCAGAGCATCACAAAATTGCAGTAAATCAGAGAAACATTAAAAACAGGGATATGTACAAGTATCTCCTTTGAAAGCTGAAATGTCTGCATGTTCCCTAGACACCAGGGTAATATTTCTCCCCAACTTCATATCCCTGTCTCAGGTCCAAATATCCTCCTTCTCCTATTTTCATTAACTCTACCTTCAGCTGTTCCTTCTTGGCTAATTACTTTTAAAGTATGCCCTTCAATAGTACACAAAGTTGCTCTCTCCACAAGTGAAGTGGAGCAAATACCTGGCATATTTTTTCTTTGACTTTCTGGAATCCTTGTCTTCTTCAGATTCTTTAAATCTGATAAAAATCTTCCTTAGCTTTCAATCATAAAAAGAAGCACGATTATGACATAAGAGTACATGATTGAATATTTGAATTAAATGCACAAAAGCAAAATGGAGACCTCTTTGCTCTGCTGACCAGTAGCATATGTAATGGGTTTTGCTGCATTCTATGGATATCACTCAGGCTGTGAGGTTAGTGATGGAATATTCAATAACATCATTCTAAAACATCATTCCCCAAAATTCAAATTTCAGCCCTTTTTATCAACCACATATGAACCATTAACTCTGAAGTCAGTAAGGAAGACAGTAGACACTGTGCAGATCTAAAAATAAGGAGCTGAAAAGTGACAGAGCTGAACCCCTCCCATCAAAGAAAGAGCATCACTTTCATGACACTTTTAGTCTCTAAGTACCTTCCTGTGAAAGCCATCAGGGTATTAAAAAGCTAAGTGTTGCATAAATGACTATCATTTAAAGGAAAGCTCTTTTTTTTCTTTAAAAGTGGAAGATGTAAGACAGGCAGATTTAGAAACTAAAGTTCCTCTGTTCACAGAACAGGCACTGCAAAGAAGTAGAATTGTAAATGTCCCCATTTGTCCTACAGGTTTCAAACAATCTTGAAAGAGCCATTTCCTGGAGTCTGGTATTACTTCAGCTCAGAGGCTTATTTCTCAGCTGGATTTTAAAACGTATGCACTGGAAATTATAAATACTACTAACTCATTTAACAGACGGATTCAGCTAGCTGGAAGTACTTGTAGTCATCACACACTCAGCTGTAATGCAAAACCGTGACCCACACCAGAAGAGTAAGAGACAGTCTATCACACGGCTCATCCTTCCATCCATACAAATAGGTGTTTTCCTATTGGTATCAATGAAACAGCTGGGATAAACTATTAGCTAAATAATAACTTCTTTTGCATCCATAAAAACAAATCAGTAAATAAAATGTTTCTTAAATGAGTGACCACTCCTTAATTTTGCTTTTTAATGCTAATGCTACAGAAATTACTTTCAGAATTTTTATATCAATACTTCTGTAATAGAAAACAAGAAGCCATAAAGTATGCACAGTACAAACCTACAGTATTGTACAAAATGAGGGATTTTTTTGACAATTTTATGAAATAATAAAAAAATTACTTAGCCAGATTTACAAGTCTGTTAACACTAAGGCTTAAAATTTTATTCTTAACAGAAAAGTGTGAAATTCTAATAGGGACTTATAAGGTATAATTAAAGTTCTGATAACCTCTCAACATTATTCTAAGTATAGCCTTTACAAAGCATATACGACTTACTTTCATTAAAAATGTACTCAAATCCTTCCAGAGTATCAGGAAATTCAAGTGGTGGCTCATCTTTTTTCATTAGTTCATCCAAGTCTATTCTAGACAATAAATCTAAAAAAGGAAAAGAAAAATTACATAATGCATGCTATGCCTTTTTTTATTTCACTATTATCACTGGCAAAATGTGTTTGTTCAGATTTGGAGATCTTAAGGGCAGGACATCCTACATATTACTAAACATAGGACTTTGTTATGGGAAATCTCGTTCCAGATTCAAAAGCTGGGTCTCGTTGTCAGCATATCTCCTTTTTATTTATTTATTTACCTATCTATCTCTAATGTTGATCAAAAAATGTCCAGGGACAGAGAAGCCACCAAAGACACAGTGATTTGTTTCAATGATTCATTACCCTCAATGTTAGAAATACGTCTCTGGTGTGCATCGTGGTTTTAACATGAATTTATCTAGCTTCAATATCAAGTCATTGATACATTCTTGTTTGCCTTAGTGAAGGGCTCAGATTATCAAATGCACGTCACCTCACAGGCACTTACCAGCTGCGATCACAACACTCCTTAACCTTCCCTTTGATACCCAAATAGACTGAGTCATCTGAACCCTTCTCTCAGCCCCTATCCTTTAATAACTCTCAAGGCAGAGGAAACTGCCATCCATTTTACAATGAGCCATGACACACACATCCTTTTCAGACTGCCCGCTTTCTAAGATGGTATATCCTGGTACAGCCTGCATTCAATAATCCAAGTACAGTAAAATCAGTAGTCTGCATTCTTTACCCTCAATTTAAGGATTTACATTTAACCAGAGGCAAGCATACATGGACATCTTTTGCTCACATCTAACTGCTAAACAATTACTGCATACACAGATAGTAGTGTACAGTCATCTCTCCTCTCCTCATTGCTCATCACCCACACAGCCCAATGCTATCCTTTTAACATACTTTCTAATTATTAATAAAAAATCATCAAGAAATGATTCAGCAGGATTACACTGAAATATATTTTCCTACTTCCTTGTAGATGAATTTGAAGACCACACTTTTCACTATTACTGTTTCATAAATCAAGATACCATGTATTACCAAGGAAGTGTTATTAAGTATTCCAAGTATATTGGTTTATTACCTTTACCATCCCAACTTGTAGCTCAAATGAAAGAAAACAGTTTGAAAAGACTCATTTTCTTTAAACTTGCTTTATTTGACATTAACTATACTTCCATCTTTTAATTATTTAAAATCATTATTTGAATAGGTTTTCTATCACTATTTTTGCTTAGCCTTGTCGACAGTGACAAGCCTATAGGTTACCCACACTACTTAAGCTTAGTATTGGTACATTAATCCTTTGAAATTTCTAGTGTCTAAAATGTACTGAAAATTAGCTTCAACATTCTCTACAGTTCCTTGGCCTGCTCTTGTATAACTCTTCAGGTTCACATGACATTCACTCCATCGTCCATATGACCGTCTCTAGGTAAGGCTGGAGGACCAAAGGCCATCTTGTATGGCCGCTGAAATTCAACATCTCTCCAAGCCATACCATGGTATCTGAGCATCTCTGTGGTATCTAAATAGCTATACAACATTGGACGTTGACTGGAAGATTTAAAAATGTAGCTTTCTCAATCATAGCTCACTTTCACATCAAATCTGTTTAATAGCAAGCCCCATGACATTCGATTCACATAAGCAATCATCTGCTTGCTCTTGTGCGCTGTCCTTTGAAAGTTCTGAGGGAACTGCTTTGGTCCTCAACCAAACGATAGGAGAAAGAAAACTTTGTCAAAGAAGTTTTTCACATCAGGATGCAAAAAGCATGCCGTTTCTTCCTCCGTACTTTCACAATGTCAAGGTAGCAAAACAGTCTTTAGCACGTCTTTCCTTGGTGAAGAGACTCTAGTCACATCTCACCTCTAGAACTTAATTTCACCAGAGTTTTCACGTCTTCTTACTGTGACCTATTTGGAAATGTGTTTACACAGAAGTGTCAGTTACTATATAATAAAATATCCATCTCCTGAGTATCAAGGGCAATACTATATGAACTACATTAAGCTTATCTGCAGAACGTACAGCTTGTCATGAGTTACAGCTTGCATCAGTCACTCAGGAAGACTGCAACTGGGCTGTGCTCCGACCATCAACATGGCCACTTTCTTCCTGTGCAATCTTTCAAGTCAAAATTAGCAAAACTGTTCTTACAACTTTGAGATTCTTTCAAGATCTGATCCACCATTCTCGCCTAAGATCTTGGACTCTCCAACTCAATTTGAGACTAGTTCAACAGAGCCCAAAACTGAGTGATTTGCAGGAGACCTTCTATAGCTCAATGGGAGTTCACTAGATTGCATGAAGAAAACAACATCTTCACACAAAGTTTTCATTATGTGGAATATTTCTTGGACACTAATCCTTAATGAAGATCAAATTAATGCCAAGTATAAAACGGGAGTTTTACTTTTCTGAACATGGAGTATAATTTCCTCAAAATATACTAATTTGACAGAATTAGTACAAGGTTTGAAAAAAGCACCACATAGGTTTTCACCAAACGTTTCACAAATACACAGTTTTAACTGAAGAAACGCCATCTACCATCACTGTGTAACAGAACATATATTTCTATTAATACTTAGGTATTATATTATAATACTGGACTTGCAATGTATATTCTTTTACTCTCTAAATTGTCTTTCAAAAGAGAAAAATGTGTGATGCAAACACTTTAAATCCAATGTTTGGTTAGCTTACTTGTAGGTCTAACCAACTCCATGTACTTCCAAAATTGAAAAACACTATCTAAAAGATGTCATTTATTTAATTTATTTTTTCCTCAAGAAAATTACTCCACTAAGCCACTTAGGTCCATTTATTTTTTTTAAACATACAATACAAGGAAAACTTTATAAAATCAACATGGAAATCAATGTCCTGAAAATGTTTTCCCTGCTAACATTCTAGTCAAAGAGACTTTTAAAAGCTGTAATATTGCTGCATAATTATAAAACATAAGTGGCATAAAAATTAATTTATAACTCCCAGAAACTAAGAACACAAAAACACCAATCAACTTTCTCAAAGGATAATTATGAAAATTAAAAAAAAATAATGGGTATCTTACTCTGTTACGCCTTACCACAGATCGTTATTTTTTACATCATCTTATGAAAATACTGATAATGGACACACCATTAGACAAAAAGCATTAGCATAGATGGACTAATAGTCTCTTCCAGTATTGCAGTTCCCAGACCCCAACCCATAGTTATATCAAACTATTTTCCTTTCCTTAATAATTGTTTCTGAAATGTCAATATATGTAAAAAGAAGGCAAAAAAGACTCATACCCTTTAATGCAGTAGTCTTCTCTTTTTCATCTGGACCTCCTTGCTGGAGCTGAGCCATCATTACCCAAACTGTCAACAGACTGAAAATACTGAGGTAAATGTACATTAATCTTCAAAGGACAATCTGAAAATCAACAAGAGTTGGAAATTAACAAATTTAGTGACTTCTACTTCAACATATCTCATTTGCTACTGCTTACGTCACAAAAAGCAGAACTTGTTCCAAAAGCAAAACTTCCCTGAGTATTATAAACCCCTATGATATGTAAAGTAAAATTAAAATTAACTTTTTCCTCTCCTTCAAAACTTATACTGAACACTCTAAAGTCTCATCGTACTATCCTGGATTAAGACGTTTTACAGCAAAGCATGACACACGCTCCAGTATCAAGTTTGGTCAAAGATTCAAGTTCACAAGAATGAACTTGAACTTCTCCGTAATCCTAAAAGGACATCTATCTAATCGATACTTCTTTTTTGTGATTCTAATGTACCATCAGTAAATGATAAGCCTTTTGGAGAAGCACCACACTTGTAAGTCCAAAGCAGAAGATACAAGAAAAACCAAAACATAATCAACAGAACTTCCATAATCTTTAAGGATTTTCTTCATCAGTTAACTCCACTTTATTGTTCTTACTGTACTATACAGTTTTATTTTAGTAAAACTACACAGAGCACACAGTTTTAAACCACTGTGATTTCTACAATACATTATCAGCATCAAAATGTATTGAGTAAATGTCCAGCTATAGAATGAACCTCAATTCAAGGTGAGAATTCACATGCAAAATATATTTCTAAATTTCTCCTATTGCTCAGAAGGCAACCCAGACATTCAAGTCTGCACTCTCTTTCATCTTGAATCTGACACCAAGGGAGCAAACTACCACATCGCAATCACCACTTCTTCCTTCTCAATAAAAAGACTTCTGTCCATTGAATTCTTTTTCCCTTCATCATTTTTCGTTCTTTGTTTTATCTGTCAGTCACTACCAATTTGTTTTATTCTTCTCCCCAATACACTTTATCATCCATGAGTTTGCATGAACTGTATCTCTGCAGCAATTTGCAACTTTCAAACAAAGAGTAATAGGATTCACCAAGTGTACTACTGGCTCCCTAATACTTACACCTGTAAGAAAGAACCCCAAAATTGTTTCTTTTAAATAACAGTAGTTCACTGTAAGGGCAGCAGAAAAAAATTAAAAATAAATAAAGCATAATAAAGACTATTTTTCTATTATCTTTAGAGAAAACCTATTACATGAAAGATTTTCTTGTAGATTAAGGAAAAATACAGTAATTTAAAGGGGTGATAGTTATTAACTAATGAGAGGGTGGGGCTTTTTTTGGGGGTGGGGGTGTTGTCTGGTTAGTTTTTTCAGTTGGGGTTAAAGAAAGTCCAATAATCCATTCTACAAGTTGGACCTACGGGAGACTTTGACACCTTCCTTTGCAGAAGGCTACTCAGATTAGGCTGATGGGAAATAACAGTACACTGCAAAAATTCTTTATACACAACTCCACCAGGAAAGCTCTGCTTAGATTGTGTACTTTTTAAATTATGACACAACTCAACATGATTCAGTAAAAATACACATCTTTTGGCTAACACTTTAATCAGGTTAGCACTCATAACAAAAGTAATCAACAAAAATAATAGCAAAACCACAGAGACATTTTTTTGTATTTTCTAGTGTATAATGTAGTCAATGTAAATATCAAAATGTCTCAAATTTCAATTCACACATGTGGATAGTATTAAAGACTTCTCTCAGATGCTTCTAAATCGTCCACTGACAAAAGATCACCGAATAAAAAATCTTGTCCATCATCAGTTTGTACATTTGCAGCACAAAACCGTATTCTAGTAAATCATTTAGAAAAGAAACTAAGCCCTTCCAGTTAAAATTAACAGAAGTGGCAGAAAATGACAGTGTTTTGTGATAGCCCAGATGAAAATTATTCTAGTTACACAAATCGGGTAGCCTTTCCTACACAACATTTTAAAATTCATAGTTGGGTATAGGTAAGTTAATGCAGTTACAAAATACATACAGGTGCTCAAAGACTTGTTATTACCCAAGGGAAGAAACATAAAATTTATCTGAACAGATTTACCTTTAGAAACTAACCCCCATCCCCTAATGAGATAAATCAACACAGTGACCAAGAATCCCTGGCATTCTTGCCTCTACAATGGATACCCTTCTTCTTCCTTGAAGAGATGAAGACCATGCCACTGAGGAAAGAGTAGATAACTTAACAGGTTCACTTGCCAAGCCAGAAGCACCAAAATAAATAAACAAACAAATAAATCTGAATTTAGCTTTGAGACAGAGAATTTCTAGTTCTTTTTGACACAGTAAAAAACTGTTACAGCAGCCACTGGAGGGAGGACTTGATATTAGAATGAGGATGAAACAAGCACACGGTATTTTATGCCTTGTTTGTGTGAACACAGCATTTTGTTGAATTCCTCACTGATATTTGTTTAAACGACAAATAGAAGAAATTAGATGAGAGGGCTGGATTTCCTTTCTTTGACAGACAGATGCTGAATCAACTACAGTCTGATGGTGCAGAAATGAACAGTGGGAAAATTATAAAGCTCTCTGAATGGTTGCTTATAGGCAAACACAGGAATTGCAGTTTATTATGGGCGTCAGTTTCAAGCACCAGTGATCTTCAGCTGCATATACTGACCACTCCACATAAATCACAAATATCATCATCAGGTTTCTCGTAATAAATACAGATTATTTTAACTGTGTTATTCTGTACAATTACTTAGACAATTCTTTTAAAAACATCTTTTCTGTGATTGTTTTTTGCATTAGCTACAGCAAGCATACTAAAAAACAAGTTACTGTTTCACCTGAAGAAATATTTACAGTAAATAAAAGTTTATTGCCAAGAGAATGTATATTTATTTGTATGCATCTTGCTTTCCCATGCAAACTTAAGATATTCTATCACAAAATATCTTATGCACATTCTGTGCCTCTTCAGCTCCATGCTCAGCGACACTCAAAATAATTTGACAGTAGAAATATTCTGGTTTCACACAAGACAACAAGGCTGCATTTTCATCATACCCCTATTAATGCAATTACAGAACTGGTGGATTCACAAACAAATGGTAATTAAATTTAAAAACAAAACAAAACACAATCTAATCCAACAGACTTTTGCACTCTTAAGGGAATACACATACTTATGTCATATTCTTGTTTGTAAAGTGGTCCTGGAAGTTTGGACCACCGAGCTTGTGATTGTATAACAGTTCCAGTCCTCAAATCAAACTAGACACCGTATCATATATTCCCACTCTGAAACAAATGCACACATACACAAGTTTCTACAGACTTCAATTATTCTTCATTGGGTAAATGCAGCTAGAAATGTGGCAAATGTAGTATATGATTTTGCTCTACATTAGCAATACCTGTAACTAACTCAATGCTACAAATGTTCCAAATAAAGGCTATAAAATAATTGTAGTGCTAACCCACTGCAAGTGCAAGGAGAAGAAAACCCACAAGTATTTTCAACCAGCACAAGTCCATCAAGTTTATCCGGACATAATCTGAGCAGGAGTCATCAGAATGCTTCTTTGTATTGCACTGCTTTATTAGAATACCGTTGAATTAGAGTCTTGTTCTCTGTAAACTGACATCCCAAGCAAGCTAGGGACAAGCATGGGTTAGATTTGTGCAATGTGGCCGGTGACTGAGTAAGACTCAGTTTTTCTTCAAAGAGATGGCTGGGTGACAGTGTGGCTCTAGTCCCTCCTCATTGGCTCAACAAAGCAAAAAATACACACTTTAATCTTAGGAGTATTTCCTGTCTAATTAGATTTTATCTATTCCTGCTTTTAAGGCACTAGAGATGACACCACTAACAACTGCTTCAATTAAGGTTGTACTTCACTTTCCTTCAGTTATAAGACCCTATTTTCAACTGCTTATAGGTTTGCCAAACTTCAGCTCTGAAAGCCAATTATTTCCAGTCTGCTTTAGACTAAATGGTTCTGAAAAAGTTCAGCTAAAATGTCTACCTCTTGTGTAAGACGAGGGTTCAGAGACAGTGTCTTCTGCTCAGTTCTGCTGATGCTAATGAGCAGCTACAGCATCTCCATGTTGCAGAGATCAGAAATTTAGCCAGAGGACCAGCTTAGCAGTGTGTGCCTCTTGCCATTACCCTTACGGCCTGCCCAGATCTCCATTCAAGTAAAAATTGCTTTTTGTACATATTTAATATAGACTTATTAAGACTTATCAGAATTTCCAGAAAATTTACCTATTTGCCTAGAGCATGCTCCGCACAGCTGCAAAAAGCCAGAGGGAAGAGGCACAGGAGGGGAGTCATAAATGCTAGAAGAGCAGGATCTTTAACCACTAGAATACAAAGGAACTGGCAAGGATCCCAAAGTCCCTGAATCTCAGTACATCTTCGCATTCTAGCAAATGGTGGTGGAACCTGCTGATAAAAGTACATGACTGCAGCCGACAATAAAGGTTGATTTATTTGCACAGCAGCTACTTTCCAGTGTTATTTACCCCGTAAGCTCAAAAGACGGAGGACTATGAGCTATATGTATTAGCGTCCCATCCGTGTCTGCAACTCAGTTGTTTACACAAGGCAGAGTCAACACGATTCCACACACTGAAATTTTAATTATTTCAGTTTAACTTTCTTGAAATGCTGGAAATTACCTTCACAAACATACGAATGTAAACATGATCAAATAAACGTCAAAATAGTACAAAAAGAGGCAGCACAACCTCAACACATCCTCTGGGAGGTTTACAACATGATGGTCTTACCAACAAAACACGAGGTTCAAAATGATCATCAAGAATTCTTCTGTAGTAGCAACAGCTTTGAATACATGTCTGGGGTAGAGCTAGTTTCCTTCACAGTAGCTGGTGTGGGGCTGTTTTGGATTTGTGCTGAAAAGAGTGTTGATAATTCAGGGCTGGTTTCATTACTGCTGAGCAGGGCTGACACAGAGCCAAGGCCTTTGCTGCTCCTCACCCCACCCCACCAGCGAGGAGCTGGGGGGCACAAGGAGCTGGAGGGGACACAGCCGGGACAGCTGACCCTGACTGACCCAAGGGATGTCCCACACCATATGGCGTCATGCTCAGCAATAAAAACTGGGGGAAGAAGAAGAAAGGGGGGGCCTTCAGAGCTATGGTGTTAGTGTTCCCAAGTCACCGTTCTGCGTGATGGAGCCCTGCTTTCCTGGAGATGGCTGAGCACCTGCAATTCCTTATTTTGCTTTGCTAGCATGCACAGCTTTTGCTTTGCCTGTTAAACTGTCTTTATCTCAACCCACGAGTTTTCTCACTTTTACCCTTCCGATTCTCTCCCCCATCCTGCCGGGGGGACTGAGTGAGAGGCTGGGGGGCCTTGGCTGCCTACAGGGGTTAAACCACAACACATACTACAATACTCCCTTAAATATGCAGAACATCAATAGCTACGTGTACAGAGAACTACACTTCTGTTGAGGCAGATGGATAGTTATCTACTGAATCAGGCAAGCAACTCTGGGGACAGAAAAAGTGATCCTGCAGTGAAGGCAGGAGAACGCTGCCCGGGAGAACTGCGTTCCCAGGAGGAATCTGCAGGTGTTCTTACGGACTACTCAACTTCTCAAAACTAAAATGTTCTCAGATAACCTCTTTTTGTATATTTCTCATTTTCTGGGCATTCAGCCTGAATAATTTCCTTCAATGTTCAGAGCTGTGGATCACTGGATTCCCGTTTTAAGAAGAACTTTGAAGTTCCCTAGTTTCCCCAATCTCAGTACCCAAGATGAGTGTACACTGATGAGTAGGACATTAATTAACCAACCCAAACCATTCTATAATTCTATCAATTTCAAAGATGCCTTTCACCACCACCTTCCTCTAAAAGGCCAGTAAGAATCCTCCAGAAACAGAAGATGCTAGGAAAATTCAAGAAACTAATGTTTATGAAGAACTAACGCCTGCAACTGAAGCCTCAAAAAAAGCACATGAAATGTGTAATAATGCTATATTCAGTGCAGGATTTTATTGTGGTGTTGCATTAGTGCATGGGGCTACATCTCAGCCGATGAGGACAAAAGGAAATGTTGAAGCAATAGAATTATTTGGAAAATAGTTGTGTGAAATGCTCTTTAATTACACAATCAGATTTTCCTGTCAGTGTACATTGCAAGGATAAGTCACAAGAACTTGGCACAATATTACTTCATAATATACCTGAAATTGCCCTGTGATAGTTTATAAAAAAACTGTTTTGGATGAGATTTTAAGGTGATTGTACTAGACTGTTGGTTTTAACGGGATTCTGGCTTGAAAGATGGGGTGGAGAAGACTGACTCTCAATAGCCTCTTCTCTGTACATACTAAGCAGCTACAGGACAAAGCCAGAATTTTTAATCTTTTTTTAATGTCATCTTCTCTCAAGCAATCCCATGGGTCAGATGGGAGAGAAAAAGGCCTCTGAACACAGAAAAACTTGAAGACTATTAAAAGAGCCTTCTCTTAGGAGAGACACCAAAGTAATTTGCAGGACAGCCACAGAAGAAGAGAGAAAGACTGGAAAACTCTAGGGAAATGATTTCTGCTTAGGCTACCATCAAAAGCCGCTAAAAAAACCCTAGACATATGCATATGTGTCTAGTACTTTAAAACCACTTTTTTTTTCTCCCCCGCTTTGCTCTTAAGTAATAGTGCCACTTTCAGAAGGGCTGTCTGCCATTAACTGAAGACTCCTGAAAAGAAGACAGACAAATCATCTGGAAATGCAGTGAATCCAGGTCTGCAGCCCAGATCCTCGTACACAGCGAGGTATTCCTAGTTCTACTCCAGACCCCGTGCTGAGGAGGTGCACAAAAAGAGACTAGGGTAAGGTAAGAGGTGCACCCAGCTTTCTGTGACACACCTGTTTCCTCCAATTCCTTCCAGAACGGTCACATGCAAAGGATAAATACCACCACCCCACTTGACTACGCTGCATCTAACGCTGATACTCTGATGACACAGAAGTATCCAAAACAGATGCGGAATCAAATCATGCACAACTGAAATGAGCACGCAGGGCTACTGAAGACATCAGTTCATCATCCAGACACCTTATTTCAGTATTAGACTAAAATACCTCAAATTCCCATAGTGTACATACCTGCTCTTTGCAGCAGGGACTGCCTCAAGAAATCTGCCTTACAGCTCTGCCCACAGCTTTTCCCACTGTAGGACACTTGCTTCTTCTATTTTACCATTTCTCCCAGCTTTACTAATACAGTATCTCAAATATCTTTGCTCTGCCCTCTACCTGAGAGGCAGCACATGCTATTTGGCCAGCTGAACCAAGAAGTACTGATTCATTTCAACTACCTGGCAGGCAAGGCAAAAACCATGAAACACAGGCAGTCCACAGATTTGCTTCTGCTGGGTTGTCATAAAGCAGCACCACATTATAATATATACAAACAATGTGAATAATGTAAACACATTATTCTTTTAGCTGATTAAGATTAACTTGATCTTAAAATTCTAGCTGCATCACACTTGTATTTTTAATTTTTTTCACATCAGTAGATCTTCTTTTACTTTCCCTTACAAAACAATAAAAAGAACAAGGACAAAAAAGCAAGGCAAGGTGGTTCAGCTTTAAAAATTGAATACATAATATTTACGTTAAAATTATTCCATTAATTGCCTAAGTCAGTACCTGTAATCAGACTTCTTTAGACAGCTCTGCTACTGCCTAATCTACAACCCTGTTATACCTGCACAGAGCCCAGACTGCCAAACAGCTCCAACCATGGCATCACAGAGCAGTCTCGGTTGGAAAAGATCTCTGGAATGATCTGGTCTCCAATCTTCTGTTGGAGCTTACTTCGTTAGGCCTTACAGGGCCTAACCTGCATCAGGTAAGCCAGGGTGCTGTCAAGATGAGCTTTTACTTTTGCTCAGCCCTGAATTGGTCAGGCAGTTGGACCAGATGATCATTGTGGGTCCCTTCCAACTGAAGTATTCTATTCTATTTCCAGTTAGGGAGATTCCACCATGCCTTTGAGGAACTTATTCCAATGTTTAGTACTTCTAACAGATTTTCTTATACACAGATGAAATTTCTCCTCTCACCATGCATCCTTGTGAGCAGAAAACAACTTCTCCTCCATAACTACCTTTTAGGCACTGGATGACTGATGAAATCTCTACAAACTTCCTTGAACCTTTGTCCAAATGTTGAGTTCTCTAACATGCTTATCATCCTTCTAACATACGAATCATCCTGGTGGCCAGCTGTTGGACCTTCTCCGATTTTTCAACACCTCTGGAAATCAAGAGGACAAACCAGACACGGCACGCTAGATATGCTTTTACCAATACAGCGGAGGGCTCAGCTTGCCTTCATTGCCACAAGGGCACAGTGCTGGCACTGTTCAGCTTGCCATCCAACAGGACCTCCAGCTCCAGCTCCTGGAGCTACATTCCAGCCAGCCATATGCCAGCCTTCACTGCTGCTCGGGAATTAAACCTTCGTCAGGTATCTTTGTTAAACCTTAGGCGATTCCTGCTGGCCTACTCTTCCTCCCTGCACAGCGGATGGTGGATTACCACTGTGCACAAATACAGGTGATAATGATGACAATGAATCTGGTAGTTTCGTTTGCACCTGTGATTTGAACTTGAGAAGAAAAAAACAGGGAACAATTGTTCTCTTTTTATTCTGCATCCTTGGGCCATACGTACTGATAGCTTTTATTTGCCATGCTATTAAGCAAAGTTACCCAAACACAGTCTTTGGAAAAATTAAATTCTACCTGCTATACGAACTACTTCAATGAGGTTAAATAGATGTATCAAATGGTTTGGTTTAGTCTCAAGTCTAAACACTCTAGTAGTAGAAACCACTCCAACACAAGGGCTAAAGAAACTTCACCAATCACTCTAAACTAACCTTGTAAAACTCTTTGTCTATTTTGTGGAAAACATTGCATTTCCTACCAGTTTGACTGAATCCCTACTAAGGAGGAGAACTGTCTGAAATTTCGTAGGTGCAGAAGGTGCGACAGAGCAGAGTTCAGCCAAGTACTGCTGAACTCAAAGGTGCAGATAAAAGCAGCAGATGAGTAGGAAGAAAGAGTCTGGAGATGCAACTTAGTTTGACAAAAAAACATCACCAGAAATTCATGATTTTTGCTTGGAAGGTTCACAGTTTCAGGCCAGACAGGCCCCAAAAAATCAATCAGAATTACCTCCTGTTAAACAGAGGCCTTTTATTTCCTTCAGCTGCCGCTCTCTGAAACCAGTACCCTGTGCTTAACCACAGCAGTTCTGCAGAAGAACACCCAGTCCCAAATTCAAGTTATTAACAGCTAGAGAGTCCATCACTTGCTGTGGTAGTCTGAAGGGCTAGTCACTGTCTTTCGTACTTTATTTCCAGTTTGAATTACTCTGGCTTCAGTCACTAGTTTTTACTATGCCTTTGTATGTTAAGTTTTGTGTCTCTGTTTTTCCCTCACTTGATTAGATGCCACAGTCAAGTCCTATCTCTTTCTTCTGGTAAACTAAACAAGCTTAGCAGAGTCTCTTTCTATGAAATGTTGACTCTAACACAAAGTAATTTTTTCCAGTTTCTCTGTCCCCTTCCATTTTTTAAATCCCAATTGATAGCACTATGCAAGCCAAACTCCATAGGACAAACACTGCTAGAGTGGCAGCTTCTCAAGAAGCCTCCATTTTTCCTGATTTCCTTGTTTCAGTTCTGAAAACCTGACCTGCTTTTTTAATTTAGTTTTTTAGACTGTAGACCTAACTTGCCAAATAACTGGATAATACCAAATAAATTCTTTACTATTTATCATTTTACCGATCTTGGGTTTAAAACAAATGTTACTAGTAATGATTTAACATTATTTCCCAGGATCACTCCTAAGCAGTATTTACAGAAGACTACCACTCCTAAAAACTGTTACGTACAACTTTTTCAGAAAGACATTAAGTGCCTCGTTATGTGACTATTTTACTGATACTAAGCAGTCTTGAAGTTTGAATGAGATTCATCTTAAAGTACTCCCTGTACAAAATCTTCAATCTGTTATACTGAAGCAGTAACTGTAATCCAGCAAACTCATTATCTGAGCAAACAGAGTTTAATCTCACATTTAATTATTTATTAATAGAATTTTCCATTAGGATCCCTGTATTTTACCCAAGTTGTGACAGTCAGCTAAACAATCTATTATTGTCTGGATTGAACCACTCTCTTCTACCAAGTACTGACACACCATCAGCACTTTTCTCATCTTCTAGGATGTCCTTATCATTCCAAATATTACTTAAAATCAGTAACAAAGGACTTCCCTTAAAACTTCTTTTATCATTCTTTGGGTCAACATTAATTAAAAAAAAAAAAAAAAAAAAAAATCACTCTCAGAAAAGACAATGACCAACCACTAAATCACAGGAAGCAGTGGACTCTTCACAACTCCTTCAGACTTCAATTAGATGCCTTTTTAGAGGGAATGCTGCTGTTAAACACAACTTATTGATTTGAATAGCTGAAAAATCTAACAGCTACAACAGAGTTCATCAATAAAAGAACAGTAATTACAGGACAAGGGTAAACAATCCATTGCGTTATTCTACCTTCATGTCACCTTATGATCAGATGGATAATACCCAAATCTAAAAAGTCACGTAAACAAAATACATGTGGACTAAGATCTCTCCATGTTAAAGTTGTTCTTTTTATGTCAATGCCTACAGCAGCTGATCACATTGCTTCCCAAGCCTACATGAAAGTTAACACAAAAAAAGCAGAGATACATTATAGTGTGTTGCATGAAAAAAATACGAACCAGCATCAGCCTCATTGAGTGTAACAAGAGACTCCTGAAAAGCACACTACAGGCAATACAAACATTTTCTCACATAACCAAAAATTTTCAATAAAATCTACACTGAAATAGCACCATCTTTAAAAGTATCCTTAGGTAAACAAGACTTCTTTTTTTGAAATAAAATTAAAGCTGTAACAAGCATTGTAAGGTCATGTTAGTGGTATAAACACAGGACAAAATACATCTGCAAAGAAAAATATCACATCAACTACCAAGAACAATTAGAGCACAGCAAAAAAATGTTGCAAGAATCCACATGATAATGTAGCCAATCCTCCAATCCTTTATGTTTTTAAACCACTCCCAAATGAAAGCAGAAGAAATATTTCCGTTACAACAGCTTAAAGATGTGACATAGTCCAAAGAAGCAAAAATCTTTTGTCCTAAATTCCTTGTGCTGGAGAAGGAGCAAAAAGGAAGACAAAATCTTAGAGAAACCAAAATTTTCAGACTCTCCATGCTTTGTTACTAAATTCTACTGTAAATCATGAAAAAGGATACAGAAAAAGCAGGAAAAGGAGGGGGAAAAGCAGATGGAAAGTAGTTTTACAAAAAAAAACCCCCAAAACTTGTTAATAAAAGATCAGCAATGCTAGACAAAATATATGCTTTCTTGATGTAAATGAAGTTTAGCAGACTTGGCACAAACCTGGAAGGTGACACAAAAGATCTGATAAAGATCCAAAAAGAAAAATCCAGGGAGAGGGACAGGTGACAGAGCATTGTCCTTGGAGACATTCAAAACAAAAAAGCACCTAAAAACTTAAGCAGCATGAACTCCACATCCAAAATTATTTGAAATTAGGAGTGAAGTACTTTAAAACCAAGCCCAGTATAGCAGAGAAATATTATTTTTATATTCCTGGTAAAATGCGTCTTAACTAGCCAGGTGTTTAACTACCATGAGAATTAGGTATAGGCTTCAAACTAAATGGAAAGCAACTATCAAAATAAGTCTATACCTAAAAATTACTCAACTTTAAAATATTTCTCAGTCTTGCAAGAATCAGCTGAAGCAAATTTCTCCATTCCAATGGATACACCTTTTGTGTTACTGTCTCTGGAACTGCACAAAACCTGAGTATTATTTCAAGCTACTATAATTTGGAAAGGCAAAAATTCACAATTTAGAAGAAAGTAGGAAATATTTTCTAGACTATATATCTAATGTTGCTCAAAAGTTTAAAATGAGACCTGAAGAAACAAATTAGTGAACAAGATCCTGGAAACGACATCCTGGGCTGCTTTAGGAAAAGCATTGCCTGCAGGTTGAGGACATGATCCTTCTCCTCTGCTCTGCACTGCTCAGACACATCTGAAGTGCTCTGTCCAGTTCCAGACTCCCCAGTACGACAGAGACACTGACATACTGGAGCGAGACCACCTAAGGGCCACAAAGACATTTAAGGGCTTGGAGCATCTGATATCTGAGGAGAGGCTGAGAGGTGGGACTGTTCAGCCTGGAGAAGAGAAGACTGAAGGCAGAGTGGGGGGGAGTCTTATTAATGCCTATTAAATGACTGATGAGGAGAGACCACTCAGCCAGCGTCTTCCCAGTGGCACCCGGTGAGAGGGAAACAGGCAAAAATTGGACATTTGAACATAAGGAAAAACTTCCTTACTCTAAGGGTGGTCAAAGACCGGAACAGGCACCCAGAGAGGTTACAGAGTCTCTGTCCTTGGAGACACTCAAAACTTACTGAACACAGCCCTGGGTAATCTGCTCTAGATGACCCTGCTCTGGGTACCGGGGATGGACTAGGCAATCTCCAGAGGTCCCTGCCAATCTCAACCACTCTGTCATTCTGTGAAGATAAGAAAAATTAAAAGTGCACAACAAATGAATATGCAAAAAGTATGTGTGTATTTGTATATTTATACATATGTTAGTTACCTCCCACAATAGCAATGAACAGCTTATAACAAGGGATGTGAGAATCATTATGAGCGGTGTATGGCTGAGCAAGAATTAGAGCTCGTGGTCTCAGGGGTTTCAGGTTTGTGTTCTTAGGAATTTCTTTCCGATTCTTCAATTTATGTGAAACAGCCAAAATTTATCATTATGAAACTGTCAAAACCATCAGGGCCACAGCCATGACAAATTTGTGAAAGCTGACAACACTGGATATTACTCATTCTATTGGCAACCATTATTTTAAGTGCATTAAAACACCTTCAAGCTGGTTAAAATTACCCTGCAGATGAATAAAACCTTAAGAAGTGTCCATACTGTGTTTCCATAGATGGTATCATACACTTAATAGTGCCTTCCTTACCCAAGGACACTATTAAAACATTGTCAAGTCTACAGGTATCAGGAAATAACAAAATTAAGGTTGCCTGCACAAACTTAGCACAGCACCCGTGCACTGAACTCCAGTCTTACACAAAAAACAATGTGGAGAAAATAAAAACAAAGAGGAAAGAAGTCATCTCATTCTCTCCTACTTCTCTAAGTTAGCGTCAGCCATATCTAAGTTTCTGTCCAGTGTGGTCTTGCCTAAATTCTTTTAAAAAAATACCCACAACCTCCTAAAGTTAGGTTCATGTTGTTAGCTAAGTTCACGCTTGAACCTCTCCTTGTGCCCCAATGCACATGCAGACCGTCAGACCTCCTGCCTTTCCCTCTGCTTTCCCCAGCTGTGGTTGACAGCCCCGAGGCAAGGAAGGCAAGGAGAAACCTCCCCCATCAAACCTTAAGTTCTCCTCTCCATGCAAGGTGGCTGGTAGTGCACACTCTCCGGCTACTACAGGGAAACCACATCCCCCAGTATTACTCACAACTAAACTAGCCTGTCTGAAGCAGTATGAGTATTTTGGCTTTAAATAGAAATCTACTCCAACGCCAAACTACCCTTTTCAGGAGAACAGTTTTCCTGGCTTTTGCCACAGCCCTGTACTACCTGACACTCAGGCACTCTATGCCCCTTCTCTCTGTAGCATCCCTTCCCGTACCTGGAGACTTCTCACGTCTGTCTTAGTCTCCTCTAGACTGAGCAAACTACTCTCCACATTGCACTTTTTTTTTTCTGGACTTCTGAAGATTCTCATTGCCGTCCCCTGAAAGACTCTTCCATGGGCTCAACCCATTTCTTAAATGTGACGCCCAAAACTGATGAAGCCCAAGCAATGTGGAGTGAAATTATCATGTGACATGTTTAAATATGTCCCTTCTAACTATACACCCCAGAAGAATGATTACCCTTATTGCAACAGCACAGTGCTACTGACGCATGTTCAGACTATGATTCACCTAAAAATCTGGGATTCTTTTTTCTAGAATTATTGCTATTTTGTATTTATGTAGGGAACTATCTAATCTAAGCACAGTACTTTGCATTTGTCCTTTTAAACGGCATTATTTCTTTTACGTGGTTTCTCTAATTTTTCTAAGCCATTTGAAAGTCTAAATTTATTCTCCACAGAACTTGAATCCCCTCCCAGGCCCATACTCTCTGTAAAATTAATACATGTACTCTCTACGCCATCATCATCCAAGTCATTAACAAAACGAAGGCATAATCACATGTGGTTTTTTCCACTAGATTTCTGCCTCTGTCAGTGCATAGAATGAAGGTGCTCACTTGATAAAGGAGCTATTCAGTTTTTCGTCTGACCTTCCTCTCTTCAGCTTTAAGTATGACCCTAATGCTTCTCCCATCCTCAATTCCTTCTCCTCCATATCTAAGAGCCTCTCCATCATCCTCTCCTATTCCTCTCACAAGCTCCCCGTTCCACTTAGCTTCATTCCACCCCAAGAGCTTCCAGTGCCATTCCACTCCCTCCCCAAGCTGTCCTCGTTCATCCTGTCATTTCAAGTGCTTTCACAGAGACACTGCCAACTCAACTCCTCGTTCCAAATGTCCTCTCGTCCACTCTACTCAGGACCCTGGTTTCGTTCACCCTGCCGATGCAGAACAAGCATGGGGATAACAAAGCCATGGAGCGTTTCCCTCAGACCAAACTCCCTGTTGTCCACTTGCACTGGTCACCCTCACCACAGTTGGCGGTGGAACAAGGCGGCTCGGTTGTTCTGTGGCACCGGTGCACGCGTACAAACAACAAAAACGGCACAGCAGCACGTCTTGTACAGGTAGAATCGCTGGAGGTTTTTACATTCTGGAACTGAAGTTGATACCTGACATGAAAGCAGACCTTGCCCAGTATCATGCTTCTTATCCACAACACAGAGGCACCGTACCACAGCATCACGTATACTGGAAGGGACCTTTGGAGGTCCACTTGTCCAGCCTCCTGGAAAAGCAGGTCTTATCAGAGCAGGCTGCTTGGGCACTTGTCTGGTCAAGTTCTGAACACGTGCAGTGGCAGTGATTCCACAACTTCTCTGGGGCCCATTCCCATGTTTGACCACACTCACAGTGGTGTATCTACCAACATTTCCCATAAAGTAAAACATTGTGTTTATCTGTTATCCTATACTGCTATAGAACAGCAGATAAATGCAATTTAGAACAAAGTAAACAAATTTAAAATACTATCTTATCTACACCATGCTCCTTGTCTGGAAAGCTCGATTGTTTAATACTACCACATGTATAAAGCTTTCTTATATTGCTGTTAGTAGTACTCTCTAAAGATGGCAATTCTCAGGAATTCTCTAAACAATGTTCTTTTAAATGTTTCCTCTGGACATCACTGAGTAGGCATAACCTGAGCTTCTCAAAGGAATGCACTACTAGCTTTGAAAAATTCAATTTCTGTCTGATACAAATCAGGTATTAGTTTTCTCTCTCATCCCAAGAAAACGCAGGTATGGGTTGGTATCATTAAGGAACTGGATTTCCCAGCTCAGCATATTTCCATTCCTCCCCTCCTGCCTGGACCAACTACCTCACACAGGCAAGAATTCAAACTTCTGGTTATTTTGGTGTGGTCCTCTCACAATTGCTCCTTAGGGATTTATCCTAATTTTTATGACTACTTAAATATTCACCAGAAAGAAAGACAAGGAGAATAGAACTAACAGAACAAAGAATGAAAGGACAAAAATTTTTCAAAAAATTTTAATTGCCCACAGAATGATGTTGGAAAGATAATGAACAAGAACTTCAACCTATCTGATATTAGTGAAGTTGGTGGGATGATTCACATGAATGTAATGCTAGAAATCAAGAGATATAACCTATTTAGAAGGAGCAACAATGGAGAACAAATGGCAGTGTGTGCCAAAAATGTCACCGTCTGAGTCACCGACAACAGAAAATCATGTCTTAAGAAATAAAGTACAAGTCAGGATACTAGCTGGGGTTTGCTACAGATGCGAAATCTCACATAGCATGGTGGTTAAGCATCTATTGCATCTCGTTGGAAATAAAAGTTTCATTATCACAGTGGACATAACACCGAGTGAGATAACCTGGAGCTTTCATGCTGCCATTATCAGAACATGCTTCAAATTTCTAAAAATTGAGGACAATTTCTTATGCTGAGAAATGTTAAATCCAACCCAAGGGAAAGCTGTGTTCGACTTCATCCGGACAGATAACAAGTACCCCACTGTGTCATAGAGAACAAATACAGAACAAAGACCGTTCCTGCCCCCAGGTCTTAGAATCAAAGGACATATTCCCAAACACATCTTTGCAAAATGACTTAAGCGGTCCCACCCCCTGCCCACGCTACCCCCTCAACCGTGCTGAGAGAACCATTTGTAGCAATGCACAGCGAACCGGTTCAGGGAATCAGATCCGAGTTAAACCAGAACAGGGACCTGATCTGAGTTAAAACTACCTTCCTTTCTTCCCCCCCCCCCCCCCCTTTTTTTTAAAAAAAAAAAGAAAGAGTATACTTTTAACTTATTAATTCTCAGATCCAGTTCATTACCTGGTACAACTGAGGTGACAGAACAAGGCAGGAACATACAGCTGCTGCCTGAACACTTTTTAGCCTGATTTGCCAACATGAGCAAGAAAGAAATAGCAAGCAAAAGAAGGACTCACTAAATGATCATTGTGATAGACAATAGTTTACTCTTCTAAACTTCAAACTCTGCTATTCCAAAATACAAACATTTAAATAAAATATCAAGAAACCTCCACTAATTTTTGACTTATTGACTAGCACGCATCAAACACGAGTTTGCATTTATAAGAGCTTTGTTGATTTTGATGGCTCTGCTTGCTCTGAAATATCTCTGCTTGGCTTGGAGTTGGGCAGCTACGCTAACACAGCCTTGCAGCTTGGGAGTTACAAACATACAGATACACAATTCCCAGTCATTCAGATTTTATTTCACAAGATTTAATCATATGCTCCAGTGGGGAGATACTCTTTCACTACACGAACTATTATTCTTCAAGAGAGATACAGATTGTGTGCATGAGCACACCTATTTATCCCCCATTTCACCATATTTCCATAATGCCTTTATATAATGGCTCTTCCACTACCAAGTCTTCCTGTTAACATACTTCTCCTTTGAAAATACTTCCAGTTTTGTTTTTGACTGTGGTGCCTGTTTTTATTTAAATCTAGTCCACTTACTCAACATCTTATTTCTTGAGATGGGTTTACAACACACATGTTCTGCAAGAGGAATTACATGCTCATTTGTTAGAAAAAAACCTGGAAGTTTTCAAGGTTGCTTGGTTATACTCTAGTGCTCAGGACAAGAAGGAAGAAAGCAAAGAAAGAATGTGGTTTAGCATCTTCTTCAGTTAAACAAGGAGACCAAGAGTTGCATGTATTATATGCTAATGGTGCTATGCATCAATATGACATGCGCTCAAACGTGCATTTCAAGGCTTTGTGAAGCCTGGCTTGCAGAACTTTAAAAGATATAACCACTATGTTATCTGTCAGGCTTGGTCTTTGACGCAGCATTCTAGACAACCTGGAGTGTACCTGGCACACTGACATGATCAATCAGAACCGCCTTGTCCATCTTCTCAGACAAGCCGTTATTACTTTAAGCAAGACAGTTTTCCTTCGAGCACAGAGGTATACGATGGTTGCAAAGCACAACTGAGCTACTAACTCCCAGCATGCAGCAGAAATAAAACAAGAATGAGGTCCACCATGCCTGTTCCAAAGCCAAAATATACTTCAGTTCAGGGATGACGAGAAACAGGAGAACCCATTTTTCCTGTGTCCCACCAGGAGCTTTCGTCATGCAAGCTGCGTAAAGCTGACACAGTGAAGAAAGCTCAGCAGGCCAGCAGAGTATGTACATTGCAGCTGAAACATCCAGAGAATTCAAAACAAAGATTTAATTGCAAATGGAAAATGGCAACTTTATGAAGCTTATAATTCAGACAAATCCAGACTAGCTGTCTTGGGAAATAGTTCACAATTTCCAAAGCTATCTTCCTATTAAATTTCATATTTCTTATCTACATTTTGGAGATGCCTAGGGGTACTTAAGAGTAATCAAGAATATTTTCAATGTAGTCAAAAACATTTTTCAGTATGTCAAGAAAATATTTTTTAAATTTTTATACATTTTTATTTTTATCTTTAATATATTTTTAAACCTTGACCTGAAATTAGCAGTAAACAAGAAAACTTCCTTATGAACAACTAATAATGAACTACAAAAAACATGCAAAAACTTGAACAATGTAATACGATGTGTCTGACTTTAAATGCACAAGCGCCAAGAAACAAACACTAACATTCAGTATCACTGGTGCTTCAGGTATGGACTGGCTTCCAGTCAACACCAGAAATGGCTAATTTGCAGTCCAATTGACAACATGTACAGCTAATTCTTATTTTAACCATTATGTCTCTTTCTAGACATACAATAAAGAAAAAGCCGTATAGTTTCCTAAATTTACCTCCATACTAAATATATTGGATTCAGCTAATACTACACTTGCTAAGACAATACTTATTTCAGGTAAGTAATAAAAATCAGTACTTCCAAGACTCAAATGTCTATATAGCAGGCTTAGCACGGACTGGGGCCCTTCAATTTCTGCTGGGTAATAGGAAGCTGGAAGAATACAGAAACTACAGTAACTGTAAAGCAGAAACACCTAAAATTAGCCTGATAAACCCTACATGGTTCATCTTTAGTCTTTGGATACCCACTCAACAGAATATGAACTGCAGTACCAGAGAGGTTCCATCAGGCTGGAGGTCGGCACTCTCTCTCCCGGAGACTGTAAGAGGAATCAAAGCGGTTACATGAAGACTGCCCTAGCCCACGCAGCGGGACACCATCCTCACCAGCAGTGTCACTAACAACTAACGCGCAGGAGCAGGCTGCTCACAAAACCGGTAGAGGGGCTTTCACCACAGTCAGTTCAAGTTCAAGGAGACTCAGGCGGCAGATCCATGATCTGCTGAAGCCCGTATGATACAACACTTTCAGTCCTTCTCCTTCTTCCAGCCTGTATTGGGTCTGTGTGGCACGGCTTTCGTGGCGGGGGGCTACAGGGGTGGCTTCTGTGAGAAGCTGCCAGAAGCTTCCCTCATGTCGCACAGAGCCAACGCCAGCGGCTCCAAGATGGACCCGCCGCTGGCCAAGGCCGAGCCCGTCAGCGACGGTGGCAGTGCCGCTCAGGTAACACAGTCAAGAAGGGGAAAAACAACCTGCTGCGGGAATACAGCAGTGGAGAGAGGAGTGAGAATGTGTGAGAACAGCCCCGCAGAGCCCAAGGCCAGAGGAGAAGGAGGAGGAGGTGCTCCAGGCGCCGGAGCAGAGATTCCCCGGCAGCCCGTGGTGCAGCCCATGGTGAGGCCGGCTGTGCCCCTGCCCCATGGAGGCCCACGGGGGAGCAGATCCGCACCTGCATCCGTGGAGGACTGTCTCCCATGGGAGGGACCCACGCTGGAGCCGTCTGTCCCTGAGGGACTGCGCCCCGTGGGGGGACCCACGCTGGAGCCGTCTGTTCCTGAGGGACTGCGCCCCGTGGGAGGGACCCACGCTGGAGCAGTCCGGGAAGAACTGCAGCCCGTGGGAAGGCCTCACGCTGGAGAAGTCCGTGGAGGACTGTCTCCCATGGGAGGGACCCCACGCTGGGGCAGGGGCAGAGGGTGAGGAGTCTCACCCTGCAGAGGAAGGAGCGGCAGAGACGCCGTGTGAGGAACTGACCACAGCCCCATTCCCCGTCCCCCTGCGCCGCTCGGGGGAGGAGGGAGAGGAGTCGGGGTGAAGCTGAGCCCGGGAAGAAGGGAGGGGTGGGGGGAAAGGGGTTTTAAGATTTGGGTTTATTTCTCATTGTCCTACTCTGACTGGATTGGCAATAAATTAAACTAATTTTTCCCCAAATTGAGTCTGTTTTGCCCGTGACGGTACCTGCTGAGTGATCTCCCCGTTCTTATCTCGACCCACGAGCCTTTCGTTGTATTTTCTCTCCCGTGTCCAGCTGAGGAGGGGAGGGACAGAGCGGCTTTGGTGGGCACCGGGCCTCCAGCCAGGGTCAGCCCATCACAAAGCTTCCCCACGCCCGAGCACAGCCCCATGTCCTTTCTCACGATGGCACTCGTGCTAGGGAGCGAGCTGATGCAACGAGAAAGGAGCACTTTATCTCTCTGGTTCTGTATCAGCTGGACCAGCTTCCTCACCTGGCCCACCAGGCAGCCAGCTGATGCCTCACAGGGCCAGGAGGGATGGGGCAGGAAGGAGAGGAGTGCTGCCCTGCCAGCCCTGGGATGCAACCGGAGCCGGCCGGGAAACCGTGCCCGGGGCACCGCGCTGACAGAGCGGGCCTGTGGCTGGGGCAAAACGGCTCGCGCGTCCCAGCCCAGCTCCTAGAAGCAGTCAGCCATAAAACAACAGTCAGTACCAAAACTGGCACTAATGAGTCTCTGACGGTGAGCTGCGCAAAGGCAAGGACTACACAAAACTGAATGCTGCGTCTTTTCACCTGCCAGCAAGAGTCGGTCACATTACAAAGAACAGCGTAAGGAATACTGTGAGTAGTTGAACATTACGTTCTGAGAGTCCTCGCTCCAGAGTCTTCCTCTCAAAAATAAAAAAGTGTGTATATATACACATAAGGCACATTCTAACCACAGCACATAAAACACTGAACAACATCCATGAAAAATAACCATTTTAAACCCCTTAAATTGTACTTCAGGAATTCCACTCAGTGCAGATCTGTGAAACTGATCTACAGGCTAAGTAGATATATGTACCACCACACTTACAAAGAGGAAAAAATGTCTCTTCTAAGGCACAAAAAAAATTCATAGGGCAGCATTAAATTTCATAAGCAGATGTTTTCATGCCCACTGTTAACCAATTTGTTTCAGTGAGTGAGTGGAAAAAAATAAAAAAAGATATCCATTCATTCTTTGTATGTATGCTTTACTTCAAAGAATTCCAGGAATCTATTGTAAATCTAAAAAACTCCTCAGTGACCACAGCACATTGTTCCCCAAAGGAACAGTGGGTCAAATTCAAAGTACCAGCAATAGAGTCACATTCAGAACTTTTTCTATAGAGCCTGGAATGGACAAAACCTCCAAAGTCAGCGCTGAGTCTTCAGGGGAAAAAAAAAAAAATAAGGTTGTGAACTTGAAAGAAAAGAGACCAACAGATAAATCCCCACCGAGTAATTATAAGGAGAAGCTCTCCCAAACATTAGCTAACTAGTGCATAAAAGGCAATTCAGTAAAAACCACGGCCAAGTCAACTAGCAGATTAACATACAGTCATAATTGGCTACAATCACTGAAAAAGCAATCTGAAGAAAACAGACAAAATCCAGGCGCTGGTGAGAAAACTGCAATAATTAAAGGTATTTCAGTAAGGCAGACAGCACTCTGAGTGTGCACTACGCTTCTGAAATGATGATGCCCTTGTCCGCCTCCAGCTGCTCAGTACTGTTGGCCTGCTGGAAGTTTTCATCTCATTCCTACGCCTACCAGCACCTGCTAACCTATTTCAGACAAAAAGAGTCAGGTCAGCTTAAACGCTATACATATTACCTCTGTCTTAACCCACCCTGTTTTGACTGGGGCGGGCTGGGGAGCGCCCAGACTAACACCGAGGGTGGCACATCAGACCTCCAGCACACAGGCAGGCAGTGACGGCAGCCGACACAGCCGTCGCCTGCGGCTTCTCTCTGGAGCTATGAAGACCAACCAGGACTCTTGCGAGCAAAGAATGGTTATTGTTTTTTTTGGAAAGTGAAATAGTATCTGAAACACTCAGAACACCAGACCTGTTCAATCCCAAACCCAGAGGAGCCGGGAAGACATGCTTCCTGTATTTTACATTGGTGTCACTCTGTGATACCCTCTCAGCCGTTATCTTCAGTATCTTCAGTCGCTAAGATTTTAGTTTTCCCTACACAACAGCATTTTTACCTTTTCCTACATAATGACAAAATACCTAATTTTAACATCCCGCAGGCATTCTCTAACCAATATGCCATCATCAGGCAGCTTTACCATGGGTAGCATGATATGTTGCCACCCTCTTTCACGCATAGCCTTATTAAGGATTCCAAATACTAGCAATCACTAAAAGGACCTCACCTTTTTGCTGTACTAGTGGTATTTATGCTCCTTTGAAGGCAAATATTGTCACCACCCTACTCTTTACCGTGTCACCAAGTCACTGTGCAGTTAAGAACAAAGATACCCAGTCAGCTTTGTAATTGCTGTTGACTTTATAATACCTCTTTTGCCAATGATGGCATGTCCTGACCAAGGCCCGTGACCTGCTTATTCAAACTTACTACCTCAGCCAAAAACTTCACGCAGAAACAGTGCAAAGCGGATGCCACATTTTGTGAAGACTTGTTAGGCCAGCTTACATGAGACCGAGCAGCTTGGCTCACGTAACACCACAGTTAAAAGTTAACTACCTGGAAGGAAAGCGGTACATTCTCTATCAAAAGCTTCAGTGTTTAGCTTTGAAAGAAAAAAGAAGCCAACGTGGCTTTAAAAAGCAAAGTGCATGGTTTTTTGAAAGGAACTATAGACGTGCAACATTTGATGTTTTAGAATAACAAATTTTGAGTTATCTCATTGCCAATCCAAACCCAAGTAACAGTAATCATTTAAAGTGAAAAATTATCTCTCTGCATTTATGTCTGGATAATGTAGAAATGACAAATATTTCACGCAGCTTTCTCAGCTGCCAGACCAACTACGAGAAACTTCACTCCAAAAAGATGTTTTCAGTCCCATATAACCAGGAAAGCACAACTCGGAATGATTATTACCACTCGAGGCCAGCTGTATTATTAAGCCAGGAGAATTACGCTCAGGCAGTAACTTTTTGTCATTTACGGCCGCGCAGAAAGCTCACGCTAGGGAAAAGGGGCAGGTCTCGTTTGGAGAGAGCGGCTGACAGCACCAAAAAGCGGCAGCAACGGCTGTGAGCACGCACTGTGGCAGGGAAAAAGGTTTAAATTATTTGGAAAACTGGAAATTATCCTCGCTGTCCTGCACTTCTGGTTCACCGGCCACTCTCGACACCGCAAGCGGCTCAGAAGGTGCAAACTCGTGGAGCACGGCAGGCAGAGCCCGGTGGCTGGGGGCCTGTCCCGGGGAGCGGCCGCCCCCCGCCCGCCCGAACGCGGCTGCCTCAGGGCAGGCGGCACCAATCCACTTTCAAACCCGCTGCCGCGGGGCGCCGGGACGGGGGCGGCGCGGGGGGCCCGGCCGCAGGCAGGCGCCGCCGCCCCCCCCCCAGCCCGCCGCCGCTGCAGGCCTGACGCCGCGAACACGCGCGGCCCGCGCACGGGGGCGCCTGGGGGACGGCTCCTTCGCCCGGAGCAGGGCAGGGCAGGGCAGGGCAGGGCAGGGCAGGCTGGCCGCCACCGCCCGCTCGCCACAGCGCCGCCGGCGGGGCGAAGGCCGCTCGCCCCCCTCCCGCCGCAGGGCCCGCCGCCGCTCCCCGCGCCCCTCGTCCCGGCGGGAGGCGGGCCGGGCCGGGCCGGGCCGGGCCGGGCCGCAGCACGTACCTGGCGCCCGTCGCCGGCGGGGCGGGGCGGGGCGGGCGCGGCGCCGTCACCGGGGAACGCGCGGCCGCTCCGGCTCCTGGCGCCGCGCGCGGCGCCGCCCGCCCCCCTCCGGCTCCACTTCCGGGGTCCGCGCGCGGTGACGTCAGCGCCCGGGGGCGCGGCGGGGAACCCGGAAGTGGAGCGAGAAGGGCGGCCGCGGCCTCGTCCCCCGGCCCCTCGGCCCCCTCCGGGCTCGGTCCCCTCCGGGCTCGGTCCCCTCCGGGCTCCGTCCCAGGGTGCCGCCAAGACGCGGCTGAAAAAGGCGCTGGGGGCCGGCGCTGCCCGAGGAGGCGTTGGGGCCGGCGGCCTACGAGGAGGCGAAGCCCGTCAGGGCGCTGCCCGGAGGCCGCGGCCTCCCCCGGGGAAGTGGGTTTTGAGGTCAGTCGGAATGACGTCAGGGTCCTGCTGTCCCCGCGGGAGGAAGGGCAGAGCCTGCGGGCTGCGGGCACTGATGGCACGGACCGGGCGGGTACCAGCATCCGGACCCGGGGCTGCTACTCGGGGCGCTCCTTGCGCCAGTAGATCTTGCTGGGGCGGTCGTGTGTTGGTATCTTAAGAATTTGTAAAAAAAAGATTTGGGATAAAATTTTTCATGCCAGGTGTTTCAGGCATCTTTAGAAATGCACGAGGACTGTGTTGCATCGGTCTGTGCCGAAACACCGACGGCTGCAGGCAGTCCCGGCACCCCGCATTGCCTCTGGCGTAGCGAGGGGACGCGCGGTGAGTTTCATAGAATCATAGAATCATAGAATTGTTCTGGTTGGAAGAGACCTCCAAGATCATCGGGTCCAACCATTAACCTATCACTACCGAGTCCCCCACTAAATCATATCCCTGAGGGCCTCATATAAACGTCTTTTGAATACCCCCAGAGATGGGGACTCCACCACCTCCCTGGGCAGCCTGTTCCAATGCCCGACAACCCTTTCGGGGAAGAAATGTTTCCCAATATCCAACCTAAACCTCCCCTGGTGCAACTTGAGGCCATTTCCTCTTGTTCTGTCGCCTGTTCCTTGGGAGAAGAGACCGACCCCCCTGGCTCCAACCTCCTTTCAGGGAGCTGCAGAGAGCGAGGAGGTCTCCCCTCAGCCTCCTTTTCTCCAGGCCAAACCCCCCCAGGTCCCTTAGCCGCTCCTCACAGCACTTGTGCTCCAGACCCTTCACCAGCCTCGTTGCCCGTCTCTGGACACGCTCCAGCACTTCAATGTCTTTCTTGTAGTGAGGGGCCCAAAACTGAACACGGTACTCGAGGTGCGGCCTCGCCAGGGCCGAGTACAGGGGGAACACTTCAGGCTGCGTTGCCTTGTGGCCGTGAAAGGCTCTCCAGATTTGGCCAAATGACTGCTGATCACCTGCGTTACGAGATGTTCGGTGGAGGTGCCCACCTCTCGTGGCTCTGCACAGGAAGGTTGTGAACTGTTCCTGTCCCAAGGACAACCGAGATAGGCCACGCACCATGTGTGCAACTCCCTCTTAGCTCCCAGTCGTGACTGACGGCCAAATCCAGTGAACTAGAGCCATAGACAGGTCTACCCAGGAGGAGATATAAAACATTTCTCATCCAGGTTGCTCCCGGCTGCTCTCTCTGTTAGGACCCAAAGCAGCAAGCTTGTGTGTTTTGCTCCCAATGACTTTCTGAAACACCCAAGGAAGGAATAAGTGAAATATTTCTCTTCTTCAGTGCAGAAGATATTACATTGTCTTGGAGTACATGTCTATTTAAATTTTATAAGTTATGTTTGGTATTTTGAGCCTCTTGTATTGAGACGGTCTTTTCCCTGTATTTATTTCCTGTGTTAGAAGAAAGTGGTGCTTAGATGTCTGTCTTTTGATGAGGCATTTGGGATGCCATGTAACAGTGCCATGATTGAGGTCTGGCCCATCAGCTCTGACTGTTGTGGAATCACAGAATGGTTTGGGTTGAAGGGACATTTAAAGCCCATCCAGTCCAACCCCCTGCCACGAGCAGGGACATCCCCAACTAGATCAGGTTGCCCAGAGCCCCGTCCAGCCTGACCTGGAATGTTTCCAGGGATGGGGCATCTCCCACCTCTCTGGGCAACCTGTGCCGGGGCCTCACCACCCTCGTTGTGAAAAACTTCTGCCTTATGTCTAGTCTGAATCTGCCCTCCTTTAGTTTAAAACCATCCCCCCTTGTCCTGTCACAGCAGGCCCTGCTAAAAAGTCTGTCCCCATCTTTCCTATAAGCCCCTTTAGGGACTGGGAGGCCGCAGTAAGGTCTCCCCGGAGCCTTCTCTTCTCCAGGCTGAACAACCCCAACTCTTTCAGCCTGCCTCCATAGCAGAGGGGCTCCAGCCCTCTGTAGCAGAAGAAAAGAAGGCAGGGTTGGGAGTCCTTCAATGAACATTTTTTGGTAACTATTGATGTAAGCAATCCGATCCTCTCACTCGAAGCTCGTGCTCTTCACACGTACTGCTCAGTCGCAAAGTGAACCTGGTTAGGACTGACTCAAGTTAAAAGTAGTGTCAGTGTTTTTCGTTGGGGTCTTAATTTGGTTCACCATCATTCTCCATCTCTTGCAGTTCCCACCAAAAAAAAAAAACAAATCAAACCCAAACAAATCCAAAAATGAACCGGTAGAATGTAGAAGTCACGAACAAGTTTTAGGGGCAGCTTGCGTGAGCAGTACAGCTCAAAAAATGCCCTGCCCGTGATCTTGATACAGCCCTTTGTAATTGCAGGTCCAGGGAAGGATTCAAGGAGGAAAAATTTATCAAAACAAGGGGGTAGTGATTTTGGAGGTGCTTGACCAGAAAGGAACTATTGACCATAGATTTGAAGTTCTTCATAATTACAAAGAGGTAGCAGGTTGAAAGGGGAGGTCTCCAAGTCTCGTTGGAGGACTGACCCCAAAATTGCAGATATCAGCAGTGACGAGGAAACAGAGGTTGTGCGTGGTAAATTGTCATTCGCTGGAATCTGGGCTTTTATCGTCTGTTTGCATGTAGACTGTGGAGTTCTGGTGTCTTTACAGACTTCTGTGATCTACAGTAATACCAGTAATAGGCTGATACTAGCAAAAATACTAATCTGCATGCTTACTGTTGTACCTAAACAAATGGAGCATTTTGATTCTTTTTCAAAACCTGTGTCTGTTTTCTTCTTCAGTCTTCTATCCCTCCTAATGCTAGAGCATTTATAGATGGGTACAGATACGTTACTTAAGCCCAGTGTTTTCGACCTGTTTGTTTATTGCTTGTTGAATGTCTGGTAAGGTTCTTGAGCTCAGTTTTCAGAAATAGGAAGTGTGAATAGTTACATCTGAAATAGACAGAAGCTGTGATTTGCCTACACAAGGTGCTGTAGAACGTCGGATGTGTTAAGTCAGGTCTGCGTTATTTTCGATTGAGCATCCAAGATTATTAAAACTGCTTTGCCTTAATTTCAGTTCCCAATTTAAAGAAAAACAACATTGACTTATGTGGATTATGTGAAGGTGAGTTAAAGTTTGAAACACGCAAATGCAGTAGAAATGAGTTCCGTAAAATATCTTCAAAACCAGGATTTTACCCATGTCTGGTAAATGGAGCTGCATTTCAAAGAACATAGAGAAAACATTGAACTGTTACTACAACAGCACTATTCACCCCGTGTGGCGTGTGAAACAACAGTCCCCTGCAAAAAGAGTATGTGGTCATGTAATTAAAACTGTCTTGGGCTGCGTGTTGTTAACGATGCCAGTGTGTCTCGAGTCCGTAGGAGGTTACAGACCTCGTTAAAACTGATGGGTGGATTCACCATTTGTTACGTTGTCCTTCAAATCTAGATAGCCTGTCTTTTCTCTGTGACTCTAAAGGAAGCACAGGGAACATGAAGACGTTAAAATGGGATAGAACACCTTTTTGTACAAATTCTTTCCGTATAAATTGGATTGCACAAAGTCATACCCACCTGGGATGACTCCTCTTAGACTGGCCGGTTACTCAATACTATGCAGAGAATTGCGGAACCAGAGTTAGACCAGATTGGGACATACTTGTGAGCATAGATACGAACAGAAAGTGTGGTAACTTGCAGGGTGGTGTTACCTGGAGCAGATCACGTCGTTCCAGTATGATCGCAATCTTTTACACAGGAGTAAATCAGCACACTGATCAATCTAAACTGAAGTAAAGGATCTGATATGATCTGATGTTGCTGAAGGTGGGGATGGTGATCATTCAGACCAGAATTACCTGGTGAGGTGGATGTGGGGTGGCCAAGGAGGAGACTGCAAAAGCCTAAGCTGAAAGGCAGTTATCAGGTAGGAGAGAAATGAGCAGGAGCACTCTTTGGGGACTGTGATTAGTTTTTGGACATAATATGTGCAATATAGTCATTAATGAGGCAGAGATAAGAATTTGGTGACTTTGATGAAATTTGCAGATGACACTAAGTTGAAAGGTATTATGAGTACTGATCTTGACTAGAGTGAGAGAAATGGGAGGAAATATAACAGCATAAAGTTCAAAATCAGGCACTGAAAGAACAGAAGACCTTTGCTATGAACTCATTAGTTAGGGTAAATGAGGAGGAAAGAGGTCTCTTTTAGGGACATAAGATTTCTTGAAGACCTCTGTGCTGGTTTTGGCTGGGATAGAGTTAATTTCCTTCACAGTAGCTGGTGTGGGGCTGGTTTGGATTTGTGCTGAAAAGAGTGTTGATAATTCAGGGATGTTTCGTTACTGCTGAGCAGGGCTGACACAGAGCCAAGGCCTTTGCTGCTCCTCACCCCACCCCACCAGCGAGGAGCTGGGGGGCACAAGGAGCTGGAGGGGACACAGCCGGGACAGCTGACCCCGACTGACCTAAGGGATGTCCCACACCATATGGCGTCATGCTCAGCATGTAAAGCTGGGGGAAGAAGGAGGAAGGGGGGGACATTCAGAGTGATGGCGTTTGTCTTCCCAAGTCACCGTTACACGTGATGGAGCCCTGCTGTCCTGGGGATGGCTGAGCGCCTGCCTGCCCGTGGGAAGGAGTGAAGGAATTCCTTGTTGTGCTTTGCTTGCGTGTGCGGCTTTTGTTTTCCCTAGTAAACTGCCTTTATCTCAACCCACGAGTTTTCTCATTTACCCTTCCCATTCTCTCCCCCATCCCACCGGGGGGAGTGAGTGAGCGGCTGCATGGGGCTTAGTTGCCAGCTGGGGTTAAACCACAACAACCTTGCAAGACCTGATTTTCTGTGTCTTGCCGCAGTGGTTAAGCCAACAGTCAGATGGTCATGGATCTGCAGTAGAGAGGTATTTCTCTTTTTTATAATATGAACTAGACATCTATCATGTTTGCCTGGACTTGATCCCTAAAGGAGTCCTTTCTGTTACCGTGCCTTTGTTTTTTCCTTCCCAAAATATAAATAATAAAACAAAGGCCAGAGACTGTGTTACTTTCCCATGAAACAATTAGGAAATTGAATTTGAAAGAGAGGGGAGTTTCAAAGGGAAAAATTGTCAACTGCTAGTCATGTGAAATAGCAGCGACACTGCACTGAAAACAGCACAGAGGGGGGAAAAAAATCAAACTCAGAAACAAGACCTGGAGACTTTCAAGAGAGCCACTAAACTAGTAATACTGTGGAAGGAAGGGGCCGGGGATGCTGTGGTGGGCTGACTCTGGCTGGATGCCCAGTGCCTGCCAAAGCTGCTCTGTCCCTCCCCTCCTCGGCTGGGCAGGGGACAGAAAATACAACGAAAGGCTCGTGGGTCGAGATAAGGACGGGGAGATCACTCAGCAGGTACCGTCACAGGGAAAACAGACTCGACTTGGGGAAGAATTAACTTAATTTATTGCCAATCCAATCGGAGTGGGGTAATGAGAAATAAACCCAAATCTTCAACCCCCTTCCCCCACCCCTCCCTTCTTCCCGGGCTCAGCTTCACCCCGACTCCTCTCCCTCCTCCCCCGAGCGGCGCAGGGGGACGGGGAATGGGGCTGCGGTCAGTTCCTCACACGGCGTCTCTGCCGCTCCTTCCTCCGCAGGGGGAGACTCCTCACCCTCTGCCCCTGCCCCAGCGTGGGTCCATCCCACGGGAGACAGTCCTCCACGGACTTCTCCAGCGTGAGGCCTTCCCACGGGCTGCAGTTCTTCCCGGACTGCTCCAGCGTGGGTCCCTCAGGACTCACGTCCACTACTCAGATCCTCACTCACTCCCAGACAGTCCTCCCCGGGTGCAGGTGGGTGTCTGCTCCCCCGTGGGCCTCCCTGGGGCAGGGGCACAGCCGGCCTCGCCATGGGCTGCACCACGGGCTGCCGGGGAATCTCTGCTCCGGCGCCTGGAGCACCTCCTCCTCCTTCTCCTCTGGCCTTGGGCTCTGCGGGGCTGGTGCTCTCCCACCTCACTCCTCTCTCCGCTGCAATATTGCCGCAGCAGTTTCCCCTCCTTAGCTCTGTTACCCCCGAGGCACTGCCACCATCGCTGATGGGCTCGGCCTTGGCCAGCGGCAGGTCCATTTTGGAGCCACTGGCGTTGGCTCTGTGCGACATGGGGGAAGCTTCTGGCAGCGTCTCACAGAAGCCACCCCTGCCAAAACCTGGCCATGCAGACCCGGCACAGATGCCCCGGGAAGGAGAGGTAAGCAGGCCGGCCGACTGCTGAAGGAGGCACCGACCCGGGCGAGTTGCTCTGGGAGTGTCTCTCTGCAGCACGGAGATGAGAAAAGCTGTTCCACCGCTGTCGGTATGAAAATACTGTTTTTTAAATTTAGAGGCAAAAAATTTAACTCAAACAAACTGTATTGAACATGGGAGAAGTTATTTTAGACTTCATCGTCATAACTAACGAGGAGCACACTAGGGGGACCAGACAGCAGGGCCTGCTGTGACAGGACAAGGGAGGATGGTTTTAAACTAAAGGAGGGGAGACTCAGACTAGACATAAGGCAGAAGTTTTTCACACTGAGGGTGGTGAGGCCCTGGCCCAGGTTGCCCAGAGAGGTGGGAGATGCCCCATCCCTGGAAACATTCCAGGTCAGGCTGGACGGGGCTCTGGGCAACCTGATCTAGTTGGGGATGTCCCTGCTCATGGCAGGGGGTTGGACTGCGTGGCTGTCCTGGTTTAGGCCAGGATGGAGTTAGTTTTGTTTTCAGCAGCTCCTGTGTTTTGGCTTCAGTGTGAGCAGAACGGTGACAGCACACTGATGTTGCTGGTTGCTGCTGAACCACCAAGGACATTTTGCTGTTTTCCAGGTTCTGCTAACGTGCAGATGCAAAACTTGGGAGGGGTAGAGACAGGATAGTTGATCCAAACTGGCCAAAGAGAGTATTCCATACCATAGACGTCATGCCTGATATAAGCAAGGGTCGGTCGGTGGGCCACTAGTTTTTTCTAGATCTTCAGGTCTTTTAGGCTTTTGAGGCTTTTGAGACCCTTGGTGCCTTAACCCTTAAGCTGCCCTTCGGGTTGCTTTTTGTTTCCCTATTTTTCCTTTTTGTTTTTCGTTCGTTGGGCTGTTTGTTCCCTCGCCTGCTTTCCCTGGAACTTGCTGTTCTGGGATAGCTGGGGGGGGATACCCCTGCTCCCTGCCTGCTGCTCGGGACGGGCTGTATCGGTCGTCGGGTGGTGAGAAACTGTGCATTGTTTGTTTCATATATTCTATTATCCTTGTATATATTATCATTATTATCATTATTAATATATTTTCATATTTTTCCTTTGCTGTCCTGGTGAGCTGTTTTTATCTCAACCCGCGAGTTTTCCTTTCTCTCCAGTTCTCCTCCCCACCCCAACAGGGGGGGGGGGGAGTGAGCGAGCGGCTGCGTGGTATTGGGTTACAATTTGGGGTCAAACCACGACAGTGGCCTTGAAAGGTCCCTTCAACCCAAACCATTCTGTGCTTCTGTGATTCTATATTTGTCGTGTCTATGGCAAGTGATCACGGTCTGAAGACAGTTCTTATTACGATAACATAAATAGTGCTTTAACAAGGCTTATTTCAAATGGCTGAAAAAAATGTCAAGTCTCATCAACTCAAAAAATTGAACAGAAAAGCTGAATGAAAATATTATGAATGAAAGCATTTTGAACCCCAAAATGCCAGCTTCTGCTGTTTAGTACTGTAGCTTAGTGGGAACAGGGAAGAAGCTCTTCAGGTGATAAATATAAATGCAGCATAAACAGACAAAAAGGGAATTTGGTAATGGATACCAAAGAAACTAGGAATTATTTGAAACTCAGGTTAGAAAAGAGTCAAAGCATAAAAGGGTAAAAGCTGCAAAATGCACTATTTTTTATTCCCATTCATTCTTTATGGTGTGCTCTTTGTTGTCCTAGATTTTATTTGTTTCTATTTATTTTATTTATATTTTTTTGTCATTTTAAAAGCTGCCTGCAAAGCTTCAACTGGCACGAAGACACTGAAACATAAAGCAAGACAGGACAAGAAATTTGGAATGACAGAAGGCGCCTTGTCTTCTTTTTTCTATTTTTTTTTTATACCACCCGCTCACAATTAAAACTTTATCTCCTCCAGATGACACACAGAAGGTGGGCAGGATTTTAGAAGCAGCTGATAGATGATTGTAGCAAGTAGGATGTCTGATTTTAATAGCTATCCTGCAATGCAACTTTCATAAGCAGTTGTTAAATCCTCCTGTGGTTCAGTGCTGGTAGAGCACCACAGCCCTTTCTTCAGAAGTACCTACGTTTCTGCTTTCAGCACCTGACAGTGTGAAGTATTCACATCTTCAGTTCTCCGTCAGAGTGCTGCCGGTTCAGAGCATGCTAAACCTCGCAGCACGGGCACCCGGGTGTGCTGAGACGGATCACTTTTGTTTTAGGTGGTTCAGATTTGCGTTTGCAGTACGTGTGAAGTGCTCTGTTCGTACCATTGGAGCTTTGCACTGAATCCTGAAACTGAAGGATGCGATCCAGTTCTGGAATCCTTTGCTGTGACAAAAAGATGCAAAGGGTACCAGAGTAGAGAAGAATCACATGAAAAAATGCGTTACACTTTCGCTCTGTCCTACTGCCCATCTCACGTCACCAACTTTATGAATACTGCAAGATATTATTTAATGCCAAGCAATGTGTTTGCACAATAGAGGCCTCTCTACTGACCAACTTCAACCCATCTCTTGTCAGACACACATCTGGAAAACATATCATTTTTTTAAATCTTAAAAATCAAACTTTTTTTTTGTCAATGACAGCCACTATTTCCAGAGGTTAAAAAATCCCAAACAGGCATAGCCTTGTCATCTAGCAGTTGCGTTTAAGAATAGCAACCTTTAGGATGTATGGTTCTTGGGAAAAAGTCACCCATGTCTTTTGGGACACAAAAATTCCTTCTGAGGCTAAGCCCAATAGAAAAGATAGTAGGAGAAAAAAAAAAAATCTCTTTAGAATTCTCTTTGTAGTTTCTTTTCATTTGTTCTTTTGGCTTGACATCGATGGAATAGGCTTTTTGTGTACTGTGTACAGTGCATAAATACAGAGAATGCATTTCATGAAAAATAAAAATATGTTAGCTTTCCTGACAAAGATGATGTGTTACCTTTTGAGAAACACTTATTCACAAGAATTAAATTAGAAACTTTAAAAAAATGTGAAATATGGAGAACTCATGAAAAACCAATATCATTCCGGAGTGCTCTGCACGGCAGAAAAACCTCTCTTTCTTTTGGCTTGAAAGTTTTCTTTAAGCCAAAATTCTTATTCGGCTTGTTGTTTACACCCTGAATCTGTTTCTTATGTCTTATTCCTGGATAATTTATTTTGGTTCCTGCTATTGTGCCAAAAGTATGATACACAAATACTCTCAAATTTGTCTTCAGCAGTTTTTGCTGAAACTCGAACATACATAAATCTGTCATGACATTCTCTCTTGTGCTTCATTATGTGTTCTCGAGAGTTTTTACAGTCTGTTATGTCTTTGTTTTTCACTTACTGCTTTTGCATTTGTTGTACCGATTAAATATATATGATCTATATTTCAAGTTACCACTCCTAGTTCTTTGGCCCTGTATATAGTTGTTCAAACAAAATGCCAGACTGATATGAAAAGTTTTGGTGGAACGAAACAAAGATTGAAAGCAACGCTATTGACAGAACTTTATGGTCTGTGTTCTCCTATTTACTCTGTGGATATGTGGGTTTACAACATAAACCTTGCGAAGTTATTTCACTGCTCTTACGTCTGCGAACAATTTAATTGTACTTTGAATTTTGAAATATTGGATCTCAATATATGATTACATGATTTATTTTTGCAAGAATGTACTTAGCATGCCTATAATTTTTCTGTTCCAAACTATCAATCCCTCAACTCCACAAATGATTTTTGAATAAATTATGCATGTTAGAGCAGATGACTGCTCCAGGGTATTATATAACTTTTTAAAAAACTGTACAACTGTCGTCTAAACAATTTGTGTACACATAAAATGGAAAAGCAAATGCATGTACCTTTTCCGTTATGTAGTTTAAGTGAACCTTTTGGATGTCGAGTTGGAAAAATGAGATCCCTAAAAGGCACAGCACATAAGATACCAGCATTTTTTCTGTTCTTCCCACTTCTAACCATAGAAGGAATACTGTGGTTATCAGGGAGAGACCTGACAAAGCTGAACTAAGAAATTATGGTAATGATAGACCATTTTAGTAGAGAGATTTAGATTGAATTCTTTCCTATAGTGCCTATTGCTGTGATAGACACTTTTATAAAGACTAAACTCACAAATTACTGCTGCTACTGGCAGTTACAGTGACTTTATCAATGCCCAGACTACTTAGGCAGGTTGTAACCGTCGTGTATTGATCATCAGCCCAGATGGAAAGAAACCAAACCAGCAGCAAAAGCAATAGAATTAACATAAGAATATAAATATAGTAATAAACAAACAAACAATCCCTTCCCCTTCTTCTCCTCTCCTTGAAACAAAACTAAAAGCAAGCTACCAAGCTCCTACAAAGCAAGTAGGCATGGCTCACCTTGAAGCTTGTGGAGGTACCTGTGCTCTGATACCAAAGTCTGGTAGAGGTACAGTCTTGCTCAGTAACGTCGACCAAGAGCCTGCATAGTTGTCGGAAGTAAAGAACAATCATCTACCACGTTCTGGTTAATTATTTGTCTGGAGAGAAGAGGAGGCCAGATGATTAACATTACACATTTGCATTGCATTAATGCAACAACCTCCATCAATCTGTCCATTCATAAAGTGGATGGGTGTGTGTGAAATTTGGGAGCCTTAACTGGAGTAGAACCTGCTGCTGTTTGAAGAAACCTGATCCGTTTGCCTCTGAAGAAAGTCTTTGTAGCACATGCACAGCCATCAATTTCCTGAAGTTAATACATACCTGCAGGCAGGATTCCCGCCAAGATTATTTCGTTCCCAAAGCCACATCTGGTTTACTGTAGAAAGTAATCTGTTTGCTAGTCCATATGCCAGAACAAAAACCACCTGCCATTTCTACCTCTTACCTCCCCAATGTTCTTCCATTCTCTAGAGGGAAAGCATAATCTTAATCTACATAATAAAACCCATTTAAGACATGTTTATTACATAGAATGGAAGATACCAATAAAGAGTCCAGAACATAAGCAAGACACTCCTTCAAGGTGTTATTTCTGGAATAACAGAGAGGTGAAATTCCAAGTGGAAACGACTACTGCATTTCTTGAATGATAACCTTGCAGATGGTTGGTTTGAATTTTACATTTATTAAATTCTTGGTTCTCTAAGACTCTGTGTCAGGTTTGAGAAGGCATAGGCTTTATTGATATGTAAATAGGTGTTTGTGGGTTGTGAACACAGATGTGCCGTGGATTTCCAAGTGTAAATTAAAAGTTCAGAGAA
Source organism: Phoenicopterus ruber ruber (assembly GCA_009819775.1). Classification (NCBI taxonomy): domain Eukaryota; kingdom Metazoa; phylum Chordata; class Aves; order Phoenicopteriformes; family Phoenicopteridae; genus Phoenicopterus; species Phoenicopterus ruber. Next base: position 84,803,147 of record CM020246.1, read on the forward strand.
CTTACAGGAAATAAAACCTGGGGCAAAATATATTGGTTTAAGTAAGAAACATAAATAACTCACAAACAGCAATGCGTACAAATAGCTCCTAGTATCCCAGGTAACACAGGTAGCTTAGAACAATGGAAAAACTTAGATATTACAAAATGCTTGTGGAACATTAGAAGCAGAAGTGTTCAGACAACCCTAAACCTGAAATAATTACCCATATAGGACCTACACTGCTTTAAGTCTGTGTGACAGTTAGTCTAGAGAAGGAATTATCTACCCATGCATAACTGAGTGCCAGCAGTACCCACGTTCTAAATTATAAAAAACATTAACCAGCGAGTTGTTCAAGGATGCTTGAAAGACAATATTGAGGTGGAAAACAAAACAGAGTCAAGATGACATACGAAAAGCTATGTGATACTATTTCTTTCTGGAGACCAAATATCCAAAAGTTATTAGACTTTTTACACAGAAAATACACATTATGGGACAAAAAAAATAATGTGGTTGGATATTAGGTAGTTACAAATTTACCAGAGTTGCTTGTGTAACCATATTTCTGTCCTCCAGTGAATTCATCTAGGGAGAACATAAATATGACCATGTCATTGACAGTTATCTTAAGGAACACACATGGGTGCATTGGTAATCATTCTTCAGGTGTTTTCTAATGACTGAGTGCTTGTTTTACAAGAGTAATTTTAATCAATGTATTTATTTATTGAGAGAGCTGAAAAGAGATTATTTTTCTAAAAAGCTGTCCTGAAAAAAGACAAAGTTAATGTGCTGTTGCAGCAAACCTTCACCATGAACAAAGTTTGAAACCTGAGTTTCTCATGGCAGACATGGCACGCTCTTTGAGCTTGTCACTGGGGAAGACCATACCTGTTGAGTATGATCACCATTACGCGGTTCTTTGCCTCATTTCTAGATACGGAATGGATGTGACTCAGGGATGTGTAGACACTGAGAGTGTTGTCTGTTGGAGCTTGGATTGATTTACTGCAGAAAATGGATAATGAGCTATTTTAACATTTAAACATTTTCTTCAGTAGGAGGTATTATAAAGTATCTCCTCGGAGATGGCTGCAACCTGCCAACAGCTGAAGTTTGCACTGGCCATGACTTTGGTGGCTCCTAGTCAGCTTAGGGATAGTTGTCTACTAAATTTAGACATACAGTCTTAATTCAGATGATCACTTTATGTCATTAGTACGTGGCAATTGCTAGTTCTTCCTGAGACACTTGTTATAGAATTACTTTTTCAGGAAAAAGAAAAAAGGATTTGCATTTATTTTTGCTTGTTTGCATGATTCCTTGCTTTTTAGAGTGCTTTTTGTCAGCTCTGTATCATTGTTTCACTTGCTGCAATAATAGCTAACAGTCTATTCTCAAATGCTGTTGCTAGAGAGGAATAATCTGGTTTCTTCATCATTTTACTGATGGGTATTACAAGGCCCTCAGTGATACCCAACCTGCTCAAGACCTTGCATGGCTTCTTGTACTGCCTGCCTGGCGACATCAGTTGTTTTTGTCTGCTTCCCAAGTGTTGGAGTCCAAAGGTAGAGGAAGAAGCAAGCTCACCCTTGCCCGTTTCCTGGGCCTTAAATTAGTTTTAGAGCTTCTGCTTCCACTCATACCACTGTTTACAACGTGGACAGTTACTACAGAGAAGCGGCTTAGCACCAGCCAGGACCTCCTCAAGATCTATACGCTTGCTTAGAAATCTCCCCGTTGCCATCAGGTTACTCTCTCATTTCATGCCTAATTGGGCAATGGGTCTAATTCCTCAGTCTTTCGACTATTGCCTTGGAAGTTTGAATAGTGTCTCTCACTAAAAATGATTGCACATATTTTTAAGGAGTTCCATAAAATAGTTTTATATCAGCATATAATTGGTATCTTACTGTAGATAAGACTCAGTAGTATTTTGTGAAGACCTCCCAGCTGAGAGGGAAATGGAATATTTCTGTCAGAGGAAGCTAATTGGAAGAGGCCAGCCTCATGCCTACCTTGCACTGCTGTGAGGATGTAGAGATGAATTTGCCACCGTGCGTATTTCCAGAACAAATAGCTTTGTTGCCTGTGGTGTCTACAAAAGCCCTGTCCTGGAATAAAGCATGATCTACGGGACACTGTTTGTCAGGACAGCAGTCACTAAAAGGCAGGGCTATGTCTTAATGCCCGTCTTTTCCCAAAATTCTCTCTCTCCTCTCTTTCTCCAGTTGCATTACTATTAATGCTATCTCAGTTTTGCCCTGCTTCTAGTTATATTAACTGCCTTTCAAAAGTAGCAAGATGTTAAGATTTGGAGTGCTCTGAACTGGGTACTAAACAAATGTAATTAGAGATATTCCATGCCATGAAGTCTCCCATTTAAGCCTGTTTTGTAAAAAGGGCTAAGCATACTAAAATGTTAAATGAGAATTAGGTGTAAGCATTAATGATAACGCATAGTTACCTAGTTTGTGCTATCTAATCCAAATCATTTCTATGAATATAGTAATTTCCTTTTAAGCTAACTCGGCTGAGCCAACGAGGACAGCTTTCGCCCATTCGGAACGCTCTGTTGTACACAACAGACTTCAATCCTTGTTTTTGACTGCCTTTCCAGGAGCAGTTAATGTGGTCAGATTGCGGTGGTCATGCAACACGGAGCCCACAGATCTGGCTCCTGTTGCCTTCATTTATTGAGGCTGAACGTAGACGTGAGACGTTCTTGGGTCAACAGGTAGTGACAAAGTGCCAGGACATAAAATACAAAAGCAAAACATCGCAGCTTTATGAACCCATCGCTCTCCAAAATGAGATTAATCTTAAGTCAATTTTAGAATCAGCAGAACTTTTTTAAGAATATAGAAATATTATTTTATTCAGAAAAGCCAAAGAAAGCAGCAATCTGTTATACGAGTACTCCTAATTTTACACACCTTACAATGTAAAAATGATCAGCTCTTTCAAGTGTCTTTCACTTTTCTTCAATTAAGGGTTTAAGTTTAAAGTAAGCAGTCTTGATAAATTAATGGTATGTTATTTAGCAATCTTAGTTATACAACTCTTATTATTACTGTAATTGTATTGAACAAATGTGAATGTTGCAAAAATATCTGTTCAGCAGAAGTGACGCTGCCACGATGATGTTTCTTTTATACCCCAAAGGTCAGTTAATAGGATCACTGCGTCACCAACAAACTGAGCCCTGCTATTTCTCCGTAAGGATCGAGGGACAAGCTCAATGTCAAACACATTAGTTTGCATTCAGATACTCTAAAAGATGTATAGAGAGAGGTTTGGAAATGAAAAACATCCAAATAAAACATTGTGCAAAGGTTTGGCTTTTATTCTGGCTAGTTATTCTGTCTTGTCAGCTCCATGTTGGTAAAGATTATAAATATACTCTTGCTAAGAAAGACGAAATTGTCCTAGTGGTGCCCAGCGGGTTCCTGCTGAATTCATTTGGCAGGGAGAGAAGGGAGGAAGGGGCATAAAGAATTTATTTTTTTTTTTAACATGACTGTTTACAGATTATTCCAGAACCAGGTGTGTTGTGAATTTAAAGGATAATAACCAGTTTGGAATTACTCCCCATATGGACATTCCCATTTCAGAGTAAGTGAGGGTTTTTATTCTGGGTTAGCTTATTTCACTTGCAAAGTTTATCCTATTCAGAACAAGTGTTTCCCAGAAGGGGAGCTTATCACAAAAAGTATTTCAGTCAGTTTCACCACATAGACAGCAATTCACTTTATGTGACTATACAAAAAGTTAATTATGTACAATAGATTTTGATAAAATAGGGAAGAATATTCTAAACTCCAGCTTCCACGTGCACTAACACATTATTAGTATGGCTTGGAGCACGTGTGCCTCATTTGTCAGAATACCGTACCTGCCATCACAGGCAATCCCTGTAGCCATGTTCTAAGCCTTAGGACCACAACCAATCTTCAAAGGTGAAGTACAAAGCAAAGAAAAGCTGTTTTTACACTTCATCACTTCTTTATGATCTGAAATGACTATATCAGCGGCAGAGGAAAAAGTCTGTTTTATTCTTTAAATAATATTTTTAGCATTTTTGCAGCGCCAGTGCCTCATAGCCCTTTTGTTGATGCAGTGTTGTAACAAGAACTTTGGAGATTTGTAAGATGCAGCGGTCCCCATTTTCCTTTCAAATGGTCTGATATTTTATATGCATGATAAAAACCCAGGAATTAAGAGGAGAAAAAACTGCATTTCAGATTAGACCCTACAGCAGCATTAGCGTTATGGTTACCCATGATGCTGCTGAAGTCTTTAGGAAAAAAACATGCTTTCCTCCTATTCAAGTGGTCTGAGTTATGTCCACAACAGCGTCTGTGAGAAGATGTGGTAGGAACAGGAATGGCTGCAGCTCAGATTGCGGCCTTAGCAAGATCTTGCCGGGGTCCTTCATCAGGCAGAGCAAATAGTTCCCTTGGACTTCCCATGCAAGGAACAAATAGAAAAATGATGGATTATTGCTGTGGAGCCAAGGAAATATTAACCACCCCTTCTGTATAAAGAACACTGTCACAGTAGCCACCTGTCTCAGCTATTTTTAGTCTTTGAGGAGGAACTTTTACTGAAAAGAAAAACATTAAATATTTGGAAAATCTGAATATCAGACAGGGCTTACTTTGAAAATGAATTTTTTCTATATTTATTGGAAATAAATATTGCATTCTTTAACATTTTCTCTTCTCAGTTCACTGTTAAGATAGTCCTTTGAGCACTGCCTGTGAATAATTCTTTTAAATAAAAAGATGCTTCTCAAAACTTTAAAAGCTGCTAACAAGTTTGTCTATAATGCATCTTTTGAGCCATAAGATACACTGGATGTTAAGTTCGCATTTGCGAGGGCCATGAAGCTGATGCAGTTTTGCTCGGGAATAATGGTTAAGCATACTCATCGCGGAGCAACTCACAAAGGACTGCAGACCTATGGCCTGTACCTGCCCTTTTTCACACATTTTGGGTGATTTAATGGCAGGACTGACTAGAACACAAGCACCAAGGGAGAGAAAAGGTCCTCGAGCAACACTAGCCGAGGGCAGGCTGACCCTGACTCCAAAATGGTCGATGGAAGCACAGCACGGGTGTTTGCTTAGCACGTGTCCAAAGTTGCATTATTTCCAGAGTGAGTTTTATACTTTTAAAACAGTTCTTGGTTTGTCATTCAGGTTTATGCCTCCGCAGTATCGAGATACACCCTCCCTGGTTTGTGACATTGACATTTTCATTTATTGTTGCTCGCCTTATGCGTGTGTGAACAATTGCTGCCTGGATGGGGTGACTAGACAATAACAGGGGAACGTTCTTTAGTTTAAAACTCCTACTCAAGATATATATTCCTGAGCTTTCTAGTCCTGTCAGTTATAACTAAGCCATTAAGTTAATCATGTTGAATTCAGAAAAAGGTGCTACCCGAAACCTGTCAAGGTAATTATTCTTCTTTATCCTCTGAGGTAGGAGTGCTCTGTGTCAAATAAACATTTTTTAAGTGTTCCACCATAACTTTCTCCTCATCTTCAAGATCTGCACCTTCTTTCATCTCCCATCTGAAAGAAAAAGAACTTTTTATTAATTTTTTTTTATGTGTTGTAAATGAGTCTTTAGAACAAGCAAGTCAATACAAAACTTGTTGCTATCAATTCATTGCCCCCCAGTGGTGGGGTACACCAGTTGAGATTACTGAATCACACAAAACACAACCCCCCAAAATCTTGCCCCACACAACTGGCATGACCGTGAGGCAATTGGCACAAATCGTCAAAACTACCACAACACCTTACTTATATTTACTGTGATGGCGCTTTCTTTTTCTGTTTTGTATCATCACACACGTTGGCAGAGGTGGAAGCCTTGTCAAACCAGCAGAGCAGAAGTGGAAGAGCCAACAGGCATTTTGGAAGTCAAGCAGATGCTCTCAACACTCTAAATTTGCAGTGAAAACTCAAACACCACGTGGTGTCCAACCCAAATATGAAATATGAATGGTCACCCTTCTCTTGCAGTGACAATACCATATCACAAAATACCATATCACAAAATACCACAACACTGACTGGCTCTTTGTGTCTTTGGCCATCAGGTATACCTATCGCACCAAGAAATAAACAACATATCAGATTCTTCCCCTTCTCCACGTGAATACTCAATTCTAGTTTAGGATAAAGTCCTAATACCATTAAAACTGAAAAACTGAAAAAGCAGAAGACTATGAAGATGATTTTGCTTTTCTTTAGTAGTTAATTAATTATAAAACTTTAAGAGTCACACAGTATTCCCTTGCAGAAAATCAGGATAATAAATGCAGAAATAGTGCTGATACGTAGACAGCTAAACTTTGTATCGCTCTAATTATGCCTACACAATGCTCAGTAATGTGGCCCTATCTCTGTTACAAATTTTAAGAGTTTGATATCCCTTTAATATTAATCTCTTTCTGTTCTAAGTAGATAATAAAGTGTAGGCTCCCAGTTCAGACCAGCTGAAGACAAAAGGTAAAGCACGAATACTGAATACAGAAATCATATTTTCAAGTATTAAATCCAGTAGATTATAAATGAGCCATAGGATGATCCTGTAAAGTAGGAGACATGTAGAGGAGCAGCAGAACAAAGATTGCTTTTAGGAAACTAACGTCAGGAGCAATACTTTAATCCTGTCCCCACACTCGTTAGGTCCCCATTCAGACTGCAAGAACCAGAAGCCATATACAAGTTTAGATGGGTGAATAAATCAAATATAATACGGAATGGTGGGAAGAGTATGTTGCATTCACCATATTTGCAAAAAGACGACAATCGTTATTGGCAATAGAGCATGGTGTGCGCTTTTTGTAACTGCATTTAAAAGCTTACTAAACCTCAGAAAAAGAACAAGTGCTCTGTAGTACTATCTGATCGTTAAAATACAGTTAGGAAAAATATATTCAATGAACATGTATAAATTAGCATATATCCATCATACCTTTACCTTAAAAAACGAATTTGACAACCCACATTACTGCCTGGAGTGAAGAAGTACCAGAACAGGCAAAGCATACTACGAATAAAATTATAAACACTGTACATCCATGATCAAAGTTTTGCACTAATTAACTTCCACTCATATGTGACTGCTCTCATGCTTAACCTTATCTGCATATTAACGTTAGGTACAATTAATTGCTTTTATGTCTGTCTGCTTCATTCTCTGGTTTATGGTACGTTTATAAAACCTGGCTGTACGAGCCCAGTTACTTGTGCCAGCATCCCAGGTGAGTGCTGTGCAACAGGGGACTGGCTTCCCTTTTTCCTTTCGCTAACGTACCAAGGAGCCGCTTCAAACCTAGGAAGAAGTCGTGCGAGCCTTAATTTGGATTTATGGTCCTCACAGCCATTCCGAAACACCGCTTTACCAGGCGAATTGATTCATTTTAATTAACTTGATTTGTTGCATATTTTTAAGTAGAGGAGCTGTTTGCTCAGAAGGACGACAACTGAAAATGCTAAATGGAATACATTCAAACCGGTTATTGCTGGAGGCGTAACACAGAAATCTAGCAGTCTTGGCTAATGGAAGCTTAACAATAAATCAGCAGATTCCTTTTAAAGATAGTGACTTCATACTTGTCAGCACATTTCATTGAATCTTAAACGTTAGTGTTGGTAAAAATCTTCAATGTCATCCAGTTTGGACATTCTTTAGTGTTCACTTTATAACAAGTTATTACTAATACATTACATTATCATTTTCTCAAAAATTAGTCTATTTTTAAAGCATTTAAGCAGGTCCAATGAGGATAAGAATGTCTTCTATGCTTTTGCTTAACCGTATCCATGAATTAAAGATCTATGAAATGAGCTTGACAAACACCTGGTCCCTCATCTGATTTAGAAATTTTTCCACTTTTATGCTGAACGTCTGGGGACAATATTGTTTTTTAAAAGACAACTGGACAGTAAGCAAGAAGGCCACAACATATCTTTGCTGTTCTCAATGGGATGAGAAATCAGGTGTTTGTGTTCAAGTGGAAAAAGAGTCAACATTTACTATTCAAAAATTTGTCCAAAATGGAACATGTTTTTACTAGCATATCTGAAATGTGTGACAATTGTTTTGGCAATAGTAATTGGTACAAATCCAACTAGCCAGTTCAAGTTATGTGAATGTGAATGAAATTACCATCATGAATTACTTTCAAAATGCAAGCTTCATCAGCTGAACAGCCAACCTGTGCACCTCTGTTCCTTCAAGTTATTAGTAACGTAGCTCTTGGAGAAAATTTCCAAATACATAGGTGGCATGTATTTTAATTTAGTCTGGCTATATCTTGGAAGATTAAATAAAATCAGTATTTCAAAAGGGTACTGGAATTATTTGAACCAATCCATCATATCACCATCTACATGTTGCTTAGAGTTCATATAACCTCAGTAAGATGAGTCCGAGTATCCAGCAAGCCCAACTTTCAGTATACTCTTCAGATTTAAAAGAAAGCTTATGTTTAGAATAAAATGCCATCACCTTTGTAATCTTTAGGCTAGTGTTGCAAGTTTTCAGGCCAACACGACTTGTGTACTTACAGAATTAAACATTTGAAATATGTTTTCAAAATATGCTGAAATACCAAATAATGCAGATGACATGTTGTGCACACCTGAAGCGAATTGCCTAAAAACTTTTCTCCGTATGCCGTTCCTTTCTCTCTTGCATGTGGCTAATCAAGGGGAAAAAAACCTAGCAGTGTATTTTTCAGGTAGATGCAGCAAGACCCATCAGCACAGATAAATACAGGAATCATTGAAGCGTTCTGCTGGTCAGCGAGCCCTTAGATCATGAGGTCAAGGCGGATAACTAGCACTGGGAGGGCTTCTGTTTCTCCTCATAAATAAGAGGCAAGCGAGGAAGAAGTGTTGGCTGGCGCATCCACAAGCTAACAAAGTGCAAGGGGAGCAGTACCCAGTGCCCCAGGAAGATCCGGAGATTCCAGCTCAGGTCTCCTTAGCAATGTATCCACGTGCTACCCTTGCTCATAATTAGCACCAATGCCTCTGTTTCTATAAACGGGTGTACAGCACTATGTTTTGTGGTGCTTTTGTCTCTCCACTACCCTGAATTATAAAAGGTAGAGAAACAGCAAATGTGTTTGCAGAGATGCAGAGAAAAATCTCCTGTGCATCTGTTAAAAGGCACGCTGGACATTTCAGCAGGGCTGGATTTAATGCGTAGGGATACATTTGCTGCTTTGATTTTCTGTTGCAATATTGCATATGTTTTGTAAATTGTAGATATATTCCTGGGAAGGCACTTTTTAAAAACCGTAATAGGGACTATATATTACATTTAGGTGCTTGTTACAGATCAAAAGCAAGTATATGCAGTTGAGACCAAAGCAATAGTATATTAGATCAGAAATAAAACACGTACAGTAGTAAGTATATAGGATTACCAAAAGTGACACAGATTTTACCTGTAGCAGATTGCGACATTTTAGGAAGTTTCATTAAGAAGTTTACTTTAATAGATACTCTTTGATTAGTTACTAAGTTTGTTTATTACAGTTCATTAGTTATAACAAATGCGTAAAGATTAGCGGGAAAATGTTTTGTAAAAAACTACAAGCAAGAATAAACATGAACAAAATTGAAATAAAATGTAAGAATACTTTTCAACTCAGATGTATTTTGAGCTTTGAAAAATCTCCTTATTTGTATTATTTGAGACACTAACCATGCCCTTTTCTAAAGTTTATGCAAAACAATGTCTAAAAAGTGAACAGTTTACAGAAAGGGTCACCCTAATATAATTTTATAGTGGTATTTTATGTATTGCTAATAGTGCTTATGTAGTATTTTGATATCTATTGCATTTCCTAATGTCTTGAAAAATGCTACATCACACATAACTCTATGGGAGGAAGAAAAAACCCCCAAGAAACCAATGATACCATTGTTTTTTCCTGTGGAAAAGCTAATATCTCAGGTCCTCTAGCAGGGAAGTGTTGGCAAATGATGAAACATACACTGTACAGCTGTGCATTAGGCAGCTGAAAATATGCATTTCCATATTGAATAATAGCTATGCTTAATAGTGGCTCTATATCAAAAAATAGCAATGTATTTGATACTGAGCTAAGAAGAAGACATAATTCACATCTAATCTAAAGCAGACGCAGACAGTGCCATTCAAACATCCTAACAGGGGTAAATATTCAGACTTCAAGCACTGCAAGCTCTTAAGCTTATCTATTTTTAATGTGGTGAATTACCACTGGAAAGCTTTACAGACACACTATTTTCAAGAGTAATTTTGATAAAAACAGTGAGCACAAGTAGAGAAGGTCTTTTTTTGCCAAGCATTATGTAAGAAGGCAAGAGAAAAGAACACAAAAAAAGTGCTTAAACTTAACTTACATTCCCTTTTATCTTCATGTGATTTAAGAGTTTTCAAGTAATTTACATGAAAATATTTTCCACTTATTCACCTTCAATTTCTTCAATAAGCTGTTTTGCTGCAATTTTCAAACTTCTGTCTAAATGCATTTATTTATAAATAACACCATAAATGGAAGGAGGCAAAAGAAAGCAATAGTTTGTGCATAAACAACTAATTGATGCAATTTTGTGAAAATGAGATGAAATTCATCCCATTGTTTAATAGGTGCAGATTTTCTGCGAGGGACTTAACCCTAATACGCGCCGCCAGCTGTGGCACAGTCTCTTACATCGTGTGCTTGCAGCTGTGGAGCCCTCCCGGTTCAGCTGGTCCTGGGGTCCCTTTCTGATTAAACAGCATTTTTCATGTGCAAGTACTTCCTGTAGCCTTTTAAATGTGAGACGATTAATTGTATTTTCTCCAGAAGAAGGTCTTCATACTTGTCCTTACGCTTGCTACTTGTAGAATATAATTACCATAAATATTATTAGTGGCTTGATGAAGATCAGCCTGACCATTTTCTTGCCAGCCGTTGACAAAGATGAAAGTGACAAAGCAGAGACCGGTGTGTTGGTGTTTCGTTTTTGCCTTTTGCAACCTCCACGCTAGTTACAAGCCACCATCACACGTCCTATCCTCATACCTGTGCAGGACCTCTACTGAATTCCGACACCTTTGGTTGAAACGACCATTATCCCTTTGTAGCGGATTATACAGGCATATTTGTACTTGAGATGGAAAATATGTGGAGTTTGGTATTTTCGTATAGTTCTTGAGATTTCTTATATGATAAATCAATATATTTAAATTTAAATGTAGATGTTTATTTTAATCCCAAATAAACGTCTACATTTAAATGTATTAGCATACTGCCAATGAAGTCAGCAGTGTTCTCTATACTGAGCAGCAACGGGTAGAGGAATCATGCAGTTAAATAACATACAGTGTCTTGCTACCAGCTCATGGAGCATTTTAATGAATTGCCTTTTTCCTTCCTGAAGTTCATGAGGGACGCGGCTGTGGATTAAGCTCTTGCAGGCAGTTAAACAATTGTTTTATCAACGTCTAACACGTTACACTTCACCATGAGACAAGAGATCTCAGCAGCTGGTATCTTGTTTGGCATTTTTCAGTAATAGAAGAACATACATCTCCACAAGTTTCGCTTCATATTTTGCTTGTAAATACGCTTTCTGTAACATGAGAAATCATAGACCATGAAATGCGTTTTACATCAATGTTAGACAGTCAACTAAATCCAATGTTTGTCTGTAATCTCAAGTCCTGAAAAATCTTTCCGTTTCTGCGTGGGGTAATGCTTTATTTTTCTAATGGTAGTATTAAATCAAAAGGGAAGTCTCTGGTAGTTTAATCAGATTGCATTTGGTTAAAATAATTTATTTAAGACTGTGACTAACATTTTAACTCCTTAAATATTAACTGTTCAAAAAATGTCTGCTTTATTTCAGTCATCTGTGTAGTAATCTTCTCAGATTTTTTAATCTCTCTTTAATCCATCTACTAAACACATCCTCCCCTGAAGGACATGAAAAAAGCGGGGGCAGGCAGCCGTCAGACACACTGTGGAACAAGACCCAGAGGAACAATGCGATGCATGGGAAGGTTCTGGTCGTGATGTTCACCCTGAAGTCCCACCAACTGGGACAACATCTCTGTGTCTGCCTCATGCAAACCAGTTCACTTGTCTTCCTTCATCCAAAATAAACAATATCCCCCTGTAGTGGAAAGTTATATTGCTTTCAGGACAATCTACGTGAAAACTAGTGTCCTTCATCATACTCGGAAATAAATGAAACCCAAAAATTTCAGTACAATTTTGCCAAATTCCTCTCTTTTACTTATACACAAACACCATGAAAAATGCCCTCCCGGAATTTTCCCAATCAATAAAATGAATTCATTTATTTCCTAGAGGATATGGAGGAAAACGCCATGAGAATTGTTATTTATGTTTTTAATTATCTATATGCCACAAGAATGGGAGCGAGGGAAAAAAATTGAACGAAGACACAGCTATAAGGGATCAACAGAGTTATGCTCCTGCTTCCAAAGAGCAAACCCAAAGAAGAGACGGTGTTTCGATGTGCTGAAGAAATCTGTACATGGGAAACGTTTTAGAAAGTATGTCATGAGAAGAGAAGAGAACAGAGCCATGACTCACAGGTTAACCTGTCCCAGCTATGAAGTTAAGACATTAGAAGGATATTTAAGAAGTTTTGAACTGAAATAGAAACTTCACAAGTGTTGGAATAAAATGATGAAAGACCCTTTTCCAGGGCAAGAACACAGCTACGAAGGATGTTGTCAAGGGCAGCGGAAGGCACACAGCAAAAATTTTAGCAGCTTTCCAGCTGCAATAAGAAAGGAGAGGCAGTGTTTACCCAGCCTCCCTCTTATGGGAGTTTGCTATCCCACGTCTTTGAAAAACGGTGAGCCTCGCCTCGCAGACACCAAGCCATGAGCTGCAGACAGCAGGAACATATTGCAGCAGGATCAAGCGTTCTCTTAGGTCTTTTTTTTTGATTTAACCTTTTTTCGTGCACAATTCTAACACAGTCGAAAAATGGAAAGATCTATATCCTCAACATTTCAGTTGGTTCTTTTAAAAAAATCATTAAGTCAAATTCCCATTTTTCAGTGCATTCTTACAATGCTTTCTTAACTGCATAGCTTTAAACAACAGACATTTGAGAGAATTAGCTTTGTTGAAGCCGTCACTGTATCTTATTCTGAAGATAGTCCAGTTTCTTGGGTTTCTGCGGCAGCGGGATGTCTCTGATTTTATTGTCAGTTTTCTGAGATCTCTTGTTTTATACATGACTTGCATAGTGTTTTTCCAGGTCCAACACCATTTACATTGCAATAATGTTGATGTCATAGTTAGTGTGTCAAAAAATGGAAAGATGCTCTTAATAAAGGTTTGATAAGAGTTTCCAACTTGGGTAAGAAAACATGTATATGTGTATGCATATATGTATACATATGACACTTCTAAGTCGTTAATGATAACAATACAGACTGATAGAGAAAAGGGAATGTACTAAACAATTGACAGAAGAGTAATTGTACACTTCTGAGAGCGGCACGCTGTCGGTAGATGAACACTAGGGTGAAATGAAACCAGGCGTTTTGGGCACCTAGATATTTACTCCCAAGAGAAACTCGCGATTTTAGTTTGCATAAATCCTCAAGCCAGAAAGGGATACAAAAGAGAGAAATCACAAATTTCTAACAGTTTTCTTCCCCACTGAGCGAATCCACTAACGATCCTCTTGGACTAAGGCATCTGAATGCCCATAAGGCTTCTTGTGTCCCAGACCTCGTCCTGCTGGCTTCCACCACCTGACTGTCAGTCATGAAGGGGGTGTCTTCTCAAACAGGGACTCGTTACTGCAAAGTGGATGCTGGGGTGAACCACATGCTGGGATGCAAAAAGAATAAAAGGCCTATAGGAACATACATATATCTGCGGGGTCCCACAACTATAATGCTCTTGCGAGATGAAGTGAACGCTGGCGCATTCCCCGAGTTTCCAGGTTTCGGGAAGGTGCCTGCCACTCTCTCCTTTCCATTTTAATAAACATGGGTTTTTATCCTAATTGGTGAAAAATTTTGGCTGAAAGATCTTGAATAAAAGGGCATGTTTCAAATGACCTGTTCACTGTCAAGGAATTTTAATTAAGGTGAGCCTTATAAATTTAAATCCAATGTGAAAGCATTTGCTCTCAATGTTTAATAAGTAAATGATGTATGTTTTTATTCAAAAGAATATTTCAATATGTGGGGTTTTTTTTAATCTCACTTTTTTTTTTAACCCAAACTGGTATTTTCAGCTTTTCAGGTAACCAAGTATGTGTGAAGTATTTTATGTTTAAAACAAAGCATTTTGATTTTTTGCCATTGCTTTTTAAATAAGTTAAAAAAACCCAAAACAAACCCTAATAACAATAATTTATACAGCTTCAGTTTGCTGGACTTGTGCCTTACTCAGATTTTGGACCAAAACACATTCCCTCTTAGTCTAACTGCTTAGAATATTAAGCAAAGTTTATTCACAAAGGCTAATAATGACATTCACAGCAATAATTGTGCTAAGATCACCTGTGCTTATTGCCTGCAGATTGTATCCTGTCCCTATCCTTTTACTTCTTCTTTAAACTATCCCAAAAATCTCTAGTACATGCATGAAGTTGCTTATCTGGCTCTCTGAATTAAGAACACTGTATGATGGATTGTGCAAACGCATATAATATTTCAAATATATATGCATATAGCATACCTATATATACACATACATGTATACCGTACTCATGCAAGCAACAGAGTAATGACGCAGGCATTCAAGAAGGCAAATATTCAAAGGATTTCATATTTTCAATGATTTTAAATAACTTGGCAATCATCATATGAAATACATTTAATAATTTTGAGCATTAATGTAATTTTTCAAGAAAATCAAGAGGCCCAAATCCACAAAAGGAAGTATCTTATGATCACAGGGTTGGCAAGATTTCCATTCAGTAAATGTAAGTTTTACCTGCATATGATCACATGGTAGAGCTTAGGAACCAAAAATGCATCTACTAAAAATATCCTGCTCTTCAGACCATGCACTACTTGTTCCCTCTCTTCACCCCTCCTCTTTTTGTTTCAATTTACAAAGGCTTTCCGTAATGAATGTTGAAAACCCAATGTAAATACTTTAAAGGATTAAGCTTTCAAACGTGGTTACTGTGGCATATGTATGTTCTGTAAATACAAACACAAGATATATCTGCTGAGAAATTATATTTGATAATTTGACAGCTTTGTGGCTTAGGAATATAAAAAATTCATATTTTGTCAACAAGAAACTTCCTCCATTTGTTAAGAAGGGACTACTATGATAGCATAGAAAGATGGATATTTTTAAAACACATTATTATGGGAGTAATATAATCCCCTACTTTTCTTAATGCATTGAATTGAAAAAAACCCCTCATTTTCTTTCTTTTACAAGAATTCCACTCAGTTCATAACTTGCAGAAAAAAATGTGCAATCTTAGCAGAACATTTAGGGGAGCCAGGAAGCTGACTTTTATTGGTACCAAAAGGTTTTATTCAAAATTGAGCAAACGACGGGCCGCTGAAAAATCTTACGTCCTTTCAGGTTCACACCAAAGAGAAAACCGCGCCAGCCCTGCCTGCAGCCAGAATCCCCCAGTCTCCCGTGAGGACCAGGCATGGCCCATCCCGGGGTACCGCAGGCGGCAGAGGTTGGTGTTCATCTAGAGCAGGTTGCTCAGGGCCACGTCCCGTTGGATTATCTCCAAGGACAGAGACGCTATTGCTTCCTTGGGCAACCTGGCCCAGAGGTTGACCACCCTTGGAGTAAAAAAAGTTTTTTTCTTATGTTTAGACAGAATTTCCTGTGTTCCTGTTGCACCCGTTTCCTCTGGTCCTGCCACCGGGCACCACTGAGAAGAGACCATCATCTTTACTCCCTCCATCAGGTGTCTGTGCTCATGGATGAGGTCCCCGTGAGCCTTCTCTTCTCCAGGCTGCGCAGTCCCAGCTCTCAGCCTCTCCTCGTTTGATCGTATTTCACCGTACCATGTGGAGCTACCCAGATGGCACACAAACACCATGCCTCCTTCACACCTATAGAAATCCTAGCAGGCAGCCTCACCAAAGGAAACATTAACCCCATCATTAGCGCGGTCCCATATGGCATAGTTGTCCCTCCTCGTGCACGCTGCAGCTGCATCCAGTGCTGACTACTACGCGTTCGTGTAACTAAAGATGGTATCGTAGGATATTTCTACGTGGCACGACAGAGTGTTGCAGATAAATGCCAGCGACAGCGCTGAGCGAGCTGCTCCCCGTTCTGCGAGCGTCGCGGTTACCTTCGCTGGTACTGGCTCGAGTGAAGGAGGCCTGCACTGATAGGGCAGGCTTTAAATTGCTCGGATGACCTTAATTTTGGCATTTTACACATTCTAAGCCTTCAGCTTGCAATTTGAATAATCTTTGGAGGTAGTACATTTATACACCAGCTTAAAAGTAGAGAGTGCCGTATGGAAAATGCTGACAGCAATCCAATACAGAATATCACAAGATGGTACACAAGCAAAACCGTGCTACAGGGAATATAATCCCAATACCATAGGCAAGTAAAATAATTATATTTTGCTGGTATTAAAAGGACACCTACATATGTTTCAATACATTCCAGCTGCCACCGGAATGTTCCTGTTTCACTCCCGGCAGGTATATTTCCTGGCATGGCTATATGCTTTTCCGTCGGTCTCCCTGGGAAGGTGTTGTCCATGAGGGAAGTGTCCCAGGCTTGGTGGCACGGGAGGTGGGGTTCCCTGGGTGTCCTGGCCCCCTGCCCAGCTCACAGCTTGGTTAGGGGAACATTCCCTCCCTCAGACGGCAGCGGTCACGGTTCTTCTGCCACGCGTCAAATGCTCCTGCTAGTGAACGAAAGCTCCCGTAGCTTCCAAGGCTTTGCATGGCCCCGCAGGAACATCTAACCCCTTCACAGGAGTCACTCCTGCCCTGAGAAGAGGAAGGACGTTGCCTTTACATTACTTTATCCTTGCAAACTTGTCCCTCTGTAGAAAAATCAAAGTGATCATAACTTTTGCAATGGCTGAAATACCGAAGTGAACCGGCCACAACCAGACGTCCATACCGCACGCCAGCGCTTCATTTCCCTGCCTGACACTCACAGGGTGAATGTGGTCCCGCCAATAAAAAGAACAGCGTGTGAGTAGTGCATGGTTTTTCCTATAGAAAATAGACGTCTAGTATCATAAAATCTACAATCATTTTTTTCAGCTCTGAAGTACATTTTTGAAAGGCACCTGCGTGGAAACTGTGCACTAAACGGCATGACCTTTAATGGCTAATACGGAGTCCGGATGGATTCTTTAATGGTAGAGACTGGGAACAAATATGCCAAAAATAAAACAAAATAAGAGACGGAAAGGCCAGTATAAATTGGCTAGTTTCCATTGTTAGATACAAAAAAGATGAATTCAACAAGCCCGGAAGCCTAGCAGCTGCTTCTTATTTTATTTTCAAAACTTAGTAACCGGTTGTATAACCCTGTCTCACTCTCCCTGAGGATTCCCGGGGCCAGACTGAAAATGCAACAACCAATTGATGCAGAGATAACATCTCAAAGAAGAACAAAATAATCTGTAGATAAAAATCTACATAGCCTCACAAATCAATTTCAGACCCGCAAACAGGTGAATAAACAAATACGGAGGAGATGAAGATACATAAACAGGATCTCTGTCCACAATATGCTTCGTTGTTAGTCATTTGGGTCTTTCGCTGCCGTATTGCTACCCTTCACAGAAAGGTGCATGCAAAATAAATAAAGTATTTGTTTATGTTTGGAACTGAAAAGCTAGTAATTTTCCCCAGTTCATTCCATGCAAGATAATATTGCCTATGTCAGTGTGGCCAATATTTACATCCAGAAATGAGAAAGCCACAAATGCTGAGAAGAGAAACGTAAGTGAGAAGAGGACTGAAAATATTGGAAATCAGTCATGCAGACCAACATCTTGCAACCAAGGTAAGGCAGAGAGCTAGAAGAAAATCCCCAATAGCTCTCCTGAATAAATAAGCAAAGAGCTTTGCTTTCTCTGCTTAGCTCAGGTCTGCTCCTTAAACTGTTGTTAACTGGAAAAAAATGAATAAACAAAGGCACATTTCATCGGTTTTGACCCATTGCAAAGACTGGTGACTGTACAGAACAGCGTGCTGAGCTCTGGTATGTAAAACGGATCTTGAGGAAAGCAGCTATAAAAAGTTAACTTCATAAAGCTGTGTATTAAATACATTTTAAAATTGTGTTGATTAATTAATTTACTCAACATGCATACACATGGAAATCTTTTAACTGTAAGTAGGGTTTTAAACAGAAATACTACATAACAAAATGTCTTAATATACCTCATATTTACTATAGCTTTTTTCCACTCCTCCATTCTTTGAAAAATTAAATACTACTGTGCAAATATTGTTTTAAAGATTATGAGGCTCTAGTTTTGAAATAATTTAAATTATAATATTGGCTTTACTAATGCAAGCAGTGATTGAGGAATTTTCCTGTGCTTAATATAAATACTAAAGGCTTATTACATTATTTTTCATTAATCTGTTAGTGTTGCAATGGCCCAAACCTTGTGATACAAAAAGAAAAAAACAAACGTGAATATAATACGATAAAACTTCCATGATCTGAGCATAATATATCTAATATCAGTTTTGTGTGTCCTCCAGTGAAGATTTAATTAATTGCCTAACAGGCCAGTGAGAACAACATTTGGCAAATTACTTGCCGAACTTTCTGCTGGCGTAGTGTTGTAGGACACATAAGCTAAGGACGGCATTTTTCAACAGATAACGCAGAAGGGCAGTTTTACAGCTTGTTGTGTAAGACACGTATGATGTCAGGAGTGTAAAAGTCGCTAAGCAGGGAGGAGACGGATGAAGAAAAAGGCGTGTAAGATAACAGCAACACCATGCGAATACTTGGTTGAGACATGTAGACTCAGTTGAACTGCACAGGTTTGTTGTTGCTATCATCTAAATGATATTTATTCCCACTGATTGTTGGAACTGGGAACTTGCTTGGAATTACGTGCGTGTATCTGCAACCAGGAAACTCATGAAGACATATGTTCGCAACTTTTACTGACGCAGAAAACACCAATTTGGTGAACATTTTTTATGGATGTATACCCGCTTTTACATCATTTTCAAAAGGGAAACACATTTCAAAGCTAGAAATCAAGAAAATACCTTCAGACAGTTTAAGAGTTTGGCCTGTGCCAGCCAGGACCAAGGTTCACATCCCTACTCCGCTGCCTTGGTCAGGGATGTGGGGAAAATTGTAGAACCACAGAAGGGTTTGGGTTGAAGGGACCTTTCCAGGCCATCCAGTCCAACCCCCTGCCATGAGCAGGGACATCCCCAACTAGACCAGGTTGCCCAGAGCCCCGTCCAGCCTCACCTGGAATGTTTCCAGGGATGGGGCATCTCCCACCTCTCTGGGCAACCTGTGCCGGGGCCTCACCACCCTCAGGGTGAAAAACTTCTGCCTTGTGTCTGGTCTGAGTCTCCCCTCCTTTAGTTTAAAACCATCCCCCCTTGTCCTGTCACAGCAGGCCCTGCTAAAAAGTCTGTCCCCATCTTTCCTATGAGCCCCTTTAGGTACTGGAAGGCCGCAATAAGGTCTCCCCGGAGCCTTCTCTTCTCCAGGAGGACGAGGGAAGACGTGCAGCACTCTGTTGGGCTGCAATACAGCAATTCAGTGAGGATTTTATTAATTCCTTAATGCAGGAGAAAGAAAGTGTCGCTGTGGGACGGTCTGTATCTTTCCAATTCAAATGACTCAGGAGACACGCGAGAGTGACAGAGGAAGGGTCTCCCATGTGCCGGTGAAATCCCCACCTGCCAGGCTCCCAGCTTTGTGTCTCTGCGTGATGAACTTTAAAAGGTTTGGATTTCATCTTGATGCAAGATGGGAACACTTTCTAAACCTCAGAAATCTTCTCATGACAGGAGTATCATTTCCTCTCCTTCCTTCTCCACCACGTGTACTGAAATCAAGCCGATAAAATCTATTAATATCATCCAGATATCATGCTTCCACATATGAAGATCTGGAAGATGTCCAAAAAACCCAGATACAGGTGGAGCCTACGGTATCTGGCAAAACGCCTATCCGTGCCATTTTCAGCACTTGAAACAGGGATTCATAGCCTGTCAACGTCTTTGCAGCAGCGTACACATTTCAGAGACCATGATGCTAAGGATCAGCGTTTGATCTACCCTAATTAGGATAGATCTGAGGTAGCAAAGGGTTAAAAAATGTAATAACTCATTGCCATATTTGAACTCCTGGTAATGCACTTTTTATTTTTTAAAAAGAAGAAATCAGCACAAAGTTCAGCGCTTTCACAAAAAGAATAATTCCTGCATAAAGAGCTGCCAAAGAAATAAAGAAATGATGGATATTACAATAAATGAGACCATGAAGCCAAAGTTAGTGCCATGTTTCTCTCTTTTTTGAAATTCTAATTCTCTCCATATTTCTGCTCAAGGCAAACAGCATTCTTACTACGTATTTGTGGAGCATCATGTGAACTTTATTCTAGGATAATATATTGAAAGAATAAATTGTTGAAAATGTATTGAAATGGTTTTAATTATTCAGTATTTTTAATAAGAATGATAGATTTAGAAATTACAAAGAGCCTTAGGATCATAAAACCTACAGCGTCTGCTGCGGCTGGCACTCGCAATGTCTGTTTCATAGCAGCAGTCTTCCCGTTTCTGAAGTATCCGAAGCAACCACAGAAACGGCTGAAATGGTGAAGACAGAGGTGGGCACCGTGTAAAACCATGCTTTGTCTGTCTACTTACAGTATTTTTTAGTGGCTGAGTCACTTCAGAGGAGGAGATAAAGTGCTTGTAATGGCTACATTAAGATTTTTATGAGCGTAAGAACCTTTGATAGGTCAAGCACAAGATGACGACAGGCCTGGCTCATTTTTATGCCACGCTCACACAAATCACAGTTAAACAAACACCTACTTCTTCTGCCTTACCTAGTCACTCACTGCCAGCCTTCTGACGTCCCTGACCTGCTGCTGAGACGCACGCACACTAGCGCATCAGCGCTTAAAACCCAACCGCAGTGCTGCAGAAAACACATAAACGTATTCTCCTGTCAAAAAAACCTCTGACCTCCCTCTTTTACAGAAGACGAATAATAAGAACAGAGCAAAATTGCTGCAGAAGACATGTTGCACTAGGTATTGACTACGTATTTGTGTAGAATTTAATTCTCTGCCTTGAAGTTTCTTTTCACCGCAAAGCTGCACGCCCTACAATCCACACAGAAAACTTGTTAGAAGGTCAGGAGATACAGGTTCACAAAGAGATTAAAACTGGGCAAGTGTCTGTAGAAAAAAACCGTGACGGAGTCCACGTAAATGCCTTTAAATAGTTTCATAAAATTGTCATCGTGCCCAATGGAAGAGGCAAGGTGTACACACATTGCATCATGCAAGGTTTGCCATGCTTGTGCCAGGCACAAATAAGCTCCTCTCCTCCTCGCATCCGCGACTAGGAAGAAATTATCATATTCTGATATTCTAATCTTAAATATGTTCACAGACACTTTATATCAATGATATAAATCAGCACAAATTTATTTGTTTAAGCCAGAAAAAAATTATGTGATGGTTCTGGATTAGTATTCTCAATATCTGAAAATGGTATTGCAGATCATAAAGCTGTTAAGCATGTAAAAATCAGTGTTTGCTAGAGAGAGGTACTAACTGTGGAGATGACAGGTCATAGACTACAATTTGATTTAGACTCATAACAATTTTTCACAAAAATAATATTACTTTAAGCGTATTATTTTAAGTCCAAGTGAGCCACAATTAAATGGGCTCATGCAAAAATGATAATAAAAATTGTAAGTGTGCTTCAACACTAAGAAAAGAAAAAGTTGTACTAACACATCCAGAAGTATATTTGATATTAGTAAATTACACAGCGGTCCATGGCAAAATAGAATTAGCACCTGCTGGGAAGTTGTGTAGAAATCTGAGAACCAGACTACTTGACTATGTAATCAACTACATTCAAAATAAAAATTTTAAATACTTACAAGAAATAAGTCCAATAGGCACGTACTATGGCAAAAATTAAAAGATCTGAAGCCTTCCCATACGACAGTACACATATGAGATATGAAGACGACAGTACATATATGATATTATACAAGTATCTGCTTGCAAAGCGTGAGCGCAAGTGAAGTTTCTC
This sequence comes from Phoenicopterus ruber ruber, assembly GCA_009819775.1. NCBI lineage: Eukaryota > Metazoa > Chordata > Aves > Phoenicopteriformes > Phoenicopteridae > Phoenicopterus > Phoenicopterus ruber. The sequence goes on from CM020246.1 coordinate 84,825,446, forward strand.
CTTACACTTACAAGGCGGACGCTGAAGGAACAACAGTCAATGAATAGAAGAGGACACATTTTCATCTTCTTTCTCAAAAGGAGGAGGAAAATTTCTGAACCCAGCATTGCTGGCCCAAAACAGAGTTTGCATTAACTGCTGGCTAATGCTGCAAGATGGAAACCCACACGCAGATCCATATAAAGCTAAGAATTATGAGCTCAATTTGCTGGATGTGGGCGAATATTTCAAGCACGTATCATTACACGTTTACCCTTCTTTTATAGTCTTCCCTGGGCAAGACGCTAAAGCCTTGTGCTGATCGGGCATGGCTGCCTCACGGCCAGTGATCCACAAGCCAAAGGAGATCAAATGGAATGGGAATTGTTGATGCACGTTACATTTTAGTCGGTATTTTTTCCCTCAAGTACTCATTCAGTAAGTAAATACGAAGATCTGGGGGCTGCGGGGACATGCAGCCCTCCTGGAGCTCTCCAGCGGAAGAGATTGGGCTGATTTGCAGAGAGGTGTTGCAGTCCTGAGAAACAATACGTAAAATTCTTGTTCGCTGCTTTCTTTAGGCTGGTTGGGCTAATATTAGCTTATCTATTCGGTATTAAAGACTCGGCTTACTGTGAGCTCAGTTTTCATTAATAAAAGTACATCCAAACACACGCATGCACACACAAAAGCAATGCAGCAACAATTTATTAGGTATGCAGGAGCTAATGTGTGCTGTTTCTGAACAATGGAATGTAAGGCTCAGCATGCGACAGTTAGTGGTCTCCATGTAGGGCGTGTGATAAAGTACACGATGCATTAAAAAGCCCATTTTTTTCCCCTTTTAACCGCCAGTTCTATAACCTCCTTATTTTCCTAAATTTGCTGAGCCTCTCCCTTTCTTTATGTTGTGGTAGTGAAGCAGATTGCTGATAGCACAATACCTAGTACAACATGTCTTCTGCAGCAATTTTGCAGGTAATTTCCTCAAACACAAAAGAGACAACACATATAGGACAGAGCTAGTCTGTAATTTACTTCTGGATAACAAATTATCAATTTAGTCACTTCTCTAACAAAACCAAAATAATTTTCCTCTCTTAGATTGATTTTTAACGGTGCTATTACAATATTATCCAATACTACTAGTATCATGCATATTTAATTTTATTTCAGAGATAAAACATTTTGTGGAAGGAAGAGGAGGATAAACTGACACAAAATGAAACAATTCTTCATGTTAAAAATAACTGGCATGAAAACACAGTTGCGAGGAAGGTAAATTATAAAGTATGCATTTATCCAATCATTTTAAATACCATAATTACACTGACTGCTCATCAAAAGACTTTTAAGACTCATTAAAATTATAAAACATTTCTAATTAAATCCATATTTAAATGAAGTTTCTATAACGAATCTACATGGTACTTTAAATCAAACAAAAAAGTTCTGGTGAAAAATCCAATTAATTGAAGTTTTTGTAAGAATTACAGCTTAATGATGGGGGCACAGCAGTTGCCTTTTAGTTCAAATTGAAGATTACTGTGTTATATCCACTTGTCCATAAAATAATTAATCTTCATGAAATTTCACATGCCAAATATTACTCTAGTATAGAATTTTTTTTTTTTTCCTGGAAATTGTAACTTTCCAATTTAACAATTGATGCAAGTGGCTCTTAGGGTTAACATTACCTTGTATCTGATTTAATTGATGCTATTGAAAGGGGAAGAGGCCCTGTGTCCTTATTATTCAAAGCCAGTCTGAAGCACAAGCACCCACTCATATGCACTCTTCGTCACGACATTTTCCGATTTCAGCTCCAACGTGGGTGCCTGTTTGCCAGCCGAGGCACTGGGCCACGGGGCTTTTGCCCGGCGCATTGGGATGGTCCGTCAGTGCTCACGTCGGGACTGCCCCAAAGTTCCCTTCTTCTTTCAGATCGCCTACAGTCCCCAGTCTTCGAGGGTCTACATCAGGCTCCCTCTTCCGATCTCAAATGGCTTCACCATTTCCCAGTTTTATCAACAGCATTACTCTTTCTCAATCTTACTAACAGCATTGCTCCTTTAATTCGTCCTCGTGGTGTCTCGTGTGAGATTAATTGTCTGCTAAAACTCTGTATTGTCTTATGTTGAGGACCAGACAGGTGGACTTTCACAAGACCCCGGTCTTCGGCCAAGTTCCATAGCTTAAATACCGTACGCAAACATTCTCCCTGAGTCTGAACACATTCATTGCTATTCACTATCAAAGCTGGAAGGGAACTCTGGAGGTCATCTAGTCCAACCCCCCACCCAAACCAGGTATAACTAGATCAGGTTGCTCAGGTCTGTGTCCATTGTTAACTTTTTTTTTTTTTTTATTGTAGATCCAGTTCTAGCAAACTAGACAATACGCAGCTGTGGAAGAATTTTCTAGGAGTAAAAAAGAGAGGTGGCAAAGTTTGGTTTTTTCTCCATATATTCCAAATGAACATCAGCAATTCAAGCGGTAGCTTTGTTTAAGGATGCAGAAATCCAGTCTGGAAGCCCTCATTGGCCTTTGATGATACTCAGGAGTACGAAGGCTCCCTCCCATGATCTGATGAAACAAGGGAAACCTCCAGGAGCAAAGTGTAAACAAGGAGAAGCTTCCTTGCTACTTCTCCCTGTGGAAACACCACCTGCAGAAGAGATGAGGACAGCCTTTGGCAAAAGAAGAACCTATTCAAAAGAGGCTGAAATTCACGGAGCTCCAGAGGCACAGGAGGAAAGCTTGTAGATGAGATGGCAAAAGAAGAGTAACACAAATGCTAACACAAAAAAGGAAGAAGGCTTGTGCACAGGTAAGGAGAAAGCTACGCTGATCTATGAAAATGGGAAGAAAAAACATACATCTTTGAGGGGCTCAGAAGAAGGGGACCCAGTCAAGGGACTTAAAACTGCTTCCTTGTAAGAGCATTGGCAACGCAGTCCTTCAGCTTTCTGTATGGAGATTTCCAGTGGCACAAGAAACCCACATAGCTGAATTTTTTATATATTCTTCTCCAAACAGCCACGTAGAGAAATGTATCTCTCTTTAACAGACTGCGAAAACAAGGCACAGAAATATGACAGTGGCCCAAAGTTCACAGTCTTCTAAAACGTGCACTCTGGTTCTCACTGGAGAGGTAAAGGAAGGAGCTAATGCTTCAGCTTCGGGTTTTTCCCCATGTGCTCTACTTGCTCCCTTTGCTGCAGATGATTTTCTTAGAAATAAAGAGACGTTACATTGATAAGGATCAGTTTGGGCAGTTTTACTGTATTGTGATAGTGGTGGCTAAAGAGACGTTTCCTCTGGCTTCCCCATCCCTCCTGGTCACGGTGCCAGACGAGCTCGTCTAACACCGGACCGTACTTCAGCCGGGGGGAAGCTGGTGCGGCAGGGATTCATTTCCAGAACTTTCCTGCCTGATTTCAGGAGAAGGATTTTTAATAAGCAATCTCAGCACACGGATGCTGTGAGAGGTCAGAAGTTTCCTCCAGCTTTCCTGGCTCTTGAGTGCCTGTATTCCAGCAGCAGGAGCTCTGCCCAGCCCCAGCGGAAGGACGACCATCACCTAACAGATATCATTAAATGGTCGTGTTTATCGTGTTCTGACATTCAAAAGAAAATCAGGTAACATGCAGAGTAAATGATAACTCGCACTATTTTGCAGGATTTGCACTCTACGTTGTTTGCAAACTAGGTGATTGTTGCTTTCATAAGGGATATTTACTTCGCCATTTTCCCCGCCTCAATCCATCCGTGTTTGAAATTGCCGCCTTGAAATTCTCCTTTTTCCTTTTCCCTTTCTTTCTCACCAGTCTTTTTTCCAGATGCTCAAGGGGCAAAGAGGCAACAAGTTAGACCTGTCGTCCTCCGTACACGCCTTACGTCTGCGTTTACAAACAGAAAGGTGAGGATGGTACAGTTTAGCTCAAAAAGAACTACAGATCTGAAGAAACAAAAATGAGCTGCAGTTTTAGCAATCAACACTTGTAATAGACTACATAAATTCTACGGTACACAGACATAACAAGACCTTCTTGAACCCTCCCAGTGATTAATTACAAAGCCTGTCTTACAGATTTTTCTCTCAGGTGTAGTAACCTCGTGGACCTTACCATTAAGAACTAATAAATAAATGCTTGGTTAAGCACAAACTGGTTGATAGGCAGTGAAAAAGAGTGATGATCCTGTTTTTCATGCAAGACAGTTATCCTGTCATGTTACCTTAGAGGACAAAATAATACCAAATAAAAATAAAATTTTCAAGTGCCTGGTATAATGAATTATTTAGAAAAATTCATTACTGTATTTCCAATATCAAGGCAACATGCAGGAAGTATAGAGCTGAAGTTGCATACAGGGTACACTGTTTTCATACTATTTTTAGATTATTTGCACTAAAAATCTGAAAGAAAAACAGAGAGGAAACCTACAAAAATTATTAACTCGTATAAACAAACCACATGTATTTTATGTCATAGTATGTCTGTATATTGAAAGTTAATGTTATTTTTTTACCTTTAAACCCACTGTATTTTCAGTGTGCTTCTAAGGATCACAGTGTGATACAATTACCTTACAGGAGGAGAGGAGATGTCCTTTTAAAGGAAGCTTGACAGTATATAAAACACACTGAAACAATTAACTCTTCTCACAGATTACCTGGCACATTAAATGCTATATATTTGCCTCTGTTATTGCACACATTATGATAATGAGGCACCATTACACTTGACTTTTTTTACACAGATCTCCTGACATAATATACAAAAAGGAAATTGAAGATTACCTAAAAGACGTAATAACTCTAGTTCTGCCCCCTTTGCTTTGCCTTTTCTTAAGTAAGTTATAATTTAAGATGATTAGAAGACAAATAAATAGAATTCATAGATGTTTAAATTGCCAAATAAGTATTTGCTCATTAAATTTGAGATCACTTAAACCATATTACTAGATATGGCAGCCTTAAACTCGTTCTGAGTAAATAAAGGAAAATGTTGTCCTAATAGATGAGCTGGAACAATGTTTTAGAAGTGTGCCACGGGAAGACCTTAATTTCTCATTCACGTATACAATCCTTACTTGCGTGAGCACAAGTTATTTTTCGCACGCTTAGCGGGGCCGAAACACCGAATTTCCGTGCCACAGCAGAGACGCCCGTGGGAGCAGCAGGCAGCAACTGCCAGAGACGCAGGCTGTTACCCCGCGGCTGCTCGCCCCCAGCCTCCGGAGGAGGAGGAGGAGGAAGATGCGTGTGGGAAACGGTTCCCATCTCGCAGCCGGCTGCGGCTGCGGGAGCCGGGGACGCCCGCTGTGACGGCCGTCAGAAAGCGGGTGACGCAGAGCGGTGGTGTTGGCGGTAACGCTGGAACAACTCCTGCTCGTTTGCCGGTTCCTGAAGGGTTTCAGAGATATTAGCGATTTTCCCCTCGCGCAGAAAACCCAGATTCTCCACTTTTTTCCAAGTTAACAATGGAGGGAGACGCAGGAGCCAAGGAAGGGGGCTGCTGCCGGAGATTTTGTTCTGGCGCACGCCAGACAGGAGAGATGTCTACTTCACAGTTTTTTTCTGAAGATAAAAGGAACTTTGCCCCTCTGGTTGTTTCTTCCCTCTTTTCTCCCTCCAGGCCAATGGACGGTATGAGAAGAAAGCGCAAAACCCCACAACATCTGAAGCAATGCTCAGGATGCTTCCATTCAGAGGATTCAAGGGTCACTGCTTAAGAGGATATCTGACTTTAAATACAGACAGCAGAAATTCTTAGGAAACAAAAATCATATTAAAAAAAAAAAAAAGTAGAGTAAAATCTATGCAAAACCCTTACAGTCAGATCTCAATATTCTTTTTTTTTTTTTTCCTATAGAAATAAAATATAAAGAGAGTTGATAAAATAAACGGGGCAGGCTTTTCATATCCTGCAAAATAAAATATCCATCTGTATTCTGAAACAGCATGAGATGTCAGATGCTAAGCACATCAGTGGGCCTTGGAAAAAGTAAATTTAAATAAGATATGAACTGTGTTATGCACTGGTAGGAAGCACATAAATAAATTTGACCTGTCAGCTGAAAGTTGAAGGGGGTGTGCCCAAGCTTAAATAAATCCTCATGCTGCTTTTACTAATTAACATCTGTAAAAATCTACCCCTCCTGAAAGCACCCTCACTATTTCACTTAACCCGTTTAAAGTTCATCGTTCTTCTTCCAAGCTCTTTTCTGTACCTGGAGTTATGTGATGGGAATTATATTCCCGGATTTCTGACGTGGCTGCATTTTAATTCTTCTTGTGTTCCTTAATTTTGAAATCCACGTTTTGACAGCTCACCCCCCCCTTGATTAATGTCTTGTAGGAACCCCTATATGCCTCGCCTGTAAGTGATCTAATTTTGTGCGGGAACGCCTGGGCTGGTACGTTGAACCGATTCACCACCCAGGTGGCTACATTTGGGCTAAATGAGCTGTGAAGAGCTTCATCTACGGCCATCGCCGTCTTTCTTCATGTAGCCCCACAGTATGCAGCCACCGCTCCAAACATGATTTGTCACAACCCATCAATAGAAAATAAATTATTGCCATTCTCGCTTGTCAATGGGCTTGTCTTCACTTCGGCTGGCCTAATGATTGGGAGCTCAAAGGGAACATTTCCAGCCTTTGTGGAGCATGATGATGACTGAGCACACTACTCCCCTATGCATCCTGGCCAGTAAAAACATGTAGGGAAAGCAAATTATTTCGATGTTTTGCACCGATGATTAGAGCATTAGCCATGAATGCCGGAGAAGCTTATATTTGACAGTCAGGACTTGTTCAGTTCTGACATTTATTTGCTCATTTTAATGCCACCGGTAAGTGCAAGGTTGCGGCGTTTGTGAATGTGCAAAGAACATACCGTAATGCTAGAGTGCAGACACACGAGTGAGGGGAACGACCTTGGCAAGATCACAAATCTTTAACGCAAAGAGATAAACTGTGTGTAAAAGTGAAAAAGCTAATTTAAATTTGTTTTCACAGTTGTAATTTTCTCAGACATGTAAATATGTCTGAAAAAATATGGCTGCAAAAACGTTGAAGTGGCAGCTTACTTCTTAGAGTTTTTCTGCTGAATCTAACAAGAAGTTGTAGCTGACCTCTTTGAATGAACACTGTAACAATACATCAGATTTCAAAAATCACTTCGTTTTCCTTAGGCCACAGAAAAGAGAACAAAATAGCTCAAACAGATGGTATTAATTTGGATTTTGAAATTCAAAGACACTGTAGGTCAGGAGGTAACTGCTGTAACTACATAGGCAAAAGCATGGATAGGATGTTCTCCGTGATGGATACATCTGGTTCACAGTGGAAAGAAGCCCAAAATTATCTGTACTAATCTGCAGTGTATAAATAGTGTGGCTTGAGACCATATCCAATATTATTTTACATTTACAATATTTTCTATAAGAGATTGACCAGTAGCAGTGTTAAGAAAAAAGGGAGAAATGTCTCCTGTTCATCGTATTAGAAAAGGCAGTCAGTTTCATTCAATAAAGAAGCATTAGACAAAATGAGAGATGTTCTTTAAACAATTATACATCTATTTTCAACAATGGCCACCTAAACTGTGGTTTAAAAACAAGTGGATATTCAAAGCCTCAGTCCAGGGATCAAGTTTTGCTAATCGAGCACTTGGAATTGTTAATAGGAAAAATCACTGTGTAAATGATGCGCTGAACCATTGCAGTGCAGTGCAAGGTCCCGCACCTGGGTGGGGCAACCCCTGGTATCCAACAGGCTGGGGGATGTAGGGATGGAGAGCAGCCCTGCCCAGAAGGACTTGGGGTGCTGGGGGATGAAAAGCTGGACAGGAGCCGCACTGTGCGCTGGCAGCCCAGAAAGCCACCCGTGCCCTGGGCTGCATCCCCAGCAGCGTGGGCAGCAGGGCGAGGGAGGGGATTCTGCCCCTCTGCTCCGCTCTGGGGAGACCCCCCTGCAGTGCTGCCTCCAGCGCTGGGGCCTCAGCACAAGGACATGGACCTGCTGGAGCGGGGCCAGAGGAGGCCACGGAGATGATCCGAGGGCTGGAGCCCCTCTGCTATGGAGACAGGCTGAGAGAGTTGGGGTTGTTCAGCCTGGAGAAGAGAAGGCTCCGGGGAGACCTTATTGCGGCCTTCCAGTCCCTAAAGGGGCTTATAGGAAAGATGGGGACAGACTTTTTAGCAGGGCCTGCTGTGACAGGACAAGGGGGGATGGTTTTAAACTAAAGGAGGGGAGACTCAGACTAGACATAAGGCAGAAGTTTTTCACACTGAGGGTGGTGAGGCCCCGGCCCAGGTTGCCCAGAGATGTGGGAGATGCCCCATCCCTGGAAACATTCCAGGTCAGGCTGGACGGGGCTCTGGGCAACCTGGTCTAGTTGGGGATGTCCCTGCTCATGGCAGGGGGTTGGACTGGGTGGCCTGGAAAGGTCCCTTTCAACCCAAACCATTCTGTGGTTCTGCGATTCTGTGATAACCAATCGTTACTTGGGATATTTCATAGAATTTTTTTTTTTTGTTTCTTCTACAGGCAGGAGTTCTGGCAAATGTTATGTCTTTACATACAATCAAAAAATATGTACTCTTTTTGTTAAAGCAGTGGTGCCAGCCGACAACCGGTCAGCCACCGTGTGCCACAGAAGCAGCGCACCGAACGGATGCGAGGCGTGTGAAAGGACTCCATGTGTGATAAGGTACCTGCACCTGGCCCTAGGACCACCTAACGCATCGCGGATCAGTGGCACGACTCAGGTCCACAACGGACCACGTGAACTGCTCCAGCAGAAAAAGCGAGCACTGCTCATGGAATTGCGCTCCTTGGAGTGATGAGATTGTGTAACAAAACCATACTCTCCTATTTTGCAGAAAAGGCGGAACATGTGCAAGATAAAGACTTGGCAATAAGAAGGCAAGTTAAAAGAAACTAAAATGAATTCTTTCTTTAGATCTCAATATACTCAACTGCTGCTTGGGACTGTAAGTGCTTTAGATGCAAAACCTATATATAAAGCCGTAGCACAGGAGGTCATTATTTTGCATATCTGCAAGACTGTACAGATACGTAAGTCTGTTGCAAAACTGGACACAAAAAACGAGCTAGAAATTGTATTAAAGAACCAGACAAAGATTACACGGATATATCTTTTTCATACACATATCAACTCAGCTATTTCAGTAATCCGAAGTTCTGGGAAACAAGGCACGCAACAGAAAGAGAGAAACAGCTAGACAGAAATACTAAGAAGAAACTTAATCCTCCTCCTGTTTTGCAAACACTTTCTGAACAGCCTGTCCAGAATATCCAGTGTCCTGGTTTCAATTCATCCTAGGAAGGGCTAACTCATTTAGAACTGCTTTTCCCCCTTACCTACTAGATAATGCTACAGCATAATCAGACGTGTACAGATTCTCTCACAGATACAAAAAATTTGTTAAAAGGTACTTAAAGATCAGGTACTTAAAAAGTTTGAAAATGCTGGAATTAAGGTTAACTATGAATTTCGATGATTAAGTTTCATACACCAGTTTTCTACCTACTTCTGTCTTTTTGGGGCACAGAACAGAGATAAATCTCTTACTGTGTAATATTCAATATTGTATTTTTCTGCCACACACTTCAAAGCTTGTATTATTACCATTATTATTAATTGTCTCTTGGGCTTTTCTGTTGCAGGCATCACTCTCTGAGTGCTTCACAAACACTAAAGAAAATATTTACACAACATACTTTGAGATGAGCAGACACTACCCTATTGAATGTATGGCCAAACTGGGACAGGGATTAAAACCGAATTTGAGTTCCCAGTTTGAGACACCACCAACGCACTCTTGCAGAATAGTTAGCACCACGCAGTGGTTTCCCCCCTGAAAGAACGTCTTCCAGTGATTTCATCCGCCACTGTCAATGCTCACATCTGCCGCAAGTAACACGTCGTACCCTCCAGCTGAGGTCACCCGGTCCGCGCCCCGCGCGAGCTCTGCCGCGGGGCAGGAGTCGGGGAGCTCGGGCGTCGTTCAGGCGCCAGGATCCCGCCCGTTCACACGCCCGACTGCAGCAGCCGCGACGCCGGAGGTTACTCCCGCGGCAGCTCCGCTGGCGGCACGGCCAGGGCCCGCCATCGGCACGGCCCGCGCTGCCGGAGCGGAGGCGCAGCGATGCGGACGGGACGGAGAAGCGCTGGGTCCTGTCGTTAAAGCTCTCCCAGATTGTAAGCAGAAAATGCTCATGTGCCTTGGTAACAGCTTTGCAACACTCTGCACAGATGTATGCATCTGAGGGTAATAAATTTGTGTTAAGGGTCTACCAGGGATATACGAGATACCTAATTGTGTATTTGGGTGAGCATTTAACTTGAGATGGTAATCAGATGAAGCTCAATTGGAAACTTAGAGCTTAATATGGTAGACTTTTGTAAAAATTATCCAAGAACAATAGTTATTCTCTCTCTGACATAACAAAACAAAATGTTAGATACTACTTTTCCTATTATATTTTCTTAACACCCTGCTATTGTCATCAGAAGCATAATAGAAAAAAGACTTTACTGCGCATACATTATTTTCTTTTGATTAAACAGGTGCACTGGTATTTCAATCATTTAAAATCATAATTAAATGCCCCATTTTTTTAATAGCTTTTTTTATAAACACATTTTGGCAATTAAATTCTGAAAGGAGATTTCCCCCCCCTCGGCTTTTTTAAAGTTATATTTCTAAAGAACTAGAATAGACAGATTTATTCACTCTGGAAAGGTGGAAGACCTTACCCAGAGTGATCTTATTATACTATTCATAAAGAGAATGACTCTTCCACATCATCATTAGTTTTACTTTCACCTTCACAATACTTTTGAGTTGCTTGAAGTTGCTCATAATTTACAGGCTTCTAGATCAAATAAGAATTAAAATTACAAAACGCTGAGATGAAAGGACAACACATTAATACTCACATTATAAGGAAAGTTTGTTTATGACAACAATCTGGGTAAAAAATTGGTAAAGCACAGCTAAATACTATTTGGGTAAGAAGTTGCTACAGTAGAATAGGATACATTTAAATGAATATAATCTGAAAAAACCCAACAGCCTATATGTTCAGAAGTTACTATGGAATTTAGAAATTCTAAGTGATGTTCTAGAAGATCTGCATTCTGTGGTTAGATACTCAACGTCACTTTCTCACAGGCTCAAAGTCAAGCCTTTTGGAAGCATCTGGAAGGTAACACACAGAAATTTCAACAGAAAGAGTGACCCACATTTAAAACGATGGGCCAACATGACCGCAGCCTAGCCACAAACAAAATGGGGGAGCACCCTCACATCTGGCGTTAAGATAACACGCATTGACTCTGGGGTGAGTTAATGCAACTGATGTTCAGGTACCGTGCTCGTGAGGACGCAGAGTTTAAACACTTGAACAATCTCTGGCTGGCTTATTTTTAGTGCCCTGACTTGTGTTACAAAAAGGTAAAAAGGAAAAAATGAGATCGCTACCACTGAAGAGGCGCATCTGATGATAGTCTTATTGTTCTTCTCTCCGTTAATGAAAAACACCTTACATTTTTATCACAAAAACCACAATCCACCCCCACCAAGAAATAATTTTTGGCTTTAAGTTTTAGAGGGAGGCCATCATCTTGGCTTCCCTAACAGCAAAGGTTACTATTTCTGTGTGTTTGACTACACACGTTGCAAGCTTCCTTCACCTGCCTTTGGGTGCCAGCCACTACTACATTTTTCTAAAGCACGCTATTTAGGGCCAGAAATGAAAGAGAAGATGAAACTGGTAAAAATTAAATTGCTTGTACTGGCATCAGAAGAAAACATCATTGGGTTTTGTAGAAGTAGCATGATAATGATAGTAAGGATAAATATTCAGGAGAACTTTTCCTTCCATATCTGGACTTCAGCAACATATTACAGGCTCATAGTGTGCATGAGCAGTATCATATGGTGAATATATGGCGGTAAAAATCATTGGAGAGGCGGCACTGCTGCTAGCATAGTGGTCTAGAAAACCTCAGGTTTAGCTGTCCCCGTTGCTCTGACAGAAACGGATTGGTTCATCTTTCGTTGAGTTAAAGAGGTCATCTTGCTTCTTCAGATTTTAAGAAGCAACAGAAAGTACAGCAGGTCATTTACAGGCCTGCAATAAACACATTGAGAATGGCATTTACAGAGCCGCCAAAAATCATAATTTCACTGTAACATTTAAGTCTTTTGCTGCAAACTTCAAGTTACAAAAGGTGTAAGTATGTGTTTATACAATGAAAACCTAATCCTGAATAAGTAGCTAAAAAAATTAAATTACAAGGATTTCTGCTTGCAGTATTCAGGTAATTTTCAAAGAAACAAAAGAGCCCGTGAAGAACAGTATGCAATCTTAGACTATTCAGCCCACATGTGTTTTCCTAAGCATGATTTTAAAAGGAAACTCTTATTCTTCTCAATGTAATGAAATTCAATGGTGCATCCCTTACAGTTGAAACTGAAGACAACCATGTTGTTGATATATACATCTCTATACATGTAATACAAACATATATTTTAAATAATATTATATAACATTTACTTGTAAAAATACCTTGGGTTTAAGCAAGATCAACCTTTTCATGATTTGAAGAGGTACCTATAATATCCTCAGTAGTTCTGAGCAAGAGCTCAGATATTAAGACAAGAGTTAATCACAACTCTCTTTTAAAGGATAAAACTACCTTCTTTAATTATTACACTGAGGATTTTGTAATTCAACAATATAGTCCTACTAATAATTCTGTCTAGAAGAAATTTGCATGTTTTAAATCGGAGACATTTTAAAATACCATAGTTAAATCCTGATTGTAAGAGAAAGTTCTTTTTTAGATTTATTTCAGCTTCTATCAGGTGGCATTATTTTTCCAATAGTCACTAACTCCATACATCTCATTTGAAGCAGCTATGTCCAACCTATAATTATTTTCTTCTAATTAGAGTAATTCATGGTTAATTATTCAAAACGATTCTTCTTCAAAATCAAACCCATTTCTTGCCATGGCACTTTTAAAATGTAAGATGCAAATAAAATATTCCTCAATGCAAATTTTTGCAATAAAAGAATGTCTATTTTGCTTTCTTAAAATAGCATTAAAATCTTTGTATAGCAGTAAGGACTCTGATAATACCAAAATCATAGACAAAATTATTTGCTGCTGTATAGGAGCACATACTTCCATGCGTATGGTGTCCTGCATAGGATCGGTGTCTTTGATCTGTGGTAACCAGGACAGAGTGTTTTTCTGTGCATAAGAAGGTTCTGACAGTGGCAAGGAATATCCTGAGACCTCAAAAACACTGCAAGAACCCAGACTTTCCTACAGCCTTGTGTAAGATCTGATCAAATCTCACTTAACTACAGCTTTGCTTATTCGTAGCTGGTGTAAACTTAATTTGATGTAATACAGTCACACCTTACATCATTAAGGCTCCAGAGAGACGTTATTGTGGCTTTGCAGTACATAAAAGGGGCTTATAAGAAAGATAGAGACTTTTTAGCAGGGCCTGGAGTGACAGGACAAGGGGTGATGGGTTCAAACTGAAAGAGGGGAGATTTAGATTAGATCTAAGGAAGAAACTCTTCCCTGTGAGGGAGGTGAGGCGCTGGCACAGGTTGCCCAGAGAAGCTGTGGCTGCCCCATCCCTGGAAGGGTTCAAGGCCAGGTTGGACGGGGCTTGGAGCAACCTGGTCTGGTGGAAGGTGTCCCTGCCCATGGCAGGGGGGTGGAACTAGATGATCTTTGAGGTCCCTTCCAACCCAAACCATGCTGTGATTCTGTGATTCTATGACGTTGTGTGTCACTCTGTTTGCATTTCGAAGTGTTACTGGAAAGTCCGAATAGTTACTCACTGTCTCCGTAGGGGTTCTCTTCCAACCGCCTTTAAGAATGAACTGGTGAATGGACTGAAATTATTCCTGCAATTGGCTGGCCCCGTTGCTGAGTGCTGCTGGTCCTCACTTGATGCGCAATATAAATACTCCTGTTTTTCATGGCTAAGTCCATCAGATAAATTTGATTAAAACTAGTCAAGAGTTTCAGAAGCTCTGTCCTGAAGGTTTTAGTAATCAAATGATCAGCTGAAATTTTTTACCGTACTCCAGTGCATAGTCATCTCTAAATTTACAAGGATCTCACAACTTATACCAAGAGATAAAATTAAGCACTGATTTAATAACCTTGTTTTGACAACTAATTGCATGCTACATTCCTGCAAGTTATTTTTGGACTGTATGTTGCAAAACAGTGTAATTTGCATGACCAAGGCTAAATCTGTTGAAAACAGTTTAAAAAATGGATACATAAAGCAGAAGATATAAACTGCAAAAATGTATCATGTTGCATTTAGTAAAATAACTTTTCTGACTGATTTTTTGACAGACTGAATATTTATCACATCAGCTCCAAAATCCAGAAGCAGCATGCTCTGAGGCACTTTTGATATTGTATTTCTGCTTGTTTTACATTTCATTTCACCTATATCTCTCAAAGGAGATCAAATTAGTCATGAAGATCCAAATTTCAGTAATATATGGAACAGCATTATTACATGGATGAGTTTCTAGAGGAACTCAGTGACTTCAGTAGAATATAAGATGATTCCTATTTTTTCTGCCAATTTTTTCTCTGTGAAGAGGATATTATAGGAAAACTACTTGTAGTAACTTTTTAGTGCAGTGCCATGACAACTGAATTCAAGGAGCCATAGCTTCATTTTCTGAAAGTGTTAAGGGTGTTTATAGTCTCATTGACCAAACCTAATGTGAGCACATAAAAATCCACACTCACAAGCACATACAACAAACCAAGTACTGCATTAACAAAAGATATGCAAGAAAAAGCCTGTATTATGATCTACTCAGAAAGCTCCTGCATTGTCAGAGTTTATTTATGGCCGCACAATAAAGCACAGCGATAAGGCAGTCCTACACATTTTCAAGGGAGGTAATATATTAAGAAAAACAGTCAATCTCTTGTCCCAAAATTCAGGTAAATCTGTGTCGGGTTTTATTCTATGTTGCTACAAGTATTTGAGTGTTCTAGCATATAAAAGTATTACTAAGTCATATAAGAACATGTTGCAGAACAGAATTCACCATATCTTTTTGTTGGAGCAAACAGAACTTCTTACGCTCTTTGGTGGCAGAAATACAGCTCATTTGATTTTGAGAGACCAGGCACACTGCAGCACACCCGTTGGAAACTTCAACTTGATGTTGCAAAGACCCAAGAAGTTACTTGTTGGCCCATAAGAGAACCTACCCCACAATAATAATAGCAAAAGATACAAAAAGCTACCTTCAGAAATTGCCATGGTAGTATCAGTATAACATTTTCTTCACAATTCTGAAGCACAGATAAAAGCCAAGGCTTGTAAGTCCCACATTACCTTGGAAGTATTTTCCCATAATTATGCACACAAAACTGATGTATGTGCCTGCCTTCAAATCTGGTCCTAAATCCTTAAAAAAATCTAATACGTTTTTAGTAGCCTTGTAGAGTAGCTCTTTACGGTACCCAGATAAGAGGACTTGCTTCACGGTTTCATAAATTTCCTTTATTTACTTATCTGCTACTTGTTTTCTGTGAGTTGCAGAGCCTCATAGTTTTCCTCCAGCCCCCAAAATGCCTGTCTTTGGTTTTTTCCAGTGAAAGGTTCCCAGCCACATAGCTTTCCCACAGATGCCTTATATAAACAGCATATTTTACACAAAGTTGTTTGGCTTCTTTCGTTACTAGAGATCAACTACTGCAGGAAAAGGAAAAAAATCACTTTGTAGAGTTAGTTTGCTTTAAAACCATGGTCCATTCTTACCTATTTCGCATCTGGAACTCTTCCGTTACCA
Organism: Phoenicopterus ruber ruber; assembly: GCA_009819775.1. Lineage (NCBI taxonomy): Eukaryota > Metazoa > Chordata > Aves > Phoenicopteriformes > Phoenicopteridae > Phoenicopterus > Phoenicopterus ruber. Next base: position 84,841,331 of record CM020246.1, read on the forward strand.
CGCTGTACATGTCATAGCCTCACGTTTAGCCTCTCTCTGCAACACTTGTGTTCCCCACCCAGCTGGCTGGATAGACCCCTTCACAGGCTCTGGACTTGACCAGCAGCTAGAAATGTCTACATTCCTTATCAGAATCACATAAGAAAATGAGGAAAATGGCCTCTGTCACTGATGAATGCAAACAAAGAGGCAACGCCAGATGTTCCCAAGGACAAGGCTCCAAGGCAAGACCTCCCTGAACTACTGCTGTCAGCTCTTATCAGATCCTGCCTGGAATGCAAGCTCTGCAGCCGAACACCTAGCCACAATCAGTACGGCTGGGGACTAGGTGATGATCTTGACTAGTGGGTAAACAAACCCCAGGTATACCAGAGTTGGTGGTTTTCTGCTAGTCATCATGGTACGAGGCTGAAGTAGCCTTTCTGTTTAACATTGCCTCTGCCCTTACTCCCACTTGTCCACTCAAAGTTCTGCCCTACTTGATCTTTCTCCAGCGCTGAAACCTTCTCGTCCTGTAGCGCATATGTCCCGGAGCCTTACACTGGCCTCTGATAAAGTTTTCTACCTTATCTTTGTGTTTGATGTACCCTCTGGCTTCTCCAGCTTCCTCATTCCTGATTTTCATATTGCTCAGACCCTCGAATCAAGACAAACCTCTGCTTCTTTTGTAGATAGTCATGAGATCAGACGTGTTTCTCTCAAACTCCAATGCAGAAAGAAGAAAATCCCTCAAAAATCCCTAAGGAACATAAACCGAAGACAGTCTATGTATTGGTTCCTTTCTATCCCCTGACAAAGGCTGCCAGCAGCTAAGGAATCACTAAGCTGATAAAGACAGCACACTTAATTTCCAGAATAAAACAATCTAGACTCAAGCAGAAAGAATCTTATGGAGGAGCTATTACATCTGTTCATGGGGAAACTGTCTATTTAACAGCATGGGCTGTATTATAATGTCTCTCACTGTTTGGGATATGAAGTTTATCAGTGATAAAGAAAAATCCTGATATTTTTCTGTGGCTTGTTCAGTTTTCTGTTTCATTTTCTGTTTGACTTGTTGTCTTGCCTGTTTGTTTTTGCAAGGAGATTAACCCAGGATAGTTTCCTGAGGAAGTCTGTCACAGCACTGACATGACTTGCACCAACACAACAGTGCGAGAAGCATGGATTTGGGAAGGAACAGACCCCTCAGTGGTGGTCTCCTTAGTGAAAGAAATGTCAGTAGAATCACGTGTTCAGACCCGCAACAAATCATTACATGTGATGAGCACAGTAAATAAGCTTCACAAGAGTACTCTCAGCCCCACCTTCTGCTGCTAATTGTCAAGAGTACTGATTTACAGGGTCAGTAGTCAACGGTGGTCAGGGAGACAACCCAGACAACTTCTCAACCAGCCTTTCTTTGCTATCGGACAATCATTACCTCTCCCACTCTCTTTCATAGCCACAGGTAGAAATGCTATTGCTAATTTTCAGCTACCTGAAAGTATCTCTCCAGAGATGTTTTTTTAAGGCTTGACTAGTCATTTGACAACTTGCAAAGAGGCAAACGCATACGGATGAAATTGAGAGCTGGGTGTTGTCCCACGGTAAATGAGTTGGGCAGGGAAGTAAAAAAATCATGGCAAAAGGTTTTGGTTACAACCCAAGAACAAGCAAGGATACTGGAAAGAGGTGCAAGTTTGTCCATTTCAGAATATAACAAGCCATACTCTGTGCTTAGAGGCTGTTGACTACAAGAACAGTGTTTTAAAGAGAATTGGGGCTTAAAACTGGACCTCCAACATTTTAAATATAAAACAAGTCAGAGATTAAAATAGAGGATTTAGAGACAGGTAGATAGAAGTATATAGCAAAACATATGTTTTTGAAATATAAATATACTTAATGTTTTCTAGGGCTTCCTTTCATTAAAATTTAAGATTTTTTTTGCTGGACATACATAAAATTTCAGCCCTGCTCAAACCACCACCACTTTGTATTTGCCAGAGCAGTCTTGGATGGCATGTCCAAATTTTGTGACCAACCATAACAAATGTCTTCACATGATTTATATTTAAATCTACCAAACCAAGTAGCTATTGGCTGCTAGCAGTCAGGGGTAGTATGTTTCCAGCTAGAAAAGGTGACCAATAAGGAAATCCCACACTGACTTGCTGACGCAGCAGTTCCTGGGAAATAACTTCACACGCTTCACCCAAATGGTCTTCACCCACCCCATATTCCACTGGCACTGGTAATCCCACTAGTTTAGATGAACAAACCCAGAAGCTGTGGTTCATCAAGTAAATTTACTCCACATTGCTTCCCCCTCCCACTTAGCAATGAGGGGGAAGGAAACACAGAGCCAAACCTATCTGCGTGTCTGCACCCTGAGGCACATCCGTGACTGCTGCATTCATCAATGAGTTCTTCACGTTGACTAGTAGCGGTATGAAAAAGGTATGAAAGGTATGAGCGAACTAAAAGAATGACAAAAAAATAAGGGAGTTTGATGCCTATTCCCAGAACGCCTGTAGGTTTTGATAAGTATCTTGCAATACATCATAGGAAAAACCACAGGCAATACTGTTAAGGAAAGGAATACTGCAGCATGAGTTATCTGTTCATAACACTAAATGGTTAATAATGCAAGTGCTCGTCTGATGGATCCAATGATTAACTAAGCCAATGATCAGTTGTGTTGTCACAACAAAGTGGAATGGAAACACTTCTCTTTGATATAGTTAAAATGCTACATTTAAAGCAAGAAAAAAAACCCCAACAGATGAATGATAACATGAGCTCAGTTCTATGTGGGTGGATGAATGCTAGTCTCTCATGTATTTGAGACTTTGTGCAGTAATAATCCTAAAACAAAGCTCTACGTGGTTCTGAAAGACCAACAGGAATCAATGAAATCTGCATAAAATTCTGAGTAGCGTCTTTTCACTGGCTATTTACCTAAATTAATGGGCTACGACTTTTAGTAGTATTTTAAATCCTTGTATCGCTGCATTGTATTTTCTATTACAGTAACGTTAGGTGATAGGTAACCACTCTGGATGAAACAAAACCTTGAGTCAAAACCAAGACGCCGCTCAGTTCTCGCAGCAACTGGCAATGCTGTGCCGTGGTCATTAGAAGCAGAGAGGCTGCGCAGTCTCCATCCGTCGGGGGTCTCAAGACCAGACTAGACAAAGCTCTGAACGACCTGGTCTGACCTCTTAGTTGACCTCCAGAGGTCCCTTCCCACCTGAATCATCCTATGAGTCTATGATCACTCCCAGTGCTTCACCTATTATTGGTGGATTATACTAAATATATAGTTTGTTACTTGATACTATTTTTCTATAAATCTGTTATTTAACTCATTCTTGCCGTAGTAAGAACTGTGCCAAACAGAAGGCACATCTTTCCACGTTAGCAACATTCATTCTCACGTGCTTACAACGATCTTTACATTTCTTCTATGCTAATTAGCCCACATATTCCAGATCCTGATTCCAAGTGGTGGGTGCGGGAGATAAGGGAATCGCCATCATTTATCAAAGGTTAAGACTACATTCTGAGATAACTTGGCTTTCCCCTTTTAAAACAAAGTTACTGCACAACTGAAAATTGTTAGTGGTTTGTAAGACATATAAATAAGGAATAAATAATGTACTCTCCAATTTGAACTTCAGGCTAGCAATAAATTATTGAAGAAAGCTGTATTCAGTAGAGTGCAGTGTCCAAATATTTCTTGCTTTTTCATGTCATGAAGCATGTTCAAATACTGCATACTGGAAACAGACTGTTTCAGACAACAGGTAATTCTAGAGATTCTGCCTATTTTGCTGAATTCATATGCTAGGCACCTTTTTAACTTCTCTGTTAAAATGGATAGTCAGTCAATTTATCCCCTTAGTTTTACTGTTAAAAATAACATGTGCCACTGAGGTGCATGTTTGGTATCTACTGTGATGTTATATTTAAACAAAATGAAAGCATCAACAAGCTGTATTGTGAGTGACTTTTAAAACACCGTGCCATTCTAGCTGTTTCAGCAATACTAGAATAAGGTTCTCAAGTTTGTAAAGGTACGCCATTTTAACATGCATTTTGACCATTATGACCAAAATGACCATTAGTGTACCAAATAGAGTTCCAAATGCTGCAGAATTTCAGAAAGCTACTGTAATTTCTGTTTCTTACTGAATCACTCTGTATAAATTAATTTTAGTATATTTAACATTATGGTTTAGAGAAAGAAAACAAATGAGGCAGAAAAAAAACCTTATTTTTTTTTTTTAAATATAATAATATAGACAACTGTTACAATTTCTATGACTTTTCATCAATAGAATCAGTGTACCTATTTCTTAACAATAATATCACTTAGGTTGTTTTTTATATTTACTACTACTTAATTACTTTGCTAAAAATAAAGGTCATTAAAATCATCTTGAAGCTTGACTTAGATTTCAGAACTAACCTGCAAGTTGTAAAACCTTTAACTATGTTCCATTTAACGCATTTAATAGATGTAAAAGCTCACAAGTGATGATATAAAGGATAATTTACGCTTGCAATGCATTTTTGTCCAATTAATAGATTGCCTGTGTGTTGCATATTTTGCATGACAAAAGAGCAGAATATTAAACTGCCATTCATAATGAAAATGCACTTTGCAAATCAAAAGTGCCGAAACAGAAATTTTTCACCCTGTTTAGGAAATAAACAGTCCTTAACCAATTAAACTGCATTGTAATAATTCTATGATTTATTGCAAGTTGTTTAACTTTCAAAACTCGGCTAACCCATATTAAGGTCACAATCCATCATGTCTTGCTTGGAAAGCCAGCAAATAATGGCTGTTGTATTAGCTGCTTTTGATGATAGTATGAAAGAAGTATTAGCACTTGTCAACAAAACTGCTTACAACATAACATTAGCATGCATGGGCTGCTGTACCTATTTATTATTCTGGCAGCTTCACACATATTGTTACAAGCTTATAAAACATTTTGTCGGGTGGAAACCGAATGTACACTGTTTGGTTTTCTGATAGACTGGCAGCATAAATGTCTGGGCTGACTTAGTTTAGTTTAAGTGTAAATAGAGACACAAATTCTTCAACCTGTTCTCTTATTGATACTGAAAAGTGCTGAATTATTCAGCATCCAACTCTTCTGTTTGTGTCTATCACAGTTATCAATTACCCATCAGTCTTCTTGTCAAAACAGAATGGATTAATCTGGCTGAAAACAAGACAAATAAGTGGATACTATAACAGGGGTGCAGGGTTGCCAAACTGTCAAAGGGAAATCCAGGCAGTGACATTTGCCGTCAAAAGTCGGATATCTGGCTTAAGTGAGCAAATGATTTCCCTTTACGAGCCAAGAATGCACTTAGCTTACCGTAAGTAAATTAATCTGCCTCCTTTGCCTGCTAATGCACTATCAACGGCAATAGTCACAGCAATTTTGTACTTACTGCTCATATGCCTTTATGGCCCAGTGCTTTGTCTGTAAGTTGTTTCTTAAATATAAACACACATAAAATATTGTTTTATTTTGTACATTAAAAGAGATTTACTTGAATACATGAACTTCTCAGTGTGTGTTAGTTTGATCCATTGTACTCATCAGTTGATAAGAGATCAAGTAAATCTTTGAGCAGTGGGTTTGTGGAATGCACCCAACTTCTGTTCAAGTCTAACCTTTCATTTTCCTCCCTAGCTTTACACTTTGAAATCTAGCTTGGCAAACTCTTTAGGTCCATCTATTACTCTTGAAAAAGCATACAGATACATGTGATTTCATTTGTACTTTTAAGATAAAACGTTAGTAACATGGCACCCAATTTGGGACAAAGGTTTGGCACCCGTTGAGTCATGTCTTGGATTCCTATCAGAGATTTCTGGTTTCTTTGCCTTTTTCCCCCCCCTTCTGCAGTAATACTATCAGAAATTACTCTTCTAAACTATTTTAGCTAATCATCACTCATGCCTGGAGTCTTGCAATCATGGCAGCAGACATTGAGAGCTTAATGTAAGCCAAACTTTTCTACTATGTACTGCAGCAAAAGCTTTTATATTTTATATAATTTGCACTTATTTTGGAAACTTATCTGCTACCCTACTTAAATTCCTACATAGACATGTATCTTTAAGTATCATGTTCTGGACTTTAAAATGCAGGATAAAAGTTGCCAATATTTTCCCAGTATGTACAAAATAATACCAAGAAAGCAGATTATTCACAAAATCTTGGACAAAACTTGCACTGTCTGCTAAACAGTTCAACAGATGAAAAAAATTATATCCACACATTCCTATATCAATTATTGTAATTCCCCAAAAGTCAAAGTATGGTCAAGAGGACTATAAGGTTAATAAAATAATTTCTGTATTCACTAAAAATACAATGAAATCCATTATACATCATATAATTTCAGTAAAGCAGTGAAATTTACCTGGTATATGTTAATTTTCAATTTTTTCATTTCTGTTAAGCATGAACAGTACACAGCTGGCTCTGTTAACCACTTGATATTAAGCATCAGGATTTACTGGCAGACATTTAACAGTCAGGAAAAGATTGCACTGGGTCTGCTAGTTATAAAAGTTATTCAGACTGTATAATTCAGCATTGCTAGACATCTGCTCAGTTCTTTGACTTTTAATAACTCTACGACTGTACTGTCAGAATTGATAAAGAATATATATATTCTAATATTTCTTGTTCTTCTTTCAGAGATATGCTCATTGTGATCTGTGAATTTTTTTGTGAAATTAGTGTCAGGTCCATGTCTGATTTAACTCTCTTGATCAGTTCTAAGGGAAACAGTGTAAAGAGATCTCAGATATCTTTCAGAAAGACCTTACCAGTTCCAACCAGGAAACAATATAAACCTACCCGTTACTTAATTCTTGACAAAACTGTTCTGTTCTCTAGCAAATTAAGGATTCATTTCTTCCCTGTGATTGGTGAGAGCAACTATTATTATTATAAAAGATACAAAATAATTTAAACAGAAGAAATTGGTTGCTTCATGTCAAAGGTTTTAAAAACTAGTGACAGAAATCAATCATTACAATGGAAAGAAAATTGCAGCAGAAACACTGCTTCTCCACTTTGGATATGTCAGAGAATAATTTTCGTTTTAATATGAGTTTCTCTGTCTTGATTTTAAGATCCAATGTATTTATTTGTTTGCCTATCAGTTATTAATTATGACTACTGGACCTATCTGAATGCTTGAAAAGTACCTAATGTTTTCATTCAATGTCCACTGGATTTCCAGCAAAAAGAAAACAACTGTTTTGTTACTGTCTGTCATGTGAGAAAATTAGGAGAATGATAATGCTGGCATTATCTATGTATCGAAACACCAGCCAACATTTAATGTTCTTTTAAGGTAAAATTGCACTAGTTGACATCACTCCTATAACTTCCTAAGACGGTTTCCTGTGGTAAACATCTTTCAATTCTAACCTCACTCTGTTTTTCCACAAAGAAAGGCACAGACCTGACTTGGGTAAGAGGGTTCATTTTTTTCTTTTAACACCTAATCATAATAAAGATCGCTGCTCCCGAAGTGTTATCTAGATGTGAACGTCAAGCAACAAAAAGGCTACATCTGTTGAGCTTTTATTCTGCAATTCAGAAAAAATAGTTACACTAAAATTAAGGGATGAATGTAAGTCTGTCACTCTTGAGCTTCCGCTGTGGAAGCAGAAAAGGCAGAATCGAGAGGTCCCTCGGTGGCAGGGTCTCCTGGGTGACAAGGCGACCTCACAAAGCTGCAGAATGCAGTGATCTGGCCAAGTCTCAACACCTTCACGAAAACGCGCAAGAGGTACATACGCATCAGAGTGGTTGACGGCAGATAAACGTGCAATAGAGCATGTCTCGCTTGATGGTTTCTTCCACAGATTGCGAAAATGTAAGGTAACTTAAAGCACGCTTCATACGAGCCACAAAATTAAAAAGAACTACCTAAAATCTAGCATGCACATTATCAAGTAGCATTTCAGATCATCAAACTTTCTATTTAGATACTGCAAAATCATATTTTGACATTTTAAGTAAGATTATGCAAAAATAAAGAAGAACATTTGTGCTGTTTATCATGAGGTTTCAGAGGAATTTTTTGAGCCTGAAAGATGAAACAAAACAGAAAACTGAGGTAATCCCAAACCTACCTGCAGAACTAAAAAGGCTGGGATGCTGCTAAAGAACACTGTCAAAATTCTTAGGAGCTTTTATTATCCCATTTTCAAAAACTAAGCAAAACTCAATTGTGGCAAATTATATTATCCTTCCATAGCTTTGAGTTTTAGTTAAGAGCTAGCCTCTCCAAAGAATTAAATTAATTATGTATAAAGCAGTGGTGTTAACGTTAAAAAAATTCTAAAATGCTGACAGACACCAAACTGAAAGATGTTACAGTGTATAGACATTATGCTATTGCTTGATATTATTACTATTTTTATTACAAACCTACCAGGTTAAGAAAGCGTTGGATTTACTCAGCTGCCCAGAATACCTCGTCCTGTTACTAACCTGCTTGTTTCAATATGGCAGAATCTGTCTTGTTTAAAGCTTTATGCCAAGCAGAGGTAGTATCAACTACTTCGTGTATGAAAACATTTGTGGACTCACAAGGCCAGATCACTTCTTTTTTTTTTTTTTTTTTTTTTTTTTTTAAGTATTTAAGTAAGTATTACAGTGGTCTAATGTGTTACTTAAAATTATTTCTATGCATTTTCTGGGGAAAAAATCAGCACGTTAAAGAAAATAGAAAACAAACTACCATGAATTGGTACATTTGAATGGTGCTTTCTCATAATTTAGTCAGTGCACTTCTGCCAAATCTTCATACAGGCGATTTCCTTTCTGAATCGTCTGTAAAGAGAGGACATGGAAGGGAACTCCCTCGATGATCAGGGCTTATGCCAATTTTCATCCTAAAAATACTTATTTCTCACTCTTCAAAGCTTGTATGGAAAGAAAATCCCAAGAAGGGTGGTCTAAAGAAGCTGTTCTCAGACCTTCAGCGTGTTATAAATGATAAAAACAAGACCCTGGCTAAGAAATTGATATTCACAATTGCATTAATAATGAGATACATGAACTGAAAATTACTTTTTAAAAATCAAACTGATCATCTGATCACAGTACTTTTATCACAAGTACAGATACGCTGTGGGGAAATGGCAGTAAGCAAAATTTCTCTTTCAATCCAGAAGAAAGTCTACTTAAAGAAAGACGGCAAAAATTTCCTGCTGGGTATTGGAACTTTTGGGTTCTTTTCATTAGGAGCCCACATGGCTATTAATACTGCGGGTTGCATTGAGTCAGAGTCACAAGTCTCTGGAACCACATCTTCGTCAACCTCAATAGCAAGGTCTGCTTTCTCCTACTCATGCTTTTGACTTTAAACGTTTTATTTTAAGCTATTTTCTTGGCCAAGAGGGGAAACAAATACCAGTCTTTCTAATTAGCACTAACTTTTTGAGAATGAAGTGTCTGAGATAACATCATCGTTATGAGTAACTTGCTTTCAGAACACACCTACGGGTATTCAGTAGTACAAGATCTGTCTACTTTTGATAACACTGTTACACTTATAATCATGGAAACATTCCAAATTTCTCTCAAAATGTCACAAAGAACTACTTAGAAAAATATCATTGAAATGAACAGCAAGTTAAAAATTACAATCGTTGATCAAAATGAAAAACACTGGTAACATTAACCATCATTACTGAGTAGAGCTGACATGGAACTTCATCGTTTCTTTTGAAAACATATCTTGATGGAAAATGTTGTTTAAGCAAAAGTTATGTCCTTCAAAGGAAAATGTTTTTTTCACTGAAATTTCTTACTTTTAAAGTGAAGAGCAGAACTAAAAAAAAAAAAATCCCATTTCAGTCCATTATTTTGATTAAATCCACTGTTTCATCTTACGTCAGTTCAGCGATAATATAAGTGTATTTGAGCTGATCCTACACCTTAGATGGACTGTGGAATGAATGCCTCATATCTCTCATTATTTCTTATGGGGAAGATTTTTATGCTGAACATGAATCTTTGGGTTAGTGAAGAGGAGATTGAAGTGCAACATTGCTAAAATGAACCAAATGAAACATTTCCATTTAAGTCAAAGTGGAACAGGAGCCATGCAAAGATCAGCTCAGAGATGCTCTATACTGAACTGTGCTTGAAAATGCTTCAAAATCTTCTGGTTTGGAAAAACAACAGTTTTATTTCTCAGTGTTGATAGAAATTGTCTAAATAAAGATTATCACAGATCAGAAAGACTAAGCATTGTAGTACTTTTATGTGTGAGAACAGAAATACATTTCATTTCTCAGCACCCCTGATTTTGATAAATCTACTGTTTGGAAACTGTGATTCTGACTGGACTCTTCCATTTATTTTTGCTCAATCCAAAATCCTATCCCTAGAAAGCATGATATTTTGGTGAAAATAAAAACCAGTCTATGCAAACATTACAGGCTTCTGTGGTCCCGTACATGTTATGCTAGGTTTTATATATTATGGTACTCATAGCTGAGAAAAGTTCAGAATACATCACTGAAGTCTAACAGCTTCGTATGTTGTCGCCGTTGCCACCACGTTGTCATTTTTAGGAAGCAGGCACTTAAACAAATATATAAAAACTCAAAATCTTTTACCCTATGTGAACTGAGCTTTGTTCACAATAGCTCATAGGCTGTTAAAAAGCTGTCATATTGAATTTAGTAATATTACATCTATAACTATTTATATGTTGAAGTTTACTTTTAAAGTATGATACAGATAGATAGCTGATTATTTGATCTATCTACCTAGCATGGATCAATTTTTTTCTTACATTTGTCCTGGTCAAGTAGAGGCTAGCAGACAAGAGCAAACCCCCATTTTTCGTTATCCAAAAGCTAGGGTGGGCTTATGCTGAAGTCAAGAGGTACGATGATAGATCGCATAGCCACAGGTGAACGAGATTTCAGATAGATTTTGTGTCAACAAAACCACAGTTATATCATACTGGACCTTAGCAAGAAATACAAAACCTACTGGAGAACCTCAACAAGGAGAGCAACCCTAATCTGCCTGCTCTGTGGCAATGCTGCTATCAGCGACGACTTCAAGTAGTTTAAAATGGCTTAGGATATGGATGGTATGCAAAAATAGTCTTACTTCAGGATTAGAAAGATAAATTAACAAAATTACACGTATGAAATATATACAATAATTTGCATAAATGGCAAATGGTTTACAGATCTGGAGAGGAGCAGAAACCAGATAGCAAGGGGTATGGAGAGGGGACTGGGCTAACCAGCCGGGGAAGACAGGCGTGGTGCAAAGCCCTGCTCTGTGCATGGACATAGTTTAGAAGATGCAAGAAAGAGGAGTTTCTTTTGTAAACATTTTTTCCAGAAATGTAAAAAGGAAACCTAGAAGGAGGGCACATGAAACCAAATGTAGGATGTTGACATCCCTTTCCACAAAGTACTTCTTACAATCATAACTACTCAGAGAACGGTGCAAGGCTACTTTTTATCTATCCAGTTTGCACCTTCCTTATCTCTGCCTATTAAAATGCACGGTTCTGAAGAAAAAAGCTTTCTATCCTTCCTTCCAAGACCTACCTTGCTTACTAAAACCATTGTGTGGCAATTACCTTCAGGCTGGTTTTGTGTTGTACAAGAATATATTTCATACCAGTTATGAGTTTGCCATCTTGCCATTTCCCTTGTGTTCTGAGCATAACCTGTATACGTTAGTTACCCACATATTTCAGGTTTGACGAAATACTGTTTTGAGGTACAATACAAACTTTTGAACCTCGCAGCACTCTTTCTGAGCTCTCCCCAGTCTGCCACATCCATTGTGAGAGGGGTATCCACCACGGGAAATAACATTCGAAATGAGACAGAGCTTCTGTAATGATATTTCTGCATTATTCTCTAGCCTATTCTTTTTACATACCCTAATTTCTTTTTGACAGCAACCTCACTTTTAACAGAAATTTCCATTCTTCTTCTAAATTAATATTGCTAATACAGTAAGAATTGAGGAAAGTATATGAATGCTTTGCATTTTTCTCCTCCTTTACTTTGCGCTTCATCTGACACTGCACCTGCTGTTCATTTAACTTGGTCATAATTCTTCTCTGGACTTGACTAACTTGAAAAAAAAAAAAAGGAAAAAAGACTAGATCCTCATGAACAAAACAAGACCAAAGCAAAGCTCATCAACATCAAGTAAATTTAAATCTTGTCATCCAAGAGCTGAATAACAAGTTTATTTGAAAGCGTCAAATATCACAAAACCATTTTGTAATCAAAGGATCGTCTACATTTGGAGATCTGCAGCATAAGAAACAGCTGTTAATAGCTGGTTTAGGTGTAAACTGCAATGCTGTATTACTTTTGTGACGACTTCAGCGGTACGTAACTCAGATGTAGGCGCAATAGGAGTAATCCTGCTCTTACAGCAGCATCGCTGGAACGGGGCCAGGCCCACCATCAATGTAAGCCGCGATGCAGAATCATTAGAACAGCTGACCAAATTTCAAGGTACAATTTAAACCTCTTTCCCAGGTCCCCTTCTCCACAAGTAGCATGCTCTATTTAATGTGACATTAAAGCCTGAAACCTCACTCTACTGAAACTAAAACCAAGACCTGCTTCTTTATTCCTAAAGGCAATACATATCAATACCTATATTTTTAAAAGCCACAGGATCTAGCGCCAAGACCACTTAATCAGCTGGGCACTGGCTCTAGGTATCTTTAAAAACTTAATTAAAAAATAATGAAAAAGCACATAGCTGGATATTTCCTGCCATTACTTCACAAAGTATAATTCAAGTTATAATCTTCCTCACTGGCCTAGAATGAACAATAATGCAGAGTCTGATTCATCTCAGCTGTTGCTCTTTACAAATTATGAAGTGTAACTGTTCAAAGAAAAAATGGCAAGTGTTATTGGAGAGCACACAGTTCTCTTCATACAGTAATAATCTGCTGAAAGTGTACTCTAACACATTATGCGCATCAGCTTTAACTAATTAAATAACACAAACCTGAAATAAACATATAATGACATAAAAGGTAAGAGACCTGCTTCCTCATTGCCACTATGAAGATAATTGTGTTTAACTGTGAATTAACTTCTAGCCCATTTCAACACATAAAATCCTTCTCAATTTAAAAAATATTAGCTGAAGAAAACAAACCTTTTCCTATCATCAGTTCTTTCAGACTCTCATATTCTGACTGTTTCAATACTTTATTTATACTAACTGTATGCCCATGACTTCCCGGGTCCATTTAATAACTTGAATTAACAAAATAAACATAAACACTAACTGCCTGAATAAATTCAAGATATCGAACGTGATATTCTGTGCGAGCTAAATGGGAATGTATTTGCAATTTAAAATATAATTCATCATAATGAAAATGTAAAGTAGTAGTTCTGCTTTATTCGGAATGGCAGGTTAGGGATCCCTGTGAAGCTACATTGAAGCAAAGAGTAGATTAATAATTTAATTTGGTTCAGAACTGTGCAAGTGGGGCACTGCGAGCTTTTATTCTGTAACCAGCTGCTGACCCTAATATGGATCAACCAATTAGACATCTCTATTTAATTGTTGGGTGACCCATCTAAAACTCACTAGGAATTTCCATTATAAACAAAACTCAGCGGCCTAAAAGAATCCCAGTTATCCCCCTGGTGGAGACAGTTGGTTTGATAGAGGCACACAAAGGAGCTCAGCAAACGAAAAAATTGCAAGATCATTTTAGGCTGTGTTCTGTGAAAGAACATCTTAATATAATGAGCCTTTTTTCGATATCCCTTGGCGAAGCATCAGCCCTCTCAGATAACCCCACACAAAGCAAATACCATTCGTCTGAAGTTACATTTGCTCCTTGTTATCACAACTTATGCCACTTAATTCATTATTCAACGAATTCACTTTCTTGTTTATTAGATGCACGGTAGCCGCTCATCCCTAAAGGCCATGTATGCAAAAGACTGCTTGTAATCCTGTCACTTCAAACCTCTCCAGGCTTTTACATTGCTTCAGGAATTAGGAAGAAAGAAGCAAACAATTTAGATTTATTCATGCTGATATTAAATCTGTATATGATAAAGGAAATGAGAGAAACGTTACATAGCTAACTTAAAATCTATTGATACAGATCAACAGAATATGTTATTCCCTGTATTTGTGAAAGCTGGCACATTCACTCCTGTAGTATAAAAAACCCCCCCTAGACTGTATCTTATGTCTTTAAAAGATCTGATTAAAAAATAAAAAAGTATTTGTTTCTCACGTTCCTTCCTCCCACTGAAAGGTATCTCAGCGTCTTTCCTCAAGTGCATTTGATATATTCAGTCTACCATCACCACCAGAATTATCTGCTCAAGAGCTGAATGCTTGTAGTGAACATATTAAAATCAGCAATCAAATGCCACAGACACCAGATTCCAAAATGTTTTCTATAATATCCTTTGTTATATAACAGACTTCAAGATATATTGCAGCTGATTTTGGTAACCCATTGAATGTGTGCTCTCCAATGTTTTTAAATGCGAATTTTACTAATGATATATTTAATAGATTTAAGAGCACAAAATAAGAGCTTCAACTCTTTTCACACTGCAGTAACAGTCATCGAGATGTTTCAATTTTACACTGTAACCTTATGCTGTTAGAATCATTAAAATGCAAATGAATTACTGAATTAAACAGACTTTCAGTACACTCTTAGCACAATTAATATTGTATAAAATTATCTGCATAATTATACATACTAACGTTTATATAAGGCATTGTAAAAAGCCACAAATCAGAAACTGGATGTAAAACTGGTAAGCACTGGAGAACAGGCTTCTACATATGAAAATGTAATTGGTAGTTTACTGTTAGTACTCTACGTGACTGCAAATAGACTTGTACATTTCACATTTCAGTTATTAAAATGTTTAAAAATTAGATTATTTTTCTTACTGTTAGTACATCAATCTCATGATGCACAGTAATCAACTGCTCACAAAAGTTCACAACAATTATTTTCTTGATACAAATTTTAATTTTAAAATTATAATTAGTGACCTAGCATTACATAAACAGTAAAAGCAACAACAAGAAAAAAAACAACAAAAAACCCACTGCAGGTATACATCACAAAAAGCGATTGAACGACTTGAAATAAAACAGCATTTTAAATATAGTCATTTATGGCTAAAGTTACTACAATAAAATTGCTTTTTCACATACTGTTTTATACTTTTCTAAGTATGTGCTATATGGATTGCTGCTTTAATAACATACGTCTGTTCCTTAGCAATCCTGATCTTATTACAGAATACATGCACTGTGACCACCGCAATTCAGGAACTGATTCACCTGAATAATTAACCTTTTACTCCAGCAGTACTCAAGTACAAGATGGATGCCTTTCATTCAATTCAAAATAAGGCAAGTACAGAAATCATCTTCATAAAATGTAATGCAAAACCCAATTGTTTTCGCTGCCTCACGTAACAGTGTCAGTAGCTGGACTGTGTAGGAATCTGTACTCACACTCGCCTGACGTTCTGAAATAATTCTGAAAAATTAGTAGTGAATAATAATGAATGGAAACTTTTCGGTTAATATACAGAGAGTCCTAACTTTATCCTTTATTGTGCAATGTTTGCATTTTTGCACGTGGGAGATTTTAAAAGTCACCCAGTGATTTTTATAGTGCAACCGTATGCTAGATAAAGATATTTAAGCTGTCAGTATAAACTGCTTCTGTTTTCATTTTGCATTTAATTTCAATGCCAGACTCAAGGCATAAATTTTTCATCACCTGCAATGCTATGAATAAAAGATTAAAAAAAGAACTGAGAAGAAATTCTAACACATGCGGTGCATGCAGCACATTGTGCAGACACACTGTGCATAACTAGATGTTTAATTTCCATCACTTTTTCCTACGTCAGGAACACTATTATTTGGGTTCATACATCATGCAGCTAATTTCCAACATTTCAGCTCTGTGGAATTCAAATTTATCTAGCTCTGGACAATAATCCATTCAACACTCTTGAAATCTGGAGTTGATACACATATTGGTAAATTCACATAGTATTTTCTTAACATTAAAGAGAATATGTCTCTTGCCATCTAGTGTTGGCAAGTTAAGTACTATTAAAATATTTCAACGGCACATATTCTTGCCTTACTTCTTGAACTAGCAAATGAATTACTCTTTTCCTAGGTTCAAAGAAGTAAGAATTACTAAAAATTTCCAAGCTAATTTCAATTCCTCATTAAGGCTCACTTCATATTTTAAGCCGAAGGATGTGATCAATCCCAAGAGGTGAAGTTATGGGCTCACTCTGACAGAATTTTTTATTTAGCACTTAAGAGTGTTTTTAGTAGCACTATGCATCTTCAGTTTTACTTTATTAACACTCAGAGGGCCTTGGATGAAATTCTGTTTATCTCTCTCCAACAGCCTCTGCTGGATAAAGAAATGTGCTGTGGAATACACCTTTTTTAGCCTTAGTGGCAGCCTTTTATTTATCAGAAAATATTTGAGATTCATAGTTTGACTTTTGCCTTGCAGCAAACTCTCAGGTACACCCTATATTCAGTCCAGTCAAAAGTAAAGGTACTTTTTAATTCTGTACTATCTCTGAAAATGCACATCTGTGTACTAATCTCCATACGCCGAAATTAAGAAGAAAAATGACACTGTACAATACTTAATTAAAATATAATCATTTGTCAAAATGTTTCTTAAAAACTTTGGAAAATAACTTCAAACAACGGTTGGTAGTGCTTTAGCATCACGAAGCACTGAGACGTCTGTGCAGAGGCAATACGGCACGGCTCCAGTCCCTGGCCTTTTCAGACTGGGACGAGCACGTTCCGTCGGAAAGATACAGTTAATGGGTGGTAGCTGGATTAATGTGATTTACGGGAGCCAGGACTGGCAGGGGGGAAACGCAGCGTTTTACTAGTTGCTCCTTTGAATTGTAGCAAAGCTGGTGCAAGGCACCGCTACTGAAGAACTTTTAGAAGGACTGTGTATAGTAAGTTGTCATAAATGATTTCTAATGCTTCTACTAAGAGTTCAAGCAGGTAAAAAAAGGTAGAACATGAATATTGAACTATTTTCACATCCATTGAGAACTTATACCTTTGTAATGGACTGTGCATGGTGGAGCTGCGTGACATCGGCACTCATGACGCTCATTTGCACTCATTCTGTACTTTCTCTAGACAAACAAAATTACTTTCAGCATTTCAAGCTGGCAAGGCACAAAAGCAAAATTACGTATTTATTTTTAATGGAGCAACACCAATGGCAGCGATGTCGTTACTGGCAATTCACTTCTCAGTTTCTGGCAGCAGGTCTGCAAGGTGCCAAGTACTTTAGCCTGGATCCAGCAGAGACCTTTACTTTACTTCCTTAGCGTTACTCCACACTGGATGAGAGGCCATCGCTTTTGAGGATCTGACCTCTCTTTTAATCAAATTTAACAAATCATAGTCTGCAGTGACCTTACCACACAAGTCAGCACGTGATGGCCAAATGTGAAAATGTGGCCACTGGCATAGCGGTTTGAATTTGGAGAGTTCCGTAAGTTTTGCCTTTTTAGATTTAATTTGTGAAGACGACAAGATATGCAGTTATGTTACCATCTCATTTTATAACTCTGTCGAAGTGTATGAGTAACCTGGGTATGGTAACTGCAAGCTTGTATGTATATAAACAGAAATACAAAAATGTAAACACAGAAGTGTTGTACTTTAAACACCCTTAGGAGTGTAGGATCCAAGGAATTAAAGTAACAGTGGAAACAAGTATAAGGAAACACAAGAATCTGTCCTGTAAAGAATATCTAAAATTGTCTGTAGTTCTTTACACCACTGTTTTAAATCAACCGTGGTTTGAAAGTTAATTGGCAGTTGGAAGGTAACACACTTTTTTCCATGCCACATCCTTAGAGAAACAACTTCAACATATACTTCTGGACTGTAGCTTCTTTCCTAAATTCACAGAAAAGGCTGGAATTCAGAAATGGGAGGGGGAAGAGGAAGGCACTGTAAAACATTTATGAAGAGGGATGTGAGCAATTGAAGAAAACAGACCATTAGACTCAAGGCACTTTCTGTTTCTAATCATTTTTCCATCACCCAGACATTTTTTTTCCCCAAAACAAGGAAGTGCAGTGTGACTTTTATAGCTATATCTCTGTCTGAAGTCACTACGGGTAGTCCTGTGCGTGATGCGACCACCCTCAAACCGAACACGTAGCCAACCGCATATACACAGACAACATGCTCCTTTCCTGGATTCAGCTATCAACACCACGTTCAGAATGCGAAACCCACCCAGTTTAAAACAAAACGAGTCTGTGTGCAGTCCATCTTCTCTTGCAAAGGATGGTGAGAAAATGAGACCATGGCACGGGTCCCCGTGATGACCACTATCATCCACCTTTCACATTGTTTTAATTGCCTCAAGGTGTTACTTGCATCTCACACGCATGAACTAAATGCAGGCACCTGGCTCCTTTTATAAGACAGAGTGATGTAAACGTTTGCCTCATTCTCTTGTTTGCCTGGGAAGTTGTTTTTTTTTTTAATGTTGCTTAAACAACTTTCAGTTCTGCATTTTCTAAGTATGAAATTGGGGAAGTTGGAAATTTTAGCTATCTTCTGAGTACCACTGT
Source organism: Phoenicopterus ruber ruber (assembly GCA_009819775.1). Classification (NCBI taxonomy): domain Eukaryota; kingdom Metazoa; phylum Chordata; class Aves; order Phoenicopteriformes; family Phoenicopteridae; genus Phoenicopterus; species Phoenicopterus ruber. The sequence goes on from CM020246.1 coordinate 84,860,055, forward strand.
ATAAGGGTTCTTTGTAGATTAAGATATTACAGATTTACCTAACTTCAGAATGATATTGAATATTGGTGTACAAATAATTACCCATTATCATTTAATTACAGCATAAGCACTTAATTCTGGAACTGCACAACATAGTAACAAATCTGCAGACAGTGCTTTACTGTGTTCATACACATATTACATCAGCTGGGTACTCATTTTAAAACAACTGGTGAAGATCTGCCTTAAAGTTTCTAGGCTAAGTGGGACGAATTTAGGAGCTAATCTGTGATCTCGTCGTGAAGTAGCGGCACAGAGCTGCGCGGCAGAGGTGGAGCTCCGTCGTTTTGAAATGAATGCTTTCAGTGCACTCCTTTAGTTTACATTGCTTCTACTTTTTACTTATTCGTAGCACAAGCTCAGATGACTTCCAAGCTTAGAGTCTAGTAGTAAATTCAGCAAAACAACAATTCCATTTCTAAAGCTCCACCCTATCTCATTGCTAAGTTTTACTTAAAACCACTATATAGTGATAGTTTATCATACATTTTAATATATAATTAATACTAATTTAAATTGATAATATAAAAGTGCAACATGAAGTGCTAAGAAGTTGATAAAAATCATTTTTCAGTGTTCTGAATCTGCTTGCCTACCTACAACTCAAAGATTTTCTTTCTTTCATAATACACTATAATATGGTTACAAGTGCATTGAAATTCATCTTGTTAGAATGGTAGTAATATATCCCACCAGGACTACTGTTCCTAGTAGCAATTTAAAATAATTATTGTGAGACTTGATGCTAGACATCAGGTTTGCAATAGAATTACAATGAGGGAAGTGTATTAGAGACAAAACATTGCTGGAAGAAAACTTCATAATGGCGCAATTTGGAACTAAGCCTCAATTTTACAGTAATAGATTCTCTTTATGATGGCACAAAGGAGTAAATGCACTTAGCAAATTTAAATCTATTATTAATCACACTTTGTGGATTGCAGTGCAGAAAGGAGAAAAGAAATTAGCTTTTTAAGTATGTTTCTTATATAAAACAAGTTCTACTATGAAGAACATTTTACAAAAATCTCCTTGTTATAGCTCAGAAATACAGCAAGTCTTCATAACTGCAGAGAGTTAGAGAGGTTCAAAATCTTTCTAAAATAGTTTTGCATGTCTTCAGGTCAGAAGTTAGTTACTCAAGACGGTGTACTCTACATCATCAAAGCACTTTTAGAAACAAAATATTCAACAAGAAAGGTGAAATAAATTTGATGTTCACGCTTGCTTGCTCTAATCACTCTTCTTAAATGGAGGGAGATATTTGTACTATCCTTGCTTTAATTATGTCACAATTATGGCAAAGCAAAGTATACACATTTAAGTATCTACAGACTGGTTCACACTTTTACAGACCACTGGATGCTTTCAAAAAGATATTTCAAAGAAAATAATGGAAAGTAACCCAATATGGATTTTAGGAAGTTGTCAAACAGCAGTGGAAAATGATAACATTTCTTAATGCCATCACTGTGAAAAACTCTAGTTTTTATAGCCTACATTGTAATTTTACATCTAACTTAAAAATAACACATGCATTCGGTGCCTCTTTTATTTCATGAATCACATTTTTAATAAAAATTGATACATCAATGTATTAGACTGGCAGATGCAGGGTTGTTTGGGTTTTTTTTCTATCACTGATCCTTTCAGTAAACAGAAGTCTGGCATAGACAGTTCAGATTAAAATAAAACTTCTAATTCCAGCATAAAGCAATGTGATACAGATATCTACCAAAACACCAGCATAGGAAAGCAAATAGTCATTGTAAATGTTTGTTTTAAACAATACATTTAGAGTTAATTAGACATGCATTTTATGGTTAATAAACACTTTAAAATAAACATTTATTATGTTTAATAAATTTGTATCTGTTATCTTTGAGAGGGAGATTAAGTTTATATTCACCTACATTTTACCTTGACCATTTAAACTGTGTCTAAAATTACTGATAGGCAGGGTATCTTCTGATCTTTAACTATTTCAGTTCCATGCAAGCCCCAGCCATTGCTAGGCAATAAACGCATGCCCGCACGGCAGCTTGTAAAGAATAGAGTTTCCAAAGCTATTTTTAGATGAACTAACTTGGATACCAGAAGCACTCTCAGCAGCACAAGCTTCATGTGGGCTAATTTACTCTGCTTCAGCAAGGAAAATTAGCCTGTGGGGAGCTCCAGACTGCTTAAGTTTCTGGTACCTAAGGTACCTCATTTATAATATCCCCTTTACTATTTTTGCTGCCTTGCAGGCTGTAGCGTAGGTATGGCTGGAGAAAGACACTCAGTGGCTCTATGAGACAAAAATCAAGAAATGGTTCTGTGTCGATGTCTTAACAGACAACGAATGAACACACATTACCCTGTACTTCTCCCATCATTTTTCTGCGGATGCTGCACATTTATTGAACCGGAGGACCATAGCCAGACCTGCAGAATATTACATGCTGTAACATCATGAATGAAAAGTTCAATTAGTCAAAATGGCTTTCTAAAAGAGAAGAGCTGAAGACAAGCAAGCCTCTTCTTGTTTCCACTTCAATCTGAAGAAGCAGACATCACTTAAAAGCAATAGGGGACAGATGGAACTACCTGATCTTTACCCATCACGTAGAAGAGGTGGTATAGCATTACTTGCTTCAATAGTTACTTGTCAAGTCTTGAGATAGCTCATTCTACCAAAGCAAAGATAAATCATTTTCATTTTTCTTAAAAGTAAAATTTTAAACTAACAGGAAAATATGACTCATGCACATCCACACACTTAAAAACAACCTCACAAACTAAAGGAGAAAAAAAACCCCCATAAATTAACATTCTCTTTCGAGAAATTCATCACTTTGTGGGGTCTGATTCAAGCTGTGAACGTTTGTTATTATCCTTATGCCTTTTCAGAGCCCAGCTTAATTTAAAACAAACTAGACAGCCAAAATTATTTGGGTATGTTAGAAATTCCAAAAGTTACCTCTTCACCATCTTTCCCTTTTTTATGCCAGCGTGTCAACACCCAATGATTATTTTCTTAACAAAAACAAACACGTCCTTAAATAGGTGTCATTTAGCACTCCTAAAAAAACAACTGAAAATTTCTCAAAACCTCACAAACGATCAGAACTACACACACAAATGCCTTGTAATGGTGAGATAACATATATCTGACGCAACTTGTTCAAAAAGACTCGTAGTACTGTGTGAGTCAGTAAACATAGTTCCATGTTTCTATCCTCAGGGATTCCAACAAGACTATGGCTATAATCCTGTTTATTGTCTTTGCCCAGTCCATACACAGTCATTAGTACAGTTTACAGCATAGGCAATGATAATGTAATTATAAAGCCATGCCTTATGGCTACTAGATAGAATATAAGAAGGTCTGCAGTCTTGCAACATTCTCTACATCATTAAAGAGCCCAGCCCCAAAGCACCCTTAAAAAATGCAGAGTTGACCACAGCTGGTGCATGATGTTTTAAAGTCAGCCTGTAGTCAAGGATTACACCCATGCTGTGTGTCACACTGACTCCATGAAGCATCTCTTCATCAAAGGCATCAAAGAATGGCATTTCTCACAGACTTTCATTCTCCTCTTCTCTGAAATATTCTGCCTAATGATCAGAGGTCACCAAACTAAAATACTTATTAGAGAGAAAACAAAAGCCTGTCAGTTTCTCAGGGTAATTTATGAATTACATAATGTTATGCTAAAGAACAAGAAAAACAGAAAATAAAATATATTGCAGTAGCAGTTCTCAAGATTGATGAAAACAATTCTGATAGTATGCAACTTTAAAGCCCAACAGTGCAATTTTGAATAATACAGCAGAAAAATGTTCCCATAGTGTTCACCTGACAAAATCTATTAAAACAGGAGTATATCCTTAGAAGACCAACTTACACAAATTCAAGACTACCAGTGCAATCATATACTTTTAGGATGCTGCTCCAAAATTCTATTTTTTGTCTTTTGACATTGTATTGTTTTCAAAACAAGCAAATCAGAATTATTTCTATTTATACAATAGCTACTCCAGGATAGGAGTAGTTGTCCTTACTATATCTTCTAGACTAGACACGTGGCCATCCACAATGTGTAAAAGGAAAAAGTTTAAGTTAAATCTGGTTTAATAATTTATGTAAGCTTAGCATATGTTGGTTCCACTTGAAATCTCCAACACTGGTTCAATGACAGCACAAATTTCTTTTCCATAATTAAATAATCTTGGGGCAAGTCCAAATTATGTGAAGCAGAGAACCCCACAGAGCAATTTCTGCAGCAAATGTCAGAGGTATTAGACTCTATATCACTTAGACAAAGGGGTATAATACATGCAGATTATTAATTTCTAATTGGACTAAGAGCAGGACATTTTTTGTCTCACATTATCATAGTTTCCAATTCTTAATGTAAAAGTGCATCTGCGTATTTCCCGCAGCGCCATGAACCGGGGTATAAGACAGGACAAGGAGGCTCTGTCACACTGAGTAATGCTCCTATATATATATGAAACTTGTAAGCATCAAAAACAGACACTAAAATTAGTTTGGCTTTCAGGTGAAACAGAGTGTAAAGCTTGTTTAAACAAGCTTCATATTTGCAAGCTTGCAACGAGGAAAGATGAGAGATTAGTTTTGCCCCTAAATGAACAAGAGTGAAGAATGGATCCATGGAGAATTACTGGCTACCTATTCAATATTAGCAGACGACTTCATTTCTGAAGTTAAAAAAGATGTAGACTGCAAAATAAGTCATCCAAAACTTTGGAGGCCTGTGATACGGTAAGAGTTGTAAATGCAGGCTGTTTTACCATCCTGAATAGGCGAATGAAAAGGCACACAATGACTCCAAATGGCAATCAGTTTAAAACTTTAAAAGGAAAATCAGTGAGTAGTTACCATGAAGCTCAAGATCATAAGATAACTGACGCTAATAGATCAGTAAAATTTTAAAACAATAGATATTGCATGAATAAAACAGCTGTAATTGAAAAGAAGTATACAAACTACATATTCTACACAGGACTATTGCCTTATGGGTTTAAATGAACCACTGTCTTTATACCCAGAAAGATGCTTCCCCTAAAATCAGTTTGTCCTTCAATATCTCCCTCCACTGTCTCCACATCACGCTGGCTTTGGCTGAATACAGGCTCTTTGCCGTGGTGGATCACTAGCCTCTTCCCTCCTGACAGTTAAAAATAATTTCTAAATTATTCCTGTTATGTGTGCTTGCATCTCCTAAGCTATATAACTTGTACATAACAACACCCCTAAATATATCCACTGTATTCCTCCTACTCCCGTCTCCAGCACTGTGATCTGCTTATTCTTCTCCAGCGTCTTTCCCACCTCTGCTGCCATGACTATCTTCTCACATGCCCCTTCTACTGCCGAGCGCTCTTCTCTGGAACCTTAGCCTGTATCTGTAACGTCTTGTCTCTTCATGTCTTCCCTTTCTTTCTTTCACAGTTGCACCTCTAATTTAAAACTTTATTGCTCTCAATATCATTACTCTGTTCCTCCTCTCAGTCGAAGTACTCAATTTTGACCGCTGCCTCTAAAAAACCCCTTTGCTTATTTTTTTTGGTGTCTTCTCTCCAATTGTCCCTTTACTACCTCCTCCTGCATGCCATGTTGCTGTCTTGGAATTTAGGTAAAAAATCTTTCTATTCCCTGTAAAAAATCTCTCTCCATTTTCAGACCCACCGTTCTGTCATCTGGGTGACTACCCCGCTTCATTATCCCAGCATCTTCTAAATAATTCTTCTTATTTCACTGTTTTTCATCCAGACTGTTACCTGTTCCTGACATATGCCATTTATATCCTCCTCAAATCTTTCTTTTCCATGTCCATGAATGTAGAACAGCACAAATTTTAGTACACATCTCACTGTAAGTGGGCTCTCTCATGCAGCAGTGTTCCCACTGGTCACAGTGCCACTTGCTTGCGTGGACAGGGATGAACCTTTTCAACTCCAACAGCCCCTTCCCAATTACTGTGTTACTGGTTCTCCTAACCCTCAGGGTGAAGTCTTTTTACTTCTCCACTCTCTCTCAGGTTTGAGTCGACAAAACGGCGCCTCCTTCCATCCAGCTGCCCTTCTTTAATCCCAATCCACGTGCTGTTAAGATGCATATCAACATTTTAATAGCATCAATAGTGCGTTAACCCCTTGGCTAACCCCCTTCTTACCATGTGGGTAAGAAAGCTGCGGGTAAGCCCTTTTAATGCTTTTTAAAATGCTTTTTAATAGTTAATTATTTGAGGGGCATTTTCTGAATTTGACTGTACCTGCCAAGACAGGGACAGTCTTCCACAAGCATTGTCTGTTCTTGTCTGTAAAGCGCCGTGTTCCTGTTTGTTCCTCTATAAATGAGCAGTAAGATGGAAATAAGAGCTGCAAAAGAAGTCAAACTTGAGGTGATTACAACTGAGAAGAGGAAAGCAATGCTACAGGGGGTAAAGCTTTGGAATACGTCTACTTTTACGGGTACTGCTTTTGGAGGGATGCTGACAATCCAGGTTAGCTGGGATGTTAGCTCAGCCTGCTTACAGAAACCAAACACATTTGGTCTTGACTGCAGCTGTCTGAAGAAAGATAGATCCTCTAGCGATTGAAATTCAAGACCTAAATGGGAAAAACTTAGTATTGGAAGGATGTTGCTGACTGCCCGACCAGAACTGGTGACACTGCCTGTGATACGCCGAGGGAGAGCAGACAGGGAGGATGCCGTGGTAATGGGAGACTCGGGCTACTCTCTCACACTGCAGATTGGAAAAATATCACATTGTGACCCCACGATATGACTAAATTTGTAGACATGGTCAGCAATTGATTGATGGAGCAGTCTGTTTAGCAGCCCATGAGAGAAGAAACAACCTTTGACTTGGTTTTGAGCAGAACAACAGACTTGATTTGAAATGTTATTGTCAAAAATCCACTCTGTAACAGCAGCTACAACGGACTGGCATTCAACCTTCTTGGACAAAGCCCCAAAACACCGCGCAACTGTGCCTCGCCTCAAAAAGCTGTGCTCAGCTTCAGCAACGCTGTAGCTCTGCTACGTGTGAAGACAGAAAGCTTTATATACCCGAGAGAGGCAGTTAAGAGAGTTAAATCCTTGCAGGCAGTGCAAAGACAAGGGGCATCTTGTCAGAGGCAGAACGCAAACGGTCACTTTGGAGAACAGATACGGCAAGGAGAACTTACAATAATTAGACAGGAGGGGAAAGGAAGTAAAGCAAGAAAGTATCATTCTGAATGTTGAAAATAGAGAGTACCATGAACTGTGGTATGTTAGTTATAAAAACACAGTGAGACAGTCCAGAAGAGAGTTTGAGTAACAACCCACACAAGGCGTTAAACCTTGCAGTACAATAATGTGTTTTCAAACACATCAGGAGCAGGAATTCTGCTTGAATGTTCACAGAGCTAGAAGACCATCAGTGTGCAAATGCCACAGGTTTTTTTCTGGGTTTTTTGTGGTTTTGTTTTGTTTTGTTTTCTTCTGAATAAACTGTGGAAAACTTGAGAAGGTTCCTACACTTGAAGCTTTCTTAATAAAGGTCTCAGCACAAAATCTATCTCAAATTGAATGTCAGTAGAAAAAATTACATGACAAATAGAGGTAAAAAAAGAAAAAGTAGCAAATTGCCAGGACCAAACAGTATTCACGTTATAGTTTCAAAGGAACTCAGGAATGTAGTAGCTGAACCACTAATTGTAATGTGCAACCTACCACTTAAAACCACTTAATGAAGGACTGGAATGTGGTAAATGTGCCACCCATTTTTGACATGTGTTCCAGGGAAACAGGTAAGCCTCAAGAGTGCACCAGGCCAGTTAGTGGATACTATAATAAAGAACAGAACTTGTGTACAGGTAGATAAATTACTACACCAGCTCAGAGTCAGCCCAACCCCTGGTAAAGGGAAGTCATGTGTATCCACAATCCAGCTTGTAAAGCAGATCTGTTCAATATAGCCTGCTTGAGTGTTCAAAAGCTTCTGACAACGTCTTTCACCAAAGCCTTGTAAAGAAACTAAGCAGTCATGATGGAAAAGAAAGGGTTGTGACACAGATAAATCTGGTTCAAACACAGGAGGACAGGTAAGGATGGATGGTCAGCTTGCATGTGCATGGCAGAGAAACTCCACAAGGACCCACGCTGTTTAACTTATTCAGAAATGATGAGAAAAGGGTGAGCGAACTGTGAGCTGACAGTCTGCTGATGACACAACACACTTAAAAGCGGTCAAGTCAAGAACTGATGGTGCAAACATCAAGAAAGCCCTTATGACTCTGAACTACCGGGCGTTAAGATGGTAGAGGAAATTCAGCAAAGACAAATGTGAAGTGACGTACAAGGGAATCTCAATCCTAACTGTACTGGTGAAATGATGGGCTCTGAGCTGGTTATTACCAACCATGCATTAGATCTTGAGGCCTTAAATAGTTCTGGGAAAATGTAAGTTCAATGATGAGTATTAATTGGGGGGGGGAAGCTGCCTTGTGGTTTAGGAATTAGATTCAGCAGGAAAATAAGTAAGAGTATTATACTATGCAATGGATGTAAATTCATGGCTTGCTCACATGTTGGATACTGTATGCACTTCTGGTTCCACCACCCCTCTGTCTTAAAAAAGAAAAAGGATACAGAAGGGTACAGTAGAACTGAATAAGGTACAAAAATAGGTGGGATTAGTTCAGGTTGGAAAAGAGATGGCAGAGCAGGATATAAAAGAAGTCCATAAAACCTTGAGCAGCATGGAATTAGAGAAAAGTATTCCACTTTACGTCACCTCTTCCAGTGAAGGAGGTGGTGGGCCTCAAGCGCAGAGAACAGCAGAAGGTTAGAACCAAACAAGAGGGGTTTCTTCACGCGATGCGCAGTGAGGTTATGCATTGCTGCGGGTGCTTAAAGTTTATGCGGACTCAAGTGGAGAATGGACAAGTTCATGGAAGAGAACTCTGTTTAAAGGAAGCCTTGAGCCAAAAGTTGTTGGAAACTGAGTGAATAGCCTGGGATATTCTGATATTTCAATTGGCTTTTGAAAAGCATGCCACGCCTCAACAATCTTCATTGTAGTAATGAAGGACAAAGTTGAGAAAACAGACTCAGTTTTTAAAAAGTCTGTTCATTCAGTAAACTATAAATGAGAGACTTTATGTCCTCAGTTTTCACAGTAGAAATGTGTCACTAAATTTCTTATGCAATATTCACGATGGCATCTACTAATGTCTTCTTTATTTTAATACACGGAGAGGTATTCGTACCATCGACTTTGGCTGCTTTAGGCATCTAATTTAGATTGAGTCAGAATACCTAAAATTAGTGCTACCTACATATAAAGGAGCAGAAGCAAGTGTTTCCAGATGGACCTAAATTAAATGCATAAAGGCAGAATTCATAAATACTCTACTTTACCTAGTCTTTGCTACCTATTAATATGGTCAGAGAGAAGAAAAACAATTGGAATGCTTCCCACATATATATCTACTCAATTATTAAGAAAAAAATTCTTACAATCAAGTATTGGCATTTTTTAATGCCTTCTGTTGACATTTCCATTACAGATCTATCTCAAGGCTAAACCGATACTGACAATGGCATTTTATGAGAGAAATAAATTGCACTTTTGTAATTCTTTCACTTCCAATATATTTCCTCACAAGCTAACTAAATTAGCAGAGTACTTAAAACATCAGTTTTAAAAAATATCTTTACCTCTAAAAACACAAACCAAACCCCACCTTTTATATCGTCTTTTCTTTTCCAATAACTTCACAAACAGAATAATCTGCACCCTTCAGGTTGTTCTGAGGCACATCAACAGGATCATTTACATGTCATGTATCACATGAAATTATAGAAACGATGCTCCACTTGGCATCTGCCACAGTTTTAGCTTAAAACAAAGTGCAGCTTCTCCCACATAGCATCCTGATTAAACAAATTAACTATGGCGCTGACTGCAAATGTACACACTAGAGTGTAAAAAATGAACAGATACAATGGCCAAGTCTGTATTTAATTTTAATTAAATTTCATTCTGTAGCTCAATTAATCCACAACTCCAAATGTCAGCAGGACTTAGGCAAATGGAATGACATCTGCTGCACTGCACACTGACTATAAAACCTTCACTGCATGCTAGAGCTCTGGAAATGTACCAGAAAAAAATATGAAATGTTCTTATTAAATACATATCAATGTATAGAAGTCTAATTTCAACAGAACATAGGAAAGATACTTGAAAGAAAACCTAGGAAAGTTTCTTTATTTCACAACTCTGGCTAATAATACTGTCTATCTGGAACTGAATACAGAGGTGTACGTTGATAATGATTTATTTACAATAGCGTTGTGTTATTTTAAAGTGATCTACTAAGAGAGATCTCGTAGCATACTGTGTGACTAAAAAAAATCATATTGTAAACACTCAACATTATTATTGTTGTTGTTGTTGTTGTTGTTGTTGTTGTTGTTATTATTATTATTATGTATCTGCATAGAAGTATTATCCAGAAGCTTGTGCTCATGCTTGAGAGCTGTAGGAAGACATTATTTCCATCACAGAGAAACTGATGCACACTTTTAACGGCATTAAGGTATTTCAATGGTAATCTGACATCTAAATATGTTTACAATGCCATTCACATGACAGGTGGATTAGAAGAGGAGTTGAGGAATTTGAGGAAGGGGAAAAGAAGACACTAACAGTGAAAGTAAGTTCACAGGCTCCCTGAGCCACATCACCATGCCGGCACCCCCGTTACTCTCATTTCTTTTCATCACTCTTTTTTATTCTAAAAGAAGGGCCCCATCTCAGCCATCACTTCGGATTGACTTTTATTACAAATGACAGACAAAGCAGGTACGGGTGAGGGAGCTGGGGACAAGGCCTGTGCATCTGAGATGAGGGAGAGGTTCCTGTAATAATGGTTGTGAAGTAAACAACCCATTTTCAATAAAACATTACTACCCATTTCAATGGAACTTATTTAAAATACACAACCAAGGCAAAAAGCAAAAATGAAGGGAGAAGCCTGTATGTATTTCACAGTACTTTATGCATAAAAATGTATTAAGATGTCTCAATTTTCCAAACACTGTCCATAGCTTCATTCAAAAAATATAAAATAATGATGAACTGCATGATAACGGCTGCTCTGTCGTAAGATCTTGGTTCTGCAAATACTTGAGTCAGTCAGGATACTGTGTTTACAGGACAGAGGCTGCCATTTATTTTTCAATTTAGTGATGATCTCTATAATTGCTTCCTCCTCCTATTGATAACCAAGTCATTGAACATGCTAAAAGCAAAATAGAAGCTTCCATGTTTTCCCTAAAAAAAATATCATTACAAGCCCTTCCAGCACTATTAACGGTGTTTTGTGCAGCTCTTGCATATTTTGGATGGTTGTAAAATTATCAACTGAAGCAAGGAATATACAAAATCATGTATTGAAAATTGAACTTTATGCTTCAAACACCTATTTTTAATCAGCTGAGTAGATTAAATGACTTCAGTCAAAGTGCTTACCTATAATAAGAATAAAAATAAAACAAAGAATACACAGACAGTTTCCAGGACTAAATTCCTATCAAAGAATCCAATTATTTCTGTTCCTTTTTTCTTCCATAAATTTTGAGCTTATTTTATGCCAAATACATTCAAGAGATGATAAATTTAAATTTTAATCATTGCAATAAACAAATCTAAATATGATTATACTAAATTATGATGATTACAATTAGATAATTAACTAAAGTACTCTCTAAAGTTCCTTAATTCATTTTTTCTTTCCTTTAACATTGCTTTCTCAAAGACTGTTCTCATGTTTAAAGAAAACATTTCTCTAAAATACGAACCTGTTTTAGAGGCAGTTGTATCTATTTATATCATTCAACTTTTCAGCAACAAATTTAGGATCTCCATCTAACAGAATAGCTCAGAATGGCCTAACATTTTCAAACAATGGCTTCACGGTATTTTATGTATATATTAACAGTGAAAGATTGTATTTTTATGACTACGTGCAAAGGTAGTATCTCCAAACATTGTAAAGAAATATCTTAAAAATAAATTATTAATATATACTTAAATATAAACAATATAGTCTTAAAACTATAAATCGGTGTGAAGTATTTAACTACAAGTATTTTACCCTTAAGGTTATATAAAGACATAATTACCAGTTCAGTTTCCTCTATGGTATTCAGAAGACAGGAATCCCAACACCATCGAAGTCAGTGGCACAACAGCTCCTCGTGTCAATGATGTGAAGATTCGACCCCACATCCCGTAAGTTTAACTTCCAGGTCTGTATCAGTGTAATTCGACTGCCTGTAAATCTACCCCCTCATCTCCACTGACAATATGACAGACAATAGGCCTTTGATTATTGACCTAATCATGCTGATTTTTTTTTAGAAGGAATTTAACATGGTTTCACGTAACTATCATATGGCACAAATCTGAGCCTGATAAAGCACCAGCTTTTAGGTAGACCATGGCAGAAGAGCGCAAGAAAGGATCTCGCTGACACTGATTTGGCAAGTGAAGATACACACTTTGTTATGTGATTGTTTATTCTGTAATTTTCTTTCCACTGTGGCTTTCCTGTCATACTCCAGTCACACAATCACAGAACTGTTTAGGTTGGAAGAGACCTTTAAGATCATCGAGTCCAACCATTAACCCAGCGCTGCCAAGGCCACCACTAACCCATGTCCCCAAGCGCCACATCTTCACATAAACTTTATCCTTAGTATTAAATTTTTTTCTATATCCCTTTTTAATTTTTTAGAGTATTGTTTTCCTCTCTTTCTTTTTTTAGGCCTTTCTTTTAATCTTTTGACTTCTTGCTTCTAATAATATCTGCAACCATCTCTTTTCAAAGTTCTATTTCAAAATTGACTTAGCCACTTTGGAAGCTTTTTGCTAGTGCTATCAAAAAATTATTCCATTGTTAGGAATTCAAGGAAAATTTCATCTGTAAATTTTGAGAGATCTGAAATTTTCTAGAGGTCCTGTTCATAACGCAGAACTAGGAAAGCTTACTGAAAACAAAAGAATCACACAATCCCAGAATGGTGGGGGTTGGCAGGGACCCCTGGAGCCCACCCAGCCCAGCCCCTGCCAGAGCAGGGTCACCCAGCGCAGGCTGCACAGGGCCGCGGCCAGGCGGGTTGGAATCTCTCCAGAGCAGGAGACTCCACACCCTCCCTGGGCAGCCTGTGCCTGGGCTCGGGCACCTCACAGCGAAGACGTTTTTCCTCCTGTTCAGGCAAAAAACACTCCCCCAGCTTGAGCACCTTAGTGTCACCGCATGGTTGCATCCAACTGGGATCCAGCTCCCCCTCCACATTAATATATCTAATTGTATCTATCCATATCTAAACACTGCCTTCGATAAAAAAATAATGCTCAGGAATAGCGAGTTTATGGAGCTCAGTATGTTTCCCAAACTGAAAATCAATATTCATGCACAAAGTAAGTGCATTACTGGAACAGCAGCTAAGATAGTCAACAAAATACTTTCATTTTTTCCTTGTGTCACTACATGGCACTATACATAAATAAACATGTTCAGTTATTCAGCCTCCTCTATGACAGTCAACAAGATTGCTGATTAGTACTACGTACCAAGTACACACTTCAGATGCGTGCCTAGTTTTTCTCTTACCGAGGTACGAAAATTGCAAGCTATCCAAGTGACAGAAAAACCTGGATGATATCCATCCACGTTGCTCCAGCCATCAGCAGTCACGAAGGAAGAACCTATTAAAGGCTACAAGAACTGCAGTGTCTATTCAAGCAAATACTCCCAGAGCTTCTACTTTTGATATCCAAAAAGCTGCTCCACCACATCCCCTGCTGTTGGCGTCACTGTAAAATTTCAGGTAATGAGGTAAGGGGCGCACTTGGGTTCTTTATATGCCAAGATGAGGAAAATTAATTTTAATGCTAAAAAGATGGGAGTACTGGTACAGACGGCCAGTAAACACTTCCAGCTGCTCTACGGTACTGGAATCTGGAAGGGGAATCCTGTTATAAACACAACAAGTACAGAATAGTCTCTTATATTCCATTAGTGCAAAAGTGGCATGGGCTACAGGATAAAGAGGGTATAGGAAAAAAAAAAAAAAAAAGAAAGTAAGATCTTTCTTTGTGATGGCTAGAATAAATACAATTGCTCAGGTGGGGAAAAAAAGTGAAATAAAAATGTTTCTGGAAAGAAGTGTGGTAGAAGTTGATCATCGTCATCATGATATACTGTGCTATCAAGGTCAATCACCAAGAGTTTTCTGTTCTTACAGCACAGTTCTACTTCCTAGTTCACAGCTAACCAGAGAAGATTTAATATGTGAACAAATACTAATGTTTAGTTGTTCCTTTTGTTTATTCCTTGACTGGTATGTGTGCACAATGGAGCTCACGTAAAACTGGACAATAAAAACTTTTGAATTAGATGTATTCCTATTCTTGATCTTTTGTCAACTTGCAGTTTTTTAATGACAGAAGAGAAAGATAGAGATCATGGATCTGGGTGCTTGTTCTTCCTTTGTAAATATTTTTTCTTGGTGTTTTATATTCTGATTTTACTTTTTCAACAGAAAAAAAGTTCTCTGAAGTTATTTTGAATGCAACATGTTTTATTATTAAACTTTATAACAAACATTTCTGGGAGAGCTATGGCTTGCTATTATTTATATATGTACCACATCATCATTTTTATGGATAGCATGGTCAATTTTGCCTCTAGCTCCTAGAATTTGATAATGATTTCAAAACTATTGCATCCCTTAAAAAACTTCAGAAAGACTGTACTAATGAATTCAAGCTTTAAAAATCAAAATAATGAAAATGCAAAGATCTTTTCACAAATTTGCTGCTACCAATTTTTATAATGTTGGAAGGTAAATATTAAAAGCAAGGTCTTATAAAGTACCAGACTTATCTAATTTTTTTCATGTAAAAACCAACTGATCTGTAAAAACGAAAGTAAACCAAACGTATTTCTCAATTACTAATACTAACATTTGTGGACTGGCTAAAAGTCACCACATCGAGAAACTAAAAAGTACACGCTAAAAAGCTGTAATTTGTCTCTTGTCCAATTTCACCATTATTAGCAGTATTATTAATAATAAAATTGTAGTATCTAAAGTTTAG
Organism: Phoenicopterus ruber ruber; assembly: GCA_009819775.1. Taxonomy (NCBI): domain Eukaryota; kingdom Metazoa; phylum Chordata; class Aves; order Phoenicopteriformes; family Phoenicopteridae; genus Phoenicopterus; species Phoenicopterus ruber. The sequence goes on from CM020246.1 coordinate 84,875,270, forward strand.
TAGGAAGGATACAAGTCTTTACAAAGTATGTAAAAAACGGTGTATAAATCTCAAGCCATGAAATTATTCTAAACAAAATTTACAAGCACAGCTCATTTGTACACTTTTCTCTGGTTAAAGTTTCACTCTTCTGGATTTTTATTGTTTAATTTTTTTTCCCCCTCCAAAATCTAAGGTAAGGAGGAGTGGTTTTGATTTTACTCTGTAAGCCATGTTCTGTATCAACGAGCTGTACGTATTTTGAGACAGACAATAGCACTGCTGCTAATCTGCCTGCCACTGACTGTCAAACTTCTGCCACTCTTCAGGTGAAACTCACAAGGAATATCACAAACTGATGTGCAGACAGATAAAATGAACACCTAATTTTCAGCTTCAAACTCACCATGTAGCCTCCATTATGCATTTTCTCAAACAGATTTTTACCCTAAATGTACACGTTTTTTTAAAAAAGAAATTACTACAATACACTAAGTGAAGACTGAACCAAGCTATTCATAATAGGTCAAAAAATATAACTCTCATTGACTCCCCAAGGCACCAACTCTTAACTCAGGATATTGCCTTATTACTGTAAGACCTTTAAAAGGCCAAAAAAGCAGAAGGGAAAAAGAATGTATTTTACTATCTGTTTTCTCCTCTTCATAGGAACTGAACCCAAATAAACACCTGTCCAAACCACTCTGAACTGCATAATAGTTTTCAGGAAGATGACAGCTCCAGTTTGACTAGCAAAAGCCTCACAGTCTGCCCAGCAACTCAGTCAACTTTGTTCTGGAGCCGTCAAATTTGTGAAGTTCTGTTACAGATTTTAAGCCTTAGCAGGCCACAGTGCCCCCAAATACTTCCAATGCTATAAACTCATTTTCCTAAGAAAGATTGTGCACTCTGGCTGCAAAATGGCAATCCCTTTGAGAACATGATGGCCAGAGTGGCCACACAGGGGCATCTCCACCCAGGAGACCAAACCCACACGTACGAAATTTGCTGGATAAGACAGTAGAGGGGGTGGGAGGGAAGGTGCAGGGACACAGTATGTTTCACATCACACGGGACGTGAGAAAAGCAGAACACACGGAGGGAAATCTCAACCAGGAGTCATTGATGTAATGACAAAGATGTAGCAGGTTTTACCAGCAGACATTTGGAATCGACAGTTCATTCAGAAGTTTCAAAACCATAAACAAATTTTCCACAAATGTGATGAAATTATATTGATGCTACATTACCTTGAGTTTGTTTGTGAATAGGTTTTCTTTCTACTTTAATAGCTTTATTGATGTTATTTTCTTCCTTGTCTACTGGTAAACAGTAGTTTTGAAAAGTTTCTCAGCTCTGTAGACACAAAGTTTATTGCTATTTTAAAGCAGAATTACATTCTTCATTTGCCCAATCTCCATGTATTGCTGACTCCATTAATGTTACTCTTTTCTCCTCATCCAAAAATTGTCTTACTTTTTCATTTGCAAGAATAATATCAGATTCCAGTGAAGTTTCACAGTGGAATTATATAAAGAGATACAGTTCAAAAGCAACACATTTGGTCTTTGGATAACAGATAATTTTTATGACAGCTGTCCTTCTTTAAATGTGTGTGTGTATATGCATGTATGCATACATATATAGTCTGAAGTCAGTAGGAAGCTATTCAAGAGTCATATACAATGCCTTAAAATAGTAGTAAAGTGAGACTGCAAAGCTGCACAGTAAAAGAGTCAAAAGGATCATCGGTATGAAGGAAATTGAAACACAAGTAGTACATGGGGCAGAATGAACTGATGCCAAAAAAAGGCTTTAACTTCTGGTTGTCTCTATGACTTTATCAATGTTTCTCAGCTTTCATTTCTGCTGTTCACTTTGAGCCTTCTGCTCTGTTTTAAAGCAAGCTTATTACCACAGAATCATACAATCACAGAATCGTTTAGGTTGGAAAAGACCTTTAAGACCATGGAGTCCAACCATTAACCCAGCACTGCCAAGGCCACCACTAACCCATGTCCCCACGCGCCACATCTACACGGCTTTTCAATCCCTCCAGGGATGGGGACTCCCCCACTGCCCTGGGCAGCCTGTGCCAGGGCCTCACAGCCCTTTCCATGAAGAAATGGTTCCCAAGATCCAACCTAAACCTCCCCTGGCGCAACTTGAGGCCGTTTCCCCTTGTCCTGTCGCCTGTTCCTTGGGAGAAGAGACCGACCCCACCTGGCTCCAACCTCCTGTCAGGGAGTTGCAGAGAGCGAGAAGGTCTCCCCTCAGCCTCCTTTTCTCCAGGCCAAACCCCGCCAGGTCCCTCAGCCGCTCCTCACAGCACTTGTGCTCCAGCCCCTTCCCCAGCTCCGTTGCCCGTCTCTGGACACGCTCCAGCCCCTCAGTGTCTGTCTTGGAGTGAGGGGCCCAGAACTGACCCCAGCACTCGAGGGGCGGCCTCGCCAGGGCCGAGCACAGGGGGACAATCACTTCCCTACTCCTGCTGGCCACACTATTTCTGATACAGGCCAGGATGCCGTTGGCCTTCTTGGCCACCTGGGCACGCTGCTGGCTCGTATTCAGCCGCTGCCGACCAACCCCCCAGGCCCTTTCCCGCCGGGCACTTTCCAGCCGCTCCCCCCCAAGCCTGTAGCGCTGCCTGGGGTTGGTGTGACCCAAGGGCAGGACCCGGCACTTGGCCTTGTTGAACCTCATACAATTGGCCTCGGCCCATCGATCCAGCCTGTCCAGACCCCGCTGTAGTGCCTGCCTGCCCTCCCGCAGATCAACACTCCCGCCCAGCCTGGTGTCCTCTGCAAACTGACTGAGGGTGCCCTCGATCCCCTTGTCCAGATCACTGATAAAGATGTAAAACAGGACTGGCCCCAGCACTGAGCCCTGGGGAACACCACTTGTGACCGGCCGCCAGCTGGATTGAACTCCATTCAGCACATTATCATTACATCTGCTTAATTTTATAGCCTGGATCTCCTATATATATGTGCTGGAACAGAGTTACCTATTTGTACTCATGGTAGAACACTATGCAGTTTATCCCTACGAGTGAATGTCAAGATGTTAAATGTTCTTGTGCCGTATTGCTCTATTCACAATAAATTACTTATTCATACCTAACATAGTGAAACAACATCAATGGACACAGTATCTACAGACCGTCAGAGAGACCGTTAGAGAATTTAGTTGTACAGAGCTCAAACTGTGAGGGGAAACATGAGGTGAACTTAATAAAACAATGCAAAAGCAAGGAATAAAGAAAAGGTAGTCTAGTCACACTAGCATTTTGGTCTGATATCACAGACTTTTAAAGTAAAATATTTCCTTTAAGATGTTAGAGCTATGGCCTATACAAAAAAGCTGCCATATTAAGACCTCCAGTCCAATTGTAGGAAAGCTTATTTCTGTGAAGAAAGCAACGTAAAAGAATTTATGCAATAACCCATTTTTTATGCACAGGTTCTGAGGACAAAGAACTTCTTCCAAAACCTCTGTGACCCCAATCCTGCTATCAAAGCTGTGCAGGCAGACCTGTCCCATCCCCATGTGCCATTTGTTGGGTTATGAGGATGCCCTACATGCAGGCGTTGGTCACTGCGAACCCCGCTAACAGATAAGAGTCCTCAAAGGTTTATATCCTGGATTATTATGCCTACTTTTTCCTGTTTTTTCTGAATAGCTGTTTTTTAACGCGAGGGGAAAAGTGCTAATAACATTTATTCTAAGCTTGAAACTGTTGGCTAACTATGCAGAGGAAGCACAAGAAGTTGTAAAATGCTCATTACACTTCAATGTAACTACAGTGACCTAAGAAGAAAACGTTTTATGCAGAACAAGTAGCTTGCACTACAGAAGCTTATCCACAGCCATAACAATAAAAAATCATTCTGTCTCCGGAGGTGAATTGCCTGAAGAATCTTTCTAACAAAACCAGATCCAAAAAAAAGGTTGGATACAATTAAATCCAAACGAGTAAGTCTGTAATATGCTCCTTGAGTTGTGCCAGACATGCTACACGGCATTTACATGCTCTTTTACATCAGAAGGCAAGACCTGCTGGAAGACTTATTAAGGTCTTATTAGAACTACCACAAATTCTTCCTAAATAATCACTATTGAGGGTTGATTATGTATGATATGCTATCAATACGCCAACTTCTTGCTGAGCAATAATTGAAAAGTAAAAAACTTACCTTTCCTAAAATTGTATTTTTTTACTACACTAAAAGCAAAATATACACAAATACAGAATCCCTCAGGACTCTTTTAGACAGATAATTCTTTGTGGCATTATAGATAGGGACATCATCAAAACAAACTCCCCTTAAAATTAACAAATAACTATAAAACTATAATCTCGGCGTATGAAAATGAACCTTGAATTCAAGGACAAAAATAGACTAGAATCATAAAAATTATGTAAGGAAAAAACGGTTCTGTTATAATTGTATGTTCAATGTGACAAAGGATCTCTCAACTGTAAATATGTAGGTTTTATTAAAATAACAGAGTAAAATCAAGTAAATTTTAAAGTATTTTCAAACCTTGTTTATATTATTAATAGTACCGTGAAATTAATACCATTAAACATTGTATTTCATAAAACACATTTGAATGTCTGAGGTGTAAAGGTTATTACTCATTTATACCTTATTAGATGCTTCCCTTTCTTCCATAACACTGTTCATCTGGCTTACACTTCATGCTCAAGTCATGCAGATTGGAGCTGACTCTCAATTACACAAAGTCTTTCTCCAAAGATGACAGTCCAAATACAGTAGAGATAAAATACATCAAGGTTTAAAATAGGTCCGTTCAGCCCCACTGCCGCTTCATCATGAAATGATATAATTCACTGATGCCTCTGCCTAGCCTAACATATGTTCTATTCACAGCCTGCGTCACTCTTCATTTGTAATTATTTCCCTTTTTTTCCCCCCATCTTGTAATACTTTGCTTGGTTGAAGACAAATACTGAAAAGAAAAAAGAGTATTATCATATGATGACCTGTTCCAGGGTGTTAAGTCCCTGTCAAGGTTTGATTTTAACATGGGGTATTGATGACAGTACATCAATTCAGGCATCATGTCTGGAATTAGACTATATTAATTATCACTTGAGTGCAGTATGCATGAAAGTGCTGTTTCATTGACTAAAAGGATCTGACTGAATAAAAATCCATTTCTCATCTGGTTGCTTATGGATAAAGACATTTTTTCTCTTTGCTGTGGATTGTTCTTTATTAAATATGATATTTATAAGATTGAATAGACTGTCTCATTCAACAACAGATATGAATATTTTTAAACAAAGAATATTAAATCCATTGTTTTGTTGACAACTGCTTAACAATGTATCAAAGTTTACAATTTAGACATTACATAGCAAAATACATAGAGTATATATAATGTGTATATAATATGTATATGTATGCGATCGAAACGTTATTTTAAAACATAAAGGATTATGAAAAAATAAATTTTATAATGACAGGTAGGTGAAAAAAAATCCTATATTTCCACTTATTAAGAAAGTGTATTTTACTGTTGAAAATTGTTCCTGATTTTTCATTTAATAAAAAACTGAAGTTCAAGATCACTGAAAAAACTGTCAGTGTAACCTAGTTACCCAGAAAAATTCTCCTTTATGGCCCTTACTATGTAAACTATGAGTTAGCTGCAGAGTAACTTCAAGGAGATCTGAACTTTCAAGTGTAAATATCTGCAGAGGTAGGTAAACCAGCATATGGTAATATAATTACACTCAAAAATTTACCTCTCTATGTAATTTTTTTTTAATTTATATCATTTTTGCTGATCATTCAGAAAAGTGAGTTTCCAGTCCTCACTTTATGTTAGGTGTTAGCTGCCTCATACATTTGCATTGCCATAGTGAAGTGCCATAAAACATCACCACTAAGGCCATCGCACAGATGTTGCTCATGGTATCTAAACATTCCCTGGTGCATCAGGGGTTCTTCCACCCTCTTTTTACCATCCAGCTGGGCTGGGGATGATGTTGGGAGAAACAGAAGCTAAAAGAGTGGGACTTGCTGGAGAGCCTTGCACTTAACTGCTAATACAAGCTGTTGACACATAATAGAATTATGAACATTTTTATTAGTTACATTTAATTAGTTACACAACTTGTATCTACTATCTATAGATAGTAGTATAGTGTATCTATCTATATCTGTATTTAGAGTTTTCCTTAGAGACTCCAAACACAAGAGAACCATATTATGCTCTTAATTTTTAAAACCCATGTTATACAATTAGAGATACAAGGAATTGGAAGAAACTAATTCTTAGGTTAGTAGTTATCCATAAAATTTAGGTAGACTCTCCAATTAGCAGCATAATAAACATATTGAAATTAAGAAAGATACATTCCCAACATTTTAAATCTTGCTTAGTCACAGTACTCAACTACAACCAGAGATCAGCTTTAGCTAGTTTTAAAGAGTCACAAGGATTAAAAACTATAGCCAATCAGAAAGGCACACTAAATTATACCTTATCTGATGTTTCAGTAAGCAATGAGTTTCGATAATGATAACTTTCACTAAAGGGATAAGCTAGAAGGTGACGCTGGTCATTAAGATGGCATCAGAAAAGGGATTCAGAAATCCCAAAGATCTTCCCATCAGCTAGGAGATGACATCTTGTATTGCCATAGCAGATGATACAGAGATCTTTTGCTTGTAAATCAGGTAAATTTTATGGAGAATATTAAACTTCAAACAATGGACCCTATGGGATCAACAGTCAGTGCTCTTCTGCGTTTGGCAGGAAGGGGAAACCACCCCATTTTACACTCTTATCCTTTCTAATACCCGACTCCCCTTCCCTCCCCAGGCAACAGATAGCAGCAAGCAGGAACTCTTTGCTTGCTCTTCACCAACGGGTCGTGATCAGTTCCTCTGTTCCCACAATCCTGCCCTAGAAGCCTCTCACTTCTCTCACTCTTCCTACCTTTGCCTGAGGATCTCATTCTGCATTCCCCGAAAGGACTTCCAGATTGCGACTGCACCTGAGCGATGCTGAGCACGGCTAGGTGGGATAACAGCTGTAGCGAGGATGAGAGTATCCAAGCACTTAAAAAATTACCAGAGGTAAAAACTTAAATCTTGGTTTCTTCCAGAAGAAAGCAAAAAATAATACATGTAAATGTGTAGGGCAATGTTTTCATAACTTGGGAATACCTGAAAGACAAAGAAGTCGAGATTGCTTTCCCTTATAGAGGAGGGTGGCATGACAAAGTGGCAGATTAATATGATTACACTTGCTCTGCCTTCTCCATTGCGTGCTCCCCAGTGAAAAAGTCATTGCTTCCAGCTGATGGGCCTGTAGTAGCAGAGGTGAAATTAACTAGTCCTCTCCCTTCTTCTCCTCCACCTCTTACTTGGTTTGCAGGCATACCAAATCCTTTGACTTGCCTTACAATTCTTACAGCCCTTGCACACTAAAAGCCAACCGCTTGATCCTCGCTTTAGAACGCTATCTGCAGAAAATTATGATGTGAATGAATGGCACCATTCATTCAAGTCAAAAGAGAGCCAGAGAGTTTACTGTACAAAACGGAGGTTGATTGACAACAGAACGCTGCATAGGTTATGCAAAACCAGGGAGGCTACAACGTGGGAATGAATGAACGGGAGCTGCGTGCTGAATGGGTGACTCACCACACCTACACCCTGCAGCGAGGTGCTTGCAAATATCTCAGGAACAGCCTCAGTAAAACATCATTATGCCAACAGTTAAACTCCATCAAGCCCTAGGAAACTATAGAGATTATTTTAATACTTTAAAATGTTATTACGGGCATTATTTTAAAATACTTTTCCTGATTAAATACCAACTGCAATCTGCTACCTCAGAAAAACTGCCAATAGAGCTCCATGCTTATTTGGATGACTCAGTGATCAAATTAAATCACATTATCTTTGATCTTTTGGTTACGGTGATGTAATCAAGAAACTTTTGATCTGGGAGTAACATCTTTTAGCTTGCAGCTGTCTTCTATGAATATTTGCTACATATCCGTCTTTGTATGTATAATATAGTCATTGCTTCCTGATGAGAAGTAACACGTTTTCATATCTTTCCTGAAGTAAAAGGAGCGTGATATTCAACCAACAGATCTACAGAGGCTGAAGGAAGAAGACAATATGCTTTGGGGTAAGAAAGAAAAGTAAACATCCATCAAGACAGGCTAAGAGAAAACATATTCTGACTGCTTCAAAATGTCTGAACCCTGCACCATTACAGTTGTAGAAACATTGGGGGGGAAAAGGATCCGCTGAAGAAAATCAGATCAAGAATAAACAAGACAGCTCACAACTCCTTCTCACATGAACTTGCGCTAGAAATGAATCTGAACCTGCGATCTAAACACACCAGAACTTTGGGGGCACATCCAAGATCGGGCACTTGAGATGTTCATCACCTAGACTGTATTAAATATATTAATATTGTTATTAATATCACTATTAAATACACAATATAAAACCAAGGAACTGTTCACTAGATATATAATGCAAGGGAAAATGTGCCACCAGTGTCTCGTTGGCAGCACACATCACTTCTATTAGCAAGGAAAAGTGGAGCTTAGACAGTCCACATAATTAAGTTGACTTCTGACTTGTTCTCCTTGGTCCCAAAGATACTGCTGCTTACTTTCCAACATTTTGCACTATAGATAAGCATTTGAAATCAATGAATCTACAACTGTGTAGAAGAGTTTGTGGGAGGGTCAACACAGAAGAATTTAAGACATTGATTACCCCACTCAAAAAACCCTGCTGGCACGTATACGGGTCTTTTGTCCATAGTATACTACACGTTTTGTTTTGTAAGATACACAAATGGTATGTTTTTATGGAATTCAGCTTCATGGCAAGTTTCCTCTCTTATGCTAAAATTAGTTATTTAAAGTTGCTGATTTCTGTAGAGGCCGTTTGAACTTTTTATCATGATTCAAGACAGTCTCATCCATCCCACAGGTTAATAATCACAGTTTGCAGACATCCGTTCCTCTGACATTTCTGACTTGAAATAGTCTATTATAGGGTATAGTCTAACAATATAAAACTTGAAGAACAATTAAATGATCTGAAACCTACACCTTAAGGCATTAGGACACTATTCATTTCTTTACTGGTTACTGATAGCAAGATGGGGACGATTCTTCAAACAAGGAGATTGACTGGTAGCACTGCGGGTAGAAAAAGAATACTGTTTCTGGACCTGACGTACTTACATCTGTAGCGAGCAGGCAACATTGCAAGGCATAACAGAACCCTGAATAAGGATGAAGACTACATTAGGAATGCTTCAAATTCTAAAACATAATCTGAGATATTATGAAAAGTTTGGGTTAACCATTTAGCAATTCAAACCAAAATATTTGTCCTGTTTTAAATCTTTGTCATAAAATTATTTGCAAGTTGATACTATTACTCTAATTTTTCCCTAAGTAGTTCTAACAAACTTCCTTGTTTTGCTTTACTTGCTTCGCTAGTAAAAACTTCAAATTTTCTTCAATTAAAGTGAAAAAAATGGTTCCTCACATATGTAGTGCATTGATTATATTCCACTGTTTTAATAGAATTTACAGTTTTATATTAACTATAATAGAGAATACTGGGACTAAGAAAAGTTGTAACAAAACCTTTCTTTGAATTCTGTGGTGAATCCTTCTTGCTTTTTAATCCATGAAGATTCTTCAATAGTTATGAAGAGTAGAACAATCATATAGGAGAAGCAAGAACAGAAACTGGGCTGGTTATTCAAGAACTTAATGCATACCTTTGCATGGTTAGGAGGGACTTACAAACCTAGGAAGTAACTCTGATCTCACACTGAGGTAACCAAGGTAAAATTGCTGCAGCAAGATCAGGTTGAGACATCAGATATTTTTACCTAAAATATTTGTATGAAGGTTTTTGGGGAAAAAAGAAAAAGGTAGAAGATTTTCCAACATCTTCTATACAGTTCGAATACTTCCACACTTTGTTCTTTATATTAAAGCATGCATTCTTTATATTCAAATCCTTCATATTAAATCATTGCTCCAATCACATGCACCTTTGGCCATGAGAGTTCTATATCACTCAGAATACCACTGCTAAGAAGCTGTCTGGTTTTGCCAACAAACAGTACTTCTCAAGAAGTTTATGCATCTGCATTCTTATTTCCTTGCTTGGCATCTTATGACTTCATAAAATAACTTCTGACTCAAAGCAAGCAGACCGCTGAACTCTAGATCAAATGCTTATTGTAGAGATCAAGATTCAGGACATTACGATCCAGCCACTCTTTTAAACAGATTATTCTCATACTGAAATAGCGGCCAAAGATTATCCTCCTCCATGACAAGAAAATCAATTAGTGATTCTGGCTTGACCAGAAATCCCCGATTCCAAGACATTCTTTTGCTTGCTAGAGAATAACAGCATTAAGCTCATAAACTAAGGAGCAAGAACCTACTGAATATGTTAACTCTTGTACACTGGCCTCAACCATCACTCTCTTAACCGCTTTGTATGCATTTCACTTTGTAAGTATTTTGCAGCACTTCATAATCGGGTATTTTTTATTGGTATTCCACATTGAAAAGGAAATGTGGCAAATTTGTGCACAACCAGCAGAACGTAAAAGCAAGGATGCAGTCATTTTCTCAAAGGCTATGTTGACGCTTCATTATAGGCCAAGATTATTCTTTATCAGCCTCCATTGCATCTGGCAAGGTCTATATCAAGGAGTTATTAATTATATGTTTTTTTATCAATTATGAGTAGTTTCAGCTTGCACCAGAGCCAAACATCCACCATTACATGAAACTATTATTCTGTTCTATGTAGAACAGTAAAAGAGTACTGAGGAAGACTTCTCCAAAAAATTGTTTTTCTATGGTCTAACATTTTCACAGTTCATTACATTCACTCCTCAGGGAGTATTGTGCAACAAAAGAGTTCCAGTCCAATGTTTGTGAATCTCACTAGTGTCTTTCTACTTTACATCTGAGTAATAAATATCCGTTGTCAGTACTGACTGGAATAGCGAACATACTACTTCAGGAAAAAAGCTTCCCTTTCTCTTTCAAAAATGAAGGAGTGCCAGAACGAAAGTTTGGCAAAAATGCACTGAGATTGTACTAATTCATGTTAACTGTTGCTCACCATTAACCTTCCCTTTCTGAAATAAACTCCTGGAAAGCTTACTGGAAAGCCAGAAGAAGTGTGTCTAACGAATAGTGTTACATGCTCAGTGCAAACGGGACAGGCTACGGAGCTGGAAGTGGCACTGCCGTGTAATTTTCTCTACCAGTGGATAGAGGTTGACATTCATTTTAATCTTGGGATGTCTCCACAGCATTAATGCTATTGCTATAATTCATAATACTATTGACTATAAATAATGGCTATCCCTCTTAAAAGAGACGAATGAATTCCCAGTTAACTTACTAAAATGGAGTAAGTCATCCCTCAACATGCCTCCTACTATTACCAGTCAATATACTAAGTCCCACAACTTTCTGTTTCTTTTCATTTCTGCATGCAGCCACTGAATGATCTGGAAGAAATATCACAGAAGGAAGGACCAGCGGTATATTGATGATGTGACAGTGCTACTTATCCATCACCACCTACAGCTATATCAATATCACCTACCAGCCAGTCAATGGATGAGATCAGATCAGAAATAGAGAGTGAGCTGCGTGAAGGGGAATGAAGAGCATGACAGATAAGCAGAGAAAAAGCGTTTCAAAGGATTCACAACGAATGTACAGTTTCCTTTGCTGGGAGACATACATAATATTGGTCAATTCAATTCATGGATGAGAAGTACTCTTGGATTTTTCCCTGACAGTAAGTTTCTTCCATTACTAATGCCTTCAGTTTCTTGTTGCTAGGAAACTTCTTTCAATCCTGGTGGACGATCATAAGATCATAGGAAAATTCAGGTTGGAAGGGACTTTAGGAGGTCTTTAGTCCAACCTCCTGCTCAAAGCAGGGTCAGCCATGAGGTCAGACCAGGGTTATCCAAAAGTGGCTGAATGAGTGATGTCCTAGCCTCATTACATCTACTTCTTGGCTGGGCTATATGCAATAATTGGACACAACATTTTCATTCTAAAAACTGGCTAGTATAGTGCATTTTTCCTTAACAAGATGTGCATTCTTAGCATTAGGGTTCTTAGCTGGTGTATTCTTAACTCTGAACATCTCCACTTGCCACAGTGGCTTCCCCTACAGTTTAAGTGATGTTCAAAGTCTGTTCAAATATTAAAAAGATGTCAGCAGCTTACCTAAAAGACTGACTAAAGCTAGGCAGTAGTCCTCTGACCTAAAGAAACTCTCACAAAAGGGAAAAAAGCTTTCTTGGGGTTAGTCTGAGACTGCCAAATGCTTTCCCACAGGAGCTACAGATCATCAGAAATCCCATCACTCCAAGTATAAAGTTCACTTCTGCGATACAATATTGTTATAATTAATATGTATACTTAGATATACTTCTATATGTAACAAACACTATCTATATTTGTTGGTACATGTATCTTGCTCCATAGATTTACAGAGCCTAATTCCACTGAACACACATTTCCATTTGTAAAAGAATGAGACAAGAAACTTTATCTTCATAGACTGATACGGTACTAAGACATTCTGCTGTGGGTTTCAAAGCCATGATCTTCAGCATATATATATATATATATATATATATATATATATGTAACTTGACTCTCATTTACTTCCAGATAAAAGCCCACATTTATTGGGAAATAAAGATTTCATAACTGAAACTTAGAAATCCCTTGGCAGAAATGAGGCAAATTTCCGAAGAGAAGCATAAAATAATGAGGGTATTTAGGAATGGCGTATCTGGAACAGAAATGCACACTAAAATATTAGCTTTGCCTACACTGGAGTCACTCAGAGAAAGAAAAAACTGTTTCTATGAAGAACTAAAATACATAACTTTGTATCCTAAAATGTACTGCCTTAACTTTTTCTTTACATATTTTCGTTTTGCAGTCATGATGTTCTGGATAAGGAGTAAAATATTGTGAAAAATGAAGGAAATCCTCAAGTACTGACAATGCATGTACTGTGAAATTTAGACCCAGATTAACCTACATGTTACCTGTACAACTGGTTTATTCATATACTGAATGAAACTACCAGTATAACATCTTCAGCATTTTTGATAAATTTGATGTAATTAGCTGGCATGAATCACAATGACAATGGATTTTTATGCATACTTAATTTTTTGGTATTTTTATGTGTCCATAATAATGATAGACTCTTGCAAAAATAACAATGTAGGTCGCCACACAGAGTGGGTAGTAATTAAATCCACTTCCATCTTTATTAAGCATTTTTGTTACCTCTTTCTTGCAAGCTTCTTCATTCAGCAAAAATTTAGCTTATTTCAACATCTGCAATTTATTACTGGAGTTTCTCTCATCTTAAATTCATTGACTAGCTCCATTCTGTTGCAAGGGAGTTATTGTCTACTTGCATCAACATTTTTACTTCTAATTATGACAATTAATCACTGAGGAAAATATCATTAAAATTGTGGATTATAAAGGAAATAACTCAAATATTGGCTAAGGATTTTTCATCTTAGTATGAAGGGAGAATTGAGAATAACTAAAAATGGATTTGATGTCATCCATGGCTTTTTAATGTGCTATGCATCATAAAATGACAAGTACCATAAGAAACATATACCACATCCCTTTAAGTTTTCATTTCTCCTCATTATCATAAAAACCTAGAACCGATATTGATCTAACTATGAGATTCTGATTATTTCCTGCTGTGACGCAATAAGTCCTATTTATATAGACACGGCAAGTAGCTCAGAAGCTTTCTTAGGATGAGAGAACATATTGTCATGGAATATGAAGATTCTGTATGTTGTCTTTCAATTTTTTCTAGAAATCTACAACAACTAAACTCTAATTTATTTTCCAATACTGTGGGTACACTACTGATTCTTCCACTTGTCTAATTTTTCCTAATTGTGTATATCTGTTGTCTCTTCTGAGCGAGAATATAGATTGACTGTATGTCTTGAATACAGTTTATTTAACTGTGTTGCTTTTCACAGATTTCATTTTGGTTTTAGGTATGACTCAGTGATCTCAATGCATATGCAGTTTTAAAAAATTACAGATTAAAAAATTTACTACTGGTTTATTTAAATTCATACATTTGCATTTCTACAGATCTTATGTAATTTCACTTTCAGAATGCATTCTTTTATGGTTTTTTTTGTTTGTTGGTTCAAGTCAAGGGAAAAAAAATCATTCTCAATAGTCTAGGACTCTTCCGAAGAAACAGTTTGAACTGTGAATACTTTTACTGGGCCGCTACTTCGTTTTGGCAAGGAAATGGACTGGACTGCTTTAATTGGCAGCTGGAAAGCCTGACTCGCTCATGTTGGCGTGCTGCCAGAATATTAAAAAAAAAGTCCTTGTTTGGGGAACTGGTGGGAAGGAGTGCATTCCTGTTTCTCAGTCAATGACAAATTCTCCTCCCATCTTCCACCTCATCATTATCTGTTCAGTTGAAGCTACTGGAAAGGCATCTTTTACTAATTGATGATGATAATATTACATAACATTTACAGGCCTCTTTCAGAATTGTGACTTTGTTGTTCCATCCCAACAGAATAAATTCATGCTAAAATTTTACCTTGTTAGCGCAACCATGTTTACAGTACTTTACAGTAGCACATGAGCTACAAATCAGGACCAATTTTATCCTCCAAAAGAAATTAATATTTTACTGAAGACTGTGATTTACGGTGAGTTAGCAGAAAGCCAAATAAAGGACAATATTTTCCTTGTACTGCTTGTATGCTGACAGCTACAGGTTATGGTATTACAAGTCTTAAATAAAGTCATTTTATCGTATGCTTGAGGTCCCTGATACAGCTCCAGGTTTCTCCTACTTCTGGCTCCTGGCCAAGTGTATTGAGTGGGGCTGGTCACACATTTTTCCTGCACTACTTCAGACTATTCTGTCCTTGTCATTCTGTCCAGTAGCGATGGTTCTCCCTCCTGGATGCTGGTGGCTCCAGGATTCCAGGTATGTATGTGGGACTTGAAACTCATTCCTCAGGAATGGTTCAGATTTGCTACTAATACACAAGCCACATCTTTAGAGCTTAGTGCTGCTACCTGTAAGTAAAAGACTGCCTGAATTTGGTAGAGAAAAGCACTTTGGTGACAAAACACAATTCAAACTTTCAAATAATTGCTTCAGAAACTGTAAGAAATAAGACGATTATAGATCAAAAATTGCATTTTTGCAAGTGATGTAAGAAATACGGTTTGAAATACATAGCAGAGGGCAATGGGTATGAGGGAGGCCTTTACTGCTGTAATAATTACCCTATGCATGAGGAAAGAACCCTTCAGGTTCTGCAATCCTATGTAGATTTTTAGGCAGAATGGTTTAAAGTAATGGCTTCAACTGTTGCAAGTAAAGACCAAATCAATACTTCGGTTCTACTTTGATCCCTTGGCGTGTTTTCCTCTATGTGGCCTTCCCAGTGAAGGTGACTAGCAAGACCCCACCTAGGATCCACCCAGCATTATGGAAGAGCACGGAACGGGGGTATTCAGCTCCTACACATCCCTTCACACAGACTCTGTTGCAAAGTGGAAGCATCATGTGGAGCAGCATGAAAAGTCTGGATGACAGGTGTTGAGTGATTAAATATCTCCAGCTGGAAAGTCCACAGGATCCTGAGCTAACATGTGCTAGGAAAGACAAATGACTGCCTTTATTGTAGATTAATTTATAAGACATGCTTTGTTTACACTAGAAGTTCTTTGTGGGCAAGTATTTTTTCAAATTTGGATTGTGGTCTACAGAATACTAACTGATGGTGCGGGTAGAATGCTAGTTTTATGCTCTTTCTGAAAAGCAAGAGAAAAGACCTTTTATGGGTTTAGATGTGAGAAGGGAGCAGGGAATATTTTGTTCTTGGCTAGCCCTCCCAGGGACTTGTGAAAAGTCTGTAGAGACTATAATCTGCTCTCTCTGAGACTTTGAAACCCTGGAGAGGAATGGTGCTACACAGCACTCATAGCAGCTATCACGTTATAGGCATTGCGGGAGCTGCTAAATTGCTAGGGTAGGAAAGAAGCAGCTAATTCTTTGAGTGCATCCGACCAAGGCTGATGTTTAGGGGAATGCAAGGCAACTGTGACCCTACTTCCTAACAAAGAACCCAAAACTTAGATGGTTCTGTTTAAAATTCACGAGATTTTCCAGTAAAGTATATTTTCCGATATATTAGCAATACACTTGCAATATATCTTTTATTGTGACACATATTTTTTCCCTGACAAATTAATTTCAAGTGTGAAAACACAGAACTTGGAGAGCCACAGATGGCTCCCTGAAGAAAGTCAATTACTCCTGGTCACAAGCACAGTCCAGTAAGCTTCAAAACCTGGGTCATAATCCTGAACCTCACAATGGTTAAATCACTGTTAGTCTAGAAAACCTATCACAGCTTCCTCTGAGGTCACTGGAATGAGATCCTGTTAGGGACAAGATATTGGTACCGAGCACATGAGATCGGACGCAGTAAAGCAGCTCCTGCGTTGCACGGCCAGGCAGGTGTTCCACGTTGCAGTACACGCTTTCAGCTAACAGGCTGTGGAGGAAATCTGCCTTTGCCTTAGTCTGAATGCGTGTGTCTCACTCGCTAAAGTGAAAACACTTGCCACAGAGGTGCAAAGAATTCCACAACGTTTTATGGGGTTTTGTCAATTAGTACTCATTAAGTGTTGTATCTCCTCTAATGGAAGGTACTACACAATGTTTTAGTAGCAAAAATTTGTATTAGATTTGTTAGAAATGAGCAAGCTGGACTTTCGATGGTTCTAGATTTTTCTGTGAGTGATAAACCTGTCTCTCATGTGACTGACAGAGAGAATATATTGCTTTAATTTTATTTTGTTCCACTCCTGCAGAATGTAGGTTCTCAGTTTAAGACCTTGCTTGGCTGTAACCTGGGGAACGTGCCATTTGCATCCTGACCTAGCAGAAGGATTTCTGACATGGCAAAGACTGAAAATATAAGGACATCATTGATTTAATTTTAAACTTCTCCTTTGAGACTCCTATGGCTACAGTGGACGGGCTTTCTCAAGATCTTTCAGCTCTGTTCTTATGCTAATCAACAGTAAAACTTGCATTTTGCTCATCAACTGAATAAAACGTTTAATTGTACCTATCCAAGGACATAACAGTTATTTTGATGGTAATTTAATACTTCTATACAGCCATGGGTGGGTCCCCATGGTAATCTAGCAAAGTAATGGCAATTTAGCTAGATGTCCTAGAACCAGCTTTAAACTAGTTTTCCTGGAGAGTGATAAAAGCAATTGCCAGCAGCAGAGGTTTTAATGCAGGCTATAGAATCCTCGTGCTACTTTAGATAAACACACACCCCCAAAAGTTTTTCCAAAGGTCTATACCTGTACTGCATACTGCTTAACCAATTAAAGAGTTAACACAATCCCAAACATACACTTGTTTTATTGCTTGAAGTATTTTCAAAAAGCTCAGCGTGCATATTAAAAGATACACAGGCTGCTTGCTTTTTTTTTTTTTTTTTTAGAAAAACATAAAAAAATTTGGAGTAGCAAGGGTGACCTCCAGTGTGCAATAAGTTTATGTCATTACATCTTATATGTAACAAAATACTTTCTTGGCCTACTATTAATTTTGATCATCTTACAAAACTAAATATTTACTTTATTTCTTGTGCACAACACAGAAATTCAAGACATTGCTTTCTGCTTTGAACTGTGATTTTCAGATAACATTCTGAGCTTCTCTGCACTATAGGGAACACTATAAAAAACAACTGGCTAAACAGAAAAATTAGAAGATTTGTTTCTTGCTCCTGTCCAAATGCAGATGATCATAGCCCAAAATTTTCTTCTAGAATAAGAGTAATTAAAATTAATAAATGTATTACAGAAGCTTTTGTATTTTTAAGAATACAAGATCATTACAGATTAATAGTGCAACTACTATGTACAAAATACCTCAGCTCACAGTTCAACTCACATGCATTTCATTGCAAACCTGTGCAAATTTGAAAGTATTCAGGAATTCAAAGAAGCCCAAACTATCATAAGAACTTATGCAAAAGATATGCGTGGGTATCTTAGTAAGTTAACCATTTGGTACAGTGCCTAATAAACTCCACAAAAACCTACACTGAGTATCATCTATTCAAGACAAAAGTAAAGCCCATGTTCCAAAAGGTAAATTCATTATATTGATGAGTTGTGTCAGATGGATATCTTTGAATGAAACCTTTAGTCAATGGGGTGTCTTTAAATGAAAACCTAACAGATGTCATCATAACGAATTCAAAACTAAGAACATTATTTTCACATTCCTTTTTATTTCCATCATCAGTACACAACTTACCTTTTGATGATTAATTTTGAAATAGTTTTTCTAATAAACTAGGGAGCATTTTTTAGCTAACTGCAAGCACACAAAAGATCTAATTATGGGTGCCTAGTGGTGCTACTGTCTGTCAACGTAAGTGTCATTCAGGGTCTGTCAGTGTTCCCATTATACATCCCTACTTTCAGAGGGTTATAATGTGAATGTTAAAATTTGCTTCAGGCTGATTCCTGGCATATTGTGCAAGGTATCAGGCTAGAACTGTGTGGTTTTTTTTTTTTTCCTTTTTAAATAATTTTTTAAAATTATCGAGTTTAGACATTTTAACCCATACCTACAGAAAAGGAAAGAGCTAGTTGGAGCATATGCTTTTCCAAATGACAGTAATAGAAAAGCAGCTTATTGTTTTAGAAACTTGAATGCTGCATACTGATTATCCAAATGTAGAAGAAAGACCACCATTGCAGCATTTAAGTCAAATCATTTCATTTGCCTTCCTTTTTCAACTAATCACACTATAGACAAAGAACCCAATTTCATGATTAAGGACAGAGGGAGTTGGCCTTATGGTTTCATTGATCAGCAGATTACGTATTTGTACATAGCCTTGGAAATACTCTACTTTCTAATTCTTCCTTTGGACTTCTTGCACACTCTCATATAAAGTATCTTTACACATCACCAGGAGTAGGTAAATACTATATACCATTATACTGTAAACCCTACGCTTTACGATGCTCATAAAGCAGACCACCATAAAGTCACAAACTTTGACTTTCTCTACCCTAGAAAGCAGCATGTCATAAACTCAAGACGTGGGTAGTAGCACACAAACTGCCCCACACGAACACCAAATATGCACAGTATCCTCAGCGCATACTAAATGCAAGACGGCTAGAGTAAACAGCAGGCAGGTCACACAAGGAGCCCGTGCAGGTTGGCTGGTGCGCTGCGAAATCCTCGCTGAGTTTACTGCACGTGAACATGCAGGAAGACCTTCGATCTCCGTAAGAGCAAAAGGCATTGATTCAATATATTGTATCAAGAATAGGAAAGATTTAACTGACAGCACATGAACAAACCTTTTTTCTTCTTTCTAAGATGGACAGATCTATTAGCATTTTCTCTATGAAATTATAAACTCATGATTTTAATTTTTGTTAAAAGTAATGCTTTTCTGAGCCCAATTAGAGCAAAAAGATATTAAAATAACTAAATATATCTCTAAAGGAGTGTAGTTCTCTTACATATTTCTTATCATAATACATATTTAGAACAGGGACCACCATGTCTTTGAGGTAAGGAACCTGGTTTTTACCTTTCACAAAACTGGGATTTGAACTTGATGGAGGCCTCAGTGTTTCTATATGTTCTTAAACAATAAAATAATCAACAGAATGAAAATACTTGTATTTATATTTTGGTTTTGACACCTGAGTGTTATTTATTTATTTGGTAACAAGAGTAGAGAATGCAAGAACGCACACTTTTCTAGTATCATTACAAGCTAGATATTATTGTTTAGCCTACAGTTTCTTGAAGTGCTTGACGCCACAAAAATGCTATAAACCAAAGGCACCAGAACATAATAGTCTATTATGAACTGAGGCACTGGTTACTTATTTTCATTTTACTAGTTTCTTTAGTTTATTAGTGGACATACATCTACGTATATGCACAACATGAAACAAAAAAGCACTGAATTCAGCATGTCACAGGTCTTAGCCGAAATCAAGGCCCAGTTCAAGTCATTATGTGTTGTCTTAGAGTAACAGTTACAAGATTAGGAAGTTTTAATTTAATTTCATTGTAAACTGCAAATTTCTTGCTGCATTATAATTAACACATGTAAAAATAAATGAAAATCAAAAAGTTGCTCAAAAATTTAGCTGGAGTACTAGAAAAAGATGTCTTATCAACAAATTTAAACTATCGCATTAAATTTAGTCATATTATGTACTCATGTGTACTAGTATATAAATACCTACAGCAACTTTTGTGCATCCAGTTTTGAGCGAAGAAACATCTCTTGTTTTTTTCTGAAGTAAGTTTATGTCTACCCACTGACTTTAACGCAGGGTTTTAGCAATCTGCAGGTTTTTTAAGTGGAGACCTTCCCCCCGCCCTCTCTCTGTGTATCAGGAGACCATTTTAATTCACTCACCAAGAAATTCTCAAAGGGGCTGGTATATGTGGTAACATAGGAGCCAATATCGCAGCTATCAGTTTTCATACAGCCTGGCTGGACCTTTACATTACTGCTGCCCCACATTTATTGTTCTTTCATTGCAGCTGTCAGCATCGCCTGACAGCGTATTATGGAGTACATGGCTACGAAGTCAGTATCAATCAGGCCATGATCATGCAGATAAAAGTAGCAGACTATTGATAATAGGCCTTAAATCAGATCATCATGGCTTAAGTATAAGATTCTTAAAAGCTAGTAGCCTTGCGGGACTTCCCGCTCACTTCCATCTGCTACAGAACAAACTAACTTACGGAGCACCTACAAACTTCGTAGGACCGTGTAAATAACACCACTAACAATGAGTAACAAAGCCCCACCGCTTTCCGCAAGTCAAGGTGAGAATTAGCAGAGATTTTCACTGACTGCCTCCTAAGTTATGTGCAGCAGAAATAGTACACAATACCTGCCATTACACAAATGCTCTCCCCCCCGCCCCTCCCCACCGGTAACAGCAGTTTTGTTGTGCTTTGAAACTCTCTCACTTCAAAAGCACTTCAACTTGATATGGCCATTTAACAAGAAAAACGGGGGAATGCGTATAGTTTAGTGGCATTCTTCACCAAACTGAAAGCACCATGTTAAAAACAAAAGGATCTAATTTGTCCTAGACATAAATAATAAAACAAAACAAGAGTCGCATGCAAATTTAGTAACATAAAATTTTAGGTGATAAACAGAATGGAGCCTGGCTTCTTGTTTAGTATTCCTTAGTTATCACCATAATTGCTGCATGTCTGTCATCACCAGGAAAAGAAAAAAGTGTCTCTCTCAGCTGCTCCCCTGCTTGTTTTGTTCACTGTATTCTTGTAAAGTGGGAGAAAATAAGTGTCATTTAATGAATAGTGCTATTCTTTGTCTGACAGCTTCATATCTGTTAGGTGTAGGAGGCCTAGTACTTTCCTTTTCTGATAATGTTTTTGACAGTGTGCTAAATTCCTCCCCCAAAAGGCCGGCGTATATATTCTGCTAAAAGAGGCTTCATCTATCCTGAATGGATGCCCTCTTTTAACCCCCTTCAGCTTCTGTTCTTACATTAATTGAGCTGATCAGATTGAGCATATGAATTTGTCTTTGATGTATTCGTATGTTTAGTTGACGCTGCTCGCGCTCCCATTGGCAGCGGGCAGAGCTCTCAGACAAATAGGGCTGTTGCCATAGTAACAAGCGATAGCTAGGGATCTCTTGAAAAATATTTTTATTTCAAAATTCAAACTGGAAAATTCTCACTGGATATGGTTCTCGGTTCTAAACGTGTCATATCTAATGATGAATGCAATTAGGAATCCCACCAGTGTTTTAAATAATAAATTAGGCTAATTTTCTAGGCCTGGCATGATGACATACAAATACTAAAAAGGAATCTCTCTTTTTTTATCCATGACAAAAGACTTATTAATGACTTTTGTTCTTAGGATTTCAAAATTAATTGAATGGTGGAATAGTGATATAGCCGCCTATGTGCTGAAGATGAGAAGCCTAGAGGTAATTTTTTTTTTTTCTAAGTACTTCAAGCTGCTCTGATATTTGGTTATTCCGTGTAAAAGCAGGTGAAGAAATCATTCTACAAATGCTATAGCAGTTGGTAAATCTCAAAGGATGAAAAATGCCCATAGCCATTTTTAATTACTGAGCATGAAAAAAGGAGAGATGTTGAACATAAGTTTTGTAGGCCCTTACAATGTGAGAATGCCAGGATTTTAGCTCTTACTAAAATCTCATTTGAAATACAAGGAAACAATAAAAATATCTAACAGTTTAAAAAAAAAAAAAAAAAAAAGAAGAGGAGAAAAAAAAGGGCTTCTGATGATTAGGCTATGATGGTTTGTGATTAAAATACATATATATTTTGTATTAATCTGTCTACTATTATTTTCCCTGGAAATTAGCTTCCTGACTTTGGCTTTTAAGATACTGCCTGTCAATGTGCAGTAATAGAGTTTCAGGGTTCTGCTTCAACATATAATTACACTACATTGAAATCCATTGATATTATCATCTTTTATGCTACTTCCAATTAGACTTGTTCCATCTTGAGGGGTCAATCCCTTATATCTCAGCATTCAGGAAAATTCAGTTAAATGTTAAAATTTGACAATTCCCTGAGAAATGAGGTTATGTTTTAAGTACTTCACTTGAAATCTACAGTATATCTGCAGTTGTCGTAAGGGGAAGATAGTTTTAAGAAGTCTCAGGGTCATAATCACACAGAACAAGTCACAGTGTGGTGAGGAAAAACTTAAAAAACCTCTTCCACTATATTAATTCTGTGAGTCTTAGGTACGGATTTACGTTCTCAAGATGCTGCTTATTGGGAAGAGAGAGCAAGCAAAAAAAAATTACGTCCTATATTTTCTGAATTCTCACTCTTCCCTCCTCTTATTATTTGACATTTAAGGAATTTTATACATTTTAAATGTGTACTACGGTTTCAAAGAAAATTTTTACAATACTTCAAATATTAAAAGAAAAAAAAAATTCAATGATACTTTGTCACCCAAGAAGAAATCATGGCCTTACTGAAATTTTGTCATTGTCTTCATTAGACTCACATTTTCAGTCTGGGAACGTCCCCTATTAAATCAAGGGAAAACAAAGTCCGAGGCCATTGTGAAAGTCCATTTAAGAGCAAAGCATTCTGCTTTACCAGTTTGTTGTCTTCTAATGGTGAAATTACAAAATTAGGCTCTGGATTTGCTTCAGATAATGCATTTTCCGTTCTTAAGACAGATTCCTAACGTAGCTATTTTTTATTTTATTGCCTTAAAAAAAAAGAGACATAAATGACATTACACATCACTTTGTTTCAATTTAATAAAGTGGTGCTTGTTTTAGAAATTTCTAGCATTATACTTTCGATCATGGTCAATTTAATCTTTTTTACTTCTATACATAGAAATACCTAGTCTGTTGATATAGTTGTGAATTATAGATTCTGTATTTTTAATAAAATAGGGTTTGCTTTACCTCAGAAAAAAATGTATTTTGCACCGCATCATGCAGCATGAGGCAACAGCTGATGTGGCTATCTTTCCAAGTATCGCTTATCAGAGAGAACTCAGTAAGACAACTAATTTCTGGTCAATGTAAACATTAATAATAGTTAACAACGTGGAAGAGAAAATGTAATTTATTTTATCTTCATTAGTAGCATTCAGCAAATTGCAGGGTATAGCCATCTGATTGGATAACGACCAGAGCCATCACCAGGCTGGAGGCAGCCTTGACGTTGACTGGAGAGATGTGCAGACCTGCGTGTCGCAGGACTGGGGCATGCATCCCACCAGGTAATGCATGGGGTCCACGTCCCCTCCAGCCTCGTTACAAACATACCGTCACAGTCCTCAACAATCTAATTTTGAAATTGTGTAAATTTGTCTTGTCATGGTACAAAATCCAGCAGTAACATTATTAGCACATGAGACTGGATCCGAAAAGGAACATGAAATCATAATTTATTTCATGAATATAGGACTGTATATGTATTTTGTAAGTAAGTCTGAATCACATACTCCTCCTTTACAAGAAAATGAATCTCTCAGTAGGGGAAGAAATACCTTACGTCAGTCAAAAGAACTGTTCAAAAATACATTATGCTAACTATTAACAGCAATAGTTCATTATACTTGAAAGGTATTTCAAATAGGATAGAAGATTAGGGACTGATTCTGTATCAATGAAAACAATGTGTAACCTACAAAAAATATGAGGATGCTTAATTAATTAAGGCTATTCATGAACCAAAAAGATTTGTTTTAAATTAGCAGATATAAAACTATTCAAGTCATAGTAAAAGTCAAAATAAAACCAGCATGTATACAACACAGGATGGGATGCTTTGAAAAAATGTTAGGCACTGGATAGATGGAGAAATTTAGATTTATAGATAGTAAAAGATTATAAGACATGTGGTGATGATTCTGTTTTCTGGACTTCATTTCTCTAATTTTATATTGGTGTTTTGTTTTAAATCAGTTCCATCTTGAACTTTCCAACTGAAGAAATTCCATAACTATTAAAAATAGTAGAAGATATTACTGTAATAGGAACTGTGAACGATTCATCGTGAAATACAACTACATAATTAAGATAAAAGCACTGCAATTTACTTCTTTCCAAAATGATTTTGTGAAGATTAGAATGTGTTTTAAAAGTTGCTATAACTCCTGCCTTAAGCACAACCTTGTACTAAGACTACACAGCCTATCCTATTTTCAGAAAAATCATCTAATCCAAAGATTAATGGATTTAGTGAGACGGACTTTGGACAAGAGCTGGGGTGATGATCTTGTTACAATGGAATAAAAGATCCATTCACTATTAAAATGAATTCCAATCAATATTCAGTACTATAATCAAAACAAATGAAAAGAATTTCGCTTTACAAAGAGTAATCAGTGGAGAACTTAAATCCATAACTGAATTAATTTCACCTAAACAACCTTTCAGAATTCACACAGTTAGGAAAGAAATTAAATGACACTGAGTGCAGATTGCTGACAACACAGTCCTGTTTAAGGCCCTTTTAAACGGGATGGGTTTTAAAAAGTGAAAATAAAAGTTCACTGGGTGAGACAGAGTACTGTGCAAGGCTGAAGTTATTCCAATGAGCCACCGATTTCTACTGATGCACAGTGAAAATCAATAAACTAATTAATGAATTCTTTGATGTCATATTAAAAAGATTCTGGATTGCAATATGTATTAGAAGACCACAGAACTACAGGAGATACCATCCTTAGACGATGAGCCTGTTAACTGCTAATCTAGGCAGAATCGCAGTGTTTTTTTCAGGACACATTTACATGCAGTTATAATGTTTCAAAACAGGAAAAAAAACCTCAGAAGTGCATTCCAAGTCTGCTTAACCCATGTTTGAACTTGGATGTTGCTGCTCATTCCAAAAATAGTTCAAAATATGCTGAAATGATGAAACAGAAGGGAAGGGCATCACAGAAAATTCTTGGAATTAAAAATATATTTCATTGTATGGTATTTTCACTTCAGTGCAATTATACCTTCCTACAACTTACCTAAAACTTACTTTACCTTTTTATGATAACCTTCCTAATTTTCTTAGGGTAAAAAATTGGCATAACCCAGCCAGTTTGCTCCAAATATTTCTCTTAAACCCTGAAATAGGGTTGAGATCCGCAATTCAGCAACATGTTTTTTCCATGTGATTAAATGCACTAAAGTTACGTGCCTGAACTTTAATCCAGAAAATATATTAACTTGGTATCAATGTAATTAAATACATGTTTTAGGTTAACCATCTGCTTAACAGCTTTTTGGAACTGTTGTCTTACTCAAGCCCTCAGCACAGGGGTAACTAAGTTTTTCCCATTTCTTAAACTTTTATCCATTTTATAATGTGAATTCATATAAATTGCAATGTAACATTTTAAAATCTTAGTCTAAAATAGGTCAAGATCCACACGATATTTTAAAAATACACTGTATAACAAATATATGTTTTTATCTTTACATCAAACATTTACTTCCTTGAAAGTATTTAAAGCCAATGGGAATTTTCATTCTGGTAGACTACGCGACAACCTCTATAGTGTGCAGGCAGACTTTGCACTCCAGCTGTAGCAGTAAAATTACTGAAACTGTAATTCTCTTAATATTTAAATAATATATTAAAATTTAATTTTCAGCACCTGGAAGAATCTGTTTGTGTGCCAGCAAATGAGGTAGTTGGGCCTGGAGCTCCTATACATATGGGACTCAAAAACAACCTATCACAAATAATTACTAAGCTAGAGCAGCTGTACTCACCACACTAGTCATTTAAAAATCAGGTCAAAGTTGCCTCAATTCTTTTTCCATTTTCAAGGATTTCTGCAAATCAATTCTATATTCTTCATCTTTTTGCTTTTTTTACATGTTAAAAGTATTTTTCTTGTTAATTATTGCAAGGGAAATATCGGATAGTTTTAGCTTTCCCGATATTCCAGACATTAAATAGATGTAGGTTTTATGAGAGATTGTAAAAACATACAATGTTTGTTTTCCAGTACATGTTTCAAAATTTTAATACGACTACGAGTAAATACTGTAACATGAAAATACATTTACTGATATAGCACATACATGCATTACATGCATATACACGTGGTACTACAGCACAATTCACCACACACACACACACAGAGAAACCATATATATATATATATATGCATCTTTTCTATAAACAAAATACATCACCTGGCTCACAAGAAGAAGATGACTTACATTGTAGGCTTTCATTTATTTTTGTGTTGGCAGTTTTCAGGTGGAAAGTATTTCTTTTAAAAGCATTTTCCAAATTACGTGCTTTCAGACACACTATGTTTTCAACCGATTTCAAGAAGTTGCTTTCTAGCAACCACTACCAACTTTATGATCATTTGTGAAGAAAAAGCTTGTGTGCCATCTTTTTTTCTCTCATACCTTTTCAGAATTTATTTAGAGTAATATAATCTGAGATCAGATTTTTCACCACTTACATAGAATTTATGTTTGCACTGAATCTGAAAATTTTTAAAAGTTCAAAAAGATTCAGCTAGAAGTCTTTCTATTCATAATTTTAAAATATTCTAACCTGCATTCCTATACATAAAAATAAAAAGACCCATAATGAAAACCATATATTTTATAATGACATACATAGAAATAAAACACATTAAACTTCAGGGGGAGAGAACCAAGCATTTATACACTATTACCTTCAATCACTTGAATGCAAGTCATTCATACCACCACTATTGCTAACAAGGCATCCAATTTACTAAACAATGAATATTGAAATTACGTTTAAAAGGTACAAATGACTGTCCAAAGAATGACACTGAAAAATATTAAGTAACAGCTCTACCTCAAGATAAGCCTCACAATTAAAGAGTTTTAATGAAGAGAGCCTTCAAAGGCTAAATCAGGAGGCATTGATTAGATTGCCTCTAACTTTGTGTTTTGACACCTTCGTCTTTCATGGCATTATATTGTCTCTGTGCATCTTACAAAGGAAGCATTTTACTAAGCCCACACATGAACAGGAGACAGCAGTGCTTATAAAAGAGACTGTCAAGGGTGTGAGCCAAAATGGGTCTCATTTGGATTTCAAGTGAAGAAAACTCCTAATGCATTTCATTACAATGTATGTGAACCTCTGAAAGGAACGATGGATTGGGATTCTCATCCCTATTAATTTATTGAAATGGATTCAGTTTTTTTCTTGTATATCAAGAGGGACCATGTGTTTCAAGCAAGGTAACAATATTATAGCACCAAATAACCAAATATGCTATGATGCAGTATACCCTTCTGCGAGATAAAGAGGATGCAATTTCCTTGATAATTGGGATTTGAGTTCAGAAATAAATCCTACAATAGCTTGGCAACAAATAAATATTCTTTGTTACTATCAGGTTTAAAGATATGATCAGGAAGCTATGCAATGTAGGGATGGATGCAGTCTTTGTTACCACAGCAGGTTTTTGCCATTTGAAATCCTGTGCCCCCCCTGCCACACTGTCATTCAAGTATTGACTTTTTATTTCATTGAGGAATTGCGTGTACGATGTAATTAGGATAACACCTATATAAGTCATATTTTATTAAAAGATAGCAGAACGGGATGGAGAAAAGTAAAAACATTTTAAAAAAATTGTAATACATTCCAGATCAACTTAGCTCTAGAAAGATGCCATAGCTACCATATCACCAATTATCTTATTCATGGTAAAAAAGTTTATATAAATACTTATTTGTCTTTTTCCCCCTTCAACTTTGATAATAAAACCTATAATCTGCTATTCAAAAACTGTAAATCCTGATTTAACACAAAGAACAGGATACAAATTCCTTATCTACGCTAAATAATTTTACTAATATAACAGTATTAAAAATAAGACATATGTTCTCATTGTTTTTAACACCATTAACCTTTAGAAATGATTGATTGTGCTACACCAATAACATTCAGTGAGTTCAAAGCTCATCTATTTTTTATGGAAATCTTACAACCTGCTAGTTAAATTAAAGGTTAAATATACATAAAGTCTTAGAACAAAACACAAAGTATTCCATATGTACGTAGCTCATAAGCAGAGTACACAAACACACATATATAAATCCATCTCCGTTTAAAAACCCATGACCAAAAAGCTCATCAGTTGTCACGCAAAGACTGCAAAGGTAGAGTTAAAGAATTTGATATCTGTGGAATATTATGCAACTATGTCTATTAAGTTAGGAACTGCCTATTAAGTTAAGAACTCCACTGACATCACAATTATAAAAGACAAATGTCATCAAAATCATAATCAGAGATAAAGACATGCTTGCTTCCACACATCAATTCTCAACAAGCATTTTACTTGAAGATAGAGGAAAGTCCAGGGCCTATTTAACTTGTTTAATAACAATTATGCAAATGCATATATGCATAACTATACCACTAATTTATTTTTTTCATGTGTAACATGGGGAAGCAGAAACGCATGTTAAATATAGATATATGCATTCAGTATAAATTCAATTAACATTTTGAACATCTTCAATGTTTGAATAAACATAATTTATATATTTATATGTTGTGTATACACATATACCTGAGCCACAGAGAAATTAGCAAGAATCACACAAACCAAATTCAAATCCAATCTTAGCAATAAAGATTGCACATTTCCACGTACAACACAAACACCCACGGACACACATTTATTTTATTTTTTAAGAATAATCATAATTGAATTAGAATGATGCATGTTCCATATTTTATCTTGACAGCTTCTGTATACTCAGGCAGAGCCCATTAAATGCAAGCGTACAGCAGGTTACTTGTTGAATAATGTATTTCAAGTACTTAAAATTACTAGGGATTTGACTAAGATCTGCACATGAATACATATTTTGGACTTAATTTTCTGCACTGGCATTTCTTCAGCTGAATATACTTTAAATTTTACAATGAACTCAGTTAATATTAGGCTTTTCCAGGACATAACAAAGGTAATAACACTATCTTTACAATATAAACTTTATGACTTTATGAATAAAACTGACAAGTGTAAAATTTGATCCATAAACTAAGTGATATACTTATGTTAATTTACCTTTTAAAAGATATTATGTGTTGCTCAGTTTTTTTGACAGGGCTTCCATTCATACTGAAGACATGTTGAAAAACACTATATTTTCTCTCAATAAGGAAAATCACTTTATCCACTATCATTCTCATTCTGTCTCAATAAAAAATCAATCATCAAATACTTGTTTCCAAGTTCTACTTGTTAAACTGCCAATTTATGCATACTGTTCAACTCAGCTCAAATTCTTCCAAGCCTACTTGTTATTCTTTTTAATGTTTTTTTATAGTATTCAACTTTTAAAAGAACAAGGAGAAAATAAAACTATATATATATTATAATAATTGTACATTTAGAAGTTTGTGATCTGATGATGTTCAGAACCTCCATTTTTATAAGAAAAAAAAAAAAACAAAACTAAATCTTTTATGTGGTTTTCAAAGTAATAAAGGTCTGATTGATCCCACTGACTAAGGCAATTGCATCGGTTGTCTAAATGGTAGTAACGTCAATGTCAGATAGGTGGTTATCTTTTCATCTTGGCCTATTCTCAAATGTAAAAATCAAATGTTTGAAGGACATTTCACTGACCTGTTATGGCCTCTGCAACTCTCAAACACAATACTACTATTCCTCATATAAGTGCCACATTTTGGATAAAAAAACACTTCATCAATGATGCCTTTGCGACATCTGGCGGTCCTTATTATACATAAACTTTAGGTTTGTTTCTTTGTTGGGTGCTTTCGGTTGCTGTTGGGTACTTTTAGTATATTATTTTTATTCCATTTATTTATTTATTTGCAAACCTACCAGTATGTAAAATTTTAGTCCAAAAGGCTTTGATACCCCCTAGCGGGGGGACAAAAGCAATCTAGTCTGCAAAAACACAACGAGGTCTACCATGAATCCATATGGAGCAAAAGGTCACAAATCTTGAGATGCAGTGACATCATGACAATAAGACACTTTTGAGACAGAAGCTGGCTCATTTTGAATATAAAAAGGACACTGATCAAATTCTCCCACGCATTTAAAACTATACAGAAAAATAAGCATGCAAAGACCTCGATATAGATGCTTAACAGCGGAGAGTTAAAGCATACCTTTAGTTTTCACAATTATAAGATGCCACTGAGAACTTGACAAGTCTGCTTCAGAAGATATAAAAGCTTTATTTTTATGTTATTATCGGATGCTGAGAAAATGCCATTAAAGAAAAAAACACTCAGTTCACAGGGTGTGCACTCCCTGTAACATCGCAGCTCTTTTAAAATTAATTCAGTTATACCAAAGCTTGTTCTACATGTTTCAGTCTTATTATTTATCATTTCAATAAACGATGAGAAAAGTATTTTAAGCAACAGAAAAATTATCTTCCTTTCTTCATCCCTCTTCCTAAGCTATTTCAGTGCAGTAGGAAAAACTCATTCTAATTTCTCTATTACATTAACCACAGGAATATTTGACATCAACTTTGTGAAACCATGACTTTGCTAATTCTTCGCCCAGTGGGCGGAACTAGCATGTTGTTTAAGCTCTATTTTTCACTTCTTCTAACAATTAGCATTCCAAAACAATAGATGATACAATAACCAAAAGATTAAATGTGTATTACTAAATGTTTTCCTTTTTAAAAAAAAAAGAAGTCAACAGACTATATTCTTCAGATTAAAGTAAAGCACTTCAAAATATATTCCTTGAGATACAGAGCATCACTTCTTTCTTTAAATTCTATTTTGCTGCCTCACGGTAAATATTCATATAAATACTTTACTGTTCTGAAACTAGTAACACAGTATCTTGTACGGATATGGGCTTGTCCTCATATGAACAGATACGTAGAGTGTGTTACCGACATTCAAGAATAATTTCTAATAAATCATAACTGAGTGAAATTGAAAAAAACCCCATCTCTCAGAACTGCTCTTGGGCCTGACTAGATTTAATGGATAGTCTAATGGTATAGTTCACTATTGTCTTATTTTACAGAACAAAGGAGTACTGCACCCTCAGAATACCTACTAGGCCCCCATAAAAGCTATCATTCAACTTTTAATTAAAATTTCTACAGCCTGTACTTTCAGTGTAATTATTCGGACAAGATACAGACCATGTACTGTGGGGCAGGCAAACGGTTGTTTGCAGACCACAGATACGCAGCCGCAAGACAAATAGGTGGCCAAAGAAACACTGCTAGTTCCAAGTAGTCTCCTCCTCAAGCCCCAGAGCTGCAAACGCGCAGCCTTGTCTAACATGTTGAATTCTAGTTATTGCATTGAATTCACAGAGACAACTCATTAGATTAAGGATATGAATAAGCTGTTTCAGGATTATGTTTCAGTATGGAATAAAAAGATTAATCACTCATTAATCCCCATGTAGGAAAATTCTGCATGTGACAGCAAAGATAGATTAAAACGAGAAAACTAAATTTGACAAAGTTAAGAAAACACTGTAGAAAATGTCATGAAAAGGCCATCATGAAAAGGAAGAGTTCTCTCCTAATCACTGTAAATGAGACTGTTAACACAAAAAGAAGAAAAATTCATTTAGGATTGTTAGGAGCTGTAGAGTCAGCAATGTAAAATTCAGGAGTAATATAAAAATAGAACTGAAAAACAATGCAGTCATTGCTCCGTATTCAAAAAACATCTATACAAACTCAGAGAAGAAAAAGGGAGACACTCCACCTCACCTCCTCCCCCAGTATAAAAGATACTACAGAATCATAATGGAATGGTTCATATTTTGGGGAGGCGGAGTACTCACCTATAAACTACATAGAATAGACTGATTATTTTGAAAAGATGAAGATACAGTGATAAATCTAACAAATTTCACAAACGGAAAACCATTATAGTTAAAACCACATGGACAGGCCTCTAGAATACACATATGTTTCTAGAGCTATCATGCCAAATCCAGATT
The DNA here is from genome assembly GCA_009819775.1 of Phoenicopterus ruber ruber. Classification (NCBI taxonomy): domain Eukaryota; kingdom Metazoa; phylum Chordata; class Aves; order Phoenicopteriformes; family Phoenicopteridae; genus Phoenicopterus; species Phoenicopterus ruber. The sequence goes on from CM020246.1 coordinate 84,907,969, forward strand.
TACCAAGAAGGAAACTGATTACCCAAAAGAAACAGACCAAGAAGACCAAGTCAATGAGAATGCTAGTTAGAATGATTTTAGGTATTTTCATATAAAATGGTCCATTAATATAGTAGTAAGTAGTTTGGAAATACAATTTCAACACTTTCAGGGATTATTTTGTGGAAGAATTGGTTGCACAGCAAATAAAAGGAAAAGTTGTTGCTAATATAATCCAATTAAATACAAGAAGCTGAAATAAAAATTAAAAGTTGAGAACTAAGCAACGGGGATTGTACTACAATGCAATTCTATATTCTGCAGGAGGAAAAAATACATCACTCTTAACTTCAGTAGATGATCAGTATTAGGTACCATCAAAAGACTGAAAGTCAGAAGACCTTCAACTGAAAACCTAAAAAAGTAGCAATTTATCAAGGCCAGAGGGAACACACATGAGTTTCTGAGAATTGTAAGAACAAAATAATTCTTAGAGGCATAAAGAGTAATAAGACTGATTTCTTTGGAAATAAGAAATGGTTAGAGTTTTTTTAAATAGGGCTGGAAAACCACTTGCAAAAAACAATTAAAATAAATTGATGGAAGAATTAGAAGATCATGGTATAAGGACCATAATTTCTGCAAAGGAAACAATCCTCACTGATCTAAGTATCAATAAAGTAAACAACAAATTGACAACATTTATACTTCTAAAAGCGTTAGAGAAACTCCCTTATGTTGCCGTAAAATAAACTAAAGCATGGTCTTAAGACCTCAGAGTCTGTTAATTTTCTATCAGAAATGTTTAACAATAATGAAGACACTATGAAAACCATGAAAGCCTCATCACACAAATCTTGTTCGAGGCTCACTACCTTTCCTGGTGGAAAAGTAATAGAGAAAAGCAATACCCTTTGCCAGCTGGCCATCACCGAATCTTTCTTGCTGAGAAAATTATAGCCTGAAGCTGGTTAACTCAGACCAGTTAGTATCAAACAATTCTGTTTCGGGCATGATGTTGGAGAATATCTTTGAGCCGAACTTCAAAATATCTGAATGTCATAGATCACCTTGATTTATGACAATTTTGGGTTGAAGTTTAGATAGACAGAGGTCAACGGTCTCTTTATGACACACAGAGAACAAATGCCCGGAGAATTGCTGCTGTATCTGTCACCTACATTCACTCCTTGAGACATTGTTGGGCTGTTTGCTGATATTGGCAAAAGTGAATAGAACTGTTCTCTGCAATTCTAATACATCCAATTTTGAGAGTGCGTTTAATTTTTCAGTGTCTGATAGTAATTGTAATTACTCATTTTACTGAAGAGGTCTCACGTTTGGAATCTCAGAAAATGCCATTCTGTTATTGCTAATCTTCAAGGCACACATGGAATTTTTTAGGAGGTTATTAGAAAGAGGAGAGAGAGATATTTGCTGTTGGCGTTGGCTATTTATATTTGAAAGACATATGATCATGTGTCTTTCGCTTGTCTTTGCTTAATATAGGTTGATGCTTCAACTAATGTTGAGTAAAGTTGTGACTGGATCTAAAAAAATGAGCCTGGCCTTAGCCTGAGTCATATGTATGATTTATTCTGAATAGGGAGCTTCTGCTTGTTTCTCTGAGACCCCATTTGGAGGTTGTGGAAAGAGAGAGCTGGCGAACACGTTTCAGCTTGTGGCTATAATATAAAATAACTAGAAAAATGACACTTGCAGCAAGCATCAATTCACTTAATGAACAGAGTATATGCTTATCAGATGTTCCGTGATCATCATGAAAGCCCCTTGGTCCCCGCATGAGTTTAAGGTGCTGACTATGACCTAATGAAAGTAATAAATAACCTGTGCCTGGCCTACTGGAGAACTACCTTTTCCTCTGTGAATTGCAGTTGCTTCAGTGAAGCAGAGACATGCCAGAGAACAATCTCTTTTCTCAAAAAAAAAAAAAAAAAAAAAAAAAAAAGAATTAAGGAACATCTACCAGGTTACATTGAGGTCTGTACGTGGGGCAATCACAGCGTCCGATGATGAGCACGCAAAGAGTCAACAAGGTACCAAAGATCTGTAATACCGTATTACTATGTTAATGCAAAGTCAGCTCACATTTGAAATTGTGGCTTATTTCTTTTGACACAGAATTCCTGTAAGGTCACTGTCACATATTTCTTCTCCAAATTCATGTATTTACTATTCAAATACCATTTTTTTTATTGCTAAAATTCTGAAAATATTGTATCAAAATTTCTCACGCAACAACCATTTTTCCACTAACTATGTAAGAGAAGACCCAATTGTCTGTGCATTCACTTTGAGACTAGTAAGTACATTAAATACTATTTCTATAGCATGATCTGACAGTCACTCATATTGAACAATAAATAATGCGATGTTGAAAATATGGGAGAAATGAAAGATAAATTTACTTTTAAAAAGGAGCTACTACTTAACATTTTTAAAGATTTCTTTTGTACTTGAAAGACAATAAGAAAGCCTTTGATTTTCTATATACCATTTACAGAGGTTTAACTATATATCACATAAATGCTTTCAGTTTTTATCCAAATGTGCTGTTAAATTACCCATGTAATTATCCCAAGAGAAATCATTATACTTTTTTATTGTTAATTTCATTAACACTTTAGTGGGAAGAGTTTGGTTGTATTTAAATTCAGCTGTCACAGTCTTTATTAGTACAATTAAAGGGATCATTTCTGTATTATTCTAGAGGGTGGTTTTTTTGTGGAGGTGTTTAATTACTGAGTTAAAGCAACAACAGAGTTAATGGGCAAAAATATAGGCAATAATCTATGGTCAAACTTGTAACAAAATACAATTCTCCCTGATCCCAATAGTAAAATCTGTTTTAAAATACACTGCCATTAAAATGAAATTACAACAGTTCTTTCTAAAATGGGTGACATGACATGACAGCTGTATATACTTTAACAAGCCCTCCAATAACAAGCAGTAGCACTACATTGAGTAAGCAGATAAAATCTGTTACAGATATATCTTAAAGACAGGTATATTCAAATATCTGCTTACAGAGCCGTGTAAAGGCAAAGCAGATATCACTTTTGATATACCACTATTATAATACCTTATTACTTCATCAATAAATGCAGCACCATTGCTTCCTTGCCTTTTGCGTGCCTTACAGTGTTGCTGAGCCAGCAGGCATTATACTTATATACAGTTCCATTGATTTCAATTGAATAAGACCAAAATAACTTTGCAACTGGCAATCAGGCATAAAAAAAGTGGAGAATATGGATTGCAAATTAAAATTAATTTCTAGATATGAAGTTCAAAGCTAAGGCAGATGTGCCAAAGAGAGAAACAGAAGATCAGACTACTTCTATAAAGAAATTCCTCATCCCAGATGAGGGTAGCACACTGTTCTCGTCTGCTTCAGATTTTAAAGAATTTTTATTATCTTGAGCATCCATATTTGGAAAAAAGATGAGAATTAGGGAGACCAAGGAATTAGCAAATACAAAAATCCAAGTAAATTCATATTCATTGCTCTTTGACAGAGTAAAATTAATTTTTATCTACAGGGAGTATATCAATTTAAGGATAATCTGGGGGAAAAAAATTAATGGGGAAGTATAAGACCTCTGACTAGACTCTCCTTCATTCCAGGGGATCCACAGAGTTTAAGGAAGAATGATGTGGAAAAATTGTATGGAGATTTCATTCTTTGGCTTCTTATTATGGGTTTTTCCCATCAGTGCAGGTGAAAAATCCAGTGCAGGTTGATTAAATAATAAAACCTCCTCAATCATTTCACTTTAAACATTTTATGACTTTCTGTCTACATTGCAGCACTACAGCATAACTGAGCCTTTGTTCCAGATAATTTTTGTACTAGACGAAAGGACTGGAAAATCATGAAGAAAATGGCCATTCATTTATATGCAGAAAATCCCTGTATTCATTTTTTCTGTTAAAGCTTTTGTGCATATTTAATGTGTACAGAAATTTATAATATTAAAACTGTTTACACTTATCATTGCAATCAAAACTGCGTGTCCATTTAAATGAACTTGTCTATTGTATTAAAATGAGCAAAAGATGAAAACAGTATCAGGTTTTTCTTTTGTTTCCTAAACTAAACAGTATTCCTTGGAAAACAAACAAATATTTTTGTTTAAAAAGAAAAATCAATAATGAAAACATGCCAGGGTTGTGTTTTTCAACTAAAATGGAAAGATAAAAGTTTAAGAATGTTTATAGATGTGTCTAGTTTCACAGTTTCGTGTGTTGGATGTGACTTTCACAGTCTGTTGGCAGTTTGCAGGAAAGCCATCACACCTGTGACTTGGTTGTTGATTAATGAGTCTTTCAATTCATCGCTACCATCTGAAGAAGGGCCATGGCCTTTCTAAGCTTCAGTGGTTTATTCGCCTTCAACCGTAGTCCTACCAAGGTATCTTCCATAAAGAAAATCACACCTGGTTAAGGCTAATGAAAACCTCAATATGTCATTTTCTAGACAAGTCAAAAAGCATGTAAAACTAGACAAAAGATGTATTCAAGCAACATGAATGCAGTTTTGTCATAACCTGTCAATCTAAAGACTAACATAAAAAAGCTTTCTTCAATGACATTTTCCAGTGTCAACTATTAGAATGACAATTCTGAATTCCCTCTTTGCTACATGATGCAGGATGCATAATGGTTTCCCACTCTTCACAACGACTAAATTTTGTTGTTAGAGCCCAGAAAGAAGTTTACAGGGGAAAAAAAACCCCAACAAACAGTTTTTCTGGGCCAGATTATCAGTCAGCACCAGAAGCTCCCAAATCAGAATGTCTATGCAGATTTTAAACTGACTACTCACATCACAGTACCTATTAAGAGCACACGTGGAACTGTCTAACTCTGCTGTATCTTCAAAACTGTATCGTGACTGTAAAACTTTCAAGGCCAGTTTGACTTCGACAACTGGGCCTGGGGAAGAGGCAATAACATCTCCGGGACTTGTCGTCCTTAAGCTATCAGCTGTTGAATCAGGGTGAGCTGGGGGGGACAGAGGAAGCTCATCCAGGAAAACCACATGAGAAAGCCAACAACCTTGGGAATCTCCGAGAGCCAGCGCTTACAGCCATGAAGGTCTGTTACCTGCACAGTGGCAGCCACCAGTCCTTACTACTTGCTTTGTGGTAGCAACAGCAAATGTTTCAAAGTCAAGACAAAGCATGCAGTTGTTCCCCATCTCCTTTGGGGGAAAACTAATGGGCCTACCACTCCCTAAGAAGACTGCAAGGTAATTCAAATTAGCTAAGCAATTAAGCGTAACTAAAGCTGAGCCACTTCCCCGTCGTTGCCACCTAGCACTGTGCACATCAACAGTTCCCACAGATCAGCTACTATATGGTAGCTTTGTATCGTAAAATTTAGTCAAAAGAGCTAAGTTCTACTCTTGGCTTTGCTACAGACTAATTTTGCAGTGTAGAAGAAACCTTAAAGGTGACTGGCAGGACCAGATTTTCCATCTGTCTAACTTCGATATTAATACTTCCCGCTCTACCTTACAAAGGATTTGCATGTCTCAACTCATTACAGCTTGCAAAGAAATTGAGATCCCTGTATGGAAATTGAATTACTCTGCATTACTAGCACTTTGCTGAAAATCCCTTACCTAAAAGAAGCAGAAGGAAGAAACAACGGGTTGGTGGGCAAAACAGACTTTTAGCTTGTTGTCTTGTGTCCTGTAGACTCTTCCTTCGTAGGTGTAGCAAGAAAGCCTACAGATGAGGTGAGTAGCTAAGCCAGTGTGTACAGTGAGGGTAGTCAGTACTCTGCATGCATTAATACACGTTGAGAGCTTTTGCACACACTTATGAACACTATATATCTACTAAGAATGAAAACTTGGATGAGAAAGGATCAGAAAGAGGAAGAAGAAAAGAACAGATAAGAAGACAAACGTGATTATCTCCACTTAAGAATCCCTAGCGAGCAACAGGATGCAAGACTGTTGAAAGGAAGGCAAATTATTTGCAGACGAAAGGAAGTATCTGTTTTTAAGGAAAGTCAGGCAGGTCATGGAATGCCAATCACCAGGTTAATTAGATAGTGACATAAAATGTCAAAGTATCACACTTCCAAATAATGGCTTGTGGCTGCAGTATACAAAAATATCTAGTTATGAAGAAAAGATATTTACTTTTAAAGAAACCAGTGAAATGTTAATCCTAACAATAAATGCATAGATGCACTATTAACACTAATACATTGCATTTACTTAGCATTTTTTTCCATCAAAACATATCAAAGGACATAAAAATGTGGACAGATGTAACCTAATTTTAAATGGGGAAACCAAGATACAGTAAGACATTATTAGAAGAATGGGGTTTAGCTCACAGGCCTACGCTCTAGCCAATAAGCTGTGCTCAATACACTTTTGAATGCAAAACATGTATTGCCAGTATTTTTTTTTTTTTTTTTCCTTTTTCTAGAGGCCAGGTTTGAGCAATGGAAATAGCATCAAATTAGAATGAAACCTTATTTAAGCAATTTTATAGTGGTTACTTCAAAGAGAGCTGATAAATACATACTTCCATATCCTATGTAGGCAAAGGCCTCATCATAAAGGACTTCCAAGTATTAAAAAGGAGCTCACATTAACTAAGGTTAACCAGGATATGGCACTCGCTTCCCTTTTAGCATCTTTTGTTGGAGATTGTTGTTGGAGAATATTGTTTTATTCATAGGATTCATCAACATGTCTGCAGGAGAGAGAGACTTCTAACCACCAGAAAAGTCTAAAGTGTCCTGCATATGGGAAGCCTCACCTTTAGCCTCACTTACTTGTGAAATTCGTGCTACAACTGTATACATAATAGTGGCTGGAGTGGCATTCAAACAGTATGTAATACAGGTACCGTCTTCCCTCTTGCTTACCGATCTACATTCTGCCTCCAATGCTTTAAAACTGCCAGGCAGGGAACTCAGCCTCCTTCTGACAGATCCTTTAAGGTCAGAGTACAGTTTCATTAGCTGTGTCAGAAGAGGATAAGCAGATGGAGGATAATCCTTATGTTGACGGATGTGACATATAGCTTGTTATTGACCAACTCATTTATGGAAAAGGGTCCTTGCTTATCCAGAAAGGTCAAAATCAGATTTTCCTCAAAATCCCAGTGGCTTATTTTGGTACATCCAGCACTAGGGTCTAAACCTGACTCTGTGATCAACCAAGGGACATGCAATAATGGATTAATACCTTTCACCTGCTGCTTTTGGTACAGGAACAATGGCATACTGTCTTTCATAGCCTCCATGCATATTAGAAAGCCTGTTCTCACATGCGTTATAAGGGCATCCATTATAATCTCACCAAGCAGGTGGTGATTACTGCAGTATTAATGGCATCCCAGTTCTTCACCAACACATCATTAACAGTTGACTTGTAGCTGTAACAACAATATGGATTTCCAATATCCAGCAATTTGGATACAAAAGGTCTAGGAGCATCTGCAGTTTAGAAGAAGGACTGACTAACACATCCAAAAGTACACTAGACGTAACACTGGCATCCTCTGCCATGCAGACATGGTCTCTGTCTTGGCATCATGCCAGTAACTGCTCTTCCACCATTTGCTTCTTCTACGAAGAAAATTGTTAGAGAGCTTCCTACCTTTTCATACGCTGAGTATTTTCACTCATTTCTCAGACTTGGGCTTTTGTACAGTTGCATAAAAAAAAGTCTTTTACAGACAACAAAGCACATGCAGTTTGCTGACATTCTTTTCAATTTCAAAACTACATAATACATTTTTCCATGTGTTGATAAACTGGATTTTAAAAGAGCATTTTCTGGATATCTAGATAATCAACAACACAATGAATATAAACATTTTCTATAAATAGTTCACCATATGGCTACCATTCTCAACAGATGGTGTCTGTGTATCCACTAGAATATACAAGAGTTATGCAGATTTTGCCCTGCAATCATTCAAAATTCTAAACAAGAATTTTTTACTTAATTTCAGTTTTATTAAGCTTAATCAATGGCAAAACATATAATTTTATCACCTAACTCTAGTATGGGGAAAAAATGCCACAACTATATTAACAAATGTATTTGCAAAAGCCAAGTAGACAGTCCTCACCCAATACAGTTAAAAGGATTTCAAAAAAGAGAGACACTACGTACAAGATCAGCTTCCACAGCATAAAGGGATCGTCTTGCTCTTAGGGCAGCACGCTGCTGCCAAGGGTAGTCTTTAGCTTCCTAAAACGCAGTTTCACTTGCACACAGCCCGGTAGTTTGTCAGACAGAATGCAGTCTAGACTATGTTAAGAAAAATCCTGGTGTTCGAAGAATGTGAGTGTTTGTGTATATTTTGCGGCAAATGTTACTAAAAGCCTACATATTTTATTCAGTTTTAGTAGAAAACAAACATTAATTTCTTATAGCTTCCTTAGAGCTAATATATGAACAATTCCAGGTTTTCTACTCTGCTTTGAGAAGCTGCTGGGCAGTTGAGAATATTTATCAATGGAACACATGACTGGAAGTAAACCACTTGGTCTATTCTGTTTCAGCTTAAAAATACTTAAGCTCGTATCACTGTGCAAACACTTTCTGGAAAGCTCTTCTTGAGCTACGCTGGTTTATCTGTTGGAAATCATCTTCTAATTTCCAGTCTAGATGTTTTCCATGGTACTTCTTCTCCACTTGAACAAATACTGGTTTTAACTTGTTATAATTTTTCTAACTCACTACTGTTTCTCACCTGAAGCATTTATGGCAAACCAAGATATTCCCCTCTCAGTTACTAAGTTGTTATGCTTCCTGTTCTTAAGATCTTGTACCTGACTGTCGGTGGCTTTGCCAGTCATGAGTTCTTCTCTGCCTGTTCCCGTGGGTCCCAGAGTGCTCCTGCTCGCACACTCACCCGCACATCGTCCCAACCAAATCACTATTTATTGCCCTGCACTGGCACCAGTGCTCCGTGAAACCGCCCTAAGCACAGAGGGAATCCCAGCCGCTCCTCCTCAGAACAGCAAATTGCTGCAATATTGGAGAATGGCTTCACATGTTACAAAAATGTCTCAGTTATTTCTCATAATTATAGTGAGTGGAATGTAGTTATTCTCTATAGCGACGTATGCAATGCACCTGAAAGTCTTGTAGAACTGCAGAAGGAAGGTCACATCTCAAAACCCAGCAAAATATTAATATCTTTTAACCATGTACAAGTTGCTGAGATACTTCTCTGAAAATAAATGATCAGAAAGTATTTAACATGTATCAGTATAAAGAAGAGTACATAAACAAGAAGGGTAATGTATGGTACTGTGCTTTGGGTTTGTGCCTCAGTGTTGACAACACACCAGCTTTTTGGCTACTGCTGAGGAGTGCTTGCACGGTGCCAAAGCCTCTTCTTTTTCCCACTCTGCACCTCCCTCAGCACGTGGGCTGGGGGTGTGCAAGAACCGGGGGGGGGACACAGCCGGGACAGCTGACCCAAAATGACCAAAGGGGTATTCCATGCCATAGAAACGTCGTGCTTAGCATATAAAGCTGTGGAAAGGAGGAGGAAGGAGGGGACGTTTGGGGTTACGGCGTTTGCCTTGCCAAGTAACCGCTACGCGTGATGGAGCCCTGCTTTCCTGGAGGAGGCTGGACATCTGCCTGCCCATGGGAAGCACCGAATGAATCCCTTGGTTTGCTTTGCTTGTGTGCACAGCTTTGCTTCACTTATTAAACTGCCTTTATCTCGACCCATGAGTTTTCTCACCTTTGCTCTTCCAGTTCTCTCCCCCATCCCGTTGCGGGGTGAGCGAACGACCAGCTATACGGACACTTAGCTGCTGGCCAGGGTCAGCTCACCACAGTCACCAAAGTATTTTCAACTGTGATAATATGCACAGAGACAGTGGCCAGAGAGTTAGAAAGAAGAGATCATAGTTGATACAATAAACTGCAGAAACAGTTTCAACATGCTGATTTAGCCAGGCAATAACAATTTTTCCTTTATGAGCAGGACAGTGATTAAAAGTTGAGATGCACACGAATTAAACAATAACTAAAAGCACATGGTCTTCTTGTCTTAATGTATGTATTAGAGGTAAGGAACTCCCATTTGGTACTGAAATATCTAAGGATGTACAAGCGAGTGCCAAGATTTGAAAAAGCAGCATGCATCTGTGTAACTATGCAGGACATTTTTTAAAACTTGGGTAAATCAAGTACTATAAACTAGCTGAATGTTAATGGGCTTATTATTAAAAGATATTATTTCAAGTATAATTGAAAAGTATGTTTTAACTTTTATTCCTGCAGCTCAAACTATGTGTAAAAAAAAGAATCGGAAGTAAAACGGGAAAGGAGAGGAATCCAACTATACATCCCTTTTCTTCCTGTAAGGGAAACTTCTTTACAGGTTTTAAAGGTACATAAATAGGGATGAACATTAAGTTTTCTATGTTACTGCTTACTGCTCAACTTTAATAGGCTTTTACTGATAGCGTTCTATCTTTGATAACCTTGAAATAAGATAGTATCATTAACCATCCACATCTTTCATTTGAAAAATTTCCTAAACGCTTTTACTTTGAGGATCATAGGAATGCCTGGATTAGATTCACACGCTCATGTGGAGCCAACAATGAGTAGTACACAACAATTCATTCCCTTTTTAACCAGTCCTAAAAGCCTTTTACTTTCCCCTAACCACCAACCAATTAATTTGCCTACCACTTGCTGGCTCTGGGACAATGCTCCCATAACCCCCTCCCACCTAACTCAGTCATTAACTAGGTTAGGGGAGCATTTCCCTTGTAAATGAGTCCCCTAAGCATTTTTACTTTTTTCCACCAAAGAGCGAGCAGAGCATACTTATTTTACTTCATATGCAACAGACAGTATTTCTCTTTAAATATAAAAAAAAGGAAATAGACCCCAATATCACTGTGAACAGGTAAAAATATTTCTGGCTGCACAGAAGTAACTGATAAGGGAAAGCCTTAACATGTGTTACAGAAAGGAGTAATAAAACTATTATGGCACTCCACTTTATAAACTGACGGTTCTGACTCTTTTCAAGTACTGCCCTTAGTTTTGTTTGACTCATTTCAGCAGGCAAGTAGTAGAAATGGAATGGGTCCATCATAGAATCATAGAATTGTTCTGGTTGGAAGAGACCTCCGAGATCATCGGGTCCAACCATTAACCTATCACTACCAAGTCCCCCACTAAATCATATCCCTGAGGGCCTCATCTAAACGTCTTTTGAATACCCCCAGAGATGGGGACTCCACCACCTCCCTGGGCAGCCTGTTCCAATGCCCGACAACCCTTTCGGTGAAGAAATTTTTACGAATGTCCAATCTAAACCTCCCCTGGTGCAACTTGAGGCCATTTCCTCTTGTTCTGTCGTCTGTTACTAGGGAGAAGAGTCCGACCCCCATCTCTCTACATCCTCCTTTCAGGTAGTTGTAGAGAGCGAGAAGGTCTCCCCTCAGCCTCCTTTTCTCCAGGCTAAACATCCCCAGTTCCCTCAGCCGCTCCTCATAGGACTTGTGTTCCAGACCCTTCACCAGCCTCGTTGCCCGTCTCTGGACACACTCCAGCACCTCAATGTCTTTCTTGTAGTGAGGGGCCCAAAACTGAACACAGTACTCAAGGTGTGGCCTCACCAGGGCCGAGTACAGGGGGACAATCACCTCCCTACTCCTGCTGGCCACACTATTTCTGATACAAGCCAGGATGCCGTTGGCCTTCTTGGCCACCTGGGCACACTGCTGGCTCATATTCAGCCGGCCGTCAACCAACACCCCCAGGTCCTTTTCTGCCGGGCAACTTTCCAGCCACTCCCCCCCAAGCCTGTAGCGTTGCCTGGGGTTGTTGTGACCCAGGTGCAGGACCCGGCACTTGGCCTTGTTGAACCTCATACAATTGGCCTCGGCCCATCGATCCAGCCTGTCCAGGTCCCGCTGTAGCGCCTGCCTGCCCTCCAGCAGATCAACACTCCCGCCCAACTTGGTGTCATCTGCAAACTTACTGAGGGTGCCCTCGATCCCCTCGTCCAGATCATTGATAAAGATATTGAACAGAACTGGCCCCAGTACTGAGCCCTGGGGAACACCACTTGTGACCGGCCTCCAACCGGATTTAACTCCATTCACCACAACTCTTTGGGCCCGGCCATCCAGCCAGTTTCCTACCCAGCGCAGAGTACGCCCATCCAAGCCATGGGTAGCCAGTTTCTCCATGAGGATACTGTGGGAGACGGTGTCAAAGGCTTTACTAAAGTCCAGGTACACAACGTCCACAGCCTTTCGCTCATCCACTAAGCGGGTCACCATGTCGTAGAAGGAGATCAGGTGTCGTAGAAGGAGATCAGGGAGATCATAAACAGGAGGTCAAAGTAATCACACACCCATTCAGCTTGAACCTTAACTCCTGATCACAAGTTAAAGTTGAGATTCAAGCAATTTTAGGAAGGAGCATGAAGAATCACCTAAAGACAGGGCTCACTTGAGTCACTGCAAAGCTTACTTGAGTAGCCACGAGACCAGCTAGAATTGGCCTAGCCAGTTGGAAAACATGAGCAGACATACTTTAGCTATGCTAAAGATTAAGTCACATAAAGACAAGCTGTGCTTGAGATGCTGGTCGCTATGGCAGGTATTGGATTAGCAAGTCTACTTAATGATCACAATGGGTTTAAACAATCTGTTGGTCTGTAAAGTAGAGAAGAGTGGTTTAAATAATAAATCCATGAGCTAATCATTAATGGCTTGCATAATGTCACTCCTAGATGAGAATTTCCATATCATGTAGAAGGGCAATGAATGGAGACATTTTCAAATTAGGAAGGATGACAACAATTAGGGCACTTATTAAATAAAAAAAAAAAAAGATGCAACAATAGACGATATGACAAAGGCATGAAATACGGAGAAGTACAGAGAAGGCATATACATAACTTCTTTCTAAACTCTATAAAGAGATCAAAAGAAAAATGAAATGCGTTTCAAGATATCAGAGAAGATGAAATGTCCACAGAAAATGTTTCCTCTGCAAATCACAGCAGTCCTCTCTGCTCCCTTTGGCTCATATTGATGACATCAACATGAAGGGAAGTTCAAGAACCAGCTTGAGTCTAAGACTTTCTATTAGAATCTCTTTTAAAAGGGCAAACTACTTCATTTTTAATGAAGGACAAGTGTTAGCAATCAGCAGGAGAACTATCACAGAAAAAAAAATTAGTCCTGAATTGTCTCTGCCATTTAACATAAAAATGACACTACTGGTACCGACCAAAAAGTCCATGAAGTCCCACATTCTGTCTGGTAGTGCGTAACAGAGGACGTCAAGAGGAGAACTGAACGGCACAATTTCACCAGCATAATTTTTTGTGCAATTGCATTAAAATTTTGCAAAATAACAATTTGGATGGGGAAAGAATTAATCATAGCAAAATTAAGAAAGATGACTAGAAATAGACTGTAACAGTATTTTATATATGAAATGAAGGAAGAAATAAATGTTTAAGACTAACTGCTAGTGATAAATTGAGAAAATGGCATAAAAAACAAAAACTTTTTTTACATGCAAATTCACACAGTTTTGAAATTGTCACTCTAGTTTCTAAATAGAGAAACAGTTCAGTTTAAAAGATGAATGATATGACCATATTAGATATCATTAGGAGGATTCAGAATTAAGAAGGGAATGTTAAAACTTCTTAGTTTGCAATATGTAAGTTTTCCAGTTTTGCAAGGATATGTGGCAAATATTTTAGAAAAATACTCATTTTTTCCACCTATAATTTTATGAATTTAACAAATTGCGATTTCTGAATTTAACATGTATCAACTCTGCATTAAATATATCTGCTTCTCAATTAAGCAGTTAAATTTTACAAGTAAAAAAGTGTCAAAATATTAAAATAAGTTCCATTAGTTAAAAACTATTAAGGAAACACTTTCTATTTCTAGCTACACTTGTCATGCCCCCAACTGAACTTAAGATTCATTGCAACTTCAGTAAACATTCCCTAAGTTCTGTGCTATACAGCTGAAACCTCCCTGAGCAGTACAGGCTTGCAAAAGTTACTCATTTCTTTTTAAAGCATTATTTAAGGGCAATATCAACATATATTCAGGTCTCAGACAGAAAGAGCATATAAGGTTCCTCAAAATAGGAACTGAAAACCATCCTTCAATGGATCAAATACACTAGACAGTTAAGTATCTCCATTTTAACATTGCACATTTAAAAATAAATGTATAGTTTATTTCATAAATTTCACAAGTAAAATCTTTCTGTATTGACTATCATAAAGTAAAAAAGACAACAGGGAAATGCAATTATTTGCCAAAATCCCATTACCTGTGTGCCAGCAGCACCCTGAAGGTCATCTGATTCAGTCCCAAATAACTTGGCAGCAAGTTTGACCAATCCCAGTTCCATTCAGTAATGGTTGACTGTTGATACATGGCAAGAAGCTATTGTTAGTTATTAATCAGTGTTAATATGATCAGTAAATTAAAGCTCCAGCTGTGATATACTAACCAAGAAGGAGGGGGGTCTAGAACAAGGACTTAGACAGATGATATCAATCATGTCCACAGAAGAAGGTTTTTATTCCAATAAGACAGCAATTAATTTATAAATCCATTTGGGGATGTAGCCATTATTTATAAAAAGATAAATCAATTTTTTGAACCGTTATTCTTCCAACTGTTAATGGCATTCTGCCCAACCACTTTGTCTGAGAGCTTGACTCTTTGTTTGAAAAGCAAAATAATTGGCAACTTTTTATGTAATAGCAATTTACATTTTCTACTGTCAGCAAAAACTTTGTCATGAAAAACTTGCTATATCTGGAATTCAAGACGTAACCTGTATCATAATTAGAGTGATGGTTTACTTGTATCATAATTAGAGTGATGGTTTACTTGTATATTGTTTTGTAAGGCACTCCAGTCACCAGATGGTTATTATAAACAGCAGTAAGTCTACACAATATGAACAAATATAACTCCATATTGCTTATTTAATAAATAAAAGCAATCTGCAACAATGGTGGGCAGACAAAAGACCACACACAACATTCTTATGTTTACAAAACAGTAACTCCTGTTGCATAACATTAATCTTCATTGTCAGTAATGGTCAAGTAGTGACTACAATTCAACATTCTTGGGAGGAAGTAATTCCAAAATTATTTTTGTAACACTAAAATAGCACTGACTAGTTTAAAAGAAAAAAGATGAAGCAAGTCAAAACAATGGACATAAACCTAAATAAGAGTAAAGTATATCTTGCAGTACATCTTTTTCTTCCTGACAGACAGCACTTGGGTCTTCCGGGAGAGCAGAATCAGTGCAATCCCTCCCTTTCTTTCCATCTTTATTTTATTCCCTTCCTTCTTTTAATTTAATTTTCTCCCTAACCCTCATCTTTGGCATGCACTTAAAAGTAACTTAAAAAAATAAAGGTAAAATACAGAGTAAGAAAGGGAGATAAGGGTAGCCAAAGAAAGAATAATATAGTTTGAAAGTGGAAAGTGAATGAAGAAGTAACAGTGAACATCTGATAAACAAGCAATGAGGGAAAAAGAGTCAACTGAGAGAACAGTGGGAGCAGAAGAACACAGGGGAGAAAACAGGCAACGGTTCTATACTCTACACTGAATTAAAAATAGATAAATAAATATCGAGGAAGTACTAGTAAAATCAAGAGGGGTAAAAAGGAGAAGCTGAACAGCCAGTAGCGGCAGTCATAAAAACAAATACAAAAACTTGTAAGTATACTAGATAAAAATTCAGTCCACCAGACTGACCAGTTCTGTGAAAAAAACAAAGGATCAGTTTGAAAAAAGTCACTTCAGAAAAGGAAAATAATTTCTTTGTAGCATTTTTCTTCGTTGATACTGTTGAGGAGCTGCATAGCCGAGACTTAATTATATTAGACAATAGAGGAGCAGCAGCACTGGCAGAGATTGAGGTGTCAGGACAAATTGATAAAATCAAGAGCAACAAGTTACTAGGACCAGATGGTGATTATTCAAGATTTTTACAGGAATGTAAGAATGAAGTGGCTGAATTGTTAACAGAAATGACACACTTCCTAGAATCAGCTACTGAACTAGAGGGTTGGAAGGTAAGAAATTTACATATCATTAATAAAAATGCTAGAGTTGATCTCAAAATAGCGGTTCAGTGGCCTTTGTTTCAGAAGCAGTAAAATTCATAGAAATTATGATTAAGTATCTTGCTAAATTTGACACAATAGGGACAAATTAACAAAACTTCAGAAGAGAAAAGTCAACCACCCTAATGTACTGCATTTTTTTTACATATACCAACAAACAATACATAGAATGTTTACTACAAATTATCTTTCAGAAAGCTTTTGAAATAATTTATTTTAAGAAATCCTCTACTAAGGAAGCGAAGAGCATGTCTACACTGCGTAGTGTAGACATGCTCTTATATTATATTATTATATATTATAATATGTTATATAGTGTAGTGTAACACAAGTATTCTCTGTTTAGAGCTGAACCAGCTCTCTGGACTCACAAGCAGTAATGCCATGCCTGTTCCAACTGGCCCTTCTGAGAGAAAAGTTTTAAAAATAAATATTTAATTAACTCATTGACAAAATATGTTGTGATACCAGTAGCTTGTTGGGACTTAACAATTTATAAAAGGATAAAATGTTAGTCGATGTATTAAAAACACATCTAGTTACAATAGATTTAAAGAAAATCAAGAAATTAATCACAGATTATAAACTCCTAAGCTTCATGGCAGTTGCCAACCAGTAAGAATTGAATTTAAGAAGACATACATCCTTTGACGAGAATAATTGTCCCTTGCCAGTGCTCTGGCATCTTCTACAGGCACTGGTAATAGTCTTCACAGGAAATCAGACACTGACCTATACTGGCCACTATTTTATAAATAGATGGTCCCACACCACTAAATAAATGTGCAATTTTAGGTAAAGGGAACTAAATTATTTAATAATACTATTAAGCTCAGGAAGTAAAAGTCTGTCATTGTCAAGAAGAGGGTTGGCACATGGTATTTTAAGGTCCATGATCTACTCTTTTTTTCTTTTAATTTTAAGATACTTTTCCATATTCAGGTAATAGACTTTATGCCAAAAGTTTACAAAATCCAAAGCAATTTAATATGAACTATCCCTTGTCATCTGTTGATTAATAGAGCACTGCAAACCTGTCATGTAGCAGAAGAATTCTGCCCTGAGTTGTCACTACTTGAAGGTCTTATTCTACCACACTATTAATGAATTGAGAATTGAGGCATGGTAAACTATTTTCTGCATTTCAAATTGGAGTAAGTGATTCTGTAGCCCCTTAAATTCTATCAATTTAAGATATACATAGAGGGACTAGTGGAAGAAAAGATACTTTTACAGCATGTTCATCTGGAGTGAGAAGCCTTGCGAAATTGGTATTAATCACCTTTTTCAGGATATTAACACTTCTATTGCAACATGACAATGATTAAGCATTCATTGAACAAATAAGAAAAAAAAAACCAACCAACCAACAAACAACAAACCAAAACCCCAAACCAGATATATTTTACAGCAATAAACCTGGTGAAACATTCCAAAATGCTGAAAACTGGGAAAGGAAATTACACTATTTAAAAGCAGAGTTATACTGAAAAAGGATGTCTTCCTACCACAAGTCTGTAAAGTGAATTTCATGCCACTGTAATACCATTTCTTTTTAAATATTTGAAATTGAGGGGTAGAATCAAAACTGTAGATGATGGATTAGGAGGACTTGAGGAACGATGGTGTAAGATTTTTTAAGTGTCCAAGTGCTATCCGAAACTACATACTATTTGGTGTAATTAATTGGTCATGTGACGCCCTGGCAGAAATTTAGGCAACTAGATCTATTTTCTTTAACTGTTACATTATCAGGAAACTAATTTCTGTAAGTAAAATACAATTCTTTACATATCACTAATATGGCTTAATAAAAACAGAGAAATGGACCCTTTCATTATTTTGTGTTTTTTCCCCTGCTTATTCTCACTGTTCTGTTAAATCTCTGTATTTCCAAAGCATCCTTTACTTTACTATTCAACATTCCTGTGAAAGACTCATCATGAAGATTCTAAATGTGCACTTGGAGTTTTGCCATGATTTTTCAAAGGACTAAGACTAGCCCTGTGTACCATTACACAGATGTAATAAATGTCATTGCTACTAATGGGCTTTCCTTCACTGTACTGAACTAACACAGAAAGTCTAAGTAAATGCAAATTGCTCTTACATGCAATAATTCTGATAAAAGAAAAGGACAATAATGGCTTTTTGAACATCATGCTATTGTAGAGGGTGCCCTCATTAGATTCCCGAGTAATAATATTCCTTTGCACTTCATCAAATCTGAATGCATGTAATTAATTCCGTTTTCATAATTTCAGTCTCTGTCATTATCATGATCATAATAAGATCGACCAGTAAAAATTATACTATAACCAAGGTTTCAGATTTTCACAAACCTGATTGAACACTTTTGCACAAGATTGTCCATACACCTGGAAGGGGTTGAAGATGGGCGGCTCTTCTCTGCCCGTCAGTGTCAAAGGCAGGCATTGACTGGAGGTAACACCACCTTCAGAAGAATTCTCACAAGACAGCTGCTCTTTCAAATATTCCTTTTAGAAGAAAAAACAATCACAAAACAGTATATGCCACCTAGCTTTCTAAGTGAAATTTGCCTAAATTTCAAGCATAACTTTACAGTGCTTGATAGAAGTTCCTTATATTAAAGGAGAGAATAAGTAATCTCTTACAAAATAATAGAAACCTTTTTAAGAGTAACACCATTTTACAACAAACAATAAATAACCTCCATGAACATCCATCCAACTGAAACAATCAGAATAATCTAAGCTATTGTTTTGAAATTGTCATCAAATTATGTGTATCAGTTCTCATTTAATATATATGTGTTAGGTATATGTGGAAGTTAAAAGCAAATGTTTTCTATGACCTGTTCTAATGTATGATGGCTATTATGCGATTTATTTTATGTGATAAAGTATACACAAATATTTAAAGCTATTTTTTGGTCAGCATTAAATAGTTGCTACATGACCATAAATTAATTGTTCGATGAACACGTTCAAACCAGTTGTTTAAATACAGGAAATAAATATTCTCCCACTCTTCAAAGCTATTTTTAATTGTTTAAGCATTCAAAAATTAGAAGTCATTTATGATTTACGTGGCAATTTTAGAAACTATACTATAACAGACGCATGATTATTTTGGCCACAATCTTTTCTGTTTTCACTTCTTAAACTACTATGTAAACAAATCATCATTGCATGCCAATAAAGTGTTTTGATTAAATAGAACCACTTTACGAAGAGCTAGATAATGAAACACTTAGAGATCTATTTGCTAGAAGGACCACTGTGATTAAACAGTTTATTGTTATTAAAATGAAGTCCATAATGATAGGACTGCCATAACATTGAGCAAGTACTCAAGGTGAGTCTTCATTAAGATGGGTGGATGCAAATGCTCCTCTTACTTTGCAGTACTCCCGAGATGATAGCAAATTTCAGATGCAGGTGAGGGAACATGTAAACTACCTGCCAAGGCACCCTGTGCTCCTCAGCGGGTCTTTCTAAAACAATAATTTCATCATTGGTTTAAACTGATCCAACTGTGGTCTGGCCTGAAAGGCACAAGTTCCCTCCCAATCCACATAGACGGTGGCTGTTTCTCCCTTGTGTTGGCACTAGCATATGTTGTGAAATCAGCCAGAAAAAAGGAAGGTTTCAGCCAGATAAACAAGCCACAGGATTTCTCGTACTAGTGCAAAGGGGGGGCCTAGGAGAGGGAAAGCACAAGGGCAACAGAAAGAGCAGGACTGTCTCTCTCTGCTGGTTGCAGCCAATGGTCAGGACTGCTTAAGACAATCATGAAATCATCTAAGTGTATTTAAAAAAATAAAAAAGTCAGCTCTTTTTTTGCTTTAAGACAACAGCGTAATCCAGCTGTGAAAACACACCCTAAATCTCTTACCTATATTTTCTCATCCTACAAAAATGTCTGGGTTTTCTTCCCATTCATTCATGACTTCATGCCATAACAAAGATTTTAAAGTCATGGTGAAGGGAGTTATTTAAAAGCTATTCCCACACATTTAGCAATTTTTTGTAAATGTACTGCCTTCCACGCACGCATTTTCACAAAATCTGTAGACAGCTCTAAAGCAACGCAGCCCTCTGGGTGTCACAGAGCCAGCAGAAGCAGACTCTGTTGCTTTGTCAGCAGAGACACTGGAAATCGCTATCCATGCTTGCCAGGGTTTGAACATTTCGCGTGGTGCACAGCTCACCACCCAGTACAGGCATTTTTCTGTCTTTGGAATACAGTGGATTTGTGTTTTGACAAAGAGACTTATGCAACAACAGTAAATGAACTCTTTAGTATAGTCCATATTGTGGACTGTGAAAGGGTCATGTTTCAAAAATGTGAAAATAAAGAGCAATGAAATCACGTTTGTAAACATGTGAGCTATATCATCACTATCAATGACTGGGCACGAAACCAAGCAGACAGAATATTATTGAGCCTGACAGCTCAGAAGAGTTGGTTTCTCTTTGGTAGCCATTAGTCAAAAATGCTTTTAGAAATGATTATTCTTTTCGATAAATGCATGAAGGACTGTAGGCTGTTTTGAGTTCTACAGTATCTATTATAGATCTTTATAAC
Organism: Phoenicopterus ruber ruber; assembly: GCA_009819775.1. NCBI lineage: Eukaryota > Metazoa > Chordata > Aves > Phoenicopteriformes > Phoenicopteridae > Phoenicopterus > Phoenicopterus ruber. The sequence goes on from CM020246.1 coordinate 84,928,718, forward strand.
ATCATAGCTCTATTTCCAACTACAGCTTCCAAGAATCTATATCCCCTTTCCCCTTCTTTTCTAAGGAAAATTATTGAGAGCAACAATTTTCTGTTTCATCATTTTGTTCTCTATTCACACGCAATTATTAAGCAGTGTAGCATAAAGATCTCCAAACTAATTTTAAGAACACGATCCCTTGATAGTCCAAGGAGTCTCCAAACAAAAGGATGGACCTTTCAACAGATAATCAAGTCTATTTCTTCGTAGTCAGGCAATTAAACATAATCTAAGTTACGAAAAATAATATTGAAAAGTGCATTATCATAATACCATGCTAAGCATTAAAATGTTTTGTAATGGTTTCAAAGGCAATTTGAAGTAACACGGTTAAGCCCTTCTGTGAGTCAAGCTGGTCAGGATTTTTTTCTTCTTTTTTTAAAAACAAGACAGTTTTTTCCACTGAGAGATGTTCTATATTTAACAAAGCTCTTACTAGCTGCAGAAATTCAAGGCAAGGAGAGACACCTGGGATGTGGAAAGTCAGGCTGAAGTCCCTCTTCCACCTAATTCTCTCAGCCTCTTACCTCCTATTGGAGCTGCTCCACTTTGTATAAATAACTGAATACTCACACGAGTCGGATCTCGGATTAGGGTCTCCAGAACCCGATACGGGCATTCTACCCTTTCAGCTAGAGTATGATTCTATTTTTGACCCTAGAAGTTACAGAATGGATTTTTACAGCAATTTCTACAAGGCGAAACAACTCCAACAGGGAAAAAGGACAGAGTTCCATGCTGGTAGCTAATGGTCTAGCGGTTTGGGGAGTTAGTTCAGACGTGGGAGATGCAGATTCAATTCCCTGGTCTAAATCAGGCAGAATAAAGATTTGAGCCTGCGTATCCCATCCCCTAGGTGACTGCCCTAACTATTGGATTATATGCTATTTTTGGAGATCTTGCTCATCATCTTTTCCTCACTCCGCTATACTTAGAGTAATCCTGAATGTGCTCCAGGTGAAAAGGTTTTGTGTGAACTGTATCACAGTAATAATTTTCACTTCACTTCCTGAACCATTTAATTGTTTGAGATGAAACTTGAAAAGATTCTGTATTGTATTAATATTAGGTTGCCATCTCTACATACATGCTTACATTGCTTCTAAAGCTTCCAAATGCAGATGCACAAAGGTTGCTTTTAAGCCTATACTTAGGAACTAAACAGTTGATCTGATGTTCAGAAGCGCAGTGCCAGTACTGAGCTGCTCTCTCGCCTTCATACAGACATAGCTGCCTAGTCGGTGTTTTGCTACCAATTTTTTTTTAAAAGAAAAATCTTGGCCTGTGCCTATATTTGCCTTATTTTGCATTTTATTATAAACACTTCTGTACACTTGCAATGATCTTAATAGCACCTGCTTATGCATTCAAGGAATAGCAATTTAGTAATTAAAGCTAATAAACAGAACTTTCTTAATTAAGCTGTGTAGATCTGTGTTATCATACAATTTAAGCAAACCTGTGTTTATTTCACTGTATAAAATCAGAATGCTTTTGGTAACTTGGGGTAATTTTGTACAGCCTTAGAAATAATGAGATAATTCTTTTACATTGCTCAAATTCCACGTGCAGCAAACAATCTGAATTTGTTTACCATAATTTCGAAAGCACTTTAACTGAACAGTTATCTAGATTAAGTAAGGTTTTCATGTGGATGCATTTACTTCCTCAGTACAGCCGCAGGGTTTGTTTGTTTGTTTTTTAAATCAGGAGAATTGATTTACCGCATTTAATTTTACGTCCTGCAACAGCCAGTTTTCCAATAGCCTCACTGATTTTTTTTTTTTTTTTTTAAGTGTGTTCAAACTCGCTAAAATGTATCTATGGTCTACAGTATGAATCTGAAGGAAGTTTATGAGCCATACTACTGTTTAAGTACATAAATAAAATCTACATTGTTTCCCATAAAGTAATCTTTTCTGTACAAATGCAGAAAAGCCTAAACTGAATGGATTCTATTACAATACAATATAGGATTTCATATTGACTTTAAGAAGCATTATCACCTCCTTGACTAACCCTTAGCTGCCAGCAGACGCTGCCTCAGGCCAGTACACACCTAATTGCTCGGTAAAAAGGCCGTTTCCCTACCTCATTGAGCCGGATGATGTGATAAATTTGCCTCAGGTACTCGCTGCCACCTGGTTTGTGGCAGATATCCAGGACCATCATGTTTATTTTCTGCTCAGTGAATCCAAGTGCAATACCTTCTTCCTCTAATGTTGCACCTTCTACTGTGACTGAGGCACTAGAATGTAGAAAAGATACAAATATTCTTAAGTTAATTTTCTAAAAACCAAAATATTAATACAAAGTCAGCTAAAAATATATGTCAAAAAAACTTATAAACATCTGGCTTGCACAAAACAGATGTTGCTGTATATACATATTTGAAGCCTGTATGCAAATACATCATAAGTGCTAAATAACTTTTTTATTATACAAATTTTAATGATTTTAATCTGAAAGATGAAAACATAAAACATTCTTTACTCTAAGGACATGCAAGGAGCAAATATTTTTTTATTTTCTTTTCTACTAGAGAAGTATCTTTGCTACTAGAAATGGCATTTGCATTCGATCTTTTGTACGTTTTTCTTTGCCTGTCGCTGCACATATTAAAGCCTAATTAACATGTCAGAAAGGTAGCCATTACTCTAAGTATAGGTTAGAAGTTTTAAATTGAAGTCTTTTTCTTCCCACTGGTATGGTGGTAACCATTTCCAAGGTACCTATTTGCCACTTGTTGCACTTTTTGCCCTGTGTTATTTTTTGGTTTTCTTCTTAAAAGCGTTTGTGTGAAGCTGCTACAAAACCCCCTGAAGGTTACAGGCTGAAATGACTTAAAAAATGTGCATTCAAAACTCTGACCATTGTTAGACTGCTCTCTCTGCATACAAACATAAGTTACCAGCTCTGTACTTGCTTAGTATTGTACATTGATAAAGTGTTAAGAAAATAAAGTACTAAAACTAATTCTTTTCCTCAAATATTAGAGCTGCAACACAGATACATGTTGGCACCTTGACACAGATGTGTCAAGAACTTGAAAGACCAGCAGAATATATTATCCCTTCTACAGTCATTATTGGATTAATTTAAAATCTACCAAAGAAGAATTCTGAATTTAAAAAAAAAGCAATATTTTAATTTTTTTAGAATTAAAACAAACAAAAAAACCCCAATACTTTGGTGCAGCCAGCTTTAAGTTGCACTTTACTGTTTAAAGTGTGCCATGATTACAAAGTTAGTTCTGCTGAAAGTTGCTGTTTGACCTGCAGGCTCACTTAAATGCTACACAGCTGCTGGACATTAAAGCTGATATTGCTTCCACATGCAGCTTCAGAATGTCCTACAGAGCAAATAGTTTCAAAATATAAACTATAATTTTGTTCTTTGCAGAATGGAAGTATGTGATACTCTGTCATTATGGTGTATTTTACAGAAAAGCTTCAGAGAAATTGATCTTTAAAATTAAAGCACACTTAAGGCTGATCTTTCGATGCCACATCCAGACACAATCTGAATTTCTTGTCGAACTTCCTAGCGACTGACATTGAAAAAGTTGAGGACCTCTGACAAAGGAGTGTATCAGTGTCAGCGCCCAAATTGTATCCTTTCCTGTCCGTCACTGTGCAGGTGAAGCAGATGATTGGATTCAGTCAGCGCTGTGATTAATGAGTTCCTCTCTGGATTTGGGACTGCCTATCAATCATGTCATTAGGAAGAATGTGCCCTGAAAGAGGCAGACCTCAGCCAAGGAATAACTGCATTCATCTTAATCTGTATATGCACCCAGCCAGCCAAGTCAGGGTCACCATGATGAAAAACAATAATCTTCAACTCGACAAATTACTTTGCAAAGACAGACATTTCTTTTCTTCTTGGGACGCGTGTTCTTCAGAATCTAACGTGACCGTTTACAGCTCTGGTGCTACTACAAAGTGAAGGTTATTTTAATGAATAGTAATGCTTTCAAGCAGTACACGAGACAGGCAATGCATACAACTGCCACTTTCTGAACCTTTCCCTGAAGATTTTTTATTTTTTTTATTTGCCTAAAAACTAAGTTATATTTGTAGGCCACAGAACTTACACAATATTTAGACCTTTTATGTAGCTAGCAGTCCTGATAACAATAAGATAACACAAAATCAAGCAAGACTTTTGCTTATAAAAATCCAGTGCACTTCAAGATGTTTCCACCACTGTGTAGGTGAATCCCAAATAAATTTTGGGGTTTTATGGTTTTTATTTTCTTCCACACACTGTATCTATTAAAAGTACATAAACATTTAGAAATATCAATATATATAAAAATGCATGTGCATACATTTACCCACAAAATCTTTTAACCATGAAAAGGTTGTACAGAACATAATTTTACAGCAACTTAGATTTTCAAATATAACCATTCCGATTTCAAACAAATCACGTAAACATCACAAGTGTCCTCTTGAAAGATCTGCTTTTAGTTTAGTGATTATGTGACCATTACTTAGTTTAATTGAGATTTGAATTTCAGCTTAATATATTAGTTTTATAATTTGCATTTATAATAATATTTTATCTCTACGCTGCATACCTCAGCTATTTATTAACTAGATTTTTTTTCCCCAGAAATTGACTCATGATATTTGAATATAAAATAGAAAAATAACATTTATGCTAGACTTCTATTGCAGAAATCCCACTGAAGTCAGGGGACTCATAATTGCATCATATAACTACTCACTTGGAGAGCAGATAATGCATTCTTCAGTTTCTTAAGCTTAAAATTAGGAGCTCTAGTCACAAACTAGTTCTCACTTTGGTTGACACTGTACACATACAGAAAACGTTTTCCCACGGTCCGGCACATGATGGACAATACAGCATTTTTGCAGTATGTTAGAAAAGAAAATAGACTAGTATATTAATTTAAAATTCTCAGCTTCAGAAGAAGTACAAATACTAAAGTTTTAGTTCTTAGAGGTTATCCACAGTATTGTCTTACCCTGCATTTGTATTATTTAAGAAATACCTATTCTCTCAGTGACATTAGAAATTGTATTATGGAACCATTCTGTTAAGTATCAATTTACACATTATCATTATGGGTTTTTTTATTCCGTGACTCAGTCACTGGCATCTGGCTTCAATCTTTTAATCACTGGATTAGAGCTTGTAAATTAGTATTAAATGGAAATGTAAAGATTACAAAGGTCAATGTCAATGAGCGTTCGTGTGACACTATTACTGCTTAGAGCGACTCACGTTAACTGACTACTCGTAGAAGCAGGATACCGTCCCTCAAAGCACTGCACGGAAGTCTGTTCACCGCTATCAGTGATTCCGACCTACAATCACTATATCCTTTGTTTATATGGACAACTACTGTCAGGATAGCAATGACAGCAACCTTCAAGAATATTCATTAAGAAAAAGCAATCTCACTTTCAGTAGTCAAAAATTTGATTCAGTAAGTCATGTAACTCCAATAAATCTAATATTGGAAAGCTGATCAATAGTATTTTTACAGAATGGTACACGACTTCAACATTAAAACAGACTGGACTAGAAACACATTGACGTGTACACAACTCCTTGAAAAATCATTATAGGGATTTAAAACACTCAGACCTTAATGTCAAATCTGCAGGGAAGGTTGATATTTCCTCAGAAAGGCACAGCAGGGTACTCTCCTTGTCCTGTTTTGATATATCCTACTTGCCCTCAGGGTTTGTCATGTTTTAAAATGAAGTATGCTTACTTTTTAATCACAGATGAACACTGAAAGCTTTTCATAGTCCCTCTTAATTTAATCACCATAGCAAAATTAATTTATAAATATATTGTGGTGCCTTCTAGTCAGTCTACCTGTTCGCATTCTGAAAGATACACCAACTAAATTGTCTGAAAGTATGAAATCTCTAAGTAGTATGAAGACACTGTTCCAATGAAACCATAGTTTACTGTTTCAACAATGTAATTAACTTGCAAAAACATGCGATAAAGCCATCAATATTAAGAACTAATCCATTTCATATAAGATCACCGTTGTTCTATTTTTTAAAAAATTGAACAATAGCCATAAACATGCCAATAATCCAGAAAACAGAGAACAAACATCAGCATTTGAAAAATACTACATTCTTACCAGTCTGTGCTCAATTTTCTTGCCTTCAGCAACTGGCTTTCAATCCAGTTTGGTCTTTGCTGTTCAATGCTTTGTATAACCTTCTGGGTCACTTGCTTAGGACCACTTTTCTGTTTTCCCATAATACTTTCTAAGCACACACGAACTAAACTGAGTTTTTCTTTGCTCCATCTGTCAAGTGTTGCACCTGTTAAAAGTTCTGCAGTATTTCCATCCTCAAATATCCGACATATAATTACAATCAAGTTCCAGACAAGCAGACCAGCTTTCTTCAATTCAGCAAAGTTTCTTGACATTTTTCTCTCAGCCAGAAAAAAGAAGTACTTAATTGGGGGAGGCAAACATGCAATCACTGTAGGTAACTTGCTGATTACAATAGATACTGCCTGAGCTGCAAGCCTTGTGAAGGCTTAAAAAAAGAAAGAAAAGAAGATATGATTAACATTAACATTCTAGTTCTATCACAGCATGCTTCTGAATGTTGTATGATAATTTCTAACTTTCTTTTGTACTGAAAAGGGGTAAAAAGCTTAAGCATGCAACACTGTAGCTTGACTTCTATTGTGCTTCCTCCACATAAATCCCACAAAAATCTAAACAATAACACGAATTAAAAACAGAGAACCTAGAAAATTTAGAATTCAGACTGTGACTCTCTTAACAATTAGTCCTGCTGGGCACAGTTATTACAGAATAAATGGAAAAGACAACACCCAGGTATTCTGAATGGTAAAAAAGTTGTCTTCAAAATTGTAGTGTAGTATTTTTTTGACTTCACAAGTGGAGCATTGCACTAAGTGTCTCAGGACATTACAAACATTCATGATCTTTAGTTTTCTATCAATTCCTTTCTATGTTCAAACCTACAAAACTTCAGTTCATCAACTTTCATGTAAGCATGCACACTATATAGTACTGCATTTTAAACATTCCAGATATTAAAAGTAGCTATAGAAGTAACTACAGAAAATATGCTGCTCAAAACCCAACACATATCTGAAATGAAAAAATATACCAAAAAGTGATCCACAATATGGAATCAAGATTGAAAAAAACCCCCCCAAAACCCCAAACAAACCAAGAAAACTCCTGACTCATTGCACTTGTATTCTCAACTCTTTTTTTTTTTTTTTTTTTAAAAAAAAAAAGCCAGATCTGTTCTAGATCACACATAGCCAATTTAATTTGTCCCTATGTCTGAGCCTTACCTCTCAGCTAGCATATCAGTTCAGGCTTAGCGATAGCCTAAAATAGCCATACAAGTTCTAGATTAAAGTGAGATTGCAGTGAGAGTGCAGTGACCACACTGCCGCACAAATGTGCCTCAAGATTCTGAAGGGAAGATATATGGAAAGAAAGAGTGGATTGATGCCCTGGCTTGCCCACAATCTACATATTCAAAAGCTCATGCCAGAATATACTATGGGGATACTACTGTATTTAAATAACTGGGTAATATTTTGGTGGCAATAAATTTAAGGTGAAATGTTTCCAAAAGTTAGCCTTTTGAAATAATGGAGGCTTTAGACACAGTAGGCTATGAAAGTATATACCAGAAATCAACTTTACACCTAATCACCTTCAAAACATCTCCTATTACGTATATTATTTCTCTTCCTTCAGTAACTGTTTCAACAACCAAGCAATAGCATATTCTATAACAGTTTCAGTGCTATTCAAACATAAATTGCTGTGTTGTAAAGTAGGGATGAGTAAGTTGTTATTGTTTTAGTCAACATTGTGTATCTAAATTTAAATAGTCCTGACTGAAAAGATTATAACTAAGAGAAGAACTGGTTACAGTCATTAAGACAAGAGCATAGACATTATGCTTTACTCTGCCGTGAATCCCACCTTACTCTTGCCAGATGCTAAAAACATTTTCAGCACTGTTATTATCAGTACTACAATAATGATTATTTTACAAATTTTGTTTGTGTATGCATGGGTGTAAGCCTCAAGAAAGAATAACTGATTTTTAACACTAAGTACTTAAAAAAAAAACCACAGGATGTTTGGAAATTGTTTTGTTCATTGTCAAACTGCAACACTCATGAACTCTAGTTGTTCAATTTTCATATGTACTCATTAAACGGGTAACAAGCTTTTATGACAAATTTACAAAACAGTATAAATTTCACCCACATTTCCCAGATTCTTTTCTCTTCATTTCCCGAGGAGTGTAATTCCATTCCTTTGGAACCGTTTTCAGTAAACTTTCAGGAACTATTTGCTTGTGCTGGTACGTTCCATAGTTTTCTGTTGCCTCCCATGAATGCATCAAAGAAATTATCTGCTTCACTATACCCTTGACTGAATTAATCAAAGTCAACTTCAAGCATCTGATAACCTCTGGCTCCAACTCACCACAACTGGAAACTTCAGAAGGAAGAATTATTAAATATTCAGTAAGTGTAGTCATTTGTGTAAATCTGTTTCAGAGAGACGTGTTTCAGAATTCTTATGGAAAGAAAAGTAAAAACATTATGATTCATAATAACTTAGACCTATTGGTCTGTTACAAATGAAAGAGTATAAAGCAAAACAATGTAGCATCTTGCACCATCTTAATACAGTACCGACAAAAAGTACAATTTAATTTATTTCCTTCATCCTCATTTCTCCATCAATATATTTCTAAAAATTTAATTTAAGCTGATTAATGTCTTCCTTTTTATATGGAATACATTTAATTACTTGTTAGACATCAATGAGGCAAACGGATATACCTAGTTTGTTCTGCTTCCTTGTCTTGATAGTATTAATGAAGTTGTGTTTATTAGATACCCAAACCGTTATACTAGAGAACAGCAAAGGAAAAAAGATATTTTGGCAACACAAACGCATACAAATAATAGTCATCAACAGAGACATAGCATGTTATCAGAGACTGCATGTTGAAAATAGACCATCCTAAACACAGTTATTGACATTACAACAAGTATCAATCTTCTCCACATTCTTAATACCACAGAGAATTGCAGTTTCTCCATCGCGAGGGCGCAGCAGTTGCCAGGCAGAGTGCTGCAGGACGTATCAGAGATGTCTTTTGACATGTTAGGTCCTTTGCTCATACTTCTTTGCTTGTCTGTACATTTTGCTGATCTAAGTTGTATTCTTCTTTGCATGGCGTTTCTGGAAGCATCCATGCAACATATCTGTATTTTTCTTCCTCTTACACCTTAGACTTCCACTTTATGCAACCCAATTTTTCTCTGAGGAATACCTGAGCACTTTTACCGCCATTGCTTTCTATTTTATGATATTCATAATTCTGTTTCCCCTCTTACATTGTCCCATTTTCTTCCTTTCTTTTCTTTTGAGCTTTCCTGCATTTTAGCCATCATTTGCAAGATCACCCTTCTAAACCTCACCTCTCTTTTCTGGTTGAATACTGCTTTTCCTTGGGGGCAGTGTTAGTTGCTATATTTGTGCGGGCGGCTCTCCCTCTCCATGGAAAATTAGAGCCTGTCTGCCTGTTGACAGCAGAGTCTATACGCCCATCAGGCTATGTCTCCCTCTATAGGAGTCCTTCCTTTTCTTTTCCCTTCTCCTTTAATCGTTTCTTACTTTTAAATCGTGGTAAATATCTGGAGCTATTAAATGCACAGAGGCAAAGAACCTGTACTGGTAGAGAGCTACAGAAACTATCTGCTGCCAGCCTGCTGGTAAGACAGATGCTTAAGGAAATCAGAATCCTGGTTGACCACACTGCTCTGTAACCACTGCTTTCTTCAAAGTTTTCACCACTCCTACGGTGACCTGATTGCTCAAAACACTTCAGTTAAATTATAATTTTGAAGTAAGCTACCATCGTTTCATTTGATTTATTAAAGTAAAAATAATACGCACTACATGTCTGAAAACTGACAAGGTTTAACATCAGATTTTAAATACTATTAATAAATTAAATACCTGTCATATTGCATAAGCAATTCCACAACTGCTCTTTTTCCATATAGGTCTCAAAAGCAATGCCAAGAGATTTGGGTGATAAAGTGCAGTAAGACAATACTGTGAAGATTGTTTCAATCAGAGTCGGCTGTTTGTTATTTATCTGTTCTAAGAGAGAACTTTGTTCATCACGATTCAATACTTCATTTCCTTCAAAATAAACAAAACCATGGTTACAATAATTTCCAAGTAATTCAAGTTGACTGTAATAGATAGTATTAATCAAAACAAACTGCAAACTGTATCTGAATAATATTTCAAACAATAATAATATTTACAGATACTGAAATCTGATCTTCCTCTGCATAATGACATTTGACTGTCTTCCTGAATTATATGTAGCCATTAAAAAAAAGACTCAAGCATGTTTACAAACTATGGAATTTGCTTATTTAATTCAAAATGCACTCAGTATATAATTGGAATTTGATTATTTACTAAATATTAATCAGAAGTGAATTGTACTACTTCTGTAGAATCACAGTCAAAAAATTATTACTGCTTAACTCCTCTAACCAATATATTAGTCATGTGAAATAATGGAACTTTATTTGGTTATATAAAATAACATAAATTATACTGCATACTCCCCAAAATGAGTTGGCTTTGTTTTTCAGTATGAGATGAAATTGAGAAGAAATCAGTTCCTCAAAACAAAATCTCAGACCTGCTAAGATACAGATACCTATGTTTTCAAAGATAACTATCGATTTTCATAGATTTGAGTGGTAACAGCTTACGTTACATGTATTTCTAAATGTTTTTGTATAATCATTATAAGACATTCTGCCAGCTGAAGGATAACGATGTGTTTAAACCTCGCTTTGAACCAATGCAACTCAATGGCTTTGACTTGTGCTAATGTTAAAGACCTCAGCTTCCCACATACTTCTGGAATATGCTTTTGGTGTTAACAATCATAACAAATGACAAGAGCCAGAACCAATTAAACACTTGTAATTCAAATTTCTAGTTTGCAAAACTGAAAGTTTCTGTAAAACTGATTTAGATAAAATTACACTTGAAAATGTCATTGTTTTATGCCAGTTTGGCCACCCATATAGCAACCTGTGCAGGAGAAAGATGGGAGAGCCTAAATTTCTAGGCTGCGTCGTTCTAGTGGTTCAACCAGCCTTCAAAATCTACCACAGTGGAAAAGTACTGCTTTCCACCCAGCTCTGAACGACTTGAGAATGTTGTAAAATTCAAAAATCTCATTTTACTCTCCTCTGAATTCCTACAATCTAATTCACACCTTATTGTAAACCATTCCGTCTGGGTAGCGTGCAGCCTTAATAGAAACGGCCCATAGGACATAGAAAGCTGAAAAATGAGACATAACCAACAAGCTGCGGGGTTTTTTCGCAAGGCCCGAGACAGATCAGCAGTAAGAATTTTTTTTAGTCAGCTTTTTTTCCTATGATTTGAGTGAGCTGGCATATTTTGCTGAGACACCTTCCAATGCCAGATGCTCCTGAGTGAAGAATCAAACGGATTCCACTAATTCACTCAAACCAGCGATACGCTGTCTAATATGGATATGACAAAAGAATGAACCAAGAAAGCAGAAAAAGCAGTTCAAAAAGGAAAACCTAGAGGTATTCAAATTGTGAGATGAAAATTTGAATTGAACTTTGATTATATAAGTATTTTTTTAAATTAATTTAACCAAATTCTATGGAGGAGGGTTTGCTGAGATTTTAAATACTACATAAACTGTCTCTGCAGAACATGATGGGAAATTGTTTTGTTTAAAGGGGCTTATGACTTGAAATTAAGCCTAAATTTGCTTTATGATTATGCCACATGGAAAATTTGAGCCACAACTTGTTAATAACTTTTCTAATCAGCTTAGTGCTACCCATAAATTTAGATAAATGGAAAGAAGTATAAAAAATTTCTCTAGGGTGTTATACATATATCTTCTTATAAGTAGTATATAATAGAAGACTTGTGCTTTTAAGCAAAGATCTTCAGGAATCCACTGGGAAACCATTTTGAGGCTAAACATAACAAGATATATATGCTTTCATCAGCTGCTGCTTCTTTTACCCTGAAGTAAATGTTGCCTTTATTGTAAGAATATCTGACCCTTCAAAGCTCAAGGTGAAATGCAACATCCTTGAGTTTTCTGACTGACAAACTGGCATGGATAATGTCAGCTGGTTGAAAGGTTTAGCTACTTGATCAGTACAGCTGCTTAAATATTATGAATTAGGAGTCTACAGAAAGATATGTAGATTTCTCTTGCCTTAGAATTTTTCTTTAACGTTTATTAGCTCACCTGTCATAACATTAAATATTCATCTTAGTTTGAACTCCAATGCAGCCTTCTTGTTAATCATCACATAAGAACAGTATTTATATGATAGGCATCATACTTATTGCCCACTGACGCTTCTATATATTTCTCTTTTTTCCGCTCACGGCATTTGTATATTAAAAACTAATCTGTGAAGGGAATCTAAAGCTCCTATAGGTAGCTCAAAGGAGATGCTTCTTTTTCATTTTAGCAGGACTTACATCCATACACAAGTATGGCTATATACTTATCTTAGGTATCTGTTAAAGAAAATCTGCTATTTGTTATCTCCATATAGCACAATGTTCCATATGCACAGAGGATGCCAAAATAAATAAAAAATATTATTAATGTTATTAATAAATCTCTTTATAAGAAAATTATGTATCTAGTGAATAACAGCTATGCCTTAAGCAGTCACAATGAATCATTCTTCTTATGACAAAATAAAGCACTTAACCTCTTGGGATAGTACCATGTATTTTAAAAACATCTTCAAAGAGGCAGACTTACAAACATAATTTATCCATATTTCTTTCTTACTGATAGAAATACCTCCCAGTAACTTGCTGACATTATCATGCTCATCCAGCTCTTATCTGCTACTGCTTTAGCCATGAAATGAATCTTACTGAATTTAGAAAATCTTCTGTTATTGCCTCTAGAATTCTTCCCTAGCGAATCTTTACAAGACAGACAAGCTATAAACAGTTATGCTGTCTTTTTTGACCAAAAGAGGTAGTCAAAATTCAAATTTCTACATGCTGTTTCATTTAGGAAGAGAAACTGAAGATGAAGCAAGTTATTTCTGATACAGTCTTTTATTTGCCAAGAGCACAAAACTTCTGCTTTCTTTACAGCTTAAATCACAGCAGCTGATGAGAATATAAAGAATGCAAGAAGGATATATTTTATTTGTTTATAGAACCAATTCTTTCAGTAGGCATTCGGCACTACTTGCTTCCTTGCACTATATTCTCAGGGCTTCTTCTGTCACTGGCTTTTTTTCTATTTCTGTATCTGTTCTGGTAGATCATTTTACTTGTCTCTCATAGAGTTGCTCCTCTCCAATGCAACCATTCTCCAGTCAGCCTTGACAGCTAGAATCTATTGTATCTTTGAATATGACTTCATTTTGGCAGAAAGTCTATTATTTCAGTTTTTAATTCCAAAAAGAAATTTTAGATCATATTACTTCTATCCTGAATGAAATGCAGATCTTAACCCTACCCATTTCGATTTCATAAAACTCAGATAATATCCCCTGTATTAGCTGCTACCTGTGAATCCAATGAATCCTAAATTTGTGACAACTAAAAAGCTCAACACGAGACAAAAAGACTTTAACAAACTTTCTGTCATCTGCCCATAAATTATTACCATACCAGCAAACCACTTCTGTGCCTATATATTTATATGTCACCTATCTCATAGTATTCCACTCTCATTCAACTCCCTCTAGAATTTTTTCTCCCTAAATATTTTATTTTCAACTATCTGAGAAGAAGCTTCCATCAATAAATCTCTGGGTTAATGGCTTCTGAGAAATCTATCTCACTAGGGTCAAATGGAAAAATCATTACTATCAGAATCCCTCCACCACTGATTTTATGGGATAGCATGCTGAGATCGTGGCATTCTGGTAGACGAAATTTGATGAGGTGATACTGAATTTAGTCCTGTGGCCATGTTACCTCCTTTGTATTACCCCGTGTATTGGGATCAATACTGAGCAAGTTACCCTCTTAGAATATATTCAGTCTGGAGCTCTACTGTAGCAAGAAGTTTCTACCAGAAATGACTAGGTCTTTGAAAAGCTATCCATATGACCGTATAACATAGTCACGGAGACTATCACAAATATATCACAGAGACTATCTTTGCACTTTGTCAAGAGAAGGTATGTGATTCTCAGCAGAGCTCTATTACAGTCCAAACGGAAATTCCTGTTCAGTATTTCAGGAACTCCATAAAATCTGTTTAATGTTTTCTTTAGCTTACCGCTGGAAAGTCACCTAAATGAACAGGATACCTGATTAGGGTCCCTTTTCTATTGATCTTCCAGCTAGAAGTACATCACACCAGTAAACATGTCTACCATTTTACCATATTGGTTATGTAGGTACAGTATCCAATAAGTTTACTGGTCAGATGGGTATTTTGAGGAGGTGCCACTTTTAAAATAATTTTCTAATCTTTTGACGTTAGGCTACCACAGCACAGTTTGCTATCGTGATGAAGCTAACAAAAGGAGGTCTCTTCCAACCAGAACAACTCTATGATTCTATGAAAACTTGCAGGTGTTCTGGAGTCTGTACTCACAAGCCTCATCCCAGATGATCCCCACAAATATCTGGAGGAGAGAGCTATCTCTTCCTGTGAGAGACTTGTGCTCTCCTAATGAGGACAGTGTTGCAGATTAACCCCCAAGTTTTGTGAAAAACCTTGCAAGACTATATTTCCCCAAAACTGTGTGTGATTGAACCATGGGACTAGCACAGTTGCTCGTTTTTCCAGTTGCCTGGTAGACTGTGTCTCAGGATTACTAAATCCAAGGAGTTATTACAAGGAAGTACAGAAATAATTACCTTCAAGGACTTGAAATAAAAGTTTCAAATTGTTATACAGATTTAGCCAATGCCAGGAGTTTTTAATGGAGACGGTAGTTTATTTAGGGGATGTGCATTTTCTTTTGTAATAACTCCCTACTGTCACTAAGAGTTCTGTCTGATTCCTAATTGAGGTCAGTTGGTAAAGTTACCACCTTTCACTGTTCTTTTAGGGTAACTTACAAAAAATCAGAGCTGTTTACCTTTAAATGCCTAAAAAATAATGACATTTAATTAGAATTTAATTAGTTCTTGAAATTTGTCTTAAAATGCCACATTATACATTGGCAGTTAAAGAGCTGCTTCACAAGGGGCAAAGAATTGGAGTGGAGGAAAAAAAGTGTTTCCATTCTACAAATACATTTTCAAGTGATTTCTCTTGCCAGAGATCAGTTTATAAAAGCACAGTCTTAGAAAACTCTTCATATCTATTAATGTCTAGAGAGTTGGCTGATACTGCACCACACAGTTTTATTTTCTCAGTGGAAATCTTCCCTTCCCCATCCTGCTTATGTGCTCAAGGTAAATTATCTCTTTTTGAAGCAACTCACATTTCTTTGGGTCCAGTTTCAGATGTGCAGCCTTAAACTTATCACAGAATATTTGCAAATGTTACTATCAGTTCTTATTTCAAAGTTTTAGTGAGGACCAGGATATCATCTAGGTTTAATTGCACAGGCTACACAATACCCTTTTCCATTAGTCTCTCAAATATGCATTGTGCAAGCCAAAAACATTAGGTGAAACTGCCAATGGCCTTGTCCTGCTGTGAAAGCAGTTTTCTTCCAGTTTATCGCCACATGCCAGTATTCACTTTAAAGTTGTGTGTAGAAAATGAAATTAAATCTCTGTAACAACTGGAGTCTTGTATTCATTGTAATGAATAAGATTTTTTTAAAAGGAATACATTGCTTTTTCCATTGTACATCATTAACTTGGTGCTACAATCTCTTCTTCTTAAACAAAAAGTAGGTATGAGGCCTAGGGGCTCATTGAAGGCCTCGGATGTGCCTTCTTGATAATTTCTCCGTGATGTCTTTCTTATCTGCTGTTGGTAAATGGCGAGGTGTCTGTTGACTGACAAGGTTTCCTTTGGTATTAATCCTGTGCTTGGCCAGTGTAATTCAAGAAAGCTATTGCTTTTTCCTTTATTATGCAAAGAATAACACCTGGTTCCTGGAAATAAAGACTCTCAAACGAGAAGTCACAGACTGTTCTGCTGGCATGCTGTGCATTTAGAGCAAGCCTAGCAGAAATTCTCAAGGTTCACTGTCACCCTTCCCCTTTTCATATCCGCATCTGCTGGATCCAACAACTCACATTATGCAAGCACCACTTCTTTATTCCTCTGTTATTTGTTGCTTGTCAAAATAATCCATTTCTGTTTCATATCATAGGTGATAAAGCAATTCTGGTAAAATATTCCACCAAGAAAATTGCAAAAGAGTTTGTTTTGTCAGAAAATTAACACAGTACCAGCTACGTTCATTATTTCTCTCCTCAAAGGCACAGCAAAGGCCTTAGACCCTTCACTCACTCAAGAACAGGTCTTATAAGAAATTTTCTGAATGTTGGACCTATAGAAAACAACTCTGGGATTATATTACACTTTAATTAACTGTAATTCAATACCTCTAGGTTATTTAGACATGTAGTTTAAGTTATAGAGGTCCAATATGCAAATCCAGTTTTTCAACTATTTTTTCAAAGGTGCCTTTTACCCAGTGGCCATACTCACTGGGGACAAAACTGGTTCAGTTTTGGGTATCCTGATTTATTGCCTTTAGTATTTTTCATGTGATAACTTCATATTTGAGGACCGTTTTACTTTTTCTGTACATTTCATATATCATATTGCACAAAAAAATGACAAAAGTCCAAATCTTGTCACCTCCCTGTCCAGATTATAGCTTATAGTTACATACATGGACTTTCAATAGCTTCAGCAAATATGATAACCTTCTTACCATATGTAGCAACACTGAATCACACATACATGCATTCCCCCAAAATACTCCTTCTGCTGAGACAACTTTGCCAATCCCAACAGTACTCTCTACTGTGATGGGAAATATACATTATTTCTGACCCTCACCATGGTACCACCATATGAGAACAATGGGAGAGCAATTACATTAAATGCATTTGTGTGATGCCTACTGTAAGTATCCCAAAGTATTACTACAAAAAATGTTATTATTACCTAAAAACATCTACATATAATCGTCTCTTTATACAGAATTTGTGCTTTCTGGCCTGATTTTTAAAGGGAAAAGGAAAGACTGACTGTAAAATAAAATAAAATGTAAGAAGGCTTTTCCTATTCAAAAATTTCTTATCATCTAGTTAAATACCAGGGAGTTTTGTAATCACTGGGGCAAATCACTCAAAAACTATGGTATACTTAGCTTTTTATCTGTTTTCATGCATAGTATTACACATTGCAAAATTTTACTGTTGATGAGTACATAATTCTGTTAGCCTTTTACCCTACTGAACAGAAGAATCCAAAACTGTCATTGCTAGTGCTGAGGTATAGCTTATTAGTCCAACTTTCCTTGTACTAATACATAACAGCTTACATCATTATAAAAAAATTTTAGCTTATACAGCATCAGAAAGCTGCTGTATAGGAAAAGGAATAAATAATACAATCTTTTCATCATTAGATAATTAACCCTATTGAAATTAATTTAGAAGATACGGACCATTGCAGGTTTCAGCTTTATCTAAACTGAAAGTTTATTCATACCAATATTGTAATTACATTAATAAAGTCTGTGTAAATAGCACATTTTCTAATTCAAAGTAGCATATGTTTCCCTGAAGCTCAAGAGGTTGGTCAGTCAATAGATTAATACATTCTGTCACTTAATACCTGTGATAATTTAAGCAGCTAGTAAAATTCAATACTGGATAACACTAGGGTAAGAATATGATCCCGATCAAACATTTGTCAGTCTTTGTAAAAGATGACAGGTATTTGAATAGGCAAGTGGATGCAGTGCAGCTCTCAATAAGACGCATGACAGAAGTGGAAGCAATGTTGTACCCCTGACAAATGTTAGACCGCTTTAAAATGACAGAACTAAATTATGTTATATCTAATATTATGTGGCCCTAATAGTTTTTTTTGATAAGTAGGGAGAATCCTTTTGCTAAAGAAAGATAGAAACTGAGACTCTCATTCACTATTACTGCAAAATTATGTCAAACAGGTGATTATACCATTAGCTTTTCAACAATCTGATCATTTGATGCGCAAGCTATTAAAAGGAAAGATGCAATAAAGTTTGTGGCTTCAAACACAATATTAGCAGAATGAAAAGAAAACCTTGTAGAACCATTCTTTTATTTATTCTACTTTCATAACAGCATGAATAAGAGTATTAACACGAGGAAGCATATAAATGTACCTCTAGAATGCCTACAGTGACAAACATATAATAACTTAAACAAACCTCTAAGAAGCTTTTCACTGTTCAAACATAATTTTGAAAATGATCTTTCAGACTACTAATCCACATGTTTTAAAATCTATGCAAAGCAGTTGTGGTATCAAAGCTCTGTTAAGTTCAAATTCATTTTGACTCCTTCGCATTTACGATAGCAGCCTATTTTATCAAATTGTAGTCTGCTTTGAAACTATGAATACTCAGATTGACTGCAAAACATTCTCATTAAAAAAGCGATGATTTTTTCTTTCTTTTTATCCATTTAAGAAGTGTACTACTGATAACTGAATGGCTACTGATACCCCCCCAAATATGGTTGACAGCCTTTCTTCAGTATTTAAGTAGTTAAAAATGAATTTGCGTTTCTCACTGATATTCTTATAAGGATTGACAGCATAAATACTTACTTGAACTTCTCAGTAAAATTTTCACTAAGAGACAATCATGATGCAGCAATGTTTCCAAAAGCAAGTTCAAATTACAGCATGGCTGGGATAAGAGCAGTTTCAGCTGACCCTGGGCTGCCATTTCTCTGGCTGATGGAGTCCTTTCAAAATGTAAGATAAAGACAAAATAATGTAGTTAATTTATCTATGAAATTAATATCCTTAAAGTGCAGATGTAATGCTAACTCCCTTAAATGTCAATTCCTCCCAGATTACTCTGAAAACGCTTTCATGCTTGCTTACTTTAAGGCAGCTCAGGGAAGGAATTACATTTAATCTCAACTAGCTAAAAGCAAATTAACATTTGGTAGTCTGCCAAAGTTATAACTGATACAAAGCAACCTCACTTATCTCTTTCATGGAACCATGCTTGCCTTGTTCTATGAGGCAAAAAGGCTTTTTTTTCATGCTTGAATAAATTTAAGGGTATTATTCTTTAGTTCACTAGTGCATTAATTGTTTAGTAAGCTCTGAAGTGTCCTGGTTGAAGTATACGAAGCTCTTAATTAAAAAATAGAGAGAATGCTCCAAGGGCCTGTGAGATTCCACATCAGGTTGACCAATTCTACACGTCCTGAAAGCTCCACCTGAAATATTAGACTGGTTGGATAACTGCTTTGCCAGCAGGGAGAAGTGAGAAAGCATAGTACAAACTCATTAGCTTTTAAGGAGATTGCAGGTTGTTTTCTGTTTGCGGTTTCCATGTTCTGAAAAAGTTTAGGTTTCCAAACAAAAATACTCCAGGACTTCATCTGAACTCAGCCAATGATGAAACACCAATTGTTGAACTCTCATTGGAGCAATTAATTTAAAAAAACCCAACCAAACAAAAAAACTTGTCCTGCAAGACATTTACCACCCACTGTATTTACTATTTTCTTCTTGAAACATTTTTAAAAAGAAGTTTACAAAATTGGGTTGTGTGTAATTTTTTTCCTTGAAAGCTTAATTTTTTATTATTTTGAAGGATTTAAAATTAAATTTGAACTGATGTTTGGTCATTGTATTTATTAATCTTGGCTACAAGTTTATACAATAGTTGCTAACATTGAAAGTTTATGCACCGCATATGTAAACTTTTATGCACATAAATTTTACATGCACCAGTGTAAAAACTACACATGCACTGATGCACTAATTATGCAGGCATAAACATTATCTGCCAGTACACATACAACACCTTCAGTGTCAGTTAAAGACTCCTTCATCAGGAGCTACGTTGTCCTGTCAGACTGGAGAAGGATTTATATTCCTCTGCATGTATACTTTATGCGCCATTTATAGGCAATTATTGGGACAGAATTAAAATGGGCTCACGTGGCTGTTCTAAGGGAGGGGAACTTCTGTGGTACGCTGCACACTTCTGTGAGCATCTGACTCAGCCCAGGGTGCCACCACCCAGCTCTGCCTGTATGCACGCACGAAAAAAACTGAGATGTGACTGCACAAAAACTTTGCTGTTCAGTCAAGGTTGCCATATGTATATCTAACACAAACCTGCAGCGCTGGGAAGTGAAAAGCTGATAGACTCCTCTAGTTTAGCCCCTCACACGTATGGATGTTTCCACCACCAGAAAAGCAGTATGCCACTATCTTGCAGGGCAACCCTGAAGTAACCTAGGGAAACCAAGCTTCCATAACCCCATTTCCCAGCAGGACCTTTACATCACACTATTACGTCAAAACTTCACCATTAATACTGTAATAGTCGTTTTAGTAAAGGAGGATTTTATACACCTCAGCCTCTGGGATTTTAACAGTAAAGCAAATACCTATGAGTTGATAAGCAATGCACGTGCCATGAAAACTTATGTACAGCTTTTGTGATTTTCATCTGGCACTTTACATACAATTGTTGATAATGTAGCACTGGCTCGACAATAATATTTTTGCATATAAGCACATAATGGATTCTAATAATATTTATCAAAAATATATACACATATACATTTAAATCTTGATAGAACTTGCAGCTGAAATAACTTTTCCATGTTTAAAACACATATTGCATTCAAACTTTCAGCATTAGGGCTTTGCATTCTTAATAGTATTATCTTAATTTCTGTATGTTCAAGATTAGTTATATGTATAAAAACTGTAACACATGTCAAGAACTAATTAGTAGTTAGTAATTAAAGTTAAAATTAAAACAATTACTATATTCACAGTAAAACTAGTGTGGTGGCTGAGAGCAAACTCAACACTTCACTAATTCAGTTAAAATATATGGGCCAGCTTCGTTTTCTTTCTCCCTTGAATGCCATGTTATCATATCTAATAAGGTCAGTCATTGCCTTCAAACTATAAAAAAAGAGACAGGTTTGGTCAATTAGATTTATGAAGGATAATATTTTAAATGACTTCAGAAATAAATGCCATTTTTAGAATATTTGAGTTGAAATAAAACTTGTCTGTCATTGACCAGATGGGAAGTTATCATGTTGTAATATACACCAGTTCTTGGCTCTTTAAGCCTCTTGCAAATTGAAATGTACAATGGTGTGACTCACTTGGAGGAAAAATAAAATATAGCAGACATTCCCTACAGCCATGAAGCTAGCACCAATAAATGCACTGAGAAGTTTTGTAACGTGCATATGGAGAGGCATATGTTCTCCCATCCCTGTAGCTCAGTACTAGTGAAAATAAGACTAGCCTCATAAAAAGTGACAAAAGGTGAAGTACATATAAATATCACACATATAAATGTTCAGTTTTGTACAGTAAAAGAAAATAAAGAACTCTGATTTGCAAATGCTATGATTATAAACCCCAAACGAAGCAAAGAATGAATCACAATTACCACTAAAGGAACTGTAACATAAATTATCAGTAATTATTTAGTTCAGTAACCAACTATGTTATTCTGGTTAGTATCCAAGACAGGAAAAAATGAAAACCTCAAATGATTTTATAAGGCAAATAAACTTAACTCTAATTCATGTTAACAACGTTGACAAAGGTGTTGAAATCAAATACAGAAAAGAAAACAGACTGTAGCCATTTTTAGGCATGAAAAATAATGTAGTAAATCTGGTTAAATAGTGAAATTGTAAACAAATTCATTTCAGGAACTAGCAAAACTTTCTCTTGAAATATCAAGCTTAGGAAGAGCAAATACTTAACAGGTACATTTATGCCAGGTTATAGTCTTCAGTTAAAAATTAGGTGGCCATAGCTGGGAGCAGTACAAATGGCCTGTGTTTACAATTCTGTTATGGACAGTAAATATATGTTTTTATTAGATGTAAGAAGTAAAACCATAAAACAATCCAGGAAGAATTAGGGTGCTCTAAAAAATAGTTTTCTGCTTTACTTAAACATAATGAGTCTTGTTAATATTTTAAATGCAATATTTCAAGAAAGAAAAGCTTCCATGACATAAATATACAGTGTAAAACGGTTAACAAAATTAGAACACTTCAGAGTATGTCCCTCAAATCACTGCATTACATACAGGGTCTTTCACTGTTTTTTTCTGAGCAGCTGAAAGGTGAGTTGTTAAAAGAAAACATTAACTATTTTATCAACATAGCTCACTCATTATCACCAGGACAGTACACATGGCTTTATATATACGGACTGTCCTCACACAGCCATGCTACCTATATCTTCTCAGAGATGTGCTTTCTTTTGGACTCCTCATTTTCCCATTTGGTGGTCAAGAAGATGTATATTTTTCTCACCTTTCATCCAGAGAAAACATGTAAATGCTGGATAGCTCTGGAATAGTTTTCTGCTATTTATTCAAGACAAATCTGTCCTAAATAGCATCTGTAAGATCCTAATTCCACCTCAAAAAAGAGAATTATGTGAGACTGAAGTGGTACTAGCATTTCCTTTATATACTTTTACACAGCAGAGCTTACTCACTTGTGAAGTCATCTTCTAAAACTCATAATTCACAGTATAATTTAAATTTTGAGTACTGGCCTTGGATTAGGGCATCAAAAAGCTTTTCATCTTTTTTACAGTGAGTCCTTAATGAAGCATAAATTTTCCCAGAAATAAAGTAGATCCCTTTTTAAGTGATGATGCAGTCATTCCCTCTCCTATATCCCCCCTTTTCCTCTCCTTTCTCTCCACCCATGCATAACGTACAAAACCACTGACAAATTTCCTTGAAGCTCGATTGAGAGGTAGACATCCTACAAACACATGACCTTTCAAGATTTAGAAAAACTGAAATTACTATTTCAAGCAGGGAAAAGGACACATTCTGAATTCAACAGTTATTCACTCCGTTTGGCATTTCAGTTAGCCGACCACACAACTTCGACTCAGTCACAACGTCTATTGCCTCTGGTTCAGCGGGCATCAGAGGCACCAGGGAAGGAGGTAACAGTACTGCTGACATAGTTAGGAGCGAAGGCTATGGAGAGAAATCAGCATGTTTTGTGTAGTATGGGGCAAAATCACAGGGAAGATATTGTGATGTACAAGGTACAAGATATTGCATGTACACAGTAAGAGGTAATAAATCCACAGCACATTGGTCTTCAATAGGTCACCGTAGGTCACCACTCATATGACAACGTATTCCTCCAAAATATAAAAATACTTTCTCAGAAAACACAATAGCAACTCACAAAAGCAGCTTTTCATGAAAATGGAGAGTGAAAATCTCTCAGGAAATAACTTTTGAAGAGGAGGAGGAGGTGAAGGGGTTAGGAGAGGATCTACACTGGTGTGGGAGTGCTTCAGGTTCAAAATTAGAAAGGGAATGACAGCACAGCTGGTAGCATATGTCTCATATGTAACTTGTCATTATATGCAGTGACACAGAAAAAGAAATTAAGCTTTTGCCTCTAATCATGCAGTAATCTTCCAAAAAATCAACTACGATCAAGCAGCATATTTTTCAATGAGTTATTTATATATCAAAGCTTTTTTTTAACCAGCAATCATAAACAGAGGCATACATTCTTTATTGCCCCTTTAATTATAAGTCTTTCAAAATGGCACCTGTGCTGAACTACATTATTGTCAAGAGCTATATACTCTTTAATTAAAGCAAGAAAACCTTAAAGATAATTCAAGTATCAAACATAATGAATATACTAGCAAAAAGCTACACAGTGCACTGCTTTCAGTGTGACCTTTCTTACAGACTCTTAAAGTTTAAAGATTAGGGAAATCTGCAATGAATTTAAAAAAATGTTTCTATGTTTTTTTTAATCAGAATATGAACTAGATATTGATTCAGATATACTCTTTTCAAAATGTTGCACCAGTATTTGATTAACATTGACTATCTGGAGATTCTTTTATAACAATCAACTTTTGATACTCACTTCGGTAATGAAGAACAGGATGATGGTATGCAAAATAACCAGTGTAATGGATGATAAAAGACTTTGGAAAAATCTTGAGGAAGATGTTCATCAGAATTGTTCAGAAATGTCCTGAAAAAACCCAAATACTTCTGAATTACATGGAAGACTGAAAATCTCTTCCTATCACTAGTACTAAATATATATAAATAGAACACAGAAAATCACTTAAGATAAATAGTACTAAGATATGCGTGCATACATACAATTCATATAATAGCAAATTTATCTTATGTACTGTTAAAAATTTCATTCTATATCTTATTTACTTTCACTCTTTGAAATTTGGTATCTAGCACTGTCAGTACTGTTAAAGCAGTTTTCTTCATATTTTTACTCTTATATAGCACATTTTCAGACTATGTTTGAAAATGTGTTGAGTAAGAAAATTGCTCTTCAGTCATTCATTTCTATAGCTCTTGTCTTTCTGCATAATATATGCATATTATCAATACTTTTATCATAACCATAAGTAAAATATCTTTTGAAATTATAATGGTTCTCTTTTGAATAACATGCAAGTACATATAGACTTTTGACTAAACTGGATGAAAATTTGAAGCACAAGCTCTGGACCTTCACTGGCTTCTGAGAAATAGAACACTGGTTGAAACATCCACTGTTTTCAAATATAAGGACTGACAAAAATTAGATAAGCTAGTTTTATGTCACTTCTGCATTACTTCTCTTACCTAAAGGATGTGAGAGGCAAAAATCAGATGTGTCCAATCCACTGATACTAAAAATTAACTATTTATATACTTAATATAACAGGATTATATAACTTAATATTTGTCTTTAATTATTTAATAATAATAAATAATAATAAGTGTATTAGTATTTGTACAATTCTGTAGCAACCAGGGGGATGCAACAATGTGTGACAGGAATGGATGCCCCTTGGCCTCTTCCCTTTTTACTCTTGTTCACACCAAACACAATTCCAGCAGAGGGGATATAGTCTGTTACATCCATCCTCCATTAACCATAATCAATTATCACTTCTTTTGCACTTTACTTTTCAACTTACTTGGCTGTGAATTTTTCATCTTAATAACTTCTCTGAAGTTTGTTTCTTTATGTTTCATGGCTGGGATTTTCTAAGTTATATAAAGAAGGTAACTACCTTTAAAAACGCCACTTCTACACAAGTCATTTATAGTATATTTGCTTTACTTTCTGGAGTGATTCAATGTCATTCCCACTTTTGAGTCACTACTCTTTCTATTGCAGTAAGAGAAGAAGGACATTTAAAAATACCTTAGGAAAATACATGAGGACTTTCTCAGGACAAGAGAATCTTTTTACAAGAAATAAAAAAAGCCACTGCCATGACATGGAAACAGAGAGAGAAGATGTAAACACTTCAAACTGGAGACAGAATGGAAACCCATTGGAATACAGCCTTCAGGAACTCCGCACCTAAAAGGTAAAATCTCCTCTTTCTTACAGGGTGCTTTGCCACCACAGCATTAACGGTATTTGTGTTTTGTCATTTAATTATTTAAAATTACTTTTTAACTCTTTTTCACAGTTGCATATAAGTGATTTAGAAGTGTAGCTACATGTCTATTGGGTCACTGTCTCCCTCTAAGAGCCCACATGAAAGAGGAGAGAGAATTACACTTGTTCAACAGCAAGACATGTATAGCTTCTGAGTTTCTCCCAAAGGGAGAAGTGTGATTTATTTGGAAATTAATTTTACTAATCAAACAAAATTAGTAGGAAGAATTTACTACAGACTTTAAACTGATCATAAGTAAGCAACAGCTGAGCAGAAGAATTAGCACATAGTGAATTTGTGCTCTTTGTGAATTCATGAAAACCTGAAGATTAAAAACAAAAACTGAGATTGTAATGTAGACAAAGGGAGTACTTAAACTAGAAAATAATTATTTGAAAGACAGTAATTTTCAACATTGTGAGAAAACTCAAGAAAAAAAATCTTACTGTCTCTCATCCTCTGAAATATTTTTCTTAATATAGCAAAGAATAGAGCCAATTTCCTACAAGAGAGCATGATAGATACAGTTTGGGTAGTAATCTAATAAAAAAAAAGATCACATCTTGTCTACTGATAATGTATGAACTGTTTGAGAGACTTCTGAGCTAAAGCAGCTTGTTAAGTACAGTTTCTTAGCTGTCTCCTAATGACAAGTGCAGGGCAGACTTTTGGACTCTGAGGCTTATAACAAAACCTCTGTACAAATTTTTAAACTGAGATGGAGATAATCTGAGCGCTTTAAGGATTGTTTAAATACTAGAGTAACTTCCAATACTATAAAAAATCAAGTGTCTAATGATAATACAATACTCCTTGGTGCCAGCACTTCTCAGTGTCCACTGCTGGCTATGTAATTCTTGCCAGGAAAACCCAACTCTGTGCCAGACAGTTTAATTCAACTACTCGTTCTGACAGAAGTATAATAATAGCTAGTAGGAAATTTGTTTTGACTACAAGTTATGTTAAAGCAGCTGCCTATAGTCTCAAAGCAGTGGATAGCATCTGTGAAAGTATTTAATACCACAGCAAGATTCCAAGTTACAGTAGTTTTATTCTTCAGCAGAGTATGACAAGGTGAGAATTGATCTTGTAAGCCTCAGTGCAGGTGTGAAAAAATGAGATGCCAACAAGATGCATCCTAATGGTATTTCCTTGTAGACTTCGAAGGGTTTAGCTCTGAATAAGGAAGAAACAGGACTAAGAAGCAACTTCATGAATTATAACTTTCACATATTAAAATTAAGAGAAATATTTTCAGTTTTTAAAATTGAATGACAGATATTTTTACCCAATAGACAGCAACTTTACCAATAGAATGTCTAATTCTTCTCTCAGCATTCAAGTCATTCACCTGATTTCTTGTTGAGGAAGTAAGATATAATAACTCATAGTATGAAATCATAAAAAGGTGCATCCACCTCACTCTTTATGATCTTCCCTAACAGAAAGATTGTCATCTCCTACTCAGTACAAAAGACTAAAGAATATAGAAAAAAGCACAAGAAGAATAGATCTGCTCCAACTTGAGCAACCCTTAACTAGGTGCAGAAGACAGTCTCTACTCTGAAATTATAAATTGGTCTGTTGTACTGCACATTGTCAGCCTGCTTCTCCTGGATAATTTCATTCTGTAAAAAATAATGAATGACGAACAGTGTTGGATACTACTACAAAATCCACAAGTAGCATTGAAACGGTTAGATTCACTGCAGCTACTTGAACTGAGTAACTGACAACGACCTTGTCAGTGAGTAAGACTATGATGACTGGAAATTTTGAAGGACACAAATCCTCCTTTTTTTCAGAGGTTTGGGTCAGCAGCAAGAAAATAGCAACACCTGGTAGTTTTGGGGAGCACATTCTGGAGACTGCTGTTGTTCAACAGCTTCCTCAACAACCTGGACAAAAGCGGACAGACAGAACACACATTTAGGACACTTGCGGGTGACACTAAACTGGGGGAAGCAGGCACAGCAGTTAACACAACAAACAGTGCCAAGTCATGGATGATTGGGTCAACAGAAACTCACAAAGTTCACCGAGGTAAAGTGCAACTTTTTGCTCCAGCAACAGAATTGTAATAACCTAGGCTGGGAACGGGCTGTCTGAGTACCAATCCTACCCAACCCCAGCCTGGGGTTTATGGCCAGTACGCTGTTGAACACGACCCGCACACTGCGCTGCATTAGGAGTATGGCAAGCAAACTAAGGATAGTGATTTGCTTCATCTACTTGGCAACAGTGAAGCCTTACCTAGAATATTTTGTCCAGGTGTTGGGCCCACAGCTCAAGGAGGATGTGAAGAAACTGTAAAGGACTAGCCTGCATCATCTGTGAAAAGGGGTTGAGGGATCTAGGCTCCTTTACTCAGGTGAAGAGGTGGCTAAAGAGTCAAGTCACCTAACGGCAGCCTACAACTACCCAAAGAGTAATTATAAAGACAAAACAGAGACAAACTTTTCTCAGTGGGGGCTGGTGCGATACAGCAAGGGGCAACAGCCATGAACAGCAGCCTCGAAGGTTCACACTAGACATTAGGCAACACTTTTCACTAAGGCAGTGCAGCTGAGGAAGGGGTTTCCCAAAGACATTGTAAAATCTCAGTTCCCGGAGGTTTACATGGGTCAGCTAACGCAGCCATGCCTGACTACTCTTGGTGATTATCCTCCTTTGACCAGGAGGTTGGACTAGATGACCTCCAGCAGTCCTTTCCAACCAACATTTCTATTATGCTAAAGTTACTTCAGGAAGGCCAGAGAAGGGCGGAGGAAAATGAAGCACAGAAAAATGAATGAGTATTAAAAACCGGTAACCTAAGATTCATAGGCAAATTTAGGACTAGGTCTAAGTACCCTTGTCATACAGAAAAGAAACTAAGTGATAGCAGAAAGCACAACATTTGATCACAAAATTAGGAAGGAGAAAGGATATGCCAGAATAATTTTATTTTAAGTTAAGGATATTATTAATTTTTCAGCACCTCTACTATTTTGTTGCATTTCAACAACATAATAATAAAGAATCTTGAATAATTTTAATTCCCTGGAACCAATAGTTAATACAGCATCTCTAGTAAGTTGGAAATGAGCCAGTCCTATTATTAGACAACTCCTGGAAAACAATGTTCTGTCATCACCGCTTTTATGATTACACAAAACTTTCCTGAGCAGTCTAAAGATTAATTTAAACCTAGCCCCTGCAGGGAAATCTTCTAGTACCAAAAGAGAGCATGATAGATTTAAAAGAAAAATCTTTATTTCACTTCCAGTTAATTTTACCAAAGTTTTGAAAGATATAGAGCCAAGCTAACAGATGGAAATTTTGATTATACAGCTGTAATTGTAAAAAGAACTGATGAAGGATTAGTATTCCTTTAAAATCATGCATAACTTCTAAATTTGTTATTGATAGATTCTTAACGTGATGAACTATGCACAACTCAGTAAACAATGAACCTAGGAATTCAACATAAAATTCAGTATACAATAGTGTTGCCAAATAGATATAGTCATTCAAGAACCAAATTTGGTAAATCTGTTTTTCCTTTGTATTCTAGATACTGGGTTAGGTTACCTGAGAAATATTGGCTGTAATGAAACATACAGTATAAAAGAGCTGTTTTGATAAGGGAGTCTCACAGATTTCGAAAACAAAAGTTCTGAATACACAGTTCATAAAAAGTATTCCTTTTTACTTACACAAAACCATGCATCATCTCTCTAACAATGTTTTTTTGTTAATATTATTTTTGTAACTATATAACAAAATATGACATTTTTTGTATTCTTCTTGAACAAAGCTGCCAGATTTTGGTTATGATTTGCAGAGTACTTTGTAGTAAATTAAATGAGCTGCTACATCCTGCACATGTCAGGTTTTTGATCTCTAGAAAAGCAAATTAGGATACTGAAATTTATATGCCTAAATATGAAACCTATATGACCAAGTTGTTAATATGTAGTATTTTACATGAAATGCAAAAGATGCTGCCTCACTCCCTCCATTGGCACTTTGTTCTGAAACTCAGTCAGTTCTTGAGTTAGCACACACTTTTTATCATTCTAGGTATAGATAAATCTGTAAACAACATGCATTAGTGGAGGAGACTAGAACAGCTAAAAGGAACAGAGTATACTACATATTTATTTTACTCCATCATTCTAAAGGCTTCCCTAAAGGAAAGGTGAAATCTCAAAATCGACAGTAGAAGCAGTTACCACAATGTCCATTCCTGCCTCCATTACTATTGCCACAGCAGGACTACCTAATCTGTTCATGTGTCATGTTCTTAATTGCTATTTTTTCACAAGCCTGCATTGTATAAGATCAGACATCCAGTTACAAGCCACTTTTGCATGTTCCCCAGAGCCCACAAACATTAAAACGAGCCCACACGTGACAAAAAATATTTAGTTAAAGAAACGTAAATGCAGGAGGTCTCCACCCTCCTCTTTGTACCACTAGTATTACCTAGAATATTCTTATTTAGAATAAAAAAATAAAAGGCACTTGAATAGGATTTGGCTTTCTTAGTTTTGGGTTTTGTTGGTGGTGTTTTTTTTAATTTGTGATCTCACTTTGTATTGTCTCTTACACTAAATTTACAGCAGAATTTTTAGCATCAAAACCAATGGAAGACTCAGACCCAATTTCAGTGCAAGTAACATGTCCTTTTGTTTACAGTTCTGACTTGTGAAGACATAATTTTATAAAGATGGACATTCTATACTCTTTCTCTTTTAAACTATATTTAATATTTGTTGAAGCATACTGGTCACGTCGCCAGATGATCATTTCATTGAATTACCTTTAAATTTCAGTACTTATAGAATTATTATGGGATGACAGCAGAACATCCTGATTTACCTGGAAGCTGAAAGTAGACAAATCTGAACTAGTAAGAAGAAATTTTTTCAACTGTATGAGTGACTAAGTCCTTGAAAACCTTACCAAAGGCTCTGGCACCACAGTAGTAAGTGTTTTTAGAGCAGTAAGGATGTGTTTCTAACAAAATGTGTCCTAACTGAAGAGTAAATTGCAAATTTGGGGCAGTAATGAATAATGAAATTCTACTGTTTGTGTTACAGAGGAAATCAAACCAGACATTCACTATGGTCTATGTTATCACCAGACAAAAAAATGTGCAGTATAGGAGTTTGATCCAAAGCTAATAAAATCCCAGCAGATATAATTGGGCTTTAGGTAAGATCATAAAGATAAGCTCAAGACCAAATTGAGAAATAGTCAAAAGTTATCAATACGTGTCAACACTATGTATTGCATTTGTATTTCAATACAATTATTCACCTTGTAGCTCTATCCATGTAAGCTCAAGAACCAATTTTATCTCAAATTGAATGTTTCTTTCATACTCACTCATACAAATTCTTCAGTGGTGAAGTTAAAATAGCCAGCACAGAGAGCAGACTATTGCAGTGGCTATGTATTTTATAGATCTTGAGATCTGTCTCTGCAGGTGGATTCAGAAATTCCTGTACAGAGCTGCAAACTGACCAGAGCATATCTTCAGTGGACATCAAAATTGCTGCAATATCAATTCTGTAGGGGAAAAAAAGTGAAAATAACATTACTTAGGACATCAGGATAGCAGTAAATTTCAGTTAAATAGAGCTTTCCTCTGACAACATAAAATAGCTAAATCATAGCATGGACTTCAAATTTCATCTTCCATCAGTGGTGTAGGAATTCTGAATCCACTACACTGTAAAAATTCAGTGCTTCCACAGAAAAGTTGTTACTGAAACTAATCAAAAGAAGACTTAAAAAATACGGAAATTTCCTCTTCCAAAGGACAATGCCACTAGACAGGAACAACTTACCTTCTCAACTACAACTAAATAAAATTAAATTTCATTTTCTTTATGATAAAGTATAATTAGAATGCACATACTATTTTCAAATCCTGCTGGAGCAAAGAAATAATGATAAGTGAACTAAACCTTCAATTTGGAAAACTTCAACTGCCAGGAAACATATTACGATGCGGAACGTTTCTGAGTCAGTAATCTGTTGCCTGATGATGTTGGCTGGCAGAGCATTATGGGTCATTGGCCTAAACAATAGCAAGAACCCAAACTACAACAACATAATCTCACAAGACTATGCTGACGTATTACAGATAGGAAACAGATGGATAACACAAAATATATGGCAGGCATGAAGTCGGACTGAAAAAAGTACCTAAGTACCTAAAAGCCAATGGATGCATATGTGATCATCTGCATTTTTAAGGATCATCTCATTCTTGGAAAATGTAGGCAAACACACATGAACAGACATTTGTCTATATTACAGATCAGATCTCTAACATTTCAAGAACCATAGGGAGAAAAGACTCCCCTTTCTCCAATGTACAGTATTATAAAAAAATATGTAAAACCTTTATGATAAAAATATACTGAATGATATTAATTAAAAATTATTTTTTTCATTTATTCATGATTGGATAATTCAATTCACTTAGTGACAAATTCAGGAATCACCTTATTAAATAAAACAGCTTCTCTACAAAATTACAATGTAAAAAGTTCTTTCTTGTTCATTATTTTGAAGGAAATTCATATAGAATTGGCTAATATGACATTTAAGAAATACTGTATCAGTACATATTGTTCATATTTCAGGGTATTTTTTTTCCAGGAAATTTCCAGGAAAGTTTCCAGGAAACCTTTCTGTACCTAAAGATATAGAAGGGCCTAATCACAGTAAATTAGTGCAGGAATATAGCATACAAACAGGTATTTTGATACGTAGAATAAAACTTGGGTTTTTTTCCCACCTATTCCAAGAATGTGAAATTGTGCAAAATACTTAAGCTTCCATGACACTGCTCCTTTTTTCATAATAAACCTTATGATGACAGCACATAACTCTTAGCTCACACAGAACGTATCTCTGCTGAGTGTCTCTCATCTCCTACAAACGACAAGCTCTTAAGTTTTTAACTTGCCACCACGGACTATATCACTTTCAAAATCTAAAAAGAGGAACATATTCATACAGAAAAGATACATAGCAAAGGGCCAGGATGAGAAATACACCAATTTCTTCAGTCAAAGAAGACATTGGATAGAAAGAGAAAGGACAGAGGTAGGGTAAGCTTCCACTTGGAGACACCTGCTTCAGAGCCTCCTCTCTGGCAAAACATAAGAATCCCAACAAGAAGAACTTCCAGCTTCATATTTCCTAAATTGACAGGAGAAGGAATAGCTTCTTCCTCCTCCCTCCTTCTGCACCACTGGCTTCGTTCTGGTAAATCTTTTGATGCAACCTCATAGCTCTTTCTCTTGAAAAGCCCTATGAAAACTCAAATTCTACTGGAACACGTGGAGTCTTCTTCATGAATCAATGGCTTGATTTCTAATCCTGATGCTGCCAATTCTGCCCACATTTTTGGTTGTGCCACCACTCTCCAATGCACTGTTCATCATCAGGCTTTCAAACCAATCAAGCAGTTTATGGAACAATTTCACCAAGAGTTCAAAAGAGGTCTTTGATTCTGCCCAGTTTAGTATATGACTACCAAATATACTTCAATATACAAAATATATTGAATTAAAATGAACATCAAAATACACAAATTGTGTCTATCCCCTCTGCTGTGTTCATTAACATTTAAATTTGAATCAAATCAGGGCATAACAGAAAACTAAGAGTTACTTATTTTATCGATTAAAAGTGTGCATTAAATATAGAACCATTACCTGATTTGTGGTGTTCTCTTGTAGCTGGGGCAGGCCTGACAATATCTGGAGGACAGCATAGCCAAAGATTGCTCTAGTACATCTGTAAGAAACTCCTGGGCTATCCTGGGAGGTAGAATAGTCCATAGATCATGATGAAGAGCACAGCAGAAGTAATGCCACATCTGGACAGAGAATGAGCATCTTTCCCCCTAGCAAAACCACCACACATTAAATAATGAAAACACACCTTCCAAAATGTCAATTTAGTTCCTGTAAGTCTAATTAATTCAATCTGAAAGGAAATAGCTGAAGAGTTTCAGGCATATCATGACCAAAAAATGGTCCTTGACAAGATGTGAAACATCTTTATTAGCAAGGAAACACATGTTCCATTTCAGTTACAAAACTAGAGTCCTGCCACAAAACCAAACTGCAGCATTTGACCTCTTATATCCTTAATTAACGTATTCTCAAAACCCATAGTGTTATATGTCTAGTTTAAAAACATATATGGTATTCTGTACTCACTAGAATAGTTAGATGAATTTAATATAACAGTTTTTCTGTCCTCAAAAGAAAATAATTATTTAAATTACTTAAGTATATGTATTTCCACAGATTCATAATTGCCACATATAACCGTGATTATGAAGCTTTGGCTAGATATAATGGATATGCAATAACAGCAGAAAAAAATAACAACTGAACAATTAAACTGATAGTAAGAGATGTCCAGAGTTCTTTAATAAGTTTTTTTTCATCTTATAATGGTAACTCATGGAAACTAGACATTTTCTGGGAAGGAATCAGCATTGGTATTAGTATTTCATTGTCTATACAGAACCACCCCAATAAGACTCAGAGATAAACACAGAGGAGTCAAAATCACAGTGGTTAATCCATAATATGTCTAAGAAGTATATAGTTCAACTCACATTTAAATATTTCAGCTAATACCTATTCAGAAAATAGCATTATGATGAAGCTGTGTCAGAACAAAGACTTGAATCTTCACTTCCCACATTCCAATGAAGTTGAGAAATATGTTAAGTATTTGTTGATATTTTAGCATTATCAGAACTAGCAAACAATTCCATGATTTTCAAAACACTGTAAGAGTTTGATATGCATTCTCTAATAATAATAAATCAAAATAATCTGGCTTCTTTTTAAACATACCACATTAGCAGATTATTGGAAGTTGTCATTATTCGGTATTTCTCTGCCATAACATTTGAAGTGTATTTTATGTTAAAAAGTGGTAAATTATGACAAAGAACAAAAGTATCAAACTTGTGACCACTGCTCTAGTCATTAAATTTATGATGGGCGTAGGCATCTCTAAAATCTCATTAAGGAAAAAAAAAGAAAACCAAATCATTAAGATGTCCAGTTTTCAAATTTCACTAATGCAGAAGCGAAAAATGTGATACAGGTAAGTTTCAAAAGAAAATTACATGCCTAATTTTCTTTGTACATACAACTACGGACATCTTAGAACTGTTTTAAGCATATTTCAACAGGCAAAACAAAAACAATCACTCTGGTATTTTGAACAATCAAGCACTTGACAAGTGTTTCCACACAGGTAAAATAGGATAGTCTTGTATTAACCAAAAATAGATATAATAAAATAATTAATTTCCCAATTTTCTTATATGAAATAAAATTACAGTATTATTGCATGATATACTGAAACATCATCATAAGAAAGTACAAGTTTACTTCATAACTGAACTCATAACTTCATAACGTTGCATAACTCAAATATTAATACATTTCTATGTCTGGGTTTCTTAGATATATTACCAAGATTATTCTTGAGATGCATTCCAGTGGAACTTATCTAGGAAAAAAACCCTAACCCTATCTTACAGACATTTTACTAACATTTCCCTTTCTTTGCAAAAACATTTCAACTGTTATAGAATAAACCTACCAAATAAAAAATAATTAGTTTGAATGCCTAATGGAAGCTAATTTATTTTGGTCATATCTTTAATTTACAAAAAGAAATTAAAAAATTTTCAAAACCCATGCAGACTTACCAACCAGAAACATAATTCTAAATTGACTTTCTAATGCAGGGTATTTATTTTTTTAAGTAACTGAATGTTAGCGAGTTTTACTTTTTAACTATGTAACTATAAACACAAATTGCTTCATTTTCTCTGCTTTATTTAATTTAAAGCAGTAAATTCAATAATACCCCTTTTCTAACATTGTACCTCCACTGCAGAAGCAACAGCTTCACTGAAGATTTAAATGAGATTCATTCCCCTTTTCTGACCTGTTTTTCTATTTGTCGCCATTTCTAGACAATTCTACTGGTAAACATCTGCTATTTTTGCAGGCTTCGTATAATACAAACAGATGTGAGCTTTTATTTAGCTTATATATCAGGAAACAAGCAGCTGCGCTTTATTACATAAGCCACTCAATATTATCTTTGAACAGACAATTCTTTACTCTTTGACTATTAGAAAACATAAGTTCCCAAAGCTACAGCAGATGTCTGCAACACTAAAAGCTCCATTCGAAAATGTAATCTGGAGAGCTGGCCCAGTGGCACAGTGGGTGTTCAGTGCACTGCACCAGCGAGATCCCGAACCCGGAGACTTTCACTCCCTGGCAGCTTAGACGCTGAGTGCCGAATGGGAACCGCGCTCTTGGAGCTCAGCTCAGATCTCACATTACCGCAAATTCCCTACTTGTATCTCACAAAAACTCTGCTTAACTTCCCTAACAGATATTAAAAACTTTCTGTGATCTCTCAGTGATTATAACCTCTGTGTTTACCCTCTAATCATAATGGGTCGTTTGGTGTTTCTTTTAAGTCCAGTTACCTCTATTGGATTAGGTGCACGTCAGAGGGATGATGGGCTAGCAGGTACTTAAATTGGTTATGAAAGTGCAAAAATACTTAAAAATACATTATTCTTATTTTAACAATGTATAAAAGAAATAATGCTTTCTTTTATAGAATGTAATAACCATTTGCTACCAATCTTGTTCTCCGCAGATGTTACCATTGTACAAACAAATAAATAAATGGATACGGAAACTGCAACTCTGTGTAATCAAACACAGACACTGTCCCCTGCCCCTTCCTCCTTTCCTTTTGTCTTTCAGTGCTTTTGCCTTCTTTCAGGATGACTTACACATCAAGTAAATCAAGCAGTTTTATTAGTCAATATGTCATTAGTGGGGAATGGAAAGGAAGGCTATCACATAGTCTTTCTAATACTACTTGAATGTCTTATATTATTGGGGAAAAAGAAGAGAGTAACTTCATGTGATCCCTGAAGTGTAGGACTGCCATTTAGTTTGTAATTAACCATGCAATACAAGAATGAGGCAAGAAAGGTTTCTTCCTCCTTCCCTCTCCCCTAGTCATGCACACAAAACCAACGGACAGGCAACATTTTGCTTATTTTGTGGGAGCACAAGGGAATGTACATTTTTCCTTTATGAAACTGCATTCAGGATTTACAAATGAGGACTGAATCTTTTACAGTTGCATGTAGTACTCAAAACTAGGGTCAAAGGGGAAAGGGTAGTGAGGGTCCTGACCTAAAGCAGATTCAAGAGCTAGGTCTACTCAAGAGATGAGCAGAAGCACAGAGCCAAGTGCAGCTTCCCCTTAAAGAAGCAAGATCGTGACGCTGTTTACAGCAGTGGATCCCACTGAAAACACAGCATGGGCTGTGAGCCACTGAATCGCACAAGCACAAGACAGTGCTCCCATTAAGAGAGGAGGAGCTCGTACTAGAGCCTGCTCTTGATGACTTGCACGGTCTTCTGGCACCTGGCTCCAAGCTACTCTTGTTTTCTGAGCTCAGCAGGATCTGCACGACTTAAGAGGCAGAGCCTCGCACTTCCTGCTGAGCTTAGACCTCGGAAGGAGCCACCTCGTGCTGCTAGAAGTTTCGGCAGGATGTTGTCTCTGTAACAAGCAATAGATCTTAAGCCAATCTCTTCCATTTGGGATGCCTGCAAGAGCTCAATGGAAGTAGCTCAGCATCACACCTCCTGAAGGCACTCTGAGCAGATCATTATCCATCCTTGCGCCATGGCCCATGGCCCAGTAAAAAGAGCAGAGTGATGATGTAAAATGACATACTTCCCACCTCAAGCCCTGCAAGTGCACAGAGCTGAGATACCAATGTTGTTCATCCCTTCCTACACACATCAGTTCCGATCAGCAACGATAAAATTGTTTAGCTAATCCATACTCTTTCTTCTTGAGACAGCTACTTCTGACAATTAGGTTTCCTCTGTGGTGAACAGTTATTGGGTCACTAATAAACAGGACACAGGACCATACGGACTACAGACAGTGAAGATCATATCTGAAGATCATATCTTCATATCTGAACATCATATCATGATTTATCAGTTGCCAAAAGTTACTAAATTTCCTACCTTCTTAACAACCCAGGACATCTGGGTTCACATTCAAACAAAAGTAAAATGCTTATTGTCTTTGAGGGGTGGGCATTTTCATAGTATTACTCATATTAAGGTCTGAAACACCTGTCCAGTACAGACTTGTCATTGAATCAGCAGATTTTATATTACATCTGTAGAATGCGTGTACCACATAGAGTTTTCTCTCATGTAAGAATTCTAGAAAATGCTTAACAAAACCACCCTAATTCTCTCACACAGCAAATGATATGAGAAAGGAAATCTCAGTTATTATTGACAAAAAACATATAATACTTTCACTTCATCCTGAAATTAAGTGAAAATAATTTCAAACAGTATATATCAGGCTATGTCTGCATTTAACTGGGACGAAGAAAAAACCCCAATAAAATATAATAATTCATTTAATCCCTAGAGTTTTTTTCACAGAATCATTAGGACTCTAGTTTAAGAGCAGATTTGTGACTTCAAAATGCAGGTGAAATGGCACTAGTTATTTCAGAAATATATTGTTGAATGCTGAAGGTAATTATATTGACCATTTTTCATTGTTACATCCTTCACTCACGAAAAGTAAAAAGGAGAACCAATTGAAAACAAAAATCAAAGAATCAGATAAAAAATTTCCAGGAGAAAAATAGCTGTCTTTCATTTTCATATGTCACACTTTCTACAAGAAGAAGAGTTAAAATTACAGTGTCTTCTTTACTGAGTTCTATATAAATGTCTTGAACTTGACACACAATATTTTATTAAGCAAATGACACAAACACTCTATGGTAATGATTTATCTCAGCTTTAAATGACTATGTTTTCCTACATCATTTCTACAGAGACATTTGCCTGCAATAATAGATATTTCAAAACAGTAAATCCCAATAATCTTTATGTAAAAATAATGCTGATCTTATGCTTCTAATTAGTCAGAGAGCTGGCAACCAGTAAAACACATTTTGTAAAAGGGAGGCACAGTAAACTTAACCTCACACCTCATAAAAAGCTTTGTAGTCATCCCAGTGGTGGCTCTCAGCATCCTGTAAAATGCTTGTAGCACAAACTCTGACGCAGTAGTTCGTAACTTGAAACTGGAGAACGTTGATGAATTCCTGATATTGTTGGAGAGGCACTAGGAACAGGGGTCTGTTCAGAGAGAATGATCAAAGAGGCAAAGATTGAAAGGCTGTGCAGTAGGAGGTAACAATCCCCAGTACTGCAAATGGTTTTGATTATTAGGTATCAATCATTCATTTCCTCTCGGTCCTGGAGTCTGAACCTAGCATTCACTTTTGAAAAATATCTGCTCTTTGTTTCACAAGTTCTTTAAATATATCTGCTCTTCTGTAAGTTCTCATTTAACCAAGTCACTGAGAAATATATTACTTCATCCTGTTTTCTGAGATAAAACTACATTTGTCATTCAGTTATTGGGAGATTCTGGGTTGAACCATAACTGCATCAGCACTGAGTGTGATAAAGAAAACATAAACACAGAGTCCAGAGATTATTTTTGGTAGGTATGTACTAAAACTCTTTCATAGTACACGTAAGTAGAATTATTGAGCAGTACTTTGGCTCAGACTTCCCATTCACAAAGATACACTTCATGCAGGAGAGTAAAACACCAGAGGGAAAGTAGCTCAACAGTGCATACAACCCCTTAGAAATCATACATTCCTTGAAAATTGTGCTAGTTCAGGTGCTCCTACCAAAAGGCCCCATTTCTACTTTTAAATTACATATGGCCAAAATCACATGGACCAATAAAGAGATTCCTAGTATCTTAAGGCCAGATCTCCTAAAAGCACAGCAAATGTAGTTATATTGCCCTCCAGGTCAAACACCGTCTTAACACTTTACACTACTACTTCATACCTTCTCTAATTTTTATCCTGCATGCAATGAAAAGTAAATTCTAAAACTACATTGGACGTATTTGTTTACATTTCTGAATACAGATGGTGTAAGGAAAGCACAGAAATGTATATTTATACTGTCCTCTAAGATTGCTATGTGCTAAATCAGATTTTATGAAAATTCAGCTATTGAAAAGGTCAGAAAAGGAAATTAAGGCCTTAGCCCTCTCTTTATATGAGAGTAGAGTACATTCAGTTCAATGGACAATCCTATTTACTCAAGCTTAATAAATAAAAAATATTGATCTGCAAATCAAATGCAGATCTTAAACATAAATAATTTGTTTTGTAATGGCTGCTTTAGATTATCAATAGCTTTGATTCAGGTCTT
The DNA here is from genome assembly GCA_009819775.1 of Phoenicopterus ruber ruber. Taxonomy (NCBI): domain Eukaryota; kingdom Metazoa; phylum Chordata; class Aves; order Phoenicopteriformes; family Phoenicopteridae; genus Phoenicopterus; species Phoenicopterus ruber. The sequence continues at coordinate 84,968,880 of CM020246.1, forward strand.
TCCATAAATAGCACATGCAGTGCGCGTGCTAAAAAATATGATGCAATTTGGAAAACTATCACCCTACTGTATCACCAAAATGGAGTGAGGTCCTATATTATTTATGTTTGAATTAAACCATTATAAGTAAAAGGGACTCACTTTTTGCTCGTTCCTCTCATTAAGTTGCTATACATTGTAAAATGCTGAAAGACATATATCGCTGTGGAAAGAGCAGCATACAAGTCTTGCAGGGGAGCCTTGGAGGGAACGTCTTTGCTTTTCTCCTCTAGTCTTGCCAGGACAGCTGTTGCCACTTTGCTGCAGGCCTCTACAAAGTTTGCTCTAATTTCCTGAAGAGAATCATCCCTGCATGCCAGAGCCAATGGAAGCAATGTGTCAAGTTCTTCCATGATGTCAGAACAAAACTGAGAGAAATAAACGTGGCATCAAGTTATTTGTATTCTGACAGCACTGTTTAATTTATACACACTAGGGTCAGATTCTTGAATAATGAAATTGGCATAAAACATAAATATATTAAATCAGCTTTACAAACATTTCATTCTGTTAGACAGGGGAGAAACGTTTATCTACAGTAAATGAATTATTATTTCATTCCTTCTTGCTTTAAAGCTGCATAAAATACATTTAGGAAAAAAAATTAAAACCGTCTTATGCTAGTAATGCCTTCATTTTGCTTATGTTTTCATTAGATGTACATTCAAAGCATAAGGTTAAGTCCTTGTAAACAAAGATAATTTTCTAAACTAATTTATCTTGAAAAATATACAAACACATTTCTTAATAATGAATTTGAAAACAAACTTGTCATCTCTTAGTAAATTCATACATTGATCTCCCTAAAATTATCTCCCCAAAGCTTACGTGTTATTTTAAGCAAACATTCATTAACAGCATTCCAAATTTGCCAGAACAGTTGCAAAGCTTACTATATTAAAAAACTTTCAAACACATATTCCCTTAGAAAAACAATTTAATTAATTGTCATAAATGACCTTTCAGCCAAATCAAAGAACTCTAATTTGGCCATATTATTGGTTATGCTGATTAGTTAAATGGCATGTCGAAGGATATGAATACAGGAAATCCCTTTATAGCTATGCTTCAAAGCTTGCAGCTTTTTCCCATCGAACAACTTGGTAACAGAGCAGATACTAATCAGAATGTTTTAGAACTTTTTGGATGAAAAAAATAATGCCAGCAAAGTTTAAAAGTTAATTCTTTCAAGTATAGACTATGGGCTATTGTGTAAAGCTCTGTTCAGCCTCATATTGTAATGCCTCTCACTTTCTTCTTAATTCGATTTATATAAGATATAGAATATTAATGGTACTGTAAGTACTTCAAAGTGTAGATGGCAAACAGCCTTGGCATTCTGTCTCCCCTGAAACTTCAGATCTTTTGATACCTGCCTTAGCAATTCGTTTTGGTTGCTCCTCCTGTTGGACTGCTCCGCAGGACTCCCTCATTTGCTGGTTGTTTACAAGACTCATTGCATAGCCTGCAGCTGAAAACTCTTCTTTCTGCTCATGTTGAAGAATTTTAGTTGAAAAATCCTCAACTGCTATTGTTATACAGTGAGCCACAGAAGACGACAGGTCTTTAAATGCATTTCTCCAGCCAAAATTCAGTAAAATAGGCTGAAACACACATTTATATTAAATCAATCCAAATTCATTATTGAGTGTTATTATTGTTATTGTCTGAAACTTATACAAACATCCATAATTAAATTAAAGGACACCATCATCTTTTGAAATTCATGTTAATAACTTAAATATAGACTGCTAGCCTTGAAATCATATTAAAAGCGGTATATACCCTCAACAAAAATGAACATTTGTCATTGAATTTTTAAGAAATAAATTTATTAAAAAACCCTGCTTAAACAACACAGCTTTTTAAAAGCCATGCTTCATCTTTACATTATTTAGAATCTTTAATGGAATCTATTTAACAAAGTCAAATACATTTATAACCATGTTCAATAGTTTAACAAGTAATCCAGTAATGGATACCCTGTTTTCACTACAAGGTAGCAACTGGAAGCTAGTAATCATGAATATTAATGGAAAACATTTAGAGAAGCTGGTTTTAACACAGCCACACTGGATTTCAGTTCTCTAGAGCTGGATTTAGCAAAGATTAAAATGTTTAAATAGAGATTTCTCAGTTTTAGCCAATGTTGGCTTTTCTATGGTTTACATCAGTTCCCTGCCTTCTACAAACAGAGACTGCTGAAGTTATCTGAAGCGTAACAGTTGTGAGAAGAAGACGCAGTAGGACATCATTACTTTTCCACTAATCTTGCTTTGCATTGCTCATATGACATACAGCAGACTTAAACCTTACCAGAAGTGGCCAACTGAGAATTGCACCACTGTAAGAGAAATATTTTAATGACGTAAGATGTACAGTAAAGATCCCCACTATGAGGGCATAGCAGGAGAAGAGAACAGAAGGAATCCTAACAAGTTGCACTATAATACTAAACTGGAAGAAAATGAAGGGCTACAAAGCAGAGCCCTTCCACCTTACTCCAGTTTGGAAGTTGCCTCCTCCTTCCTTTCCCCCTCCCCACTCCCAACACCCAACTCCAGTGAGCACAGAGACAATCCTCATGGACACCCATTTTTGCACTTCCTCTTTTTTAATTTTTTTTGATCTTGGGTCAAATAAAGCTCAAGCTTCTCAAAATATTGTTCTTCGTAATCTAAAAGATAGTCTCACAAACTCATTCAAAGCACATTTTAAAAAGTCATTTCAGCATTAAAATGGAGCCATTAGGAAATTAAATTCCACTATTGCAAAATATTAGACTTGTTAGAGCATTTAGGTCCCATAAAATCAACAGTAAAAATTTGTTTAGTAGTGAATGGAAGCCAGACTAAAACTTAATCTTGTACATACATTCTGCAAAGCATAGTGTTTACTACACAGTAGTTTGTCAGCATCAAAGAAACCGGACATCGTGTGAGCACTTATCTCTATAGGAAACATCACTATGATGAAATGCTAAGAACTTGATAGATTTTTTTAAGATTCTGCACTATTTGAGAATATATTTAGTACTGAAGAAAGCTACTGCATTTCAGCATCTTTTTACTGTTTTGTTATGAAATATCTTACACTTCTGATGTTCTGTTATTAAATCTTAAATAACAACCACTTCTTCATGAATGTCGTAAGATTTTATTCCATCTTAACTGAGATTTTGCACCTAAAATTAATTGCAGTAGCTAAATAATGAAACTATGGCAATAGGTGTTTATAATGAACATGGTGGCAGACCACACTGGAGACACAGACAAAAGAAAATCCCCTACAAAGTGCAAGACTCTTTTCATACTCACCTCTTCTACCTGAAGTAACTGTTCAGGAAGCACACTGGTTTCATTTGCTCTAGTTTCTCCTATTAAAAGCTCCCCACTAGCTTTCTTCAGAACTCCTGCACAGTATGATAAAAGGGATCAAAGTTAAGATTAATTCTGTAGAAAAGTCAGCAGCCTACAACACCTTCTGATATATCAATATGAAGCATAAAAAAACCCTCAACAAGATGTAGTGGAATACTAATGTTATGATAAAGTCAAATTCAGGTTATACACAGCTCCTTTTATATAATATGATGAAATCCACATCCCATTGTATTCATATTTTATACAAACGCACATATAATGTGTAAAATATAGTTTCTTTTGTCATTAATTCATTTTTATACTGATTGTGCAGTCACCTATTCCTAGGGAGAACAGATAACGTTAGAACAGCTGTGTAGAAATTAATTTCTATTCTTTGTTCAATAAATTATATGAATTGCACACTAATGTATTTTTATAGTTTTTACTTATTTGGAAACGCCAATATGATAAGAATAAAAAGACAGTTAATTAGTACAGTTATTATAAGCAAAATAATGGTGACAGGAACAAGAACAAGTGAAGCTCCTTAAGAAGGGCTGGTACAAAGCTCACTCATAAATCTTGGAGTAATGGGAATATTGCCCCAGTTTTGACAAGGACAAACGAATATCCAGGGTAGATACCACTTTCGTCAGCGTTTCAAGCAATCCAGGAGTTTCCTGGAGTGCACTAATGATAACTTCCTCCTCCAAGTGATAGAGGAGACAACAAGGACAGGTGCTCTTCCGGATCTTGTACTCACCAAAAAGGAGGAGCTTGTGGGAATGTGAAGGTTAAAGGCAGCATTGGCTGCAGTGACCATGAGATGGTGGAGTTCAAGATCTCGAGGGCAGGGAGAAGGGTGAAAAGCAAGCCCACAACTCTGGATTTCAGGAGAGCAGACTCTGGCCTCTTCAAAGATCTGCTTGGAAGAGTCCTGTGGGATAAGGCTGTTGATGGAAATGGGGCCCAAGAAAGCGGGTTAATATTCAAGGATCACTTCCTCCAAGCTCAAGAGAGTTGGAAAAAAATGCCAGGAGGCCTGCATGGATGAACAAGGAGCTCCTAGCCAAACTCAAACACAAAATGAAGCATACAGAGGGTGGAAGCAAGGATGGGTAACCTGTGAGGAACACAGAAACAATGTCTGAGCATCCAGGGACAAAGTTAGGAAAGCTAAAGCACAAATGCAACTAAATCTCACCAGGGATGTCAAAGACAACAAGAAGGGCTCCTATAAGTACACAGGTGACAAATGGAAGACTAGGAAAAATGTGGGCCCATTGCTCAATGAGATGGGAGACCTGGTTACACACGACATGGAAAAGACTGAGATACTGAATGCTGCCTTGCCTCAGTCTTTACTAGCAAGACCATCCTTCAGGAATCCCAGGTCCCAGAGACCAGGGGGTAAGGTTGGAGCAAGGAAGATGTACCCTTGGTGGAAGAGGATCAGGTCCAGGAATACTTAAGCAAACTGGACATGGGCCCTGATGGGATGCACCCACAAGTGCTGAGGGAGCTCGCAGATGTCATTGCAAGGCCACTCTAAATAATCTTTGATCCTTCATGGCAACTGGGAGAAGTGTTCAAAGACTGGAGGAAAGCAAATGTCACTTCTGTCTTCAAGAAGAGCAAGAAGAAGGACTCAGGGAATCACAGGCCAGTCAATCTCACCTCAATCCCTGGGAAGGTGATGAAGCAGGTAATCCTGGAAACTATTTCCAGGCACATTACAGACACAAAATTGATCAGGAGTAGTCAGCATGGCTTCACCAAGGGGAAGTCGTGTTTGACCAACTTGATAAACTTCTTTGAAGAAATGATTGGCCTGGTAGATGAGGGGAGAGCAGTGGATATTGTCTACCTGGACTTCAGTAAGGCCTTTGACACTGTCTCCCATGACATCCTGTTATGGGACAAGCTGTAGACAAGCTCTTGCTGCATGAGCTGGATAAGCAGATAGGTGAGTTGAAAACCACCTGAATAGCGAGGCCCAGAGCATGGTGATCAGTGGCACAAAGTCTAGTTGGAGGCCAGTAACTAGTGACCTATCTCAGGGGTCAGTACTAGTCCAGTCCTGGTTAACATCTTCATTAATGATCTGGATGATGGGGTAGATTGTACCCTCAGCAAGTTTGCAGAAGACACCAAAGTGGGAGGAGTGGCTGATATACCAGAAGGTCATGCGGCCATCCAGAGGGACTTCAACAGGCTGGAGAAATGGGCACACAAAAATTCAACAAGGGGAAGTGCAAAGTCTTGCAACCAGGGAGGAACAGCCCCAGGCACCAATATATGTTGGGGGCCACCCAGCTGGAAAGCAGCTTTGCAGAAAAGGACCTGGGGGTCCAGGTGGACACCAAGTTGAACATGAGCCAGCAATGCGCCCTTGCTGCAAAGAAGGCTAATGGTATCTTGGGCTGCATTAGACAAAGTATTGCCAGCAGGTCAAGGGAGGTGATTGAGGTGATCTTTCCCCTCTACTCAGCACTGGTGAGGCCACGCCTGGAGTACTGTGTACAGTTCTGGGCTACTCAGTGCAAGAGAGACATGGACATACTGGAGAGTGTCTAACAAAGGGCCATGGAGATGATTAAGGGACTGGAGCATCTCACATATGAGGACAGGCTGAGAGAGCTGGGACTGTTCAGCCTGGAGAAGAGAAGGCTCAGGGAGCGGATGTCATTAATGTATATAAATACCTAAGGGGAGGGTGCAAAGAGGACAGAGCCAGGCTCTTTTCAGTGGTGCCCAGTGACAGGACAGGAAGCAATGGGCACAGACGGAAACACATAAGGTTCCTCCTGAACATCAGGAAACACTTTTTTTTACTGTGAGGGTGACCAAGCACTGGCATAGGCTTTCCAGAGAGGCTGTGGAGTCTCCATCCTCGGAGATACTCAAAAGCTGTCTGGACGTGATCCTGGGCAACTGGCTGTACATGGCCCTGCTTGAGCAGGGTTTGTTGGACCAGATGACCTCCAAAGGTGCCCTCCAACCTTAACCATTCTGCGATTCTGTGAGTCTGTGTTTCAAAAGGAATATGGGAATAAAAGCAAACAAGGTGGTATTTTTCAAATCCATCTCATAGCATAAAGCTGGTAAACAACACAGGTGCAGATATTCCTAATTTAATGTACCTCATGTGAAATTAAAACCAAGACATTTTAAATTATTGGGTGCTGTCAAGCACTGTTAAAGACTATCTTCTAAGCCTTAACTTACAGGTCTTCAGTCACCTGAAGCTACTGGTGGTACACATGCCCAAGGTTTAAAGAGCTTTTCTCTGTCTATGAAATACGTAGTATTTGCACATACATAGGATTTCATTTACCCAAAGTGGTTTTTATCTTTCCCCTAAACAATTCACCCTCTGAAAATGAACACTCTGCTTTTCAATACACCTATACAGCATTCTAAAGCTTCAAGGTTTTTGTGGTTTTTTTCCCAAGCACTGTTTTCTTTTGCATTTTCAGAAGACATCACGGAAAAACAAATTTGAGCTGGGAAAAATTAAAGATAATATGGTAGAATATAAAACCAGAAGAGACTAACCAGGTCATCTAGCTCCCTGATCATTCAAAATATGGTGTTACAGCCAGCACCATAAACTTACTGCTTTTTTCAATATGCTTTAAGGTATTTTATGATGAAGTTTCCTACTGTTTTCTTTAGAAATTACTCCAGAATGAAAAACCCTAACTGACTGGATATTTTCCCTCTTTTCTATTCTGTGCTTTCTACCTTAAATTTGCCTTGGTTTTCCTTGCAATTGTCCTTTTTTATAGATATAACATCTGATTCTAACTATAAGCACAACTGAGTATCTATATATTCACATTCTCTTATTGTCACTACTTTGATTAGCTATTTATAATTTTTTATATCAAAACTTTAAAGGAAACCTTTAACTTTTAACCTAAAATCTTTGTGTATTTGTGGAATTGCTGCCTTACCTGTTAAGAACTCACAGCTGAGATAAATAGGTATCTAGCTGATGGAAGATTTGCATCTCCAGGACCAGAGACAAAAAGCCAAATAATGGTTCTGCCAGCATCAGTCATTTTAAAGGTTCCTTCATTTTTAAATCAACAGGTTCTACTAGACCTCCCTACCTCCTTTTCTAACTAACAGCCTGGGCACTCTTGCCCTATATTCATATACATCTGTCTATGTGCATAGAGGCTCACACACATACAAAACCTTTTCTGGTCTTCCCAAAGAAGCCCCAAGGTCAAGTCTCCTACCTTTTACTGAGTTCCTTCGGTTTCCCTAATTTTTGCTTTTCCCAAATCTCATCTAGGTAAAGTTGGCCTTAATCTTCTTCAATTTAACCTCCAGCTAGCAAGGGCTCCCTTCATGCTTTTCATTGATCATTGCACAATAGCCACAGCCCCCACAAAGACTCTGCACTTCAGATGCTACCACAACCTTCCTCTCAAACATTGTTTCCGCAGAGACACATCAAATTACCCCCTTCCTGTCCTGCTACTTCTTCACTTGTCTTCTGCCTGTCTTGCCCTAATCAGCAAACTCCCCTGGGAAATAAAAGTGCAGCTTTATTCAAGAGACCAGTACAGCTGCTGTAGTGAAGCTACTCAGCCCAAATTAGTTTGCCATTGCAGACACGAAGGCGGGCAATGGGAAGGAGGAGGCATTCCTACCTAGACAGACTTTGTTTTCTACACAAATTCTTTGACTCCTCTCTTCTCCCAAATCCCAGATCTCAAAATCCATTTGCACAGATAGACAGAAATTTAAGCAATCCTTCTCATATGGCTGCTTAGAGGAGAGAATTTGCAGAGAGCAAGCAGAAAGAAGCAAATGTCATGAAAGAAGAAGAGAGAGGCTGAAGGAAAACTTCTCACCTTTTCATACTTACTCCCTTTCTAGACCATATTCCAGAGCATATTCTATACCTCCACCGTTCTTGATTATTAGGGAAGAACGGATCTATCACAAATCCTTGCTATATCTTTCTTGAAACGTATGTTCTACAAACTTGATAAACTACTCATACTTTGTGTACTTCCTTCAGTTTACCAGCCAGGTAGCCTGAATCATTTTGATAGTAAATATTCAAAACAAGATTATATCAAGTGCTTCACTTAAAATCAAGTGACTCTTCAGCCAGCTTTTCTTATATGTATTAAAATTTGTCTGAGATTACTCTTTTTAAAGCAAAACTTTTTGCCTATGTCCCCTTTGTCTTCAATATATTTAATTCTTCTCCGATCCAGTATTTTTCTGTTTTTGTAATGATGAGAACAGTGAGACCTCTTGCATTGTTAATATAATTATTTTTCTTCCTTATAAGAAGTTCTCTTAAATTACTTTTTCTACAGAATTCCACAGCTTTTCTATTTTTTTCATAGCATTTAGCGTCACAAGAACAGTCATTGTGACATCAACTTGCATGCAGCATAGAATAGCAAAGCATCAAGGAACCCTTTTGTGTGACAGCTCACTAACTGTGAATAAGGTAAGTAACAAACAGTGCCATCAAAGTGGCTTACTAGTTGGATTCAGCTGGCTCAGCCAGAACTTCTATTGAAACTGTACTGGATATAATACGTCTTGCAGAAATGGGAAATACCACTCCCTCACAAATATAAATAAGCAGAAGAAACAAAAAATATTTGACTAGCTGTAGATTAAAAAATCTCCTGCTTTCTGTCTTCAGTAATGGACTTTTTATTTGTTGGACTATACTGAGCAAACTGTAATAACACAAATACAGAAAACGTACATCTGAAATCAAACTCTTTCCTGGTGTAAATTCCACCTTCACTTTGGCTTGATCTGCTGAAGCTATATATTTCTTAAAGAAGCTACTTGAACAAAGCAAAAATCACACCTTTCTTTCTTGAATGTTTATAACTTCAAAGTCTATTAAGAGGATGTATCTCATAAATTTGATTCCACGCTCCTTTTATTACACTTTCCAGAAATGGATATAAAGGATTTCTTCTTACACTGTGAAGGAAAGACCTTTGCAAATCTTCCCACTCCCCTGAGGCAAAGCTTGTAAACCTAAGGGCTTGACAACTTCGCCCACAGTATTTTCAAAGAGCTCCATTGGAAAAAGCTTTTCTTGGTACTCATTATCTGATCTGTCCAACGTTCACCTTTCTCACTGGAATGGAAAAAAAAAGTGAGAGACAGATGAAAGTATGTTAGATGTTTTTGATTTTTTAAAAGTCTCAACAAGAGGCTTCTGAAAAGCCAGAGGGAAGAGAAATCTACCTTAAAGATGGGAAGAGAACGCAATTTGGCAGGATTCTAAACTCAAATCTCCTGCTTAACCCTTGACTGCAGCTGAATGTTCCAGATTCCTTCAAAGAGAACAACTCCTGTGACGCTGCATGTACTAGGTATGTCAGAACATCTCAGGAATTTCAACTGAATGTCAATAGAGAAGTAGGCTATCTCATCACAGCAGGCACAACAAGGTATCTACTTGCAGAAGAAAGGGTTAAATGTCTAGTCAAGAAAAAATAGAAGGTGGTTACTCCTTTAATTTTCTGAAACCTATTGCTTGTAGTGGTATGAAGCGAGGTTATGCAACACTGAGAATAAATGTTCTGTAAATGTTAGAAAAATACAGATATCTTTCCTCATAAAGGTAGAGTAGCAGTCTTGTCCATGTGCCACACTAAAGTTCAGGGATGGAACAAAACCATATCATCATTTATTTGTCCGAGAACTTTTCACGATTTTCTCCCTTTATTTGATTCAAGAGAAAACTTGAACACTACACTGGTAGTAGATAAAATGTGTATCTATACTACCTTTTTTTTAAATTGTGCTTAGATAATTGGAAATCAAGGGCAAAACTTGGCATGTACACACTGCTCATTGAGGAATACATGCTAAGTCATGTCTGGTAAAGGAAAATCAAAAAATAAAATCAGGAAGAATTGGATAGAGAATAGTGAAAAGAAGTTAGCATGGAAAATGCAATTCATAGTAATTTTTTTCAATCTATGCAAAACAATTTGGGAAAATGAGGATTGTGAATATATTCCAGAAGATGCTGGGTACAGAACTCTCAAACTGAACTCAGAGAACTATCCGTATCACCTAAAAAACCTCTCTACATCCATCTCCCTACAGAGTTCACTCTGGTTCACTGTTTCCTTTGGTGCTATTGTCTGCCATGGGGTTACCATCAGAGAACACTGGTAGGCAGTACTTCCCTCTAACATCTATTTTCAACCACCTAAATTGGTCTTCATAGGATTCCATTGTGCACACTGCAAAGAAACTTGTCTTGTTGCCAGCTAGAACTGTGAACTACATGTCTTTCTTTTCTTCACTGTTCTTTTTTTGGTTCACAAGCAACCTCCTACCAAAAGCAGAATCCGCAGAAGAGACTACATCCAAGCGATAATGCAATGAAAAAGTATGAAGAGAAGCCCAGGTGGCCACCTTGCAAATTTCCAATGTGGAAGCCTTCGACCTCTCCGCCCAAGAAGCAGCTATAGTCCTAGTGTAATGAGCTTTACAAACCCTGGGAGCCTCTTTACCCTTAACTACATACGCCTCCCTAATACAATCCCTTAACCATCTAGCTAAGGAACTCTTAGAAGCCATTTGACCCCTCTTAAGACCCCCTAAGAGTACAAACAATCTGTCAGAAGATATGAAATCTTTGATTCTTCTGTGATAAACCCTAAGTGTTCTTCTTACATCCAATTTATGCAGCCATTGCTCTTTGTCATCGCTGGGTTTAGGGAAAAATGAGGGCCAAGAAACCGTCTGGTTTAGATAAAACTCAGATGCCATCTTTGGGACAAAAAAAAATTTAAAAAGAGGAACCATCCAAAGAACTACTTTGTTTCTGATGGAACTTTACACATGTTCTATATATCAAGATTGAAGTACTATGGGATATGCTGAACAAAAATCAACTAAAACTGCCCTTGAAACAGCTATACACATAAACGCAACACTTGACACAAGCACATGAAAAAACATTATTTTTGTTGCATCTCTGTGTGAGTTACATAGATAAAAAGGCTCCCGTGAATACTAAAAGCAACCAAAAAGAAAAGGAAGCAAGTGCAAGGTTCCAATCTATGTGATGCCTAGGGAAACTTTAGCTCACTTGGATATTAGCCTACCTTTTATGAATTGGCCGGCTTCCCTTAATTTACCAGCAGTACTACTTGCAGAGGACTGACACTTCAGCTATGCCTAGACTGCAGTGACTGCAGGGTAGTTTTGGTACACCCAACCAGGCTTTAAACCAGTGAGAGAGAGTACGGGTAACTGTCTAGCAACAGCAGCACATGGTTCAGTCTGGGCTAATTTGCTCTGCTTCTTAGGCTGGTTCTGCAGCCTGTGCTGCATTGTAAACCCCATACTGGTACCCGAGGTCATTTAAAGCTGCGTTGGACAGATCTGCACTCTAGAGTCTGTTAAATTAAACAAGATTTTTAGTAAGAAGGCTCCTAAATAAGTACAGAAGATGGCCATTATATTTTCTAGTTAGCCATTGTATTTTCTAGTCACATATTATAATGTGCTGTGACGAAAATAAAGCTTATCAAAATTCAGCCTCCGTCAGTGAAAAAAATAAGATTATCAGCCCAATATAGGACATTGACAGGGAAAATCTTAAATCCCTTTTGGTACTTAGCAGAACCTGGAACTACTGGGAACATAGCTCTCATTCTCCCATATCAAATCATCTTTCACTTCATCACTACAACTGAGATTTCTGACAATATGAAGTGAAAATAACACCAATAAACCCTTCTTCTAGCTAGACTTTTTTTTTTTTTTTTAAATTTCTCTGGCCATGTCTTCTCTTCACATATTCTCCAGAAACTGATATAACTAAGCAAAGTTTTGTGAATAGAACCCCCTAATTAGAACAGCAACACTAAAACCAAAGGTATGTTGGATGACTTCACTAACATCACCTGTAAAAGATTTACCTTCATCTGTGTTTCAGGGTAAAAGTAATTTTATGTTTTCTTTAGAACAGGTCTTCTACCCAGAAGACTGCCTCCTACAGCAAGATCCAGTAATACTCCCCATTCAGATTTGATTAAGCAGAGGTACCATTTAAGAACCTACTTGCTATAGACATGATTACCCTGAAAGAATATTCCTCAAACAAGAAGGCTTAACACACTTCTGAGGAATGTTTCTGAATGTAATTAAGCTTGGAGAAATGCCTGCAGGATAAAATCCTAAATACGCTCCCTGGAAAGTAAAATATTTCTTGTTAATGTTGAAATCATTAAGTTCTCTGAATTATTAGAGATTACATGTTTTAGAGTGTAGTTAGTTAAACATGTCAAATAAATTTCCCACTCAAGAATTTTTCAATTTTTTACATTTTATCACAGAATATACAAATAAAAAGAACACTTAAAATTACCCTTACTGAATGTATACCCTATTCTCCACATTACCCCATGAGAAGTTTACTGTAACACCTCTTTGTAAGATCAAGGCTACAAAATATAAAACATAGTGTATAATAGCTTAACATTTCTTAAGAACTAGTAAAACTGAGAGATTAAACGAGGCAGAAATACATTGAAACCAATAGCAAAAACGGAATCTGAATGCAAATTTTATTTGAGCTTTGATGTATATTCTAAAAATACATAGGTTAATCTTTATTTCTTTAATTTAGAGTGCCAGTATTTCAGATGAAGAATCCATCAACAAAGTGTGCGCCTCAGAACGATTATTTCATATTTTTTATTTTTTATCAATTTAGCATTCCAAGACCACATTCCCAAAACACTTTTCTTCTCAGCCGGCAGCCTGACTACAGAGACACCGAATATTTGACTCCACCTATTCTCTCTCCCTAAGCAGCCTGGCCTCATTTCTGGTCTGATCCTTTCCTGCAATATAATCAAAGCTCTTGAAACCACTTGCTCTCTGGTGACCTGCAGTCCCTCTACTGGCAGAAGTAGCAGAGTGGAAGAACATTTATGAGCATACTGTGACCTGGAAGGTATCATTCACCTGAATTTTCAGGATTTCAGGTTTTCCTTGTATGACATGAATGCAATGAGATGAAAAAGAGAGTGAGCTTGGAATTTAAAGCAAATGCAAACTCGAGGCTTGATTGTGAAGCAGTTTACTTTCTGATGTAGAGTCTACTTCTATAAAATACCCACTTGAAGCCAGTGGGATAAGCATGATAGTAAACATAGTACATATTAGTAAGTGTTTGTGAGAACTATAGGTTAAAGCAGGACTATATACTAAAAGATTTAGTTGCACGTGTACTAAGATCAATCAAACTGATGCTCGTCAGTGTTTTTCTCTCTTGAAAAAGGCAGCTTTCAAGGACAAGTTCAGAAAGAATCACAGTTTCAAAGAATTCAGACTCCATGTATTGTTTTGTCCTATATGAAACACAGGATTTTACAGATAATTCAATAGGAGATATTATGTTACAGTGTTTGATAGTTTTTCGTTATGATTCTCCATCAATAACTACTGTACATCACATCTTTACATCCAACTATCAGTTCTTTTCCACAAGTCATTGTGATCAAATGTAAATCTGCATATTTCAAAAAGATTTTCAGTGGATATGGTAATACACTTGTTTATAAAATATGATGACATAAATTAGTTAATTAATGTTGAAAATCATACAAAATTATCCTTCTGCATAAAGTAGAATCAATAAATAAGGAAAAGCGTTCATTACCTTGAACATTCTTATTCTTCTCCGTAAACGAAGGCATCAACAGAATTTCCGTGGAGACTTCTTCAATTTTTTCTTCCATTGATAAAAAGAGTTTGACAAGTTGAGAAAGACATTTGAGCTGATACAATGTTAAGCAGAAGTTCCTTCCTTTTTTCTGGTATTCTTGGGAGGCTATTCAAGACAAATCATAAAATAACTTTTACTATTGCTTAAATAATGATCCTGAAAAACTGATTATGTAGGAAGGTATAATGTATCACATAATTTCATAGTTGTCATAGGATAATGTATCTTTTTCTCATTATAAAATATGGTTACGTTAGTTCTTCCTAAGTCTTTGGCATTTCTCAACTATCTGGGAAGTTACAACTGAATTCCAGGTTTTGTTATTCATTAACTAGGATTTTTTCCAAGCACCAGATCTACTCTGAAACCTTCTCACCTGTGTTTTACAGAAAACCCACTGTGTTGCAAAAACTGATTGAACAAAAGGAAAAAACCACGTCATTACTATATTTTAATGGTTTGGGACATCACATCACTACACTGTCACTCTGCAAGTCACCTTGTCTGTTTAACAATCTGCTAGCACAATACAGTTGATGAATATGACATTTGAGTGAAAAGAAACATCAATCTAACACTCCACAACTTTAAATATGTGGGGTTTGAAAACAAGTGAGACTGTCAGTGAACAAATATCAGCAAGTATTATACCTATAAGCATTTGGTATTTAAAAGAAGAAACTGAACATTTTATTTTGAAAGGTTAACACTTGTAATCATAACATATAATCATGTCACATCAGCCAGGGAACTCTGATTTGAGCACAGTCAGACTATAAAAGACTGTGAGCTGCTTCCAATTCAGTATTACCAAACCACATGGTTTTAAGTATTTTAATTTTATAACTTCTTTAAATGTAACAAATTTGCACTTCTATGCAAATTGCGGTGAGCTGATACCATGTTCCTATGCAGTGCTGTTGCAGATGTAACATCAGCAGAACAGTTTATGTAGAAAGTGTCAGAGCGAGAGCCAGAGTAGTTTGAAAGGGAAGCTCTGAAAGACGAAAACAAATAGAAATTGATTGAAATGTACTTTTATGTGTCAAATCTCTCTTACCTTTCAATTCTGAAGTACTCAGTACCTCCCTTTTTCCTCAAAGTTCCTAGATATTTTTTTTAGGTATTCACAAATCACTTTTAAATAGACATAGATCTAAGTAGCAGAGCTGAGCTCTGAATACAAATTCCCTAATTTGCTATTCCAGTTTTACAGCCTTAGAGATTGAACTGCGAGTTTTGCATCCACATCTGAATTTCCTCAAAGTTCCAAACAGATGTATTCATGCTAGTCCCTTGCATTTCTAAGAATGGTAAAAGAAAGAGTTATGCATAATTGCCTCTGTTAGTGCCTTTCCTCTCTGAATAACAAGTAAATAA
The DNA here is from genome assembly GCA_009819775.1 of Phoenicopterus ruber ruber. Lineage (NCBI taxonomy): Eukaryota > Metazoa > Chordata > Aves > Phoenicopteriformes > Phoenicopteridae > Phoenicopterus > Phoenicopterus ruber. The sequence goes on from CM020246.1 coordinate 84,984,426, forward strand.
TATCGGTATCACTGGATTTCCAATTTTGAGTCTTAAACTTCCAAAAAAAAAGACATTCTGCTATTCAGAGAATTTTTCTCCTTTACCTGAAAACTAGATAATATAAACTAAGTTTAACTGACATGAAATGACTGCCTGAGTCTGCAGACAGCCAGAAATAACAGATCCAAGATGTAAGAACCACAAATCACATAATAAAAATCAATGGAACATTAGTTCTGTCTCCTGTAATATGACAACCTTGTGATGCTCCTGCCCCCTCTCTCGAGGAACAAAGAAACCTTCCAATTATTTGATTGCCCCAAGTGATATTGTCCTCATTAGATCAAAAGGAAGTGGACCTAGAAGCCAAAGGTATACCACAGTAATATTAATTTTAGAATATATTACCAAACTCAGAAAAAAGTCAAAACTTTAATTTTTACTTTCAAAGACCATTCAAAGTATATTCCAGCTGGAAGCTGAAGATGTTAAGTTCAAAAATCCCTCTTTTTTCATGCCATTAAGAAGCTGAGACAACACTTTAAAATATCACAAAGCATATTATAGTATAGGCAAACAAACACTTATATAATCATCAGAGCGAAAACTTACCATTTACTACTACATATGTTCTACAAGCATCTAGAAAAGCCCTTCAGACCTTTAGGTTGTGAAGTATAGACAAACATCTAGATGCTTGAAGGTGGTGAAGAATACTGGGTTAATTTCATGGCTGACATAAAACTTTGATACAAAATTAAGAAAAAAAGTATAGAGGAAATACTGTCTTTGCTAAAAAGGCACAAACATATGTGCTGTCATCTGATAAGCAGCCAACCCTCATAGACAAGAGGAAAGGAGGTAAGAGAACAGTGGGTTCAGTGCACTCATGAAGGCCTGAAGCATGAAGTTGAAAGCCCTTGAATCAGTCAGATTTGGAACTCATCAGAAGCCTACAGGCAGTGAGAACATGGTGATCCAATTCAACATAAAGTGATGTCCAAACCTCTGTGACCAGAAGATGGTCAAGAGAAAGGCATTAGAAAACAGAAAGATGAGACCACCATGTAATAAATAGTATTGTCCTAGAATTGCTGACACTAGGGGAAGAAGGCTACACAATCATCTTGCACTACAGCTGTAAGGCAGAGAACCCTTAAGATGGGATGCATCACACAACCCAGATCCCAAGGCTTATCTGGAAGAAGAAAAACAACCAACCAGCCAACCAACCAAATAAATACCTACATGGGATTTACAGAGAGTTCCATATACTACGGGTAACCCATTCTTAAATTTTCTTTTGTCTGCTGTTAGGCTTTCTTGGATAAAGACAATGTAATGTGACTTACATTTGACAGGAAAGTATACCAAAGATCCAGATGTGACAAAGTTTCATGCATCGTTTACCCAAGCTTTTTGTTACAACACTGTGGGTGGGTAAAGCCACATACTCTCATAGTAGCAATCAGCACAAATCATGCTGATGTATCATTGAACCTGGCTATCAACCAAAATCGATGGTAATAATGCAACGGGTATTTGAAAGGACAAGTGCTGGTCCAGTAACACCTCTCAACTGCTGACCCGCGCAGCTCACATCAAGTTATGTGTTATTCTGCACAGCTCACAGTTTTTGAGGCTCTTGGCTCAGTGCAGTAATCTCTGGACTTCTCACCTGAGTTATCCAGAACTATCACTGCAAGGCACTGTTCCATCTCTTTTTACTCATACAGAAACCATGGGTCTTACTAAAGAGTGCAGTCTCTACAGCTACAGAAGCATAAGCATGCCAGAAACACAGACACAGACTAATTCTCATGTAAGACTGGTGCTATTTATAGTGGGTTCGGATAACAAAAGCATGTTATTGGACAGTCCATCTTTTGGAAGAAGTTAGCTTGAACCTCAACTCTGCTTAGCTCATCCACAGCAGTGTGGAAGAACTGGACAGAGGGAACCACCAGAAGTTAATTTCCTTTCAGATATGGTCATTTCCAGGTCCACAGTTTTTTGTCTCCCAGAAATGACAACTCATTTACTTTGTGCCTGATGACTTAGTGTCTACACACACCCGAGTATCCAAATCTTGATTTAAAGATCTTGTATATGTCCCAGACTGTCAGGTTTCAGAATACTGATGGCAGCATTCAACTTTGAAGACCACTGACCAGGCTGCTTGAATGAGCACATCACGGTCCATTTTTTAGCAGAGGGGAATGAAAAGGCATTTCTCCTCAGACATTGATCGGATTGGACCACCACAGGGCAGAAACATTTAAGAACCATGTAACAGCAAACAGTTAAGCAGCCAATGTGATGACATACAGAGAATGTGGAAACAGATTTGTAAGTCTTGTAGAAGATTGTCAGGAAGAGTACAGGCCTCCACGTGGACAGATGTGAAGTAGACATGAGGTTTCACTGTGATACTATATGTTCAACCAAGTCTTAAGTGTCATTAACCTGTCTGGAGGAAAATCAGCCCTACTCGCAGAGTAGTGTATGACTACTCTGAAAAAGTTACTGAATGGATCATGACTTATGATGTTAGGTCAGAGAACTCACGTAACTCACTTACCCAGGTGACATTGTATGGAAAGAGAGACATCCCTCTGTGATGAAAATGGTCTAAAGCTAAAGAGTGTTGACAGCACTCCACCCAGTTCACAGAGGACCATGCACAGGGTGACCAGAAGTACATGAAGCTGATCTCAGCCAGCCATGAATCAGAGACAGCAGTGGCATTCCAGTCCAGCCGCAGAATAGGAGGAAGCAAGTAGCAAGTTACATGACACAATTTACTTCCTGACCCACCTGCAGTTTGCTACTATCATTCTTCTAAATTTCATTTTTCCTGCATGTCTGAGATTAATCCATGTAGTCCCTGTACAAGGAAATAGCTGCAGCAGTATCTTTAGCTACAGGCATACATCATCAGGACCTCCATAGTGTCTCCTAACAGCAGGACATGCTGACCTCCTGTTGAAGCTCCACCTTGTGAGAGGGATTTCTGAAAACGGGCAGAAAGGCTGGCACCTAGGCTACAGAGAGGCAAAGTGGATCGTACAGCCATTGTCATGTACTAATGAGCCGATTTTGCAAACATTGCTCTAAATAGAGGTGAGGTCAGGAGCTAAACAAATACAGAGGACTAAGAAAAGGTTCAGAGCTCCTGAACATAGCCTCTGGCTTCCTTCTGTGCAGAACAAGAATCACAAAAATACTGTTGTACAAAACCATTGCATATGCTGATGATTTTTGAACTGCTCTGGAGGCCAAATCTGCCGGCAGAAAAGTCCTAAGCCAGTACAATGAGCTATTTTTAGGCACAATGAAAAAGTTCCCAACCAAGCACAGTGTCAAGGAGCACCAAAGGCTGGCTTCTCCCTGAGGGACAGAGAGTAGAGCACGATGATATGGCCATCAGGACAGGTTCTTCGCCAGCCAGGGCCCCGTCCCACAGTCCCTAAGCGAGGCAAGCAGGGCAGACCCAGAGATGATAGTCAGGTTTCAACCAAGGGTCCAGATCATCAGCCAAGTTCGTGGTGATGACACAAATCTGAGGTCAAGCCAGGAAGTTAATTCACAGCTTGGAGTCAGGATCAGGCCTGGTGAGGGTAACCAAGAGTCAGACACAGTTCAGTGATTGTTAGGTAGGACCATAGTGATAAGGCAGGTTCAAGCTCAAGCCAGGAAGTCTGAATCAATGGGGTCCATGGACAGTCACAGACATGGCTCTGGTGGAGATGGACATCAGGATGCCTGTGATGTAGCTCAGGCAGGGACTGAAGATGCAGGCCTCAGCTGAAATAGGTCTCTTGGGCAGGCTGTGGTGGAGGCCCCAGAAGAGGCTGGTCAGGGCCATTAAGGCCCACTAGCGCACCCAGGCCTTTGTTGCACAGCCCTTAAGGAGCTTCAGTTTTCAGACTAAAACCATAGAAGAACAGGTCATTTCTGGAAAACTGTCCTTCTGCTTCACCAAGGACAGTATAATTATTCTGCTAAGAGGAAAGACAAGAAAGTACTTCAGGCTTCTGCTATCCAGACTGTGGTCTTTTCTGGGAGGTAGCGGGGAGAAGAGGTGGAAAAGACAAAGATTTTACTTGAATTAACTTGAACCTGCACTGCATTTATTTGTAGCAGGCAAATAAATCTTGATGGTTTACTACATGAAACTGGAAGGAAGCAAAGGAATAAGCTCAAAACTTTCATGCTCTTAACATCCCTACATTTATAAAATCTGTACTCTTGACTTCCTATCACATAGAGGCAAAGAGGGCATAAAGGGTACTTTATTTCTTCTGGCATGCTGATTTACCGCCCCAACCCTCAAATGCCAGGCAGCAGGAGTCTGCCATCCCAAACAAGGTGAATCTTGGAGCACTTTGCTTATAGAACAAGAAGCCCCAAGTAAAGCTAATATTGAATGTCTATCAAATTGCACAAGGTTTGCCAGACTATGCTGGCGCCGAGGCAGCTGATGCAGTCATATAGCATCAGAGAAACTGGGGGCACTTATTGTCAAGTTTAGCCTTTCACTTTAGCAGAATGGACTGAAGCTGAAGAAATTTTCCTAAGATCTGAAGGACATACCACACTTGTTGGAGAATGAAGCAGTCCATCTTACCAGAGACCGTTTGGCTGGTTGTACCCAGACAGAAGCATACTATTAGTTGTCAGGAGGCAGGAATGCACACTCTGACCTAGCTGATCAACCATCCTGCGACACTAGGGGTTAAAGACGGACTACGCTAGATCTCAAGTTTCTGTTCAGATCTCATCCAAGCCTCATGACACCAACAAGGTGGCAAATACATAGTCTTTTCCAAAGCAGCAGCAAAGGACTCAAATGCTGGCAAGTCTAAGGATGAAATATGGCCATTGCAGATATTACATACCTGAGAAGAGGCCCTGAGTGAAGGCATCAATGTCACAACCATAACTAATAAAAGCTATTCGGGGGGGGGGGGCGCCAGGGAAGTACCCTTGTAGTAAAAAAGGTTAAAATACATGAAATAAGCAAAATACTCCAGGTTTCACATCCTCCAGATTAAGATAGTGTTAAGTTATGATAAACATACATCACTAATAAAGCATAAATCAAGTTTGATCTACTTTTTTTTATACAGCCTTTCAAAACAATTTAAACTTCTGTTCTATCCTTGCCTATTATGCAATCTAAATACTAGTTTAGTTCTCAAAATTCTTATATAGGTGTTTCAACATCTTAACATAAAATCCATTGGTCTTGTATTCTTTAACATACAGTTAATCCAGGTTCTTAGGTAAATTTAAGCCAAAACATTTCTACCATCCATCTGGAAAAACACTTCAGTTGCATTTTCAAATGTTCTAAACCCAAACGAGTTTACTCAGCTGTTGCACAATTTAGAACAGAAGGTCCACTGTAACCCAGGTTATGGGTCCTCTTCCCCTGTGCTAACTTGCTGAATCACTCAAAACCTGGAATTCCTGCAACGGGCATCCCACAACTTCTTGCTTTTCTCCCTCCTTCCTCAGACTGGAAAATTCTCCTGCAACTGGAGGAGCTACATAGAAAAGATTATGAAAGAACCTAGATAGAAAGAGCATAGGTAACATTCAGAAACAAATTTCTGCTGAAACAGTCAAGAATGAGCACCATACATGGAGTTTTGCGGTTTCATTGCACAAATGATGACATTTGGTTAACAGTAAACATTTAGATTTAGATGCTGATAATTTGAGGTGAGCACATAGTGCAAACACACCCTACAAAATGTAGGCACTCTCATCATCATTTTCAACGACCAGGTTTAGTGATACACTTAAGAAAAAGATTAACTAGAAAACAGCAAAAATGGCATTTGTTTTTTGCGCAGATGAAGTTCCACACACAAAAAAATTCAGATAGCTATTTATTTAGACTTCTGATAGCATTCTAAGGCCTCAGAACTTCTAAACTGCAGATAACCATGCTGCCTTAAATTATTTTTATTCTTGTATCTTAGGCTTCAAATGTTAAACGGAAAATAATTTTAACTTAACTAGCTGGCAAATCACTCCTTCTACCAACAAACAATAAAAATGCATGACTCAACACTTTTCTTGGAGTATGAAAACCACAACACTGCAAACAGGTAAATGGTAACTTTACTGACGTTTTTAATATAAAATCCTGAGAATAGAGAGTAATAAAAAATGGTTTTTACTTAGACTAATTACAAGAAATGTTAGTGCAATATATATATCATTTGAAAAATTACAAGCACCTCAAATAGGTGTGGCAAAGAAATGAGAGTCTCTATATATCATAAACATAAGAGCATAATATTGTAAGAGTATCTATACTGGGTTCAGCTACAGAGTCTTTTATCCCAGTATCCTGCGCTTGGACGGTGACTGAAAGAGGAAGGCTAGATAAAAACATAACAAGGAAACCATATACGGTATTTTTTCCTCAGAGCTTACCCAGCTCTTGACCACCTGCAGTTGGGCAGCTTCCACAGACAGATGTGGCGTACATTAATCATCGGTGTGGGTTTCTATTTCATCAGTTTCTCCAGTTACCCTTTCAACCCCATGTAAACTTTTCTCATCCATAACATTTTGTGGAAACAAGTTCCACACTTTACCTACGCTCTGGGTTAACAAATATATCATTTTGTTTGCTTTAATATTTCACCTTCTAGCTTCACCTGATGCCAGCTAGTTTTAAGAATCAGTCAACTGCTGATACCTGTTTATTTTTATAATGCCTCCCTTCATTTTATAGACATCTATTGTAACCTACTATCTTAATTTTGTTTTCAAACTGAAGAACTGTAGCTTGCTTATTTCTCCTTATGTGGAAGCTGTTCTACATTTTTTATCACCTTGTTGCCCTACTCTAACTCTTTTCCACTTTTTTCTACATCAACAACTAAAAAATATGCCTACATAGGCTATGGTCTAGTGAAACAGACAGTATCAATACTGTAAAAAGAGACACATAAGGATTACCAGTGAAATCAGGGACAACTTTGCAATACTAACAGTTAAATTAATACCTCATCTTCTAGTAAGACAAATGAAATACATTGTAGAGCTAATTCTACCCAATATTAATTCTAACAAAAGATCAGCATGTCATTCAAACTGCAAGGTTAAATTCAGTGTGGATGCAATATGTCTTGAACACTTAATCTCAATCTTCTCTTATGTATTTGTATATAAAGATATTTTCTGCAAAATAATGTGACCACTTGGGAGCTCTTAGGAATAATAAAAGATGGTATTAGAGAATTTCACTTCACCCATGATGAAGTTGAGAAGTGCCCATATGAATTCTAAGCCAGCTAAAAAGTTAATTAAAGCATTTTTCAAGGAACATAGAGTGAAAGACACACATTCAGTAAAGTACTTGATCATAGTACCTGGGCTTCTCCTAAATACTTAAATTCAGTAGCAAGACATCTACCTTTACCTTACCACTTAAAAAGATTTGCCCTCATCTCTAAAAATGAAGCAGCATGAGAAATAAGGCTGTGCTAGATCTAAATGACCTGTGTACACCTGCTAACTTGTGATTTTATAGCAAGTTTCAAAAGTGGTCCTTTCCTCAAAGCTGTAGCTCTTGAAATCATTAAATAAAGTGTTTCCAATTTCCTTGGTCATAGCCTGGAAGCATTTAAAATCTCAAAAGGCATAAGAAAATATGCCTATGAATGAATCCCATAACTTCAACGCAACTTTTGTGATATTTTTTTTTCTTTCCTTTTTTTTTTTTTAATGAGTGTGTTGCCTTTTAAACAATTTGGCATTCACAACAGCTCAAAAAATGGAATGGTTAATTCTGTTCATTTCAACCCATCCAGGGATGTGACACAGTAAAGTGTGGTGCAGAAATCCCTGCATCATATGTGAGCTGGCTGTGGATGTTCAAGAATAGCTACACTACGACAGCGTTGCTCTCAGATTAATTAGCCTTACTACTCAGCGTACAGAACCACATGGCTAAACTGCTTCTGAGACTCATGATGGAATCCTTGGAAAGCAACCTGATGACTGTCTTCTTCAGTGATTACAGTGGGGATTTCTCCCTCAGCAGGAACCAAGGGTTTAAAACCCTTTTAATCAATTTTACTATAAAATACGTTCCCGATACATTAAATATCATTCCCCTGCCCCCATTTATAAGGCTTAATTTCATATAAGATAGATCTACAATATTGTTCTACAAGGGACACAAGAAAGCGATGTCAGGGATTTCATCCAATAAAGCTATATGAGGAAGAAAATCTAAAAAGAAAAAGTGTAATATTAAACTTCAAATCTAACTACAATCTGTGTACAAATAATAAAGCCTTTTCATAAATGGAACTAACATTTTGTTAAAATCTGAAAAGAAATAGCCTAATAAAGAACAGAAACTCAGCTGCTGATAGTCACTGTGTATAGGGATATTTCAAGGGGTAAATTTTCAAAGCAGTGCACAGGGAGTTACATACATAAATTCCATTAACAATAATGTGTTACTCAGCGCTCAGCGATATTAACTTTTAAGTGATGCTATAACTATTATAACAATCTTGCATTTATGACAGCATTCATCTGCACACTATCTCCTAAACAGAGCTTGTATATAAACTGTATTATTCTTTCACTTGCGTTTAGTAATGATATATTCAATTTTTATGGACATCTGCTCACAGTTTTCTCAAACTGCATGTTGGTGTATGTTTTTTAATGTAACTGCTAGGTTTAAATAATTAGTATTGCTGGATATAATCACTAATTTCCTCATACTGTAAGAGGCAAGTTAATATTTCTGCATAGCAGATGTAATACACAATATTACACAGAACTAAATTATTACAAACACTGCCAGCAGTTTTCTATACACAGTACTTAAGATAATTATAAAAAATCATCTTCATTACTGCATGCTAGCATTTTTTTAACAGTTTAATTTGGATAGGTTACAAGATACATTCAAATCACACAGATACAATTACTGCAAACCCAAGAAGCTATAAAGTGTTCCCAACCAAATCCCTTTGACCCTGTTAATGTCTGTTCCTTGTTAATCTAAGGCAAACATTGTTCGTAGCGTGCATTTGTTACGGAATATGAAAAAAAGAAAGGAAATCCCTTAACAGTTGTTATTGATTCCAGCATTTACCGACTGAAAGTTAAGTGCCGTTTACAAAACAGAACAGATGCAGATGCTGACAAAAAGGTAAACAATTGTTGCATGGCTTACTGCCAGATTCTAAGCCAATATATTAAACTCCAAGTGAAGCACATTTCCCCTATAGATTGCACTTATTGCCACTTCATTTCCTATGGGCTCTGTCTCTCTACTGCTGTGCCTGGCACTAAGCTATTTTCAGTTCTTTGGTGACCCCTGAGGCCTAGTGCTACCTCACATAGCCATTAGTGAAGGGAATTGCATGTGTCTGACATGGCCTGAAACCAATTATTTGATATTTTCTTCAGAATGATGCCCAACTCTGTTGGGAATGAGCAATCATGAAATAATTTACCTCCTGATTTAATTTTTTCCTGCACAAATTAGTTGTAGCCTGAGCTAGCTATACACAGCTGCCTGTGACATATCTCTGTCTTATCAAGATTCTACTTGAAATGATGAAAAAGGGAAGGGGGGAGGAGAGTTGAATAGAATAGGTTGGGGAATCCTGCTTTAAAAAGGCATTGACAAGTTTATCAGATATACTGATCACATGTGCTCTCTGCTGATTGAAACTGACAGACCCATAAAGAACTATCAGTGCAGCAAAGGAAACCACATGGAGGTACGCTGTTATCCGAGTGTTTAAGGTTTTTTAAACACCTGTCTTGCTTTGCAGCTCCCTGTTAGTTACAGTGAAACCCAGGGGTGCCAGGAGAATCTGATAAAGCAGCTTATGCAAACAGACTACATGTTGGCTTATTTTTGTCCTTTTTTAAAAAAAAAAATGGTCACAGATCTAAAGATAGCAAACATTTTCTTATCAGACATCACCATTAACTCATGACTTTTGTAAGCGCTTATACTATACATGCATACTGTGCACGTGTCAAAAAAATGCAGTGAAGTAAGGGATCTTAACTTATGTATAAACATGGTAAGCATGTATAAATTTGCATATATTTAATCAAGAGAGTGTGTCTGTCATAGAAAGAGATATGTCACTGCCAGCTATTAAACAACCTCGGTGAAGACTACACTAATCTTTTGAAAGAGATTCGCTATACATGAAATTTTAATCAAATCTGCTCCATAATGTCTTCCCAGCTAAATGAGATCAGTTTTCACCTCATCGTGAAGGTTGATTCCAGATCAGGTTGCTAGATGTTTGCTACCAAATGCTTAGGTCCTTTGTTAACACTGAGTGTATAGGTCTGTCAAAATTAAATTTTCACTTGGAATCATGTTCACCGACCAGCTGATAAAAGGATAGATCAGTGCTGGAAACACAGGCTGGAGAGCAAGAACATCTGATCATGCTCTGACACCAAATTTATGTAGTAATCTTGAGCAAATCATCTCACCAATCTGACTCCTTGACAGCATACAGCTCCTTTACAACTCCGTTGAACAAATTACAGAGAATTCCTCAAGTGCTCGGAGGATGAAGTGCCCTTTAATAATGTTTAATAAAACTACTTTATACACAGATACCTGTATCAGCTTGCTCTGAAACCAGAGACTCAACCTGCTCCTTAATTTTCAAAACCACACATATCTTCTAATAAATTGCTACACATTCTGATTATCCACTGCAATTTCTGGTATACAATGACATTTTAAAGAATTCAAATGTAAACAAATTAATTAGGCTCTGAATTAAAACTAATTAATGATGGGTCCATTTAAGGAATTTACCAGCTGGTATCCAATCATTTTCTGATAATTACCATAATAATGAAATAGCAGACATTCTTTAAACTTCCCTTTAATTAAAATGGTTGGAAAACTTATAGAAAGACTATATTTGCAGTTGTTCACAGCATTTATGGGGGGTTTTTTAGGTGCTGTTCTATGATTGACAATTTCTTCTGAAGTAGTGACTATAAGCAAACAGTCCTCTTCAGAAAACTGCAAGAATTATCCTATGACAAAATGCTAATCTTTCTAATATTTCTCAGTAGGACTGAAACCATATTCTGGCGTTACCAATGGCAGAAACTGGTTCCACACACATTTCTTGAATTTTCTTGCCTACACTGTTGGCTGAGGGAGTCATCACATTCCCTGAAGTCTTCACGCACACGCACAGAAAACAGCAAAGTAGAGTATTTGAAGAAAGCGTAAAAACTGAGGGAGCCTGTAGCAAACTGGAGATAGCACCTATTTTAAAACAGAGGAGTCCTTGAAGAACTCTTAAGAAGTTGATCTTCTTCTTCAGTCTTTGCTGAAAGAGAAATTAAGTACTGCCAGGTCTGTGAAACTTTCTCATGAATTCTAACTTTGATAGGACTTGCATATGTTTCCCTGTAAACCATTTAAAACAGTCGGCTGATAAAAGACAACTGTAATTTGTATTTGAAAACACAGTATTTAACACATTTATTTTAATCTGATTGCAATTTCTTTAATGTCTGGAAATACAAAAATGTCTGCTAGCTTTGTTTCTATCCTCTCCATTTACATTCACAGTGGAATGGTTGGGTGTCTCACAGATTGGTCCATTACATCAGACCCACTCTATGAAAATTAGATTGTTAGGAACTTTCAACCAATCAGGAATTTCTATCAAGTGTTCATCATTCCTTTGTGTAGTCTACACATGATATTATGTATTTCCTTAAATAATAGATTAAAGTGCCTCTGTCACTTTTGCTTCTTGTACTCCTTGGAATTTCCAAGATATAACAGAGGCAGATAGTGACAGCTTTTGTTCTAATAAGAGAAAACACTCAAAAAATTACTTATAAAGCTGGAGTCAATACTCATATTTCTGCTTCCTACCTCTTTATATTTCAAAACCCTAGTTAGGCAAAGTCACCACAAAGTTCTCATGATTACTTTTACAAGGAATATAAAAATCAGAAATAAGTCTAGGCATACAGAAAAAAGGGCACACACTGCCATTTAAGAACTTCTAGAGAAATAAGTTTGGAAATTCATAACCTTTTAACAAATATTCTTTGTGTTACAAATGAAGGATTAATCATACGTCAGCACAGATGTACACATATAGGTTCCTACTCACTGAGCTGAGACTACACTCTTAAAACACCTCTTTATAGATGAGCTGATAGCACTGTGTGTAACAGAACACCTAATTTCTGCGTTACAGAAATTGCTGGACTTTTCTAGCACATGAACAGCAAATCAGTACACTGTCCCTTGTACTTAAATACAAAGATTTGGATCTTTGCCAGAGGATGATCAGTGCATGAAGCTACTGAGGAAAAGGAACCTCTTCTTGGAAGACTGATCCAATTCCAGACAGTCCGCAACGTTTACGGGTCTAAAAATCTAGAGAGCACTAACTACTAAATTTCTAACTAAGAAGATGGACTGCATTATAACCATCCTCATTCTCTCTAGATCAGACAGACAGGAATATCTCCATGGCCTTGCTATATTCAGCAAATGTAGTGAAAAGTATTATAAAATGACCAAAAGCTTTGTTTTTCAAAAACCCAATAGAAACAGCAGCCCCTTGATTGAAGATGGAGGGGTTTTTAAAATTTCTAAGCCTAAGGCACAGTGAAAAGGAGATTCATGTTCTAACTTAGTATATAAAATCCGTCTTGTGGCTGTGACACACCCCCCCCACACCCCCCCCCAATTTAAACACATATAATTTTTTGCAAAACAAACTATTGTGCTTAAAATAATTTTGCCCTTTTAAAATTAAACTTGCTCTCTGAATACACATTTTGTGACAGAAGAGGTTCTCTGTCTTGACAAAAATCACAGCCAGGACAATCTAATTAACTTGTGATTAGAAGATGGTAGATGCATATATTGAAAAGATTCCTGTAACAACTTTCTTTTCAATCAATACTGCAGGAGCCTCTTCAAAAGACATGTTTGAAGTCTTCTCTTATCTGCCATAGTTCTGCACACTTTTCTTCATACAGTCGTATATTCTGAAGTAAAAGAGAGCCTAGCTTAGTAATTCTCTCTCAGATTTTGTCACTTTTTATTATTAAACAGAATACTACAGTATATAAATCTCAAATTGACCTCTGACCACTCACAAAGTACCAGACTGGAGAGTAAATCACTTTCATCTTTCAAACTAGGGAGGAGAATGCAATAATTAGAGGGCATAGTGAGTTAAATGCTCTCTTCACGCTGAGGAAGAACATGCAGGTGTGCTGAGGGAAGAAAAAGGAAAATAATTAGTTGGTGTTTGCTAATTGTGGACATTTTGAAAGCAAAAAAAGTACCAAGAATGGAATTATGCCCCTTTCAACCTCTACAGAATGCAGGAAACAGATTCGAGTTCCTGTTGGAAAAGATCAAGTGAAAGAACTTCACTAGGACACAACAGTCTAAAAAAATACAACCCAAAAGAGCATCAAGAATTTCATATTTAAAAATACATAAATAATTTTGAAATTAAAGTTAGTGTTTACTTATTTTATTGAATAAATAATATGATAATAAAATTCTGGAATGGGCATCTTTTCAATATGAGAAAGCGTCAATAATGAGATTTCACTGCCTGTCTTCATATTATGGGCTTAATAAGTAATTTCAAGCAACTGCTCTAAAAAGAAGGAAGGTATTCAGGCATGCTACCAGCTTTGAAATTCTGTCAGTTCAATTGACATTTCAGTAACTTAGATACTGTTATCTTACCCCCTACTATAAGCTTAAAAAGTAACAAGCTTAATGCTTTTGTAATCTTTACGAAAATGTCATTCTCCCACTAGAAACACATTTGTGGTCCTAGGGTATTATGTTCGTATGGCCTTTAAAAGAGTTCCTCTTTTTTATTAAAACTTCAACTCTGTATGTTCAAACAGACGGTTTTATTTTCTCCTCAGTACTACTCATATTTCCATTTAATATAATTGTGCAGTAGAAATCAAATACAATACTTGCAAGGATAAGAAATAAGTAATATGCGAAAAAGAGGCTATGAAACACATTATTTCCTATATTAAATGCAAATACATTTATTTTGTTTCCCCTGAGTAATAGGATCTTGTTTTGGCTGTCAAAATTTTATAGGCTTCCCAAGGAACAAAGACAACTGCAGAAATCTGCATCGTATCTGTATGTCCACTGGTTTTTGATTTTAACTTCCTATTATAAACTCCCACCATCACTGTTTGCTCCATTATTTTAAACAGGTGACAATTAAACCTATCTCAATATTGAGTGGCTCATAATACAAAATTAGGCGTCTCTGGTATTTATAAAGCAAAACATCTAATGGCGACATCTGCATTTTTACTCAATCCATATGTAGTAGCCATGCCATTTTCACTGATGTCCTCATGTTTTCTGTGAAGGTTATATAAGCATAAGAAAGAAGTGCTATGGTTTTAATTGATACCTGTTACTTCCCCATCTTTCGCAGATGGAAACTGTACCTTTTTTTACTCCACCTGTGTAAGATATGGGGAAGATTGTGCCGTACATCACCATGTGCAGAGCAGCTAAAGGAGTCAGTAGTTGCAAAGCCCATTTCCGTACAGGTACCATTTTTTCCAGGAACTGCCCCATACCTTGCTGTATACAGGCCCCTAAAGCCCTGTTCCTGTAAAAGCTGTTACCAGGCACTCTGCAGAGGACAGAGAGAGCAGAAACAGAAGAGAGGAGATGCCAAGCAGGCAGAAATATAGCGGAAGCACACCAGCTACTGCTGTCATGCAGAAACAGAAACAAAACCAGCACATGCATCAGAAGGGATGAGCAGGTGATTGTGGGCCAGCTGGAGTATGAAAAAAGAGCAGGAGGATGTGCAAGGAAGCAAGGAGTTCCAGTTTCTGTTATCATTGCTTTATTTTTGTCTTTATAATGTCTGTAAGTCACTACAATAGGTATGGAGGTCTTCAAATACTTTAAAGCTTAAATTAATGAAAAAAACCCCTTTAAATAAGTCTCCATAATTAAGTTTCAAAATGTTTTATTTCTAAAACATTTGACCCTTAGCAACACATTATAGATATAACTGAAAACTTGCTTGTATTAATGCAAGGATCTGGGCAACATAATGAACGTGAACTGCTGAGGCAGGATGTGAAACTGGATATTATAATCTGTAATCCATATGGGCTACTTTACACTAGCATGCCCTACCAGCACTCAGAAAGATGCAACAGGACTTTCTCGGACAGAACAGTAGTAAGCCAAGTGACAGAGACACTCTCCCCCTTCCTCCTAATACTTCTAAGAAGCCAGATTTCAACAATGGACTACAAATAAGAAAGCATGATGGAAAAGCAATTGTAACTACAACACAAATATTGTGAATTATCTGCTACAGATTGTAATATGGACAGAAATCTCAACAAGGTGAAAAGACATAAATATTAATTACATGAAACCAAGTCCGTGATTCTTTAATTTCCAGATATAAATGGGAGAATAAATTATACTAGTTATTGAGTCCTAATTATTCCCAGACATGAATAACTGTTTTTTTCATCACGCAGGCACTAAGCCAGCAGGTATCAATGCTATTTTAGGCATATTTTTGATAGATAAGACGAAGATCATAGGAGATTGGTTGTAGGCAATAATCATGGCTCAAGAGATCACAAACTGACTGAATTTAAATTAAATGGAAGGATAAAAGCAAGTCTGAAACTAAGGTTCTTTATTTCAAAGGGAGGAAATGATAAACTAGGGGAAATAAAGCCATGTGCACATGAATGTAGAGGAGAAATCAAATTTAAGTCAAATGTGCAAAATCCAAAACTCGTATTTCAAGTTAGCTGGACAGCAAATCGCTGGGAATACATAAAGATAAGGGACCTCCAAATAGATTTTCCTTACCAAGTGCTTTCATTTAATGCCCCAAAGCTACCTGCATTTCAACAAGTTACTCCAAAGCCTGTTTCTCTTGCTCTCAACTCCATGGCACAAACGCAGCTCCTCTAAACAGTATTGAGTCCTTCTATTCAAGTTCAGATATATGCCATATTCACATTAGGTGTTCCATGAACACAATATACTCCTTAGGAACTCAGGAATATTTGAAGATAATAAATTAAAAATATCGTAATTTAAATCACAGTTTCCATTTGAATATATCTTTAGAATAGCATGGAAGTTGGTCATATTCCGGCGAAAGAAAACAGAAAGGAAGCCTGCTGGACAGGTAAGTAAGTGGATGGTATACTGGGGGAAAAGTGTAAAATATGAATATTAAAATACATCAGTGAAGGTGATTTAATTACTTTGTAGCTAAAAATGTACTTAGTCAAATGTGCATCACTTCAGTTTACCTCCACTTTGCAATAACATTTTCTTTAAAATAATCACCTACTGATTTTGATGAACACACTACGTATTGCCTCAGGTTTTAAAAACAAATTTTCATTTAAGATTTTTAAAGTTATTAATTATATAAATATACTAAAATATATATTTTATTGGCAAATGTCGTTAGATTTGAGAGCCTATTTAAGCGTCTCTGGCAAGTTTGTGACTAAATGAAAATAATAAGCCAATGGATTTGAATATGTCACAAAAAAGAAAACTCAAAGCTCTAAACTCTGTTTAGTTTTAACCATAGGAAATTAAAAAATAAGCTAACTAGTCTATACCTGCATTTACACTCTCTCTGTATATATATAAAAAATCATGTAAATAAAACCACTAATACATAAAATGCGTGTAATTTCATGGTTTTTAAGTTTCTTTGGATGATATCTTATTAGTTATAAGAGTAGCTGTTTCTTCATCTAAAAGAGATGAAGGATTAAGATAGGTTAGTAATGCCCGATTAAACTAGCTTAACATTTTTGTAAACAAAGGAACACGAAAAAGGTTCAAAGGGTAAAAGTACAATCCACATTTAATCGACTTACTGCAAATAATTTCTGAGAAATATCACATTGGAAATTGAAGCAAAAAATCATGAGAGATAAGATGAAAACCAGTATCTGCATGATTCTTTACGTGCTAAGTATGTTAACAGCTACATAACTTTTAAATATTTTTTTAAATACTGTAACATTACATAAACTTTTGAAAGACATATAATTAATAGGATAGAAAGGCTGACACAACATCTTACAAAATTCCATCAAAAAATATTTGCAGGGGAAGGTGGGGTGTGGGTGGGAAACATTCCTCGGATACTATTTTAGCAGACTGGAAACACTGATGATGTGCTGAGAGTACACAGAGAAATTATGACCCATGCTAGATAAAAATCTATTACAATAATGTAGCCCAAATACTCACGGCTGAATCCTGCACTGTTAAAGGTAGTAAGAGTCACTGATTTAACTGGGAACAGGACCAAGTTATAACATAAAACCACCTGCCTCCACTAGAGCTGGCAATCAAAGATGCCAAGCTCCAAAGAATTTGCCTCTTTTCACATACCATTTTGCCAGCTTCTCTCTCAAACCATGCTCAACCTCAATCCTGGTAAACAGATACAATCTCATTACAGTACTTGACAAATAACTGTTCTAATAGAATATGAAAACAAAAATGTTAACTCCTTACTTCACAAATAGATTGCTATATATGAAATATTTTAAAGATTTATAACTCTGTTAAAGCTTGTTATAGACTACCTATATTTTCCTGACAGGAGTAGGTCATCTATGCAAAGTTTTCTGAGGTTCTAGCATTGTTTCATTATTTTCTGTTATTTTTTCTTCTCCTATATAGTAGGATCAATTACAGCAGTTCTTATGAAAAAAAAAAAAACCAACCCACCACAAACCAAACCCCACATTTCCCTGAGGGTGGACTAAGTAAACACAAACCTTTTTTTCACCTCTGGGATAACAGTCCCAACTGAATGCCCTAGATTAAATTATTTTGCTGTTTGAAACGTGCTGCTTTGGTGGTTCCCAGAGGAACATGCATCAAAAAATAAGAAACACATTGGTATAACTGTCTTTCAGCTAAGAAAAAAATCTCCTTCCCTTTCTCCCTGTCCCCCATACTCCAGCATGCTTTTTTTTGATACTCAGCAAACCGGGTATCACTGTCAAGGCAACCTATTAAAGCTGTCTTTTAACTTAACCTATGCATAAATACAGACTTCCACTCTCAGCTATGGGAGGGCAGCAAAGGTATCAGAATTTAATATGAGTTCCAAGCAGGAAAAGCCACTTGACATTAAGAACTTGTCTACCGTTATAAACCTCCAAAACCAGTTATTCTGTAGAATTTTTTCCAGAATAGCTATTTCAGTGTGAACTGCCTTGTGAACACTTTAATTCCAAGGGAAAAGTGCTGTTTTCTGACTTAGTGTGGTACAAATCTAGTACATTCAAACATTTAGAAGACTGAAATCTCTTTCCAGAAAAGACTATTCACACGTGAGCTCACATACAATTAACTATTCAATAATAATTGTTTTGTTAGGGATAGAAGTATAAATTTTGCTTGAGTTGATTAATAATACCAAATAATAGGCTATGACGTGTCCATAAAATGAAAAATAAATCCTATGTAACTTCATACCTCTGGCCCCCTGTTTCACTCTAGCCTGATGACTTCAGTATTGTTGCTTTATTGTTTGGCTGCCTCCAGTCTATAACCACAGGTTATCTAAACCAGTCTGGTTCTGCAGAAAACTAGTAAGAGAGATTGCAGGTGAATCAATGCTTGCCTGCCATACCAACCTCTTGAAGTAAAATAATATGAAGTACTATATAGTACTATATAGTGAAGAAATGAAGACATGAACATGACAGCCACTGTGAAGAAAGTAATTCTGAGGATTAAATTATATTAGCACTACTTCTAAATACATTTTATGGGTGCTAAGGGGACAGCTGCTGTGCTTGCAAATCTGACCTTTAATACATTTTGAATCAAAATCTTCTGTGGGATTTATGAAATATAGAGATTTTTTTAAAAAAATTAATTGCAGCAAATGTTTTAGAAGTTGCAAGCAGGTCCCAAGATTTACTCTATGTATTTTCATCTTCCTCTGTTCTTTTGGATTTACAATAGAGGTGTGCACTGGAAATCTGTCCTGATACATGCCTGGGCACAAAAACATGTAAAGACACATCTTGTGGCAAAGAAAATTTAAACAGACGAATTACTGTATCAATAGACTGAAGGACTGCTCTTTTCCTTCTTGTAATACACAAGCGGTTAATGTGTGGGTTTTTTAGAAAGCCACCTGTATGGTCACTTTAATCTCCAGGTCTTAGATGTAAAATAGAGATTACTGAACATCCCTATCTTTGTGAGCTGTTTTGAGACCGAAAGAAAAATTAAGTTACAAACTTCCAGTTCCCTACCAGTCATTTTTTTTGTCAGTGAATCCTTCCACTGACTCCCATCTCACTATGTAACTCAAAGATATATTTCTTGTCATTTATTTTGTAACTTGGCATCTTTCTGACACTACTTCTCCTTATTTTCCCACCAACGCTCCATCCCACTAATATATCAGCTTTACATTGAACTTCTCATCCTTTCATATTATTTGTCTGCATGCCTTTTCTCTTAGCTTATCTTTCATCTGTTCCACATATTCCTCCATATTTCAGCTCCTGTTGAAAAATTATTTCTGCATTTCTTCCAGTGGAATTTCTAGTTGACTTACATTAACATGTATATTGATTTTAAAACTCACAAGAGTGTAATTTCCTTCTGCGTAGACCTGGCAAATCATCACCTCACTCATCCTATGTGTATGTTGTACAACCCAAAGATCTATCTTCTCTTTTTGTATTTTTCACATGATTCTAAATTTTTAATATTTTCTGTCTGCAAACTACTTCACCTTTATGGAAGGCTATGTGTTAAACAAACAGCTCTTGCACAGAGGAGTGCTCAAAACTCTGCACTGAACAAGCAATTACATACAATCATGTAATTATGTTATAAACATTTCCATTCTGTATGGCTTTTTTCTAAAGCTCTGATTCCTCCCTTTGGAAATTAGCATGTCAGACACACCAACTGTAAAGAGAAAGTTCAGAAAATACCACATCAATAACAGATTCCTTTCCTGCCTTAAATTCCTTAGAACAAGAAGAAATGACCAAGTAGCATTAACTCTGACGTAACATAATTTCACAAGGCTAGAAAACTTAAATGTTTGGTGTTTGTCTTTTTTTTTTTTTAGAATTAGAATCTGCATAGTAATCTTTTGTGTCAGCTCTGATGCATTAATCTGCGTCTATTTCATGGTCACATTATTGTATGGACTTTCCTACAATCTCCTTTAAACTTCTGACAATTCAAAAAAAGTGGCGGTAGAAGACTGAATAGTTTGTGGGGTTTTAAATCTGGATTAAATAGTTCTTATTCTATTATATACTTCAGCAGTTGGAATAAGTTAGACTGAAAAAAATGACTATGACATGACAATGTTATCCAGTGAATTATAATGGGGTTTCTATATACATAAGCATAAGATACTCTCCTTTACTTTAAAACCTTTTTCAGCACAATTCTGACACAGTCTATAATTCAACTGCAGTAATATGGTTAAAACATAAAGCTGTAATTAATGATCTCAGGTCTCTCTCTTCATAGGAAATAATCAAGTATACTGAATAAAAAGTAGTATAATTAAAATAATACCTAACTACAATGAACATAAAATAAGGCTACTAACCCACAGCATGAACCGTTCCTCTATGCTTCTTTGAAATCTTGTTTGCCTTAACTATATGTAGAGCATTTTCTTTGAACTGCAGCTCACAAAGTCTTTCAAGAAGAACTGTCATTTCTTCAGTGATGGTATCCAGATAAGTTTCATTAATAAACTTCAATGATGAAGAAGGATCAATAGTTCCACTTAGTATATACAAATCCTCTTTTACCATTGTGCACAATGTGGGTATGGAACTTTGGTAACCATGAACCACCTTGTCAAAATTTGTTTCACCACAACTAGACAAAACACAGTTCTGTAGAAGATCGCGAACCAGTTTATTCTGCATATTTTGATACTTCATTAAGACTTCCGATTCAGGATAAAGAAACAATAGTTGCTGTATGCACTGAGTTTTAAACTCCATTTGTTGTTGTTGTGAAGCATTAGTATTTGTTTCTTCTTGACTTTGCAGTCTATTTACTAAAAATCGTCGAAGATGCAACCTCACATCATCCCAGAGAGATTTCACATCCATAGTTGAATCATCCTCAATGGCATGAAGGGAAGACGTTAACTCAAAAGACGTCCCACTTGGAGTACAGGGAAATGAGACACCACACTGACTAGAGAGATCCAGAAGGAAGTGAAGTATCATTTCTTCTTGATTTTGCTCATTCTTCAGCAAGCGTTGCTAACAAAGGTAAATCAGACAGTATTTTAGAAACGTTTTGTTAATTCTGGTTAATAAAACGAACAGCTTTATGCCAGAGTACCAATTGTTTCCAATGCTAATTATCTTACCAGCAAATAAGAGACTCAAACAAATTGCTACATAAACAACAGAAATAATAAAGCTTGTTTTCCCATGGATTTATGCACTAATCCATCTCCTTGTCTACCTCCTCCAACAAACTCACATTCCTCTTCCCATCTTTCTTACATCCTCAACCTCTTTTCTCAATCAATTCTAAGCCACAATTCAATGGAAAGCTTTGGAGAGCTCTTTAGGTAAGCCTTGGCAGCCTGTTTGTTGTGGTCCACACACACATCTTTGAAAGAAAACGGTATGAAAAATTACTCAAGGTTTACACAGATAATGACAAGTTTTGCTCATAAAATCAAGACAAGAATTTATAAAATGAAACATTTTTCCTTTCTATGTTCTGGCTCAGCAGGCAATCATCAAAAACACCATTCTAAGGATAAAATAATCTTCACAGGACCCCCTTAGAGAATTAAAAATGAAAACGTGCTAAGAATTGAACAGGCTTAGATCACACAGGGCAGAAGAATAAGAAGCTGTGTATCCTGTCAAACCCAGATGCAGACTGATACATTAACAATATAGCGACCTCTAAATACATCTCAGCTATATGGGTTGGAGAAGAGGAAGAAAGCCATTTAACAAAGCAGGTGAAACCACATGGATGCATGTGCTGTTCCTACTTCAGCTCCCTCTTGGTCCAGGGCCAAGATGTCTGACCTTAGAGCTGCTTCAAGTTCTAGAGGCCATGCAGCAGGTCCTCTTGTCACAGCTCAATGCTTTCTACTTGGCCTAGAATGACGCAAATTTCCTTAATATGTATGAGATGAATCTTTTGCATGAACAAGGCATGTCCAGTATATGAGTAGAAGACAACCCCAAAGTCCCATGGTCAATGGACACCAAAATCTCCTTCCTCTCTCAGAGAAATAATCTTGCCTGTTATAAACCCATTTCCCACATCCTCAACATTCTTCCTGCTGCAGGTTGGCTTTGGCCACAGTCCTAGGCTCGTCAACTTTTTATTTGTAAAGACCTGCTCTCAATCCTCCAGCTCCACTAGAGCTGACTACAGATTTTCCCATCACAGTCACAAGAAAACTGACTACAATTGGTGGTACTCTTGATTTTCTAGGTTTCAGGAACCAAGTAGGCAAGCCTTAGTGGATCAGGATCTAGAAGCTCTCTCACTTGCTTCCCCACCTCCGATCACTTCTCTCCAGCAGAGAAAAGTGTTGTGGCAAATTGCATAAGCATAGTTCTCTCCACTCGTGTCCTTTATCTCGGTCTCCCAGCCACACTCCATCCTATAAAGCAAGGCTGGTAAAGAAACTATCAGCAACCTTCCATCTTCAGAACTACTGATATATTTAACCTAAATTATTTGAGGAACTCATTAGTTTTATTTCTTTTCCCATTTTGAAAGAGAGAGAAACAAATCAAATTTGAGTATGGTATTGCTTAAATATAGCAATTTCCAAATACAAAATGTTCAATTTTTCTAAACTTCAGTAGGCTTTTTTTTCCTCCCTCATGCTTTTGAGTCACAAAAATTTTCACTATCAGAACTCCTATTCTTTGTTCTGCATGATTCAAAACTGTCACACTCTTATGGCAGAAAACAAGAGTTTAACCTTCCTATTGCCCTCTACTCTGGAGTGCTCCATGATGAAAATTAAAAAATAAAAGACTTCCACCACAGTAGCTAATTCTGAACAAAAGACAGAGAGTATGATTGCCTCCCATAAAGGAAATTCTTAAATACAACAGACTAGCTATTTTTCTTCCATTTTACATCTTTATTTCAGAATGCTTCCTATGAATTTTTTTCCTTACAAGCAGGAAACACATGTGGAAGACAGAATAATAAAGGAAATTATCAGTCAAATATCATCCTATAAAAGTATGTGCATGTGATAGAAATATGTATAGCTAGTTAACATCTTAAATCATACATATCAATATGCATATACATGAGGCTGATATGATTTTCTTTTATTATGTATTGACGTATTCTAAAACATTTTGTGGCCCCAAAGAGAATGTGTCTCAGTGTGTAAACTGAAACCCTAATCACTAACCACTGTGTTGAAGAGTCAAGTCTCCACAGGTAGACTTCTGGAGTTTAAAAGTTAATTTTTTTAATGAATCATGCTTAAATACTATATTCTGAAATGAACAAAATAAGAAGCTGTTAAAACAGTGAATGTAACTGATGCCTTTGGATGATGAATCCAGAATGTCTTCCAAGCAAATCCCTACTGCTGTTCTTTAAGGTTAAGCAGAAACATTCTTATTCATGAAAGCCAGTAAGAATCTGAGTATTGTTTCAAGCCCTTTGCAACACAAACTAAAGCATTAAAAATAGGGAGCTTGCAGATGCTACCTTAAACTTAGTGTTACTCAGAAAAAGAGCCCCCGAAGTGAACTCTGAAGCTCTGAAAACACAGTGTCATCAAGTCTCTTTGAACATTGCCTGCATTGATATAGGCTTTTCTAAAAATTAACCTGTAAAAATACTTCAGAAGATGATGCCAAAACTAGTCACAAGAGAAAGATCCAAATTAGTATCCAAAGGTTTTAGAGAAGCATGACAAGTTCACTCAGGAGCACAGAAAGTTAGTGACAATAACATACAGGAAAACATTTGCCGTCTACCAACCGGACTACTACCTACTATAGACTAATACCTATCATATCAATAAACAAATCCAGTAAGATGAAGATTTTGTTAAAAAAAGATTTTCTTATTATTTTAGCATGGACAGAATTTAATGAAGATGTGTTCACATACATATTCAGCTTTTAAATATTTAGAATTACAAAACGGTACACAGAATGATGAAATTTCACATAATTAACAGTTTCAGGCTTCATGAAGAACCCCTCAGTATTTCCATGAGAGTTCACAAATGCATGAGAATACCACGCTAACAATAAACCTAAATACAGCATCTCAGCCAAAGCACATGCAGAACTTTGCACTATTTTTTTTAATTCTTCCAGCAGCTTAAAAGATAAACAAAATCCCTAACAAAATAAACACACATAATAAGGGATAACAATGAATAGGGATATTGTCCTGAAGTAGAAAGAAGGTTACTATTATTGAAGATGTATTAAATGATACTTAATTAAAAGCTTGCAAGTGAGAAATTAAGTCAATTGACTAGTTATTTCAATGGATGGAGATACACATTTAAGAAAGGTTAGATCGTAATAATCTCATTAATGCTGAATATTATTGAAAATAGTTCACTGCAAACCTGTTTATTATCTACTGTGAATATAACTTCTTACAGATGGATTGTCTATGCTAATACATACACACTTTTCATCTGTAGTCTCACCTACACAACAGGCTGGATTATCTAAGAAACCATGAGCTTGGAAACAGTAATGTCCCAGTTCCTGAGCTCCCCAGATGTTTTCCTGATAAGCTGTGCAGAATTGAGGCTTTAAGGCTTCTCACACCTTGCTGTCTGTTTAGCAGCCTGCCACAGAGCCATTCTCAAGGACTCTACAGCCCACAGCCAGACTGCCATGCAGCCACAATGCTCCTGGGAAGCTGAAGAGCTAGAAGGCACATTTTGTATAAGATATACCCAAAATATTCCAGAGATGGAGACATTTTGGTGTTTCCCAAACAAATGCCGCCACCTGGTGTTCAGGTATATGGCTTAGAACCATAGAATCATTTCGGTTGGAAAAGACCTTTAAAATCATCAAGTCCAACCATTAACCCAGCACTGCCAAGGCCACCACTAACCCATGTCCCCAAGCGCCACATCTAAACATCTTTTCAATCCCTCCAGGGATGGGGACTCACCCACTGCCCTGGGCAGCCTGTGCCAGGGCCTGACAGCCCTTTCGGGGAAGAAATGGTTCCCAAGATCCAGCCTAAACCTCCCCTGGCGCAACTTGAGGCCAGTTCCCCTTGTCCTGTCGCCTGTTCCTTGGGAGAAGAGACCGGCCCCACCTGGCTCCAACCTCCTTTCAGGGAGTTGCAGAGAGCGAGAAGGTCTCCCCTCAGCCTCCTTTTCTCCAGGCCAAACCCCCCCAGCTCCCTCAGCCGCTCCTCACAGCACTTGTGCTCCAGACCCTGCCCCAGCTCCGTTGCCCGTCTCTGGACACGCTCCAGCCCCTCGGTGTCTGTCTTGGAGTGAGGGGCCCAGAACTGAACCCAGCACTCGAGGTGTGACCTCATCAGGGCTGAGTACAGGGGGACGATCACTTCCCTAGTCAGGGAACAGACTTGAGACTTGAATAGACCTTGGAGAAGGAAGAAAGCAGGGAATGGACTCAAGTAAGCGTGTTGGGTTTGTGTGGCAAGGTTTTGGTAGCGGGGGGCTGCAGGGGTGGCTTCTGTGAGAAGCTGCCTGAAGTTTCCCCCATGTCCGACAGAGCCAATGCCAACTGGCTCCAAGACGGACCTGCCGCTGGCCAAGGCTGAGCCCGTCAGTGACAGTCGTAGCGCCTCTGGGACAACACAGTTAAGAAGGGGAAAAAAAATGTGGAGGAACAACAGTGGAGAGGGGACTGAGAGTATGAGACAGCAACAGCCCTGCAGAGCCCAAGGCCAGAGGAGAAGGAGGGCAGGAGGTGCTCCAGGCGCCGGAGCAGAGACTCCCCAGCAGCCCGTGGTGCAGCCCATGGGGAGGCCGGCTGTGCCCCTGCCCCATGGAGGCCCACGGGGGAGAAGACACCCACCTGCACCCGTGAGGAGCCCATGCTGGGGCAGGGGGATGCCTGAAGGAGGCTGTGACCTTGTGGGAAGCCCACACTGGAGCAGGCTCCTGGCGGGACCTGTGGGCCCGTGGAGAGAGGAGCCCAGGTTGGAGCAGGTTTGCTGGCGGGACTTGTGACCCCGCGGGGACCCACGCTGGAGCCGTCTGTTCCTGAGGGACTGCGCCCCGTGGGAGGGACCCACGCTGGAGCCGTCTGTTCCTGAGGGACTGCGCCCCGTGGGGGGATCCACGCTGGAGCCGTCTGTTCCTGAGGGACTGCGCCCTGTGGAAGGACCCACGCTGGAGCAGCCTGTTCCTGAGGGACTGCACCCCGTGGGGGGACCCACGCTGGAGTCGTCTGTTCCTGAGGGACTGTGCCCCATGGGAGGGACCCACGCTGGAGCAGTCCGTGAAGAATTGCAGCCCGTGGGAAGGCCTCACGCTGGAGAAGTCCGTGGAGGACTGTCTCCCGTGGGAGGGACCCACGCTGGGGCAGGGGCAGAGGGTGAGGAGTCTCCCCCTGCAGAGGAAGGAGCGGCAGAGACGCCGTGTGAGGAACCAACCGCAGCCCCATTCCCCGTCCCCCTGCGCCGCTCGGGGGAGGAGGGAGAGGAGTCGGGGTGAAGCTGAGCCTGGGAAGAAGGGAGGGGTGGGGGAAGGGGGTTGAAGATTTGGGTTTATTTCTTATTGCCCTACTCTGATTTGATTGGCAATAAATTAAACTAATTTTTCCCCAAGTCGAGTCTGTTTTCCCTGTGACGGTAACTGCTGAGTGATCTCCCCGTCCTTATCTCGACCCACGAGCCTTTCGTTGTATTTTCTCTCCCGTGTCCAGCAGAGGAGGAGCGGGACAGAGCGGCTTTGGTGGGCACCGGGCCTCCAGCCAGGGTCAGCCCACCACTGTAAGTCATCACTGCTGTGCCCTCTTCTGAGGGGGTTTAAGTAAGGATCTAACCAGATTAAGAGGAATAACAAAAGACTTCATAAGTCACCATTTTCTGGGATTCTCTCATTTTGTCTAGATCAAGTATGACATGTAGCAGTCTCTGACACCCATGAGTGGGGTGATTATTAACAGCAACATTCACACTGATCACCTGGGCTAGAAGGGGACAAAATCACTTCTTCACCACATGAACATTAAAGACCTGGTGCTTCTAGAGATGACTTCCTCATTTGACACAGCTTAATATCCAGTGGATTCAAGGGTGACTGAAAGATCAACAACCAGTTTTAAGAGCTAAAAAACTGAGAGGCAATTCGATGAAGCCTGAGCTCTAGCCAGGAGACAGTCCCAAAGGAGAAAATACTCCACTTCTCCACAGCAGGTTTCCTCTGCCAATGCAGCCAATCTTAGCCTAAAGGTGTTCATGTCCCACAACTAAACCATGACATGGAAGTGACAAACAATCCACTGGATACTGTTTATTTGTTTGGACACTCATATATATGTACATCATATAAACACACATATACATAGTTTATATATAAACTTGCAGGCTGTAATTTACTGAGGCATCATCCTTCACTTATCTAGCCCATTCAATTTTTCAGACTTCCATTTCCACACATAAATTCTAATGTTAAATTTTAATAAAAATTTTGGATAAAAATGCCTTCTAAAATGATGGAATTTTTCATTGAAGTGAAATTTGATTTCTGTTTATGTCTAGTTGTACAACTTGCTAGCACAATGGATGTAGCTCCCACATTTCTAATTAGAAAAAGTAGATAGGAAGTGAACGCTTAAATAATGCATAAAGGACAATAATCTGTATTAGATAAGTTGAATTCGTACTGATACAAGTGAAGAACAAGCAGTTACAGTAACAGCCTCAGTGTAGACAATAACTTCAGATGATTTTTACCAACACGTGTTTATAAAACGGTCCTAGCAGTGCTGAACATGTGGTAGTATCATGAAAAGATTTTGCCCTAAGTTTGTCTATTTAAGGCATGATCAAAAGGAAACATAACCCCCACCGCAGACATAAAACCAGTACTAAGCCTTATAATAAAATCTCTGAACTATCCTCACCACAGTGAAGACTGAAATGAGAAAACTAATTAACCTCAAAAAAAAAACCAAACCCACCCATCATATAACCAACTTTCCCAAACATTAAAGTCTTTAGTAAACGATTTTTACCAGGGTCCTAAGGAACTCCATCAGCTCTCCGTGGTGTGTAGAAGAAGGTCTGAGCGAACTAAAATTGCAGTTGTTTAGCCACTGAAGGCAGTCACTTGTACTTTGTAGTATTTCATCAGTACATATTTCATTTACTTCTGATTGCAGGTCTTTAAGACACTGTTCTATGCTAAAAAAAACCAAACAAACAAAAAAAAATCACAGGATTTTTCTCATGACTTGCAGATAAAAGCATTTTATATATTCCATATTTCAAAAAGAAATCTACCTCAAATTAATATAGCACTACTTCTTCTTCTTCATAGATTAAATTACTCTCACAAAATGAGACCTGAATTTGCAGGCTTAACATTTAAATATAGTCAAACTAGAGCTAAAATAAATTGCCTTCAGGCCAGACTGTACCACCCTCAGTAAGAGTAAGTACCGCTTCACTTCTCAAACAATCTTGTACTTTTTAATGAAGTAGTCAGTGAATAAGATATCATCCAACCTAAGATCTGGTCCTTGGTGCTTAATTAGCTAAAGCAGAGAATATAAACTGAATCAACTACCATATTCAAAGGTGAATGTGTCATTTTGCTCCTTTAGCAATCAGCAGTTGTTTTATAACACATAACATATATTAATGACTTCTTAAAGACCCATTGACATCACAGAAAATGCTGAAAAGAATTTTAGAGTCAGTTGTGCTGGGAAAGCAGATCTTTTCTTTCTTGTTTTTGTCATTAGAATATTTGAAAGAAAAGAGAGTTTGTTTTCAAGGAGCTGATCCACTCCTTAACATTCATCTTGAATCATAATCCTGTTTATGAAATCAGGTGTGGCTGGTATGGTTATTACAGAGACTTCAGCTGCAAAAATCACAAGAACAACTGAATATCCAAAATTATTTTATTTCTATTTGTGTGGACACTTACATGAAAACAAAAAAAAGAAAAATCCAGAAACAATCTAACTCTGTATTATTTCCTACAAAAACATCTTTTCAGTATTTCAGAACTACTTTTAAAAGCAATGCTTAATATTTTATATAGTTTCAGTTAGAAAAATAGTATTGACCAGATCTAGGCAGATCTAGGTTTAATACAAACAGAGTCAACAATAAGACTGATGCCAGTTTTGGTTTATTGAGGTGCAAAGTGATTCTCACTACTATTTGGATTTTATTTTGGAGCATGTTAGTTATTCCATTTCTGTTCTTACAGCTGGTAAGGGATGCAAGGTTTAACACAAATTAAAACTGAGTTCTTTCTATCTCTGTAGAGTTATGGGATTAGATGAGACTCAGCTCCTTACAGGTATTTCAATGTCAGATGCTTTTGATCGTATTACTTTCTCTTTTTATGACATCAACCAAACAACAAACTTGCATATTATATTGCCACTTGCCTCTCTGTTTTATAGAGATGAAGTATGGCTGTTTTTCCTTAACTGCTCTCTAACATTTTCAAACTTGACTAGTTTTGGCAAAAGAAGACAAGAGAAGATTAGAAAAGAGGACAGGAAGAGGAGAAAAGGAGAACGAGAGGAGAGGGAAGAAAAGAAAGTGGAAAACAAATCAAATCTTTAAGTGTATTACAAGCCGTGACAAAAATACCAAATTAAAGACCTCCATTTAAAAAAAAAAAAAAAAAAGGAAAACTTTTTTTTTTATTAGTAACCTTGAATAAAGTTGGTGTTGGTTTTTGGGGTTTTTTTGGGTTTTTTAACCTGCATAACCTCCCTGTATGGAAAGATTCATTTTCCATGCAATGTCACATTTCTGGAGGAAAATATTTTAATTAAAAATATAATGTGCTCTGAATATGAATTTTTTTAAAAAAAACTTAAGCACTATTAACCCATATCAATTTGTAACAAGAAATCAGTGATGAAAGGCCATTCTGCATATCACCCACTGACTATACTTTGTCATTTAATTCTGCCTGCAGTACTGTTTTCAGGATGTGGAAGAAGTATTTATTTGTTTTTCTAATGGATTTTCTCCTTTATTGAGTGATTTGCTTTTTATTCTTTTACAGATGTGATGCAACGTACCCAAAATTCCTACTAGCTGTCTCATTCTGATCAACAGCAATAAAGTAAATCAGTGTCATCCATACCTTTGGAAACTGAGTCTGTTAGTTTGAATTGACATTTTAAAAAAACAGTGGGGAAAAAAAAAACCAAGCAAATGAACACACTAAATTAAGTTCAGAGATAAACAGTAGTCTGCGTTTTATTTTTAAGTTACCTACAACAAGCACAAAAGAGAAGTATATTTTTTCTGAGAATGCCGTCAAGACTTACCATCTATGACAGGTTTCACTTTGTGCCTTTTGTTTCTTTAAAATACAGTACTAACAAGCTGAATATGAAAACTGCATCAACTACAATTACAGAATGCAAGGACAATCACAAGAATGTAAGTGCTGAAAAAGTGTAGTATTTTAAATGTCAGAAACAAAATATATAAGTTGTTTCCAAAACTATGACTACACAAACTTCTAAAAAAAAATTAATCAAAATAAGTAGGTCATTTTGAACGGCTTATTTTCCCATATTTAGTGGTATTCATTAAGAATTATGGGTATATTTGTTTTATGCTTAAAAGACCGAGGTAAACCATTCAAAGTGTATCTACTCTACCAAAATGAAGTCACCACATTTTACAGCTGCATATCTTCAGAAACCAAATTCAGTAACTACAAGTAATGCTAAAATGTATAAAAGTTTTAAAACTTATGAATACATGGGTGGCCTGTAAAACAGTTCTATAACATTGATGCAAAAGCCTTAAGACTTTCCTGAGCATGACTGAGTTCAAAATGAAGTGCACTGAAATAAGTATCTTTCCATCATCAAAGGACCTTATCAGGAGCACAAAGGACCTCCACGAAAAACAATCGCTCTCTGCCTGTGGCCCACTCAGGTTTCTGATGGGATAGCCCAGCCATGAATACCAATTCTAAACTTGACAAAAGATTGGCACGTATCTTTTTAACTTGTGAAACCTGTTCTCAGGACTACGAAACTAAATGCCTTGTTCATATACCTTGACTCCTGGGACACTATCAAAGGCTTTTATTGAGGTGTGCTGATGTGCCTCACTCAGTCATAGCCAACAGATTACAGCATTGTGTGTTATAAAAGGGACTACTGTTGTTGGTCTGTGCCAATCTGCTTCAATTACGAACCAGTTTTTACACTCATCTTTGACATAGGAATCTGGGTGCACGCCAACAAACTACAAGCTACGAATAGGCTACAGCATTCTCAAGACCAGATATTTTGGTAATTTGTCCCAACACTGATAAGGGGATTAGGTGGGTAAATTTCAGTGGCCCTCCCTGTAGGTACAAATCACGGTAAGTCTGTTCATTTTATTTAATCCTTTTATCCCAATAAAGTAAACATTGAATTAGGACTAAAATAGTTTTTCATAGAATAAAAACATTTTCATCCTGTTTACTTACAGCATACTGTAGGTAAACATGGTCTCAAAAACATTGTTATTTCTTTTAAGATTTTTGTCAACACTTAGTATTACACGAACATGGTTAATTATAGGTACTTATTCCTTCACATGAATTACATCTTTAAATGAAGTATTTAGGAATTTAGTTACCTCTGGGAAAAAAAAAAACAACCCACCACATTTTAATGTGTATTATCTGGGTTTAGAAAGCAATCATTTTAAATAAAAGACTTCTGATGAACAGGATTACAATTATTCTCACTATGTAGGCTAGTATTTAAAACTTTATAATTTCACATCAGCGTAGGGAGAATGAGACATTGATTTCCTTTTTTAGAAAGGAAATTTGCTGAAGTTTTAAAAACTGTAAACAAAATATATAATTTTGACGTGAAAAATGCGCTTAATGTATTTAATGAATTTTATTCTTAAAAGTACAATTAAGAAAAGCCATATAAACTGCAAAATTCCTTTTTGTCCCCCAAATAATCCTTTTTCACTAAGGTTTAACTGCAAATATATTTTAGTAAGTTCAGTACAGTAAATAAGCTTTTTTTGAACAAATTGAGGCATCAACCCAGATGATGTCAACTGATGCTACACATGTACGATGGGAGCATAAATTGTCTTAAAATCATGTGCAGTCAATGGAAAAATACAACCATGTCTGCGTGCAACCCTACCTAAATCAGGAACACAAGATCTGGAGTACAACAGGGAAATCGGACATAGTTCAGTACTTAATGCTTTTCCCCTATTTACTATTGTTAGCTGGTCCTATGCTCCATATGTATGTTTTCTGAAACATCCTCTGAAACACTAAACCTTAATAAGGTGAGGCATACAATTCATGTTTCAGGTGCTCAGGTGTCAATGTTGAGACATTGCTGAACCTAACCAGAAGGTGCTTAATTCTTCTGTTGGAAATTAGCCTATTGGTACTACATTAGAATAGCTGTTCCTGGTCAAATGGAAGGTCTCCATGTCTTTGACAGTGGTCATTAGGAGTTGCCAAAGAAAAATTAAAAAAAAAAAACCAAACGACGAAGGAAAACAGTATGTTAAGATTTCTCAGAATATTTTCATTGTCTCTAGCACTTTGTGACAGAAGGACTTAAATCAGATAGTATCCTACTATTCAATGGCCCTCAAGTAATATTTTTTTCCACAGATGATTCCACTTTTCTTTGAACCTGTGGAACTGTTCAGACATAAACAGAAAAAAATAGTCACCAAACTACTAAACAAGGAGTGGAATATAAAAGCTCAAAGAAAAAATTAACCTTTCTCTGTAGCAAAGAAATCTGATAGTTATGCTCATATAGTTTTTTGTAAAATTGACCAATTTTTCAAGAAAGAAATCTTTAGTCCCACACAAAGAGTGTCTTGAGCCTTTGTGGGCACATCAATGCTCGTGGTTAGTACTACTGGTACACCATTCTGCCAGTGAAAATGATTTCACTGAAATAGCTTCTCCTTTTCACCAGTGGGGTTTGTTTTTTTTTTACACGCCAAGGAAAGTTCTGTTATGTTATCTGTGTCCACAATGGAGTGCTTTTCTGGAGCAGCACGTCAATTCCCACGGTAAGTATTCCCACCATAGAGAGACAGTCTCAATTTGAGAACTCCTAGGTGCTCTTGTTTATTAAGCTAATGACAGTTTTTAGGAATAACCTAATCATGTGGAGAGACTGCTTTTTAAGTGGCTGCATCAATGGACGAACAGTTACAAACCAAGTGCTATAATGGAGCTGATAGTGTAAGCACTGTCATACTGATACAACATTATTTTGAAAAGCACAGTATCAAAAAGAGGGTTGCTGTCTCCACACATCATTTTCCATTGCCTAAGATTACTACGAGTAAGTTGAAGGATGATCTTCTAACTCCTTTCAATTTCTAACAAGCACTGTTTCAATTTATTTCATATAGCATTTGGAACAGCCATAAAATGACAATGAGATTGGTTAAATTAAACTTCTAAGCTATAAAGTGAAATTATCTTTAAACCTCATGTTACTTATGCTTAAGATCCTCATATTCATGGAGATCTGCTTTTAGAATCAGAGTTTACATGTCTTTTATTAAGAACAAGCCGTTTGTTCTAAAATTAATGAAATAACTGTTTCCACTGTTTTTGAAGGTAGAAGCACTAACATAACACTACTTTATTACTATCATGTATATTCATTAAAAAGCTTGACTGCTAAAGATACAGGGCATTTTATACAAAATCAGTCATATCATTTGGAAACCTGTGTGTCGGTGGACCTGCTGCACACTTTGAGTAGTAAGATATCTTTGAGAAAGACTTATCAGTATAATTCTTGCAGGCATTTTCCTTGTTACCCTTTCTCCTGTGTGGAAATAAACATTTTGTTCTAGTTCATGAAAGCTGACCTGTCAAAAAGGAAATATTAAGAAAAAATTCTCCATGATCTACAGACAATTTTATGAGGTCATTGCTGATACCTCAGCAGTACTGTGTGTTAATAAACAGCAATTTAACCATAAATATAAATAACTTATTTTCTAGCAACTTTTAAACGGCTAGATACAATCTAACTGAAAAAACATGAAGATTCATGCAAAGAATGTTTGGATAACCTTATCTTGAACAGAAATAAAAGGCTTTACCAAAAATGGCTATTTATCATCTTGCACGTTCCTGCAATACTTATGATAACCTACAGCAACACATGTACAAAGTATCTCTTAGGATTTCTAAAATTCTGAAAAAATGATATTATTATAGTTCTAGGCCTATAATGTTTATGCTGTTCCATTACAGTCTATCTGACCATCAGCTTATTCTTTCTGGCATATCCATTTTCTTACTTTCATTAACCCAACTTCATAAACATATGAAATTCCTTTTTATATTTTATGTTCTTTACAATGGTGACCTCAACACCAGAGGAGAAAGCCAGAAAGTAAAGCTGCTACTGCTAACAATACAGGTTTTGTTATCAACTCATATTTGTATGTGTGTTAACACTTGTTTTCATAGTTTGACTATATTATTCTCTTATTCATATTTCGTATCTAAGTTCTCTTCAAGATAAAATAAGATCAATAAGAATGAAGTTAAACATTATTTTGTAAGCAGCAATAGGAAACTGATGGAAAGATTGACTACAAAAATTTACCTCTTTAGAAAAATGTTGTTAAGACAAATACATCTTGATACTTGTTTTTAAAACCAGCAATTCTTTAAAATATGAGTCTGAAAGTTACAGACTTATTATAAAGCTAAAAGCCTTGAAAAAATTCCCTTCTTCAAATTCTTCCTACTGTAATCTTGGACCTTAAGATGTAAAACAAAGATGCAGCTTCAAGGACTTTGCAAGCTACTTCTTATCTCTAATTTAGCTACTTACAAAACATATCCACCAAAACTGTAAAGTGACTACACCATTGAAACCAGAAACAAATAGAATAGTGATGACTTTGCTGCACCTTAGCAAGAGAAGCTTATGCAACATCTTAACCATTTGAGAACCATCAGTTCCAATTGAACCACTGCCTACCTTTGATTTCCAATCTCATTTTAGACTTGAGACACACAAGATGTAAGCTTTGCCTTGATAAATTATTTCAGAAGACTGGCAGTGAAACATAGGAGTCTTTCAACTCCACTGGCCAAAAGGTGATAGTGAAAAATAATGGCTAAAAACCACTGTCCCGTGTATTCTCATATGAAATGAATTGGGATATTTCGCAGTGCAGTACAAGATCTGATTACTGTTTCTGTAGATGCACGTGACAGCTAACTACCTACCTAAGATACTGGCACAATTACAATTACTGTAGATTGGAGTACAGAAACTGTGTGTCTCTTACAATAGCCAATCTCTGAGAAACTCTGCTGTCCAGCTAGCAAGGTGATAAGAAACAACTATCCCAAACTCAGTGATCATGCACAAAGACAACACAGCCTGGACAGGAATAAGATTACATTCCTTTCTCAGTTTAATTAGTTATTCCCAACAATTAGTCCAGGGCAGCGGGTAGACAGATACTATTTTGACAAAGATTTTAGTAACTTTGTTCTAATATCTTAATAGGCACTGAATTCTCAACTAAATACTACAGTAATGCACCTGTACAGCAAGCAGGTTACATTGATGCAGAAGAGTCAAATTCTTTTTGAGAGCTGTGATAAATATTAGGTCTGAGTAAAACTGTTAAAATTATCAATTTTATTCCTCTACTATTACCTCTAGTTTGAAACTGTCCAAAATACTCAACCACTATTGGGATTTTGGATGGAGATGCCAAGATTTTGCTAATTCTCTTGAATAACAAGAAAGTGAGGTGTAGCTGCTTCCTGAAAATTCCAGAGAGGAATAAGCCAAGATTTTCTTCAAAATAAAATAGAGGAAGATAACTCTTGTAGCACATCTCAGTTTAAAACCACATGAGCCCTTGCACACGCCAATTCTGACACAGGAAAACGGAATGGGACACCAGTGCTTAATACCCTGTTTGAAACTGCTCCATCCCTGCGGTATTAACAGCAGGAAGTATTTCTATGCAAATCAGCAAAGTTATAATTAACAACGGGAAACTGTCATACTAACATCCTTATTGAAGCACTTTCCGGGTAGTCCTATTATTCGCAAGTTAAGGATCTTGTTAGTTGCTCAAATAACTATTACAATTTATATTGAACAGTTATGGGACAAGATGCAACGCTATTAGCACTTATTAGTATTGACCTCACTGGAGCACTTCAAAAAAGACCTTCATGAAAATCCCAGATGACTGAATTACTGTTAAATAGACAGAGGGTCATGTTGAAGTTTATCAGCCTGAAGTCAAATTAAGCCTTTGTGAAAAGCCTCACAAAGATATAGTCTCCAGTGTATTGCGGAGATACAATTATTAGTAAATCATTTTGTTGAATACTGAGTAATTGTTCTGTTGAGGAAGACCTACAATACCTCACACTGTCCTACAGCCTCATAGAATCTATCACCACTTTATCACCACTAAAAGGCAGCCAATCGCTCACTGAAGAGAGAACTGAATACACACACAAAAAAATCAACTGCTGAAGAGATTTCATGCTTACAATCACTTTCAAGTTATGCACTATAAACTTGGTTTCAAGCTCTGTACCTTACTTTCTGCTTAGAGGTACTAAATGTCAGCTGAATATTTAGTTCTGTGGATTGCTCAAAAATTAATTCTTACTAATTCTTAGTCCTCCGTATTAGGAAAAAAAACCCCAAAACCTCAGTTTTGATAAACAGTAAAAGTCAAAGCAAACGTGAGGGGAAAGACTGAAGACAAATGGCTGTCCTGATGAAATTATGAATGCAACTTTGTTCTTTAGAATAACCTGAGACTATTATTGCATATAAAACTGGCCAGCAATGATGATGGTTTTGAGAGTCCATATTCACCTGCCTCTATAAGCTGCTGTAAAAATAAAGTTAACATTCAAGTGTAATAAGAGCTCTGTTATATAATAGTGAATGAATGAACCACTTACTCCCTTAAAACTTACAAATAAAACAATTTCGCACAGATGGCTTTTTTTTTTTTTTTTTTGTTATAGCACCAGATAGAATTGGTACAATACAAAAATACTGAAGGTAATTCAACTACTGGAAAGCATATCTGATTTGTCGTGTCACACAATTTTATAAAAGCTATTCAGTTGGAAGGCAATAAATGAGCATTCAAGTGATTTACACACTTTTGGATCATAATTTTTTACACAATGTTTTATTTTTAAAAATATATATATGCTGTATACTATTATGTTTATTCTCTGTGGTATAATAAAATCATAAATCTATCTGATGAAAAATGGATTGTATTCCAATTGTATCACTGTAGCGCATAGAGCTGCTCTTATCATACCACTTACAAAGATCAATGGTAACTTGAAAATGATTTCATTCCATGCTACCTCTAATATATTAGCAATAAAAGGACTCTTTTTAATTTA
Source organism: Phoenicopterus ruber ruber (assembly GCA_009819775.1). NCBI lineage: Eukaryota > Metazoa > Chordata > Aves > Phoenicopteriformes > Phoenicopteridae > Phoenicopterus > Phoenicopterus ruber. Next base: position 85,022,165 of record CM020246.1, read on the forward strand.
AAAGTCACATCAGCTGCTGTCCATCTTCTTTTAAACTCCTCTCCATTTCTGAAACTGACATATTACAGGAGCAAAATATCACCAGGTAACTATAGGGCTACTTTACAGTTTTCTTTGTGAAAATCAGTTTAAAAACTAGCTTAAGTATCTATTCAGCAGAAATACAAATCTTTTCCTGACACACGCTGCTGTGTACCACACCCTAATCCAATTTCCTGCTCTCCTTGGACGTAATACCATTTGGATCTTACAAAACTTACAGCAAAGGCCCTTCTAATTTGGAGGACTATGTCCCTAAGATGGGGACAATCAGACTTCTTAAAAATGTACAAAAAGTTCCACTGTGATGATGTTAATATAAAATGTAACACAAAAAGTTAACTGATATAAAGTAATTTTAAAAGGAATGAACAGCTGGCCTGCTTTCCCATAGCCAAAAGTCTTCTCAGCCAGCGGCATACATTTTACACACTTTAAAAACAAAAAGAGTAGCAAAGTATGCATTCCAAAGACTCATCTTGATAATAATTTTTCTAATTCTCAGGCTGGCTCTGCATAATGATGACAAAATCACTTCACTGGTAGTTGAAGAGGTGACAACACATCTGCCAAATATGCTGACGGTGTTTTTTCCCAGATATACAAGACCATAGCAACTCAAAATGTAAGTACCTACAACTGTGTTATGACATCAACCAAACTTTAAGTAAGTATCTACATTTCATAGATGTCAACAGCTGGAAAACTGTAATATGAAATTGCACGATGCAGTGGTCCACAATAACATATTTCCCAGATCTTCACTATCATTGCTACCGTGGGACTATTACTATCGCAACTACATTTGTAAACATTTAAGTTTTTAAATGAAAATGTTCAAAATGTGGGATATGAGTAACATAAATAAGAAGCCTGAAAAATGCCTCAGTCTGGCATATATAACAATAATTCAGAGATGACCTAAATCAGTTTTCAGTGAGATACAGCAATGGTTTCTCTCCATTCTTCAGGAGGCTGTTTGGGAGCAGACAAAGACCTCCAAAATGGAGGATCAAAATGTGGGCTTCATTAAAATTACACAGTCTTGAAACAGATGTCATGAAGAGCATTCTTTGAAATCATACAACTCTATAACATGTACTGTTATCCAAAGGCAAGTATTTTCAAAATTCAGTACAAAATTCTGCTATTTGTCATACCTCTGAATGTACACTTACTTTTTTAAAGGGGCGATTAGTTTATTTGCCTAAGAGCATCTTTCACAGATCCAAGTATTTTAAAGGTACTAAAGAGTTTAGCCACAAAACACCACCACCACTTTTCAAGTAAGGCACAAAACCTTGAGCTGATTTTTTTCTAGTCATGCAAAAAATCTGCATCAACAAAGAACTCTTTCAGTACTCCAATGTTTCTGTAGCATTGATATTTGTAAACCAGTACGTTACAAAGAAGTGGACAATGAAATATATTACAAAACAAATTCTAGTTGGAAAATCTTCTATTGCAGCATAACAGTTTTAACTGAAATAGGTAAAATAATGGCTTATATAAGAAAGATTATATATATAAACTTACTTGCTTTTTCCACTTCCATTAGAAGTCCTTAAAAAACATACTGAGTTAAAATTTTGCTTTTTTGTAAAATTCTGTAGCTCTTTTAGTGAATAAAAGTTCTATCTCATAGCTGTAGGAAATACAACTGTCATAGGAATACACATTTTCTTCCTCCACTATCACACCTACTGCAATAATTCCTAAGATTAAGGTGATTCAACTGTTAAAAATACCATACAGAGAGAGACTATAGCACAAAAATTATATGGCATTAAAAATTTGTCAAATGCTCAAGTGGTTAAGGTAAAATTACTACTGAAATAATTATCAGAATTTTAACCTACAACTAGAAAAGAAAGAAGAGAAAACCTGTATTTCTTCCTAAATGTAATGACTTTCACTAATATTTTGGATACAAATAAAATACTTTTTACCTAGAAGAGTTCTTCTTTATTTTTTCATCAAGATCACTAAGGATTTGTTGAAACTCCAATTCTCCAGGAAGGACATTTAACAAACAGTCTAAATTGGAAGAATCAAGAGAATACTCTCCTCCCCATTCCATTTTCAGAATCTGTAAAATAGATACAGAAAAGTGGTTAAATAACAAAAAACCCCAGGCTATAAGTATCAAAATAGACAATATTTTATTTCTTGGACATACTTAGATTAATAAGGGAAGCATTTATGTAGAGAATTATAAAATCAGTGTTGAATAATAAACCTTGTGCATGCTTCTGACTAGAGTTCTACAGAGAGGGAGATCTTTAAAATAAAAGCAGAGATAAATTTCATGATATCTTACTTTTTTTGGTTTAAAAAAACTAGTTCCTTTACCTTAATCAGAGAAGTAGCTTTCTTCTTTTTTTTATTTTTTTTAAGATTTAGAAAGAAAATTATCACTATTATAACTGGAAAATATAAAAATAAATAAATACATTAGAGGGTTGATTTATTTTCTGTGTGCTTATAATTTCTGTCCAAGGAGTAACTGCTTTCTGGAAATTAAGCACATCATTGCAAATAACTAGAACAAAAAAATCCAGACCAAAACATTATAATGTACCAGAAAAAAAGCGTCATCTTGCTTTGTACACATTTTACTCAACAAATACTTTGCCAAAACACAGGTCAAATCCACTGGCCTACTCAAAGTAAGACACTAAATTGCAGGAGTCTTTTATCAGAAGCAAAGCATTAGCAGAGTTATTTTTTCTGGTTCTTTTTTTTTTTTTTTCCTGTTTTCTCTTTTTTGAGAAATAACGAAATTGATTTTACAATCAGTGATGACTTGCTACCAAAGTTAAAGAAAAAATTACATGAAAAGTGGAAACTTCTTAATAACTAGTATATTTGATGTCTACTATTTAGTATTTAATAATACTATTCATATTGCAGTAGCAACATGAGGGACCAGTGTTACTATTCAGATGCATACAATGTTTGGGCAACGAAATATAATGAATTAATACATACACTTTTTTTCTTACAAGCAATATTCTTTTATCAAGCAATTACAGTGTTGGTTGGAAATTTACCTAGAGGCACTACTTGAAAAATAGACTGAGAGTTTCTCTAAATGAACAGTCTACCAGACTCATGCTCCAAAAGAACATCAGATTAAGATGCAAGGTCAAAATGATAGTTTTGGTCAAATAGGAGTGTAGACCTACACGTCGCACAACCGTGCATTTCTTCAGCAGAAATGACACTACTCATTCTGGTTTTGCTCTTTCAAAACAAAGTTAGAACAAATGTGAAGGTCCTTTGGAGCCTACTATCTCGCAGATCTGAATTAACAGCACAATACTACAAAATATTTCATGGATATATCATTTTCTTAAATTCTCAGAAGCTACAGAATATCCCTTTGCAAATAACAATTCAAAGACTTGCAACAGTTTGGAATGTAGCTGAAACTCGGTCACCCTTCTGGTTAAAAAGTTTGGATGTAAACCAAATACATCACGTAACACACTGAGGGAAGATCAGTCTTTGAATATAAGACTCAAAGTATCTTAACAGATGTTACTGCAATTGAAGACACTGTAATTAAAAGTAGAAGTTAAAAAGCACTCTCTCCCAAATGCTGAAATACTTCAGTCAGTTGTTCTGGCAAAAAATCAGCAGGCTGACTTGGGAAGGTTCTGCAACCAATGGAAAAACATTAAACAGTGCTTTACAGAATTGAGATAAAAAGAATACTGAAAATACAGTTGTTCACTCATGTATACTTATATTCCAACACAGTCACACAAATCCATTCCTTTTTCTCTTCAGAAATATCTCAGAGTTTATACAGAATGTGATGCTATCTCCATTCAATAGCTATAACTCAAATCCATCTTTTATTCAACTATGCTTGCAGAACAGTCAATGATTGGTGTAAAATGTACTGTATAATAGATACATGTAATGCAAAAATAACAACAGCTTGGAATGATTCAGAGTTTTCACAACATAGCTGCACAATCAAAATTTTTCATTTATTCCTAATGCTTTTCCTTACAGGATAGCCAAAAGAAGCTTATGTTTCTCAGAAAAATATCAGCATAGTTTACAGACCACTTACTGTTTAAAAAATTCATCATATTAAAAAAATCACCTTGTAAACATGACAGCCTAGTTTTCATGTATGCATTCCTGTAAGACTTCTATGTCATACTTCTTCGGTTCACTTGTCAAAACAAGGTAATTATTCCTTTCAGTCTTGGTTTATGGGAGAAAAAGCAACATTTGATTATTCAATTTTCAAATATTGTTTTAGATGGTCAATAGTAACTTCTTATGAAAATCCAAGTATTTCTCTAATACAAGACTATCATATGAAGTAGCATAATACAAAAATGTTTCAGAAAGATAAAATCAGTACATCAAGATAAAAATTAATACAAATTGAGTAGAAATTCTACTGTTTCTGTGTAACCAGTGTCAGGGCCCTGGGTGCACTAACCAGCTTTAACCGCCTGACGATCTGGATTCAGCGGAACTAGGCTTCCACTCCGGTGCCTGCCCCACTTGCCTCCCCTGGGCGCAGCAGGATGGGCATCGGCTGGCAAGGACCCTCCCTGACATTCAGGTTATCCCCTTCTCCCCAGCTCTCAAAGAGCAGCCAGTCATTGCTGCTCCGATAGCCAGTATAGCGCAGCCCTCCTCTGATGGCAAAACCCAATTCCTGTTAAGAAATAAATCAATTTCTCAAAGTGTTTATTACTTGGAATAATATGGGGGAAGAACTCTGTTTTGAAACTCCAAATTCTTTCCAAGTATTTTAGACAGTAATAACCTATTTCTTCTGCAAAGGAGACTAATTTAACACTTATTATTATGCTGCATAAAAATTATCATCCCATGATATTTCCATTTGCTATTACAGTGAAATATTGTATATTTTGAGACAAATTGTCTTGGAGAACCTGCTTCAGATGCAACTCAATGTGTCCCTATCTGTAATAGGTACAGCTCTTTTCAAAACATATTAGAGGACCATTCATCACCATTAAAAAGATGTAGCTGTCAATCTGTTTGGTAGCTACTCGACAAACTTAACCTATGTACAGTGTAACTTGAAAAATAGTATTTTTCAGGTCTCTTATTTTAACCCACAGTATCAATGCAATTTAATTTCACTGTAACAATTCCCCACTTCTAAGAAGCCTAACATTAAGAACCAATTTTTATCAAAAACAATTAGGCCTATTTGAAAAAACATTATAAAACATTCAAATTCATACAAGAGATACGTCTTGCTTTTTGAATTCATATAGTGTTTACCAGCAAAGAGCACTTTTTATTTTTTTCTTTTTTTTTTAGTGTTTTCTTTTTCAATGTCAATCAAAAGGAAGCAATCTTCTCATAGAAGTCCTACATAAAATGATACTTAGGTCAAATTGGATATTACTTCATTCTGATACAACAAGTCAATAAACATCATTGTAAAAACCTTCCACTACAAACATACAAGGGAAATTCCACGGGATCTCTAAGATTCATTTGCAATGTTTACATTTGCTACACTAAGCATTTGTTATCAGATATATAGTTTGTAAAAGTTGTGTGGACCTAAAATGAATAGATTTTTGTGTGATCGCTTTTGTTGAATTTACACATGTACAATATACCTCTATATATGTATAAAACACAGTATTTAACTATAGATTCAGAGTCTAATACTGTAGATATGCAGCTAACAGACATCTCCCACTTTTTGACATAAACACTATTCTTCTTAAATACAAATTATGGGTCTTTCATTATACTGTGTAAAACATGGCTAGGTCATGTTTATAGAATATAAATTCATTCCAGCATTTTTAGAAACTTTGTAAACGTTGACAGACTTACTTATTGGTAAATAGTACTATTACTCCTTTGTTTCCCTATGGCACTTCAGCCAGTTAAGATTCTTGGTTTGACTTCAGTGGGTTTCAGATATCACAGGACAGTATCAACCATGGAGAATGTCAGGCATATTTTGTATTATAGTTACACAGAACACTTTTGGGGGCAAAAACCCCTTTAAATACAGTTTTAAACTTTAGTTCGCCTAGAGTTTCCTCTGAATCAATTGCCTAAGTCTAATGGAAAATTAATTAGCTGAGCGGTTAAGCCCTTTGGAAAAAAAAATACAGTACTTATCTGTTCCAGAAAATCATAGCAGAACTAAAGCAGGAAGTTTAAAATTAGACATGGTTTCTCATAACATTTGACCACACTTGGTTAAACTTCCAACTAAACTTCAAACTTTCATGGGTTTTCAAATGACCTGTATACATTTATGCAAACTTTAAGTAAACTAAGAAGCTTTAGGCAGTATATCATTTCTTACAATGCAGATCCAAAGAAATCTGTCTCTGAGCACTACAGCACCTACTTGAGCAAATTACACAGTAGGTTTTCAGAAAAAAGACAAAACAAACCATTAAGGTTTCAATAAAATCCAGAAGTAGGCTTTTATACACACACTACTGGGTATGAAATAATCTAAAGAAGTTATCTAAACCTAAACAGAATCTACCACTTCAGCACTGGTAGATATTTAATGGAACCAACAATTTAAGGAGCGTCACATTAAGTAAATGATGTATACTTGGGTAGAAGGTCTCAATTCCCAGTATTTCTAACCTGTTAAGGCCAGAATATGAGGAAATATGTAACAGATTTATTCCAGAAGACTGAAAATTAGCAATTAACAATCCTAATTAAATGAACCCCAAATAATTTTGACATAAATGGTTTGACAAAGATAGAGAATTAAATACCAGATTTGTGTCTAATAGCTGAAGAATAAAATAAAAAAACTCTTCAATTTCATTATGATAATTTAGCTTCCTGATTTATTACAGAAAAAATGTTTTGGTTGTTTCATAACTTCTGTTACTCACCACAACCAGCACACATGTATAAACAACCCTCTTTAGTGGATAAAAAACTGGCAGACTGATATTGTTTTGTTCAAATCACCGATTTCTAAACCCAGATTTGTATAAACCGAATCTCATTACAACTCCACAATTCGGCCTTCAAAAAGTCATTCAAGAGTTAAAGAACTCATGACCTGTCATTAATTTCTTTCAGTTAATGCCAATGTACTATTTTAGCTCTTGTATAATGAGACACTTATTTCCAAATACTTCAAATATTACCTTTAGTATCTTTCAAGATAACTTTAAAATAATTACTTATATTTTGAATTTAAACAATCACTTGTACATATAAAATATTTAGAAACTATTACCTAATACATTTATTCACTTAGCAACATTTTGTCCACATATAATGCTCCACACTTCAGCACAAAATGCTTTGTCTAAGTGCAATCCAAGCACCATGGCAATCGAATTTTCTGGACTGTTACTTTACAGCCAATCTAAATATTTGAAAACTTACTTTAACATTATATGAGTTTTACCCCTAGAGCTCTCATTCCACCCGTATGCAGGACAATAAAAGAAAATTGTTACCAGTAGCACTACTTTAAAAAGAGGATGTCAATGTACCCGTGATTTGAAAACAGGGATATTTCAAACTGCAGCACTGTATGTACAGAGAGCTAGCCAAATCATTGAAGCTTTTTTTTCTGATACTGCTTCTTATCTTACAAGAGATATCTCTTTATTGCCCTAGCATCCTTGCAAAACTAAAAGGGGATGAGAGAATTGACAAGATTTTTCATCACTCAGCTTACACTTTCAAACCATCATCTTAACAATGATTTCCTTTATCTATCTTTAGTTGCACAACTGTTCCCAGCCGCTTTACAGCACAGAAGATGTCATCTGCAATCGCACAGCAGGCAGCAACAGCGATGGCAATGGCTTGAGATAATACTATTCAATGTGAAATTCCTACTGTTCTGGACTGCACATCCTCTGAATATTTAAATTTTTTTTGGAAACCACATAGAGCTTACACAAGAAATACATTTAAAAATTATAATTTCTTGAGCTCTACTCTGACACAGTAAAAGCTTCTTACCCAGTTTTCTGTGGTAAAAATCCCTTCAAAATTGTATCACTGTTTAAAATAAAGACTGGTAAAAGAAAAGGAAGAAATTAAAAATTGTCTCTATAAAAGAACATAACCAGTTTTTGGTTCTGCTAATAGGCAGGTATTGAAGATCTCTATTTAAATTTTCCAATTTACCTTTCTTATTCTCCTATTTCCCACACTTTGCTGAAGCATACACAGCTTTTACAAAAAGAATACTGTATCATTCCAGTAAAAAAACATCTAATGCATACAAAAAATAGCCTCCATGACGGTTGTATTTACAAAATATTTTAAATGCTACAAATAACTTTGAAACAAGTTTTATTAGAAATGTCTTGTAATGCTCCTCCTGAAGACTTTCCACATTTGCTGTTGTCATAAACTTATATTTAAATGTTAATTTTATATTCATCACTTATTATTCACCACACACATAACACATTTTCTTTTGTATCTTTCAAAGAGAGATTCTCAGTATCTATAATTAAATTTGTAACCATATTGAACACAGTTTTTCTCCCAAATTCTGCCATTATAAGAGACAGCAAATAAGAGAGTGGGAATAAGATACAACCCACAGTGGGACTGAAGAAACACAGTCCTCACTGTGGATGAAACAGAAAGCTGTGTCTTCTATCTAAAGCTGTGATATCAGAATGCAGTGCTCTGATCTAAGGCAGCTATATCAGCCATTGAATCATCAGTACTGTCTAAAGCCCTGGAAAAGGACTGGATATGCAGCTCTCTTAGAAATCTTCCTATAGTAAAAATCAGCTAACGCACATTTCTGACAAATAGTATATGCTATTATTTTTAATATCGGTGAGTTTTTCAAACTCTGTTGCCAAGTCCTGTTTTCTAGGCATACGTACATGCAAGAATTTAAACCTAAGATCCATGAGTTCTCTCTACTGCCTCTCCCCCATTCTTTGAGTCACACAAAGTGAAATGTTGAGAACATAAAGCAAAGGAATCAGCACTCCTTTTTTAGATTTCCTGCTACTTGGGACCGGTAAGAGATGTTCAAAGACAAGGAGAGAATTCTCATTTACATAAACTTAATCAAACGCTATTGGTCAAAGGCAGTGACTTCAAAAGAGGAACATGCCATCTGGAGTTGCAAGGAAACTCCTCAGGAGTTATGTCAGAAGAAAGGAATAAAGCATAACACGATTCCATAACCTTCAGAAGAGAAGAAATGGCCATTTTCTGAGTAGCTCTTGAGCGAAATAGCCCTGTATCATCTTTGTCTCTCAGCTAGTTACCCTGTGGCTGGACTCCCACAGTGTACAACATCCAAGATTCAACATTTATAAACAAGCCATTCTTAGACAAGAAGTCCACAAACATTAAGCATCCTACATGCGAAAAGTCAGTGGCTTTCCCTACCTTCTTACTAGTCTTTACAGTTACTAAAACTGTAAGTGGGACAACAACTGTTTGTACACAAGTGAGCCTTTTTTCTTTTTTTTTTTCCTTTTCTGGTTTTCTTTAGGAGACATAAAAGAAGGATTCAAGATGCCTCTTCTCAGAATTCTTTTCTTGTGCCTGTAGCTCTATTATATTTAATAAGTTAAAAAAATGGATAAACATAGTGCAATGTTGCCTTCTTCAGATATGGTTTAAGACCTTACAAAAAAAAAATCAATAATCCACTTTTCTGCCATTGCCATATACACACAAACCCAGCATAAAATCCTCTTTTGCCATTGTCCCCCATTAAGACTACATCCATCAATCTCATTGTCAAATGGATACACTTTATGAATGACGGATGTTTTAAAAATACTTTTCAATCACAAAAAGAATTACCAATCAGTAGACTAAAGTAATCACTAATGCATAGACAAGAGAGTCTTAGAAGCCTAGTTAGCAATACCTACCATATGTTTTCAATCATCTTTTTTTTTTGACTAATGGTATTTGCCAAGAAAATATACAACAACTTGAATAATTTCAAATTAGCATATAGTATTTATTTTCTACAGGTACAGCTGAGGATCATAAGTAAATTTTGCATACTGGTATGAGAAAATGTCCAAGATCAATAATTACTTTCCCCAGAAAGACTGCATGGCATTGTGTTTTGTCCTAAAGGACAATATATCTCCTATGTGTGAGACTAACAGTGCATCTACTGCAGAATTGTCTTTCCCATTGTGGCAATAAGAGATGCTATTTAGGGATAATATGTGAGTTTTCTCACTTTCTGTCGCTTATAAACTCAGAAAGAAGAGGCAATACTTTATAAACCTCCAAATCCCTCTCAGAACTATGCTCTCAAAAACACCTGCTACAGCCTTCCTGTCTTGCTTGTCATTAATGTCTAAAATTGCACAGATTTATAAGGACTGTACTGAAGGAATTAATCTTTTAACACACTGGTAAAGAACCTAACATATACCTTTTTCAGCTAAAAACCTTACAAACACATACTAGCTACTTCTATACTAGACCATAAAAGAATTTTCTCTTCTTGTTTATTGGAAAAAAACTCCATCCTGACACAATACTCTTAGAGGACAATGGTATTTAACGGAAAGAAATTTCAAGACCTTTGAGGTCTTATAGTTCAGTAGATCACATACAGAGTTGTTAGAATTTTAACAGGAAATAGCCTTCCAATGAAACTATTATATTTAAAAAGAATTACAAAAAAAGTCTGAGACCACAGCTTTTAAAACGTAGGCTGCATTTCAGTCCCTTCACTCCCGCACATTCTATTTTCTTCCATTACTTCTCAATTGAAAGCTGAGAGCTTGAAAAATGTCAATTTTATAAAAATGAAATACAGAAACTCTCCATAGAGATGTCTCTTAAGTGGGTCCAAGTTTATAGTCACAATCTTAAAGGCTTGTTTAGTAGTCTAAATATCATGGATTTTTTTTTTCCAAATGCTATCATTAAAGCTTCTTACTAAAGTCTACACAGGGTCATATGAAACATTTTACTGATAACTGTAAATGTCCATTAAATGTCTTTTTTCTTCTTTTTTTTAAAAAAATATTTCATTCCTTAAATCAAAAGTTTAAATTAGTTTTTGCTGGCATAACTCAACCTGTAAAGGTTTCACACCATACTGCGTAATGCTCAACACATCATTAAGATACTGCGGGGTAATGCAGTCACATACTGCTTCTTATTCACCTATGTTTTTCAACTTCAAAAGCACTGTTAAGCTTCTGGTTTTCTCTCCTTGAAAAACAAAAACTTAAGTAAAGTAACGACACTCTACTTTCTTGTACCATGTACCCTGGAGTATATATACCAGAGTACACACGACCTAGAACATGTTAGGTATTCTCAAGCTTGCAAGACAAAGTCTTGTTTGAATAAAAAGCACCTGCTTGCTTCCCCCATACTCCACATCCAGGAGCATGCAATGGAAACATCAAGCTTCTCAGTGACTCTCTCATCCAAAACTTCAAAGCAGCCAGTAGATCAAATCAGACTTATCTTAAGGATGCAATTTCCATCTTTCAATTCCTAAGAAAACTTCACTGCTCTTATTCAAAGTATACCAGCAAATTCATGATGAAGCCCAGAAGAGAAAAAGTCTTTTGGCTCAGAATATTTGGTTACATACAAACTGTAAGAAGACAGCAAAGCAAGAGTAAATAATCTTAAAGACATCTGTATCACTTCCTTTCAGAAAAAAGGCTTTTCACCATGGCATAAGTGACAACAGTGACATACCACCTATACTATCTTCCTCCTCAGTGCCTATAGCCTTTTCTTCTTTAAAGCATAAATAGGTGCAATGTAGGTTAAAAGAAGAAGTTATTTCCTGCTTTTTTTAATACAAAACTCTTTTCTATTTAATACATTAATTGCCTTCTCATCTTCTATTCTCTACTTAAACTTTTTTTGTGTTCCTGCTTTTCAATCTACTTGACAAATAATACGGGGCTTATGCAACCGTTGCCTGTGTCTCTGTCTCTCTCCACTCTGTCCAAGGTGCACCCTCTTCCCAATTTCAGACAAGTTTTCCAAAGGGGTAGAAGACTCAGAGACAATTAAGTTATAATAAGTTCCAGGAAAACAGTTGCACAAATGGAAAAGAAAATCCCTGTAATTGACTCTGCTGAATTTACCCAGACTTTGTAATCCAATATAAGAGGCAAAGCCTTAAAACATTAGGTATTCCTAATCAAAGATGCAGTCATGCTGTGAAGCTGGACAACACGGAAAGTGATGACCCTAGATCCTTCAACATCAGGGACAGGATGAGGTTGGTACTTCGCAAAGATGTATGACAAGCATCAGTCCTCCTGGAGGGATCACGATAAGACAGCATTTCAGCATTCAGTGATAACAGCTAGTATCTTCTGTGTAGATAATCCTTTTTCTGATTTGTGCTATCTGGAGGTCTTGGGAAGCAGGGAAAGAAAGTAAGCCTCCGAAGACTTTTTGCAAAAAGGAACTGGATGAAAGCGTGAAAGAGAAATGAGCACAATGTGACTTATGGTAAAGGCATCTACTAGCTAGGGACTGCAGAGACATCTAGACAAGGCACTTGGGAAACACCTTACCAAAAACGAGGACACATCTCTAAAAGGCTCCTTATTGTCTAACTGCAGGAAAATGAATGGATTGTCCTTGGACAACTGAATTGCACATAGGATGCTTGCTGTTTGGCATATCAATCACACCTGGAATGTTCTAAATAGGAAATATCTCTGACAGTAAAAGCAGAAAAGGCAATCTGATGGAGACTCTGAGACACTTTGGCACCATTTACACTAAACAAGTATGTTAGAAGTGGTTTTAAGTACTGATACTGATACTGACCTTCTGCCACATCCAGGAGTGTCTGCTTGACTCCCCTCCTCCTTGTACCAAGAGGCTATCTGTGGTCCTTCAACTTACTCAGATGCACGAGTAACCTGAGCAGCAAGTTCTGTGCTAACAAACTACTCAAAATACAACATGAATGACTACTGGAGTTGAGGAGACCTCAGCACACTCAAGACAGTATTTTGAAGAAATCATGAAAAGTATTTCTTGACATCAGACCTCTCTGGAAAATGTCAGCTACTGCACTCAGAATGATCTGCTGACAGAAAGGATGTGGACCTTGCCAGAGCAAAGTCCCAAGACAGGATTTCAGGACACATGTTAGGATTAAATCCAGAGGTTCCGCTTCATCAGGCACTTTTGAAACCTCACTCAGAATGAGAACCTAAGTGAGTGGCACACAATATACCAGTCGGAAAGATGCTTCTCCACTGAATCTCAGAACCATGTCACCTTCTATGTCTGTGTTTCTGAGTAAGTTCTCAAAACATTAATTTGCACAGTGCTGTCTCATGTTGCATGAAAGGTTATTCAGAAACACAGATGCAGAGGAAGGAAAAAACCAACAAAAACGACACGAAAACGATATGAAGATATCCTTCTTGAAACTAATGAGAAAATTAAGTGCCAAAACTGCAGAAGACATGAGACTCTCATGACTCTGATGTGGTTGAGAACAGCATCATTGTTTTACATAACTGAGAGGAACTGAAGCAATGCCAGGTGCACAGCAGCCTAAACATTAATACATACAGTATGAGAAATGGGAGGGCATAACTGCAAGGGGTATTGCCTTTAACTACACTGTTTGCAAAATACTGCCCTCCAAGTCCCTCCCATAAGAATTCTACCTCTTTCATCCTGCAAACAAAAAACAAATCTAGGTTGCTCAATATAAACTGTTGACTCAAGAACTTCTACCTTAGTCATCACTGAAGTTGGAAGATATGTGATAAATAAAACAAACAAATAAAAAGGATGATCTGTTTAAGGCCTATGTGCTCTTCCTTATAAAAATTCCTGTGTAAAGTTGGATAAATTATCAAAATCAAAATGTCGTTCTGTGACAAAGGTTGTTACTCATTTTCTAGGTGCTTAAAATGTAGCATAATCATGTCACATTTATAAAAATTGCCAGATGACTTGTTAATACTTGGCATACAAATCAGATCTTAAAAAGAATATAGAAGAGATTTTTAGATTTACTATTTCTTAGTTTAATTAATGAATAGACAGGTTTTAATTACCAAACCAGAACAATATTTCTTTCATCTTTACTTCGAAAGATGGTTATTAAAGACATTGTTCACAACTTCACTTAGATATATTCTTCAAAATAAGTTTTCCAATATCTTTGTAATTAAGCAGTATGTAAGATGGGAAAGGGAGGAAGAGGGAAAGGGAGGAAGAGGAAAAGGAGGAAGAGGGAAAGGGAGTTGTATATCCTTCTGATTTGTTCCTGTTGCTTTCATTTTTGCCCCTTTTAGTTAACAGAATTCTTAAAGCCTACTTAAAAATCATATTATAAAGGTTGTATTTTGTCATCTTTAATTATATTGAATGCATTATTATGTTGTGAATGTTTTATCTAATGCTTCGCACATCAAATTATTTTAAATATTCAACTTTTTGCTCTCTTAAATAATATTTGACTACCAATGTTTTCATTTTTCACTTTTTTTCAAAAAAGATAAAAGTGAGGCACTAAGAGTAGCTCTTTAGATAAGGCAATTTTTCTTTAAAACCCCTGTATTACGTAAGAAATAGCACACTTCTACAAATAAAACCTAATGCAGTAAGTCATATACATTTCGCAAATAAACATTTTATAAATAAAATGTCATTGCTTTCTCTCTTCACAACCAAATGTTGCCACACTGACAGAACTATCCAATTACACCAGTTGTTGGCATTCCCCAGGGTTACAAAGTCTTTTAAATTATATAATGTTTTTCGCTGGCTGTGTTCCTCACATCCAGCTGCAACTCTATTGAATACAGAGGCTAAATGGGCAAGCAAATCCTCAAAAGCTCAGGTTTCTTGCCTGGCATTCTATTCTCACCTACCAGAAAACACTGTTGCCTCGACTTTCGTGTTAGCCAAAGTACAGATAAGTTGCTATAACAGACTATGGTTGCTATGGCATGAAAGATATAAAGTATGGGTGTTATAGATAGCTCATAATGAGAAACTAATTTCAGATGTTTCTGTGCTGGATTTCTGAATACTGAAAGTCCATTCAGACATAATCTGGGTACACTACTTACTAGGGAAGATGTTAAGAATAAAGAAAAATTAGACAAACTATAACTTCAAAGAACTATTATATAGTTTCTAGAAAGATGATTAAACAGAGCAAACACTAATAGTTCACAAATACATGCTTTTTTAAACTTACACAATTACACACATTTTCTTACACTTACACACTTTTGCTTTCTTAAAGTGTGTAAGTTAAAGATCTGAAGAAATAAATTTTTGCAGCACTAATTGTTGCTTAGACTATTTTATAAAGGTATCTGTGTTATGTTCATATTCCAGTTCAATCATTTCAAATAGCTGACTACGAGAAAACACCAGAGGGGGAGTTCTTCACAAACCTGTAAATTCCATTCAAGCCACTACTGTAGTTTTGTATAGACTTTGTTGTTTAGTAAAAAAATACAAAATTTGTCTTAAGTATTTCCAAGCCTATGTGAGCAAACTTCCTATTTCTTATTTTGAGATATATATATGAAAAGTTTATTTCTGTTTGAGAACATACACACAGTAAAAGTTAAGTCACCTGGTTTTGCTGAAGTAGCACAACAAAGGCAGAAAGAATACAACTATTCTGAATCTCCCAGCTTGCCACATGTTTGGAAAAAACAGATAGTAACTATGAAAAAGGAGGAGGCCAAAAAAGATACGTAACTGGTTCTGAAAGGGTATTTGTTAGCTCTCAAAACATCCAGCTAGTATTTCCACCTTGGAATAGCGGCTTTTTGACCCAGAGATCACTTCTGAATCTCCAGATTTTTCACAGACGATCATATACTCTTGTACTCAAACGTAACTGGAATCACTGTTTAAAGAAGGAAGACAACACAATTCCACATGTAACATCCTGGCTTCCTAGATCACAGAGCAGTTTGTGGCCCATAGCTTTTTAATCTACAGGCCTATTTCAGCTTGGGAAAGCAGTGCAGTAAGACACTTTCTGAAAATAAATACCCTCAAGGACATGGCAAAGATGGAAAAGTTTAGCTAAAGATAAATAGAAGCAGAAAAGACAACTCTTGACAAACTTTACTAATACTTACCTTACTTATGTGGAAACTCAAGCTCCTTGTCCACTTAAACTTAACCTTCCAGCCCCAAATATTAATTCAACACAGATTGTAGTATTTTTTGTATTAGGCTTACATTTTATTATTTAAAGCTTTTAACTTTAATCAGGACAAAATATAAGATCTGATAAACAGAAAGTATTTGTAGATAAAACTATTCAGCTCTTTTCCAAAATGTGCCATGAAATGTGGTAAGAACCTGCATTAACTGCTGTAAACAAGGAAAAGAAGAAAACTGAGGCCTTGTCTGGGTTACAGTCCAAAGGATTTCCTCTTTAAAGCTTATTCCATTTACTGACATCAAACTCTACCCTCCTTTGAAGCAACACTATTTCTTAATACCGCATATTCATTGTCATCGTTCTTACAAATTCTACTGTTGATCTTGGCTCGGTTTTTAGACATTTATGTCTCCGATGTAACTCAAATCACCCATAGTTTCAGGCTGCCACTCCTGATCCCTTCTTAATATGCAAGTTAGTCATCACGCTTGCACCTTTATAACAGACACCAGAACAGGTGTCAGAAAATAAGTGTAATTCTCTCTTGGGTAACTGGTCAAAAAGATGTAATTAGCGAATTTGGATGTTATTCATACTACTGCAGATTAACATAATTTAGTAAGGCAACACAGGAATCCCTCTTTCAGGCATTAATTTTTAGAGGTTCTCAGTGTTTCAAAAAATCTCAGTTCAAAACTATTAAGAGGTCATTTTCTCAAGAGGGCATTTTCTCAAAACCTTCGTGACAGATATAAGAGTCCCTGCTTGATAAGAAGCAGACCCTCTATGGTATAAAAATAATTATAATGGGACAGTAACATTTAGTAGAGAAAAATACAAAATGCTGATGTTTGTCAAGCACTTTTTACTCAATTTCATTTAAGTGAAATTTCATTTATGTGACTTCTTTATTTCACTTTGACAGCCTACCAAGATGTTTTAAAAATACTCAAAATGCTTATTTAGTATAATGCCCTTGCTTTAAGAAAATTTTTCTACTCACATTACTTTTCTATTTCATGAAGCTTTTAACAGCTGGTATCACAAAGAGGCAGGAGATTAACATGTTACTTTACCAAAATATAGCCTATAGTTTCTAGCTCCAGTGGTTCTGGAAACAACAGCCACCACATACTACCGAAACAAATCAGTCCTTTACATAAAACACTGACAGCAATGTAAAGGGGAGAGTATCCCTTATAAATCAACAGGAAGTGTTTCATCACTGTGTGCGCTAGATTCTGCTGACCATGGCCTCTGTAGAGGCCCACCAAAAGCCTTTGGTCACCTTTATCTCCATTGCTTAGGAGATGTCTTTAGGAAAAGATTCCAGGCCCCTTCCCGTACATTTGGCTGAATAAACTTGGGGGGGCGGTGGTGGTGTGGAAAGTGGACTTCTGCTAATCACAAATACTAGCACTACATTATGATCATTTCATAAAAAAAATATTTTAAAAAGACACCTCTTTCCCACAACTGAAAGCTTTGCACTAAAAATGAATATACAAGGAAAGGTGTCTCCGTTGATAACTAAACTACACATTTCAGTAGGAACTGAAATGTTAAATTACATCTTTACAGACTAACCTATGCCAAAATGTAAACATATGCATTATACTTGCAGTAAAAATACGACACTGTATAAACTGTGAAATGCATTTGTGTTGTTTATATTAAGAATAAAACTCAGTACAACTATTGCGCACTAACATGAACAAGCAACGAGGAATCTGAAATTAACTCTGGAACTATGCAAAATAATTCATATTCACTTTTGCCAGGAGTATCTCCTCTGATCTGCTGTGTTCTGAATCTCTAAATAAATATCTTACCTTTGGTACTTGAAAACACTGTAAATACTGAAATGCTAGGTTTCTCTCTCCTTGCTCTTCAGACTAATTCCACAGACAGACATTAGAAAACGTAGCCTGACCCAACTAACCTCCCCTTTGGTGAATATTAGACACAAAGAGACAGAGAAGGATTCCAACAGAACAGGGATATATTCAAAATTATGAGCATTTGGCTGAGTAACATGGTAAAATCTGCACATTCAGGAAGGGCAGCTCTCCCAAATCCTAACTAACCTAGAGTAAGTCCACAAAAACTGTAACCTGAATTTTAAATGTTCTTCTAATTAAGTGTTCTACAATTTGTGTTATTGTTTAATTTCTGCACTTGGAAGTACTTGTGCACACAAATCATTTAAAGAATGCCACCACTGAATGATGACATGGAGATATAGAAGTAAACATGAAGACGTAGTTGACATTTGTCACTGTTTGTCCCCAAATGAAATTCATTTACTAGGGGGAAAAAGGGAAAATCCTTCCAATTTTCTTCAAAGGGACAGCCTTTCACTTGTACACTTTTATACCATGATTAATAGTTAACAATAGGCTACATAATACACAGCTATAACACAATGCTGTTTACAATGAATTATGTCCTATCAGTAGCTGAAGGAGGTAAAGAGTATCTGTATCTCTTAGAACCAATAAATGCTTGGCCATGAAATGGCAGATAGCTAGCTTGCTTCTCCCTCTCTCTGGGTAACGCCGCTTGTCTCTAACTTCATTATTGCTTTTTGTCGGATGATGAACTGCTGTGGCTCACGTCACCTCCCATTCAGTATTAACATTGGAACGCCATCTCACAGCTGCAATCGACTGTTGAACCCATGCTTCTAGGCACAGCAAACCCACCTCCACCATTTTACGTGCAACATGATTAATATTTCCGTGCACTGAAGAAAGACACAAGGTCACTAAAACAGCATAACTACTGACAGTGCATAAGCATCCTGTAGCATTGTAACACAACAGCATAACCTGTGAAAACATGTAAGCATTTTGTAATGCAGCTATACAGAAGCACATAACTACAACGGAGCAGACAGAAACTTATGGTATCATAGCACAAAAGGGGCTCAAGAAAACGCGTGCAAGGTAAGAGAAAAAGATACAAATGAAGCAGGAAATATGTCTGTTGGAACCAGAATAATGGCAGGACCTCAGGCTGGTAGCTACTATTTCCATCAAAACAGAAAACTGTAATGCTAATCTAACTTTTTGATAGTACTAGTACATGCTTCTGCAACTACAGAACTACACACGTCATTTCTTGCACAGGAGTAGCTTACTGCTGTATATTTTACCTCCCTCCAAGATTGTCCTGCACACACATTTTCAATCCTCTTTTATTTCAGGGTCTGTTTCAGGGTGGTTGTCTGTGTTTCCCATTCCCCTCTCCAGCCCACATCAGAGTCTGGCACCCTCCTCTCACATCATGAGTTTTGTGCGCTCCATTATCAGAGCACCTCCTTTACCAGTGTCCCCACTGTGTTTTCAACACCACCCTCTTCTCTCATGACAGTCCTTATTGTGCAAGTCTGCAAACAGTTCTGTGTAACCTCTTTTCCCTCAGTCATTCTGCTCCCTTACCCCTTTTGTTCTGGGAGATGAATCGCCCTGGATGCTAATATGCGTCACTCTACTGTGAAGACAGGTAAAGATGAGAGACGGGACTTGCTATATTGGCACGGCTTGACTGTTCAAACGTTGCATGACATTGTTTGAAAGATATGAAACTATGGCTATGCTAAATAACAGCAAAGGCTTTCATGTGTCACCTGTTTTCCTTTCAGTTCTCTAATTTTCCATAAAATCGTAAGACTACACGGAAAATTGCCCCAAAACAGAGTTTTTTCGCAAAGTTCCTGTACTGGAAAACAGAAAAGGAAACCACATAGAAATGAGAGCAACCTTCAAACGTGCCTAATCAGATGTCTTTCTTCTGCACTAACTTGCCTATTCAAAAATTGAAAGTTTACCTATACAACCAGGAGATAAAACAAAGGATTAAGATTAAATAATACATTGTATATTCACTAGACACCAAAAGATGCATACAGCGTGCAGCTAATGTATCTTCAGCAATTAAAAATTCAGCTATATGAATATTGCAATAATTTAAGTTTTTAAATTATTTATCTCAAAGTGGCAGAAAAGATCACTATTTAAAAATAACTTGCAAGATGCAAGTCATGAAAAATTGATGTGAAACAGCACTCTTTAAGACTTGAGCTCACTTTATGCAAAACTATTAATGCTAAAAAATTCCTACCAAAATTCAAGTCATTGGAAAAAGAAATTCTATGACCTGTTCCATCAATCCTTAATCCTTAGTTTTATTCTCTCTGAAGTATACTAGCAAGCTGTATGAACTCAAAAAAGGATAACGAGTTGTTGCTTAAATCAAATCACACAGGAGAAAATGAAATTCTCTCTGAACCACTCCCTTTTTCCTTTCATTTACCCCTCTAGTCTTTCGTTTTCTGCTACACTCCCCATCTCAAATTCTCCAATGAAAATAAATGCTGGATGGCTTAGTGTTAAGTCAGAAAAATCATCTATAACTGCATTTTACTGTATTTGCTGCTTTAACATATCCCAACAGTGAACCTAACATTTAGAATCTATCATATCAACATAGTCATCATGATCCAAGCTGCAAATAATAGAGAGTGTCACTGTCAATTTTGCTTTCTCACACTTCCTTCCCTTCACTTCATCTGATTTTAATAATCCCTGTCAAACCACAAACAGTCCAAATTACCTTCCTGACACAGAAGCTTTCAAGGAAGAGACAGAATCTCAACTTTCATTTAGCGACTACAAAAGCAAGCTGTCCGACTGGACAAATATTATTTCCACTCTTGACAATCTCTACAGTAAAGCATGCTTTTTAATTTTCACTGAAGCTGCCAAGGGTTCGATATAAGCTTCTTGTTTAGTGTAGATTGACTCACAGGATTAGCAAACCAACAACTGTAATTGTGTTTAAATAAGCCAGCACTTTCAAGTCAAAGAAAAAATTGCTTGCAAAAGGTGACAATTGCATGTCATAAGCTAACTGAATTAAGAAAAAGATTATACAAATAATTTCAATTTTGGTAGATCTCATAGGATCTGTTTCAAGATCATGTTGCGTTTCTAAGATGGACCAAATGGTTGCTGCTAGCATGTAATATAAATCAGAATTTCAAGGAGGACAACCTTATATTCAACTACATCAGCAACAGTCTAAGAAAGGTTAGCATTTGACAACAGGAAATATGTTCAAGGCAAATAAGCTTCCACAAAAGCATGTGATCTGTAATAATTTTCCTCTCTGTTGGCTTGTCTTCAAAGTAAGCTTGATAACGTAACTCGCTGCTTCACATATATCAGTTTAAAAGTAATTGATTTCTCTGACGAGGCACAGTATTGTATAATTAGCATTCTATTTGAAGTTTATGTGGATTAATCAAAGCCTAATACATTTTTATATAAAATACTTTCTTCACATAGACACAGCAGTCTCTCTAATCAACTGGCAGTCTATTGCTTCTTAGTATTTTGACTTATTTAAAGTTGCAATCAGGTTTTGAAGTGTTACTAGCTATGAAAAAAGAAAACAGAATAACCAAGATGCTTCCCATCAGAAGCCTCATGCGAAGTATTTGTTTAAATACCTCAGATTGCCAGTCCCATGCACAGGCCTAATTTAAGACTAATCAAACCTGTTTTAAAAGATTGTTTGGTAGCTAGTCAGAATACACAAAAACAATAAAAGCCTATCTTTGAGAAATCCATAAAATCACTATGAAATGCAGAGGTATATGCCTAGATGGTGTTTAGAGTTCCACAGCAAGAGAATTATGCTTTCTACTAATAGAGCAGTGTTTTAGTGTTCTTTTAACAGTTCAGGCTGCCAGCTGGCTCTCCATGATCACTGATCTTCATGGCCAGACATCCTCCTGCTTGCCTTTTCATTTTGTTTTCCTTCCTAGTGAAGAGTAAGAGCTTTAACAGCTTACTGTGTTTTTCTCCTTTAGCACTGCTAGCCAAAGCACAATTTTGATACTCAGCAGTATATTGATTGTACTACAGGTCTGCATCAGATAGGATCTGTATGTTCTTTTATTCTAGAAAAAGGATCTGATCAAAAGATCACTTAAAGGAGAAAAAACATTATATGAGTAACACATAGACCAAGGGTATTCTCAGTTTTAATTAAAAGGACATTGATTTAAGCCTCTTTAAGTGAAGTGCTTAGTCTTGACTATGTCTTGACTTCTAGTTAACTATCAGTTTGAATCCAGAGCTGAACTCATAACTCATACCAGCTAGCTATATGCATTAAAAAAGCACAGTTTATTTATCATTTAGGGTTTAAGCACCACCAAACACAATGGAAGGAGATGGAAAAGACATCTGTAGAACAGTATATTAAAGTACAAATATACTGATTGATAAGAAAGGATGTCTACACCACATCTACTTAACGGTGATCAAAATAATTGTACAAAACTAAACCTTGTGGCTAACTGGTTTGCAGTTCTGTAACTGTCAGGGAAGCTAGGTTTTTTTTTTTTTTTAAAGACAGGAGCTTCTTACTAATTCATAAGCCGTGTATAAAAGATTTTTTCAACTAGTTGCTCAGAGGTAGCCTTTATCTTCCCAGAGATCCTCTCTGTATTTCAATAGAGTTTTGTCTCACTTGATAACTTACATTATCAAATCTTAAAACTTTGTTTCTTGTCAAGAAGTGCAAGTCATCACAACTATAATGCTACAAAAGCAAAAAAAATGCATAACCAAGTGGCACTTTGAAAGCGTATTTATCCATAATACCTTTCCACTGCTGCTGAAGAATAAAGAAAGGAAAATAAAGGAACAGTTATAGTGAAAGGAACTTTGTTCTTCTCAAGGATCTCTTAAACTACACTCTCCCACTCCAGCCTGAAGCTCCTTATCGTAGAACAACTAAGAGTCCTGCAGCTGTCAGCTCATGAAAGAAACATCTCGTACTTCATGGTGAAGTTAATTTACCTCTATACTGTTAGTCTGTGTATGCCACGGAAATGCCATGTGGGCCTGATTCAAGAATACTCATGGAGAGCTCCAATGCATTCTACCAGCTTTTCTGGGAAGATGCTGTGTCAAGAATACTATTTCAAAACATGATGGAGGCAACAGTGTTAAAAGGTGGGAGAGGGAATCATAACAAAATGCAGTCACACAGGGGAAAATAAATCTTTCTTTGGAACCAGACCAGGTAATAAATTACTGTGTAAAAAGGAAAGACAATCAGCTGATTTGTGATGCAGAAAGGGGTTCCTCCTCCCTACCATCTTAAACAACTACTGTAAAGATATTATATTAAATTCTCTACTGCAGAAAGCACTTAGCCTTTGGTTTCAAGATTAAGAGGGCAAGTGTTCATAAATATCTTAGAAGTGAACACCATGCACCGTGTTATTTCTTACATAATTACAAGACTCAAATGAGTTGTGCAACCAGCCAAGAAGTGGAACTACAGTGTAAACAATGTGCACTACTTCCCTATCACATGACATAAATCTTTTGCTTCAGAACAAAATTGGACTGAAAACTAAAGATCTATTTTTTTTTGAAGGAAGGAAGACTACATTTCAAGTTTCTAGAGAGAAAGAGAGGGGGACATCACAGACCGAAAAAGAAGGAGTAAAAACTTTTTTCTAGGGTCACATTAACATTGTAGCAAATTCCTTTTTCCTTATATTAATTTTATAGCATATTACAACTTTTATAAAGTTAAAAATTAATAAGCCATATAAGATTCAAGCTGGAAACTTATATTACAATCAAATTTTTAAGGTTCAGCCTATATATTCTTTAATTTAACTGCCTAAAACTGTGTATAGTAACAACTCTAGCAGAATATCCTTCAGAAGCATGAGTTGTGACCAAATCTGGTTTTATGTAAGAGTTCTATAGTGAACCTTAGAATTTCAACTCTGTTCTATTAATCTGTAAGACAAATTGTGCTTGTTGTGACCCTGCCAACAGCAGGTGGTCCCAACCCAAGATTCCCTTCACCAGCACACCACCAGGAAACAGCATGTAGGATGTTACAAGCACAAACAAAACATCCAATGAGAAAAGTAGTTAATGCATTCTGAACAATGAAGAAAGAGTTCAGGGATAGAAAAGGGAGGGAGCATTTATTGAAACAACATATTTTTCCTAGATAAGATGGTAATAAGTGACATTACAATATCCTGCCTCATGTTAATCTTTGGAGCTGAACATTATTCAGAAACTTTAAGTTTGTTCCAAACAAGAGAATCAAAAGTCTATTGCTTTGCAAGTGTGTATCATGGAATGGCATTGAACAAATAATTTGATTTTTAATATCAAGGCAGACTGGAATGATTTTTACATTTTTTTCTTCTATCACAATGTGCACCAGGGATAAGTTTATTATAGGAAAAGAGCTAAGTGGGCTGTATTCCTTGCCAGCCCCTGTATCTGCATTACCTGACATAACTCACACACTCCCAGTCGAATGGCATGGTAAGAATTAAAAACATTTTAGAGCCTACTATCCATATTTCAAATTATCAACTTCTTTATCTGTACTATTGGATGATATAGCTCCCTAAACCACTTCTTCTTGGAATGAATACAAGTTTTTATTCAAGTTAGATTTTTGTACTATTATGCACTAATGGCAACGCAATAAAAAGCGTGGATGGAAACTGATTGTACTGAGAAAAGAGATTCAGACAACTTGAGAGATAGGCCACATTTTCTGACCCTTTCTTCACAAGGTCAAGAGAGGTTATTAGGGGTTTCTGTATATTACAGAACAGACTGTATTCTGCTCCAAATATAGTAAGTATTAGGGACTGTTGCACCTAAGCAAATGCTGCAAAGTACAATATGCATTTCAAAACCAGTGGTCTCAACTAACTTCTAGAATACTTGTCTAAGTCCTTACTATAAAGAGATACCTTACTCAGACTTCTTACAAAAGTACACTAATCCAAAGCTCATACCTATCAATTTCTTAATAGTTAAAACAGCTAGTCATTTTTTGTAATTGGTTAATCTGAACAAAGCTTGCTTGGAACTTTTTAAAAACTCTCAAACTTAAATGTAGCATCTCCTACATTTTGTCAATCAATAAAAATTCGTATCTTGATTAGTACCAATAAGCACTTTCCTATAAACTTCGCAAGTCTCATCTAACCACCCAGTTAGAACTTTTTAAGCATTTATAGTTTACAACAAGTCAATTTCAGAACATACCAATGTACAATTTACATAAATACGTACCTTCAGTCAATACGTTCTCTCTGTAACTGAAATATTTTGTTCCGTTTTAGGGGACTACGCATAACATTCAGTTAATAGTTCATCAGTGGTCCTATGTAAAAAGAAGGTATTAAAATTACTAACAGGTAGTATTTGAGGAACTAACACCTTCACAGATAAAAATCCTAATTGCTTAAGTATTACATAAAGTTGCTCATACAGTAAGACAGTCTGCTTCTTAATTCCAAATGGTAAATAACAGTCCAAGTTCAAAATGTTAAAAAAAGTTTTAACTTTAAGCACCTCCATTTCTGCTGATGATTATTATACAAACCATGGTGCTACATAACACTTCATTTCATTGTGCCGAAGGTATAAAAGCAATGGAGAAGATACGTAAAGGATGGGAAATTAGCAGGCCGCAGAATTTCCCAAAATAACATATGGCAGCTATAAGAAATGCTTAGGCAAGGTCCACACAGCTCAGTAGTTTCATTGAGAATAATCTACCTTGTGGTCACCCACTTGTAGAACAAGCAGCTTACAAAACCGAAGAGGTAGACGTTTGAGATGAACATTCCATATATAAAGGGGGCTTACAAGAAAGATGGAGAGAGACTTTTTACCAGGGCCTGTAGTGACAGGACAAGGGGCAATGGTTTTAAATGGAAAGAGCGTAGATTTAAATTGGACATAAGGAAGAAATTCTTCCCCACGAGGGTGGTGAGGCCCTGGCACAGGTTGCCCAGAGAAGCTGTGGCTGCCCCATCCCTGGAAGTGTTCAAGGCCAGGCTGGACGGGGGCTCTGAGCAACCTGGTCTAGTGGAAGGTTGTCCCTGCCCATGGCAGGCGGTTGGACTAGATGATCTTTAAAGATCCCTTCCAACCCAAACCATTCTGTGATTCTGTAATTTGATGACTGTATTAAAAGAACTAAAGATTGATTGCTGCATCCAGTAGTGGTTGTAGATGCTAACATAATGAATCAAATCAGGTAGCTAAAAACTAGCTCTGCAAAAATATCCTACCAACCTTCTGTACCAGCCACTTATGCCGTGCAAGCCCATCTACCCCCATTTACCAGGCGGCTGTACAAGCACTGGTGGTGGCTTGGGGTAGGGGACTGCAGTGAGTGGCTGGTGCAGGCCTGCCCACTTGGCAGCAGTGCCAGTTTATGCTAGATTAAATTGACAAAACTACGATGAAAATGATAGATTGCCTGCATTAGACTTACAGACCTTGAGAAACATCTCTACAGAGGAACTGAAAGGATTGTGTTTACACATGCATGCTAACATACCTGAATAGAAAGTTCCATTATGTTTAACAGCAACAAATTGGATAGCGTATGTAAGAAATAACAGAAAGTATCCTGTTCACCTGCTTCTGTTTCACAGTATTTTAATTAAAAATATTTTTACAAGGTTTTCTACATGTATTAAACTCTTGTTTTATTCAGTACTGTTTATTAAAAAGAAAGTGGTTCTTTATGTGGAAAAGAATTGGGAACTCTTAGCACTTTCCAGGGTTTTAGCTGAAGTACCCCAGCATTACAGTTCCTGTAGCTCAGAAGTTCTGTAGAAGAATCAGCAAAGACAAGAGCAAGGGAGCTTTAAAAGAACCACAAGAAGTTTGACAACGGGATAGCCCCCGTTCTTTGACCAATACTTTCACATCTGTGATTTAAATTAAGAACAAAGCCAACAAAGCCTGTACTTTTTTCACTGCTTTTATTACTTTTCTGAAAACAGAGGCTATGCAAAAAACTATAGCAAAGATGACAGTAAGGTTGTAACTCCAGCCCACAAAAGCCAAGAAATTTAAAGTTAGTCTGACATTTAATCCTTAAATCATGCAATTGTGCTTCTTTTTTTAAAAAGCAACAATGCAAGTTAATGACAAGTTGTCAGCCCTAACTTTGAATTGCCTGAAGTTTGTCATTTGGTGTTTGTGTCACAACCTTAATGTTATTTAAATGCAGTTTTTAGTATCTATTATTTAAAAAGGTCTACTTTACGACAGCAAAAAGCTTTGATGGAATAAACCTCAAAGTACACTGTAGTGCTGGTATGCCACTTCATTAGAAGTAGTGCATAAAACATATGCTGTTGACAAATCTAATTCATTAAAGGTGAGGTAGATGCACTTTAAAACAACTGGATGGCATCATTATCTACAGTTCCTTTTATAAATTATTCTTCTTTTCCCTTTTGACTGAACTTGTCAGTGTTCCCTTTTCAGACTGTGAATGTTTTGCCTTAAAATTCAATACTTTCAACATGTTTGGACAAGTTAAATAAGTAGCGTATTTGCTAAAACTGAAATTGTAAGCAGAAACATTCACACTGATTATTTCACCTATAGTAACTAATGAGAAATAAAATTAAGCAACAATGTATAAGAGTTTCAGCTTTATCAAACATAAAATTTAAAAATGAAGAGAAGAGGAAATTACAAAGTACAACAGAGTAACGTTCTGGCAGCACTTTGCATTGCTATTCAGATGACTCGGATTTGATATTGAATTGAATTCTGCAAGAGGGAAGAAGATCAGGCACATCACAGAGCTGACAGCTAGCTGACATATTTAGTTATAAAAGGAAGAATTGCTAACTATATTACTCAGACTTTTAGGTAAAAACCAATATTGGTATAGGAACTAAAGGATATAGAAGGGTCCATAAATAAAGCTAAGCTGGTATTTGAGGCATGGCCCATCAGAGTGGTGAATTCCTTGAGCAGCCTTCCAACAGATAAAACACATATAACTAGTCAAAAACTTATCAAACTCCATCTTAGAATATCGTTGCCTGTGAAAACATGTACATTTTTCTCCTCAGCCCAGAACGAATGAAGTCCTTCTGTCACTGTGGTCTTTAAAACCCAAACCACAGTGCATGAGCTTCACTGAATTGATTAAAAAATAAAATGAAAAAGAACGCTTTTGAAGACTAAAAGTTATGGTTAAATTCCACTAATCACATATTCAGCAAAATTATAAACTACACTGTATACAGGGAAATTGAAAAAAAAACCACAAGGATTCTTAATCAAGGATTCTTTCTGTAACATCATTTTCCTTTTAATTCCTCATAAAGTGACCTAAATCTATCCATTAAAAAAAAAAAAAATAGAATGCATCATCATACTTCAATATGTCAATACTCTGTACAAATATTTTGTAATGAATTAGCTGGATTAGCAAAGAATTTTGCCTTGTTCAAGAAAAGCCCATGTACAGCACATAATACCCTCCTATATATTTCTATACAGACACATGCACACATACACATTTTTAACTAGATGCAGTGTCTCAGATTAATTCTACATTGTCCCTTGCAGAGACAAACTCATTCCAATATAACACTTATCCTGAAAATTTAAGAGGTGGACATTTTGCTTAGAAAAAATTGGCATATGAGTAACTTAAATAAGGAAACACTTCCAAATATAATTCACCAAGGCCTATTTTATGCCTCCATGGATTGCAGCAAATCAGTTTCCACAAGCAACTCTAAATGTTTAAACTAAAAACTGACAGATTAATTTACCACATTTCAATCAGCATCTACCATTTACCTCGGAAGACTTACATCATGTATGTCGAATATGCTACACATGCAATTCTCCTAATTAGTCTCCCCATTAATCCTCATCCTGCTCTTTTTTCGTTTTGTTCCCTCTCCTGCCATACTGCCTTTACAATCCCACGAGTGGAAGAATCACGTGTTTAAGCCTTCCGCCACCAAAACATGGGAAGAGTTAGCTGCAGATGGACAAGAGTATAGTGGTATCTCTGTTCGAGGAGACACATCTCAAAGGCCACCCGTCTCCAGAATCCCTTAGTGAACTCAAAATCATTCCACTCACAACATTCTTATTACTGAGAAGTTCCATATCCTACTGACTGCTGGTACTAGCAACTATTCTTGTACAGTCATTTCTTAGATTCTGTGAAGGGGCCTTCTGCTTATCTTTAAACAACAGGGAAGTAGGACTTCAGGTACCTAAATTCTACTCTGGTCCACCTAATAAATCTTTGAGGATGCTGCTGGGAGTGGGGAGGCAGGAGAAGGAGAGAAACAGGGCTGGCATCCTTAGAGAGCTCACACTTCTATAGAAGAGCCCATAATGCCTTCCCAAAGGAAGCTTTCGTGCTCCCCAACAGTTCCCGAGAAGATGCTTTGTTCCCAGTCAGAGATTTCAGTCCTGCTCTTCCTTTAGCCCTTACTGATGATCTTTATGAGTAATAGTGTTGCTAACCACACAGCCCTTCTGTCAATACTGGCACTCCAGATGGGAGAAACCGCTGACAGCAAAAACCTTCTACGCTAATAAATGTCATTGCTTCAGTGGTAAAGCGGAAGACGGTGAGGCCTTATCTATGTCATTGCTTCAAAGGAAGTCTTTTATTCTTCTGTGCATATGGGACTGCTGAAGCACCCCTTCTGCAAAAGGTCTAGCCACTTTTTCTGCAATCCTTAGGTTATTTTCAGGATGCTACTTGGAGGACCTCACCAACTCTCATAAAAAAAATCCTCTCCTGGGACTACAAATCACAAAAGGACATTGCTGTCTCTTTCCTTGAGGGAACATTTCCCTCATAGCATAGAGTGGTATCTCTGGATGGGAGAATGACTTATGTGTCTTACATCTGGGTATGCCAAAGCCAAGTAGCATCACACAGTAATCTTGGCAATAACAAAACTCCACTGCTCTTAGCTTCCAAGTCTACCAGCATGATGAGAAAAAATCAATGATTAAGCAAAATTTTTTGATCATCCAAATCAATTCTTCACAAGACCCAGTGAGAAAAACAAACATAATGGATGTTCAGCTTATTTTGCATTGAAACAGACCTCTAAGTCTCTCTGAAGAGAAACCCACTTTCTTATGGCAATAGGTTACTACATTAATGTGATCTATTTTTTGCTATTACTCTGACAGTTAATTTTGGATTTATTCTTTGGTAAATGCTGTCTGCTTTCTGAGTCTAGTAGACAATGATTTCTGATAAAATAAAAAACCACACCAATGAACACATTATTTTAGTGCTGAATGCTTCTACTACAATCTTCATGAGACATTAAGGAGACACTGATATCCCTGGGTCAGCTTGCTTGTGGCGGCAACCTGGAATTCTTAGAGATGGATGACAAAGTTGTAAGAATACAATCATTATCTGCAAGATCTGCTGATGACAGGGGTTTCACCTCAACTTAAGGGACAACTAAACAGTTACAAGGAACCGCTACAGTACTCTGCTAGCCTCACCTTAAGTACCAAATCTATGTCTGATAACTGTATGTCACAATTTTATACAATCTTCCAGTTACATATTGATAAAATACATAGACAGAACTGTGACATACGGTAGGGTATTTTGATACTAGCTTGCTCTCGTTGTACCTTCATTATCTTCCCTATCATAATTTGTGCCATACTTTCTCCCAACTTCTTTTTAGTATTTTTCTTTTCTCCTTCCATCCACAATCATCTAACGCTTTTTGCCTACCCTCTGTACTGACCTCAAGTACAGCGAACAGCACAGAAGGTAAAAAGTGTGCATGCAACATGTTACCCCCCAGGTTACATCATGTCTAACTTGATTTTCTAATGTCTGTGAGCCAGGGTTCATGTTTATCTACATTGCGGGACATCAATCAGCTGTTGGCAGTTGCCTAATAAGATATAGGGGGAGAGAGGGGTTATTGCAGAGAAGAAACCATTCTGGAATATTCTCTGTATATATATTGCTATTTAACAACATACGACTATTAAGAAAAAATTATAATCTCTGCTACCATTACACACATTCACCATTCTGACTGCAGTTACTTAGGGAAGAATAATACACAAAAGACAAAGAAAATGGATTTTAAAACACACAAAAATTTTTTTAAAAGTTCAACAGACACAATCTGAACAAGCTTATGTGGCTTCTTAAAAAAAAAGGTGAAAGGACTTTGATGAGGGAAAATTTGCTGATCACATCAGAATGGATCTCCCACATAGGAGAAAATATTAGAAGGTAAGTGGTGGAATTAGGTCAATTAAGTATTCCAGGCAGGTATAGCGGATTTAGGTCAGAGCAGGAGAAAATAATATGATTAAGAAAGAAGGTCCAAACAGCCAGGGACTCACTCATGTCAGGCAAAGACAAGAAACTTGAACTTTACGTGGTAGGAAAGGTAAGTATTAAATGCAAAATGAAGCCATTCCACTACCTGTATTTTAAAAGAAAAAACCAAACCAACGAACAAAGCCTTATTCCAAGTCATGAGGGACTGAAAGCACACTAATGAAGTGCAGTTCACTAATTCATTAATAAGTGAACTAATACACATAAAGTATATAGCTTGGCATCACTTCCAGAAGTTATTGAACAAGCTGCTGAACACTGCTCTCTGCTCTCTACATTTGTTCCTCAACACTGCTTCACTGACGTACACTAATGGAATGTGAGTTGGCAGAAGGGCAGACGAATGCAAGGAGATAAGAAGATAGGCTGAGCTTACAATAATCAGAAAAAGAAATGTTCTATGTTAGAAAAATGGTTACATGAAAGAAACACAAACAATACCTCCTGAAAAGACCATAAAGAGGATGTTTTTAAATATAAGTATAAAGTTATGATAACTGAGAGTTTACATAATCAGTAAGGCTTGAAGAAAGCAACAATTTTCACAATGCTTGTTCTGCCATCCCTGTATTCATCAGCTCATGAAAGAAACTACAGCTATGTTTACAGAAGAATGATTATTGTTAAGCTATTCTAGATTCTGTGGATTTATATTATGTTTACATTAGTTCTAATTCTTGTAATCCTTTATCACTATAGAAGAAAATTTAAATTCCTTCACTGTTTCAACAAAGCCAGAGTCAGTGCTTCGTACTGAAAACATACTTACAAAATGGACTTAAAACGGGGCACAAAGTTAGATTTTCCTCCACATGAAGGCAGTGTGGAGACACTTCATACTGTTTTAGCTTTTATGACTGACTTTTCAGTGTAGCTTCAGGGTTTTTTTTTTACAAAGCTGTGATTACTAAATGTTTGACTCAAATTTGCCTATGGCATTGAGATTTTTGTTTTGTCAAATGATACTGCTTAAACAAGTATATACACATTATGTGGAGGCAACAGAAGGAAAAAGCTCTAATGAATAATTTTTTAAACTCTGAAATTGTTAATCAGTCAACTGATAAAATTCTTTGCATGACAGAAAATATTTTAAGCACATAATGTAAAATATTATCCACTAGATAAAAAAATCTGTCAGATCGTATTTCACAATGGAAGAGACGTTTATGCATGGATTGTATCACTACCACAATTACTGCAAGAAATTACATATAATTTTCAACCTAGGAAGTCAAAAGGCCAGTGAGGGACAAAAAAGGTGAAAAAAAATCCCAAATCCTAAGGTGCAAAGTTAAGGACAAAGTGGTGAAGGCTTGCAGAAAGAGGTTGTGAGATTTAAGGACAAGGTTCAACAGTGATCACATTGATCATGGCAACATCAACGAGGTCTGGAGAAAGATAACTGCACATATTATGTGATGTAAAATAGCTATCTATGGGAAAATGTAAGAAGTGAAATTTCAAGGCAAAAGACATGGTGGTAATACAATTCTGTGTAGAACATAAAGGAAACAAAAAGCGTAAGGTAGAAAGCTAGAACAGTGGAATGAAAACAAAATTTCTCTTTTTTTTGTGAGATGGGCACCTGCAACACTGTAAGTAAACTCTTTTTGTGAAACAGTAAAAGGAATATTTATTCCTCTGGTCTTGGCTTCTTAAAGAACTGAGGACATGGGAGCTGTACAGCCATTCTTGATAGACCTTAAAATGTAATTAGAAATTTTATAAGTGAAGTACCATTTGTGTGGCACTGAAAATCACTTCTGAATTTTTATAAAAGATGTCACATGCACTGTAGAAGAGGAAGTGTAAAAGCAGATATCCATCTAAAACCCAGAGACAAACAGCTTAAATATAGTTTATAATACTGAGCAACTAAACCACATATTTGACAAACGCATTAAAAGAACAAGGAACCTAGAGGTACTGGAAAATATGCCAGTTAAAAGACTGCTCCCTAGACCTATGAGACCTAATATTAACTCTTGAAATGAGAAAAAACATAATGAATTAAGAGATATTTAACTACTATAATGAGATCACAACAAGGATGGAAAAGAAGAATATATTTTAGGCTTTTTATGAAAAAATAATAGAGGGAGAGAGTAAGTGAAATCCAAACTTATCAGACATCACTAAAATGAAGGTAAAAACACGTTCTTAACTTTTTAAAGCTACACTTCAGTAACAATGTATTTTAAAGTGAAAATAAATGTGAAATGTTTGAGGTCTCAGTTATTTTGATTCCACATATTTTATGTGCCAGCGACAAGAAAAAACAAACAAAAACTAGAAAATATTTAATTCTCAAGGGTAACAAATGGTCATTACACAGGTATGCAACTTCTTCACTAGTAGCTAGTTTACAGTATGGTGCTGAAATATGGTACTGTATGCTGAACACTTCTCCAGCCTGTTACGAATCCCGTGGCATAAAACTGCTATTAGTTACCAGTTAAGTAATGGTTAGTAGCTAGTAGCAGTTAATAAGAATTAAACTGTTTACAAGAAAGTAAAAGTTTACAAGAATTAAAATGAATACCTTTCAGTGCTGACAACTCAATAGTGAAGGTATAAAGGTGCAACAGGTACAAAATAGAAGATGCAACTAATCCTCATTGTCAATCAAGAAATGCAAGCAATAAATACAGCCATTTAACTGAACATTCAAATAGATGTTTAGAGATTTTTCAGTGCCACTTATATCAAAAACTAATGACAGAGGTTGCTGATGGTTATTTCTTCGTGCTTGCATACAAAAATATAGCTGCAATGTCAAGGAAACAGAAGATGGGAAAAACCTTAAGGGTACTAGAATACTTTATAAACAGCAACACAAGACCCATCTGAGGCCTGGCAGAAATATTTTTCCATTTTCATATTTGAGAAACCCAGACAGATTTAAAACCAAGTGTCCAATGTGCTGCCAAATTTTAGATGTCTGAAGCTAGGTGGGTTTGGTTTTCTTTCCGTGGGAATACCTACGTTTTGTAGCACTGATGAGTTAACAGCATTGCTTCTGTTGATCTAAGCTGCAGTGACAAATACTCAGCACTTGTGAAAGTTTTGCCGTACATATCTCAGTTTACAGGTCTTAAATATGAAACCGCTACCTCACTAAGTGCCAAGTGACTTGTCCACTTTCACACAAGAATTTTATGGAAGGGGAGAGAGTAGAGTAGCATTCAGGTCTCTAAGGAGGCAATTCAGTCATCTTTTTTTTGCTTGAATCAGGATGCATGCCTTCCACCCTTCTACCCTCCAACTGTATAAAAAAGGAAGAAAAGTGTTCTACAACACTTATCAATATCTCAAGGGCAGGTGTCAAGGGGACGGGGCCAGACTCTTCTCAGTGGTGCCCAGCGCCAGGACAAGGGGCAACGGGCACAACCTGGAACACGGGAAGTGCCGCCTGAACATGAGGAAAAACGTCTTCGCTGTGAGGTGCCCGAGCCCTGGCACAGGCTGCCCAGGGAGGGTGTGGAGTCTCCTTCTCTGGAGAGATTCCAACCCGCCTGGACGCAGCCCTGTGCAGCCTGCGCTGGGTGACCCTGCTCTGGCAGGGGTTGGGCTGGTTGATCTCCAGAGGTCCCTTCCAACCCCCACCATTCTCTGATTCTGTGAAAGCTAATTTTATTCATTATGAAGCACTAACAGATTTCTTGTGCACTATCCATTCTGTGCATTACATGACACAGGAATCAAGTTAAAAGTCACCTCTCAAATACATAAAGGACCAAAATAAAGTTTCACAATCATACTCTTGGCATTTCTGCATTTCTAATCCTAAATTGAGTGCTTGAGGTACAATCTGAATATTACTTTGAGCTTTTCGTGTTGCTTTGTAATTGAAAAAAATCCAACACTGACTTCCAGAATGAACAGTCAGTACCAACTTGATCAGCAGGGCAGGAATCCCTTCATCAGAATACGTGACTTGAGTATCTGGCTGTAGCAGCACCTGGTCATCTTCCCTGAGGATCAGCCGTCATGTGGCACAAGACAGTGTGAAAGTTTTTCTGAGATATAGAGAAAAGGGTACTGAGGATCTGAACCCCCCGGTCCCTCTTCCTGACTCTCACAGACAGCCTGTTCCAGAGGGGAGACGCTTCAGCCTGCATCTACATCGAACTCCAGCTGGTTCCTCTGTCAGCTTCCTCTACTCAGCGAGGTCTCTTCCGTCTTCCAGCACACACCCCTACCAGACCGCTTCCCACTCTTTTAACTCTGCTGAGCAACAGAAACGGTGATTTTCAGAGACTCTGAGGCGGCGCCGGCGTGTTTCCCGGCTCGCCCCCCGCCTCACCACAGCCCTGGGGACCCAGTCCTCTCGGCCTGAGAGAAGACCTCCCCTTCCCGCCCCGGGCTGAAGCGCGAAGCCGGGCCCACCGCGCCGCTCCGCTCCGCTCCGGCGGGGCCGCCTCAGAGGGCGCCGGCGCCGCCCTCCCGCCGCGGGGGCGGGCGCCCACCAGCCACTCGGCCGCCAGGCGCCGCCGCCGACCGGGGAGCCTCGGAGCTGCGCAACGCCCGGCCGTGCCGCGGCCGCCCCGCGCCGCGGAGGAGAGGAGGCGGCCGCAGAGGAGCCCCGGGGCTCCGTGGTGGGTCGCAGCGGCCCCCAGCCCTGTCCCGCTCGGCGCTGAGGCCCGGCTGCACGGTAGGGGGAGGGGAAGGGCAGCCCCGCCGGGGCCACTTACCCGGCCGGGCTCCCCCCGCGGCTCCGCGCCGACAGCCCCGGCGACCGCGGAGCGTCAGTGACAACGGCCCGGAACGGCCGCGCCGCCACATCCGGGGGCGGGGCGGGGGGAAGGCGGGAACGCGCCGGGGGTCGAACACGGGGTGCAGCGCCCGGCCCGGCCCGAGGGGCGAGAAGGCGCCCGCCGCGCCGCTCGCTCTCCCGCTCGCCCACCGGCCGCCCCCATGGCGTGTGTACGTGAGCGCAGGCGGGCCCCGCCGCCGCGGAGGGGGGGCGGTTGGCTCCCCGCCGCGCCTGCCCGGCGCCGCCGCAGCCCGCCGCACCTCTGTGGCACTTTCCTGCGGGGCTTCCCCTGAGGGGGGGCGGCTTTCCCTCACGGGGGGCGGCGGGAGGCCCCCGCAGCCGCCGGGGCCCGCTTGGCAGCGGGGCAGAGGCTTGCGCGGCGCGGCCTCCCGCCTGCGGGCGTGTGGGCTGCGCGGGGCCTGTCCCGGGGGAGCTCGGCCGCCTGCAGGCCGCAGTTTGGGGGTGTCTGGCCTGGCCCGGTACCGCCCGTCAGGTGTCCTGGCTGTGGCAGGCAGCCACCGCTTCAGATGGGGTGTACCGTCGTGGGGTGCTGTTAATTCCTCACGACGTGTTTTCCCTTTTCCTCGGAAAACAAGTAGGAAGTAGTAGTAACATCACGCAAGCAAGGTTTGGTGATGTCTGTTTTGCGTGTTAATGTTTCCTTTTCCTTCGCTTTTAACAGATGGCAAGTGGCGGCCAGAAACGGATAATCCAATTAACGGGATTTAAAAAAGAAGAGAAGGAGGCACTGCTCAAATGGCTGTTCAAACTGGACTGTGTTTTTTTAGATAATAAGGTATTGTTCACTAAAGTACCTGGTGGTTAGAGCAGAAGGAAAAAATGCAAACCTTAAAATAAAGGACTCTGCAATAGTTAAGAGGTGTGTTTAAATAGCCAAGGAAGTTAAACTGTTTCCAGTGATACAAGTGTGTTGTTTTGTTTTTGTTTTGTTAGAAATACAGACATTGTACACATCTTATAGCAAAAAAGCTGTGCAAGAGTGAAAAGTTCTTAGCTGCCTGTGCTGCAGGTAAGTAAAAGGTTTGCTGTAAAATTTCATAGGATCATAACATAGGACCCTTAAAAGGTTTATAGTTACCTGTTTTCATTTCATGAATGAGCTGTCTTACGAACCCTCATTCTTCTTGTTCTATTAACCTTGATTTTTGACATAGTATTGTGTTCAAGTTCTGATGTACTTCTTTCTCGTTTGGATTTTTTCCTAAATGATAATTCTGCCATCTTCCTTTATTTGATCTGCATCTGTTCCCAACCAGAAAGCTTTATTACATATCAGATCATGAAGGCATATCCAAATGAATACGGGTGCCTAAAAATGGTCGCTTGAAAAGGGGGCAGAAAGAATACGGACACCTGTGGTCAGCATGGATTTTTGACGCCAAGTTCACACACAGTGTTAACTGGTAAAGGTCACACTGTAAGTTCCTGTTTAGGCAGCAAGAGAAAATTCCATGCTTCTGCCATTCTGACACAAGCCTCTGGTCTTCCCTCTTGCTTTTCTTTTACCTAAGGCCTGATGCTGAAATCCCATACATAAGCAACTAAAATGCTTTTAGAATGAGAATTCTGTATTTTAAGATTTCTTTATAGACAGATTACCTGGAAGGATTTTATGATGAGTTTAGAAAATCTTGTGGAGTTACGAGATTTCAGAATACCGATCTATTAACTGATTAAACATGATCTTTATTTTCCCTATATCATGTTATACCAAAGTGTTAAAGCAATTTTTAGGATGGATAATCTTAAATTTAAGAGATAACAGACAGAAATAACTAAACATAGATTTGACTTTAAAGATATAAGTAAATTTCTTGATTTCATATTTGTACGTACATAGCGTATTAGCAGGCATTTTCAATCATCTACCGCTGCTAGAGTTTAGGGATGTGTGTGTATATATATATATGGATGATTCCTTGTACTAATGTAAAATTCTGGTTGCACTCTAATCAAAAAGGAAATAGACCAAAAGTTTCCATGAAGGAAACAATAATAAAATGCAGATAGATTTGTGGGATAGCACTTCATTTTAACTATTCTAAACCTTTGAGTTAATGTTTTCTTACTTTTCGGGATTTAAAACATCTGGAGATGTTTTCTTGAACTGAGTGGAAGTGACGTATGTAGTGTCTGCATGGCAATGCAAAACTCTGTCATGTTTCTGTACTTGCAAATCTTCTCCAATACTATCTAATACTTTTTAATCCTCGAAGAGGTGCTGGTTTTGCATAATAATTGCTCTTGCCCTTGATGGCAGAGAGGGTGTTCATTCCTACTGCAGTTTTTCCCAAGCAAGTGTAAAAGATCATCTTTAAACCCATTTAGAACTCCCTCGAGGTGAACAGAAATACTAACAAGGATGCCAGTCTTCGTCGACTTCCTAGCTGACAGAAGTTTTGCGATGGAAACTTTGAAATGAAAGTGATTTTAACATATAGATTGCGCACAGCATACCTTTTCCAGTCATAAGTCTACTGGTACCTATGCTAGGTTATGTAGAAGTACCATCTGTGCTCCTGCACTGAGACATTTTGCCAGTCAACCCTGCTGTTCTGTGAAACCAATTAGGTTCACACAATTCAAGTCAATTTCTCTTACAGTATCTTCTGTAGGTAGTGTTTCAATACAGGAGCAGGGTACTAACCACGGCTCTTGACCTGAACCTGTAAGAAGAGAGAGACAGAGAAAAAGGGGAAGATCATTACATACAGTATCAAAAGCATACATGCGGAAGATGAAAGAGGAGAGGCGGAGGAGGTGGAGCCAAGGGATGAGAGAAAAGGACGTGAAAAGAAGAAAGGGGAAAGACAAAAGTCTAAAACTGTATCCCCTGAATATTAGCATTCACTACACTCGCAGTGCAAGTAATACTAAGAATATATAAAAGAAACAGCTTACATGCTAAAACCTCCGTTCCCTTTTTTTAATCATCTGTGGTAAAATATTTCTTCATTTTACTACATTTTAGTACATTTGTAAAAGTGTCGAATGATACTAAAAATAAAGGGTTAAGCAAGGTACTGTCGAAGTCATAAGAAGAAAGCTGAAAAAGCTGGGAAGCTGAAAAATTCCATTTGCAGATTTTTGAGGAGACAGACAAGTGTTTTATCTAGGAAGGGTAAAAAGGTACTTCATCGTTAAAACAAAACGATCGTTTTCAGTGGCATTGTGAGATTTCTGATTCTGAAGTGTGAAGAAGAGAACTCTTGTAGTAGGAAGAAGTTTTTAAAATGGTACTTATAATTCCAGCTTTTATTTGCACAAGAAAGGTTGAAGTTAATTTTATATTAAATCATCAGTTGATTGCCATTTGTCTGCACAAAAAAATCTTTTGTGGTTGACAGTTCATTTGCTTTTTAGGAAAGTGGATACTAACTAAGGAGTACATAATTAATAGTGCCGAAAGTGGCAGATGGCTTGATGAAACAACGTACGAATGGGGATATGAAATTGAAAAAGACACCCATTATTCACCTCAAATGCAATCTGCACCTAAAAGATGGCGCGAAGCACTGACACACTCCAGTGCTCCAGGGGCCTTCCACAGATGGAAAGTTGTCCTCCCTGTTAAGGAAGGTGATAAACGAATGGCGTCTATTAGAAGGTAGGAGGATATGTCTTAAAGCTTAAATAATGAGCGATGGAACACTTACTGTATGGTTGAACACATTTTTGTTCTTCGATCCCAGTTAATTTGGTTCATAACAACCTCCAGCTCTTCAAATTCTGAATTGTTTTCATTAATATACTTCCATACTTTTTATAATAAAATGAGTTTAAATCTTTAACATCACTGCTTTTCTTGCTTTCTTCTAGTATAGTCTCAAAAATAACACTCATTTGCATATGTCTGCATCTTAAGTAAATGGCTTATAGAAACTTTCTCTGTACATAACATTTTTTATGAGTAATCATTTATTTTGTGTGGATGTTACATTCAAATAGTAGCTGGAACGGGATACATGATTTCACTTGGGTGGGTGACCTGAGCCGGCTGTGAACTGCATCTTATGGATCTGTGCCACACTGTGACTGACCTGGTCGGTTTTTGTGTCACACGTATGCAACAGCTTCTTGTAGTTGTGAAGACCTAATTTGTACTGTAACAGATGTTTCTGGTACGATATAAATACAGATAGTTCAGAAGGGAAAGGACAAAAGTGTAAAGGAAAAGCAGAGAAAAGGAAAACGACTGAAGTGCAAGAATTCTGGGACTGTGGGTTTTTTCCCATACTCTTCTGCACATTTGGATTCCGTGGTTTAAATACTGCATTGAATCACAAACAGAGCATGTTGAGTAATGTTTGCTTCTGGTACAGTAAAAGCAAACATGCCCTGACGCTGTTTCAGACCTTTACGTTCATTGCAGGAGCAGACACTGTCCTACTCTCCTTCTCTGTTGAAAGCCCGGTTAATTAGGAGTACTTCTCAGGTCTGGGCACACCACAGATGCACAGGCAAGAAGGGAAGTGCAGTTTGTCTGGTTGATCATGGTAGGGCTGCATGCTGCATCGCAGAATGCCTGCCTGTCTCCAGGTCATAAAGACAAAGTGAGGTGTAGCTGAAGTTACCATCTTCTGATTTTGCCACCTGGAGATGTTGCAAGTATGGTATTTTCTTGGCTGAGTGGAAGAATTTACTATGTGCTGTCTTGCAGAAAGATGCACTCATCCTGTGTCCTGGTTTCGGCTGGGAGAGAGTTAATTTTCTTCCTAGTAGCTGGTGCAGTGCTGTGTTTTGGATTTAGTATGAGAATAATGTTGATAACACACCGATGTTTTTAGTTGTTGCTCGGCAGTGCTTATATTAAGTCCAGGACTTCTCAGCTCCCCATGCCCTGCCAGCGAGGAGGGGCACAAGGAGCTGGGGGGGCACAGCCAGGAGAGCTGCCCCAGCCTGGCCAGGGGGATGTTCCAAACCATACGGTGTCAGGCTTAGTATAGAAACCGGGGGGAGTTGGCTGGGGGGGAGGGGTGTCGCTGCTCGAGGCTGGGCATGGGTCAGTGGGTGGTGAGCAATTGCATTGTGCGCCACTTGTTTTGTATATTCTCTTATTATTCTCTCTTCCTTTGCTGTCCTATTAAATTGTCTTTACCTCAACCTGCAAGTTTTTTTTCCCAATTCTCTCCCCCATCCCACCGGGAGGGCAGGGGTGAGCGAGCGGCTGCATAGTGCTTGGCTGCTGACTGGGGTTAAACCACGACATCCTGTTACACCTTTGAAAAATGCTGTTTCTTGTTCCATAAAAAATGCTTATATGGATCTTCATGATAACACTATTGAAATGCTGTCTTGCACAACTCTGTTCACAGTAGAAATAACCTTTAACAGGAACTACATCAGCAAGACAGGTGAACAGGCAGTTTTGTGGAAGGAATCTCTTTTTGCAGACCGTTTCCCATACACAACATGGGAATCCTTTTACTCAGTCAGAAAACACTGAACGGTAGATACTTTTTGTCTCCAGCAAGTACTGGTTTCAGTCATAAAGGCCACTGTAGCTTTGGAGAAAGATTAATTCTTCTCTAATATTTACAACACTGTGCCTTTTTCCCTCTTCTATGCTTTTCCTGCCTTTAGTGCCTAGCTGTGGGATGGGTGTGTGAGACCAGCATCATTTTCTTTTTACATACCTGTATTATGAAAAATAAAACATATATCCAGCATGTCAAGAGACCTTATTTCTTCCACCATTTTTTTATCTGGCATCTTTTCTAAAAGATAGGAACAGTTGCAGCAGTACAACTCTGGAAATTGCCCCTGGGGAAACCTCTTGCATGTAATGGTGTCCCAAAGACAAACGAATCTGTTTTCTGTGTATGATATTGGACAGCACCAAATTCTGTAAATGGATCAAAAATGAAGTAAAAAAGTGTATTTGCATTATGAAAATACCATGTTACGTTTCAGAAAAGCGGTGTTCCATTTTTGGTAAACCATTTAATTTCTCATAAAATTTAATTGAAAGACCATCGTCATTGTGGGGGACATAATGCAATAAATTATAGCTGCTGTCACAGAATTCAATCTTTGAAAAAGTGCACAGGTAAAGTTTTCCATCAGATATGTAGGAGGTGTACATTGATTTTAATTAATCATGTTAAATTGTGAAGAGAACGATGTCTTGCTAAGTGGGTTCTTTCCTTTTCTGAAGGCTGTTAAGCACTCTTTTATCCTCCTAATGAAGGTTGGGCAGTGTCGTACATCTAGAACCTTTATTCTCTTGCACTTGCATGCTTGTAGTTTCTGAATGATAATGTAGCTTTAGGCAGTATTAATATAATGCAGTAAATACATCTTTCCAAAATATGTTTATTTAGAGTTCTTCAAGCTGGAAAGGCAACCATATGTTCATCTCAAAATGCAGAGCACAATGTAACTCATATATTCATCAATAATGAAATTTTTCCTGTGCAAACCAGAAAATGTCCATCTGAAGCTAAGTACTACCCTTGGCAATATCTAGGAGATTACCTTTTTGAGGTAAGTAAGTTAAAAAACATATCTAAAATTAGTTTTTCATTGTAATTGTTAGCAATTTATGTCAGGTTTACTGATTAATGTAAATAATGTGGCATTAATAATAGAGGGGAATATGATCAGCCTGAATGTTTTGTGATGTGATTAAAGGTGATAGAACTTACTGATTCTGGGACTGTTTATCCAAGAGACAAGAAGGCTCATGAATGTATATAAATATCTGAGGGGAGGGTGCAAAGGAGACAGAGCCAGGCTGTTGTCAGTGGTGCCCTGTGACAGAACAAGAGGCAGTGGGCACAAACTGAAGCACAGGAGGTTCTGTCTGAAAGTCAGGAAACACTTTTTTTTTTTTTACTGTGAGGGTGATGGAGCACTGGAACAGGTTGCCCGAAGAGGCTGTGGAGTCTCCATCCTTGGCAATATTCAAAAGCCATCCGGGCATGGTCCTGGGCAGCTGGCTCTACGCGGCCTTCCTTGGGCTGGGGGTTTGGACCAGGTGACATCCAGAAATCCCTTCTAGCTTCAACCATTCTATGATTCTGTAATAGAAAAATTGTCTTTCCAAAAGCAGTGTTTTGTTTCAGACCAGAAGAAGTAACACCAAGGAAGCATACGTTATTTCTTCTTCCTCTTCATGTTCTTCCTTGGCTCCTGCTTTGTGCTACTATTACTGGAAAAATTAATTAGATTTCCAGGGAAGTTCCAGTGCAGGTGACCATCAACTACAGTTATTCACAAAATACCAAGAAAAAAAATAGTATTTTTCATTTGTATTCTTTTTACTTTACTCCTTACCTTTACTTTGGTAAGGATTTCAAATATGTGTATGTATCTATCCATCTATCTACTTATGTATGTGAATATATATATATTTTTTTATTGGGTTTGGCACACACCATTAAGCTGTATTGTGATGGTATCTTCATGCTTCAAGGTTGATGTGATCACTTCCTTTGTCAACTGACCTCAATTATTCTACCTTTTTTTCATAACGTTATAGATGGACTATGGTAAAATAGTCTGTAGATTATTTTGTTAAGATTCAGATTCTTAACTCAAAATCAGTTTGCTAGCAGTCCTTCATGGCTGGGACGAACTGATGGTTGCAATATGAATTTTGTAAGAGAACTATATATGAGGCAGAGGAAATTCGCTTAGACTATTTCTGTGCTAGGAATCTAATGTAAGCTAGTCACCTATGCTCCGTTTTCAATCAATGCACGGAGCTTGATACTGCAAGAATTACAATTTCCTAAAATAGTTGTATGAACTGCTATCTGAGCGTACCTTTAACTCTCCATTACTGTAGAAAGATCATTCTGTACTTGTAGCCAAAATTAAATAAAATGAATTTAAACTAAAGGATTATATAAGCAACCAGCAACCCTATGAGAACAGATTAGCATGCCAAGAGGACTTCTTAAGAATGTCTCATATACCAACAGTGTATATACTGTGATGCTTCTCCATTTTCAGAACTCTGATCCACGGAGTCAGAAGGGACGTAATAGTCTGCGTTTCAGAAAACGTTAGAGTCCTTACAACTCAAACCACGTGATGCTCACATGTGCAAAGACTAGACTCAACTTTGTCTCTTGCCATGTTAGAAAACCTGTCGCCATTCATGACAAAACTTCTTTCTCTTTTACTAGTCAAAACTGTTAAATTCTTGAGAATGCAAGCCCCATATTTCTTGGTTGGTAGAAGAGGATTCTCCAAAGTCCCTGTAATAGCTTTCTTCTGTCTCATGTTCTAGTTTAGTTAACAGTACATCATCAGATCCACTAAGACATAAGCACCTGGGTGGACCTTATTTGAAGTGAGAAACCACACTAAAAGTCATCGTTCCAGAGAGATGGAGTTTTTTGTTGGAACGGCTAAGCCAGATGAAGCATCCAGTGCAATATCAAATGGTTCAGAGTGTTAGGTTTACCATTCAGCTCCAAAATTGGATCAGGAGTTAAATTTACAGTGATGCAAACGATAAGGCAGAGCAAGAAAAGCAGCTTGTTTCTCTTTCGTCTTTCCATCTGAACCATGAGGGGACGTGTCACTGTTCAGTGAATTTTCTTGTATGTGTGGAATTCACTAGAATTTTTTCTTACTATTTCCCTTGAGTGAGAGAGAGATGCCTCATGATTCATAGTTGTTTGCTTACCAGATGCACTATTCAAAACTTCTTAGCATTTTAACT
Organism: Phoenicopterus ruber ruber; assembly: GCA_009819775.1. NCBI lineage: Eukaryota > Metazoa > Chordata > Aves > Phoenicopteriformes > Phoenicopteridae > Phoenicopterus > Phoenicopterus ruber. The sequence goes on from CM020246.1 coordinate 85,067,063, forward strand.
ACTCAAAGGCCTTGGAAGATTCTTTTAATCTGGTAGTTCCTCAGACTGTGGGATGATTTTAGTCAACTGCTAATTGAAAATACTACCTTCACAAGCAAGTAGGAGCTAAAACTGTGTTTGTTACTAGGAATAACCTACTTCATTTGAAAATCCGTTGGATTCTTCAGATCAGAGCATGTACTTTGCTCTTCCTGTTTTAATGAGCGGTAAAGCTGTTACAAAAGGGGTGAGAAGAGGGTTGAAAGGTTCAGGTTTATTCAGGGTTTACCCCCTGAATAAAATACACATCAACATGTGATCTCAGTATAGTGCTTACTCTCTTAATGAAACTTGTTCAGGGAAACTGTTCTCTATTGCACCTTTCAGCTAAGACAGACATTTACATTTAATAGAGGAACAAGTGTCAAGTTTTTATGGCTACTTCACCTTTTATTGATCTCTATGAGAATAAAGTGTTTCTTGCTATGCATCCTGAATTCCTCCCAGGTGTGATAACAGGTTTCCATCTTAACCAGTCCATTAACTTGCACGTATCTTTTTTTCTTAGATTTCATTAAAGTAACTCACCTCAGAGGCCAAGAGAGCATTAGCTTTCTATTTAAATGCATCTAAAGAACTCAGAAAACTGCCAAGACTCGTAGTCTCTTAAAAGCAAAAGAATAAAACATAGGCAATCAAATCACAACACTTGTCCAAATGTATTAGGCTTTATCAACGAATGTTATGGACATGCTGTTTTTTCTCCCTCCCAGAAGTACTTGGCACATAATTCATTAAAACGTTCCAACCTCATGAATTTGTAGTCTTGCTATTTGACTGCTATTTCTAGCAAAAATAAATACCCCCCCTTCCTCCCTTAAACACCCACGTATATATCCAGATGCTGAATTCAGCAAAACAGAATTATATTCATTTTTTTTCAGTGGAACTGCACTGACATTCAGACTATTCTTGCTGTGGTTTTTTTTGAACCAAGTCTTTGCTTCATCTTTATATTTCAGTATCTGTTCTTATAATCTCCACCTCATAACTCTAGTGTTAAAGTTCTCTGTGGGCTTGTCATTTATTATTTGATCCTACAAGGTGTCAGATTTACTGGTTCAAGATATTAAAGCACATGCGTGATTTTAGGGAGCTAGTCTCAAATTTAAACAGAGACTTTAAATGCTTTGTTAGATGCATGCTGGAATTCTTAAAATTTTGCCAAGATGGTAGTATGAATTGTTTGAATAGAAGTATTTTTGTAAGCATGTTGAAAATAATGTGCAGAAAGTGCCACAAGAAGTAAAGACTAGTTAATGCGTCAGAGTTCAGTTATCCCTGGCTCATCAAAAGCTATTTAGAGCTGTTTTCGAGTTACCAAAAATACGTAACTCTCTTCTGTAATGTGCAACAAAAACAAACTCAGTATTTGTTTAGAAATATAGTTATGCACATGCCAAATACTTTTGGTTTGAATTATACATTTAAGGGAAAATCTGAAAACAGGATGAAACATGCAGTGTTTGAAACTTGATCTTGAAAACGTAGAAGTGTAAACTGTTCATGGCTTGCATCTTACGATTGCATGCACCAGGGTGGTTTTTTGCCTACTGTTACTTGCCGTGTTTCCCATGCTTGATTCACTCATCAGATTTAGGTGTTTGAATTAGAAGGCAAGCTACCCCAAGCCTTCCACACCTACTCCCGGTATAAAATGGCCGTCAGTACTGTGGCCAAGGGGAACACTTCACCTGTATCTACGTTCTTAACTCGTCACCCTGCAGGAGGAGGCTGGTTTTGTAGTTATGTGTGTATTTGCCTACAACAAAGATGGTGTTTTATTCTTAGTCTGTGTACCTTTGATGAAAAGCATAAACTGAAACTCTTACTGAAACGTATTGTTCTCATATCCTGAAATAACTTCTAAATATTTTTTGTAGTTATTTTTTACTAACAAAGATCATCTTGTGGCTTTGCTGAGAGTCTTTTCAGAATGAGTTGATAACCAGTTTGAGAAATACTTCCTCATTCTCTGTGCTGAAGAAATAGCTGGAAACAATAGGTGGATTTAGAGAATAAATTATTAAAAAAACCCCCAGCCTTTTAAATTTTAAATTACTAGTTTAGTTCAGGCTTATAGGCAAGAAATGAAAAGTTTTAGTTGTAGCAGCCTTTATAAAATAGATGCATGGTCATAGTCAAATTGATGAAAAAATGTCTTAAAAAATCCTTGCTACATTTTTGACTATTTGAAAGGTGTGGGCTATGTTTTTAGGTTTTGAAAAGTCCGAAGAGGGAGTCCGTTATGGAAACACAGCTCTTGTTTGAGCCACAGGGATTGTGTCAGGGTTAAAGCCAGGTAGGAAGAATAATTATGGGGAAGCTTATATTGGCAATTCCTATGCTATAGCTTCCTACAGCATCAGTGGTTTGTTTCCAAACCACCAGCTGTTTATCTGTCATATAATGTAGACCCTGAACAATTACGTAAGCATGTATATGCACACAAGGGTTTACAATAGAATATAAAGACTTAGCACATAAAAGCTGGCTTAGACCATTAGCTTTGAAACTAAAAAAAGTGGTATATTTTTGCTCTGCACAGAATGAAATACAAAATACTGAAGATACCCAAATGAGCCATTTCCTGGCTGCACAAGAAACAGACCAAGTCATGTCTAACATGCAGCTTTCTGAAATGAAAAATGCTGTTATAAAACATATGTATTTTGCTGCGGTGAGTAACAATCAGTTAATGCTTTCTTAGCATAAAATGTAAATGTATATTATTAAATTTATCTTTCATTATAATACTGAGCTAATAAAGTAGATACTTTAACATCTTTTGAAATAGTAGTAATGCCTTTTAACTTGCAATGTTTAATAATCCCATATTTACTACATCTACCATTAGTTAAAATATAATTTAGTAGTGGTAATTGGTAGGCATGGATGTGTGGAAGACTTGGTGGACTACTTGAAATCTTGGTGTAATATATGAGATAAGTAGTAGCTAATATTGTTCAACAAAATGTCTTTGGATTACAGTCTTTCTATGACTTTCCTGATATCTAGCTGAATTACACTAACACATTTTTAAAACTAACCATATCCTAGGGCAAGTATTTTGTTGATTCATATGAATATTTTTTATTACAAGTAAAAAATAGAGGTAAACGCACTCCGTTGTTTTAATGTTGTCACATATCTAATCCTGATAAACATGCTACATCAGTAATTAAAAACATTATTTCATATCTAGAAAAAACAATTAATTACTTTGAGTTACGATATTATCTCTCTGAGTTACAGTGATGCAGATGATGGTGTGCAAGTATTTTTGTAGGAGCTTGCTTACATGAAGGACTGTATGATTTTGTAACTGCAAAATCAGGTCCTCTGTGTATATTAATATAAGTTCTTAGTAGCAAAAGAATTAGAATTTTTAAGTCCTCAATGTACACAATGTTTAAACACAAGATTAACAAATAGAAGACATGCTGCTTAAATCTCTACACCTTCAAATGCTACATCTTTTATCAGTGACATTTTATCAAGACTGTACCCCCCAGACCTTTAAAAATTAAGTGCATCTTTGACTTTTCATGTATACTACACACAACAAGTGCACTTATTATCAGGTTATCTTTCCCTTAAACTATGTGCAGATGGACTAATCATAATCCTGAAGACAATCTCTCCTAGAAGACATTTTTTGGTCACTTGTATTAGTAAGATTGTAATGCTAGGCCATAACTAAATATAGTAATAATAGTAATACATTTTTACACCTACTGCCATATCTTCACATGGTAGGTAGCTTGCAAGAGGAATTCAAAGTTTGCATTTTGCCATAGAAAAACTGAGAACACTTAATATTTTTTAATGTGGTTAGGTGGACCAAATCTAGTAAAACTGTCCTTACGTAGCAACCACATAAACAAGAAGCAGAGAATAACAGGAAAAATGGGGAGAAAAATTGCCCACATTATTTTCCTTTTAGTTAAATAATCCTCTATTTCATAATTTTGCCATCCAAATATTAAAAAGGTAAATATAAATAGATTGCTACGTTGAATGTTTTGCTTGAACAGTGTTTAACAAAAGTTGCTATTTGGGGGGGTTTATACAGTATTTATTGAATATGTTTATTGGTATCCAGTGTGCAGGTTGACTTTATCCTGTTTTACAGGCTGTTAAGCACAAGTTTGCTCAAAAAGACCAGCTGAATAAATGCAATCCAGAGGTAAGGATTCTCACAAAGAGGGCATGTTGCATATATGGAATTTTATTATGAAGTTAGGCAAACATACTTTCACAGCGAAATTAGCTGTTGAAGAAACATTTTAAAATATTTGTGTTATCCAAAACTCTAATAAAATTATTGAGAGTTATAGAGCATCATTGGAATATTGTTGAATTTTGTTCATTCTTACAACACTCTCAGTGCTGCCCCCTTTATTACAAAGAAATTCTTTAATCCTGCTGGTTAAGAGAACTTTACCTGTTAATGTGAGAAGAAAAGCAAAGATGCCCTAATGTGATTTAGAGCATCTTAAATTATTCAAACACTGTGTTTATGCAGTAGCCATACAGAGAAAGTATACACAACTTTTTGCAGTGCTCACCTGTTTTTGCGAGTAGGGACAGACTTTAGCTAAAGGTTGTCTCACTGTAGAAACAAACAGTAGTTGTTCTTACAGCATAAGCCTTAAACATCATCATGCGGCTTTCAGAGTCTACTTAAGCACAGACTGCAAGTAGAATACACTATGTTTTCCAGTCCTGTTTTCATAATTACTTTGACTTAATTTCTTTTTCTGTACTATTTAGTTAATTTCTCATTTTTCTTCCCGTTAAGCCAAATATATGCCATAAATCAGGTACAGGTTGGCAACAGGTTTTATTAATTCTTTGTTATATCTTAAGTAAATAAATACTTTCAAAATTTTCCCTTTTCTATCTATAACACTGAGAATAAATCTTTAAATAATGTTGAAACATTACCTCTTAGTACTTAAAAAGCATTATACATAGTAGCTATAAGCTATTGTACTTTATATGGTAACTTGTGTTATTTAAAAGTTAAAATGGGAAACACTTGAAGAATATCTATTCTCTTCCTGTATTTCTCGGTAGCTGAAGATTTGGTATCTTCATGAGCCGTACTTGTAAGTAAAGTAAATAGTTACTTGATATATAAATGGGGTCTCAGTCTGACAAAATGAGCTCTTAGGCTTCACAGAAATCTCTTTTTATCTGATTTGTTTCTATTGACACAATAAGGAAGGGAGGAGAAAAATATTTTTAAATCATGAGCACTAAAATGCCTTTGTCATCATCCAGCACTGCCATTAATGGGCAAAATGCTGTGTGCGTTTCTGTTACTGAACGCATTTGCATTGAAATTTAATGTTCCTGTTTAGTTTATTGAATTTATGGGAAAAAAAAACTTAGCTTTCTTAACACATGTAAGCTGAAATTGTCATTCTGTACTCTTAAGAATAATATAATTTTTTGTTTGGAAATTTTAAGCCTAATTCTAGTACTTTTCTTATGCATGACCTGCCACTGTCTTTTATCGCTTTGTGGAATATCCATGGCTAGCCTTTGCCTCTGATGTGGGACTTTTATAGGCAGTATATCTATGGCTTGTAAATACAGCTCCAGTAAACATTTCCAGTAATACTAGTGAAGTAAAATAAAACCTATGAACTAAACTAACAGATTAGAACTACATACTATATTCAGTCATCTCAGTTTGTACCTGCTAGGAAGGCTTAACTCAGCTAAGTGTTCTGTTATCTATCACTTCCTCTAAAATATTTATTTCTCTTTTGTCAGCTTCTCTTCCACATTATGCTGTACAAAACACAACTTATTGTCTGTGGACCTTCGTTTTTCATTTGTTTCTGCTCAAAATTTTAATGGTTGTACCAGCAGTGCTTCACAAGAAACTGCTAGTTCCTCATCAGCCAGAATGCGAGCCAACGCAGCTTTGTACAGCTGCTTGAGTATTAAGACCCTACAATAGATGTCTTCTGACACTGAAAAAAGTTTGTCACCTCAGTTTTCTGTCATCCTTCCTTACCCCTTACAAATAAGCTGAAAACCGGTTCTCCAGTTCCTCCTTGTCTTGAATGTAACGCAAAAGGCCTCACACTCTCCCAAAACAGCTTTGTTTCAGTGTGCTTTCCAAATATTGAATTGATGTTGCTGTTTCCTCCAGTACCAGAATTTTTGAGATGTAAGTTTTAATCACAATATAAAAAGACGGATGCTGGTACGATTGCCAGATGAGGGCCAGTAGTAGCATGCTTGTACATGCACAATCTACTGAGTCGTCTTCACACATATTAAATCCAGGTGACAGAGAAGTTGTTCTTTGAGTGCCATTAAACAGTTTATGATTGCTCTTTAGATGTGCTGTTTGCATATAATTAACATTACAAAAGTATGAATGCAGCCATTATTTCCAAAGGAAATAATGTGAAGATTTTAATAGTGCATATATGAATGAGAAAATTGAAATAAATATAAGTTGCAAACACCAGATGCACAAAGACTTGATTAAAAGAAAATTGTCTAGATGAGCTGCTTTATTTATTGTTAATGTAACAACGACATACATGAGGAATCTGAGAAATGAAACATTTGCAGAGAAATGAAATAACTAATGCTAAGGTGGAGCTCAGTCACTGAGACTTTAGCTGTGATTTAACTATGATTATCATTTCTTTCAGAAGTTTTTTTCAGGTTTCACCTGAGCTCGTAATGTTTTTAGTTTATTACTGAAACTTCTTTGGAAGCTATCTCACTACTAGCAGTGTACTCCGTAGACCTCAAAACTCAAAGTCTGTGTTAATTTAAATTTTAAACTAATTTTAAAACAATTGGTAGGATGTCTTGAGTAGCTTTATCTAATGTACATCAGGAGCCAAGTTTTTTGGCAGAGATCATAAAGTCTGCAAGTTAGCAGGGACTAAAGCAACAATAAATTTATGTAACTGTTTAATTCCCAGCAGTCCAATCAGTGATATTCCTGACTCTGCTTCTCTCAATTATGACTCCCTATCCCAGTTTCTTTGAATTTACCAGACCCTCAGGCTGTGTGGTCAAACAAAATAGCTGGATTTCAAAACAGAAGTTACCAGGCAAAGGGAAGCTGTGCTTCAGTTAGCAATATGGGTGCAGCTGGTTTGTGCATCTTAGCTCTGGCTTGAACGTGGACTAGAGGAAAGATGTAAATAGCAATGTAGCCGAGATCTTCAGTAGCTCCTCTTTCGTATCATTAATCTCTGGAAATAAAGGTTTGGAAAGCTGAGAGTACAGACAGTAACAGGGAAATTGCAGGGCAGATACAACATTTCATGAAAGCCGTTAGATCCTTCTGGGTCCTCTGAAAGCTTGCAAAGTTAAGTGTTTTGCTGTCATAAGTGGCAGAGAATAAGAAGGAAGCCCTGTGCCGTTAAGAAGATCTTCAGAGCTTTGAAATCCATTGGGATCAATACCTGTGCTATCTGTAGCATTAGCTGCTCCTCTGACATGCTATATGGGAATAGGAGAACTAGGGAGATAAAACAGTTACATGGTTTATGGTTTTATAATGTGTACTTGTAAATGATGTATTTCATGATTTTACATTTTCCTCTAATTTTTTTAGCTGTTCAGTGGTACTAATTATCTTACTGCTCCAGTCATATACTGTGGGACGTACTCTGCACTTTGCGTACCTTTCCGGAATAAATTACGGACAAGTTATTGAGTGTGTGAATTGTAATTTGTTTTTTAAAAGGGTAGATGTATTCACATCTTCTCAGAGAAGCACATTCTGAAACCTACTATCTTTTCAATGAAAGCCCAGTTCAGTAAGAGCGAAGGCCCTTCTAGATGACAGCAGTTTATTGGTTCCGGCAATAAGTAATATTTCTGGTTTAACTTATAATCTTCTCCCTGTTTTATTACATTACCAACATTTTACTTAGAGATTTCTTGTTAGTTCTTGTAAGGTTTTTTTTTATTAAGCTGTTCTTTTACTTACAAAGATACCTCGTTCCTAGGTTAAAAGTACTGACCTGTCCAGACGCACATGGTATATACTTGAAGGATTAGTGGAAGAGTGTTTATTTCCTGATGTAATCACAGAACTTGCTGCTGGTCAAAAGTACTCTACACCTCCCGTGCAACTTCTTCATTCTCTTCTAGAATATGTCCTTTTGGTGAGAAATGAAGACTAAAGTATTATAAATATTAAAGCAAGAAATGGAAATATTATGATCTTTGCTTCTGACATTGTATTTAGTGGGTTTTAGTGATGTATTCACCCTTCACTTTGTGTTCAGCAATGTGTGTGTGTTAAAAAGGGAAGAATTTAATACTTAAGGATTTTAAAAAATTATTATTTATTTACAAACTGTATGAATGTAGTGCTCTGAATATTGTGGAAGAATTGGCCCAGAATTTTTTTTGTGCTTTTAGAAACAGCACGTGTGACTTTTTTTTTTTTTTTTTTTAACCTAGTAGGCCACAGAGAGAGAGCTCAGTTGAGAAGAAGGTTTGTTCTAAGCAGTGATGCATTCATCTGGAATATCAGACTAGAGCAAGCTCTCCTTGTTTCCTTCCTTTTTTTTGTAAACTCTGAATTTTGCTGCTTGTAGTTATGCATGTTACTTCACTTAGTAAATTTGGTCACTTGGGATTGCAAGGAATAAAGAAAATATATAAACTCTTAGTGATTATGGATTTTTGACCAGTATGGAGCCAATATTATTTTCTCATTTTATTACAGGGAAATACCGATGCAATATTTTATGCTAAACTTCGTCACGTTTTGTACCTTACTCTCCAATGTGATCCTCCTTGGAAGTCCCCGTCTATGTTAAAGTATTATTTGGATCTTCTTCAGTGTCCTATCTGTAAGAAAGGCACATGGTCCTTGATAGAGATGCTTGTAAGGTAAGAAAGTTTAATGAGGTGTTGGATGCAATAGTTGTTATGTTACTCGAAACTCAGGGGCGGGGGAGGAGGGTTGGAATTCTATTGTATCAAAGTCACATTTTCACCAGAACAGGTTAACTGTATGTGAAGGTCTAGAATTGTAACTGAGATTTGGACCTTTCACTTTATGTTTCAGTAAGTGTTAGCTCACAGGCAGAGGGGGTTTTTTTGGAAAGGAAAAAATGTACATTTTCTTGTCCTCCTTCCTTTTTTAAAAATGATTTATTTCATTTCTTCAGCTTTCCACAAATTATAGTAATTTATGTATTATTGCTGTTCCGGTGTGTATGTATTTATACACACACACACATATAAATCTACAGTTACAAAGCAAATTCCAGTCTTATCGTACCAAACATGAAGCTTCATGTTGTATTTTGATTTTATTCATAAACTTTACCATCTTATTCAGGAAGCGTGATTATTTCCTATGCATCTACAAATACAAGACTCCGTACATAGGAGCTGTTTGGGTAGTTAGTCTATGCTTTAGCTTGAGAACTATTTTTTTGTAATTTACATCAACAGAAATTAATTATTCTGTTCATTTGGAAGCGAAACTGTTCCTCTTCTTATTACTGTGATAAAATCTTAAGTAACATTTAAATACTTGGATACAATGTGATTACAGATATAGGAATGTGTATGATTGTAAGCATGTCTATAGTCTTGAAGGGCATTGAATCACTGTAATTGGACATTAATAGTTTTTATTAGGAACATGTCACATGGAATGGAAGAGAATTTATCTTTTAGATAAAGTATTTTATCTTTTAGTACGTACTGGCAGAATGTGAATACCTAGCAGTTGTATACCTGGTGGTTCCAGCACTCAAAATTCTAGCCAAAAAGATGTTTTTGCACTTTACTTCAAAATTATCTCCATCATGTTAGACAGTCATTAGACTTGATCACAAACCGTAGTCCTGTCTAGTATGTGTGAACTGTTATTTGAACTAAGATTTGTAGGATGTTACAAAGTCTATAAAATATTCTATAAGCAGCTGGGATAAGTCTCAGAATCACTAGCCCTTATTCTCGTGGCGGACTTCAACTTATCAAATGTCTGCTGCAAATACGATACAGCAGAGAAGAACCAGTCTAGGAGGTTCCTGGACTGTGTGGAAGAGACCGTCCTCACACAGCTGGTGAGGGAGCCAACAAGGCAAGGTGCCCGCTGGACCTGTTGTTCGTGAACAGAGAAGGACTTGTGGGTGATGGGATGGCTGGAGGCCGTCTTGGGCACAGCGATCATGAAATGATAAAAAGTTTTCGATTCTCAGAGAAGTAAGGATGGGGGTCAGCAGAACTGCCACCTTGGACTTCCGGAGGGCAGACTTTGGCCTGTTTGGGAGCCTGGCTGACAGAGTCCCTTGGGAGGCAGTCCTGAAGGGCAGAGGAGTCCAGGAAGGCTGGACATTCTTCAAGAAGGAAATCCTCAAGGCGCAGGAGCAGGCCATCCCCATGTGCCGAAAGACGAGCCGGCGGGGAAGAAGACTGGCCTGGCTGAACAGAGAGCTTTGGCTGGAACTCAGGAAAAAGCTGACCCTGACTGACCAAAGGGATTTACCATATCACAGAATCACAGAATGGTGGGGGTTGGAAGGGCCCTCTGGAGCCCACCCAGCCCACCTCCCCTGCCAGAGCAGGGTCACCCAGTGCAGGCTGCACAGGGCCGCGTCCAGGCGGGTTGGAATCTCTCCAGAGAAGGAGACTCCACACCCTCCCTGGGCAGCCTGTGCCAGGGCTCTGGCACCCTCACAGTCAAAAAGTTTTTCCTCGTGTTCAGGCGGAACTTCCCGTGTTCCAGTTTGTGCCCGTTGCCCCTTGACCTGTCGCTGGACACCCCTGAGAAGAGTCTGGCCCCGTCTTCTTGACACCTGCCCTTGAGATATTGATAAGTGTTGGTGAGGTCCCCTCTCAGTCTCCTCTTCCTCAGGCTGAACAGCCCCAGCTCCCTCGGCCTTTCCCCACAGGAGAGATGCTCCAGGCCCTCAGCATCTCTGTACCCTCCGCTGGACTCTCTCCAGTAGCTCCTCGTCTCTCTGGAACTGGGGAGCCCAGAGCTGGACCCAGGACTCCAGCTGGGGCCTCACCAGGGCAGAGCAGAGGGGGAGGAGAACCTTCCTCAACCTGCTGGCCACACTCTTCTTAATGCACCCCAGGGTGCCGTTGGCCTTCCTGGCCGCAAGGGCACATTGCTGGCTCATGTCATCCCCCAGGACTCCCAGGTCCTTCTCCACAGAGCTGCTCTCCAGGAGGTCACCCCCAGCCTGTGCCGGTGCAGGGGGTTGTTCCTCCCCAGGTGCAGGACCCTGCACTTGCCCGCGTTGAACCTCAGGAGGTTCCTCTCTGCCCAACACTCCAGCCTGTCCAGGTCTCGCTGAATGGCAGCACAGCCTTCTGGTGTATCAGCCAGTCCTCCCAGTTTGGTGTCATCAGCAAACTCGCTGAGGGTGCACTCTGTCCCTTCAGCCAGGTCATTGATGAGTCAGTTGAACAGGACTGGCCCCAGTACCGACCCCTGGGGACACCACTAGCCACAGGCCTCCAAGTAGACTCTGTGCCGCTGACCACCGCCCTCTGAGCTCTGCCATTCAGCCAGTTCTCAATCCACCTCACTGTCCACTCCTCTAGCCCACACTTCCTGAGTCACGTTCAGCATATAAAGCGAGAGGAAGAAGAAGGAAGGGGGGATGTTCGGAGTGATGGTGTTTTTCTTCCCAAGTAACCATTATGCGTAATGGAGCTCTGCTTTCCTGGAGATGGCTGAACACCTGCCTGCCGATGGGAAGTAATGAATGAATTCCTTGCTTTGCTTTGCTTGCGTGCACAGCTTTTGCTTTGCTTATTAAACTGCCTTTATCTTAACCCACCAGTTTTCTCACTTTTACTCTTCTGATTCTCTCCCCCATCCTGCTGAGGGGGAGCGAGCGAGCGGCTGCATGGTGCTTCATTGCCAGCTGGGGTTAAACCATGACAGCAGGGAGAAAGTTAGAAGGGCCAAAGCCCAACTAGAACTTCATCTGGCTACTGCTGTAAAAGACAATAAAAAATGTTTCTGTAACTCCATTAGCAGCAAAAGGAGGGTGAAGGAGAATCTCCATCCTTTATTTGATGCGGGGGAAAACATAGTGACAAAGGCTGAGGAAAAGGTTGAAGTACTTAATGCCTTCTTTGCCTCCGTCTTTAATAGTAAGACCAGTTGTTGTCCGGGTACCCAGCCCCCTGAGCTGGGAGACAGGGATGGGGAGCAGAATGAAGCCCCCATAATCCAAGGGGAAATGGTTAGCGACCTGATATACCACTTGGATGCACACAGGTCTATAGGGCGGATGGGATTCACCCAAGGGCACTGAGGGAGCTGGCAGAGGTGCTCACCAAGCCACTTTCCATCGTTTCTCAGCTGTCCTGGCTCACCGGGGAGGTCCCAGTTGACTGGAGGCTGGCAAATGTGACGCCCATCTACAAGAAGGGCTGGGAGGAGGATCCGAGGAACTGCAGGCCTGTCAGCCTGACCTCAGTGCCCGGGAAGGTTATGGAGCAGATCATCTTGAGTGCCATCATGCAGCACGTACGGGACAACCAGGCAATCAGGCCCAGTCAGCACGGGTTTATGAAAGGCAGGTCCTGCCTGACCAACCTGATCTCCTTCTATGACATGGTGACCCGCCTAGTGGATGAGGGAAAGGCTGTGGACGTTGTGTACCTGGACTTGAATAAAGCTTTTGACACCATCTCCCACAGCATCCTCCTGGAGAAACTGGCTGCTCATGGCTTGGACGGGCGTACTCTGCGCTGGGTAGGAAACTGGCTGGATGGCCGGGCCCAAAGAGTTGTGGTGAATGGAGTTAAATCCAGCTGGCGGCTGGTCACAAGTGGTGTTCCCCAGGGCTCAGTGCTGGGGCCAGTCCTGTTTTACATCTTTATCAGTGATCTGGACGAGGGGATCGAGGGCACCCTCAGTCAGTTTGCAGAGGACACCAGGCTGGGCGGGAGTGTTGATCTGCTGGAGGGCAGGCAGGCGCTACAGAGGGGTCTGGACAGGCTGGATCGATGGGCCGAGGCCAATGTATGAGGTTCAACAAGGCCAAGTGCCGGGTCCTGCCCTTGGGTCACACCAGCCCCAGGCAGCGCCACAGGCTTGGGGGGGAGCGGCTGGAAAGTGCCCGGCGGGAAAGGGCCTGGGGGGTTGGTCGACAGCGGCTGAAGATGAGCCAGCAGCGTGCCCAGGTGGCCAAGAAGGCCAATGGCATCCTGGCCTGTATCAGCACTAGTGTGGCCAGCGGGACCAGGGCAGGGATCGTCCCCCTGTGCTCGGCCCTGGCGAGGCCGCCCCTCGAGTGCTGGGGTCAGTTCTGGGCCCCTCACTCCAAGACAGACACTGAGGGGCTGGAGCGTGTCCAGAGACGGGCAACGGAGCTGGGGAAGGGTCTGGAGCACAAGTGCTGGGAGGAGCGGCTGAGGGACCTGGGGGGGTTTGGCCTGGAGAAAAGGAGGCTGAGGGGAGACCTTCTCGCTCTCTGCAACTCCCTGAAAGGAGGTTGGAGCCAGGTGGGGCCGGTCTCTTCTCCCAAGGAACAGGCGACAGGACGAGAGGAAACGGCCTCAAGTTGCGCCAGGGGAGGTTTAGGTTGGATCTTGGGAACCATTTCTTCATGGAAAGGGCTGTCAGGCCCTGGCACAGGCTGCCCAGGGCAGTGGGGGAGTCCCCATCCCTGGAGGGATTGAAAAGCCGTGTAGATGTGGCGCTTGGGGACATGGGTTAGTGGTGGCCTTGGCAGTGCTGGGTTAATGGTTGGACTCGATGGTCTTAAAGGTCTCTTCCAACCTAAATGATCCTATGATTCTGTGGTTACAAGACGACCTTGTAATTAAAGGATTTTAAAGAAGTTCTGTTAAATTCAGTAATTGTATGGTACCTTAAGTAGAGACAGAAAAATTAAATATGGTTAAATTATTTAGTTTATAATACAAAATCTTCATCTACAACACAAAGCCCCAGTCACAAACATGTTAATTTTTCTTTGACAATACAGCATTAGTACCAGAAAGTTAGGCTATAAAATGATGAATGTTGCTGAGGAGCAAGGTATTTCCTTGTCAAAATTGTCAAAAGTCAAAGATGACTTTTTTGCCGATAGATCAGACTATGATTTCTATCATACAAATGGATTTTTTGGTGTTTATTTTTCAGGTCTTGCCTTTATTGCAAAACCATTTGTCATGCAGCCCCAGCTTCAGAGAGAGGAGATGAACAGAGGATAGTGCACAAAACATTATTGAAGTTTTTCTTTGATTTAGTAAAAGCTGAAGTAGACTTTCTGACAAAAAGGTGGGTTTTATAGGATAATACTTTATTACTTTTTCACAATTTCACATGCATTTCTGTATCTACAGCAGATTGTATCCTGATTTTCGTGTGTTCCTAATAAGATACTGTTCTACAGAGATGGCAGTTTAGCATTTCCTTTTATATTTCTCGAATCTTAGTTTGTTTATTGTAATTTGTATAGGTTTTTTCTAATCCTGTTTTAAGGCCTCTAACTTTTCCCAGCCTATTATTTCACTATATTACAAGTTTCAGTATGCATTTAATTTTGCTCATAAAGTTGTATTTTTAGCTTTGCAGTGCTTTGGTATTCATTCTTTAAGGCAGACAAGCAGAATTTTGAACATACTGATTTTTTTTTTTAAATTCAATTAACTGTTATCTTTTGCTAGGGAGACAATTACCTTTCCTCAGTTTAAGAAGTATAAAAACAGTCTTGGTTTTGCTCTGCCTTTATGTAGTAAAGGCAGCCTTTACTTTATGTAATATTAGCACAACATTAGAATTCCTTCAGTTTGACTGTAATAGTCATCATTATTTTACTTATTATTCATCAGAAATTGTGTCTGATCTTTCCATACTTAAAAATTGCCAAACCTGTGTGTGTTTTGACAGAAGACAAGGTTTCTGTCTGGTAACTATAGTAATCAAAGTGGCATAAAGATTTAGGTTTTTTCACTTTCTTTTTTTACAGTTTGGTTGAAGGGACCGATTCACAGCATCAGCAAGTCGTGCCACAGACAGTTCTTCTGAACACCTTTTGGCTGAGAAGTGAAACCTCAGTGCTTTTTACTAAACACATAAATATTCTAGCAGATTGGGTCATACTCTCCCATAGAGAATTGAACAGAAAAAATGATGTGAGTATGAATTTTATACTTTAAAATAATGAAGACCGACATATATTTTTTAAAGGCGTTCCTTTGTTCACTCCTTTGTGAGGAATTATATGTAAGTATCACAGCTGCTTGTTATAGCTGCCTTTTGTTGTGAAGCATGCTGGTTTTTGCTCCACTAAAGGAAATGAATTGATCCATAAGATTCTCATATTGATCTGTAGAGAAGAAACGAGTCATGAGTAGCTTGTTGGCTACATTCAGATGTTCACATGCCCTTACCAGCAGGTATTACTGTAGTCATTAGGGACACCAGCTTAACACATCCTGTCAAACAATAAGGTGTAACGAAAGAGGTGATTATCTTACTTTACAGTGATTGTATTCAGGAAATGTTGGAAGGAGAAAGCTAACAAAACTAATAGGTTTTGCTGTTTTCTACAGATATGCATTATTTTATTTTAATAAATGCCCCAGTTTTCTTCCCAAATCCTTTAGTTTCATTTGGTATCTTCCCTAGGTCTTTTCATAAAAATGGAATTGAAGGCAACTTAATTGCTGTTCTGTGACCTGCTGACCAGCAGGACATTGACCTGAAAGATACTGAGTGTCCTCTATACCACCTCTTTCTTTTCAGAAGCTAGAGGCCTTGTAAAACATCTTTGACTTCTAGATTCTCACATAAAATACAAACTTACTGCTGTCTCTGCGTTCCCTTTTAAATTATTGTGAAAGCACAGAATAAATAGGTACTTCATTCACTTTTTCAATACAATAACAGAACAACAATAGGAAATCAAGTATGTCAGAGAAAAAAGCACTTTCAATATAATACCTAGTAGTTCTTCATTATGTTAAGAAAGCAGAAAGATTAAACATAATGAGAGCTTCACTCATCTTACCTAGCCAGACCTCCTACCTTTTTTGAGGGCTATCAAAGCAAGACATTCTGAAACAGTGCTGCCTTTTATCCTTGGTCAAGATACTAAAAAAGTGCCTAAAATTAGGCTTCTATACCCATATTTATATTTAAACAACCTACCTTTTCAAAGGTACTGAGCACCAAGCAGGCTTGCATTCAGTTGGTGTCAGTGGCCATTCTGTTTCTTTGGAAAATGAGGCTGCTTTCATATGTTTCCTGGTGTTGAATCTGCAGTTTAAGTGTAGGCGCCATTTTCTTTTTTCTACTATGCCTTCTTTTGACAAGTTCCAGCACTGTAAGCCGTACCTTTTTCATAAACCGTTCTTTGCATAAGCAGAATAATCACTTGTGTCAGATAGAGTGTAGTACATATATGAAAAATAAACTTAAAGAATAAAACATAAAATAAAACAGACCTACCTCTTGTTTAGATTCTATTTTCTTTATATACATATATATAAGAATTGTACTTTCAGCACAAAACCCAGATGCCTATTGCTTTCCCACTTTGATCTTATGCACTGTAATGTGCAATATCCCTGCAGATATGAATTCTAGCCTCAAAAAGCAGCTTGTTGCCTCATAATATCTGTAGTGTTGTATGTTCTTTCTTACAGCCTTATTATTTAATTTCATATTTGTATATTGCATTTTCTTTCCCTTTGCATTTTTTTGGCAAAAATGAACTCTAAAACAAAATACCATATTTTTACATTCAAAACTTATCATTATCCCTTTCTGCACTCTCAATTTTGTTATACTAAAAATTGATATACTGATTTTTCCATATATTCAGAGACTCCATTAAAAATTCCATGACATAGTTGAAAAGGTTATTCAGAAAGCCAAAGGAGCAGATCCTCCCCAGCTATGCAGGCAGAACTGTGTTTTCTCCTTTTTCAATTATTTTAGAGATGCATAAATAAAACCACAGTGTTTCCATGTCATTAAATATAGCATATTGGGTGCAAAATTTTCCTTCATGTCTTCAGTTTAAGGGTGTGAGTCATTGTTACCAGTTTTGGTTTTTAAAAGCTGTTTGCTTAAGAGGCAACACATTGGCAAGAGACACGTAAGGCCATTCAGAAAGCTAAATGAAAGGAGTGACTTTGGGCATTCTTACTCTCTGTATGGGCACAGAAATTAAGTGTTTTATAGCACAATGCAAAGGGGTGACCATGTTTCCCAGCTTATGCAAGCATGTTAGCTCATGGGAAGAAACAAACATGCCAATTGTGATACACAGAACTTCCGTGCAATTCTCCAGTGAAAATATCTGTAAATAAAAACAGATGAATAATTTAATTAAATTCTTTTTGGGGGCATATCTAACACATTCTTTTTTCAGTGGTAAAAGTGGGCTTTTTTTTTTTTTTTAACTATTTAGATTCAGATTATCTTTTTCTGTGATTCAAAGAGATTGCAACAAATCAGCACTAGAGTGGAGGGAAAATATCTGTATATGTTTCCTCTCTTCTAGTGCTGATTTGTTGCAAAATTATGGTTCTTATGTGTATATATATATATGTGTAAACATATATGTGTGTGTGTAAAATGAGCAATCCAGAAACAGTTACATAGTATTCTAAGTGAGAAAATCCACACTGAAATTCTGAGTTACTGGTTTCCTTGGCTTACATACTCTGAAGGTATTTCACTTTTCAGGCATATTATAACCTACACCAGAAAAAAAAAGAAGAAGAAAGAATGAAGGGCTGTAAAGACTTAAGATACATGTATGAGTGCATTTGCTTTCTTGTGTTAGATAGAATTTACTTTATCTTAAAAGTACCGGAATAAAATTAGTGACAGGAAATTGAATGCCTTCGCTCATCACTGTGTCAATCTGCTGGGACAGCTTGGTGGAATAAAACTGATACACTATCCTTGTAGTTAAAAATGCACTGCCAAAGAACACCGAAGTTCTTCCATCACTTGAGATCTTCAAATCAATATTGAATATAATTTTAATATAAATAACATTTATTATTTGAAATATTATTTAAATAGGCGTGATGCAGAAACTCCTGGTCAAGGGTCCTTGAATCAAAGGTGTTAATTCAGTTTTAGAATTTACAAAGGAACGTGTATATTGCTTGTAACACTTTGAGCAGCACTGAGCTATTGCGTGGCTTTTCACAATGTCACAAATGGTGTCAGAAATGCTTTTAATCCTCGATACTACTGGTGGTTTTTTTAAAAAGCTGTCTTATGTAGCCTGACAAAGGAGTGAAAAAGGCATTCATTCCATTTTTTAGTTGCATCATCTTGCATATTCCTAATCTGTTTTCTTCCATGTTTCAGGTATCATTACCTGGTATAAATTTGTGTGGTGTAAATTTGTAGAACTAAATGTCTTTCTGGTCTACCTATCACTTCCAATAGCTTTCTTGGAAGTATGTTTCAGGCACTTTTGGAGTACTGCATAACCCTAAAAACATTTACACCACATGAAAAAGAACTCTAAAGAACAACTCTAAAGTAACTCTGTAGTTCAAAGTAAAAAAGTTAAAATGAATTTTCCTATGACTTAGAAGCTTTCCTATAAGAACTTTTATGTGTACTAAAACACACTGTGAAACTTCTGTCACTGTAGCACTGAACTTGACTTGGCAAAGCATTAAATGGAACAGCCATGTAGGAATTGCATTTGCTAAGCTGGCAGACGTCAGTTGTGCTGATGTGACCTTTGTATGCTAACACAGTCAACAGTCTCTTCCTACTTCAATGCTTTTCTCTGTGAGATAGCTTTGATTCTCAACAATAAGAACAAGGAAGAGAGTTTTCAAAGAAGGTTTAACTGGATCTTACTTAATTTGCTGTGCATGGTGTAGTGAGTTGATCCCAGCTGGCATTTAAGTCCCCACCCAGCCGCTTGCTCACCCACCCCACAGTAGGATGAGGGAGAGAATTGGAAGGGTAAAAACTAGAAAACTCATGGGTCGAGATAAAGGCAGTTTAATAAGTGAAGCAAAGCTGTGCACACAAGCAAAGCAAACCAAGGGATTCATTCGGTGCTTCCCATGGGCAGGCAGATGTCCAGCCTCCTCCAGGAAAGCAGGGCTCCATCACGTGTAGCGGTTACTTGGCAAGGCAAATGCCATAACCCCAAACGTCCCCCCCCTTCCTCCTCCATTCCCCGCCTTTTATTGCTGAGCATGACGTTTCTATGGCATGCAATACCCCTTTGGTCATTTTGGGTCAGCTGTCCCGGCTGTGTCCCCCCCCAGTTCTTGCACACCCCCAGCCCACGTGCTGAGGGAGGTGCAGAGTGGGAAAAAGAAGAGGCCTGGGCACTGTCAGACATGGTAGTAATGCTGGCTTCTTTTTCCTTTTTAATATTGCATGTGTTTTCATTACTATCTTTGTATTGTTTTGTGGTTGAAAATAAAAATATTTTTAAGGTGTTAATATTTAAATATTTTTAGAACAGATGATACTTTCAGTAAATTAGAGCATTTCCCCCTCATTTGTAGCATTGAACCTTTTATTTCAAAATATTAAGGAGAAGCTCTCAGTTTGTCCTACTGTTGTTTTAGCAAAAGTCAACCAAGCCTACACCAATTGGCAGTATCTGGTTTGTCTTCGTCAGTGTGCAGAGATATGTAGCTGAGCAAACGTAGTTGCAACTAGTGTATCAGCCACTGCTGATAGTATATAGTATTAACAGTCATTATTTCAATCTGCTGCCTCTAGGCCAGCTTTCGCTCCCCACCCCTTTCCTTGAAAATATTTCGTAGACGAAGTAATACAAGCTTGTGATTTAGAAACAAGAAAAATAATGTAAATACTTGTGCTTTACATCTGTATCTACCTCAGATTACATCTATATGTCCTCGATCCTGTCACTTACATCTGTTAAACTGTGCTTATTTGCTGCATTTGTGTAATTTATTTCCTGCAAAGAACTATTGATGGAATTAAATTATTCACCCAGTATTTTGCTTTGGGGTCCATTGATAAAAGAGGTATGCATACTTAAGGGAAATTTAAATGCATTTCAGATGTTTTAAATTAGTTCTTCAGTTTTTATTCCTGAATCCTCAGAAGATAGGCAGTCATGTAGCTTTTAAAATATTTAAATTTTAGTTGAAAAAAATTATTTTCATGTTGTTGACATGCCATATCAATGTTCTCAAGTTTTTTTATTATGAGATTCCACAGTTCATCTACAGTAAAGTGTTATGATACACTAAAGCAAGGGGCAAACGAAATCAAGTAGAGCTTAACAGAGTGAGAGAAACTAGGGCTGGAAGCGATCTCAGAGATCACATTCCTAACAGATTGTCCCTGACCAGTTCTTAAAAGCCTTCAGTGGTGGAGATTATACTGCCTCCCCACACAATGTTTATTTGTAGTTCTGTTTATTCTTTTTCTTTTGAATGACAAGTAAGTCTGTTAACTGTAGGGACAGTATTTATGTAGGTTTTCGACAAATGACTTTGTAATCTTTTTTACAATAAATCTCATCTGTGTCACAGTCTCTGTTGCTCTTATATATGTCTGTTTGATTTATTGATGAAGCTCAAACTGTTTCAGTCTTTGGTGCTTCCCAGCTCCTGAGGGAATCCTATTAAATTATTTTAAACCAACTTTGAACATATTTTGTTCTCAAAGGACTATGAGACGAACTATTGACTGTGGTGTGAGAGCACAACAACAGACAGAAAAGTTTTACTTCTTTTAAATAATTCTTTAAAATTGCAGGCTGAGAAATAAGTAAGTACATACTCAGTGCAATTTCCCTCTTGTCCAGAATTGTCCATTTTGAAGTACTCATTCTCTTTCACTGGAATGCAATATATCGGCTGGTGCTCTAGTGTAACAGTAGTGATTCTCTGGTGGACCCTTAGGTAGGTGTCTTCGGGCAAATGGATTTCATGTGTTCCTACGACGGTGCACGTATTTTTCCAATTTGCACTTTCAAAACTGACATACGAATGCTGAGTTTTCTGTGGTTGTACACGTGGTCAGAGGAATAACTTCTTTCAGAATCATTGCATGAAATATTTCTCCATGGCACATAAAGGTGTCGAGTAGACAGATCTGACCTTCCATCGCACAGACTAGCTCAGACACTAGAGGCAGTGCTTCACCCGGCCAATACTGATGAAGTGCTCATGTGGGTGAACAAATGTGTTTGTCTGCCTCATAGTACTTTCTGGATAGCAAGTTAAAGTGCTCTATGTTGTCTTGATGCCTCCTGAAGACAATACACATTGGCTTTTTTATCTACACATGACCATTTTGTGCAGGTTCAGGAGAGAAAAAGGTAAGGCTAATGCCCCTAAGTATGTTATTTCTAAATTTGCAGCTGCTAGTCTCTTTGGAATTTTTGGTAGCAGAAGAAAGTTTCCCAATCTACAAACTGGCCACCAAAGATTTTCCTGTGCAGGAAACTAACACGTTGTGTCCTTTCCCCTTTTTGCACAGACTTACACAGTTAGTCAGAAAAGGAGCTTTAATTTCATGATGAAATCTTTAGGAAAAGAGAATCCTGATAGAGTGGAGAGAATAAGGTCCCAGTAATTGTCAAATGAAACACAAGGTTAACTACCATAAATGCAGTACTTGAAATCTTACAGTTAAAGAAAATCTAATTTAAAAAGAAATCACACTTGTAAGCCTTGATCCCATTTTGCATGTTGTTTTAGACAGTATGTTTTCAAATAACTTACATTTCTCCAATGACAAATCTTAATTGATGTGGCATCAATGGCATATTAATTTTCTTGACCTGGCTGCAACAGTTATCATTTGAGCAGAAAAAGAAAAGACAGCAAAGAAGTGGTGTGGCAACAGAGTGGGCTTTTATCTAAAGAAGTTCTCTAGTGTTATTACTGGTACGTTATCAGTGTGAATTTGTTATACAGTACAGGTCTATAGATAACTCTTTTTTTTTTTTTTATTTAGGCTTTCAGATGTGAAGTAGCTGATCTATTAAATGCAATTCTTGGAACTGTAGTGGAATATTGGATCATCTCAAATTTGCTTATGGACAGAAATGTCTTTCATCAAATAGCTGATGATTTGGCACAGTACATTGCCATTTCATGTGATGGTGAGTGTTTGAAATGCCTCTCAAAGTCTTTTAACCTGATATGCTAAAGTCCAAACTAAAATCCTCAGTTTACATTCAAGTTATGTTTTACCTTCTGTTGCAGCCATGCAGTCTTATGATGTGATGTGTACATATGCAGGGAACTATGTTTTATTGTGTATGTCTGTCTGTTTGTCTGTCTGTCCCAGGCAAAGACCAAATAGAACAGGCTTTCCTATTAAAATCCGTCCGAATAAATCTCAATAAGTGTTAATGCAAAAGCAAGACTACAGAGTGTGAAGAAGAAAAATCTTAGGAGCTCTCTTGTCAGTTTAGGAAGAGCTTTAAGCTTATCATAATAAGCCATAACTTTGGAGAGGCGATTGGAGACACCTTAGCTCAGCCCAATTCTCAGATGAAATTTTTCACTCTACAAATTTGATTTGTTTGCTAAAGACACTTGAGCCATAAGTCCAAAAGCTACGCTGAGCTCTTCAACCCATACAGACTTCAAATGAAACATTTCAGTGCCTCATTCCAAATCCTTAGACTTATTGGAATTTATATGGGGGTGGGGGGAAATTCCAGCTAGTGCCATGAATATCATGTCACTATTGTTCCTCTTCATTAAATATACTAGATAAAGAGAGATGTCATGACTTAAATGAACCATTATCATTTAATATGGAATGTCAGTTGAGGTATCTGTCTTTTTAGCAACTAGGGGATGAGGAACTCAAAAGACAAAAAAAAAATCTCAAGAAAACAACTGAATGTTTTTAATATAATTTTAAACTTAATTCCCACCAAAGCTTTTTTTTTTTTTTAAATTAGGAAATAATGGGAAAACTGTAACTCAGCTTTTACGCCTCCATGGATATCCTGGTTTCAGTCATCATTTTCTCTAGAGACAGGTGTAGGTAGGCTTCATTTAAATGTGTTGCTGCCTCCTCCTACCTGGACACTTGAGAAGAACTATCCTGAAGAAAATAAACTAAAATCTTAGTCTCTAGATAAATAGTTCCACTCTAGTCTTACAGAAAGCAAATTATCAGAACCGTTACAACCTGCCTTAGATCTTAAAAGGCCAAATCAGTGGAACTTTATAGCATTTAAATCAGTGGAGCTTTTAGTATCTACTACTATTGCCACCTCTCCCAAGGATTTTCTAGCTTTAATATAGTAGGGAGAATCTTGGATATATATTTCTGTAAGACTTTCTTACTTTCCTGTACACAAAAGGAAAATGATACTTTCTATGCTCGCCTTCATTGAGAGCATTCACAAGATCAACATTCACAGTCTGGCTATAAGGAGTGAAGAATCTTTGACCTATTGGTGATCGCTGCTGCTCAGTCCACAGCACTTAAAGCCCAAAAAACTGTTGCAGACTTCTAAATTCTGTTGCTCTTAGAGTAGAAAACGTCTGTACTCTCAAAACTTGTTTTTCTGTTTTGATTGAGTCTACGGATCAGTTAATGTGTGAGCACTTCTCAGCAGAACAGAATACTCCCTCAATACAGTGAAGACTTTCCTCCTCATGGCAGACCTTGCTTTCCACCTGTTTCAGTTGCTATTTTGACAAAATTATTTTGCTAGAATCCAAATACAAATATCTATCACCTTAAGAAAAATCAGTCACTATATCTTCTTTTCCAAAAAAAAAGAGGTAGGCCAGGCATATGCCTCGTATATATTGAGATAGAAATAGATATAGATACATATTCTTTTGCCACTATCTGCCTGTTTTTTAAAACAGCATGAACTATTTGGTACATCTGAATGGGGCTGAAATTTGCTTAAGGTCACCTTTAATGTAGAAATTACAGGTGACCCTGCATTACTTACAGTTTTCCTTGTTCATGTGTTGTACATACTATTTGAATTGTGTTTGTATTGTGTCACTTACAGATTTTAAAGGTAATCACACAAATAAATAATTTCATTCTCAAAATCAAGGTGTAACTGTTATAAGATTGTATTTAGAGCATTTTTTTAAAAAGTTTCACATGAAAAAATGGTGTTTTGCCTTTTCAAATCTGGTGACCATTCTCTTAGAAGCTGGTCTTACTATCAGAAGATGGATAAAATCTTTTTTAATATGAGTATTTTTAGTAATTCTCATGGAGAATAACTTAGGAATCTGCAACAGCAGAAAAAAAAAGTCTGGAAGAGTTATCTTCTAGATAACTCTAGATGTACAATTTTGTATATTCTCATTTCAAGGCTCTTTTTCTTCCCTTTGCTTTTATCCAGATTTTTCGATATGTGAATTAAAAATGTTCATTTGTTCCATACCATCCCTCTGGCTTCAAATGTTTGTCGCAGAAGCAGTTTTTAAAAAAATGTGTTTACAGAGGAATATAAGTATTTCTATGGAACGTCTTTCTCTTCAGAAAATAGTAAGTAACTCTTCTACTCCTTAATAACCTATCACACTTAAGTGTCTTACAAGTAATTGGATTCATGAAAGTCTTGGAAAATATCTTTCTTTTGTGGTCTAAGGTCATGCTCCTTGCCTGCATTGCCTTCCACCTGTAGATAGACTCTGCTGCATTTAGATTTCTTTTTGCCCAAGATCTGGGTTCAAAACAATACTAAGATTTTTCTTGCCAGAGAATTTGTAACACTTGATTAATTTGTTTACATGCAGTTAACATGAAAAGTCACAATGAAAGCTTTTTAAAATAATCTCTGATGTAAGTACTTCATTGCAATGTTAAATTTGTAATTAAGGAAAATGCCAAAGATAGGGTGGTTTTCCTGGGATATCTTTTCTTTCAGTTTTTTTGAAGAGGTGACAGTCTGTTATCCTACTGGGTCCAAGCATTTGTTACATACAAGATTTTATGATTTTGAACCACAGTGTATTCCTGTGAATTTCTCCTCTTAAAAACTTTTTCCTACTTGCAAACCTTTTCCTGCCTTCAAGTCACAAATTGTGATAGTTGATGAGGAAATACATGATGAAAGCTGTGAAAGAAGTTCTCAAAACCATGACTGCTGGCAGGATGCAGGCAAGTCAGGGAGATCACACAGTAATGACATGCCCTAACTTGGAGCCTCATTTCAGTAATCTTCATACTAACGAGTCACCAGAATATGGAATCCATAACTGTTTCGCTATTGCCTAAAATTCTACAGGTAGAGTCAAAGAAAAACAAATTTACACCTGTATCCATTTTCCATACATAAGTTTTCCTGAATTTTACAGGAGTTTATTGCGAACAGAGATCATTGTTTATTAATACATCATGTTTAAACAGAGCCTGAACAAAGACTGTCAGAATTTTAAAAATAAACCAACTATATCTAATATTTAACGTATGTTGCCAACACATATGCAGCAGCAATTGCTATTTTTAGTATTGCCATGACTACTGATCACTCTCTGCAACTACTTAAATGTAAATTTTTGCAGTGCTTGAAGCAAGTTCATGTGCTTTTTGTGGCTTTCCTTAGCATTACTGTTCTTCCTTTCTCCTTCCGTACAATAAATATTAACTACCGCCCAATTTTGGCAGCTCTTCTCGTACAGCATCTTGTCAGCTAGGCTTTTCTATGGGTTCAAGTAGTGCCCTCCTACTCTCTGGTGGTAAATGTACAGTGAGGGTGCAAGTAAGGTGTCCCTCACCCATTGGAAGTTGCCTGCAGAATCTACAGTGATCTGCTAGATACTCAAAGCCTTCTTTAGGATCTGTCTTCAGATATAATCATTGTGTAATCACTAAATGAGTCCCCTCACTGGACTTTTTCCTATGCTTTCGCCAAACTGCAGAAACTTACATGACTTTTTAAAATGAGAGGTATAGGTGGGTTGAAAGCTCTGTATTGCTGGAAAGAAGCCAAAATATCTACAACATCCAAAGCTATCTTAATAATGAGAGAGCACCTAAGAGATAACTAGTTTATTGCCTTCACAATGCTCAAAGGCTTAATCCAACCCCTCATCTTAGAAGAGATGAAGGAGGGGAGTGAGTATTTCTTTACGAAATTGCTTCCTGGGTTTGGCTCCCTGGTTTGGGAGCAGGAAGCTTGTAAATACTTCCATTAAGTACCTGAGAATCAATTAACTTTGTTTCAGTCTTAGGTCCAGCTAAAGTGATCAAAATTTTCTCAGCTATGAAAAAACCCCAGAGAGAGCTCTAGAATTTCCCACTTTCTGGTTCAGACACAACACACTCACCTCTGAGACCAGCATAAAGAGCGAATTACAAGAATATAAAAAAGATTGCAGAAGACAACTTTAAAGCATCTATAGATTAAATCATTTAGGGATCATATTTTTAAAAACTTAGATACAGCAAGCTGTGGGTGGTGGATGGCTGCTTTGCGTGAAGTACAGCAAAAGAAAATGACTGCATTTTAATTTACCGTATACAAAGTCATTGGAAATGTTACTTTTGCAACAGGTCTGTTCCTATTTGCCTGCTTTGCAAGAGGTAGGGATGCATGAAACAAGAAAGATGCATAAGGCAAAGAAAAAGAAAACAGGGCAATGGCCATGCCCTGAGTCTCAAAGGGCATTACAGATGCTAAATGGTGATAAGCAGAACCAAGTCAAAGTGCTGCCTGATCTACCGTAAGTAATACCTATAACATCACCAGTTTTATTCTGCTTTGGGGGACAGCTTCTGACCTGACACATTTCTTGAACTTTATATGACCTGTTTTGTTGTCTACAAATTACTGCAACTGACAGAAAGCTCCATTGTAAACCTGTAACACCTCTGGGTGGGGGTTCCCCTTTTCTCCCCATCCTTCATCCCCGTGTATATGCAGACTGATGTAGTTATATTTTCCCAATATTAAATTTAAAGTGTACGTAGAGAAGTTGGAACTGTTCATAGAATTACCTTTAAAGAAAGTTTAATTGTGGGTAATTTAGTTTTATTACTGTTTTAAATACAGTTATAATTAAATGACATAGAAATTATGTAATTAAGACATTTCAGAAATAACTCTGAAATGGATAGATCTAAGTATGCTGTATATACACATTTAAAAGCATTAAGTATATATACATTATCTTAAAATACAAAATAGTGATTTTAAACGTGTCCCCTTTGCTCTCTTTTCAGTGACTTAATCTTTAATAAGTGCCCTTCATTGACAAAGAAGCTTAGAGTAAAAGCAGAAGTTGAGGCTTCATACACCAAAGAGAATTGCTACCTTTTGCCTAAAGAGGTGCATTTTCCCAGGAGAAATATTAAAGGTATTCTATATATCTAATTTATCTTAAGAACTTTATATGGTTAGAATCAACAGTTTCAGGTTTAAAAATCTTGTCCTGATGAATGCTGAACTAAAACGATGGCTTATGCCCAAGAATTATTTTCTTATGGTTCGTGTTTCTTTTTTCCGGTGTCTATTTAAAAGGAGGAATTGTATATATGGTGGAATAAAGCTTCCTTCTTCATTCCCCTCCCCCTCCCAGATATTAAATACAGTGTACAGCTTGTGTGAGCTCATTCCAGTCTTGCCCGCCTTACTTTGCTAATCCACCTCAACCTGTGCTTGGTAGGATCAACGTCTTCTGATTTGAAAGTATAATTCAGTCTTCATCTCTTTCAGTCCTAGACATTTTGTGAACAAAGACTGAGGAGTATGCTATGTTACATAGCTGTGTTAAGCATATGGACTGTTTTCTTCCAGGCATTCAGCCCAGACTATGAAAGGCATTTGGCTTTTGTCTTAGCTATACTGGAACCCAAGTACCTAAGGAATAAAACAGCACTGCAGTAATTCATTCGGTTCCTACTTATTACACAGATTTAATAAATCGTACTTTACATGAGCCTTTACCCAAACAGAATTACTTGCTGGAACTACTTTTTGTCATCTTCGTGATCAGAAATTTACCTATAGCACTTAAAACACAACTATATTAATCATGACACCCAAGAGAAGGTTTAGAAAAAACTGGCAAAAGCAATCTGGGATTGTTCAAAAAATTAAAAACAGAATTGTATCAAAAACACTGAAGGACAAAAAAACCCTCACCCTCTTTTGGGATTTAAGAGAGCTTCAGTAACAGAGCCAGACCATGCATTTTTAAAATTGGTTCCCTTTCTCTTTATTGCTTTTGCAAGTAAAATTGATGTGAATTATTACATGCTGACTTCTACAAAGAAAAGTGAGCTGAAGGACTAGGGGGAAAAAAAAACCCAGACCTGCTTTTTTTCTATTCTTCCGCTGCCAAAACTGTAAGTAGTATCTTCTGTTGAAAGAATGAGTATGGAGCTGACAGATTTACATAGTGAAGGTATTAATATAACAAAATATACCATGTAAATCTTATCGCAAAGGCTGAGAGATTTAGCCTGAGATATTTTTCATTTCTAAGATGTTTGTTGCATCATCTTTCACCTGGCATCAAGATTTTCCTCTGGCTCTTGTTCAAACCTAATCATTTAGTGAAAGCAAAACAGCGTTTAGAATGGGTCTGAAGTTTTTATCATGCAGAAACTAACGGTGTCTTTACATATAAGCAGCAGTTCTCAGTTGCTTGCTGTTCAATTTTTCACACTTACTTCAGCTTTACATGGTACTAAGGCTTGGGATTTTTTTCCAGAGGATTTTCTTTTTTTTTATTATTATTATTAGGACCCCTTCATTTATTTCTCTCTCTTTCCCCCCTCCCTTGCTACTGTAGCCAAGTCAGACAGCCTATTGAGAAACAGCAAACCATCTGTTAACGGATTTGAAGTTCTGAATTATACTTGAGTGTGTAGAGGCACTCGTGCTTAGCCAGAAACATTCATTTGAATTAAGCTATAAATGCTGTGTAAAAAGAACCATACATTTTAACGTGGGTTCATGAATAAATTTAAGGGAGGGCAACTGCACTCTAAAGTTTTATTGCTTCAAAACCCAGTATTTTTGGTGTTCTGTGATCACTTGGTGCTTTTATAGTGTGATTGAAGCTTTAAACCTTGAACTGGGGGGAGATAATTCCTGTGTTAAAGCGTTTGCAATACAATTTCATTGCTGGATCTCTGGTGGAACAGAAGCTCTGTGGGTTTTTTTTGAATTTTCTTAAAAGATGGTTAAACAGGATAAAGGAAAATCTTACTCATTATTGAATTTTCTGGCATATAGCCAGGTCTCCTAGTTCCAGGCACTTTGATTATTTTCTTTAGTTGCTATCTTGCCTAGTCTAGTGTAATCTATTAATTTTTTATGGTAGGAGAGACAGCCCTGCATAAAGCTTGCATAAGTAACAAAGTGGAGAGATTGATTCAGCTTCTCTCGTCCCCTGGAACAGACATTAATGTTAAAGGTAAGTTATTCATTTTCTCTACAGAACTAAGAAATTAAGCCAGATAAAGAACTGTATTAATACCTGTTTGGTAATAAAGTTTGTATTTATACTATTAAAACTGTCTTTGTTATTTTAAACAACACAAAACAAGGACTTTATAGCAAACATTGAGGAAAGGTTAATTTATAACTAAAGTGTGGTTTAACATCACATTTTCTATTGATTTTTAAAAATGCTATTTAATTTTTTTCAGATTCTTTCACTAGAATTTCTTGTTTTGAAATCACAAGCTGCCACTGTAGCCATGATGAGTACTAAAAAGTGAAGTGTTTTGCTGTCTAATGAATTATGTTATTAACATTTTAGTACTACTTCTGCTGTTTTAAAACTTCCCTTGATTTATAATTCAGACTATGCTGGCTGGACGCCTTTGCATGAAGCCTGTAACCATGGCAGCACAGTGTGTGTCCGTGAAATTTTGCAGCGTTGTCCAGAGGTAGACCTGCTCAGTCAAGTGGACGGGGTGACTCCTTTGCATGATGCACTGTCAAATGGACATGTAGAAATTGGCAAGCTGCTACTTCAGCATGGGGGTGAGTGCGTTTATGCTAAACTGGTTTAGGGAAATGATCCACTGTTCTGACTCCATCTGAAGTTCGTGGTGTTTTTCTTAATAGTTGCTTAAAATACAATGTTATTATGAAATATTTATTTTAAAACATTTTTAAGCCAAGCTGTTTTGGTCACAATAAAAATAATACTGTTTTCACACTTATCTTGATCAGCTGAATATGAAATTAACCAGGATTTTCACATTTTTTTCCAATATGGTAATGTTTTTATTCTGCATTTTACACCATATGCATTGTAACGATATTCTCCAAACTCATTAATGAAGATAAAGATTACCTAGTCACCAAGCAAAGCTAAGGATTTTCTTTTGTTTTGATCTATTTTTACCATGATGCAAAAATAGATCAGTAAATCTCTATATAATCATATATTTCAGCATAAATTTGTTCAGCATTTATGAAAATTAATGTGATGGTCTTTGAAGAACACAGTTAGCTTGGTAATTAGTTTAAGA
Organism: Phoenicopterus ruber ruber; assembly: GCA_009819775.1. NCBI lineage: Eukaryota > Metazoa > Chordata > Aves > Phoenicopteriformes > Phoenicopteridae > Phoenicopterus > Phoenicopterus ruber. Next base: position 85,097,523 of record CM020246.1, read on the forward strand.
AAGGAATCTATATTGTAATTGTGATAACTGCTGTTTAGGGATAATAGTGGGAGGGATGCCTTAGTTTCTAAAAAAAGATACATTGCCCCTTAGGCAGACACATGATAAATGTTTTGAACAATATTTTTTGTTCAGTGACAGGAAACTTGTATCTTGTCTTGAAATATACTGTATCAATATAATTAACTTAGCATGTTTTTAAAAAAAAAAAAAACCACAACTGCAAGGAATTGCCTTGGATATCAACTCTTCCTTCTTTTAATTCATTTACTAAAATGAGTATTTGCGATATCCTTATCATTGACCTACTGTGTCAGTTTAATCTCTGTGTGTTATATGCTGAGTCCAGATTTTTTCAATAAAAATCATTCTGCGTATAGCCATGAGGCAGAAGAATGCACTGTATTCAGATGGCCTGTTACTTAATTAAGGTAGAGAAACAAAATTTTACTTCATTCTTGGCATAAGACCCTCTGTATTTACAGTCTTCTCCTGCCCCCTAAAGGCTATTTCTGTGTCTGTTGTGCAAGCACCGGCTCATAATCAATACATTCCTCTGCAGTTCTTCCTCTGTGTTTGCTGAGCTTCAGTTCTGTGGCTCCCAGGTGTTTTATATATCTACTGAACCGTGTATCTGACATGCCGAGCCAATACCTGGGCTCAGTTCAATCGGTCTAAGTGATGCAATAGCCAATATTATAGTAAGCCCAGCTCCTCAATTGGAAATGGCATTGCACTGACAGATGTGCATTTTTCCTAGGCTATTGTGAAGAATAGGTAGCGGATGATCCTGTTGTCCTAGGGGAAGAGCTCTACTTGCACTTGCATTCATCAAGCTTTTCTGGCAACTATAAGGCTGCACGTACCCTTATCTTTGCCTTTGTCACACTCTGGGTTTCGGCCTGTCAAATAGCTGACAAGACTGTGGTAGGAAGCATGTTACCCATTCAGTGTGGATTTACTCAGCTCAATAATGTAGAACACATCTCTGCCAAAACTTCTTTCACTTTCTTTCTCTAAAAAACCTTCAGCTTGCAAAATGTAATTACGTTGCATAATCAGTGATGGTGTGAAACAATACAGCTTTAATCACAGCAAAGTTAAAACGTCTAGTATGGATATATGTAATGCAGTGAATTACCTTTTGTAATTAAAATATACTTCTGAAAATGTATTCAAGTTAAAATTGCATCATTACTTTAGCATAGTAACCCAAATTTATGTAAGAAGTTTCCTTATGTGTTCATCTTTCAAAAACACCACCTGTAGTGTGTTAACTGCCTTCATTTTTTCTTACGGATGCAGCCTTTCATAAACTTACCAAGGCATCTGTAAACTATTTAAATATTAATAGCTCTATTGTACTAATAAACAGGAAATACCAAAAGAATGTAGTATAGTCTGAACGAGTAAAACATGTCCCATTTACTTACTTGAAATCTATTTACTAGAGTAATCAATTTTTGCGTTTCAGAAATCGGTTAAGACCAAATTTTGAAACTCAGTTGTTAGGGAAGACTAGGATTCCTACCTCAATAGTTTACCTTGCTGCCTAGCCTAGGACAAGGTTGACCACACCATCCAGAAAAGTAAAATAAAAACCATAATAGTAACGTGCCTTTAATTTGGAGTCAGTGTCAGCAAATAACGTGGTCTATAAAATACTTAATGGAATTTTACAACAGTAATAACATTAGATTTTTACATACTCTATGTATCGTTACTTGAAATTTTAGGATAAGCAACGTTTAAATTTCTTTTCCATTCCTATATAATAATCCTTGGCTTTTAACCTAGCAAAACTGGGAAAAAAATTAAGACAATATCATAAAGAAACTGTTACTAAGGGTCTCTCTCTACATGTTCTAGATTGTATTGCAAATGTGTAACTCATCAGTTACATGAACATAACTTAGTACGAAGCGGAATTTAAACAGACTCCTAGCTTCTGGCAAAAACCAAACCAGAATCTTGTTTGGCTGCCAAATCGAATGTGCTGTTACTATTAATGTTTATATTTTCCCTGCAGGACCAGTCCTTCTACAGCAGAGGGACTCCAATGGAAAATTGCCACTGGATTATGTTGAGTCCGTACCAGTAAAGCAAGAACTTCTGAATCTTGTTCATCCAGAAGAGAACGTTGAAAGCTTCTGCGAACGCACAGAACAAGATTTTTGCAGTCAGCAGAGAGAACTGTGGTTGATTTTATTTAATAAGATGCTACTGAATTTTTGTTCAGTTTATAATCTGTCTTCACCCTTTACTTTAACTCTCAGAGAGGTAGCTTGTTCAAATGTACTTCCAGTAATCGCTCGTGATAACCGTAAGATGAAAAAGACATTTTCTGCAGATTGGTTAGTAAATACATATTTTAGAGAGCTAGAAACTTTTCAAAAGCTACCACAGTTTCTTCAAGAAATATCTGCAAACATGTTTGTTTTCCCTGGAGAACAGATGAAGGCTTTATTAGCAACTCTGGAAACTATGGTAGAGGCATATCAGCTCTTTACTTAAATCTTTTTAACAGTTAGCTTCCAAACAAGCAGCACTGGTTGAATCTTGACTGTTAACCCTGGGTATTGGGCTAACTTGTTTCCAGGCAGCCAAATAAGTACAAATTTCACAGCCCTACACGAGCCATACACGTTAGTATCTCCCATGTTGTTAATACTTTCCTCTACCAGAACCTGGAAGTCAGATGCATTGATTCAATGCATTTTTAGGCAAAATGTTTCCAATACCAATGCCTTCCAGTTGTCTGACAGATCTGGGTGCCTGTGACCACCTCAGAAGGGTGCTACGTCATTTGCACCAAGTTAAACTTTGTAATTTCTGTCCTCCAAATCTTTGTTTACCTATCTCATGCCACAGTTCACTTTGGTTTCCAGGATACCGATGCTAAAGCTAAACCAAGTTGAAAAACTACAAGCAGTTTTTCCTTGAGAAAGGCTTGTGCCTACATATTTTAATATCCTTTAATAAAACTGATATTACAAATATCTGTCATTAAACAAAAACATATGGAAAAGCAAGTTCCTTCTATCCATTTTTGTCTTACTTATCCTTGTCTTGTAAAAATTAAAATTAGGTTGTGTAAATTGATTAAATCTTGTAAAATTCAAAACAGAAGGTGGTATATCTATATTTATGGAATCAGTGTACTAGCATTTCCCATGCCTTTATTAGTTTGATAGAAACGGTCACACAAAGGCGTGTGGAAAATCTTCTTCTCCCTCGTCGGCACTGCGGCGCTCGTGGTCACGTCCATTTGTGAAGGGACCGACTGGAGGAGACTGGCCCAGGCACCCGGGTGATTTGCAGAACTGCAGCGGGTGCCACTGACTAGAGGTGTAAAACAATCGGGTCACGTTGCTGCTTCCCAGGCCAGCGATGCTGCGAAGCGCCAGATCCACCCTCGGCATAACTTACGGCATCCTTGGCTCGGCTCTGGCTCGTGCCGGCTTGCAGTGGCTCGATAAATCCATTACGCTGGCAGCGTGCAAAATGATCTGGTAACACTCCTGGGATTCCCTCAACTAAAGATGCCGGTGGAAGCGGTGGCACAAATCTAGTTATGTTGGCAGGGGAATTTACAAAGGATTAGACAAGACAGTTTAAGTATGTACTGGGCATCAGATTCTGACACTAAGTATGGATCTCCTTAAAAATTACACCCCATTTAATATGAGAGTTTTGTTCTCCATTCTGTGAATACATGCAAACTACACATGATAAATCCTCTAAACTAATCCTCTAACCTAATTTAGGATTGTGTGCTACGTATTCTATCAGATGGTGCTTTTAATTAATTAAGAAAAAGAGAAAATCCTGTGCTGTTCTTTAAAGGTATTGAGGCTCATGAGGCAGCTGAACTACGTAGTTGTGCTGCGTGGGGTTGGGGATGTGGAAGAGTTACATGTTTTGGAGAGCTCTTACTGCATGTTTTTACAGCAACAACTGCTCTTCCCGCCTTGCGTCTTTGTAGAGATCCAGTGCCGAATTTATTTCAGACCAGGGTCGGGGAAGAGAGGCACTTCTGAAGGAAGTTTATCCCTTCCCCTTCCAAGCGAAGAGAAGGACGTGCTGCTTCAGAATGAGGATACCTGATTTTTTTTTCTAACAGATGCAGTAATAGATCAGGAATAATTTAAAATCTTAGCCTTCAAAAGGAAGGTACTAATTAGCAACGTTCCCAATTCCAATTCTTCTGTAATAGCAATTTATAATATTAAAAAAAGAACCCTAAAAGAAAGGGTGTGGATAATAGCTGCCTCTGAAATTGATGTTGCTTGACTGGAGGGAATAAGTTACATTGATGCAGCTGGCTTGCAGCACATTAAAACTTCCATTTAGCCTTCCTGCAGCTGAGATATATGATCTCATAGCAATTAATCCGCTGAAGATGCTCAGACTGAGTTGGTCTTGGAACCAGACCTTCGTTACAAATGCTCAGTGTTTATTAATGACTGATTATTATTTTTATACGTGCATGCAGAACAGCCTGCTCTAATAGGATAAAGGGTCAGCGCATATTGGATTTGTTCCTGTTTGTGCACTTTTGATTTTTCTGTAGTAAGAAATCAACACCAAAAAAACCTTTGTCATATATAAGAACTAATAAACGTCAGTATTCCCAGGACATGATGAAAGAAATGCTACATACATACTTTCTAGAGAATGCAAAATATGCATTTAAGTTGGTAATATTAACATTTTCTTTAGTCATGAATTTGGTAGGTAATTGGGAATTTAAAATAATTAGGACTCAGAGAGCCACAGAAAAAGAATTCTGGTCCTAATATAATACATTAGTGACTGAAATGAAAGCAGGAAAAGCATTATTTTGGTGGGATAAAGAGAGTGATTCTGCTTATATATCCAAGATATTCCCGCAATTATTTGCTATTATGTCATTTAGACAGGAAAAAAAGCACATCAATCATTTGTAAGTCCTGCTTACCTCTTTAAACTAATTTCAAGTACATCTCTCCAAGATACTGTAAAGAAAAGTAGATAACACATGCTAAATGAACATTATTAACATTGCAAAATGAAACATTCAAAAGTTAGCAAATGTCTGAATTAATATTCCACGTGTAGCCCCAACTTAAATATTGTCTGTGTGCATCATCAGTCTTTAATTATATGGTGACACAATTTCGTTCTCTCTAATGTTCTCTCAGTTTAAGTAAGGATCATGTATTGAAAATTTTCCTGTTATTTTCCAGTTATGCTCTTAACAGCATTCAGTTTTATACATATTCAGTTTTATATATACTCAAGTTTGCAAACTCCATATCCTTAAAAAAATCTTAAGTATATCTCAGTCGTATTTAACATAAAATTATGTGCTTCATCTAATTTATTAGAGAGTACCTGTTCTCTTTCAGAATAGCAAAACTTTCCTGTTAAATCATGATTGCAATAAAGTGAGATCTATTAAGTGATTAAAGTGTCTGCTTTTTAAAATCCCTCTTGGTATGTCGGGTACTTCCCGCTTCCCGGCTTAGTCAGCGGAACAAACAACATCAGCCAGCCAGCCCCCCGCCCTTTTTCTCCCCGCGCCCACGTTTCACGCGCTGACATGCTTCACCAGCACGAAGGTGCATCTTTGTCCTCCCTCAGTCCTGTTTTTCCCAGGCCTTTGAAAAATTCTTCATTATTCTCCACCTTCCGCGTGCGGTTGGGGAATATCCCTCCCGCTCGTGCACCGGGCGCTGCCCAGACGGGTGAGTAGCGGCGCTCAGCCCCACCGCGGCCCGTAGCAGCAAGACGGAAGGTGGAGCACGCGGGGATGCGCAGTCGGAAGTTGCCATGGCACGCAGAGAGGCTGGTCAAGCTTCGGAAGTTGCCCAAAAAGCTGCATTAAGCCAAATGTCACTGTTATATTTCCTCTGACACGTGCTCTTGTTACACACTACTGCCGTTACTAGATAGGAAGCACATCAGTTTATGTACAAAAAAATCTCCGTGATATTTGTAAGATGTTTTACAGAGTGTTTTTTGGTTTCAGAATGATTACACTCATTGGCAGATAGATCACTACTGCCAGTACACTAGGAGTCTGGGCTCAGGAGTTTTGCTGTTGATTTGTTTTATTTTTGCTTAGGGGCAAAGATTAGGTTATAAAATTTAAATAATCCTGTGGCTTCAATAAGCATTTAGCATTTTTTACAACAGAGAGGAGGTACAAACCTCAGAGCCTGAGCTCCCTTTAAACTATCTAACTCTAAACAGTCCTGAAGCTCTTTCCTGCACCATCTACGATCCTGACGGATACTCAACTGCCGCATTGCAAAGGGCAGCACCACAGGTGCCCTGTGCAGGGTTAGTATCAAACCCCCGCCTCGTCCCCCTGTGCTCGGCCCTGGCGAGGCTGCCCCTCGAGTGCTGGTGTCAGCTCTGGGCCCCTCACTCCAAGACAGACACTGAGGGGCTGGAGCGTGTCCAGAGACGGGCAACGGAGCTGGGGAAGGGGCTGGAGCACAAGTGCTGTGAGGAGCGGCTGAGGGACCTGGGGGGGTTTGGCCTGGAGAAAAGGAGGCTGAGGGGAGACCTTCTCGCTCTCTGCAACTCCCTGACAGGAGGTTGGAGCCAGGGGGGGTCGGTCTCTTCTCCCAAGGAACAGGCGACAGGACGAGAGGAAACGGCCTCAAGTTGCGCCAGGGGAGGTTTAGGTTGGATCTTGGGAACCATTTCTTCATGGAAAGGGCTGTCAGGCCCTGGCACAGGCTGCCCAGGGCAGTGGGGGAGTCCCCATCCCTGGAGGGATTGAAAAGCCGTGTAGATGTGGTGGCTGGGGACATGGGTTAGTGGTGGCCTTGGCAGTGCTGGGTTAACGGTTGGACTCGATGGTCTTGGAGCTCTCTTCCAACCTAAACAAATCTATGGTTCTATGACAGTCTGCCCCTTTGCCTGTACATTCAAAGACCACCCTGAGCCTTTTTGCCTTAGCACCATGCCATGCTCCCATGCGGCCAAGAGCGCCGGGTAAGTTCGGAGGAACCCATCTCCAGTTTACGGTCAGGTAAGTACAGCCTTCGTCGTGTGGTCTGACACTTAACTTGCACCGGCTGCATTAAGACACATTTTTTTAACAGGGATCCAATTTAGTGACCAAACCAGGCCGATCTGTGGGAATGGTCATTTCATCACCTCCTGTGCCACGTGCACAGGAAAATACAAATGACTCTGTATTTACTCTGCTGGCGAAACATGCCAGTCTGAGTGCCAGTCCCAGAGGAGCACCATGAGAAACGTTTCATGCTCCGTGATGGTTCCCAAAGGCATACTGTTTAAAATATGTCAGATAACTCCTTTCTTAATCTATTAAATGCACATTAAATAATTACAATCATCAAACTGTAATATACAAAATCCTTATAAGTTCATAAATTTACCATATTTACCAGGACATGAAACGAGGCTTCTTCAGGAAGACAGCTCTAAAAATTGCACTTTGCAAAATATTCATCTCTGCTCTCATATTCAGATAAAGATAGTGAAAATGCACCTAATTTATCAACCAAACATGTTAAAAAAAAAAAAAAGGGATTCTGGTTTGTCTAAGAAGTTGCTTTAAGTCAGGATATCAATAGATACTATTATAGCTGCATATTTTAGGCAGTTGAGTAAATGCAAAATGCCTTCTTTTAAAAAAGGATGTGCTGAGGACTATTCAGCAGACTTTGTCCTGCAGACAGGCGGGGAACCCCGGGCAGAAGAGATGAAACAGGAAAGCTGCAGCGCTCCGGTAACACTTTCTACACGGGCATCTGTGAACCAGGTGGTTGGAGACCGTGATTAAATTGCTCCAAAAATAGTTCAAAATATTAAGAAATAACACTTCTATCTGCCAAAAGATGATGATAATATACATTTAAAAAAGGAAAATTAGTCTATTTTGTTGGGTTTTAACAACATCAGGAATTACTGTTACCACCCACATTTGAAGAGGCTGCTGGCTGGAGAGGGAAGGAAAGAGAGAAGGGAGAATGGTGCAAATATGCTACACTCAGGTCCAGTTAAGAAACTGAGATCCAGCTTCAGGGTTCTTTCAATGCAAGTTTCATTAATCTTTCAGGAGAGCTATCTTATTGATGCTGGAAAATTGTCATTAATCTTGAATGTAGGAGAAGTGAAAATAAAACAGTGGAAGAGTGAGCAGTCAGCTTATACAAATTGTTAAGAGTGCTGACACAGGGAAGTTTACCTATTGTGGCTTGTCACTTGCACACAGCTGACGTCTAATTAATCTAATTCTTGCCTTACCTAAATGAGCTTGTATACATTTGTTAAATGTCATAGTTTTTCAGGAGAGTCGTGTAAAGAAGGTCTCGTTCTTGTTTAACCCGCAGTGCACCTAAATCACGTTGCTCTTGCATTTAAGAGTAGTGGATGTCTTGCCAAGATATGTAACAACCTGTATACCAGCTCATCTGTAACCAACGGTGCTTTGGAAAATTCAAGGAAGGCAAAGCTAAGTTAAGAAAATTAAAAAATTAAACTAACTTAGAGACATCTATATTAAAGAAATCATAAAACTGCAGTGTCAATAATTCAACTTGTTGGTTTGTTATTTGACTAATTTACCCATTTAGTCTTAAAATTTGACATTTTCTACCTCTCACTAATGCTCCAACTCCGATTTTCTTTAATGATATTATGCTATCTACCCCAATACACATGTGCATGCCTGCTGAAATTTTGTTCCGAGAACAAATACGATCTGGCAGTTTGAGGTGGTCAACCAGTCGCCACTTTCAGCTGTTCAAAGCACACCCTCTCTGCGAGGGGGACGTACTCTCTGTAACGGCTCTTGAACTACCGAGGATTGAACTTCATATGGATACCATGTGGATTGACGATAACCTATCTTCTCTATCAACCCCTCCTGATTTCAGGAGTGTCCACAGAACATGAAGAATTACCTGTTCCCTGATGGGCCTTTGCAAACTCCACACAAAAAAGCAGGGAGGGAAATGATAAGATTAAACGATGGGTACAGTTATCAAAGGCTCTAGCGTAGCTATATTTATAGGGACTTCACCACCGTTATTAAATTAAGGTTCAGGTTGGGGTTTTTTTGGTTTTGTTTTGGTTTTTTGACAAATCCTTTCAAACACATATTGTGCCACAGCAGCACCAGCTTTAAGACACGAAGCTTTGACACGGTGTTATCTCGTCTGCCTACAGTGAGCGCTAGCCATCAGCACGACGACAGTCTGCCGGGCTGCTGCAGGGGGCCATCGCGGGCTGCCCAAGGGGAAAGAAGGAAAACTCCTGCTTCGTGTGACACAATACAAAGAGGGAAGTGGGCTGGCTTTTCAAATATTTCCCTTTTGTACATTTAAGCACAAATTTCGTTTTTCTTACCCTGTGCAGCATCCTGAAGTAAAGGCCTGTAAATAGCAGGTGAATAACACATTGAGCTGTTAGCAAGTGCCAGATCCAAGGAAAAACTGTCAGGTCCCTTCCAGGCTTCTGTGTAGTGAGACAGGGGGAGAGAGGTCCCTACAAAGCAGAACAAGGATTATGGTTGTCTTTCAAAACTGTACCCTTGCCCAGAAACCTCTACAGCCCAGAGCATCTTCTCAAGCGGAGGAGACATTTGTTTTCTTTTCTCCTGCACGTGTGCACATGCACAGCCTTGCTTCTCCAATACCTACAGGAAAATTCCATAAATATTTACCAGTTTTATAACAAGGTGTTCTGTTACGCACTGGAAGCATCACCCTCAAGGCTACAGGCCATCTCCTGCCTCCACTGTCTCTTGCACAGGCAGTCCTGCCTTCTCTTCTGCACCGAGCTACAGCTGCAAGAGGGTCGAGACTCTAATTAGGTCCCCTCTCCCCCTCCCGCCATCTGAATAGCCTCATGTCTGCTGCGTCATCCTCTTAGGAAATACCAGCATGGGTCTGAGTCCACTCAGACTGAGCAGAAAGTAAAACGGAGGTCTCTCTTCCACCTTGGGCGAGTGCCGTGCCCACCACACTGAGGTTAAGGCGCTGCGTGCAGGGCCAGCATCGCGTCACCTGCGCCGTGGTTGTCACCAGCACGGCTCTGCACGTCTGTCCCTGCGCTCCAGCCGCCTGGCTGAAGCTGCCTTTGCGTGCTGCGGGTACAGGCCGACTTGTGCAGTGTTCAGGGCCTCAGCAAACACCCCTCTCCGCTGCTGCCTCCTGCCTCTGTGAGCAGCGTCAGACTTTGCTCTGACGTGGGAAGATGACCCCAAAAAGCTTTGACAGTTTATGAGAAACTGAAGGTATCAGCCCATATGGAAACACGGTTTTCATTTCAGAAGAGCTACTATGTAAGATTGCCTTTGCCATCCACGTCTCCTGTGATGAGTGAAAAGTATGGAAGCTTTGATGTCACTTGCTCTTCTGCGTGACCCCTTGTTAGTATTTCAGCTGTGCGGTTGGGTGGTAGGATGCTTTCAGATCTGCTCTGAACCTTGCAAGTTTTTAAGCCTTCTCCTTCTTCCATCAGTCAAAAGACACTTGTTTTTGAAGACCTGGTATGCTTTATCCAAAATTCTTGCAACGCCACTTGCTCTGTGTCTACCTACTGAATCCAAGTTGTTCACGTTTTTATGTCAAGTACTGGCCAGGAAACAGGCTGCCCCTGCCAGCTGTGCCAAGAGCAGTCACAGATCACAGCATGGTTTGGGTTGGAAGGGACCCTAAAGATCATCTCGTGGCAACCCTCTGCCATGGGCAGGGACACCTTCCACCAGATCAGGTTGCTCCAAGCCCCGTCCAGCCTGGCCTTGAACCCTTCCAGTGATGGGGCAGCCACAGCTTCTCTGGGCAACCTGTGCCAGGGCCTCAGCACCCTCATGGGGAAGGATTTCTTCCTTATGTCCAATCTAAATCTCCCCTCTTTTAGTTTAAAACCATCCCCCCTTGTCCTGTCACAGCAGGCCCTGCTAAAAAGTCTGTCCCCATCTTTCCTGTAAACCCTCTTTAGGTACTGGAAGGCTGCAATAAGGTCTCCCCGGAGCCTTCTCTTCTCCAGGCTGAACAACCCCAACTCTCTCAGCCTGTCCCCAGAGCAGAGGGGCTCCAGCCCTCGGATCATCTCCGTGGCCTCCTCTGGCCCCGCTCCAGCAGGTCCGTGTCCTTCTTGTGCTGAGGCCCCAGCGCTGGAGGCAGCACTGCAGGGGGGTCTCCCCAGAGCAGAGCAGAGGGGCAGAATCCCCTCCCTCGCCCTGCTGGCCACGCTTAAATCGGCTTGAATTTAAAGCTGAGAGTTTCTCCTTCCCTTGCGCCGTTGCCATTTTCCTTTTGTAAATTGGTCATTTAAATTAGTGCTCACAAAACCAATGAACTAATGCACCCGTTTGAGACGGGGCAGCAGGGCAGATGCTCTATAGAGCCCCTCAGAGAAAGGCAATGGTGCACCTCGTGCCTCCTCTGTTACAACGCTGATCGTCTCGTCCCGGTTCCTGTCGGCCGCGCAGAGCGTCTGCAGCTCCGGGACCGCGCACGTCAAGCGCACGACTCTCCGTATCCTCAATAATACGCGAGACCAATTTCCTACCACTGACAGGCGGGTGCAAACTCACTGCGTGATGCCGGATCCTCTCTTCACCTCTCCCTTTGCTTTATCACAACTTAAATCAGAAAGTAAACAGAGACCCTGGCTTTAAACTTCCTGGCATTTGACAGCTTCGGCATCAACTGTAAGTGTCAATTACTTCAAAAACTCATTTCTTTTCAAAATGCCACTGTTTGTTCTGAGAAGTGTCTGGTCAAAGTGCAGCCTGTGCATTACCATGTAGAGAAGGAGGCCAAACTGCAAAAATCATAGGGCTGTATTTAATTATGAACCATAGGCCTTAACAAAGAACAGCAAATCGCACAGAAAACCCATTTTCCATGATGGAGGATTCATTAGAGCAATCCTCCTCCACCCCAAACAACCCATACTTGCTGCAATTGCCTGTTTTAAACATAAACACCCCACCCCCAACTACAGGTTTTCTGGTTTGGTATGGCTTTAAGTTATTGGTTTTTTCCAAAATAAGATGCCCATTATGATTTGATTCCAGTCACACAGAGGTCCAAATCCTTCAGCTGGAGCAGAGCAAAACTCTAAGCTCGGATATTTTAGAACCAAGTAGCCAGCAGCAAGATGCATGTATAGTGCAAGAGACAGTTATACAACTTACAGAGGAGATTTCCTTCTTTTAAAATGTAGATTTTAATTTCTGCATTCTTCCTTTCTGCACTGACAACTTCAAAATACGTCACGAGCAGGGAGGGGGGAGAGGACAAAGTTGGGACTTAGAGTAGCAAGAGGACAGTGGTCTAGATGGGAGTCGTTGCAGGCCCAGGAGAAGCAACGCTGATGAAAGACAGGGACGACTGGTTAACGCAGTGACGAGAAACCAAGGAAAACCTGAATTGCTGGCATAAAACCAGCAGCTGAAGCTTTGGGAACATATTGCCAAGGAATTCGGTCTATAATCATAGAATCATAGAATCATAGAATTGTTGTGGTTGGAAGAGACCTCCGAGATCATCGGGTCCAACCATTAACCTATCACTACCAAAATACCACTACTATAAGAAGAGGAATAAGCCAAAAAGAAATTGTGGGTGGGGCAAGGAAGGAGAAGCCCACCAAAAAAACCAAAGAGAAACAAGGAGAAGAATCATAGAATCATAGAATCATAGAATTGTTCTGGTTGGAAGAGACCTCCAAGATCATCGGGTATGGCACGGCAAACAGCGGGATTTCCCAGCGGGGCTGAATTGCTCATGTCGGAGGTGATCAGGAAATGAAGGAGAAGAGACACGGTGCAGTAGCCTTGAGTGTGGTCACCTAGAGACTGCAGGCCAAGGTGGAAGAAAGGAAAGAACGCTCCTTCAACACAGCAGCTGTGGGGCCAACTCCACAGCGCGTCATCAGCAACGTCTGACGGGAAGAAGAGATGGAAAACAGGTGGTATCTGGGGATGAAGGTGTGGATGTGACTGTGCTTTTGAGCTGCAGATCTCTGTAAGGACACCAGGGGAAAGGATGGGTCTGCATTCTGAAGGGAAAACACAGACAGGCTGGTTCCAGCCTCGTAATCCCTCTGTAGCTCCTCCCCAGCTCTTTCCCAAGATGCCACCCAGTCCTCCCAAAATTGTACATTGCCACAGCAAACTGTGGTGACTGGACTTTCTTCTAAGTGAGACATTTACTTCTAGAAACATATTGCAGAAAGACTTTTGTCCTCTAAATAAATCCCAGTGTTTAAAAAAAAAAATCTGCAAGAATTGTAGTTGTATTTGATAGTCATCCAATTTACAAGTAATTCTTTTATTTTAACAATCCAAGCCCTTCCTCATTTCTCCTTCCCCTTCCCCAACAGATGTGTTTAGGGGGCCTCAGCCTGAGGAACAGAAATGTAGCTGAGGGAAGGAATTGCTTTAGTCTCCAGGCCCATTTCTTCTGATCGAGCCATTATCTCGTGCCCATGAGCAACAGCTCCTCCCGATATGAGTACAACTGCTTGTCGAGCTCGTTACGTGTCCCAGGGCTAGGAACCCTGCGGGGAAGGAAAATGGTTTTTTGCTTTTGTCACCATATTTGCTCAGGAGGCAGAGAAAAATCTTCCTTTATGTCATAACTCAAGGACAGACCTGCACCGAGCAGGCTGGTTTCTGAGATGTAAATTTTTGCCAGTGAGAGAAACGGTCAGTGTGCCGCACAGTGAATTAGTGAGGCCAGAAAAGAGATTTCCCAGCACCCAGTTCAGCAAAAAGCCAACCCCTTTTTCCGTTCCTTTCGCTGAGACGGTGGCAGGGGGTCGGAGCAGCCTCTGGGAGCTGCGGTGCAGGATGAAATACGTCGGTGTCAACTGCGGAGCTTCTGCCCCAACGCGTTCCAGCTGTGTTAAACTGCCGACGCTACAAGCTAGTTAAACCACTTTCCTCCTTTCTTCCAGTCATATCTAGGAATGGCGTGATATGATGGTATTTGTTTGATATTTTAATTTTCTTTTCAAAGTTCTGGTACTTGTGGCCACAGCAATGGCATGCACCCAGGAAAGACGGGAAGGTCCCGAGTCGCAGCTCTTGTTCTCTTCCGTGCAACTGCCCAGTGCTTCACACTCCCTACAAATTTGGCCGTGGTTTTGCGTAGTTGTTCATTGGGTTTGACTTTACTGCTTTTGCCTGGGGATCTTTCTTCATCAGTTGTGGATCTAAAAGGCTTTGGGGTCTTCTGTGACATGCCTAAAACAGAGCATGTGCAACTACGCAAAACCTAAACTTTTAGGAATGTGTCTTCATGTCAAGGTAAAGCAGGTCAGGCAATATTGACTTATTAAATTATTGAAAAACATATTAATCAGCAATCTGTAATCAAAATATACATCAACAATCAAAATCTTAGGCTTTCCTTTAATCACTTGCTGTAATTTAAGTTAAAGTTGAGTGAGAAAAGCACTTTTGAGTTTCTTTTGATTGATTATATTAAAATGGGAAAATATTTATTACAGTATGACTCATAGCTAAGGGTTTCAGGCTCCTATACTGTGCAACCTGAACCATAAAAAAGTTTTTGACATTTAAATTTCATTCAGTACTAAGGCTGATGAGGAGGAAAACATGGTTATACTTTTTTTGGTCCCTTTGGTAAAAGAAGAACTCAATTTCAAACTTCCAGAAATTTAAGTTGGACACTCAAGATTCATTGACGGGGAATTTGTCCTGTTCAAAGGAGGCTAAATCTGACTCTGTTTGAGCATTAAACTCTTAGAGAGAAAAAATAAATTATCCAGAAGTACAATGTCCTGTGCAAGGGATGATAGTTAAGATTTATTTCATATTTTGCATTATGATAGCTTATGTATTTTTTTAAAAAATTCAGATCTGAAATCCTTAGTTTATGAGAAACTTGCCTCCTTTTGATTGATTACTGTGACACGAAGGGAGCAGAAAACTTCTGCTGCCTCTTGCAGCAAGCAGTATCCAACCCCCGGTCTGACGACCTGACCTACACCGGCTCACCTCTTCCACGGCTGCCAGCAGCTGCGCTGGCGACTCTTTTTTCCCTTTTCCAGAGCGAGAGACGGCTCTTAAGGGAAGAGGTGCAGCATTCGCAACAAAGGCCAACTCCAGCCAGTGGAAGCAGCTCACTGTATTTGCAGTGTGGAGAAATACGGCGAGATGAAGGTGGTTTAGGACAGCTACACTCGTCTTCTGGTATGAAGGAGCTTTCCTCTCTCCACCAAGTGCAGAGGGAGAGCACTGCGTCGAGGTGAGCGCTTGTGAATGTCTCTGTCTGGGTCTACACGTCCTTCTCCAGGCTGCTCCTCACCCTCCTTCCTTCTGCTTCGCCCTTAATTGATTCACCAGTTGCATGAGCCTTTCAACCAGTTGCATTTCACCCCCTTCCGTGAGTGAGAGCAGAGAACTGCATGCTTTCTTAAAGCCTTCACCGTTTTCTAGGTTGATGTCTAAAGATTGCATTTTATCTGGGAGTAGCTGAATTTCCCCTTTGAGAGTCTGAAGATACACTCCTTTTATGCCATACCTTAATTAGGCAGAAAGCAATGGAAATCCAGTGTTCCACACTGAAAAATAGCTATTATTGTAACTGTGTTTGATGTAAAAAGTTTTGGTTTTTCAACTTTGCAAGATTTCAGAAAAATTCTGGAGGAGGAGGTATTTATTGAAAATTTGCAATCGCAGTTTTGGCGGGGGATGGGGAGATGAGCTCTCTTTAAGAGAAGCAGCTGCAGAGCCATTTGGAAATCAGCCCAGTTGGGAGGAAAAGGTTTGCCCTCCAAAGAGAAGCAGGGTCAGAAATGGAGAGAAGTTCGTGTCGGTGAGCAAGGCTCCTGCAGCCGAGCCAGGAAAGGAGGCACGGGCAGAAGCTGCCCCTCTCCCGCGAGGGAGGGATCCCTGGCTGCCGGGCACAGAGCTGCAAAGGCTGTATTGCGTTTTGTGGGTATGCGATCTAGTGCTGACGAGAGAAATAGTTTTTCCTTTCTCTCCTTTGCTTTCTGCTCTTGGGCTATCCTAGAATGAAATGCTTTACCATCATGCAGGACGTTTGCTGGTGGGTCCAGCAGCTCTCCCTCGTGCTGATAGAGCCTGTGCTCCTAGGGCCCACGTCAGCCGACACACTGTACGCAGCCTGCTTAATTACTTTCTCATTATTCCACTGTTGTTTTAATTGCAATAGAAAAACTTGGAGTTTATTCATGGAATCATAGAATAGAACCACAGAACGGTTTGGGTTGAAGGGACCCTTCAAGGCCATCCAGTCCAACCCCCTGCCATGAGCAGGGACATCCCCAACTAGACCAGGTTGCCTAGAGCCCCGTCCAGCCTGACCTGGAATGTTTCCAGGGATGGGGCATCTCCCACCTCTCTGGGCAACCTGGGCCAGGGCCTCACCACCCTCACTGTGAAAAACTTCTGCCTTATATCTAGTCTAAATCTCCCCTCCTTTAGTTTAAAATCATCCCCCCTTGTCCTGTCACAGCAGGCCCTGCTAAAAAGTCTGTCCCCATCTTTCCTATAAGCCCCTTTAGGTACTGGAAGGCCGCAATAAGGTCTCCCCGGAGCCTTCTCTTCTCCAGGCTGAACAACCCCAACTCTCTCAGCCTGTCCCCATAGCAGAGGGGCTCCAGCCCTCGGATCATCTCCGTGGCGTCCTCTGGCCCCGCTCCAGCAGGTCCGTGTCCTTCTTGTGCTGGGCCCCAGCGCTGGAGGCAGCACTGCAGGGGGGTCTCCCCAGAGCGGAGCAGAGGGGCAGAATCCCCTCCCTCGCCCTGCTGCCCACGCTGCTGGGGATGCAGCCCAGGGCACGGGTGGTTTCTGGGCTGCGAGCGCACAGTGCCGGCTCCTGTCCAGCCTTTCATCCCCCAGCACCCCAAGTCCTTCTGGGCAGGGCTGCTCTCCATCCCTACATCCCCCAGCCTGTTGGATACCGGGGGTTGCCCCGACCCAGGTGCCACTTTTTAATTCCACTTAGATTTAAAATGCTAAATTACAGTACAGTAGCTCTTCAAGTCAAAACTCATTGCTATTATGAAAAACACTTAGTTGTTCCTTACTACAAAGAGAAACAGCTGTAAAAACAGGGTAAGCAAGCTCTGCAGTGTGAGTTATCAGCAGAAATGTAACCAGACCCTCCCAGACAAGTAGCCTCGATGGATCCTGAGCGCTCTGACATCTGCTTTAAGCGTGGACCCCAATTAAGTTACTCATTTTCACTGGACTGAAATAAAGTTGTTAAATTTTATTTTCCGAGAGCAGAAAGAGTTTCATGATCATGAGATGCACAATTCTTTTGTGATTGTTTATGAACAGACAAGTTGCTTAGGAATGAAACCCGGCAAATCTAACAGGTTAGAAACTGACTTCAGAACCAATCTGGAAATGGAAGATGTGTTGAAATATTTACGGCATAAGGCAGGACTGATTCTCTACAGAGGCCTCCCACACAAAGCAGAGTAGACAAATTGCAAATAGTGAACATGGGTTCACTGACAAATTATTTTAAAATGTGATTTTCAAATGTCCTGTTGTGGCAGGAGAATCATATTTAATCGACATGCATTCTTAGCCTTGCCTCTGCGCATTGTATTTTCAGTGAGATCAATTTTGAGTGATTGAGGCATTAAAAGTCGTTCACCAATTTTCAACAAACAGATGTTTTTCTCCCCCTGCCCCCTCCACTTAGATGTTTTGGGGCTTAAAATACTGAAATCCTGCACACAGAAATACAATGTTTTCATTCGCTTGCCCTTCACACCACTTGTGGGAAAACAATAACATAGGACTTCGAAGAAAGAGGCTTCCTAATACCTAGTAGAGAGACGCTTAAAAGTGTGTTTAATGCAGTAAATGTGTATAACTAACTCAGACATTACCACCAAAGTAGACATTTGAAATTGAGTACAGAAAAAAACACAACAGGAAACCGCACGCAGACCGATGGGCAACATGAGGCAGGTACAAGGCTTGCAGTGTATCAAAGAACTCTGCAAAACTGACAACTGGCAACAAACATTCGCACATTGTCAAGTCGAAAGTTTGGCTTTTTTTAAACAAAATAGGCTCATCAGTGATTCTGACTTCATCAATAGTATGCTGCTCTTCAAGCAGCATACAGTGAAAAGGTGGTTACACAAGCTTCGCAAATAAATTCTTTTAAAGTCATGATGTAACAAGAGCATATTTAGGTCCCAGACTTTCTGCAGAATAGTCATTTGATTGGCGTTCTTTCAAACACACAAACAGAAAGATCAAAATAACTGTCGCATCAGAACCCGGCTATCAACGTATCTGTAAAATAAACAAATCCGGGATGATCTTTCATGAGCAATACAGCTAACATACAATTCTTTAGACAAATATATATACATTTGCTTGCAAAGTATCTCTAAATAGTCTTTTCAAAAAGTATTGATAGAGTAGTGCAATATAACTTTACCAGCAATTGCAACCAATGAGAGGTAACCCAGAGAGGACCACAGGAACAGCTCCTCTCCGGGATGCAGTCCTGCCGCTCTCCCTTGGGCAAGGATCCCCTTTAAAGTCACCGGGAGCTACGACTAAGAGCTGTGCACAGGTAGTCCCTTAGGAATGAAGTCTCTGCTCACTACGCGGGGAGCTGAGCGCGGGAGTCTACATGCAGCTATCAGAATATATCCCCAAGTACTCGCTATGCAGTGGCCACTAAGACATTTGAAATGTAAACGTTTCTTGTCTATGTTCCACGTAACTTATAAAATAATGCAGTTTCCATGCAGTAGGGCACAATCGTATCAGAAGAATTGACTACATTATTAGCTAAGGAAATAAAACCAGT
The DNA here is from genome assembly GCA_009819775.1 of Phoenicopterus ruber ruber. Classification (NCBI taxonomy): domain Eukaryota; kingdom Metazoa; phylum Chordata; class Aves; order Phoenicopteriformes; family Phoenicopteridae; genus Phoenicopterus; species Phoenicopterus ruber. The sequence continues at coordinate 85,116,347 of CM020246.1, forward strand.
ATATCAGTTTTACCACAACTGCATTTTTTTCCTCTACACTGTATTTCACATTGGTAACAGGTAATGTGTTCTATCATAAAGCGTATTAATATGATCTTGTGATTTGAAAGCAAAAACATTTTCTGCAAGATTTCCATATTAAAATAGTTATGTGCACAAAAGGTGTTCATAGCATGACACCCAAAGCAACATGGAGTCAGTCTGATAGTATTTCCATTATAGCAGAACTATGAACTTCAGTCACTAAACTATGTAGTACAAATGAAGATTACTGGTACATATAGAAAAATCAGATAGGCAATCAGTTACAAACCTGGCAGTATTTTGAGAGAGACAGAGATTTTTAGGTCTTATAATGGAATGATAAAAACGTCAGGAACTTCTTTTGGGAGCTCCAGAAAGAGATTTGCACTTGGTGTTTCTCATTATCGTATAAGCAACCCTACTGCACAGGAAAATGTTGCACCAGGAGTTAACATCAGGGTCTGGAGTTCAAAAAAATCTGCTAAAACTTAAGTGCAGTAGGCTCCACTACATTGTATTTCTCTTGAAATGTATAAAACATAGAAAATCGTAATGGTGACTTACTGGATAAAAATATTAATGCTCACAAATAAAATCTGACTGAATTTTTGAGTCAGATTTAAATTTACACCTTTTGTAGATTTAGTCGGCATGATTTGAGTATTTCAGGTATCTTTGACCATCCAGTAGCAGTGCGTATTTACTATTTTAGATTGATTCCTTTAATGTGTTACGCTGTTTCTAACAAGGCTTTCAAACGGCAAAAATCCTACTTGAAACCTTCGTCAAATGTGTCTTTACAGTGTGAAGTATATCATCAATGAGAAATGCCTTTTTACAGTATTTACAAAATCTCCCCATTAGATAAAAAGACAAAATAAATAAAAAGCTTAGAGAAAGGAAACGCTGCTTAGGCTGTAGGCATTTTCTTTTATCTCCCCCGGCGGATGCTAGTCTCCTCAACACGTGAAGCTGGCTAGCCAGGATTGTTTTTCTTCCTCTTGCTCGGGCTGTGACTGGGATCTTGTTTCAGTTCATGGTATTGCACCTGTTTAAACACAGCGTTCAGAAAGAAACCAGTCAGGTGGCGCTTGCTAGAAAAAGAAAGATTTCTATTTTTCTCCCAGGGCAAAAAAAAAGAAAGAAAAAGAAAACTATCCCCCTGCAAACTACATGGGATCTGCAGCTGTGATTCAACAACAACGGAACGACAGATCTAGAGTAAGAAGGAAAAACAGCATTAGGAGAACCCTGCCAGGAAGTAAAACAGTGTGCTGACGTAAACTTGTAAGAAGGCTACTTTTTTTGTTTTCCCCATGAGCTCTACCATACAATAAACACTATCCTCTTTAATGATGAATATTCTTTACAATGTTTCTTAAATATTATTTTCAAAGGCCCGCCACAGAGGGGATCGGATTCAGAGTGGGTACGTGCACCCACACCTCCTATTTATACCAGCTCTGAACTGAAACCGTTACCTAGAAATACGAAAGTATATAATCTTTGTGATACTGGAGGTGATTTATGTGCCTGACATTATCTTAACGCTTGCACCTTCTCAAGAGATTGTGTAATGCATTACAAAAGCTTGTAATTCATAACCATCTTATTTTTAAAAGAGTTTATGAGCACGGCTGAACTGTGGCCACAGCAAAAACTTTCACCCCAGGGAAGGAAAGGCTCAAGTGCTCTGCGTGCTGTCACGAGGCACCGGGCAAAGCCGCCCGCCGCTGACTCCATCTCAGTGCAGCTCCTTTCATCATCTGACCTTCCTATTCCCTCTCTGCATGCCCTGACAGCCTCAGCTCCCGCGTTTCCTTATCCCACTGACATTCACATGGTGCTGGAGGCTGCTCAACACAAACTCCAGCACCCGCTACCATCTCCCAAACACTTGTCTTCTTACTGACTGCCCCTACGGATCCTCAAAGGCACAACCGAGGTAGGAGCTAATTCCTCGCTGCAAACAGTCTGGCAGCCTCCTAAAGGTTCATGGACTATCCCCAGCTTGCCTTGCAGTTTCTTTGTGCCAAAGAATATAAAGTTGATTCAAAATAACAGCTTTAAAAATTGTTTAAAAACCCCAGAAATTCATGATGCCACATATGAAATCAACAAGGACACTTGAAAAATATACACACCACTTGCACATCTGAAGGAACTCTGGATAGAAAGTCAAGTAGCTCATTGTTATCAATGGCATACGGACTTCGAAGCTTCTTTGTGAATTTATTGATGCCTGCAAAAGTGAAAGTTCAAATGTTACTATCATATTTTTTTTAAAAAGGAGGTATTCAAAGGTATTCAAAAGACATTTAGACGAGGCCCTAAGGGATAAGATTTAGTGGGGGACTTGGTAGGGATAGGTTAATGGTTGGACCCGATGATCTTGGAGGTCTCTTCCAACCAGAACAATTCTATGATTCTATGATACATATTTTTGGCAAAGCTCTAAAAAAGATTTTAGGATCCATTTCAAAGTCTGACAGCACTGAATTAATGAATGAATGAACTATAAAATCAGGCTCTAAAAGTCAGAATCTGCTGCTGTGGTTCCCTCTGCTTCACAATGCAGAAGTTCTAGGGACGTTTTCAAATTCCACCAATACTTTTTTTTTAAACTAATAGAAACTGTGGTTATTATGTGGAGGTTGCAAAAAGGAGAGGAATGAAGTGTAGTCCATTTCTGTGGTGGAGACGATGAGCAGTAATGGGCTTCATTGCAGGACAGAAGTTTCAGGTTAGACACAAGAAAAATCTTTCCAATGCTAAGGATGGTGAAGCAGATGGGAAGTAGTGAAGTCTGCATCACACGAAGGCTTTGGGAAGAGTTCACACAAACCTCTGTCCGGGAGTGGCAGGTAGAGATGAACCGACGGCAGGGCAGAGAAGGGATGAGATGTCTCCCTTAGACATCATGGTCTTACAATGCCTGCTGACAATGAGTGTGCAGGAGCACCAAGAAAATCCTCCCCAAACTAAGCAGAAAGCAGGCTTTTAAATCAGACTTGTTTTCTTATCATTACATACCGGGTCAGACTCATACACTTTTCACACGAGAACCTCGTGTGTGGGCTCTGGGAACACACGTCTAAAACATGGGCAGGAATGGTACGAACTGCACAGACTCTCATGTGAGCAGGAGAAAGCTGGGATAGCATTAAAAATGTGCTGTTCTGTGTAATTTATCAAGGCTGTATCAGAGATAAGATAATACAGTTTATCTTCCACAAAGTCTTTGATGCCCAGGCCTTTCAGAAAGCTTTAGCAAGAACATAAAGCTTCGGGATGGAGTCTGCAAGCTGGAGTCTCGGTAACACCCATGGCCTCCCACTGCATGAATTCCCAGTTCTGCAGTGCAGATAGGAGATGCTGCGATCCCTTTACCTGACGATTGAACAGTGAGTGTTGAGAAAGAATATCTGAGATTCAAACACCTTTGTTTAAGAAGATACTTTGCATCAGCAAGTGATTACCCCACCATTTATTGCATGTGGCCGGTGGACCACCCACAGGTGAATTCAGGAGTTGGTAGGGTCTCACCCTATCACTTCCTACAAAGAAAAGAACCAGCCACCCCATGAAAATAAATGCATAAATAAGTCATGGTGAAAGCTCAAGAAAAGAAAAGAGCTGAACAGGTGAGACGTGACACTACAGGAGAAGCAAAATACAACAAGGGGATTAGGGCTTTTCAAAAAGCTTGAAAATGTTCAGATTATAATTATTTATCCTCTTTTCCGCCTAAACAGCTGTAGCAGTCACCAGGACTCTGCACTCTTGCTAACGGGATTGGAGTGCAGAGGTGGTTCCTGCATGGCTATTCAAAAGACCAGTCATAACATGGGTAAATTTTCATTAAATAAAACCCTATCTTCCCAAAGAGCAAAATGGGCAGATGCTGCTACAGACCAGCTCAAACTTTCCTATGGACAAAAGTCAGACAAAGAGGTCGTTTGCTTTCAAGTGCAGGGTGGGCAAATGGGATGAAGACATGTATATAGATGCGGGAGGCTAGAAACACAGAAAAATGGAGAAAACAGGTATGTGTTTAGAATACTGCGTTTTTTAAAGGGACAGCTGCTCAAAGCTACGGGCAGCACGACAGGGCTCTGTGCGAGCACATTTCACCCGAGGAGGTCTGGACTGCTGAAGCTGCAGCGGAGCAGCACCTGTCTGGACTCCCGGCACAATGCAGGAGAAACAGTTCCCTAAAGAAGGGATCCCCATACACGTGCTGAGTAAGAAGCCATCTAAACTGAAATACAGGAGAAAAACGTGGAGCTGAAACCTCTAGCAAACAAGGGTGCTTGAAGTTGTATCTAGGTAGACTAGATAACTTGGGGACAGGGAGGGAAGAGGTGGAGGGAAAGAGAGCAAGGTGCATTTACAACAATTTGTGCTTCTGTTATCCATCCATGGCTGGGGAGGCACGGACTCCAGTTTGGGAGCTGAGGCTCTGCCTTACCTGAAACAGAGACATTTCTGGGGGAGTGTGACCCCTCCAGGGGTATGGCCGGGGTATGTGTCAGGAGCTTTTCAAACAGTGCTGACTCCATAGTTTTGGGGGTCTTGGAGGGATCTTGGAACCTATAATGTCAGGTTCTTGCATGAAACCAAGGGGATGTATGAAAGCAAGTGTACAAGATGCCAGATCTGTCCAAAAAACGACAGAGAAAGGACGTAGACCAAGTACTTCAAAATTCAGTAGCAAGAGGCCTACTACCATGCGTGTGCTAGGAAGAATGAAATTTTGTGAACAAACTAAGATTTGGGTTTCACCCAAGTGATACAGGGTATGTGGGGAATAATTAAATTATGAAACAGGAAAGGACAGTAAACCCACATGCTTGCTTCGTTTAGTTCCATAAAAATTTTTTGCTCAAATCCTCCTTCTTGGTTCTTCTTCACTTCGTATATTCTGCTACATTTATTTGTGAAGAGTCTATAAGAATATTACTAATAGTGACTGCCATATAACAAATATATTCTTTGGAGTTGGTTCAATGATTTTATATTGTCTCTTGAGTTCAGAAGTTTTTACAAAAGCGTGATTGTTATTCTTTTCTTCAGAAAGAAAATCTAGCTACAGATTTAATTGAGACAGTGCTCTTTGCAAGCCTGCACTACTAAGTAAGGGTACAGCTGCTGGTGGGGTAAGATGTACAAAAAATGTACAAATGAAAACTTGGAGCATTATTTACAACAGATGTGGTAACGGTAGCTGTTTAAAATCAGTATAAAGAATAAATAGAAGGACAAGTAGTGAGAGCTTGGATCAATCACAATTCCACCCCCCTGTCCCCCCAGTTTCTGCTCATTATCAAGCAGCCAAATACCATATATACCTTTCTGTCGGACTAAAGGTGACCCTTTAAACAGGTTTCTTGTTGCTATGTTTACATATACTTTCACAAGATAAAGTACTGCAGTAAAAAAGGCATATTGTCCTAAATGCACTATATAGATTGAAATGCCTCTGTTTGTGTATAAGTGGTGAAAATAAATCAGAGTAATATCTAGACAAAGCTACACTTTGATATATGAAGAATCCTCATGGCTACATGTTTATAGTATGATGAAGTCTAGAATGCCAGCCAAGAAAAATGCATTTTGCAGGTGGGCCTAAATCTTTACGCAGTTGTGATTTTTAACTAACCTGTCTGTTTCCATCATGGGGTGGCTTCATGACCATAAATACAGAAACGCACTGACAATGTAAGTCATCCCTTAAAAACCAGTTTTTCTAAGTGGCACAGACAGTTAAAAAAGGCTTTACTTACCCCAGACAAGGACAATGTATCTCAGTGGAATGAAATAGAGGATGATGGTGAACACGGAGAGGGCAACAATTGCCAGCCAGCTCAGGAATGGGACAGTCCAGTTGAATGTACTAAAAGAAAAATTAACAACGGTCAGAACTGTGGTGACCCAACAGAGCCAGTAAAGGAACAAATAATGGGCAGGCCAGGGGGAGAAGTGCCGGTTTCCATCAGTGACAACAAACTGAAACTAGGAATGAATGCATGGATGCTGGACATCAGGGCGAGCTTGGGCTTGGACCCAGTCCCAGCGGCAATGAAGGGAGGTCCTGGCTTCGCCCACTCGCCGGCTGCGTGCCACCTCTCCCAAGCAGCCGCGCACGCTGCCCAGAGGAAGCGTTGCTCGGAAATGTCGGTGCCCACCATCCGTCTCAGCTTCAGGCAAAACACACGCTTCTCCTTTCTCCCCAGGTGTACTCGCATGGGCAACCCAGATTCCCTTCTTCAGTACCAGTGCGGAGGCAGGACAGAAGAGTCAGAAGGGTACTGCTAAGGCTCTCTTTTATCTCCTCCCTGCTCTACCGTAAGGACAGAGCGAGCAGTTAAAGGCTGGGCAGGGGCCTTCCCCTCTGCCTGATGTGCGCTTGCACTCCCCGGCCCGGTGCCCCTCTGTTTTGGGGGGTACATTCAGGAAAAGGCAATTGTTTGGGTATGCAAAGCTGGAAACTCATCCCTGCACCTAAGGAGAGGGACAGAACAGTCAGTCCTGAAGACAGGGATAATGCAGCAGCAGTGGATGAAAGAAAGAAAGAGAAACAGTTTGGGTGGCCAAAAAAAAAAAGGGGGGGAGAAAAAAGGGTGGAAGGAGAAAAAAAAAGGCGGGAGTGGCATAAGATTGCAGTAAAAGCAAAGAAAAACTTTATCAAATAAAGATTATTTCGTTATGGATAAAGGAAGAGAACTTCTGGGATCCCATCAGAGTTTCAGGACATGAGCTTTCCCAAAAAAGCCCCAGATTAAAACATCCTTAATAAAGGTCCTAAACTCTACGTTGTGATAAACAACTGCTGATCACCTCGTTCTGCAGAGGTTGAGGTGTGGGCAGAGAGGAGGTGAAAGCTAACGAGTCTTGAAACAGCCGCGCTGTGACTCTCCAACCTCTGCGTGCAGGGAAGAGAAAAAGGCCAGATGGCCGATTTATATGTTCGTCCCACAGGAACGCTGGTTAAAGGGAGCTTGGCTCAACGGGATTGTTCCATGAAGGCACCACCATGTCAAAGGTGTTGCATGACATTTATCCAGAAGGAAAATGTGGCTTTGGCTCTAAATAGCCTGATGATACTCTTTCAAGTATTACCACTAGCTACATGCCCAATCAGTGTGATTACATTATTTTGGCTTCTCTGGCTGAATAATTGCAATTATCTGAATTGCTAGCCATATTTTTCATAATGAGCTCTGGCTTCCTGTGTTTATTTGTCTTCTTTTCTCCCTGGCAATTTTGACATGTCTCCAGAGTGAACATTATGTTAGTGTCACTTGGTGTAGGATCACTCCCTTCCTCCTCAGGGGACACCTGCTCTTTTCCCCTCTTCTGCATGCATTTGGGATGAACAGAAGGTTGAGGGTCTGCTCGTGTTCCTGTGACTCGGCTTTGTGCAATGGATCACAGACACGCCATGTGTGGGAACACTGGCTCCTCACTTAGCAAACCTCCTTATGTGCTGTGTTAGCACAGCATTCCCATTACAGGTTTCCCATTATAGTTTCAGGAACAAATTACAAAGATTTATAGGAAGATTCGGTCTCACTCGCTTTAGAAAATTCTGTTGCTCTCATCTGGTATATAATAGAACAAACCCTACTTCCAAAATGCACAATTAGAAAAACTTAATCATCAAGACAAGTTCTATGAACAGCCTTTTGATAAAAGACTTCTTTCAGAGAAAGACTCATTTTGCTTGTCTGGAAAACTCGTGCAATATAATGTGCTTGTGCCTGCCTCTGCTGCTGTGAACATGGCCTGCCTGGAAGTGTCCCCATGGGAATGTTTCCCAGGCTTTCCTATTAGGGACTTTGCTCTTGAACGCATAAATGGCAACCTCCTCCTCATCCCGATTCTGATATGCTTGCCATTCCTGATGGATTTGGGAAAAAAAAAAAAGGCAGAACAGCATGAGGGAGACAGTCCTCATGTTTCCTGCTTGCTGACCTCCACCCAACGGATCAATTTCCTAAAATTGACTTCCAGAAGTCAGTATTTGCTTTGGGGCCATGCCCTTTGCACAGGCTACGGCTTCCTAGGCATGGAACACCAATGCACTGCACGTGGCACCAGCAGCGGATGAGACCCGTGCCTTGTGCTCCTAGATCACACTCAGAACAAGGGAGCACATGGCTTTACCTCTCCTGTAAGATGCGCTGCTTTATAGCAAACCCTCTTGTGAAGGTTTTCTAACTCGGCGTGGCTCTGGGGTCATCCCTCTGCCTGCCCCCTCTGCCCGCAGCGGAGGGGCACTGCTCCCAGGTGCTCATCCAGCGAGGAGGAGATGCTCTCGGCTTTCCAGGGTAGAAAGCCAAGTCAATCCTGTCCCTGCTTTGCAGCTGACAGCTGGAAGACGTCTTTCTGGAACCTGTCTGATCTCAAATTATGAACCTTACACTGCTGTTCACTGACCATGCCAAAAATACAGCAAACTTCCCGGAGTAAATCTCAGAACCTCTCTTGCTTAAGGCCTGAATTTGTTGGCAATGCTTATATATCATGTATTAGGTGTTACAAATTACCAACACTCTAGAAAGAAAGGTTTTGCTAACTCACATAAATACAACACTTCTAGCAACTGAACATACGTACAACCTGAAACCCCTATGCAGCTCTGCTTATCTCCTTTATCAAAGCTGCATTTTTTATTATAACCTTTAAATAACTACTCTTAGGCTTCACAACAAGATTCTCTTTCTGGTTTACTTCAAAGTCTTAGTTCTGATTTTTTCCCCCAATTAATATATTTCTAAATTGCAAAATTAGTATGACAGGATTATCATTAAATGAGGGCCTCCACAAAGCAAAGTGAATACACATGAGTTTCAACAATGGATCATCCAAAACTGGAATCCCCTGAAGAAAAAAAAGAATAAAAGTCTAACACTTTGTACCTCAGCTTGGAAAAAAACATGAACAGTATCAGAGAGCAATCCAGCACCTGTGTCAGCACTTACTTCTTGATCCTTTCTCCGAAGGAAGCCACCTCATCAAGGATATTCTGGACACTGACACACACCTCCTGGATGGCATAAAGTCTATTCATAAATCCTTTTTTTTCACTGTCCTAAAGAAAAGAATAGGAGTAGCTGAATAAAACAATTTCTGACTGTAGGAAAAGGACCATGTATCCATCAGTTAAGTTTCAAAAGCGCATGTGTTACAGATTCATCTGAAAGTAATTGGTAAAACCTGGCAATCGGAAATTGTCTTCTTGTCCTTTAAGCGCTGCGTATTGACAGTAAGTATGTTTTAGTATATATGCTGAGCGCCACACAATTTTGTTTGCCACTGCATTAGCTTCTAAATATATATTTCAATAAGCCAGGTCTCTGGTTTATAAACATGTGGAAGGTGCCAACCTCATACGTGGTGCGCTCTTTCAAGTGCTAAGAGTCAAAAGGTGGAACAAGGGCAGTTTGTTGAAATGCTGGTTCTTGCACTGAAGATAAACATTCCTTGTGGGAGGCACTGAGCGAGAAACCAGAAACCCCTCAGCCCCTACAGGGACAATCCCCTCTGGCTCCAATATGTGTTTAAGTTGTCAGATGTACCCGTGTCCCCATCATCTATTCTACCTTTCTGCTTGGCCGGTGAGCACGCGCTTGCTTGCTCTCTCATTTTTCCTTACTAATATTCAAGTGCTGCTACGCATGAAATATATGGGAGATGTACCTCTGACTGCCTTCACAATACGATTAGTGCAGCCCATGGCTCCAAAAGCCTACAAAATGCCAGCCATGGACAAAAGATGCAGGGGAGGTGTCATTGTAGGAAGTAATTTAATTACCTCACTTACTCAGGTTTCTATACACTATTGGACTTCTATTCACAAAGCCATCAATTTACAGTAATGTAAAAGTCCAACCAGTTTCATTTTTGTTCAATTTATCAAGATTCTTTGTGCCCCTAAAAATGTGGGGTTTTTTTTCGAAAACAGAGTGACCGCTTGTCCCTCAAAAGCAGGAACCACCCTCATTAAGACGTTTTCTGGGGTCTTTGATAGATTTGCCATCAGTGAATGTTGTCCTTCTTTCTGCCAACTCGAGCAGACTTTGCCTCCTAGAAGAACCCAACAAGGTGCTGCTCGGGTACATCAACGCCCTCCATGGACCATTCCTCAACAGGGCCTCCTCCCACTCTGATGACCTCTTCTTTTTTTCCCCAAGTCTTTCCATCTCTAAACCCAGACAGGCTCCAGCATCAAATCCATGAAGAGCCAAGAGTACTCTCAAACTGCTATGTTAGATGGGATTAAAATGAAGCATCACCATGGAAAACAATGACAATTTTCTTCACTTTTCCCCAGGCTACACATAAGTCAAAAGTTTATATTCAACATTTCTAATGGATTGATGCCATGTTACCCTGTCTAGTTTGAATTTGATGAGTGTTTTCTCAAAATAAGAAATGGAAAGGAAAAGATTTCAAGATAAGCAAAATATTTGATAAAAGAACTTCAACATTTTTCCATCACAAACCACACAATGCCACAGTCTCTGTAATTGACTCCAAAGTCCAGCACCTAAGAAATTAGCATATGTTGCATTTCATTTTTCTTTTCTTCTCCTGATGCTTAATTAGCAGACAGTACATTGGTTCACTTGTTTTGTTGTCATTTTTGCTGCCTTAATAAACCAGATTAGATGAGGAAAACATCATTTAACATTTAATCATCTGAAGTTACTTCAGCGACACTGGTTCTGCAACTATGTTGTCAAGATTTCTTCTGAAGACGTGGAAGTATTTAGCTGCAGAACGCAGATTGTCTAAAAATAAACGATCATGAGACAGAGAGACAGACAGACAGACAGAGATGGCAAAACTACTTCCAGTGATTGAGTGTAATTTAAAAACTCAAACACTTCAGAGACAGCGAAACAGCCAGTTTCTCAGGCAACATGAAACAGCTTATGTTCTCAGTCAAGATTAATAATTATTTGTATCATGAAGAAATATTTTTGGTTTTTGAGGATGACCATAACCCCAACCACCAATATCAACTGCATCCAGTGCTGCACAGCAACACCGAGCTATTTGTGAAGTTATTTCCTTAATATTTATTACATTTTTGAAGCCTTGGCAATGAGAGCATTATTGTCCTCAGGTATACAGCTTCAGAGGAGGTGTAGCATATATCCAATGTGTTTCATTTGTCACCAGGAAAGAGACACCTGCTCTATTCCTTCACCTAAAACACATATTTCTAGTACTGGAGAAACATGAAAATAATCTGTTTTCTTGTATAGCAGAAGCGAACAACAAGCCACACAGAAATCACAGGTATTTTTCTGCTTTTCAAATACATATATACTTTTCCTCTTCAGTTTCATTTAACAGATTCTGCCCCTTCTGTAAAGTTATCTTGATTTATAATTAACCTGTGTAGAAAAGGATTATGCCACTGTAACAAAACCACTACCCTTTGTGACATCTCCAGAACTCAACTGGGATTATGTTCAGAGGTCCCGAGGCTGTTTTTCTTTACAAATATTTTACAAGACAAACTTGTAGCTTTTTTTTTTGAAAATACATCTGTTTTAAATCATTCCCCTAAAAAAACCCACAAAACCCCCAAAGACAGAAAGAGACAGAGAAGGAATCACTATTTCTGCCCCCCTGCACCTTCTGAGCTTAAGGAAAATTTGTTGACATACTCAGAGGCAGGAATAGACAAAACAGCACAGGAAAGAGGAGGCGGTCAGAAGGATCAGGGTTCGGCGTTCCTTAAACTAATTCCACATGCCCCACAACTATTAGCTGTTTTTTATTTCCTGCTCCAAAGATTTGTGGAGAAAATAATCTGGGCTAGGGAAAAGCTGCACTTATTTTCTTCCAGCAAGATGCTGTGTTAGCACATACAACATATGAGCCACCTTGAGCAAACCAAGGTTCTTAATAATCCATTTTTCAAACACTACTGGTATTTCCTTTCCAAAGAAAGATGGGCTGTGACTGGAATCAATTTCATCATTTGTATGGCTACAATTGCCAAGTTTCTGGAAATAATTGCCGTTTAAATAGTAGATAAAATTTATTATACAAAGCTAACAACAGCTTTATTACTATTTAATTTCCATGATTTGTTTGTTTGCAGTAGGCTTAAGGTATCTGAAAAGCAAGATGTTTGCTAGGGGATGGCTTAAAGCATAAACTGTGACAGCAAAGTCAAATTGATGTTGATAGCCTGACCTGAATTTACAAAAAGGAACGAGCACAAAGTAAAGACTGAGACCACGTCCTCCTCCTCCTTCATAGGAAATTGTAGATTACAGATTGATATACTGCTTGCCCAATAATAGTACTTAACTCTTGTATACTGATTTTCAGGCATAACCATATTTTACGTTTGGTGAAACCAAAGCAAACACAGTAAATGACTGGCTCTAGACTGCGTGGAGCTAATTCACATGAAACTTTGAATACAACCCATGTTGTCTGAGTCTCTCTATTCAGTGCGCTATGCTTCCAATCCCATGACAAAATAGGGTGATTTAGGAAAGGATTATATCTCTAACCCCAAATCTCTTTTCTCTCCAGGTTAGAGTGCGTTTACAAAACAGACATTTCAAAAGACAGGGAAAGCAGGAGAAATAAATAACCCAGACTCAAAAGTAAACTTTGATAAAGTTAATGGAATTAGGCCAGCACACAAAAAAAAGAGCTTTAAGTGAAAGGAGACACTTTTAGTACAGAGAATAAAGCTGAGAATATTTTATGGTGGATAACTGTCCTATTAATAACTCTTAAGTTGGAGAGAAAGGCATAGATCATAAAAACAAAAATGATAGGAGAGTTTCAAGAATGGAAGTAAATTTTGAATTTTTTAGGAAATGTTGTCTGGGAAGGACAGAGGCTCCAGATGGATCTTCCAAAAACACCCCTCGTTGCCCAAGCTGGTATGATAGAGCACCTCCGTACAAACCAAAGCAACTGAGACGATGCCAGACTAACTTGTGCTAGGTACAGAAAGAGGACATGAAGCCACCACTGAGAGCAAGAGTGTTCCCCTGCTATGCTGTAAGTGCTACGGTCCTGTCACTTGGCCACCAGAAGACACATGCTCTCTTCTTTGCTTGTGTCACGCTGGACTACTACACGCTTGGCCACAAAAGCATAGCCCCACCGCTATTGGTGGGGAACGCTTCTGATCACCCCTTGACCTTTAGTAACAAATCTGTAGATCTCTATCACTTGAATAGAAGAACACTACTTCCATGAGGATACCCTGCAGATTATTTCAACTAATAATTGGTCTCCAAAGCAGAGCCCATCCATAAGCCCCATGTCATCCCCCGGCACGAGTCTCTGTCACGTGCAGGGCTGCAACGCCCTGGTAGACATCCCCTCGGAGACTGACAGAGTAGACCCAGAAGTGCCGGTAGGAAATGTATTAGCCCTTTACTGGCAGGATTCATTAGTACCTCCCAGGGAGGACATGCAGGCACCAACTGTTGAATACCGTCCTATGGTCTGGCTGCTGCTCAGAAACCTGTCACTGGGGATTAATGGCCTCAGGAATTACCTTCCAGACTCTAACCTCTGCTTTCTGGGAAGGTCACTGCAAAGAGGATAGTAAGCCAACACTATTTCAGCTCTGGAGGCATTTGATCTCCTCCAGGTCTTCTGAACCCCCATCAAAAAGCTTCACATCTGGTGATGGATACATGGGTAAGTCATTATTTTATCATTTTCTCAGGGAAATGGAAGGAGGTCAGACAACCATGATGATATTGTTATATTGAAGCTGACTGTGGAAGTGCGATCATGAGGTAAAGCTGAATGGTCTACAGGACCTGGAAAGGTGCACAGGGTCACCTGAAACTGGCCTCCTCCTTTACATCTATAATGAACTGAGAGCGTCAGGTTGTTTTAACTGCTGTTCCCTCTTGAAGGCTGCCCCTTGTGGAGTGCCATAGCCAGTTGGTCTTGCCACTTCTTAAATTGAAAATGTACAGGAAGACTGTTGAAGACATTAAAACCTTTTGGTGGGACCTTAACAATTTAGAAGTTTCCACCCTTCCAGTAAGACAGCTCACAACTCTTCAGACTTTTAGTTATTTTAAATAGTAACATGCCAGGCAGACAGGTACCAGCATATGTTCTCCCCTCAGCGTCAACGAAAGAGGCGGCCTGGCTGGTACTCATACCGTCCTGAAAAGAACATCGAATCCCAGGGTTACGTCAGACAATCAGAACTGAGATTTTAAACTGTGGGCTTCACTTTTGCCCGTATTTTGTGGCACCACACCTTCAGCGACCGCATTTTTAAGACACTATCACTTGTTTACAAATGCTAAATATGTCATCTCTAAAGTCTACCTGCTAACATGGATCTTTACGTGTGCATGGAGAATAAGTCTAAAAATAATTACTCATGCCAAATGGAAGTCATGCTGAGGATTTCTAAAATATGGAGAAAATCACGTATTTATCAGAAGAGTAGGGTTTTACAGAGAAAAAAAGTATTTGTGGTTGCAATTATTAAAGAAAGAAGCAATAAAATGTTATTGCCTAGTCAGCATTCCATATTTAAAACAGCAGAAAGTAGGCACAATAGAAACCATACAAACATGTGGACGAAAACACTGAAGATTCACTGTTTATGAAGACACCATGCCTGCGAGCATGAATATTACAACAATCTGTTCTTCCTCAAACATACACTGAGAGTTGATAAAAATCATTTTGAACCTTCTGTGACTTTTTGGCACTACCACCTATATAACGAATTAGACTTTTTCATGTGTAATGAACTGCTGCAGTGTTAGAACATAAATATAAAATCAGTGAAAAAAAAAGTCAAGAGCTACAGTAATAATTCTAAGGAAAAAGATGATATTGCAAGCTTTCTACAAAGTAGGGAAATAACATTTTAATGACAATTCTTATGTAAATTCTTATGAAATGGAGATTTTTTTGCCAGTGCTTTTTATTTTCTCTTTCTCCCTACTACATTCCACAGTATTGCCCAATGTTGTTTAAATCTGTTCATTCCTGATCTCTCCTTCACTGCACATTTTAATACTGTAAAGATAACACTCCAGATAAAACACAGAAACATGGACACAATGGAGCCAGTTAATGGAGTGACATGCCATTTCACCAAAGGGCCACTGTCCTGGTTTCGGCCAGGATGGAGCTAATTTTCATCCCAGTAGCTGCTGTGTTTTGGATTTAGGATGGGATTTGGTGTGTGAAGAATGTTCATGATACACTGATGTTATTAGTAACTGTTAAGCGATAAAGGACGTTTTCCAGCTTCCCAGGTTTTGCTCATCTGCAGGTGCCAAAACCTGGGAGGGGTACAGCCAGTACAGTTGACCCAAACTGGGCAAAGGAAGTATTCCATACCATGGACGGCATGTAAGTGGAAGGTGACCAGTGAGCTGGGCTCCCTCCCTCTCTCTCTCTCAGGAATTTGGGGTTCCGAGATCACTGCTGGGGAAATTGCTGTTCCGAGATCGCTACTCAGGATCGTTCCAAGATTGCTCTCGGTTTTGCTCCATGGTCACTGTTCAGGATGGGCTGTATTGGTCATCAGGTCATTGGGCAGTGAGAAATTGTGCATCGTTCGTTTTGTATATTCTATTATCATTACATTTTATTATTATTATTACCATTATTAATATATACTTTTTTTTTTTCCTTTGCTGTCCTTAGTAAACTGTCTTTATCTCAACCCACAAGTTTCCCTTTCTTTCCAATTCTCCTCCCCATCCCATTAGGGAGGGAAGGGGGGAGTGAGCGAGCGGCTGCATGGTACTTAGCTGCCGGCTGGGGTTAAACCTTGACAGCCATCTAGTGGGAGGAAACAAAAACTTAAATTTTCCTTGCATGATACCTTTTTGGCTAATGTTAAACCTTTATGAGGAGTTCGCTTCATAAATACTCTAAGCACATATATTACTTGAAAAGGGTGGAAGCTTGTTGGCTCATGGTGATACATTCAGGGGCAAAAAGGCAACAATGCCAAATAATGCTATGCCTTTCTTGACGTTATTTTGGAAGGAAGCTTAAAGAATTAAGGCACTGTGGGGTTAAGCACTGGGGTGATGAGAATCCACCAGGTGCATTTGCTTTATGTTCAAATTTGAAAAACCTGAAATTTTTCTCTTGGCTGCCTCTTTTTCTCCCCTTCACCCTGTTCTACTATACATAAGCAAGGGAATAGAGAGTTTCTTTTACTTTATGCAAGTAACTATACTGGACCTTGACAATGATCTCTTTAATATTCTTCTTGTATCCTGTCACATTGATGTCATCTGACAGAGGCTAACACAGAAATATCAGTGTATCGCCCAGCAGTTGTTTGCAAAAGCTAATTTTGCTAGCATACAGTCCTGAGGTTCTACTAACAAACAAACTTTGACCATGATTTTATAGTTGGATTTATAAATTCCAGTGGTTTTAATAGCGTCTACCTATTTACGCTGAACGCAAACCTGCAATTAACTATGTGTTCATTAATGCAACTCTTCCAGTTCTGTGATACAAATGAGCAGGATGACAAATTTAAAAGTTAAATCTTAAAGCTCTAATAATCTTAAAAAGGTAAGGAAAGAGCCTGCCAGTTCTATTGGAAAGAGTTATTTTAAATAAGATCAGCCCTGCTATGCAAGAGCCTGGAAGGATGGTGGGGTGAAAACAAGTCATATCAGCTAGTATAAAAATTCTACGTTCAGGTGGGGGTGAGAGAACTAGAAAGAGAAAACAGAAAGGGAATGCTGAAGGATTGCAGCTAGTGAAACACCCGAATTTTCGAGATGCTTATCTAAATCACACCCCCACATTTTTGTTGTCCACTCATTACCAACAAGAGCCTCATCAAAGTAATATAGTGCTCTGTTTTGAAAGTTTAAACTAGCCACCAAATTTATCTTTCAATAAATGTCTATACAGCCATCACTGATTGATACGAAAGGGAGATTATGGGGTTCTGCTAGAGTTATAGTCATTTAAAATTTCAGTTGTAGTTCTGAAATACATTGGCATGAATGTAGCAGATGTAAAAGTTAATTTGATGTTTTAGTGTTATGTATGTAGAACATAATTTTCATTTTCTCCTTGAAAAGATTATGATAATGATAAACATGCTCTTGGGCAGAGGATAAAGACTAACCATTCAAGATCACCTCCATACCAGGCTAGGACACTATCTCTGCACCAAAATCTGCATTTAGATTTATTTTACTGTCTCTGGAAGTTTCCCAGTCCTGTGTTGACAGGATATTATGATCTTATAATTCTTATGTAAGTCATTCACCTAAACAAACAGAGATAATGATTTTACACTAATTTATCAGCCGGACCTGGCAAGCCTAAGAGATGATAGCAGCTATAATTGCTTCTGCTGCCAGAAGACCTGCATCTCCAAGGCAGGACTACAGAGGGTAACCTCAAAGTTGTCACCACCGCTATATGAACTGCCGCCACAAGAGCCAGCAAAAGGAGTCAAATACCGATCTAAAAGACGATTCAGCACTCCAGCCTGAGATTTCTATTCTAAAGTTCATACGAACTATTCTCTGGTAGTGTTCTCCTCAGGAGGAGGAGCGTGGTCTCCCTCTATCCTCCTCCTGTATCGCTACCATCAATTAGATAACTAAACTGCGTATCACTAATGACTGGTGAGAGGAGTCTTACTCCCTCCTCCCTGCCTTTGGTTACCAGGCTAAAATACCCAACTCCTTTTTCAGCAGGGGCATTGCTCTGACGTTTCTCTCTTACGCTCACAGTTATTAACAATATGTTCAGATCAAACACATACAAAAACAATTTTGTATTTCAAAATTCATGTGATTGTGCCTTGGACTGCTGATGTTTTTGGTTCACAGAAATCAAAAGGGATTTCTTCCCCTGAAATGTCCTTACCCAAACTGGCACACACAGTTTTAGTACTAAATTATCTGTGCCCAGTCAAGCAGACTGCTGAACAGAGGACTATAGAAATGGCTTTTACCATTGGTATTTGCTGCCCAGACTGTGCTCTTTTGGGACAATAAATCCAAACTTTTTGGCTGCTTTGGATTCCAGTGATTTAACTCAATGGTGAGTTGCTATGAAAAAAGGCAAATGAAACCATTTTCTTAAGGACAAGCTCAGAGAGACCTGAAAACAACAGGCGAGGTTCTCAGCGGCTGCATGTTGCTACCATATCCTGAGGTCAACAGAGCCCAGATGGTTTACACCAGCTGAAGACCAAGCCCTAAAATGGGAAACACTTGATTGCTGTCAAGTGCTCAAGGACTAGACAAAATTACTCTCTTAAGGAACCTGATCTGGAAAAGAAAAACATTAGCCCTCACGTTCAGCTAAGCCAGCAAGTGTAGGTCATCATCTGAAATATTTCATTCCAAACATGAGCCTATGGCAATGAAGATGAAAATAGTAATATGTGGGATCTGGGTGACATTCTTCGTATGAGTTGGATGTTTAAAGAAAATAATCTAGGAAGCAGTTTGGGACTGAATTCCATAGTGGTGAACAAGATGATGGTCAGTAGAACCATAAACATTCAAAACCAAATGGCATAACACCATGATCATGTCACTAGCTCTACTACTTCAGCTCAGAAGAAATCCTATGAAGTCTAAGTAACGTTCCAAAGACAATGCATACATAAATGTAGCTACAATTATTCAAGGAATCTATCAAATATTAATAAATTGAAGAAAGAAAGAGAGCCTTTCAAAAACACTCCTTTTTTACATAATTCCCCTGGATAAACGTTCAAGCTGTGCTTTTTGAAAATTACATAGTGTAGAAAAATAGTTTGGCATTTGAGGTAAAAGAATATAAAAAGCAAGAAAAGAGTGGCACCTAGAAAATATCCCTGCAAATATTCTGGGGGCAGTGTGGGTGAGGAGCGACAACTGAACCAAGAATTCTAGGGTCATTTTGGAGAAAATCCAGAGAAAAGCCTGAAAAGGCTCCACTGCTGATTTTCTCTGTATGCTTATTTCACTGAAATGAGGAAAAAAAGCCCTCCTTGTTTATTAGGAAGCACTGAAATTTTGGAAAAGATCTAAAGCTGAGCCATCTAGTGAAGATGGGGTGGGTCCATGAATATGCAAAATCACAATGAAGGGTAATTTGTAACTATGTTATTTTAATGGCTAACCACTACAATAGTCTGTTCTACATTAATTTTAAATATGCTCCAGCATGCTAATGTCTCAGAAGGAAAAAAGCACTTATTTATGCTGGACCACAGTAAATTATACTCTGACTGAAAACTTTGTGAGAGGTGCTCACGTTCAGGTGCTGTACTGCAGACTACGATACCAGAAAGAAAACGAGTAGCTCAAAGGCAAATATTTACACAAATGTCTATTTGTTTTTTCAGAAAAACATCTGTAGCTAAAGTAAAAGTTTTGACTATATGTACTGTATGTACATATCTGTTACTTTACAATAAAAGGCCTTGTAGAAAAAGCTACCATCTTGTATTCAGTCACCTTAGGTGAATTTACTTCTGAGAAATGAATAATGAAATTTGCTTAGTTGAAACGATAATGAATGGAGATGCCTTAGACTGAAAAAGGAAAGAAAAGCGTTGTTAAAATTAAATACAAAATCCAGATGACTACTGTAATGTTGGAATGACAGCTGAAAAAAATAAATGGCAGGAAACACAAAAATTTGTTGTTCTTCAGGCAATATTAACTTGACCACTAAGCACTCATGACATAGGAAGTACACTGGATCACAGATGATACTATTTATACTAAATCCTGCAACTGAAGAAGAAAAAAACCAGCTGAGATACCTAATTTACATAAGATGAAAAATAGGCGTTCAATGGAATTTATCTGCTTTCCTAGAGAAACAAAGTGCTTTAACTAGTCACCATGTGACATGCATTTCCCCACTTTCCTGTTTTTTCTCATCATCTCCTAACTTGCACACTACCTGTTTAAAAACTGTAGAGTACCGAGATCCACAGATACACAAATGCTGGAGGAGGAGGGCTGGGAAACCTGCAGGGAATAATGACCCTGACAGCAAACGAACAAATCATCGCTGTTTAACAATTCAGAGTGGATATTGGGCATTAGGCAAATGAATGAATGGGACAGACTCTAGAGTGAGCGAAAGGAGCATCCAACAGCATTTAGCTTGAGAAGCTGCAGAAGGAGCTGGCATTCAACCCATGACGCACCCCAGTTGGAAGTGCACCCGTTTGAACAGGGAGTTATTTCCAGGAGAGAAACAGGAAATTGTAAAGAGAACTGGAGAGCATCTCTCCCTTCCTAAATCCCTGATTCTTTCCTGACATTTTCACAAATGCCAGAGACCCATGGAGGATGACATCAGCTCCAAAGGCTTGCGGGACCAGCTGTCCACAGATGCACGAACACTGCACACCTCCTGTTTCTCCAACTCCACCACGGCCATCTAACTGAGGGTGCTGCACAGTGCACGATCTCTAACAAGGTGCACTCTGTCTAGAATAACCTATTTTATTCCCACAGGCCTTTTCAGCAGAGAAGACAAATTAGGCCTCCATACTAAAAAAAACCCCCAAACTTGTTTCTTCCAGAACTTTAAACTCATTGTTTGTTTTAGTGACACTCAGGAAAGCAACAACGACCAGCCACAGTGCAAGAATTCAATGACAGTTCTCTTCTTCAGCTTTCAGCAAACAGTCTTTGTATTATTTATTGTTTAGTAAATAAAGTTTAAATGCTTTTCAGCCTTGGTTGCAAACTCAGTACCCATTTGCAGTCCAACAACAGCAGGGAATAAAGCTGCCATCGTAAAATGTCTTTTTTCTCCCGTGTGCCTGCTTTCCATAGATTTCATTATTTCTCCTGGATCTGCACACATTGTCATATCTAGGGCACAGCAATGCTAAGTAAACAGGGAGAAGGGCTGTGAAATTTTTATCATCATTGAAACAACTGGCTGGGAGGGTATACCGTATTCAACCTTTTTCCAAAGAAAACACGGAGGAGAGCAGGTGCCATTCCTCTAGAAGAAGAGCTGTGCTATTCCAGCCTGACAGTTTGAGATTAAGCACACAAACACTTGAGGTATTTAGACTTTGTGGCACAACAGTTTGCAAAGAGACTGCAATAAGCAACTGTGCTGGATTAAACCGGCTTTCTGTAAAGGGCCAGATTGGTGTGACATTTAGGAATACCCAGACTGTACCACGGGTCTTTGCTATTAAACACATGGAAGGACGGCCCATGCGAGGCACTGGGTGGACATATGCCTGTACAGGAACAGAGCGGTCAAGAGCAGACACCCACAGACATGAGCAGGTTGAGGTCAGATACTTCACCTTCCTAGAGTACTTCTCAAGCTTTGAGAGAGTCGTCGTTCAGGAGGTTCCACAGCTGCTTGTTCCTCAGCTCAATGGCTTTTTCTTCCATGAGTTCGTCCACGCTCATGTTGGACCTACGTAAGCTTCAAGCACCCACACCACTGTCAGTGGTTCAACTGTTTCCCCCCTGGTTCCTTCAGAGCTTTCAGGCAAATACTATCCAGTCCTGACAATATGTTATTGTTCATTTTGTGGATTTTTTCTACAACTTCTTTTACCAACACTTGATCTGAAGCAGATCCTCTGTCACAACCCCCGTGGAAACCTCCCCAAGCTCTTCCACAGTGAATACACATGCAAGAAATTAGGAGTACGGCTTGAATTCAAGGCTCTCAGGTAGTTTGTTTTTAAAAGTTCCTAGTACCATGCACAGAACTTTTAAAATTATTTATGAAAAATTTCTTGAAACTTTTTAGAATTTAAAACTTGTCAAATCAATACTGGGAAAGCAAATGATATTTTACATTGTGCTTAAAAGAAATCTTTTAGACTTTTCCTAAAAGAAAAACGATATTAAAGTAACTAAGCAAGGAGAAAGAGGTAAAAGAGCAGATATGTTTCAAAAGATTAATAGTACACTATCATAAAATTTGATACTAGAGCTGATGTTTAATATATTTATTAATCTAGATCAAAAAGAAGGAAGATTGAGATGCCAAGTTTATAGGTGACAGAATTACTTAAGGACTTGATGTCAAATTTCTGAGGAATATAACAAAGTTAGATGAATTACTATCACTAGTGGTTTAACTTTACCTAGCACCATTATATAACCTGATAAGATCATTTCAGCTGAACTACTGAATTCAAGTTAAAAAATAAAAATAAAAAAGCAGATCCAGAAAAAATGCAGACACGAGCTATTGAAATAATGAAAATTGTGCGAGGAAAAATAAGGCAATGAGCAACACAAAGTGCTAGGACATTTTAATTTACACAGAAGATGAATGAACATAATCAAGATATCAAAATAATGAATGGTTTAGAGAAAGTAAATTGAGACTCTTAATTACTCTCATAAGGCGACAGAGAGAAATGTTCCATGAACTTGAAAGGCAGCAGAGGTAAAACTGATAAAAGTAAATTCTTTTTTCCATACAATGCAAAACTCACTGGCGGAACTCGCTGCCAAAACAGCATCAATATGAAGAGCTTAATAAAACTAATAGCAGAATTAAGCACATACACCATCATTTTCCTGTGAAATTATCAAAATAGTGGGTAGAACAACTATCCATCATTTCAGGCAAAAATATGACACAGTTAAAATCTTTTGTGGAACTCAAACAAGAGTTTGAGTCAGAAAAGAGAGCAGAAGTTACTACGAAAATTAAGTGTATAAAATACACACGTGAGCTGAAACCTTTCCTGTTTATTATTTGAGATACTTCCATCTTTGTTAAATCATGTCAGAGCAGTAGTAGAACAAGAAATCAGTAGAGAGAATCATGGAACTGCTGATACTGTGGCCGAGAAAAAAGTACTGAGAAGTACACTCCACTGCTTGCTAAAAAGGATTGCACAGATACGCACAAAAAAAGTGTCTCCTGTTTTTTCACCTCAGCCATATAGTGAAAATAAACTTCCAATAAACTTTCTGAACAAACAGGGTCACGTTAGTTTTTTCCAGCTACAGCACTGATTTCTTCTAGAAGGAAAAATACTTGCAAATTCTACTTTTGGCTAAGCATTCCCATCCCAGATGAATAAATGGTTAATTTTATTGTGTTTTTTCTGGTTATGGAGACTGGGGCTAAGAGAATGCATGGCATGCCCGCGGTTGTAACATTAGTCACTGACACCAATACTTATGTCCTAACAGCTATTTTATGTTTCCTTCTGTTGAACTCTGCCAATCCACGCTTTGAAATAGATTCATTTTTATTACACGGTTGTACGATAGCATGTACGAAAACAAACATGTAAGAAGATCTCCAGTGTTCTTGGGGAGGGGGGGAAATCTGAATACCTTCAACCTGACCTCAAACTGAAAATCACCCGAGAACCTCCGCTTTACATACAAAAACACAGCAGTGTTTTTCTTTGAGATTGCTTACTTTTTATTCATATGATAGAAGAGCTTGGAAATCAGCTACTACCTGTCAGTGCCTCAAAACTTTGTATGAATTTCTTCCTCCTCCTGAGGTATTGAGCTCCACTCTCACGGAGAAGCCGGCACTCCTGAGCGCACAGCTCCCGCACGGCATCCTGCTGCGCTGCCTCGGCCCTGAAATCTCATTCCCTTTGTATTGACTTTAGTGCTTTTGATTCCTGTGCAGCGGAAAATATTAATGTATGCAGTGGCAAATATTAATATAGTGCTACAGGGGAGAGAAAGGGAGGGGATTCACTAACAAGGCTTACTCAAAAACAGGGGAGCGTAGAAGTGTGTAGCGTGCAAAGCATTTCCCTCCAGTACCTGGAAGCACCTGGGAGATACCTCTGTTGTGTTATGGTAATGCAAAGGGAATGTAAGGAAGATCCGTGGCAAATGGAGATGGCACAGCCTGACTGGTTGCCCTTCCAGGGTTGTGTTTGAGGTTGCTCCCCACCACAGGGAGATGGCTCAAGCTCTTTATTAATAGCAGGATTAACATTAATAAGTAATAATATTATTAATATTAATAATTAATGACCACCATTATTAAGACTTTTTTTGTTGTTGTTTGCACTAGAAAGGGGAGTGGGGACCTGTCAGAGCAGAGCCTGGTGGGTCCCAGCATCCCCAGAGGACGAGTCTACCTTGAAGCAGGGGGCAGAAAAACAATTAGCTGCACCAGAGAAGGTGGGTGAAGAAAGTAAAAGAGCATTAAATACTAAGTTATCAATTGCCTCTGAGCAGGCAACGTAACAAAGCAAGCCCAGTTAAACCAAAGTAAAATGGGCACTATCTCGCAGAAAAGTAGTATAAAAAGATAGCCACCTTCCTCACAGCTGGTAATCATCATTATTTTTTACATTTCATGCACAGGCTCTATTTACCCTCCTCAGCTGTTGCCATGTTGTGTCCTTAGTTGTATTTTGTGAGCTCCTAAAAGACCCTTTCAAGTATGAGGGCACCACTATGTACAGCACTGTGTCATTACATGAGTCCCAGTGTCAGAAGGGTTGAGATCCACTCAATGGCAAGACGCTATTAGAATCATAGAACCACAGAATGGTTTGGGTTGAAGGGACCTCTCAAGGCCATCCAGTCCAACGCCCTGCCATGAGCAGGGACATCCCCAACTAGATCAGGTTGCCCAGAGCCCCGTCCAGCCTGACCTGGAATGTTTCCAGGGATGGGGCATCTCCCACCTCTCTGGGCAACCTGGGCCAGGGCCTCACCACCCTCAGGGTGAAAAACTTCTGCCTTATGTCTAGTCTGAGTCTCCCCTCCTTTAGTTTAAAACCATCACCCTTGTTCTGTCACAACCGGCCCTGCTAAAAAGTCTGTCCCCATCTTTCCTATGAGCCCCTTTAGGGACTGAAAGGCCGCAATAAGGTCTCCCCGGAGCCTTCTCTTCTCCAGGCTGAACAACCCCAACTCTCTCAGCCTGTCCCCACAGCAGACGGGCTCCAGCCCTCGGATCATCTCCGTGGCCTCCTCTGGCCCCGCTCCAGCAGGTCCATGTCCTCCTTGTGCTGAGGCCCCAGCGCTGGAGGCAGCACTGCAGGGGGGTCTCCCCAGAGCGGAGCAGAGGGGCAGAATCCCCTCCCTCGCCCTGCTGCCCACGCTGCTGGGGATGCAGCCCAGGGCACGGGTGGCTTTCTGGGCTGCCAGCGCACAGTGCCGGCTCCTGTCCAGCTTTTCATCCCCCAGCACCCCAAGTCCTTCTCGGCAGGGCTGCTCTCAACCATAGGCCCAACCAGGGCTGCTTCCAACCCAAACCATTCTATGATTCTATGACTATGTTTTAATCATCTCATCCACACCACATTCAATTTTCCTTGCTGTTACTACAAATGTTACTTTCCATAAACATTTTAAAAAACTCAGCCACCATTAAAAAGTGGTTTAAATAGACATCTAAACCTGTAAAACAACAGCAATAACAAAATGCTGCAAATTATACGTAGTTTATGGTGGAGGTAATTTAGCATATCTAATCACAGTTCCAATTTTCTCCTAGAGCATAAGAGTGGGAAGAATTGTACATGGAAAAGAGGAAGGAGAAAGAAGAAAATAAAGATTTCCTAAGCACGAAAACTTTTCCAAGTCCTAACAGCAGGTAACCTGTCTCATATATCACACTTTATAAACTCATGCCAGGGCTCTGGCCACGCTTCTGCCTTCCGTCCTTACATGCTTTGTTAAGATACAACTCTGAATAAAGATATTGATAGTGCCCAGAAGAAATATATAGTGTCTGGGTGGTATCGACACCTCCGAAGGGAAAGAACAACACTACACGTGTCGAGGTAGTGGAGCAGTGCTGGAGTGCTCCCCGTCCTTGACTAACCCCTCTCAAGATAAATGACGGAGAAAGCAAAGCAGGACATTACTAGAGCATAATTGTAAAAATATTTCTGCTGTTTAGTTTCATCCTTGAGGAAATACATCCTTTTTCACTCCCTGGAAACCACTACAGACCTCATCCTTGTAAATGACCTCATTCAAAATAAAAAAAAAAAGGAATACTGCAATAAAAGCAGGGGGCAGTATCCCACTGACTGTAGACTCTTATTTTATTTTTCAGTGTCTTTTTAAAAGGTAATATTATATTTTCTGAATGTTTTTCACATTCAGATTGTGAAAACTAATTCCTCCAATGCTCTTCACCTTCCTGGGAAGCTGACTGGAGGTACAGAAACCATCGTGGGTGGCCAAGTCCTGACACTGATTTTGGGGACCATTTTTATCAAAAATAATCATCACATGCTTTGAAACAGAAGCACAGATTTATATAATAATTCTAATAGTGGTGACTGGGATTGGAAATATGTGCAGTAAATCCCATGATCTGCAAATAGTTTAAGGCTTTTAGATACAAAAGTACATTTTACAATGGGCAGCACACACAGAATATGTGGCGCTCACTGACGTCAAGGGTCCCAAGGGTTCGTCATGAAGTCCTCTGAGTTCCTCCGTCTGAGTACAGGAACAAATCCACGTTTGACCGCTTCGGTCTTCAAGCCTGTTCTATCATTTACAGAGAACAACAGATTAAAACAATAGCAACTGTCACGACTGATCCCCTCTTCAGCTTTAAAAATGGAAGTATAACACACTTCTACCTTTCAGCATTTTTGTATTTTGCCATGACTTTTGAATAATAAATGCCAGTAAGGCAGTAAGATTATTAGATAATTTCCTTAATAGTCTAAGCATAACTTCCAAGTATCCCCCTGAAATAGTCTTTAGAAATGTAGTGTGTTTTCTGTACAACTGGTATTTTTGCCTGTTGTCCGTTGATGAAAACGTTTTTAAAGGATGTCCAAAATCAGGTAATTTTAAACAATTAATTTTATTTCCCTCCTCATGCAGCAGGGATACATTGTTTCCTTGACTTTTTCATTGGTAAAGCAGAAATCCCTTCCTATTCCCCTTATGCCCTTCAGCTGATGAATTTGTCCCCTTTTTGCTATCTGTACCTCCTTCCCTAAAAAGTCTTAATTGGCTTTGTGGTCCAGTTTGGTCAAATTCTTTTTATCTATTTTCAAGACAATTTTGTTTTAACCTTGGATCTTCAAGCAATCTGTTGTGAAACTACAGAGACTGGGTGCTTCTGGTCCTCCTTTCCACCCAAACCATTTGTGAACAGAGCACTCAGGGTTTCTAAACTTCACTGTGTTTTGTGGGGCAAAACCCCCAAACCCCTTGTGTAATGAATTGTATTAACTTGGCCACAAATTGCAAGTTGCTGTGTGCTTACCATTTTAGAGACATAATTCACACAAATGGTATCTCTACCTTGGAAATGCTCTAAAAACACAGAGCTCTGCAGACAATGTCCTTGTGAGTTCTCCATCCATAGTCCCCACCTACCCCAGGGAAACACGAGCATACAGCCATTTTCTTCTCTTCTCCTCTCTGCCTTCCCCGTACGTTTGCCCCTGGCTCACTCTCCCCACATTTACTCAAAGAGTTACTCCACTGTGCTGCTCCTTATCAAACAGTAATTTCCTAGAACTATTAATACTTCCGACAAATGACACCATTCGCAGACTCGCTCCCCCGGGCCTTGGCACCACGGCTTAGCCAACGCAGAGGAAATAGTTAGGGGGAGAAATGTTTAAAGGAAGGAGAAAAGACCTTTCTTTCTCAGCTCTAGTTCAGGATACATGGATAGACTGCTGAATCTTAACAATCTGAAATCACACATTAAAATGTCTCGGTATTAAAATGAGAATAAAGAAGAAAAGTCTGTAAAACATTCCTGTGCGCTTGAGTTACTTCCAGAAATACTGGTGAATGACGTGGAAGTACAATATCAAAACTGTTTCTTTTCCCCAACAAACTTTTAAGAAAATAGATATTCCAGTGTCCTAGTTAGGGACCTCAGCAGTTGGCCTCAAAACGTGAATTGAAGAGCAAAAATTTGAGGATTTGGGGATTGGTGGGAAATCAATGATTTGATCCCCAAGCCACAGAAAAGAAAAAAAAGCATCAGCAAAGGAAGTTTCCTCCACTGCTCTGACAATAAAAAATAAACAGTGCATTGTCAGGAAAAATAACTTAAAACCTCAATATATTTGATTCAAAAAAACTCTCTAGGGCTCAATAATTACTTTCTACCTTCTGTAACTACTCTGATTTGGTCATCTGGAAAAAAATCAGTCTCTGTTCTACATACGTCATCAAATCTTGTATAATGTTCTACTTTTCCTTGCATTTTAATGGTGACCTGCTTTTAAAAGCAAATGGTATTTCATCAGACTCAATAGATTATGTCTATCTGTGGTGACAGAGCTCCTTATCGGAACAGTAATTTGGAGATGTAAAACATGTTGACCTTTCCCTCTTCCAGGAGGCTCCCAAGAAGGGGTTGTGCTGTTCTTTGAGTAGATCAATAGACGCAGCCTCAAACAGCTGCATCAATAGCAAAGGGGTTTCTCACCAGATGTTTTTGGGGAGCTTCAACAGTGTGAAGTGCTGCTCTTGAATCTGCTGGCTTTTGTTTGGGGCTTTTTGGGTCTGTGGTCCGTGAACGAGCAGTGCCTGAAGGCTGGCTGGTGCCAGAGGAGAAGACAGCCCTGGTCCCAACCTGGTGTTCTCCTTTCACAGGCAGCCAGTCTGAAGAACAAGGAGTCTCCAGTGGTCTCTGCACAGCGCTGAGTTCCAGCCTCCTGGAACGGGGTGTCTCCAAAAGACCGGCATTTCACACCTTAAGGTGCCCTTTGTTGGCTCCGCGGGTTGTGCTGGAGCACGACGTTAATTACAGTCTTGATTAGAGTATTTGGAAAAGCACCTTTAGTCTTCTTTGAAAACAACTTTCAGCAAGCCATTGCAGCGCCTCTCCTTAGTTTGCAGGCATCGATTTGCAAAAGCAAACCAACACAAGGACTACGTGCAGCTGCCATTTGAACACTTTTAGTCCGCTATCAAATAAACACACAACATTTCACTAGGGAAAAAAAAATCTCGAGCGCTTTCAGGAAATGACATTTCTGAATTTATGCATTAAGACTTCAAAATTCAGCATAAAACTTTTTTAAAAAAATCACGGTGTTAGAACGCATTTTATTCTGAATCAATATATCCTGAGGAAGATCGGTGAAAAGGGTGACACAACATAAGAGCTGTTTGAAAAAATTATTTAGTAACAAACTGGCTCTTGGCCTATAACATTATATAATGTAATTTCTAATAATGCAGCTTCAAGCTTTCCTTGAACAGAGTATAAAATCTTAATTTTTAATAGACTGTCCAGAAACCACAACCATTACTACGCAAACCATTCCGCTATCAAAATGCAGGGGTGTGTATTATACTTCAGAAAAATAGCTGAGTAAACTGTTTCTCGATTGTCACTATATGCTATGTATTGATCTAAAATACTCAGGCAGCATTTGTTCTTTGAGAGTGGGAAGGAAAGCAGCCCTGGGACTTCACAGAATAGACAAGAAGATGCTTTGGTGCACACAAACATACGCACAAATTTCAAATCCCCTCAAAATTTAAAAAAAAATAATCCAACCACAAATTAGCCTCCTGCTTAGGAGCAGAGAAAGTATTCCAAAGGATTTCTAGCTACTCTTTCTCTATTGGTATTTAAATTTTTATTCAAGGAGTAATTAAAGGCCAACAAACAGCTCTTCCATACTTAATTGTAAATTATAGCTAATACGATACATTAAAGGGATAACAACGCACTGCCATTTATGCTGAAGGTAGGAGGAATTGCACCATTCTTTTGTGTAAAATACTAAAAAGCACATCTGCTGAGCAATCGATCTTAAATTACTATTTCTGATTGCAAGAAAGCTTCACATTAGCAACGGTGTTCTGACTTTTTCACACGGTTAAGGAAAAACAGAAAGCAATACTTTTTCGATAGAATGCTTTTTTCTCAGAGCTCTGTATTACCTAGATGCCATTAGATATCTGTGACACTACATAAATGAGTGGTGTCCATTTTGTTTTTCTAAACTTGTTAGCCTTCAGAACAAAAACATCTTGCTAACATAAAATCTATTTTTCCCATCCTGGACTTTGTTACTTTAGCACTTGAGCAGGCCAAGAAAAGATAAACAGGGTAAGAAAACAGGAGAAAGAAAAAGAAGAAAGAAACAATATTTAAATATTTATTAGCCATTTTTCTTATATGTTTTTTGAGGTGTATGAAAATAATCCATATACATTCCTTAGCTCAATTACTTACAAATAACTTATCTGTACAATCAAGTAAATCTGTCAGTTGTGCAAGTTTATTTTTCCATGTGCTATCTCGAGATAAGCAGGTCTGTAATATTAGATTTCCACTGACATAATTGTGCATGAATTCTGATCTGATTTAGTATTACATGGTGCAAAAGGTGACACATTTTCTTTAATATAGCCCATTAGAAAAGGAAAGGAATTGCCAGTGTATGAAATCTGAGGAGTTTGATTGAAAGACTCTGGGACTTTGGGGTCAACTCAGTGGAAAAGTAACTTGCTCAACTACCCCAGGCACTAAGCACTGTGACAAGCAAACCTAATACCCAGTGTAGTTACTCAGTTGGACAATCAATAAAAACACTGCATTATCAGACTGCTACAGCTGTATGGTAACCTATCGTATTACCTCGTCTGCTCCCAAACCAGTCAAACATGCATTTGCTGATCATGCAGATAACACAGATACCACCCCAGTCCCTAAGTCACATTTAATACTAAGCCAGAGTGCTAAAACAACCATTTATCGCTTTTCCATATGCCATAAATTCTAATTTTCGAGTCTATCTCAATTGTACACCGAAGACTGCATTCAAAGCACTACTGAGATGGCGAAGCCAATCGCTCCAAAATTAACATATGGGAGACTTAAGGTAAGCTCTGCACTTGCCTACATGAATGCTCAGTCCACATCTGCTCCCCCAGCACATCCCTGGCCAGGGCTTCGTGGCCTTGTCTTCTCCTGCCATAGATCTGGGCATCCTTCCCCACATCCCGCCTGCCCAACGCCCGATCACCCCTGCTCCCTGCGTTGCCTCTACGTTCTGTTTCTTTTTGTCTGCATCTCTTTCTGCCCGTTCCAGCTCTTGCTCCCGCAGGGTCAACTCAAGCGCTGCTCCCACAAGGCTCATGGGTGGGCATCTGTACCCTTGGTGTGCGACTCAACAGAAAAGTCACTAAATCTGCAGAAAATCCATGGCCCCCCCCCGCACTGGGTTCCAGTGCTTGACCTCTCAGGAGTCCACACCAGGCAGGAGCAGCCGTGGCAGGTCCTTGCCCCACTGGAAGGATGCTCTGCGAGGATACAGGTGTGAATTCACAAATCAGCTACTTGGCTTCCGCAAATTTCTACTGAAGGCTGGCAGGCTGCTGCCTGTTCCCGCAGCCAGACCTCCCACCAAGCCGCATAAACTGTCCAAACGGGTAGAGTTTCACAGGAATTAGGAAAGCCTCATCCTTCACATAGCAGTCACCTCTCTCTCTGGTTATTTTCAAGTCTCTCCTGGTGCAGGAGGGTAGATATCAACAAAAAGATATACTTTTT
This sequence comes from Phoenicopterus ruber ruber, assembly GCA_009819775.1. NCBI lineage: Eukaryota > Metazoa > Chordata > Aves > Phoenicopteriformes > Phoenicopteridae > Phoenicopterus > Phoenicopterus ruber. The sequence goes on from CM020246.1 coordinate 85,147,859, forward strand.
CCACACTGAAAACCAATATATTCCTTGCTGTATTTATGCTTCAAAATCTACAGAACTGTTTTAATGGAAAGTTCCCATGTTTAAAGAATCATCTCTAAGGCTGGATTGTGAGTACTGGAAAATAAGCACATTTGATATGTGGTGTACAGCTGATGCCAACAGACTCCAAAACCAAGAAGCTACAAAAAAGAAGCAGCCAAAGGCTGCTTTAACCTCTATTCCAACAGAAGGTGGGAAGAGAGAGTGCGGGATGGAGGACTGGGCAGAAGCTTTTTTTGGGAGAGATGAAGTCATCTGATCTATTGGTATTCTCATACATTTTTTCTTACCCAAAAGACATGTACACTCCAGGGCAGCGGAGGGGAAGATGCCTGGTAACAAAACTCCCGTTGGAAAGTCTCTAGGCACGTACAGATATCTGCTAGTTAGGAGCTGTGTGTCCACGAACTTCTGCTGGGATGGGTGGAACCAGTTGCCTTTCCTACGTGGAAGGGTATTCAAAGCTTTCTGAAGCAGATGATCACAGTAATTCATTTAGAGGACAAATTGCCCTAGTAAACTGTCACACCTTTGGAGTTTTTCTAGTAGTTATCAGTAAATGCATAAAATTCATATCTATGAAATGAAAAGGAAGTAGAATGAAGCTAGTTATATGCACAATTTGTCCACAAGCTTTATTTATGCCAAATTTACCTCTTTATCTGCCAGCAGATGAAACCTGAGTAGCGGCAGACTCTGCTCTCCACCACGCCGCGTTGTGTCCTTGCGGATGCTGCTGCACAATTCCAGCTTTGTAATTCCATACCACACTCCTCCAGGAGGAGCTTTGCACTTCAATTCTTTGGCGCGAGGTGCCTCTTTCATTTTGTCAGGGTTATATGTTGCCTGGATGATCTGTCCAGCAACTTCATCACTGATCCACATATCAACATTAAGTAAACAATACAAAATCTTCTACTGACACACAGAGATACTTCAAGCTGCACACAAAATATATGCACATTTTGTTTGCAAAAACTTGCAATTTATTTTCCCATATTCCTCCATCTTCCTCCATAAAGAACAGCAATGCCTGAGCAACTGTCCTGGCAAATTTTTGTAGTTGAGATTGCAATTTTTCTTACAAGCGTTTTAGTGAAGTGAAAGGCACACACCTAGCTTAAAAGGTAGATTTTCAGTTGTGCTATGCTGCAAGCCTCCGCATCAAACCTCAGCTGAAAACCCAGAGCATGACATGCCATCCATTTTGCAGAGAGCCACATTGCTGGGCATCATCTTCTCCCACAGCATCATCTCTGCCGGTCCTTCATTCTCATTCATCAAATCATAAATAGTTTGGGTGGGAAGGGACCTTTCAAGGCCATCTAGTCCAACTGCCCTGCCATAAGCAGGGACACCCTCAACTAGACCAGGTTGCTCAGTGCAGGTTGCTTCACGTACACTGTCAGCCACACGTCTGCCACCAGAGGATGGGTCCATGCAGCACTCATTCTCATGCTAGGACATCGCAACCACCATGTTTCTTCTACCAGGCTTCCAAAGTTGTGCCGTACCCACTACCATCTCTGCTTTCAGTGGGACTTAGATGAAGACTTGTGCTGTATTATGTACGGGCTCTACACTTTGCTGTGGAGCAAGTACAAAAGGCGTCTCTCTAAAACAGGTTATTTGGAAGGCCAAAGTGTGGAGCTATGAATAAACCTGAAGGCAAATACTCATGTAGTGGTGATGACATGGCTTGCTTAGAGTTGCAAGCAGTTCATGGCAGTGGCTTAAACAGAATGGAGATCTCATGATTCTGTGTGAAACTGCATTAAAAAATTCTGTTAGCAAATGAGGAATGGTCCATTCTCACCGCTTTTGAAGCCACATAACAGATGAATGCCCTTGGAGCTAAGGAGTAAACCAACCTGCATATGCAGGAAGGTTTCAAAGAGAACCCATCAGTAAAAGCTTTTGGTCGTTTCCTTCAACCCTCGTCGTTTCTCTCCCCTGAGTCACAGAGAAGACCATACATGCGTTTTTACTACACCTCGTTTTATAAAGTTACTTTTTGAGGAGCTAGGGGAAAACAAACCTTTGCTTGGACTCAAAGAATTTCAATCTGCTTGGTTATATTAAGAAATAATATTAAGGGTAGAGGAAAAATGTAGGGCAAAATTATGTCACATTCTGAAACAGCTAACATAATTAAGACATATTCTTCATTTGATTTAATAATTTATTGAATTATACTTGGATTACTTAATAAATGAAGAACATTACCCACACTATATTAGTCACAGGTGAAAAAAAACACGTACACGGATGAGTGTAATTCCTTCAACAGTTTATAGACCCACAGTTCCCCAGGGACCATCTCACACACAGCTCCTCCAGTGCCAAACTTCAGATATAAATCTCAGATTCTGATCTCACTAATACTCACTTTACTCCACTAATTTTGATAGTATTTCAGGACTGCACCGGGATGAAGCAGCCCAATCTCACTAAAACTAAACCTCTCAGAAGGCTGTCTGAGTTACCTGTTTTCAAAGGTGCACGCTTTGATCATGAAGCCCATCCAACGCCCCAGTACAGGGCAGGATGAAAACTGCTCTTTGTGGAAGCTCTTCTGCGAAGGCTCCACATGATCCAAGGTACATCCAGGCAAAAGTAACTCCATGGCCGTGACTTTGGGTGAGCCAATGATCAGAAGCATCATCAGCTGATATTCCAGTGTATGGGTTGAAGAGGTCTACACCAGCATCCCTCCTAGTATGTACAGTTTTGATAAAAACCACATGCCTGTTATCACCATTTCTGTGTGAACAAGTAAACTGAGCTGAAACCAAACTGCACTGAGAAGTCTGACGTCCGCAGCTATGTACTCCAGACTGCTCTGTTTGGTAAGTACACATAGTCTCGCTAAGCGTGTAGGGGACAGCACTTTCATATGCAGCTACCGTCTTCGCTGGAAGCTGTTCTTCGGTTTTATTTGCAGTTAGTATTTAGGTGCTATGTTCATGTAGAATTTAACGGTGGAATCAAGCTACAAGTGAACCTATGGATTTATTTGTTCTGGAATTTTCTCTTCACTCCACTCACTCCCTATTCCTTTAGTGGTTTTCCAACATTTATTTTATAGGAAATAACTGCCATTACAATCTTCTCTGTTATAGAATATAAAAATATAAGCTACATTGGAGTTGTCTTTCCTCCTCCTCATGATCAGGGCATGCTTCCGAGACAGGTTACGAACGTATCTTGGCTTGAAAACAAAGTTGGTACCTCTCAGCAGGGATGACTAAAAGCTTTAAAACATATTTTAATTTGACTCAACTATCTTTCATTATAAAAGCTTCTAGTTATCTTGAAACATAATAACATTGACTGAGAACTGCAAAGCATTTTTCAGAGAACGAAAGCCTAGAGAGAGAGTAGCCAAAGGTGAAAATGTTTTGAATATTTTGTATTAATAAAATATTGCTACCGTTAATAAAAGGTAAAATAAAATAGTGCTCATACCGTGCATCTTCCTCCACTTAAATGGGCAACAGTAGCACTGCTCGCTGGCCTGATTCTGTGGCATGCCCAGGGCTTCCCGCAAAACACTGAGCTGAAATTCTCTGTGATTGTCTGATATCTTGTCTGGAGCTTGTTCAAAGAATAAATCTATGTGAAAAGCATACCTGAACTTTTAAAATGACAAACTAAAATCTTATATACATAGATTATGCATATTGACTGCTACATTATTATAACATAACTGTGTAAAAATCCTTTTGATAGCTTGTTGATAACTTGACTTCATGTAATTTAACTGACCCTTATTTGCTAAGATACTGTGTAAGCCAGTGTTTGGAAGGGAGCCAAAGAAAAAGAGAGAGGAGAGAGAGAAATTAGATTAAACTGTAAATCTGTGGTTGGCATAGGTTTAGCAGGCAGTACAGAACATATGGAATGCAGAATCCAGTGCAATTTCTTGGAAAAACTAGTATTAAACTGAGGACAAATGGCTGAGCCAAACAACCTGCAACATCTTTTTCAGTTCCTAAATACATAATATGACAAAGCAACACAATTAGAATAGAAGTGTTCCACTGCTAAACACTGCTTTGTAACTGACATAACAAGAAGTATAGTTGTTAGTCATACTGCAGATGAAGATGAAAGTTAATATTGTCCAGCAAAAAGAAAACATCCTACACCTTAAATTAACAGTCCTGTCTACCTAAATTGCAGCACAGGGTGAAAAAAAGTTACTAAAATCCAGAACATTAGAATGAGACTAAGTAATATGGTAAGTGCAAATCTACCTTGTCAAACTCCTCTCAGTATTAAACACCACTATTAATAAAATGCATTACTTTAGCTAATTACAAACATTTCAGCATTCATCATCCTCAGTTTATTACTTCTGTAACTCTGCAATTTAGGGATGTCAAGCAACATCCCTCCACCACACGTCCCGTAACCTACATCAGTGCTTGCCCACACAGCCCTCATCAAGTAGCCAAAGAGTTGCCCTTTCACTGCGAGCAAGTGACTAATATCTAAGCCGGCTCTAAAGAAAGACACTTTTCATAATCGCCCAACAATCTGCTAAGTGAAAACATATGGATAGGCTTAGGTAAAGCCTGCCAGGGGTCTTTGCTGAATGGAAAACAGGTGCTCCGGTTCTGTGCCATGTAATACCCCATTTACCGTTAAGTCCAAAGGTTACAGGACTAATAGCTGCCTTGTGGTAATCAGGGAAAGCAAAGACACTGGCCATGGTCAAACATCTGGGACATATTTTACATACTTGCAACATATGCTTCAGTTTCAATTAAAGTGAGGCTTTGGCACATTTATTAATCTTTTTACTTCTATTGCATAAGAAGACCCATTTACCTGACTTTTCTATTATACCATATGAAAAAACAGAGAAATAATAAAAGCCAGAGGCCACTACCGGCTGGTGTTACAAAATGTGCATTTGTTTTCTTACAAAACTTCATTTCGCACATAGCTTTAAGAAAACACACACATGAGTTAAAATAATACAAACCTGCACCCTTCCATTTTGACAAGAAGAGGTTACGAGGAGCGGCAGTAGTTAACAGAGCATGTCTAGTGCAGCAGAAAGGAAAAAACACCCTACCAGCTTCTAACGACAAACAACTCGCTCCTAACCATGCGCTTACGTTTTACAGCTTAGCCAGTGCAAAATAATGCCCACCATGAAAGAGTACTGAATATACATGGTAGTCCACACATGCTTACTTTAAAAAGTGTAATTTTCTTTTCTATCCAAACAGCATATTCAATCACGAGAACTCAAAATGTTTGCAGTAATGAAAACAGTTTTGAATTTATAAAAATCAACCTAAACACCTTCTGTATAGAAAGCGCTTAAATATTCAGTAAAAGGGCTCACAGAATGCACACAGTAATGTCAGTACTCACTTTTATTCAACCTTGGTAACTAGATCTAGAAAAATGTTTGAACTCTGATGTCAATTTGAGAAAGCTGAATATTAGATCACAACACTGAAACCTAGAGTGATATTTCTAATTGGGTACGTTTTGCCCAGCATCTGCTAATCGCCAGAGAATTGGGGCGGGGGGGAGGCCTGACCCTCGCCCTCATCTTCCCTTTTAAAGGAGTTTGTTTAGCAATTTCCAAAAACCACTAAGCGGTAACTACATAGGCTGGCTTAAACTACAAGCAGTCAAGCACTATCCTTTGTAAACTAATCACAGTTATTAAAATATCCAGGAATACACACACTACTGGGATGATACTTTTGCACCAGCTCTAATAATAAAGCAGGAAAAAATGGGAGAAAATGGCTTCAAATGGATGGCAGATCGGTGTTTATCAGAAGAGAAATGATGATTCAAAGCCAGCATGTTGAGTTAAAATACAAGCTCTCCACAGCTACACGACTGACCTTTGCAATAAATCATATATTTTATTGCCAGAAGTGTATGCTCATATCATTTAGTGCTAAAAACCATCACATACGTGTTTTGTAAAAGAAGGTTTTGTTACTACAGTGTTTGCCGATTCTGAAATGATGTAGCTAACGATTTAAGTGATGTATAGAAGAATTTCACATAATAACTTTCCGTCAATTGTAAAATGTTTGAGCTGGCAATGGAATGAGGAAAATACTTTTTTTTTTATCATCTCTCAGATCTTAGGTGTTAGCTAACAGAAAAATAATCATTCAGGGGATTAACTAATCACGGTGAATTTTCTGACATTTCAAATACTGCTGCCAGCATATGAATTCTTACAGTGGTATATAACTGTACATCTCAACTAGAAACAAAGGTCAAGGGCATAAATTAAGATACACTGTTTTCGTCCTCTCGGAAAAAAAAAATTCATTGCTTTACTACAACAGAAGTGGGGGAACATCTGTGAAGGTCAAAATCGTCTGTATTTTAATTCAGAGTTCTTGTAAAATTATCTTTTTTTTCCCCTTTTCTCTTCTTTCACAAATACCACCTTCCTGGTATGAAAATACCCGCAACAACGGGGCCGTCTTCGCTGCACTCGCCTCACCAGAAAGCTGTCCTGCCAGCGCTAGCCATTGCTTCTGTGGTGCAAGGTCATTCTAATTTCTTTTCTCTGGTTTTTCCCTCTCCCTGGGGGACAACCAATCCAGGCAGTCCCATAGCTTGGCTCAATAAGATGTGGAAATGAGCTGTTATTTACTGTGGTTGCAATCCTCAACCCAACCAGCAGCCTCGGAACTGAACCGCGTTTGCTCAAATAGCTGAATGATCTGCAACAGCTTCCCGGCTTGCTGGGCCACGATGCCAACTTCAAATCAAGTGGACGTCTATGAGAATTGTGATTATTTAAATGTCATACAGAGTGCAAAACATTTCAGCCATTCTTCTACCAAGTAAGTCTTTGAAAATTATAGACGTCAATATCCCATCTTTAACCAGTGTGGAGTTGCTATTTCTACACCATTTTTCCCCTAAAGTGCAGCCCTATTTGTAATACTCAAGACAGGACAAATTTTTGTCCTTCAAAAACAGTTGTCACTGCAGTTATCTTCACAAGAGCTATCAAGTTCCAGACAGGCTGAATTATTTTTGTTCCTGGCAGAAAAAATATTTGACCCAGCTCTGGACCAAGAAAAAAAAAAAGCAGGATTTATAGTCCTCTATCCTTTCCTGCAACACACTGTAGCATTGTTAGGATGATAAACAGCTCTGTCCAATTTTCTGGACTAAAACACTTCAACTCCTTTTTTAACTGTCTGTAAAAACAGTGTCATGTCTAAATTCTCCCATCCCCAGATACCCAAGTGCTAGGAAAGATAATTACCTTGTCATCTCTGTCATCCTCTTCTTCCTCGTCCTCTAGCATGTCCTCCACTACCTGCAGACAGAAACAGTAGTAGTTGTCATGATTTAAAAAAGAAGAGTTTTGTTCTGTCAATTCTAAACCTTTTGTAGATGAAAACTTTATTAACATTTGAAATAAATGCACAGAAGGAAAATGTACAACTAGGAAAAAACACTTGACGTAGAGATTCAAATTTAGGAAACTGTTATAGCTTTAATTGACCTACATTAGGGAATTATATACTGAAAACCCTTCCTGTACAAAATGCTTGCTTGACAATTTAAGTATTTAAAAGGTAGTTCAAAATTCAATATATGGTTGTTTTAACTAAAGGAATCCTTTTTCAGCTCCACCGATGCCTATGCAGCACACACAAATGCTTGCTTTAAATTTACTGTTACCTACAGAAACCTGCAACATTTTTAATAGAATTTACAGCATTCACCAAGAGATTTTTGAAGAACACAAAGGTGGGAATAAATTCATACTAGCTTATCTCCTTGTGATCTACAACAATGATAATGCTCTATCAGCATTAGCACGGTGTTTCTTAATACAATGTGTTTCTTATACAATCTGTGCATCTAACTTCATGCACATTCATTGCTAGCTGCAGTTGCCGCATGTCTGCGTCGACATATTTTTCCATTTAAACAGTCTTTTCAGTCTAACACTATGAAATATACACATACATTCAATTCCTTCTACAAATGTTAATAATTATTAATCACGCCATGAGCATGCAATGAACCACTATTAAATCTAGTTTACAGAGAGATTAAATGACTTTCCGAAGATGGTCAGTGGCAGGTTCAGACTTAAAGCTCACAAATCCCTCTCTCATAACACTGCGATCAAGTCTTCAGCCCACCCTACGGGGAAAATTATCTGTTGGTGGAGCTGAAATAAAGTTGTACCTCCTTATAACCAGAAAATAATGTGGCTCTTTATGTCATTATTTATGTGTAAGTACTTATTAGGCTGTAAGAACAGCCATAATGAAGGTCAGCAAAGATCCACCTAGCCCAGTGTCACATTATGGATGCAAAAAGTGCATACTATGTGTTATAAAATATGCATGAAGAGGACAATAGAAGGAAAAACTTGTTGGTATGAAACATTAATACTTTGGCCTGTTTTACAGACTCACCACCAACTAAAACGATAGTTTACTTTGTTAGATAGGTGAAGCTACAGTCGGTTTTAGTGTACTTGTCATTTAAGACAACACATTAAAATCATAACTTCATAATCACCCCCCCAACACAGCTGCAAGAATATTCTCATCAAGTTCAAATCCTTGTCCAAGAACTAAAGGGACTTCAACACTATCCAAGAACCAAATTCAGGAAAGAGAACTTAAAAACGAAAAGTGTGTGTATCAGATGCCTTTCTCTGAGTTAGCTCAACCATCAAGAAGGTCCCAGTTAATCATGTTACATGGGCCCACGCAAAATGTAAACAGCACATAGATGGATTTAACATGCACGAGTAGAGCACTCTGCATACATGCAAGTCAACTGCACAGTTCAAAACATTTTCAGTTTCTGCTGCTCATCCTTGTTTGAACCCAGTCCCAAAACACCTCTAACAAGAAGCCTGGGACTTCGGAGGGGAAGGAGCCTCCAATTCTCTCTAGGCTGCTCTGCCCTGGATGTTGGAGTCAAAAGAAAAACTAGAAACACGAAGAAACAGCTAAGAGTGAGCATGTCCAAAAGCACAAGGAAGAAGCATGACCCGAGCAATTAAGGAATGATTACTTTTGAATTCTTTCCTGCCCAGAAGAACAATTTCAGCAGGAGGAGCCTGACTGACTGAGTTTTCTGCATCCTATGACCTGATGCCAGCCAGGCAGATGTATCTGTGAGTCCCCTCAGGCTGAAGAAGGAATCAAGGCTGTGCTCTAGCCACTACCCATGAAGAAGAAGCCTCCCTCACCAGTTTCTCCTCTGTCTCCCATTTAGTTCAGCTCTGCTCCATTTCTTAAAGAAACGGGATCAGAAACAGTGCCCAGAGAGTCTGGGATGGTCACACCTCGCAGCACTGAGAGAGGGAAACGTTGAGAGCTGAAATGCCCGTCAGCTCCTGCTTAGCTCGGTACACCATTTTACACATCCCATGTGGAGGTGTCTGAGAGGTCCTGTCTTCATGGACATCTCTGTGGAAGCAAAGGCATTTTCAGTTTTCCATGCACCTGCATCACCTCCTTGCTCCTCTCCTCTCCTGGTAGCTCACTGTCATCTTCCCTGGGATGTTCCAAGTGTTTGGGGGGCCGAGCCATAAACCACAGCACTGGACTGATCGAGTTCTTCAAAAAAACCCACCCTAGAACTTTTAATGCGGAGGGTTTCAGTGACCCGGTTTACTGAGCATCTCCAGAAACGCTAGCATCACCTCTACCAAGAAAATGGTGAACTAAGGAGAGAGGACGAAAACAAGCTGTTAAGGCCTGCAGCGAGATGGAAATCCTCTTAAATCAGTTTTGCCACATGCCAGAAAGTCTGTAATTACATCATTAGGTGACTAAAGCCCAAGGTCTAAGCCTGAATCTGTTGACTCAGATACTGCCTACGCCTGGAGCTGACTAAACTCACTAGGTCTCTTACTTTTCAACATTAATATTCCCCAGACACTTAAAGGTCTCTTTTATGTACATCCAGAAATTCCTTGTCTTGACAGGATTGAACAGCAGAATGCCTATCTCACATTAGCGCTAAAGTGAGCATGGAGACAATTAGTTGAATTGGAAACCTCTAAAATTGTTGCAAATGATGGCACCTCGCTGAAATCACTTGCATGAAAATACCCATTCTAAATTATCTGGATAATAATACCTCAAACTCACTTTTTTTTTTTCTTCCCCATCTAATGATCTCAAACTACTTTGCAAGCTTCTATAGAGTGGCAAAATGTTAACTTGTTCAAAGGACATAAAAAGTCCTTTGAAATCGCTTGAAGCCCAGGACTGAACCCAGATTTCCAGCTCCTCCATTCCATTTTTTAATTAAAAAGCCACTACCAGTCTATGCTCTTGTTCTAGGTTAGTCATATCATCAATTACATTGAGCTTCGGAGTACTGAATTGCCTGGAAAGGAAAACACAGTTCAATTATTGCAGCAAAATAAAATGCAGTAAAAGTGTTCCTAGGCCCAAGATGCATAAATGTTCATATACTTTAAAGTATATGAAACATAGCCCATGCTTTCACTCGTCTGGAAATTCAAAAGCAAGAGTTAAAAAAAACCCCAACCCATCAACACTCAGACAATACGGACACAATAATACAATTTCTTAAACCACCAAAACAAGTGTCTTCAGAACTTTGACACAAATTAAACCGAGGAAAGTAGATTCTTCATAATTGCATGATCTATGAAGACTCGGTACGCTGAAGCCTTACAAAAGCCATATACTGAAGTACAATCTATTTCTGCAGAACAAAGCAAGGCAGCTGAAGAGAGGTACAGCAGATCTGAGCAACAGATTTCAGCTCAACATTGTAGTAAGAATACTGTAGGAAAAAAATCCACAATGGAATTTTTTCTCCTTTGATTCTGCCTCGTTGCTATTCAAATAAAGCGCACACGTGCTGCTTTGGTTTGAAGGAACACAGTCGTTACTCGGATCTCTGTGTCAAGCATCGTACCTGGGGGAGGTACGATGGGGGCAGGGAGGAGACAGGGAAGGAGGGAGAGGAGAGAGAGGGAGGACAGGAAAAAGCATATGAAGATAAAATGAAACATTAGAGTTATTTTATTAAAAGTTCTACGGCAAAAATCTTAGATTGCCCCTAGAATACTCACTCTAAATTATGCCTTCCGATACCTTGCTTGAAATCAAGTAGTATTAATCAAACAAAGGAAGGGCACTGGGGAAATCAGAAAGATCTAATGCAAGCAGTTAAAAGTGACATGACCTTCTGTAATGTCACTTGTCACAGACTTATATGCCGCATACTGGTAGAAGGTCTTGAAAGAACCTGTTTCTTGGTACCGTCCCTTGAATGTAATACTAATACAGATGACATTTTAAAAAACACACGTAGACGGCCTCAAATACGGCGTGTCAGCTACTTCACGGCCACACAGTGAGCAGATGATGTTTAAATGTTGCAAAGTAAGATCCCCCTGTGCAAACTAGCCCTATTAAAAGCTTATTAATCAGAAGGAGCACGCAGTCCACTTCCTACGTACTGCCGTGGTTCCTGATCCGTTCCCACCCTCTTGAGGAACTCAGTCTATAGACACTGTACGATTCATAACGCATAGAGACTGGAGGAGCATCCTCTCTGCCGCACCAGCAAGGGCGCGCAGCTACGTCACGCCAGGCCACCAGAAGGAAGCACAACCACCACATTTGCACGCCGAAGAAAACCCCAGTGTCTGTGGGTAGAACGCAGTCTTCTGAGGAAGCTGATGACTACATACGACTTGCATTTATTCTAAAGATGATTTATTGACTAACAAATGGGACAGGATTTCTGAGAAAATAATTCATTTTGACTTCTAACCTCAACACCTGCAAAGTTGTTGGATTCTGGGTATCTACAAGCATGTTGAGTCAAAACCCCATGACAGAACTTTAAAATACCTCCTGGATCTAAAGACTGTGGGAAAAGGACGGGTTGAAACTTAATGCCACTTCTGATGAAAGGTCCTTCTCTCTTGCTATCAGCCTGCCCTTTCTCATACAAAACGTGCAAACCGCAAGGCACTCCATGCATTGTCTTCTGTTCTAATTTCGTTGCTGATCCAACAGAAACACCTGCACAGATGACACTTTGATGTCTTTAGTGTTAAAAATACCAGGTATCTGCTCTGCACTAATATGCAAAATAAAGAAAAAATAAAAGGAGAGGCACTACCAGATTGCAGATAACCCTGATGACTGTTACCCTAATATTATTCTTTAATGTGAAGCAGGGCCCCCCACCTCCCACTAGCACTTCTCTAGATTTGCTTGTATCTTACTTGATGTAGTTCTTCAAACACGGGGGGTTTCAAATGGAAAACAAAAGAAAACACTTTTTATGCTATATCGCATGTTACAGTGTCAAAATACCTGCAGACATTGGTATTTTCACATAAACCTATTAACATTCGTAAGACAAAAAAAGAGATAATGAGATTTGGTTCCAAATTAAACACGTTAGATGTGCAATGAATGTGATCAGAATTGTACTGCTGGGGACTTTGGATTTCCCATTAATTTGTACTGTCCCGACATAAACTGCACCGGCTGTTTGTGTGTCACTCAATTCAGCGTTTATGTGTAAATGTAATACAAAACTGTGCGGTGTGTACGGATTAAGAAGGATGCGTAAAACCACTTGGGCGCTCTCAGGCCACTTCCAAGCACTTCAAGTTGAAGCAAAGACGTCCGTTGTCAATAAGCCCGCGATAGCAGCAGTTTTGTGCTCATTTTCACAACATGACGTCTGCCTCTTTCATGGAGTTGTCAAGGAGAAACTTTACAGGAGATACAGCTTAATTAAAATGTCCACCTTTTTTATACCACATTTATAAGGAAAATAAAAATCAAATTAACAGATTCTGATTTAATAGTGTAGTATATCTGGAATACAACCGATCCTGATTTATACTATTAATGTTTTGACCTTGGGGTATTTCATCTGCGGTAATCATCAAGATAACTGAACCACTAGATGTAATAATAATTAGTGTGATAAGCTTGCCAGTAAGGTTGAATATATCGCAGTACAGAAGACAGCAGACTAAAAAGAAAAGCATTAGTTCTTTACTGCTAAAATACTTCCTGATTTTTACAGAGACCCTCAAATACAATTATTTCTTCTTACAGAATGCATTTTGTTAGCTTATTCTGGGAAGTGCTCATGTTGTAATTTAGTCTGATTCTTAATAGGAAATGAGACTTTAATATGGCTATCAGATGCCTTTTGATGCATGCTACTGATTACATGTAGTTCTGTAATGTCAACAACAGAATTTTTATTTGCTGTATAATAAATTTCTTGGCAACGTGCATGGGCAGTAAATACAGTTTATTATACAAGAACATGTAACCTTTTTCCTGTTGTCAGCTTTATATGCCCTCAATATTCAGTTGCCAGTGTAGTTAAGACTAAGTCATTTTTAACATAAAAATGGCACGAGTATTAGGCCTTTTTCTCTATATTTCTTTCAATATTTGGTTCTCATTTATTTTAGCTCTTTCCTGTATTTACACAACGCACTGCGAACTGAATATTAGGTGTTTATTTGAAGTATGTCTCCATCTAAAGGCTTCAACACGTACTGTGCACTTGAAATGTCAGATCTCTCTCAGAATGGTTCATTTTTATTTCAGCAGAACGAAAAAACCCACATTCTTTGCTTGGCTAAATATCAATGGCAAGTTTACTACGCAGCACTATTAAAAATAACACCTTCACAAAATTTTGCGAGCTAGAATTCTTGGGGAAAACCTCATGATAAACTATGTTATTAACACCACAATGGCTCAATATAGGTTTTCACTGTTATTATTACTTCTCTTCAAATAGTTCTGAGATTCTAGTAGGACCAGATACACTTCTCTTATAAAACAGTGTTTAACCAAATAATTTTAAGCTTGTGGGTGTGACACAGTCTATTGCATTCAAATTTGAAGCTGACAAGCTTTTTGGTAGAAAAAAGCTGTGTTATGTATTTTAGGTGACAATGTATATAATACACATATTATTGTAATTTCAGGTTTGGTTTTTTTTTTCCCTAGGAATTGATACATTTTGGTAAATGCACTACAACTGCAGTACAATCCCGAGGTTCTTAAATCTAAGCTGCATTAAATGTGCTAAAGTAAAAGAAAACCAAAGATGAATAAAAATCTCACATGATCATGGGAATTTTTACTATAAACTAAACTGATGTTAGGATATATAGTATTGATTATTTGTAATAGTCACTACAACCTGTCAAGTGAATCTTGTTGCCATGTAAATCCTGATGCAAATGCAAAAAAAAAAAAAAATCATTAAAACAGTCTCATAGGAAAAAAGCCTCTCTATGCGGTGAACTTCAATTTTATTTTAGATGCCCACAATATTGAAGACTATATTTGAAAAAATGTGGCAAAATTTAAATTAAAAAACCCAATTGGTTTATGTTAGAAAAAAATCCACTTTTTAAAATGCTGGAGTTATCTAGGGTGGGGTTTTAGTTTTGATATTTTGTCTTCAGGTGACCAAACGCAGTGAAAATGTTCCAATTCTGCAGTCATTTGGTTTTTGTAACTGCTACTGGGATTAGAACAGCCACGTAAAGTTTTAGGAAGGGGTTACTACATACTCTGATCCTGTATGTAAACCTCTGATGCAGGGACTATAATTGCAGTGCGGACAGTCTCTTTTAACTGTAGCCCAGATATCCACTTGCAGTATTACATTCCATTATGCTGCAGGAGAGAAACGCTTTCTGCCCAACTTATATCTTTATGTAGTGTACTGTGTGACTGTTAAATTAGTGCATAATGCACTTAAAATATTTATAGTACTAACATTTAGTTAAATAACCTTTATGTAAGATTTATGTTGATTTGTTCATTTCTCATTTAATGGCAAATTATGAAGAGCATGTTTCATAAAGATAATTCTCCATTTAAATTCAGCAGGCCATTAAATATTAAAATTATGTTTCTGATGCAATCTAGAGCAAATTTGTCCAGCTTCAGCGATTATTTGCACTCATAAAAATTAGACTTGATTAATAAAATTTAAATGCTTGATTAAGCTGACATTTTCATGTTTCTTTTCTGATTTATTAAAAAAAACCCCCTGTCCCGTAGTGGGGGACTATAGCGTATTTTTCCTCCCTGACGATATGGATTGTACAGACAGCTGCATGGAGGCAGCAGTGGCTCTCAGCAGACTACTTGATATTCAGGCACGCGTTGCTGGGGGTCTTTGTGCTCCGATAGCACCCACACCGAACGCACGACGACCTGTTTGCAAAAACCTTTCTGACTGATTTTGTTGATGATAACAAATGGAGAGCAAGTTTGCGACTCTGATGCATTGGGCAAAAGTAAGGCCGGCTGCATGTTCTAAGAAGAGCTCGTGGACTTCGCTGCACCGTCCAGAGTGATGTGCTATGGCCGTCTGGCTGCGGCAGGAACAGGGTGACAGCCGCTTTCTATTTTGAGGCGCAGAGGAGAGCGTAAGTCTAGTTAGCGGTTAGCAAATACAAGGTAAAATCCTTTCTGCATAATGTTGAAAGTCATTCTATAAAAATAACTGTGTTTTCCTTACTTTTAGAGGTGTCGTAAATCAGACTGGTTTTACACACATACCGTTCTGTGCCTCACTATTCTCCCACCAGCCCTCGTGCTTTGGGGATTTTGTGGCTGCTGCTCTTGCTATCACACCGGAGGCAAAACTCCTCAGGAAAGTACAGACAAAACGAAGTCAAGATGTAATTGCCAACCTGACAATGCCCTTTTGTATCATCTTGTGCAAACGACGTATTCCAGACACTGTCTAGCTAGAATACAGGGACAATGATATTTATCTTTGCCATAAATTCATAGCAAGAATTTAGTCCTCAGCTAGAAATCACTGCTGATTCCCAGGCAGAAGGGGACTGCTGGACTTGAGGCACAAAACCCCTCAGGACTGCGCAGGCAACGGACCTGAAGCACTTGCTGTTTGTCCTGTATTCATCGGCAGATGAAACCCCTTTGAAACTCTTACTAAGAACTTTACGGACTCATGCTTCCACGCTTTAAGACCACAATGTGAAGAAACACAGAAAAATCAAGTTACTACCTTGTTTATTTGCTTGGTAACTCAGTTTTCAATGTGCAGGAAAACAGGTGGTTAAAGAAGGGCACTTTGCTGGTGGGGCTGGTTTCTGTATTGAATGCACAGCAACGTGGCACTCTCTGCCCCAAACAGGGGCAGCAACAAATTCTCCAAAAGCTCTGACAGGCACTGGTGCCTTGTTCCCCAGTAAAGTGACGGGACTGTAATCAGAAAAGCTCTTGCAGCTGTGACTGAGCTGGGGTTGCACAGCCAACTCAAGCTCATCATGCTTATGACCCTTTCTTGAGGAAGAAAGAATCCAGTGAGATGCATATTTTCATAAGCATCCTTCTTCTCACTCTCCCTTTTGTTTTTCTTCATGTGGCAATTTCCAGAAGACACATTAAGACAAATAAAAAATCTGAGTATACATATCATACTGGAGGACTATATAAAAAGTACGCACAGAAACTGGTTAAAATCTCAAAATGAAAGGGTGTCTTTAACAAAAGTTATTTTTCTTCTGTTCTCAAAATGTCATCCTAAACGTGTCTAGCTCTAACTTTTAACAGAAACATCTACTCTAGAAACATAAGTCATCAAAGCCTATTTTGCAAAAAATCTCCAGTGAAATTAAAAAATGTATTGTGCCATTTTATATCACTCTTACAAGATTAATAATATGTGTATATACTCTATTATACAGATTCATAAGAATTTGTGTATGGCACATTAACTCCCAGCTGCTCACCATCATTTTCTATGCAACGACATGAGCAACTTAAAACTTCAAGAGGAAATTAGCTATTTAATATTTCCTTAAAGGCTCTAAGTATTAACTATAAATGCAGGATGTGAACTGAAGTGATTAAACCTCTTCTCCATAGGGGTATATATGGCAGAAGAACATTCACAGGTAACTCCATGCATGTGCATTGTTCTTCTATTAAATTTTAAATTGCTTGGGAAAAAAATCTAACAAATAATAGACTAAAAGGAGTAAAAGATTAATATCTTCAGTCAGAGAATCACAGAGTGGCAGAGGTTGGCAGGGACATCTTGCGATCAACCCCTCTACTCAGGCAGAGATCATCAAGTCCAACCCCCCTACTCAAGCAAGGTCACCTCTGAGCATGTTGCCCAGGACCCTGTCCAGTAAGGGCTTGAATGTCTCCATGGATGAAGACTCCACAGCCTCTCTGGGCAACCTGGTCCTGGGTGTGACCACACTCACAGTAAAAGGGCTTTCTTGTGTTCAGATGAAATTTCATGCATTTCAGTTTGAGCCCATTGATGCTGTCCTGTCACTGGCCACCACTGAGAAGTGCCCGTCTCTCTCTTCTTCTGCTCCCTTCAGGTATTTATACACATCGTCAAGATCCCCCCTGAACCTCATCTTCTCCACACAGAGCAGTCCCAGCTTGCTCAGCCTCTCCTTGTATGCCAGATGCTCCGATTCCTTCATCATCTTCCCTTTGCCGGGCTGAAGTGCAACTCCCCCTCCTCACCTTCCCAGGCAGTCCTGAATAGAGAGCCAGTGTACATCCATTGCATGATGGTTGTGAGAGCAATCCCACCACATCCCCGTGCATGCATGTAGCTGCACCCGGACACTTAACCTCCTACTGGTTCCTATGCTGTGCACACTCATGTACGGCACTTCCTGGCATGCTGGGGTCTCAGAAAGGGTGTGGGAGCCTCTTCCAGAGCAGCATTTCCTTATTTGTGGGCCTACACCTGGGGTGGGCCCCCTCTGCCCTGTCTGGTTGGTTCTGACGTCTTTCCTGTCCACCTCACCCTGCACTCTGCTTGCCAATTCAGACCATCACTTCCTCACTTGATTGTGGGTCGTCATCACCTCCCTCTCCCATCATTTCTAGTTTAATGCTCTCCTCACCAGGCTGGCTAGCCTTCTGCGAAAGATTTTGCCCCATTTGGTGAGGTGGATCTTGTCTCTTCCTAGCAGTCCTCAATCCTCAAGGAGGATCCCACAGTTGTAAAAACCAAGTGCCTGTTGTCAATAACGGCTGTGCAACTGGTTGTGGACCTGCCAGATCTGTCCACTCCTCTTCCAGCCCTTCCTCCTCAATGATAGGGTCAAGGAGAAGATGACCTGGGCTGTCTGTCTGCTACCTATGTAGTCAAGGAAGAACAAGAACTTGGAGTGTCACCAGAAGAGATCCAATGTGCCTGTTAAAGCAGTTAAGAGTTATGGCCCAACAGCTGAGAGACTGTCAGAGTTTGTCCTAATTGTGGTAGTCAGGCTTATACACAGCGAAAAAAAAAATAAATTGGTAACTATGCAAACCAGCTTTCGTTCGCAATACGACGCACTCCAACCACACAATCAACTGTTTCATCTCAGGGAAGGGGACAAGAGCAGCTGGAGAGTGGGAACATTTTTAATCACTTTGAGGGATTATCTGACCATTCTTTAAGTTAGGCAGCTCCAGCAGGCAGTCAGAACACAGCCTGAAGTAGAAAAGCAGGGAAAAAAACCCAAAGAGATTTTTTTCTGCTAACTTAATGCAGTTCTAATAACTGTGACTTTTGCTTAGAAATAGAAGTGAAAAGATCCCAGACAGCAGTGCTGCTGTTTTCTCCAAGCTATAAAGGTGAGGTTTTTTGTACAACACATTTGAAAACATCAAAATATTAAGTAGTTTCTTAAAAAGACCGAAAAGAAGCTTTAAACCCCAGCATACTTTCCGTTAGTTTGGGTATATCTAGAATTCTTTCAATTACAGCTGTGTGGGATGAACTTTTCTGTTCGTCCCTCTATTGTAAGATGTGACTTGGGGTTCCCAGAGAGTCAAGGCTGCTATGAAACAAGCCAGTCCTTTGCTCTCCCTCTATCCTTGTTCTCCCCGAGTATCCCGAGTGGTCCGTCACCGTGCCATGCTCCAACACCCCGCACCTGCCCCAGGCACGGGGCTGGCAATGCACAGGGCCAGTGGGGACGGAAAGGTGGCAGCGGTTGATAGCTCTCCTCTCCCTCAGAGGATGTGAAAAACTCTGGAAAAAAGGCAGGAAAAACAAATAAAAGCAGTAACATCCACTCAGTTCTAGTCTGTGTGTTTTGTTAGTGATGGTTCAAGATGAGAATGGCAGTTATGCTGAAAATAAATTATTTTGTGAGGTCAGATATTTACCAGTATGATTGTAAGGAAGTGCAAGTATCCTTGGAGAAAGTAGCTAGGTAAGCTTCAAGCAAAAATGTTACTGCAAAATTCAGGGGGAAGCATTAAGAATGCCATTTTAGTGATTTTTTTTTTTTCCTTGCTTAATACTGGAAGGAAATGTTTATTCTGTGATTTTTTATACCTGCCACACGACTCAATGCCAGAAGTTTATTCATTTCAGATCAATTCTGAAATCTCACAGATCCATTTAGAGAACCATCCACTAAATCAACATCTATCTACATCTGCTTACACCAACATTTAATGCAAGAGTTTGTATTTGATGAAAGCGTATCTTTCAGAAACACAACTAATCTTGATCTAAATGTATAAAAGATAGGGAATCCAATGCTTCTCTTTGAAGTTTGGGCCCGTGTTTGACAAAACCACAGTGATGATCAATTCTACAAAGAGAGTCCAGGCGAATCCATGAAAGCAATAATGCCTAATATGCTGCTTCACCTCTTTGTTGGACTTTCCAATAGACTTGTCTCCTGTTGGTAAATGCTTGGGTCTCCCCGTTGCGCCAACCTCATTGCACTTCTAATTCAAGAAAGGACTTGTGCATATAACTCATTAATTAGGAGTCAGAGTAAATGGCAAAATACTCACACGCACACTCAAACGAGCAGCGCAGGCTCCTGTTACGACAGAGTAACCCAGACCATTTGGCAGGTGAATTATTCCACAAGAAAGTAAGTTCTGAACTACTTCAAAGAAACTGATTCCCAAGAGGACACAGCAAATGACATCTTGTCTATAGAGACAGTCAAACAAGGATGAGTCAAGGCTGGTGCATCTGCCATATCTGGACAGAAACTCAGCGATCACTATTTCATTGACCTGCAGAAGAGTGCAGTCCCTAATGCTTGAATTGATGAGACTATTGATAATTGTTTTCTTGTAGGAATATTACAATGGAAACTAACTTTTCTGAGCTACTTTGGAAGGTCCCAAATTTAAGTATTTTCCATAGACATGAAACAAGTATAAAGTGCATTCCATTTTTAACTATGCTTGTCTAGTGTTAATTGAGTAAGAAAAGTTAAATATATTTATCTTTTTGTCTTATCATTAGCTTGAGGATTTCAAAGTAACTTCTAAAGACAGATGATATTCCTAAGATAAGTAGTCAATGATTTCACTGAGGCACACGAGAAATCTCTGGAGACCTGGGAACAGAAGCCAGTTCATGTGAATCTTGAAGCATTCTCTAGCCACTAGGAAACACTGCTTAATTAATTTAGTTAATATTTACACTCTGAATAGGAAAACAGAAATATTTAAATGACTCCTAATCTAATGATACTGTGCTAATGACCTGAGCTAAGGATTTGTGATATTACTGAAGATCCGCGAGTTAATTAGAAAGGCATCCAATAAGTCTGCAGATCACTTCATAGAAGACAGATGCTCACCATGACGATAACCAAGCTCAAATCATTAAAAATGAGGTCCCAACTTACTTATGATAAACCTAAACATAAAAATAGTAATTAACAGCACAGATATCAAATATTTGGGATGAACATGATTGGTTGATATAAGCTGTATAGCTTGGTCTGAAGCAATCTCAGCAAGAGGAACATTTTTAGAGCAGCATTTGGTGTCCTCAACAGAGAGCCCATCAATAGCTTCATTATTTTGTTAGAAAAGTTACATGACCCAATTAATCTTCACAGGCAGGTGGTATTTCAGAGAGAAATGAAGTGTATTGCCGCTCACAAGTGAAATCGCTCCTTTCACAAGGGATTTCAGTTACTCATAAAATCTTCAGGTTGAGAAGCTTTAAGCATTTCAGGCAGCAGGAGACTAAGGGCTGTGATTTAAGTAATGCATCTTTTAAATCTTGATCTTAGGCTTTTTGCATAGATGTAACAACCTTTGGGATTAGGGAATACCTTTATCATCCCCACCCTTGATTTTAGATGACCCTTGGAAGCATAACAGTCTTAGTGATGTAGACAAGTAATACCAGTGCCAGGACCAGGGCTGTATCAGTTCCTCTGGTCACTAATAATTACCGTTGCTAGACATTAGGGTCATGGGATCATACAGGCTGGAAGGGACCTCCAACCTCCAGCCCAAAGCAGGGCCAGCCATGAGGTCAGATCAGGTTGCTCAGAGCTTTATCCAGTCAGGTCCTGAAAACTTCCAACAGCAACTGCACAACTTTCCTGGGCAACCTCTTCCACTGCTTAACAATTCTCATGGCCAAAAAGGTTCTCCAGTCTGAACCTCTTTTGTTTCCAGCTACGCCTGTGGTCTCTTCCACCACACGTGACTGTGAAGAGTCTAGCTCCATCTTCTTGATAACCCCCTTACGGGTAGTGGAGGGCTGCTGTTCAGGTCACCCGAAGCCGCCTCTTCTCCAGGCTCTTTCAAGCCCGCTTCCCTCACCTTCTCCTAACAGGGCAAGTGCTCAAGCCCCCTCACCACCTTGGTAGCCCGCCACGGAACTCGCTCAAGTTAATCAATGTCTTTCTTGGACTGGGGTGCCCAAAACTGGACACTATTCTAGATGCAGTCTAACAAGTGCTGAGCAGAGGGGATAATGGCTTCCCTCGATCTGCTGGCTGTGCTCCTGGCAATGCAGCCCAGGGTGCTGGAGACCCTCTTTCCCGCGGGGGCACACTGCTGGCTCACGTTTACCTTGCTGTCTTCCAAGACGCCCAGGGCCAATTCAGACAGCTGCTTCCTAGGCAATCAATCCCCAGCCTGTATCATTGCAAGGTTATTCCTCCCCGAGCGAGACTTCACATTTTTCCTTCTTGAATTTCATGAGGTTCCTATTGGCTCATTTCTCCAGCCTACCTAGGTCTCTTTGACTGGCAGATCCAGGGTATCAGCTGGTCCCACACACCTGGTGTCACCCAAAAAATTGATGGGGGTGCACTCTGTCACCTCCTACATGTCATTGATAGAGACGTTAAACAGGACAGGTCCTTGAGCACTGTGGTGCTCCACTTGTTACCAACCTCCATTAACCACCGTCCTCTGAGACCAATTATCTAACCCGTTTTGGTTTTTTCCAGCCATCCCGTTATCCGTCCAGATCATAATATCCTAGACAGCACGTTGCTTTTGGGATGTGAATACTGATACAAATATCAAACTCATAAGGCTCAGCAATAAAATAAATGTAAAAACCTTAAGCTGCCTGGACAGTAGAAAATCTGCACAGCATAGGATACAACTTCAGCTTTTGATATGTACTTCTGAAAATCTGACCCATGCTTTTATTATTAATAAATGTCAGTTTTTAGTAAATGTTTGCTACTTTATGTCCCAACTACATGTATTTAATTAAACGATGGCATTAGATGAGAACAAGAAAAAAAGAAAAGGCTCATATTAAGCTCAACAAATGTAACATATTAATGATAAACTGTGAAATACAATAAAATGTGATACATTCTGAAACTGTTGACAAATTGGAATCATTTTAACCTTTAACTTCAATATGTGAAATAAAAAAATGCAACATAAGGACTTAGCCGCACAAAACCATTTTCAAAGAATTTGCATTCTCCTGACCAGTAAGTCTCTCATCTCTGCTCCCACACAAACCAAATCCTGAGGATAGTACATGTTCTCCTGTATTTTTACACAACATTTTCAACAAAACCAGACACATTTATTGGACAGCTGGAGAAAAATTAAATTGCAGGTGGGAAAATTGTCCATCGAGCATTGTGACCTGAGACATTTTCAAAAAGATGTCATATTTAAACTGAGTTACAAAATTTTATCTACTTAAAAAAAGAAAAGGACATGTATGTGCTTGAAGTAGAGAAGACTTACGGTATCATGTTGCCTGTTATCTTTCCCTGATACGATCAAGAAGTAGTTCCATGCCAGCAGCAACAACAAAGCCAGTGGTATCATGTAGAGCTCAAAGTTCCACACCACAAAAAGAAAAAGCTAGAAGACAGAGCAGGAAAAAAAGTGATTCAAATCAGCATTGCATTAAACTCTTGCGCACAGTTAAGACCAATAAATTAAAACAATTCTAAAGAAACCCACCTATCCTTAGGCAGGAAAGTTGTTTAACCACTCTGCTGACTAGCCACTTACCTGCATGAAGCAACGGCTACGCCTTCTATTGCTTTGTACCTTAATTCTTGCAAAAGGAAAATTGATGTAGTGTAGTCTAAGAGGAATGTTAATTGTTCTCTCGTAAAATAATGCTTATGTGGACAAAATAATGCCAAATAGCATAAAAATAAGACCACAATTTGAGAAAGAAAAGGTTAGTTATTTCCATGGATAAAAATTAATTTGCTGTTTGGAAGAAAGAACTCGGTCATTTAGTAGTAATGTCACACAAACAAGCAGAAGAAGTAAACATCACAACTAAATCTGAAAAAAACTTTTGCATAGAAAATTAGCAAAAAATCACACTAGAAGGTAAAAACATACAACCATTTTAATGAAAGCATAGTAAACGAGCACTGACCACAGACTCATGGAAAATGGGATTAAAAGGAATGCTGAGAAGCACCTGAGTCCACCCCTTTGCAAACTGTGATTTGCTGGAGCGTTTCCTCAGAACACCGCGCGTGCTCCACGGCGGGAGGCTCCAGAAGTGCGGCCGGGTTACATCCAGCTAGATACTGTGCCCTACTGGTGCTGGTACAAAACCATTGGTTTGCAGGGAAGAACTAAAAATATGTGGACTTAGATGGGACAAACTAAAACCATTTTTACATCTAGTTTTCCCTATGAACAAAACCCCCTTTATTTTAGCCAGCTCTAGCCATAACTTAGGTTTGTTTTCTTCTAAATACAACAAAAACCAAACATGAAAGTACTATAGCAAATCACACTATGCACTGCAGCTGGATATACACCCAGAAATCTTGCTGATATAGGCCCAGAAATCTTGCTAAGCCTTTTTCATCCGAATAGTTAAGCTTTTGAATATTTGTATTTTTAATACCTACTAAAATGAATGAAGGTGGTGTGCCACAGCACTAGCAAACCCAAAGCAGTGCCAATACCTAGGTAAACTAAAAAGGGGCTCATGTTCCCAAATCAGTCACCAAGATGTATATAAAGCCAAGTAAGAATAAAATGGGGATTTTAATAGTCTTCTGCTGGATTTTTGTTTAGAGTTACAACAAAACACTCTTATCAAATACAAGCTCCCAGAAAAAGAAAAAAAAATCTGTGTTTTAAGTAATCTCCTCTCTCAGGATCTGCTAACTTACCTCACCCCCCTACCTTCTACCACTGAATGCTATGTATATGGAAGTCCTGTGAGACGCAAGACAAACATGGTAAGTACTGAAAGAACCGAAAAAGCAGTGTGTGTGACACACATAAGAGGATACTGGCACTTCTAACAGTTAATATTTATTTGAAAGAAAATGGCCTTTTTTGGGTTGTTTAGTTTAAAAGGAAATGTTAGAAATGGTAATGAATAAGAAGCAAACAACAACAGCTCACAGAATTTGGAAGTTCTTCAATCAGCTTGCTAACTACCCTCTGAGAGCACGATCTGTGGGGATCTGATGTGGTAAATTCGATATATCCAACTTACAACAGAATTCACATCTCAAAAGAAAACCAAAAAATCCTTGCACCCTTTAACCCCAGAAACACCCTGAGTCAATGGATACATGCTGAAGGGGGCTCTGGAAGTCAGCACCCAAGTATCAGAAAAGCAAATACTAGAGATTACCTGTCGAGACATGGCAATGCATGCAGTCTTTCTTATGGTCCCATCTGAACTTTGGTTAGAAAGATGGAAAGAAAATCAAGTAATATCCAAACAATCCTCAGCTCCAGAGAAAAGAAGCCAGCAACCTAGACAGTCTCAGGAGATATGGACCTGACCAGAGACGAGCGAACACGGTCATCATGTACCCTGTCCTCCAGAACATCAATGAATTCTCATGCAAACACTCCTCACTTGAAGTTTCTAAGTGCCAAATGATTCTTAAGAGTATTAATTCCTTACAGTACTGTACTCTGTAGGCCAATAAATATTATATTAAGATATTACCTCTTTATGACTTGTATGGATATACCTTTCAAAAATGTGGCTATTACACCTGTCATCTCCTGTAGACGATTTTGCTGACCTGCCACCTGAATTTCCATCTAGTCTGGCTGAATTTTAACCAGTTCCTCCTTTCAGGCACCTGTCTCAGCCAGGCACTAGGAAAACAGGGACTGCATATTTGCAACACAAATGAGATGTGTGCGGTGCGACACCAGCACAGTGATGGCACTGCAAGTGACATGGCCTCACCGTCTTCCCCAGAAGAGAAATGCACTCACGAAACTCACAGGGGAGAAAACAAGCTGATTCCCAGTACTAGACAAAACTTTTAAGGAAACATGAGCAACCCCAAAATCTGGTGGAGAACAGCAAGAAAATCCAGGGGCGCAGTTCTTAGGCATTAAGGGTCTGATAGCTGGGGGGAGAGGGAAGAAGGGAAGTGGTATGTAGAAACCTTAACTCCATTCCAGGCATGAAGGGGAGGAAAACCTACATATCCATCCATTAAATGAGTATAGGAAAAAAAATCCAGAAAAGCTAAGGAACAAGTCTAAAAGGGCAGTTCTGGCACTTGCCCATGCCTGTAAAGCATCCAGTGGAACATGGACTGTATCTGGTACAGTCTCCTCCAAAGAAATAATGGCTCTAACTCTGTCTAAAAAAGGATCCTCATCGCTACTGAAACAAGCCAACTATTTTAAGGGAGGAGTGGGAGTCTCAAAGGTTACAGTTTAATATAGCTGCCATTTCCTACACAGAAGACTGTAAGGCAGGACTTTTTTTCTTCTCCCCCATGAGATCAAGATTTTCAGTCACAGGCATGAACTGGCCATTTACAACATCACATCAGTTGATACTCTTAGTGAGAGACACAGGCATTAAATGATCATTCAGGGAGACACATGACACTATCCCTGGTGTACAACACTTCAAAAAATAATTTAAGTTAGAATATTGAATATCCTATTCTTTTGCAAACTACAGTATATTTTAAAAAGAAATCTCATCCAAAATGATTAACACTTCCTACTGTTCAGAAAAAAAGCCTGCCCTTTCAGACTAGCAGCTGTGGATCATTAGCTTTCCAGTGATGAGATGTGTTTGATGAGTATTTTTCTTTCTAATTAAGAGATGAGATTCTCTATTTGACTCTCTCTTCAGACAGAAGTGAAGAGAAAGATTTCTGCCTATGTGGAAAGGCCATATTCTACAGAACAATTATTTCAGATTTCTTTTTATCTACCTCCACCCAATTTCATTCCACTTTTAACAGAACCCTGTTTGCACCCACAGACTTCACAGCATTAACCCCTGCATTTCCCAGCTCTTTTTATTTTTTTCCTGTTGCTTCTGTTTTGACTGCCAGCAGGGAAGAGCACGTCAAAGAAGGAGCACCCTGTGCAGGAGACACTGACCCGCACCCTCCGGTGCGGGAGCGAGCAGAGCACACGGCGAGGGAGGGCTGCCCATGCTGCTGTTGGAGAACTTTCTGATGAAAACCAGAAACCGCTCACGCCACGGAAACGCCTGGGTTCGGTGAAAGTCACAGCACCGAGAGTTAAGATGCTCCAGCTGACACGTGGGGAGCTTTCCAGAACCTGCAGCCTTGCAGCAACCTTGGTATGCGGATTACTTCGAGGCCAAAACGTAAAGGGGGCTCGACAGCAGGGCAGCCTTTCAGCCCCCCGGGCTTCTCCCGGCGGTGACGGGACAGGGAAGCCATGTGGGTGAGCCCCCGGCCAGCCCCAGCCTGGCACGGGAGCCTCTGAGGTCTGCGGTCGCAGCACGTGGAGCCGCAAGCTGCAACGCCTTGGGCAGCGCGGGGAGACACGGCCGCTCCTGCCACCGTCGCGTCGCGCAGGGCACGCCGCTCACACCGCAGCCTCCCCGTCCAGCTGTGGCCTTCTCTGATCGTCTTCACAGGGGATCCTCACAGCCCCACTTCCGCATTACCTATATCCTTGCATTACACGTGTTACCCAACTCCTGATCACCCTGGAAACGCAAAAGTTGGCTGCACGGCTTTTGGCACCATCGCAAGCAGAGCCGACGTCGGCAGCTCCAAACGCTGTGCTCTAATCACAAGATCATCCATTTACCCTTTAAGCTTAAAAGGACAATTGTGTTTCCTGAGGCTTTGTCCCTTGGATGTGATCTCAGAAGACCAGAAAGAATTAAAGATAACCCACATATCTGCATGGTACAGACCGTCTGCTAAGTGCTGCAGGTTTTAGGGCTCCAGTAAAATCCCGCATGGTGTTTATACTATGAAACACTTGAAAATACTTTTCGGCGTACCTTGGAGAGTCAGTAGCCTCTTCCTTTACAAAACTAGTCAGTTACCTCTGGCGACCACGGCTCCTCTCATCTTGTATGACACTTCTATTAAAAAAATTAAAAAGGAAGTATTTCCTTTAGCTGTATCAGATCTCAAACACACTAGTATTAATGTAAACACTTATGGGAATCCATTTCAAACGCGGTGCCCTCGTTCAGGTAAGTCTGGAAGAAATGTGCCTTTTGAACATATTCTAATGGATCCTCCAACAGTTTTTTTCAGCAGTCTTGCAATTTCACTTCCAATTACCTGAGTGCCAGGAGAAGGTGCACTCGGAAAGATCTGACTCTAACACACATTATCTGTTACTCCATTTCTTTGAATAGGCAAAAGTCAATTTGAAAATAGCAAAAGCATGGAATGCGTAAAACAAATACAGACAAAATTTCATGTCATTCCTGGCTGCGTTCTTTCCACAGATTTGCAGTGCAACCTTGGATTAACGCTGGTTCTCCTTTTTAAATGCCTGAGGTCTTGGTAGTCAGAGAAACGCTGAATAATTAGTAGCTTGATCCTATAAGAACTTTTTCTTTTACTCAGAAACAAATTTATAGGATTTCCTGCATCTTCTCTCTCTTTGCTGGAATCAGAACAGTCCAGTTCACTGTGATTTAGATTTCTACTCTCATTCTCTCTACTTATTTCATGTAGAAAAAGAAAATGGAGATACTTCCATGATAAATAGTATCTTAACAGAGTGGATTAAGTATTATTTTAAACCCAGTTTCAATGAGGCTTTTGGTGTACTGAAAAACCTACGGTAGCTCTTGTTAGAGCACTTGGGTCTCATATCTAGAAGAATACTCAGAAAAAAAAAAACCAAACCCATTTCTTACTAGGTAGGACATCTCTGGTCATGTTTTTTCCGTGTAGATAACCCATACCACAAACCCACATCTCACTTCTTCCATCTAAGCATGGTGTACTGCTAGTTATTAGAGAAACAAGTCTGGCAATTACATATGACTCACTTGATGTGCTTCAAGCCGCCCAGCTTGCTTTTGAAATGCATCCACAGCTAGACAGACTTATTTCATCTGAACAACCTTCACGATGACACTACTGTCCAATCACATCATCACGTCAGCTACCTGAGTCTTTACAAGATTGTCAGCACCAATAAAATGTTCTAGTTAAAACCTTGAAAATTTTAATTTAATTTTTATTTTCCTTACAACTTTTACCTGACGTTTCACATCATTTTCCAGAAGTGCCATGACTTTGCTTTGAGAATGCTGACAATTCCAAGAACGCGAAGCCCAGAGCACGAATGCAGCGCCACTTTAAACAGCACATGAATTACTGAGACAAAATTCACATTGCTGTAACCAGTTTCACGTAGTGAAAGTTAGGTGGAAATAAAAATGCCCCCCCCCCCATATTTACAAAATGTGGGATCTGTTGGGTCATTTTTTTCCCTTCACTTAAGAGTTTCTGAGCTGCATTATCACAGCTGCGGGGTTAGTATCCAGGTTAAAATCAGAAGGGCAAAATACGGTTCACTGAGGCCGTTCCCCTACACACAGCCTCTTGCCGTTCTCTGGGCGCTCCAACACAGATTTGTTCTCCTGCTAAAATGCAGACAAACTAAGAGAAATTGATCGTATTTTCCCTATGAGCAATAACACCTGGCGTCGAGTCACAAATGCCCAACTAGGATACGTTAGATCAAAGGCATGCCTGAGAACGGGGCTATTAGGTTCACCGAACCTCCGGCCCATTTTAATACTGCATTTTCTGAACAATAGCCAACTGTTTACCGAATGACCCATGTCTTTGTTTCAGCGACATTGCCTACAAGGCTGTTCTACACCGTAATTATTTTCCAAGTAAAAAAGTGCTTTTAATGCCTGTCCCCAGATTGATTTTGCTTTGGTTTAATATGTAACTCTTAGGTTCACCTATTCTTTTTAGCACAGTTCTGCTGAGAGAGGCAGTCACCAGCTGTAAGATTTAAGACATTTTATAAATCAAAGTGTCCAATTTTACTCTGGGTTTTTTAAAAAGATGCACTTTGGGCCTCTCCCCATTGCACATACCTCTTCCCGTCCCAAAAATCAATCCTGTCCTTCCCAATTTTAAAATTCCTTTCAAATTGGTTAACAGTTACAGAACCGCACATGCCATTTCTGTGGGAAGGGTCATACTACAAAAGGTATTTCTAAAAAGTACATTTCATGTAACTATTTACTTTTTTTTTGCACACACAGACCTATGTCACAGATCTGTGTTTATGTTCCTTTTACACAAAAATTGGGAATCTGGCAGATTTCTCCTTTGTTACAATTGCACTGCTCTGAGGGTGGGACTGTTGAAAGCGCAAATGTATGTGTCACTTTAGAAGAAAAATCTAAAGTGTTGACTTTGTGAGAAGTGTAAAATCACAACATGGATCATGCTAGATAACTACTGCTATTTATGTGTAATGGATTGCCCCCTTCCCTTCTTACAGCTTGAGCTACCGAGCAGGGGCTGACGGGCTTTGAACCTGCCTCCTGTTCCTTCCAAATTCCTGAAGACTGTAAAATTAAATTGTCCGTCAAAAGTTATTAAGCTGGGTATAGGGAAAAAATACTGGATATCTTCTTTAGGTTACTGAGAATGGCTTCACTTTACATCCACTGCAGTGCAAACAACAGATATACTCCCCAGATATATGTATGGAAGTTGTTCCAAACGCTGTGTTTTCATTTACATCCCATGCTGCGTCACATTAACTTTTTCTTCATTTGCTCCCTTATCCTCCGTCCACTTTTGCAGATGAAGGAAAATCATTCAGCATTTTAAGAAAACACTATAAAAAGTTTAATGGGGCAGAAATAGCCACCATTACCCAAACACTGGAAAATAAAAGACTTGCAGACTTACTTTTTCCAAAGAAAACTAACTCACATACTTTAAAAAGCTGAATGTGAACTACTTAAACTTCACAAATGCTTAAACTTCATGATTGGTACTACAGAAAAACTAAACAACCCCTCCTCAGCATTCATTAACAAATAACCACCACCGAAACAAATGGACCATTAGGGTATTAGGAAGCCTGGCCATTGAAAAGGTAAGCCCTTTGGGTGCAGGAAAAACTACACTTTGCCAACTGTCTGTCAGAAGTGAAAGGGACAACAATAAAATTTAAATTGTATGAATCAAGACTAAAGTCACCTGGTTAAAGGTGTATGGGCAATCTGTGATTTCCAGTGATAAAATGAAAAAATACCAATTTTTGGTTTGATAACCACGCACATGTCTGGAACAAACAGAAATACTGGATTCCATAGAAGAGCACAGACACTTCCACAAGCTGCTCTGAAGGCTCATTTCACAGACTGGAACTGTACTTCCCTTATTATATTGAAGGTACTCTGGCTTAAACTTTCACCTAGGGCTAAATCCTATAATTTTGTTTCCACAGCTATTTGGAGATAGCTGCATCAACACACTGGTGTCTCTGATGTCCTGGAGATGTCAACTGTTCACACATAGAAACTCCTTGCTGAGTCTGCCCCTTCACTCAGAGCTGAAATTAAGGTTGAATCAAGCAATCTTTCTGCTTCTTCTGTTTTTCTTTCTCTTTTCTTAAAAATATTCTGATAGGTTTTGAGTTCATTTTTTTTATTGGAAGAAGACATAGGGGCACCAAGGAATAGGATGATACAAGAATCAACAAGAGGCATGGCCACTGCTTTTCAAAATGATGAGAACATCCATTCATTACAGCACTAATACATGTAAACATTCAAATTTCTGTAGTGAATTCTTTAAAATCTTTTTTACATGTTAGGAGCGATTTTAGAAGGTGCCACTTGCCATCAAGTATCAGTTGATATCAAGTAACTTAGTCTAATGTTGGCTTATTTTAAATTTTCGAGACCGTCAGTCAACCTGAGTGAGCTTTCCAGGCTGATTTTCATACTCATGATTGATGACCTGCTTAATTTTGTTGTTCTATGATGTCTAGGGTATTGGGTGGGTATAACTGTAAAACAATGAATTAATAAAAGCCTAGGATTTGTTTGTCTTTCACTGACCAGCTTTCTTTAAGTACATACGGCCTAACCTACAAGTTGTTCACACAATGTAAGAACATGTCTTTCTACCTTTTAACGTACTGATTTGTAAATAAATTTTAATGAGTAATAATATATTTCAGCTACCTTACCACTCTTTGTAACTTCATCTCCCAGTCTGTCTTGTACTTTTCTGATTTTCTCCTTCAGTGATCTCCCCCCAAAAACTTCAGTTCTGAAAGCCTGCAGAGTTATGTGTAGCATCTCTAGCAATGTGTGCCTGTTTCTATTTGCAACTCTAATATTAATCCAGGGCTGATATTACTGACGTCTCGTTTCTCCTCTGTGGGCATCTTACAGTATTGCTCCCTTCCGCCCCAAATGATCTGTTCAAACTTACTTAGATGCCAGAGATACATGTTAGCCTGCTAGGTACATATTTTTCTTCCTATTTACCAAGCTTCTAAGCTTTCTAGTGCAGAGCAAGATTGTAGATTGTAGAAATGAGAAGTCAGCAGAGTTAGTTTAGACAGGAGAGCAAGGCAGCTCCACGTGTTTGAACAACCTGAATTTTGTAGTTATAAGATCGTCCCCAGGCTGAGGCCACTGAGACAGGCGAGAGTATTTTTAGCTCCCTCATAAGATAGTATAATTATATTCTGCAATGCTTTCTTTAAACAAAATGCAAAATAAAACTCTCCAAGTTCATTTTTAGCTGGCAGTTTTCTCTAGTAGACTACAGTATGTCCCAAGAAAGCTAGAGTATGTTCACATCCTTCTAGGTAAAAGTTAAAAAACTGCACTATAAATAAAACAATGACTTCGGATATTAGCATGAACAGTAGGAACTCGAAACATTTCGATGAGATAAATACGACAGTAGTTAGAATACAGCTCATGAAATATAAGGTATCATCTTGTACATTTCCAATTTGACTCGTTTTATTGTAAAACAGAGCATAAAGGAGTGGAAAGATGGCTATTAACAATCCCTTTACAATTTAGTGGAATCAGTCATGAGTGAATAAATACAAATAATTCAAAGAAAAACTAAGATAGTTACTACTGTATCACCACTCGGTCTTTGGCTGAGTGTACTTCTTCGTGCCTTTGCTAAACTCCTCTGCTCTGCAAAGCTCTGTTCAGATGCATTTGAGGAGTGGCACCAGATTCCTACACCGTCTCCTGCAGGAGCATCGTGGTTAACAAATGTGCCAGTCACACCTAACCGTGGCTGATGCACTTTCAGTCTAGTCAAAAGTTTCTCTCAATACCCAATTAACTGCCCCACTTAACGAGGGCAGGCACAAAGCTGACATCTCAGAGAAACCCAAGGTGCTGCACCAAGAAAAAGAATGTCAAATGTAGATGGCAAAACAAAAATTACTTCTTTTTGTTTAGAAACTACAGAAAAAAACTGTTACATTCTGGCTAGAGTTACGTAACCATTCTTACAAGGTGCTGGAAAAACAAAAAGTGAGGTGAAGGTGGAAAGAGAAGTAAAGGCGGACAACGTTCTGCAGTTCATAGCAGCAGCTGCGAGCTCTGTGGACACCAGTAAGCTAGATAGGGCATAACCCATCTAAAACAAAGAAAAAGCATACCATGAAGTTTATCATGCCATTAAACAGCCTACAGAAAATCTTTGAGATTTTGTATTTGATTTTTAACGTTCAGTATTGCCAGTTATATTGAGAAATAAGGGTTTTAATCTATAATCTGTAATGTAATTTGTCAAGACAAACAAAATCAACAAGACTTTCTTTCTTACGATCCTAAGTGAAGAACTGCTTCCTGCTGCTTTTGTTGAGGTAATGCTTCTGCAGGGAAAAGTATATTTTCATGCTATTAAAAACCAAACATGCCCTTCCAATTGTTTCTCTATAACAAATTTAATTATATTCATATTTCCACAAACTACATTAAATCATACGTAGCACGGAGAGGTGTGCCCTGGCAACTTTCCTATTGTTTTTATAGTTACTTTTTCCAGCCAGGAAATGCTGCAATCCAAGCTGTCTCCCTTTTTACAATCATCTCTCTCCATGCTGTAGTAGCTTGCAGGAAGTGCGGTTGTGCACTCCAAATATATGATGTTTCATAGAATCTACCTCACCTTTCAGCAGTTCATTGTTTCAGCAACATTACACTTCATTTATTTAGACGTCTGCCACTCCAACGTGTTTAGCTGCACTTTAACATAGAAGTGTTCCACAGCTCTAAAAAACCATTTATTGAGCCAGCAGCATCATCAATAACGTTTACTAACCAGTGAAGAACAGTACATTTTATAGATGCTCATTTCAAAGCACATCCTTAAAAGGTGAATAGGGGAATGCAGAGTATTTTATTGCTATCTACAGAACAGTGTATCATCATTCTTAATAGCCATTGCTACATTCTCAACTTTTTTGCAAAATAACGTAGCAATGAGAGCACCAGTGTCAAAACAAGGACAGATTGTGTGTGTGTGTTTCAAGATGCTACACGTACCAGGCAGAGGAGTATTCTCCTTGAAAGGACCAAACTCTGGAATTAGACATTTCACAAATTTAGGTGGTCAGAACTCAAGACTTGGAATTATAAGTATATGGTTTCTATACCTTAACAGCCTGTTCAAGTCTCAGAATCTTTCAGTCAAACCAAAACAGCTGAATATGGTATTAACAGACGCTCTCATTATTAAGTTGCCTACCGCTTCCCATTCTAAAAGATTTTTTGCAATTTTACATAAGTTCTAATGCATTTATTAATCATAAAGGGTCTTTGAAACACAAGAAGAAGTTGTCCCTAGGGCAAAAGGAGTACATTTTCTTTTCCAAACACAAAATCACTAATGCTTAGTTGATTCACACACTTGTGAAAAACCTCACTCCCCTACTCACTTTTGTGTTGCTTAGCAAGCCAAAATAATAATGCCCTTGAAAACCCAAGATGGAGATTTGACCTTGTGATTCTCATAGTTGAATCAGCTCAAGTATGTATGGTGTGGTTTTACTATATTTTTAGTAATAGACAAGAGAGCAGACTTGAGGTTTGAGCAGACATTCCTTCCGATGTCACTCCTCGTTCCCTAACTCCTCAGCACCTGACTTCCACCTAAGCTTCTGTTGACATGGGGGAGAAGGTGGCAGGGGTAGTTCCAGCTGCTTTTAAAAATCCTATAAGGTACTGGGGAACTGACCTGTCAGGTTGAAGTAGACAGACGCTTTGTGAGCAGGCCTGGGCTCTTCAGAGCTGCAGCTCAGTCTTCGCCACTTGAGGTAACGCTCCGCATTATGGCCGTGCTTGGCCACTGTCTTCACAACAGCATCTGAAAGCTGGCTAAATGTTTTGCTGATGCTCATCAAAGCTATTTGCAAGGAATTCAACTACCTGTTCTCTAGCAAAGTGTATTCCAGCAGGTATAGACCCCTCTACCCTTCTCTCGCTCACTCTCACCAGACTTCTGCCCAGCTTTGACCGATGTCCTTCCCTTATTTTCTACCTATTCCGTCTTTGCCGGACTCCCATGGGAAGGAAACTGGCTCACCCTCCGCCGCAGGGTCTCACCTTACTAACTGCACTCTCCACTTTCTCGTCTTCTCACCTCTGTTTCCAGATGGTCATGATGCTCAGCAGAACCTTCCCTCGTCCCCTCTTCCCATCCTTTCCAATGGGATGCCTTTCCCTTCCCCTCCTCCTATCCTCCCCAAAAGCCCTAGTTTCAAATCAGGATCCCTATTCCTTTGCCTTGCCTGGAGAGCAACCAGAGGAGAAAGAAAACACTGGGGATTTTTTAGCTCTTGATTCCTGCATGTGTCCTTCCTCTGCACTGGCTCTGGAGGACCATTTGCAGACGTTGGTGCTTCAGGACAGAGCACGGAGGCTGCTAGTCGGGGAAAGGCGTGTGCACCAGAAGATGGTAGCCAGTTGGACACATTTAACGTGTCTCTCACAGCACACAGGCAGGGCAGCTTTCAACAGCTGGCCAATATGCGTCTGTGCAGGCAGAAAACAACGGGCAAACACCGGCATCAGAACTTGACCCCTTTTCAGGAAGTCCTGGTTAAGTTTAAAATTAAAGGAATGCAACCCCAAAATGGTTGCAAATATTTTAAGGTGAGCCTAAACATGTAACTTTTCTAATTCAGAAACAAATAAACTGCATTACTACGTTGGCTGAATGAAAAGTTTCAACCCCAGAATTCGACAACTGACAAAGTCAAAGGCAACAGAGGAGATTACACACAGATCTTAGCTGCAGACAGCACTGCTGAAATAACCTATAATAAATATCAGGCAGAAAGAAGGAATTTGGGTGTATAACCAGAACAGGATCTGAGTTATTGGAAAAAGTCTCTATGGAGATCTGAGATAATCACAAAAGCTGTCTTCCTCATTAACGGTTTCACAGCTGCACGGTTCATCCAAAATAGAACAAACTATCAAGAGTCCCTTCTTACAGTCTCTCTTCACATCTTACAAGCATGAAACTTCTTGGGTCTTTGAAAACCCTTAGTGGAATTTAACTAGTAAAGACATATTGGTGTCTGATTCCACAGTTCCTTTTTTTTGAAATACTGGTGAGATGGAAATCACCACAGCTGGAAGATACCTGTTATGGCACCAAAAAGAACACATACCAACTAGAAAGAGAAATGAATAACCTACAAATAAAGAGATAAATACACATTACGTGCATGGATAATTTATATGTATGCACACACAGATACAACTATAGATCTACATAGCACAGTAATCCCCCCCCCCCCCCCCCCCCCCCTTTTTTTAATTCCATTTTTACACCTTTTACGCAAGTCCTTTGGGCCACACACATCATTTAGTAATACCATTGTTGGGATGAGGTTTCATTGCTCTGTGCCTCATTTGATCATTTACATCTTTGCACAGCTAAGAAATGAGACAAAGGAGAAAAGCTGTCTACTACCTTGTACTTGTTCTGCCTGGGTGAGAATGATACATAACATTTACTCTTCTTGAAAGGAAAACAACTTTAATTTTGCAGACAGGGCTGGAAAATTTTCTTTTGGTGTTACTCCTTTTGCTTTATTACAGTATCCTTTTTTCCTACATGATTTCAGAGTGCATACGACAGTATTAAAAAGTCATGGGGTTTTTGTTTTGATGCTGCATCGACCGTTAACTAGTCGGTACTTAATTTTGGAACCTTGTATGAAAACATCAAGAAAGAGACTTTACAGATACGGGTAAACACAGAAAAAATTCAAAATTCAGTGACAAACAATCGGTACTTTACCATCTTCTCTGAACATTACAGGCGTTTTATCATGCTACAGGCAACAAACCTCAGTGAAAATCCATCTGGTTGCCCTTCCATCCTGCAGTGCCTAAGTAAAAACATCCATAAACTACCTGAGTTTCTTAAAACTCTACTTAATTACTGTCCAGAACACTTTAACATCATTCTTTAAATATTTATATATATCATCCAATATGTTGTATCAAGGCCCACTGCAAGGAAGTTTTCAATACTGAGGGAATGTGAATAATTTAACACTAAAGAGTTGTCAGTACGGTATAGAAACAATGTAGAAAGCATTTTTTTTTTAATAAAACCCAAATCTTATGAAAGCATCACAGAATTTTTCACATCCTTCCAGGCTTGCTCATACTGCTTTTCTACCCGAAATCTCCCACCCGTGCTTCTCCACGCTTGCCAAGGAGCAGTACAACCTCCCGGAAACAAACCCCCATGAAGCGTACTGACCGCTATGCAGGCAGAAAAAACCTAAATAGCTGGTTTAAAAAAACCTAAATAGCTGCTAAATTAGACTTCTGGTAGCCTAAGGCCCAAGACACAACCCCACGATGGCCAGAAATAACGGAGTTTAAATCCTTACCCCGCAGCAACCGCAAGGACACACTTGCCGAAGATGTGCCATAGGAGCCACTGCTGTGCTCTCCAAGGCCTCCCCCCCACCCCAAGAAATTTGGATAACTTATTTTATTTCTGCGTTAGAGGGACAAAGACATGTTCTGACTGCAAAGCAGGCTAGGTAAGGATGAGACAGCACGCCGCGAGTGAGTTATTCACCTCACCTTCAAATCATTCACGACATGGCTATACCTCCGTGAGTCTGTACTGCCTAGAGCACTGCTTCTCAAGCTTTGGAAATGATAGGCCGTTTTAAGTTATCACATTTTCTTCCAGACTACCACACATCCTTATCATCAAACTTTTAAATACATGCTGTTTAATATGGATTTATAACCAGGAAGCACTCGCTATGGAAAGTGACTACAAATCACAGTTTGAGAACTAGTGGTGTAGCAAGTTATTATATAGCACAATAAAAGATAAAGAAAGCAACAGAAGAAATACAATCTGAAACAAAAGAGGGCATAATAATGAAGCAAAAAGGAGAAGTAACACCAATAAGTGCAAAAACATGCTGAAGCAACAGACGTTTTGGAAGGTTGTATGTACTCCTTATGTTTTAAAACTACTCAACCCGTGCAGTTACAAAAATAAAAGCCGTGTCAAAACCCCATCAGATAATTATATCACTTCCTTCATTCCTGTCACTTTATTACATACTACTCAGTGCTACTACATGGTATTCATTATCTGTAAAATAACATTAAAATTGACGAGGTATAACATGTTAATGTTGAATGAACCTCAATTATGAGATACTTTCTTTAATTTTCCCTAATATAACTTCAGAGGAGGTAGTGTCAGAAGGTAGAGAAAACCAAATTTATATACATATATTTTGCAACTACATCTATGCATAGATTTAGCTATATCTCTCCATATGAATAACAATTTTGTTTCTAAGAATAAAAAGACAGACAATTGGCTGAATTACTTCTACAGTGTATTTTTATACTTGAATATATTACTATTAGTTTTACAGAACTTCTTGAGCTCTGATGGCAATCTTTGAATACTTTAGTAGGTGGGTGTTTTTTGTTTTTCTTCTGCACACCACCACCATGAAATTGTCATTCCCACCTCAAGCAGAAAAAAAAAAGCAGAACAAGTTTTCTAATAGTACACTAAAGTAAAAAATAGTATGGTGATAATGATGGCTTTTTAAGCCCCAAAATGCAACATGAATGACGACTAACAGAAAAGAAGAGAAAAGATTTATTGAAACACAACTTTGGCATACAGGTAGACCAGGAATTCCAGAGAAAAAAAATTCTCATCTAAAGTAAAAATAGTATTTACTGCCTGTATGAATCCTCCTTCTTACAATCTCTTTAAAACCTCTTCTCCCTATTTCTGGAATCTCTGTTTCAAAATTCTTCTGAAGAGTGACTTTTGTGCTACCTAAATTTAAACATACAAGCCAGCATAACGGAATGCTGGTTTCACAGGGATCGAGGAAGAGGCACATGCCCTGTCTCCGGCCCGGGAGGAGGACGTTCCCTTTCCTCTTGCGATGCCTTTAGAACGGCGCACGCAAGTGCACACAACAGCACGCTCGGAGGAAGAGGAGAGGGACCGTGGGTACGCTGTGCTGCACATCTGCCAGCCAAGTCACTTCTTATTTCAGCGCCTATATACAAATGTTGGTGTCCAAGTGCCCATGCTGCGGCTACCGTCTTTAAAACGCAGAAAAAAATAAGTCAGCAGCTCTTCAGCTACTCCCAGCTCTTCCAAAACCTGTAGCACCAGCGAGAATTCATTTCAGTCACGAAGATTGTGACATATCTGGAGAAAGCTCTATTTGCAATTGCTGGAACATCATTTGCTCCGACTGCGCCCGCTTCAGAAATCAGAAAACAAAAGCTTATTTCCTATGCTCTTGCTTCTCGCTACCATATGAAGCCATGAAACCCCCAAATGCTGTAGAATTATTTTCAGTGTCAATTTCTTGTTTATCACATTTTCCACCCTATCTATTTTTTATTATCTGATAAGTCTCCCCGGGATCTAGCTACATCTCTGATAAAGAGCTGTTTGATGACTGCGTTCTTGACACAAGCTTTCTCACATGCATTTTATCTATATGTAAATACACAAAAAGGGCATAAAACATATTTACAAGTATAGGTGTTCCCGATATTGTATTCAAGCATGTACACAAAGTAAATGCACATATGCGCTCATATACATACAGTAATACAATGGGATTTCCATGCGGAAATGTGAAAGTTATTGTTAAAATGTCTGTCATCCATGTAAGAGAAACAGAAATGAGCTGGGCATTAAATTTGCATACAGCCCCAAGCACAGAGGTTCCTGCATGTGTAGTGTTCTCCCGTTCTTGATGATGGGCATATCTGGCAGGGAGAGTCTGTCAGGATTAGCTCAGGAAAAAACACCCCCAAGGAGATAATTTGAAGACATACTGAGAATTTGCCTCAGTACATGAAAATAAACACGAAATCCACCACAAACTATGCACACTAAAAGTTACCGCAAACACTACGCCACACACCAGGGGATAATCTATTTCAGCTAATTAACACACAGCCACACACAACACTGTGAGAAGTGGTTGCCACTTAGGATTGATTTAGGTCTTGCATTGCTTAAATAGACTTGGAAAGAAAGGGTCTATTTAAACGCTCAGACAGAGAGGAAAAAGAAGGTAAAATTAAAGTAGCTGTGAAATAAACAGGCTCAGATTCACTTGATGGCTTAGCTTTCTACTGAATAACAAGACAGCGTAAAGACGTTAGTACTTCTTTTATAATAAATACCCAACAGGTACAGTCCCCTTCTTGATTTTAATGCTGCTTTTGACAAAGTCAATACTAACACCCTCGGCTCCGAGTTACAATCAAGATTATTTTTTTACTTTATAGGTAAACCTGTGTTAATAGAGTGTATCTTTTAACAACAATACTGGCTGCTGAGGTAGAAATTGTTGTGACTTAAAATTCAGTTAAAAACGAGATAGGTATTACATTGCATGTGATTTTATGTTAAAAAAACTATATAATCAATATATGAAAACAACTTGGCCTGAAACCACCTAGTATAAGAAAATGAAGTATTTCTCTTTCCTTTTCTTCTCTTTTTCCCCAACCCAATCTTCTTTTCCTTTCAATTTTTCTTGTTATGAGAGAAAGTGTGATGCCATTTCATAACTTCTTTCTTAACAGACACACAAAGAAAATAACATAATGTCATATCAAAAGTAGGACATGAAAACACATCTCCAAATGTTCACAGCTACACACTGAAATTATTCCAAAGATCTCACACACTTCTGCACTGGCCTGCTAACTTAATTCTCGTTATTTCATGGACAGTAGGCCAGCGGCACCCTGGGGTGCATGAGGCAGAGTGTGGCCAGCAGGTCGAGGGAGGTTCTCCTCCCCCTCTGCCCTGCCCTGGTGAGGCCCCATCTGGAGTCCTGGGTCCAGCTCTGGGCTCCCCAGTTCAAGAGAGACGAGGAGCTACTGGGGAGAGCCCAGCGGAGGGTACAGAGATGCTGAGGGCCTGGAGCATCTCTCCTGTGGGGAAAGGCTGAGGGAGCTGGGGCTGTTCAGCCTGAGGAAGAGGAGACTGAGAGGGGACCTCACCAACGCTTATCAATATCTCCAGGGCGGGTGTCAAGAGGACGGGGCCAGACTCTTCTCAGTGGTGCCCAGCGCCAGGACAAGGGGCAACGGGCACAAACTGGAACACGGGAAGTTCCGCCTGAACAGGAGGAAAAACGTCTTCGCTGTGAGGTGCCCGAGCCCTGGCACAGGCTGCCCAGGGAGGGTGTGGAGTCTCCTTCTCTGGGGAGATTCCAACCCGCCTGGACGCGGCCCTGTGCAGCCTGTGCTGGGTGACCCTGCTCTGGCAGGGGCTGGGCTGGGTGGGCTCCAGAGGGCCCTGCCAACCCCTGCCAATCTGTGATTCTGTGATTCTGTGATACTACTGAAAAGTAATAAAATAGGTATGACTGAAAAAAAAAACAGCTGAAGATTGCTTACCCACCCACACAAGGCTTAAAGCAAGAACGTAAACCAAGGAAATAAGGAGGGGTCACAGAAAAGCCGAGGTGGTACCTACAGCACTTCTGGGCTGTGCTCAGCTGGGCTTGACTCCCGCAC
Source organism: Phoenicopterus ruber ruber (assembly GCA_009819775.1). NCBI lineage: Eukaryota > Metazoa > Chordata > Aves > Phoenicopteriformes > Phoenicopteridae > Phoenicopterus > Phoenicopterus ruber. The sequence goes on from CM020246.1 coordinate 85,189,520, forward strand.
ATCACATTGCTCCCGGCAGCTGCACTCTCCAGAGGCACGGCTACACTTAGAGCCAGCGACAGCCGCGTCCCCACGCACCTCCGTTTGGTTCAGCAGCCTCAGGACCTGACCCAGACACTGCCGTCCTGCCGACAGCAAGCAGAAGGAGTTTGGGCTTGTCTTCAACCCAGCAAACGTGAGAGTACCACGAGCATTTGTGGTAAAGATAGAGGGGACAAGACTACCTACTGTATGAGAATGTGAAACAAACCTAAATACTGACAATCCTCCTTAATTAAAAAGGGTATCTTCCAACATAGAAATGCAACTCTGAAATGGAAAATTAATTCCCTGTGTCCAAAATGTCAAATTTCAGAGTTCAGTAAGATGAAGCATTAAAATATACAAGCAGAGGTGCAAGTTTTGGAAAGCAATGGATAAATTATAAGCTTTCTATCACAATTAACTATCATAATTAAGTTGCGAGGCTCTGTCCCTAAGTACCGGACACCATCTAGGGTGCAGGGCCTTAACTATGCAACTTCTGATTTGGAAAAGGGATCATTTCCAGATGGCGGTGAACAACCAGCACCCAGCTAAAACCGGACTGGGGTAAAGGAGCCGGTGTTTGGGCCATGCCTCAGCAATGTGTATTCCTACTGCATTGTCCCGGTTTCCACAACTGTTACCACAGCAAGCTGGCATCTCTTACGACAGTAAGGTGACTTTGTTTTCTATTTGCTAAGCACCTCTGAAGGCCTAACAGCAACCAGCGGGAAGCCCGAGCCATTATGCTTTAGTCCAGCAAATTTAGTCCATCAGAATTTGGGCAGAGTTGATTGTCCAAGGCCGGACAGGGACCAAACTTCGATCTCCTGTTCTCATATCTGGGACCATCACCAGACAGCCACTCGGTTTCACCACCAGCTGTCTTTCACTTCATCTCCTTCTTTACGTAGTTCCTAACAGCTATTGACATTTTCTTTTGCCAGAAAAGCTGTTCCTTCATCATAAACGGGCTGAGAAAAGAATATGGGCAACAGAATGGATGATGCTTTGCCATTTGGTCAGTTACAGCGACAATGTGGGGAGAAAAGGAGAGTTTGTTGTGGGTAACCGGAACGAAGGGGAATCGTCAGTTTTCATCCCAGTAGGACGAAAAACTAAACAACTTTTTACTGGAAGGAACATTTGATCTTCCCACTAAAAGAAAAGTAACAGGAGGATGTTTCACATAATATATATAAAGAGAAGCAAGGCTTAAAACTATAAAATGCAATTTTGGAAAGGCTGTTCTTCTAATTACAGTATCATTAACCATGATTATTCTTGAGTTACCTAAAGGGTGGGGTTATTTCTGCATCTGCAAGTAGATGTTTTACTGGTACAAATGGAAATGTTGGGTAGCAAACTCATCAATTGATGGCAGAATTAATACGCCTCATTTCAGAGTGAAATGGTTGCTGTGGTGTGTGAGCAGAAGGACAAGTTATAACATGGTAGTACTGTTGATGAGTTTTCTTTTGAAGACGTCAGGTTAGTAAAAAGTTCAGTAAGTAACTGGCAAAAGATTTTAAAAATGGGAACACAAGGTATATTGACTCATCAAAACAAATAAAATAATGTTAAGGTTTCTTTGGTGGGACTCCATCTTGGCACCCCCAAGACAGATGGTAACTTCCGCACAACCACCACGGATCAAGGGGAAGTTGGATAGGAGTGGTGTAAGAAAGGTCTTTCACAGATCAGCCTGTAGCAACTTTTAAGAATTGTGAGGTTTCCAAACAACCCTGTTGTTTTTTAAATAGCTGAATATTTTACAGTAGAGGCTCTTAGTTAATAGATTTCTTGATACCGATGGGTGAAAAAAAATCTGGTGACCTTCCTTTTATGAAGGCACAAATAACCTGAAAGGGTCCAGCTATTTCAGAGAGCTGACAGCCAAAACCAGAACAGTGTTTACGTCCCACTGCAAAATACCACCACACTAAGATCAAAGATTCCAGATCACACAGAACTGGCTGTAAGCCTCTTCAGTTCTCTTCTCTTGGATCTTTATTGCACTACACTACACCTGCAAGCAACAGCATCCCAACCCTAGAACATGGAAACACCTTTCTCAGCCCGGACGATACCACGCAAATGACAAATGCACATGGCGGTGGTGACCCAACCACAGCCCTCCTGATGTCCAGAATCCAGAAAGCAGTGACTCCTGGACCCCGGCAGCACCCACCTGAACTGAATGAAAGTGCCGTTGCTAAAACACATCATCCTTTCTCCCATAAAAGAACGACGTCACTGGCAGTCTGCCCCAGCAAACTGGCCTCAATAACAAAATACCTGAAACTTGATCAAAAAATGGTGTGAGCAAGCAGAAAATCCAATACAGTTAAAATCCTGATGTAAAAGTAGCCTAATGAGAACAGAATTCGGCCTTGGGTTTTTCACATCATCCAACAAAGTAATACCAGTAATCCCCTAAAACAGTACTTCCATAATGTTTATCCGTGTCAGATTTCAAAAAGAAAAATACATTAAAAGTAGGACCACAATACTCAGTGTCTGCTACGTGAAAGCTTGTGATTGCATTCCAGTTTTTTCCTTTGAAAATTTGATCTTGTGTCTTGACAGTGACAAATCGCTGGTTCTTCACTCAGTGGACCTTCCTGATAATAGAAGATATTCTTCCCCAAGAGAAGGAATATTTCAGGTAAACACATTCACATGGACTGAGCCTGCCCTTTACTGAAAAAGAGTTTGATCTAATTGTTTGAATGTCATCATAGGACAGAACAACTTCAAATAGATTACCAGGTAAATTTTAAATGACTCCAAACATTAAAAATGCCTATTTTTCTCAAGATATTGTTCAAAATTATCTGTGAAATGCAAGTTCTACACCACTGTATTACCCCCCCCCCCCAATGACAGCTATGTAGTACTTATACTCTGAATAATGTTTAAAAAATAATTTGTTCACTTTAAAAAAGCAGGACAAAACAGGGTAGAAAAAACCAAAATTGCACTGTAGCAGTTTTAACATAAGTTTATCATGAGGTATTGTTTTATACCCTCACTTGAGAGTTTCTTTTACTTTCAGAGGAATCTACCATAGAGGCACAGAAGTGTATTTCTCTGTAATCTTTCTGCCACAGACCCCAACAGATTTCTACCTACTGCTATCTAAGTATGTAAAGTTAAAAAAGATAACATAGCATATCCTCCAGACAAGCAGTTAAATAGTTTCCTGTCATGTTTTGTGTAGCCTTATTTTCTCCACACACTGAGAACAGAAATATAGAGCACACAATATACAGAAAAAACCCTACCAGCCATGCCTGTACACGGTTTGCTTTTCCTTGCTACACAAATTGATACCTATGTATGACCTGCATACAAAGCATCTGACGTGAAGATGCGCATTGCTGTGAGGATGTAACAGGAGATTTGAAAAGTAAAATGTTATTAAAACAAGATTTTTTTTCAATGTATGGATGGAGAAGCCCCCTTCGCTCACACTGATTTTTTTTCCTTCTCCCATCTCTACGAGGATACGCTTTGGGTTGGCAGAAGCCAGTCACGATGGGGTCCTCCTCCTGGGCGTCCTGCTTCCCTCGGGGACCCGTGCGCTGGAAAACGACTCCCTTGTCTAACGAGTCACGATAGGAGCATTTGCTATGAACAACAGACGCCTTTCTAACTTGGCCATTGACACGACAAATTGAAGCAGGGCCTTCAAAAACAAGTCAGCTTTTCTTGTTAACCATGCGGCACTTGCCCAGGCAAAACAACCCATAAGAAACCCACCCTCTTCTCAGTTTTTTTAATGCTTGGGTTCCTGTAACAATCTGAAAGATGAGGAGGTTTGCATTTTACGAAAAAAACCCCCACCAGACAAAGAGTGTCTTGGTGTGTGTGGGAACTCAATCTGTGCCTCTCTCCTCCCCGACAAAAATGCCTTCTATTCTAGCGAGAAAGGGAAAGGCTGGAAACTCCCATGCTGATAGTCCTGATCTTTTTCTGCTGCTACAGTGAGTCAAAGGTTAGTTCCCTCCCACCTGCATCGCACTTTGCTGCTTCTAATACACCACCAAGCATTCAGACAATACGATTAAAAACCAGTTTGTTCATGGGAGGCTCTCTCAGACGTTCAGTGTTTCCTTCTCAAATATCCCAGTCCAGCACACCGACAAAATCATTAACTTCTACGTTAACAAGAGCTTTGTAAGATTTTTTTTTTTTTAACCCTGCTTGCCAGATCTTAGTAAAATTAAATAAATCTTAGCAAAATAGAGTAAGCGTCAACAGTTTTATTCAGCATACTGTGATCATGGGTACGGGTGATAACTAGATCTTCTTTGGTATGACCTCTTAGGAAAAAATAATAAACCCAGAGACATTCTGCATTAAGTGACAGAAGAGCAACTCCGACGGAAAATAAACTGTCATTTTAAGAGATGGTACGCTATCGCTGGCTTCTGGGAATGGAAGCAGTGATATTATGAAGCATATAGTGAGGCAAAAAAAAAAAAAAGTTAAACTGTAAAGATAATTTGCAGAACAATTTTCTATCTGAACAGCTCTGGATTTAAAAATAATGCCTATATTACATTTTTTGCTGCTGCATATTTTACAAGTTGAAAAAGCAAGTGACAGCAGCGTCGGTACTGGGTCACCTCCCCAGGGTGCTCTCCCGGGATGGCCTGAGCCCGCGCCGCAGCGGTTCCGAGGAGACGCGGCCACCGGCAAGCGAGCGGCGGCAACCCTGGGGACAGCTGCTGCTTCAGCGTGCGCTGGACCAAGCCCACGGTGAGGAGGATGAATAGTTTGTTTACAATCGTAGAGTTTACCTTACCCAGCAGCTAAACGAGACCACGAGTGCCATGTACTTTGCAGAAAGAGAAGAAAATGTGAGACAGAAATGTAGAATTATGCTCATGTATTAATACCTGACGGACAGTATGTTAAAACAAATAATTACCAGAGAACATTGTACCTCCGAGGTTCCTCGTGAGAGTGATCTGTTGTGCCTTCCTCCTCCCGTCCCACAGAAAAAAAAGATATGTCTTAAGAGAGGAGTGAGTCACAAGGCCAAACAACTTAATGCGTAATCTTTAGGCTACTGTTTTAAGATCACAGATTGTCATCAAAGTCTGGAAATTATGCAAATAGTACTAGCTACATTTAGAGGTCTGCACAAGTAAAGACTTCCCGACCTAAATAGTAATTGTGTCTCAGAAAAGGCAGTGATTTTTTGTGTGATGCAAGGGTGCTACCTACAGGCTTGAGCGGAGAATGACATGCAGGGAAGATTAGGAAAAAAGAGCCTATTTTTATGAGGAAATAGGACAGAACTAGCTTTATCACTAAACTAAATCCTTCTTAATTTCTGACTGAAGAACATATGTTTTACTGAAATTTTTTTAAATCCATAATCCCAAAGAGTTTCAGTTAACCCAATTTAATCCTAAATCTTACAACGGTGCTTATATTTTTCTATTTTTATTTAAATCATTTCCAATATTATGAAAAATAGGCTAACTTTCTTTTTTAATCAACAAACATTAAGTAACTTCTACACTCTTCTGACACACATATTTTGAGACACATTCTCATTGACAAATAATTTTGGCTGTAACTATTGAAAGATCACATTCCAAGACCACAATTAGTGCTTGGTCTTGTAAATACATTAAGTTGCCAGACAGGAAGCATTTGTACCATATTAAATATATTTCTATCCTGTAACTCTTGCATAATCCATGCTTCATTCAATACAGTGCAACTGTCTTGAGAGTTACTTACGATAGCCTAAACACAACAGTGTTTCCAATATTTCTGAGATAATGAAGAGGTGCTTGGGAAGCTCCATTAATGTAAGTGCACGCTTCTTCTTCCCCGCGTCTTTTACACATTTGTGTCTTCCCCAAGCAGGTCAGCGATGGCAAATACTTATGCATATGTGTAAATTTACTCCTGGGGACAGCCCTACCGATTTGAATTGCACTTAATGATATGAATTTGACAGCATAGGCTCAGTTTGTTAACTTTTCAGAGCAGGGGTCCCTACAGTCTGCCCACCACCCTGCGGACACCACGGCAGCGTACAACCAGCAGATAATGGTAGCAGCAGTAGCAGCAGCGTCCTCTTGCATTTATGATCGGCTAAGATTCAGGCAAGCCAGGCAATTCAAAAGTAGTACAGGCTGGCTTTTAAAAAAATGCTGACATCTTTTCTTTCTTTCTTTTTTTCTTTTTTTTTTTTTTTTTTAAGGGGGGAACAGTTTCACAAGTAGTATAAAACCAGAAAAAAAGATATAGATTATTAAAGGCATTTTATATTACATAACAGAGTAATAAAACTGTGAATATTTTCCCTTCTGGTTATAGAATTCAGCACTTCTGTATCTAAAGGCTGTATTTTTATATCCATAGTGACGAAAGGACATCACCCTGTCACAAGTACAATTAGATACATTTTAATATCACTGCAATGCTATGAAAGGGGGAATTTTACAATAAGTCTTTTTTGTGTCCATTTGTCCAAGTCCTGAATATCTTTCAGGGAGTAAATGTCACAATAGATCTTTATGTGTATCAAATAATTATGATATTCAAAACTAATAATCTGATGAGCTGAAAAAATGCTTTATTTTAGAGTCCTAGTTGAATAAAGCATTGAGATTAAAGTAGTCTTCTGAACACTTAGGGTACATTACTAACTAATTCCAGCTTGGCTAGAAACATTACTAGAAAATAAAAAAACAGCATAAGGTTTGGTTAAAAAAAAATCTCAGAGAAGACCCAACAGTATTGACGTATGCTACAGAATGAAATAAAAAGTATTCAGTAATGTTACATAACTTTTGCTTCATTCTTAGGCAACTAAAATATCGCTTAAGCATGAAATATATTGATCCTACTAACATTGTTACTGATTTGAGATTCAAATTATTTTGCAAAATATTCAATTATTCATGATTTTCAGGTGAAATTTCAAGAATAGTTGCACCAAAATATATCACCTATTCTTTTTCTTATTTTTAGAAATTGGGAAAAAAATTGTTTACATTATTTTAATTGCATTCTACATATAATAATATAATTACATTACAATTAAAGGAGCTCAATTCTATTTTAATTAAGAAGATAATCCTGAATCATTTTTTTTAATAGGAATGTCTCACTATAATTAAATTGTTCAGAGGATGTTTAAATGAATGTTGAAGAGAGAACCACACAAGCTGTAACATATATTCATAAGAAATTTGCTCTGAAATTAATATTTAATTAATTGTAAAACACTTTATGCCTCCTATATAGCTGTCTGTAAATTATTTTAAGGTGCCCTTCCCAGTGATTGAAATTATTCATATTTTATTCAGTTCTCCCAATTTTTAATTGCATCAGAAAGCTCTGTGAGCACAGTTAGTGGTAATGATATTCATGGGTTGCTAGAGAAACATTAGTAAAGAGAAAAGTTCCTACTAGCTTTCTTATTTGGCTAACTAAATTTTAAATCATATGCCTACATCTTTTTATTAATTACTTGCCTGTGACAAACTACTGTATCAACATGTAAACTCATCTTGGTGCCTTCTAATATTTTACATGATTTTAGATTTTTTTTTCCCTTCGTTTTAGATTTTCTTAATCTGTAACTGATACTAAATTCTTCCAAAAAGTGGAGATGGCACATGCCTACAACCCCCCCTAGTTTTATGGTAGAAGGAAAACAATGGCTTGTTGATTATTGCAAAAATATTTCTGATAAGGAAAAAACCCAAAATGAATCAGTCACATGCAAATATCATTCTTAGTTTTGCTGCATACATATGCAATATATGCATTTCTAACTTTTAAAACTTACCCACTATTACCTAAATCATAAGTGACTTCTAATGTAAAATAATTCTAGTTAAACATTTTTACCCTGCTTTAGTACTTCATGTGTGTCCTAACATTCATTTCTTCTTTGAACTGCTGTAACATTATGTTGCAAGAAGTTCCAGCCAGCAAAACCGCTATCACTTTCTTCCTTTGTACTTTTCCCTGAAATGTTTACAAAGTTCTTCAGAACACCAATCAAAACTTAAAAAATAAAATAAAAAACTTTTCCTTTATGAAAGCTCGATGACCTTTGACATCATTCACTATTTAGAAACCCATAAAAGAATAGATAACAAATATATGACTCACAAATTATCAATTATGAAAAATAATCTGGGGTAGAATGCTACACTAATGCAAAAAGATGGATTACTTGTCATAAACCAATAAAGCTTTTGTTTGCGAATCCAATATCTCATTTCTTTCCTTTGTGTTGGGAAACTTAAAATGATTTTTAAACTGCATTAACTTAAAAAAATGCAACTATCATAAAGGTGAACACTGAAAATGCCCCCAGAAATAAGATGTCATTTTTTTAACCAATTTCTATCTTATATTCAACTATCAGTTCTAAAAATCTGAAGTCAGCAGAGACTAGGTCCATCACAGAGCAACGCCAGAGTCCTGTACTCGAGAGGTGTGTGGGGGTGTTGGTTCTACCATCCAGATCTTAAAATGGTCTTGAAGAAGTGCTGTATTTGTCACTGCCAGGCAGACAACAGAATTTAATTAGTCTAGAACCACATTTTAGAGCACAGACAGCCTGTTTTAAAGCACTCCTCCTGCACTACAATTCTTCAGGGTTTTGGGTTTGCTTTGCTCTCTGTAACTTGGGGGAGGGGAATATTTGGGGGTTTTAATAGAAGAAATGTGAGGAAAAGCGGATGTCTGTGGAAAATAAAATAAATACCAGCCTCAGAGCACCATGGTGCAGTGTCATCAGCTGTCGAGGGGTTACCTACGAAAAACCTCGGCTGGTGATGCAGCAGAGAATTCATTACACTCGCTGACTGGCAAATGACAGGACTGCTCAAACCAGGAGATAAACCGAGATGAGCTTTATTTCCATCCAGAAATCACAAACTCCCTGCTCAGCCTTTTGCCGTCTCTGCAAATTGCAAAACCATTGCTTGTGGCATAACGTCGAGAGAAACGTACCAGGAGGAACGCTGCTGATGTTCATAAAAATAACTGCTGTGACTCTTAGTTCTAGTTTAATTTGTGACTGTCTTTTCGCATACACCTTTTGCTCTGCCTCCGCCAGAACCCACGGTCGTCTTTGGCTGGCTATGGTCCGATCGAGCCGAGACACCTGACTCTAAACACCGTCAGCTACAGTTCTTAACTACCTTGCACTGTGAGAAAGAGTTGAATGATTTAATTAAAATAATTTAATTTAAATTAGGCGTATTAGACATTGTAAGTAAAGGAGCAGAAGGGTGAGTGCAGCGATCCGGAGGCAATGAAGCGTACTAACCAGAGATTCCCAGGTTCAGATCCCGGGGTCAGATACGCGCTCCCTGCTCCCAGCTTCAGCTGGGAGTGTGCCTGGAGGTGGCTGCCTCTGCTTTTGGGAGAATGGAGGAGCAGGGTTGTGTGTCGGGGGGGATTAACTACATTGTCACTCACTAATGACAGCTGCCAGATGATTAGAAACCACATTAAGTTCTTAACTTTAACTTTGCTAATCAGCAAGATCAAACTCCTACAACCGGATTGGAATTTTTTCTGTTAAACAAAAAAAGAAAGAAAAGAAAAAAGAGAAAGAATATGAAGAAAATAGTTTGCACGTTTGCTATCTAATCAGAATGTAAGGCAGCAAACAAGCACACAGTCATAAAAATGAACTTTGATGGAATAAAATACCCGGCTGATTTGGACCAGCTTCAACAGCACCATTTGCAAGGGCTAAGTTCTCCTATGCATACCGGACAAAAGTTTTAAACAGTTAATATTATTTCTTCCTATCAAATGCTGACAATGAAGAATCAAGCAACAAAAGGGAAATTTCATTTCAGCATTTTGACATCATATTGTTAAGAAAGTGGAACCTGAGAACAGCAAGGGTCTGCTACATTTACTGTGAGAAAGGAAAAAAAAACCTTGCAGAAAAAGATCTGAGTAGCATTTACCACAGCCATTCACTGGGTAGGCTGTTGGTCAAGGCAAAATATGTACGCTTACTTTTGGGAAACTTGTAATTTTGCCATATTCTCCGTATATACAGAAACCTTACTTCTTCAATACTAATTTTAAAGCAAATTCAAAAGAGACGGTTAATGGTAAGGCCATAATGAATTTTTTTTTTTTTAACCTATGACTCTGATAAGGCCGCTTTCGGAAATATAATGGTTACCCAACCCTTTTATGGCTTTAACAAACCCTTAGTTCTGCCTCCGATGCCGTACAATATAGGCTCTATTTGCGCCCGTGCAGTACTAAATTACAGATAAAGTTACAGCAAATTTGTTTTCTCAAAAAAGCAGTGAGGCCTAATATCCCTGGAGTAATAACAGCCTTGTCTTTCATTCAGAAGTGGAACTGGAATAATTTTCTCCCCGAAACAAACGTTTCTTCCCGCAACAATAGAGCTGTTCTTGCAGCGCTGAATGGGACGCGGCTCAGCTTGCAGGGGCTCAGGTGGAGCGGCAGGAGGGCGTCCGCCCCGGCGGGCAGCCCCTGCTGCGGTAGGTAGCTCCGGCGCGCTCCACCACCCGTCGGAAGCGAAGAGGTACGCTTGAGCGAATCAATAATTTATAGAGATGTATCTTGTTCACACTGATGGAATCAAGGTAGCTAATAAAAACCTGAAGCAGCGTTGGAACAAAGCAAAAATGTCTCGAAAGGTTAAAAAACCACAACCCACACCCAAAGTGATTCTTGTGTGTGAAAGGAATACCGACATAATAATGACCTGCCAGCACACTAAAGTTATTTTCCAAATGCTGTAGCTAATAGACTGTGATGAATAAATAACTTTTTAATGTGTTTCACTGGAGTTGCACTAAGGAATATTAATATCCAGTATTAAAAACACTACTCAGATTGATGTGAAGCTGTAATGCTACGAAGATGGTGACATAATACAGAAACAAAGCTCAAACAAGAGATTTCATTAGTCACCTCCTCTTTAAAATAAATCACTGCAAAGTGTTTCCATGTTTACTTGCTACTATATTGTGATACTATTCCTAAAAGGTGAAAATCAAGCACATTTAGGGAATAAGCATTAAGTGTTGTTAATGCGGCCTTACGCTGTTAATCATTATCTTGGGAAAATTATATTGTGTTTTATATACTAATACTATGACATTTTTATTAACTCATAATCCCTCTGCTAACAGTGGTGCTTTAAGCAAGTAATAATTAAGATGGCAGCAAATATTAAAAATACCTACTTTTACATTTTTCAGTCACGTTAAAGGGATACAGTATCTGCTGGTACTAGAGGTTCTTTAAGGGAAAACAGCAAAGAGAATATCGTATTCCAAGCAAAAAATACTCCTCCTTTCTTTATTAAGGAAAACAGGCTTAAATAATTATTAACAGTATCCCTTACAGTACTGATCACTCATCTTCAAAGGAATTAGCTGATTTTAACTATTAAAAATACACTTTTCCTGTAAATGGAAGAATATGTCATTGGAAAATAGAGTTTCAAATATGTACACCTGTGCCTCCTGGTCTGAGATAAGGAGGAGATTTTTCCTCTCCCTCATAAATGAGCACCAGAAACAGACAGACCTCAGGAGAGACAGAGCGAGAACAGAAATACCATACAAGCTGACTTTATTAAGATGAGAATAGTCCAGAAAGGAGCATCTCAAGCTAAACAGACACCACGCAGGCGTATACCTAAAGACTGAGGAGAAATATCATGGAAATAGCAAAAGCTTATGCACTAGTCCTGCCGGGGCTACTATTAAAGTAGAGATTTACCTCCAGCTTAACATGTTTACCCCTCAAGTTATGATTTAGAGGAGACGTACTGAGTGCAGAGAATCACAGACACGCATTAATATGGGCCTGTTTTTTTTTAATCACAGCATTCCCAGGTATACAGTGCCGCTTCCGGTAGCGACGAATGCAAAATATGTATTCACTACATCAAAACAGAATTAATTTTATTCATTTTTGCGCACATTTCTTTGCTACCTTTTTATTTTTTTAATGGGGTTAGGAAGTGTCTGTCTCTGTTCATTAATGAGCAGTGTCTACTTACGGAGGCCAGTCAATTAGAACTGGAATACAGGCACGTCTAATCACAGCTACTATATGGCTGTGGAGAGAAAATCATGTCTCCTATTCAGCCGGCGCGGCACGCTAATTGCCCAAGAAGTTCCAATTGCATAATACCAGTTTTAACAGATAACTTTGCAGTGCTAACAATAGCTCTGAGAGCAGTGGCCAATCTCAAATAAATAAGACTAAATTATGCCATTTTTTTGCTTTTGCAAAACAGCGGGTTCTTCTTAGAGTACTTGTATCTCTGGAAAGCAGTTGGTACCTTGTAACTTCGGAGCTACAGTAATTGTGCTGATGTTATTCATGGAAATGTACAAACTCCAAAGATCTGCCATGCACTTGCAAGTCTATTCAGTATCAGCTGCAGCCATTTGGCTTGCAGTTAGTAATTTTTTTTCTCTTCAGTAACAATTTTGGTCACAACATTAGTCATCTCTACCAGATAAGTGTTAATACTTATTCTGGAACAAATAAAACCTACCAGTGAAACCAAAATAAATTTTGCTTTTAAATTATGTCTCCTTGTTTTTTTCAAAGTTATAAACAGATTTTGGGATAGAAACACTTTTTTTTTTTTTTTTTAAATTAAATAAACTAAAAAAAACCCAATACGGTTTATATCAAAAAAGCAACTAGGAGGTTTACAGGCTTTTTATTTCAAGGTCAACTGAAATTCTCCTTTCCTGCAGAAGCTAAATCACTTAAGCATGACACTTGTTAAAAAAATTAACATTCCGCCCACATTCTCAGTGTTTCATGTATTAAAAAACTATCTAGACAACATTGTTTCTTGCATCAATACTTAACTAAAGGGATCTTCAAGGCAGTTTTTGCTCCTCTTTATATTGCTGTGACCAGTACAAAACAACACGTTACTGTGCAAGACAGGCCCCTGCAAACACCCAGCCTTTACCAACAACATGTCTAAGGCTACACGAGGATTTTCGTCACCACTTTGCAACCATCAGTTTGGCCTTTAATTAAGAAATTTAAGCAAATGTTATGCCTAGATAGTAACCTGCTCGACGCAGCCTTGTCTCCGAGATCTGCAGCGGCTGCCTCAGGCCAACGCCCAGGAGGGAAGGGGGAAAAGCACGTGGAAAGTAGTTCGGAGAAGCATCATTTTTCTGAAAGAATGGATTTAGTCCTAGTTCTTCAGGTATGGAAAACGCCCTAGGCGGAAACAATGTTCACCCTGACTAAATTACACAATAACGATTACGTTAATAATGTGCTGTATTACTCTTGCCTAATTTAGAAGAAAAACAAAAAAACCCACCACTTAAAAACTTAAGCCTTCTTCTGTAACATCACGCTTCAGCAGTTTGCCCACTCGACATAAGGATGGTCTACTCAGTACACAAAGAGACACGTTGTCCCAAGGAAAGGACAACTTCTAGTGTGCTGCTTTTTCACACTGTCACAAGGAAGTTTCCCCAGCTGCGGAAATAAGCAGTTGTAGATGCCCAGTTCCTTCATAGGACTTTCCTACATAAAATCTTAATGGGGTCCAGGTGAAAATAAAGCTTCTTGCACAGAAAGTCCACCTCACACCGAGGAGGAAGGCAGAGGGGCCACAAGAAAGGGGACAGCAGAATGACACAGCTGTTTTTCACTGCAATTTCCTACCGTCCTGAGGGGAACGGACTAATCATTCCTCCTCCCTGCCAGTTCTGCTGGTTTTGGGTATCACCATCACAAGCGGCATCGCCACCCGCCAGTTATTTCCAAGCGGGAAGCAAGCTCTCAAACCCTGTCGGGTCCAAACCAGCCATTTTTGGAATGGGAAGCATGCAGCATCTTTCTTTTGCCAAAATGCAGCATAAAGCTGTGGGTGGCAGACAGCCCCCTTTAAGGAAAAGGGACAAAACTTCCCGTGTAACTTTTGCAATGGTTACTTAGGGATGTTCTTCTTTTGAGGCTTTGCTTACAACACCAATAAAACCGATTACTGTTAGTCATATAGCATGTATGGCAGTAGTAGAAACAAAATACGTTCTAAGCCTTTTTTACATTAACAGTATGGATTTCACGTTCTGCAATCAAAACTGAAATTATAAAACTGCATGTTAAACAATACAAGCAGGACAAATATTTTCATGATGCATATTTGAAACATTACAAGGTTACCCTAAGTGTTCTCCCTCCAGTAAAATCCAGCACACTGAAAATTACTTGTTTTTTGTTCATTCTTCCACACAGGCACAGATGCTTATAGTATCACCTACCAGCTACATACCTACTAAACAAGCGACTACTCTATAGGGATAAACACACTGAAGAGTGCTTAAGAAGCATTAGTAGCTTCATTTCTGAACAGGCTGCCTTTCTAAACCTTTTGCACATCTTATTTTTAAAAGCTTTGAAACATTGCTTCTCTGTTGGATTTTCCTTACTTGGGCATTTCTCACTAGCATACGACATACCTGGTTATTGCCTCTTTCTTTACTACACTGAAACTTTTTGCAAAGCATTACGTCATATTATTTTAACTATTGAACGGTCCAGTAAAATCAGTGTGGCCCATAGTCCTTCCACTTCAAGGCAAACCATTATAATACCTAACCGCTGCTAAAATAAAAAGGAAGTAAAACACTCTTTGTAACATGATTTTATAATGTGTTGGTTCTCATATGACTCATAACTAAATGATGATGAAAAAGTAAGATATTTTATAATCCACCCATGTGCACTATTTAAGTAATGAAAGTTTAAATGGCCAAGATTTCCTGCAACCACTGTGAAATAGCAACTGGGGGAAGCCAGTGATGATGATAAGGTACACGACTACTTTCTCCTTAGAACACTGGTACTAAATAATTATCCAAATTTTATATCAATGCTATCTGAAGTGTTTCAAGTGCAAAGATTTTTATTCAGGAGAGTTTTGTACACTCAAGAGGAAAGTGCAAGTAGGAATACACGATGCAACGCAACCCTTCTCCGGACACGCAGCCACGCGGGGTCAAATGCAACTGCCCTGCAACTCGTCCAGCAGCACCAGGCAGCTGCGGACCGCCTTGTACAGGACCTGCCTTACGAAAACATACTCCAGAACAAGACTGCAACTCACGCAAATTGGCTGCCTAGATTTCTAGTCACATCACTGCCTTAAGATGAAATCTAAGCTCGTTTTTAGAATTTTTTGGGCAACACTAAATACCGGACAGTAACTAATACTCTTTGTTAATTTCTATAGTTTTTGATCAACCACATTTTGGTGCATCAGACCTTTTGGTGTATCCAGCTACAACAGCATCCTAAAAGCTTTGATAATCAAATACTTCCAGTGCAAAGTTGTCAGTTTTTTAAGTAGGAAGAAAAGGAAAATAGGTGGGAAGAATGGTCTGATAGTGAAGGGAAACATCCAAGACTTGGGATACCAATGCTCTGTTCTGCTGTGTATTTCCTGTTAGAGAAATCATAAAGCCTCTTTACCTCAACTGGTCATGTAGAATAAGGAAGCTGCATTTTGAGATTAAGCACTTGAATGGAATCTACGTAAGCACCCAGAATAGATACACGGGTAAAATAAACACCTAAGGGAGCAATTAACGTGCCTACAGGCAGAGCTGGTGCCATTTTAGACACGCTAGGGTGGGTACCAGTCACCTGGCTGGTGATGTCAGAAGTGACACAGAACCTAAGACAGACACATGCCCTCCTGGAACAGCAGCTGGGCGGCACACGGGATGCTCTAGATTAGCTGAAACGACACCAAGTCTGCATTTACGCAATGAACCACACTGCTAAACTGGTTTAGCAAGTATGCATTCGCTCCGTGCAGGAAGTAAAACGGAAGTGCTTTTTTAAAAACAAAATAAAATACTAAAGGAAATTATTAAGCATATAAATATTGCCCAGTCTTTTCTTGTATCAGATTTTCCAACACATAATGTGCCAAACACATGATGTCCCAAACACACAATGTCCCAAAAGTCATCATAGTGCTGCAGGAGATGTGGATTGATGACACCAAGTATTTCCATGCCAGCATCATTCCTCAGTTGCTATTGTTAAGTATAGAGGCTTTTTTAATCACTGCTGGTGCTGGTATGTTCTTTAGGGATGCATGGTTAATGGATCCCAATGGTTATACATACCAGGACCCGGCATGTGTCTGTTTCTTTCCTATCCCACTTTCCCAAACCTGGCACACAGTATAGCTAAGGGTGGCAGAAACCTCAGATCTCACTGTATTTTTGCAGCAGTCTCACATTAGTTCTGCTGGTCTATATAAAATTAAGAAAAAAGAAACAGGATTTAGATCACTTTTGCTTTTGTCTGCTTCACTTCTGAAAAAACCAGCAGTACAGCAGTCTGGTCTACTTCATTCTCTTTCCTGCTGGTGAAGATCCAGCTGACAAAAAGCTGAAAGACTCTTGCACGTGTGTGCAACCTGCATCAGAAATGAACCTTGTACCTGGCTTTGCCATTGCCATGTCACTTTACCTCTGCAAATCTCTCTTTTGAGAACAGGCAGTTTTGACAGCAACAGGAATTTTTGGAAAGGCTTTTTTAGGATGTAAGAAGTTTTTGCAACTACTTTACCAGCACTTCTTCCAATTTCAAATTCTAGACGACAAGTGGCCAAGACAGTCTGATGGTCCACTTCACCCAGGTTTAGTAAAAAGCAATTTGAAGGTGTTTGTATATTACATCCTCAATAATGGTATGAACAATGGCAAAATCTATGAGCTCTTAAATATATCTGCAAAATTCTGATTCTCCTACAGTTACAGTGTAGAAAAAAAGGAAAATATTTAATAACTAACACAAGTGTATTCCCACTCCTGATGGTACCACATCAAGTCTCTCCCAAAACATAATCTCTGTCCTTCAGCTTTTAGTGAGAGTTGCTTCTGAGACACACAATAGTGATCATTTCCCTTTTTAATAAGGAAAAGCTAAGCAAGTTGACCAAATTACTTTACTGTCTCATTTCCTCCTAGGGACCAGCTCTTTTTTCCTCCCGTTTCCTTCTCAGTTTCAATTAATTAGCATGACACCACCGCAACTAAATGGTGTATGTGCAAGAGAACTAACACTTAATCAAAGGCTAGGGACACTATTATGTCATTTCCACACATGAATTGTGCAACGTTAGAAGACAAAGCGAAGGTGAGTTAGACCTGACAAATGACTTGGACGCAGAGGGAGTCATTTTATCAATATTTCAAAGCACAGGAAAGAAAAGTATTTTCTGTGTGCATGCATACACACATACAGAAAGATTCAGAGGAATAAGAACAGGAACAGAAAGAACATGTTCACAGAAAGCTTTAATTTGAGGACATACTGAAAAGTATGGGTGTGATCGGATGAGGGTACTCTGCTTCCAAATGAGAAAGGAAACAAGTTTATTTTATGAGTAACAGTTAAACATTCAAGCAGGCAATTAAAGTGCTTTACTGAGGCCATTTTGGGATACCAAACACTTTGAAGATTATACATTCCCTCATATTTCATGTTCAATGTTCCTCTAAGTAAAATATGTGGTTCCCTTTAGTTACTCAGTTATGAATTGTACTTTAAAGGCAAGGGGACATTTTTGATAATGCACATCTTAAACTTTTCATTAAACTACCAAATTTAAATTCTACCTTTTTGTGCACTCTGACATTTTTGTCTGGCATTTTCATTAATTTTGCGACATACATAAATGTAGCTGAAATGTTAACTGATCAATACTTTGTCTCTCTCATGTAGCACTAGAGCGAAGCTCCCCAAGGACCACGCAGCAGTACAGAAATTAAATGTGTAAAATATCAAATGTTAATGTTAAACACAGCAGCACTTACTGTATAACGACTGAAAAGGCTAAAAGAATTCCAAATGGACAGATGGTAGCACAAATTATCTACAATCACATTTAAAGATTAAAGTTTGTCCCGTAAAATAATTCATTGACTCATGTTGAAGTGTGTCCTTTTACTGATAGCTCAGTTGTCCAATTATTTTTGTGCTCATTACAGTGAGAAATGACAGTACTGGAAAAAAAGAGTGTACACTTTTTTCCCCCTGCGTTGCACCCACTGACATCTACAAGAACACAAATGTCTGGTCAAGAAGCTGATGGAAATTAGGCCCAATTTAGTAGACATTTCAGTGCCCACAGTAGATTAAAGAAAAAACATCCACTTTTGCATACTCTAGTAAAGTTCTTCTGCTTGAAACATACCATATTAATTACTGAATTAAAAAAAATATGTAAAAATTAACTGCTAAATAATCCAGGTCTGTTTTAAATACAGAAAATCATGTGAATTTACAGCAAAGGCTCTCTCTATGTATTCCATTCTTTTCCATTGCATTTAGGTGCTTAAGAAGCATAAACACAAACACGTAACACATTTTTGATCAGCCTCTAGACATAACAGGGCTATATGTGATACAATAAAGCTGTTCTGGAACCAAAACATTAATTTAACACTGTTGCTATACAGTTCCTTTATTTAACAGGAAATAAATATGAAGAAGAAGGAGAGAATATCAAATCTTCTGATGGTTCAAATCCAAAGTCATATTCTAGCCAGATCAACCTATGTTTCATGAGCTACTTACAAGTATCTTTCAATATCTGAAAAATAACAGCTAATGGCTATATTAGCATGAAAATAAAAACAATTATGTCTGGGTAGCAATTGTTCTTCTGCCGTGAATTACTGAGGCACAGGAAAAAAAAAATGGAGTCAACCCCCCCCAAAATGGAGGCAAAATGAATGTGAAGGTGATGAGCTTATGAAGTTCAACAGAAACGGGTAAAATATTGATTAGTTGAGGAAATGCATCATCTAGAACATTGAAAACTTAACTTCTAGGTTTCTCTGCTTCTAGTTACAGCATGTGCAACAACGGTCATTGAGCTGGTGCCTTTGGACAGATTTGAGAAAGAACCATGCTACAACTTTCATAAAGCATTTCCTTTCCTAAAATGTCCCAAATAATGTAAAGGTTTGAGACAGCTAAGTTCTGGAGTATAAATAATCAGCAAGCCCCTTCAAATGCACACTATTAGTCTCAACTCCTACCATTGTGACTCTCCAAGGAGAATGACTTCAAAAAGAGCTGCAGAGAACACTTCAGTGTGTGAAGAGCATAAAGCAGACAACTGTAGCTTATTACTCAAGGCTTTCTGTGGGTTTCCAAGAGTAGTCTTCCTTTCCAGATCTCTCATTAATTACAACTAACCTACTACATTTCTGAAAACCGAGCTAGCCTGCCAGAAATTCTTCACCTGTGGTTGTCTGCACCAGTAGCTCCATCAGAAAGTGAAGACATGGGGTGAGGTACGAGAAAAGGGCACCTGCAGCAGTAACGCCAAGAACCTGGGGCAACGGGAGATCTGAAAAATCAGCCCCCACATATGTTACTTATGTGCAACGGCTGCAAATCTGTACTGCAATGTTATCCATCGAGGTATGTCTTCAAATCCAACAGGAAGGAAGAAATGGTTAGTTTAAAAGTTTACTTCTTGTACATGATTTATTAGTCTGCCTACAGAGCTGGAAACCTCCAGGATGGCCTATTTCTCATCTCCTTTCTGGCACTGACATTTCACTGTGACAACTTCAAGAGGAGATACGATTTGTATAATGGTGAAGAGATGAAAGTGATACATATAAGTACAGCTTTTTTATAGAATCTATTAAATTTCAGCGTAACCTTAGTGCAAGCATAATTCAGCACTAGACGTGCAAGTGAACCACTCTCGAGATTTTTCAAGGGCCTATGATAGCTATGAAACTCCAGAAACCACCTAAATCCAAAGCTTATGACCATGATGATAGAAGTTCATGTAGATTTGACTCAGCTAACAAAAATTTATCGATGTTTTGCCCAACAGAGGGATGATTTGATCCCTGGACAGAATAACATCAGGTTGAAAAGAACAGGATACACTTGGGATGCAGAGCAGGAACACATCTGTGACGTCACAGCACTGATGCAGATGTAATGTATCCATAACTACCACAACCACCACAGAGCAAACCAAATACTAAAAGGAAACTAAGAAAAGTAGGATTTTGAGATAGATAGATAGATAGATAGATAGATATAAAAAAAAATATATATAAAAAAATAAAATTAGGAACATGTTTCTATTGCAATACACTATAACTACAAGAATGATGTATACTGACTATAGACCTCTCTGCTCAAATTCTGTGTTTTATGTATTTCCAGGTACTTATTATGACACTGAATTTCTTCTATGATCAGAAACAATTACAATTTAACAGCAACACAACTTTTTCCATGGCCAGAGCAGTGCACCACAAGAAAGAAATAACTTAATTTGCCCCAAAGAATAGGATGCCTTTCCAATTCCCTTTCTTCCACCAGTAACAGGTGGGTGTTCCACATCTGTATTAAAATCAGACTGGGACAGATGAGTATTTACTAACTGGAGAGGTAATAGCAACATGAGCATTTGAGTTTTACATAGAAAACTGCATTTTCCTATGAAATTTTGACCTTTTTAAGCTGAAATAGTGACAGACCATCTTTCCGAAGTAAACAGTGATTTTTGCACACAGTGTTGCTACTACAGACATCAGAAAAGTATAAAAACCCTAAGAGTCTGAACAGCACATGTATCTCCCGTAGTCCTGATGAACACTGCAACCAAGGACCGACAGCTTGCTGCCATCCCTTGACAGGCAGGGGGTTTAACAAGTCACTTCGTACAAATGGAGCCCTGCTAGAAGAAACTCCCTGCAAAACAGCATGATTCAGTGACACTCCAAAGTACCCCATTTTACTGCTCCAGTGCAGCCAGCTCCAATGTCTGCTTTGATTTCTCCGAATTCGAGGCACCCGAGCTTCAGGCACCCAAGCTAGGAGCACTGTCACCAGACCCCCTCTATAATTATTCAAAGTAAGACTAAAACCATTCCCTGCTCATATTGATGGTGGAGAGGTCCGTAACTTCAGTATTTCAGCCAACTTAATAAATTTAGACGTTCCAGAAAGTGTGTCCAGGCATACATTCTTACTCCTGGTGGGACTCCCTCAGGCTAAAAACAAACCGGGACTCTGGTCTTGTTTGTAGCTCGTATTTTTTTGAAAATAAAAAGACATTCATCTGTGAAACACAATCTAATCTATGGTTACGCTTGCAATTTTCCAAATTTAACAGGAAAATAAAGCTTAATATTAATGAAGCTAATGTTTATGGAGAAATAGCAGTTTCATTTAAGTCACTAAAAACAAATTCGCTAAAAACTGAACCATGACCAGAGCCTGATGTCTAAAAGGTTCTAGTCTGTTTGCATTCATGATTTAAAGTTGGGGGTTTTAAATTTTGTTTTGTTTTGTTTTTTAAACCAGGAACACTAAATCATAGTAAGAAAGCATCTATTTGGGTCCAGAGCTTTGTACTTCTAAAAAAGTTCTAGGTTTAACATACATTTATATGTGGAGGACAAAATAACACTCATTTTATATTCATGATATGTAAAGGTATTCACAAAATATTCAAATAGGTTTTAGAGTAAATATGCAATATACAAGGAGGCCAAACAAAATTTAACAGAAGTAATGTGTGAGAAGCTCAAGATATATCATCCATAGTTCACTGTATTTGAGTTGTATCACTTGCTTACAGTATTTGTACAATTGTAAATTAAAAAAAAAGAATCCATCTTGTTTGTGTGACATCTTAAACTTAATTACCTTTTTTAAAAAAAGTGAATAAACATGATTTGCGGTATTTTCATGATGCAAAGTTTAAACAAAAAAAAAATCAGAACCCCCCACATCAACACTGTATTATCTTTCAGTTTAGAACACAAATACACCAGGGTGATTAACAATAATATAAAGATCATACCAAAAAAGCAGCAAGACTTCTTGGGGGAGAATCCCAGTCAAAGCAACTGCTAATGTAGTAGGCGGCATTTATGAGCACCATGATACAACGCTTCATCCGGATAAAGTTTCTTAACAGTAGCTGTTAAAAAGATGAAAGAAGAAAATGTTTCAAAACTCCAAAAGCTTCTGAAGAGGTTCACGCTTACCATGTTGTCATTCTTAATTTGGGTGAAGATTGAGAGAATAACATGTTAAGCTCTCTAGCTCACAAATTGAGAAAGATAGTTTAAAACTTGACAGGCTTGGAAGAGAGAAAATTTTAGTTAGCTGTGTCAATTGATACTAGTTGAATTTAATTCTAAAAACACAAATTGTTGTCTTCATTTCCACAACTGTAGACCAATTCTAAAAAGCCACTTGCAAAATCTGAGGAATGATTTTGTTACTAAGATTTCAGAGTTTTATTAAGTAGGCAAGACTTTCCCCATTCTCAATTATTTAGAAAATTCTGGCCTTTCTTAATAAAAAGATGCTGTAGGACACTAACCTGAAACCATGCAAAATTACTGCTCTAATTTAATTAAGATCACCTACACCTGTTACATCCAATTTTTCCTTTATTTGTAACAGATTTGTCTGCTGTGATGCATTTTGACTGCCACATGTTTTTAAGTATTTACCAAAGTGATTTTAACTACATACATTCAATCTGTGTAGAGATGAGACATAATAGCACTGGGTTTTGATTAAGGAGAATACCCTTAAATCCTCCAAAATGGCAATTCACTTGACCAAAAAAAGTGAACAAACTAGTGAATGATTTGTGTATTGAATAGCAGAGAAAATGCTAGGCAAGTAAGACACGTTCACTCTCAGAAAATGTGGATGTTTTAAAATGCAACCACATCAGTCATACATAAAGATTCCTTCCCTTCCACCCCGTGGTATTGTGGTAAGGTATCCCGTGAAAGCTAATTTAAAAAAAAACAACACAAAGTGAGTATTTAAAGTTTGCTCTTCCCGCCATCTGCAAAAAGCTCAATGCCATTTTCTGGTATGGAAGTGGGGAGAAGAATGAATCTTGAATAAAAGGCCTTGCTGTTTCTTTGCTGGAATAGAAGTGCAAAATGCAGCTTTAGTAACCGCATTACTCACAACAGTAAAGAAAGAAATATTTTGCCTCTTGAAATCTTTTTTAATGAAATATATCATACAACTGATATAAAATTCATCCAGCAGATAATTTAAATTACGCTCAAATCTATAACCTTTCACCAAAATAAAAACCAGTTTTGAGACCTTTGCCTTTTCCCTGCAAACAACAAAAATCTTGTTCCCACAGTCCAACCAAAAGCCCAGTTCTCTCCACATAATATACATCATTTGTGGAACAAGAAAAACTGAATCAAAAGCAGTTCAAGTGGAGAAAAATATAAGATGTGTGTTTAAATATTTTTTATCAAAACATTAAAACTGTGAGTGGCAAAAATATCCAGAGAAAAAAGAAAAGGGTGCAGACATTTTCTATCTACAGGACTCTCAAAAGTAATAAAGAGTTTTAGTCTGCTTTCACCTTTGTTTCAAAGCTTACTCAACTAACTTATTTAAAATTTGGAGAAAAGAATGCTGAAAGACTCTCTACTGTGCAACAAACGGAGACCTTTTGGGTCAAGGTTAACAGCAAAAATTTATGCAAGACTTAGTTTACATGCACCTGTGCTATAATCTGATATGTGTGGAACCTGATGGTTTCAACTGTGTTCTTATTCACGTATTTCATGGAAATTAAGCTGCAATTTATAGAGGAGACACAATAAACCCATGTATTTTGTTTCTGCCTTTTCCGACCTATCATATTCTTTTGTAAACAGGTAATGAAAATGTTATTCTTTACCCTCAGCAGTATGATACCAGATATTTGGATGTGCACACTCGATATTAAGGCTTTCGGAAAGGATTAGTGTTTCCTTACTCTTTACCTGTTTAGACAGTCTGTTTTCCTCTTCAATGTACTTCTGTTCTTTGGGCATTAAGGTTCGTATGCTGGCTTTCACCTACGCATTAAAATGTGTGTCAATATTTCAAGCTTACTCGCTCCTTACTAATAACACATGCTTCAATTTGCAAAAATTACGAAGTTTCAAAGTCATGGCTGCCGAGCCCGCGACACATAAACGTACACAGAGGCATGAGTTGCTGCTCCT
Organism: Phoenicopterus ruber ruber; assembly: GCA_009819775.1. NCBI lineage: Eukaryota > Metazoa > Chordata > Aves > Phoenicopteriformes > Phoenicopteridae > Phoenicopterus > Phoenicopterus ruber. The sequence goes on from CM020246.1 coordinate 85,213,657, forward strand.
TACATTAGCAGCAACAGCAGCGGCAGCAGCAACAAAAAGAGTGGGTGTGCCAGGCAGTGGCAGAAGAGTATTCTGTAGTATGCATCAAGGTTTAGAGAAAATGAGGAATGACAGAAATTCTCTACAAATCAGGAACAAAAGCTTTCATGAAACTGAACTCTTTAGCAGTACAAAAAAGCCAAAGTTAAGACTTACAGCATTAAAAATCACATCTATTTCAAGATAGATGACCCCCTTTGTTGGCCCTGTCAGCTGCTTGTTTTTCAAGACGTAGGCTTTCTGTTCACCATTTTGAATCTGCAGGAAAAGGACATGACAGCCGTCTGTCTCGCGGTCTCCGCTGAATACACCCCCCCGGTGACCCCTGACCCCCAGCTGCTGAAACTGACAGAGAACCCAAAACAACTGTGGCAAGTCTGACAAGTACCTGTTCATTACCAGGACCGAGTCTGTCAGGAAAAATTAACTATCATGGGATTCAACATGGCCGTGAATTGAGTATGTTAAAATTTTAGTGTTCTTATTACAGACCTTGGTTGAGAAATGACAGACACAGGGCTGCAAATTTTTTATTTCCCCTCCCCCCCCTTCAGCAGGAAAAATACAGCGCGGTATGTCAGGTGAATGAAACTTACAGACAGCAACGGTATAGCAACTTTGCCTAGAAAGTCAGCACTCCGATCGCGGTCTTCGTCATAAACTGTCACTTCAAGCACCGAGTGGATGTCTTTAATATTGCTACAAAGGGAGAAGCACACACAGAAGAGAGAAGAAGTCACCTACACCAGCGGGCACCAAGGACAAAACCGTGAAAGCTTAGCAAAAACAGACACCCGTCTACTCCTCCAAGCCCTGGCAGAGAAGAGAAGTTAAGTAAACGAGGCATCCCTCCGTATAACCAAAACGCTTTCTAAGGGCTGCAGCGATCGCTCGCTCTCGCTCGGCGAGGCTTTCCCAGCACAAGTTTTCCGAAGGATGTTGCTTTAAATCTGCTACCTGGGGTTTGCGCTGCTCGCGCTGCAAGGAGAGCCAGCGCGGAGCGGCACTGGGGATTCGCAGCCGCGAGCAGCAGGACCGAGAGCCTTTAAAGACCGTCCCTTGCACACTGCTATCCTTGCAGCAATCCTTACTGCAAATACTGTGAAATACGTAGGTTTGTAAACGAAAATAATGACGAGCTACACGGGCACGTCCCTGCACTGAGAACAAGCTCTTCAATTCTAAAATCCTTGCTTAATTACAAATATACAACAGTCACTACAACAAATTAGGAACAAGCAATACAAAACAATGCATTTTTCAGCTACTACTGTTTTTTGCCTGCGAGCTATTACACACTCCACCACCACGCACAACAAACGTCACTGTGCATTGTAAACTCTCAAGTGAAAAATTCACATTCCTTATTCAGTGAAAAAAACAGAATTGTTGGAGAGAATTCATCTTTGATCAAATGGCTGATCCAGGAATACAGATTCAAGCAAAGCAGTTTAACTTCAGTGAAATATACATCTCCAGATGAAGCTGGATTGCTAGCCTGAAATTAATTAACAAATCTGAGGATAAATAAAACAGCCAATGCAAATATACATAGGAGAGAGGTGAAAATTCTCCTTGAAGGCCTTTTGAGTTTTTCTATTTTATTCCTGATTAGTCTTTTGTCCCCTACAAAACCAGGCAATTTCTTATGCCGAGAACACTGTCAAGCAGTAGAGGTTGATTAGTTATTGCGTCTATTACTAGATAATAAAAAATAAATTAATGAAGAATTTAGCGTGGTTTTGCAGATACACAAATGAGAACTACGTTAATAAGCTAACGTACAACTGTTGTGAGATTTCTTCTTTTGTTCTGAGTTCATCCCCGAGAGCTCACTGCAGGGCAAGAAAACCTACGGGTGCCAAATATATGAATGACAAATTTAGAGGGGAAAAAAAAGGAAAATTGGAATCAGACTGTGTTTCGAGATCAAGGGCAAAACATAGTATTTTCATTTATGATAAAGTGAAGTGAGTGTACGCAAAGCTAAAGCTTCTACTGGTTTTGCAGGGGACTGTTAGCTGATTTCAGCAGCAAACACGTAACTTATCAGTTTTCTACTCATTGGTGTCACATTGCAGTCAGAGAGAGAGAAGCAGGGAGAAAAAGGTGGCAACCAAGCAAGACAAGTAACGGGAACATTTTGTTTGTGGAAGTCTTTTTTCTATTTTGTCAGAGCCTTTTACTGCCTTCAAAATAACAGAAGGATAAAAAACCCAACCGCATCACTTCCCAATAAACTAAATGTTTAAGACTGCATTTTACCCAACAGCAGCATTGTACCAGTACGATACTAGATGGTATTGCAAGAAGCGCACTTGGAAAATGGAAAGAACAAGTGGGAAGTATCTGATCATAATTCAGAGAACTATGAGTGCATTTAAAATTCCTCACTTTATATAGTTATCTAATTTTTATTAAAGTTAACAACCACATTGTAATGAAGGTCACAATCACAATATCCTTTTTTCTACACAAAACTTCAGGGCCAAATCCAGTGTGATGGATTTGGCCCTTGAAACTCTCACTGAAGCTAGCAGGAGTCTGGAGTGCTTCGCATTACTCGTACCTGGTTTCCAAGAAACAGACCCTGCTTTTTTACCTTTAAAATGGTACCTCTTCTCTAATCTTTTTTCATGTTTTTAATCCTCAAAAAACTATTCAGCTGTTTGGTTTAGAAATATCAGTATGTCATCACTATCTTTCTTCAGAATCAACAGTAGGTATCTTTGATTCAAAACACACCCCTCCCCCCCGAAACCTCCCTCAAACCCCAACGTCCCCCAACCCCTCACACAACCCAAACACCTACAATGTGAAGATTTTGTTCCATTCTGGATTGAGGTTCTTGTAGACGGTATGTGTCAGCAGTCTGTCGTTGTTCAATTCAACTACACAAAATGGGTCACTTTTACCTATAAGAGAAAATTTGGAACAAAATTCATGAACTATGAAAACACACTATGAGCAAGGTTTAAATAAAAATTAGGTTTTTGTGGGGTTTTTTTTTTGTTTTTTTTTTTTCTTTCTCTAAGCTGCCTTGTAATTCTCTCAGGAATTAATTCAGGGAAGTCCTATGGTTTGCATTGTATTCAAGATGATCAGAACAGGCTGTTCATCTCCGTAATCTATTAACATTCTTCACTAAAAGAACATCTTTTTTGTCTTTAAAAAAAAAAAGAAAAGGGAAAAAATCACCATACAGACACTTCTGATGAAAAACCAGCATGTTCCTAAAAGGTGCCAAGCACCCTTCTGAGACAGCTAAGAGAACTGTAATGGTGCCAATCCTACATTGACTGTAATGATAACATAATTAAAGCATTTTGATATGTAGGAAATGTATGATTCCATGTTATTTGTAATAACATAGCACCTATGATACTTATCCAAAGATTACTATGCCCTACGTGTTTCACGCTGTACAAATCCTCTCCCCAAAATCAAAAAGCCTTAAAGACAGTCTCAGATAAAAGCCTAACACCAGAGAAAATGGGCAAGTACAATTAAACAATGAGACGATATCAGCTGGAATGATGGGCTGTAGTCTCAGCACAGCAGAAGCTCAAACGTGGTTGAGATTTTTGTATACATTAAAGCACAATGAAGTAGCTTTGCATATATTTACAAGAAGGTCCCTCAGCAGGAAAGCCACGACAGGAGAAAGTATCAAGACGCTGCTTTGGAAATGTAATATGTAGATAATGGAAGAGGTATCCTAGACTGGATATGGAAGTTGATTTATTTTTTTTTTATCTAAAGAAAAAGAATGGGGAAAGGAAGAGTGTGTGCGTGGGTGCCCCTGAACATGAAATAAGCAGCCTATAGCCAGTGACTGCAGGTGAACAGTGCTTAGATACCAAGGAAAGAGCAAGAAAAATCATCCCGACTGAAAGTTTAGGGGGAAGACATGGAACTTTTACTAAGCTTTTTCTTAGATATCCACGAGGCCAAGGTTTGTATTGGGAAAGGAGAAGAAGGAAAGCAGACCCCTGAACCTCGTGCTTGACAACAGCTTGGCTGTGTAAAAAAGGAGCTCTGCGAAGAGGGAGGAAGCAGAAGGGAAGACTGGTATCTCCAGGGTTTCGGGGCAACCCTGAAATTTCGTGGAAGGGTAAGAAGGTGTTGCGAGGAAGGTCTGAGGAACAGCTACGATGGAAGGAGCAGTAACTAAAACATGAGGGGCATGGCGAGAAGACAGTTGCAATAAGGAGGCAATAACGGGAAGAAAACACAGTGTGGAGTAAATGATTTAACTTGTAGTTCAAATTATGACAGTAACGACAACCACTATAAATGCTGGCCAAGACAGAGAGATGCTATCCCTCCTACCTATTTTGAATTCCTGCAGTAACTGAAGAGAACAACCTTTGCCTTTGGTTGGCAAGTGTCTGCATTACTTTCATGTAAGGCTACAAATGTGTAAGTAGAAAGCTGCAGAATAAATTGCTGCTCCCAGAACCCAAGGGAACTTTGTCTGATGGAGATGAACAACTGAGTTGCACAGTACAGAGTGGTTCGTTCTTGTCTCTGGACTTTCTTTGGACAGCAAAGTGTTTGAAAGTTATTGAGTGTTGGCATCGGCCTTCCACAATCAAATCTAGCACACTAAGCAATTGTATTTCACAGTGTCTTCAATAATTCCGTAATGCTTTGTCAAGCATTGTAAGAAGCCATAAATTGAGTAGCTCAATGGGGCTACATTAATGATATTAGGGAGGCATGTAATTTGTTTCATACCTTATACAAATGACAATGAAATCAATATTTAAACAAAACTGTCCAGGGGTCACATCTCCCAAACTGCAGTATTGATTCAGACTACATCAGAGGTTAATGTGCCTATTATTAACTTTAATGATAAAGAATAATTGTTTTAAACACATTGTGAATTACAGTTAGAGTTGATGTTTACCTTCTCTAGAAAACAATACACCACTGAATCTTTCCCATTAAGCTTGAAAAATGATTAATTCATTCGTCAGTAGAGATGGATATACCACACATCTCAATGTTTTCCTACTTCACAAGCCCAAAAGGTGTTATGAAGCTTAAACAGTTCATATTTATTTAGGTTCTTTAGGTTTCGGTATTTGAAAAAGAAACACTCAGAAGATAGTTAAAATAACAAGGCAGAACTGACACAGCAGGTGAACTAGGTGATACCATGTTATCTCCTTTCTTAAAGTATCATCAATCATATTTGCATATGATGGTACAATGTGATTTGTGCTTATTAATCATATACAGACACAGGAAAATGCACTGCAGTGTCTAAAGGGCACCTTCTGTAAACAGAGAGAAAGTATTTACTACATTCATTTATTTTCTGCATCTGTTGACATGCACTTTTTCAATGACTCTCCTTATAGATTTATATGGATATCAATCCACTTAAGAAAGCTAAGTAATATGTAACATTAATCACAGAGGTCCTTGATCAAACCAAAGACAAACATTTTTCAGAAACAAAAGAATTGTCCTTTCACACTCAACATTTCATGTCTCCCCCTCTGCTGTAACTTGAAAACAGTTTGAGACCTAATTTGACAAAAGGAAATACTGTGAAATGGTACAAGGGAAGCCCCAAATATCATGGCTGACAAGTAGAAGTTTCCCGGCTATGAACATCTCTAGTAAGGAATACTGTTTTTACCATATGAGGAGGCTATGAAGTTCTCATACGCAAAGCCCTTCAGCATTGCCTATGGGCACTTCTTCTGGATGCCAGAACACTCATAACCGAGCTGGGTATCTGAAAGGCAACACTCTTCGCTGACATGCTAAACATATGGTATGTGCAAACATTATTTGGATACCAACCCAAATAAGCGAACATGATCCAGAAAGACAAAGCCAGAGCAATGTCCAAGTACTTGGTGAAACTCATATCCATCTGTCATCTTTCAAGTTCTCATCATGAGAAAGAATAACTGCAATCTTAACTCTCACTGACAGGCATGGCAACCTGATGCATTGCAAGTGTTCAAAATAATGGGATCATTCCCAATGAAAGAGCATTAAGAGAGCACTAAAATATTAAAAGACGTCATCCTTAGGTCTCCTTGGTCTCTAGGAGGACCAAGGAAATCTGGGAACTTACAATGTATATTCATCGCTATATTATCCAAAACCAGTACCTTAAGCACAACACAAACTCTAACCGAGGCAGCCTTAGACAACTTCTGTCTAGTTAACGCAACTAGCAATTTCAAACAAGAGATAGATAAATGGTTTTCCTTGTTTTTATATAAAAGAACCACACGTGTTCGGAAAAGTAGGTGCTGTCCATCTAGCTGTTCTAAAAGTACACTTCAAAACCTTCAATTAGACTTGTGCTGCGTAAGGTCAGTTACATCATTTTAAATTATGTCGTCATTCCAAGCATGCCTTTCACTACACACTAAATCACAACTGTCATATATCACCTGTCATATGTCAAGAAATGCTACTCAAATCCTTGTGTCTATTGAAGAACTTCCAACTAGCTCCCTGCTCCGTGCCTTTTGTAAGCCTCCAGCTACTTCTCCAGTGACTTCAGAGGTACTTAACTCTGTCGATCAGGAGGACATCCACAAACTTCTGAATACAGTCCTGCACGTGTGCTCAGTGCTGTGCAAGAGTAAGACAACCGCCACCTGCTTAAGGCACTTACACATTAAAAGCATGCTTCCAGCACCACCGAAACCAGCACTTAACGATTCTGCGTAATCCCATGACCTCAGTGGGACTAATCATGATCACACCTAGCACTGTTTGAAGGAATGGGTGATACAGGTAGGTAGTAAAAACCGGTGAAGAACACCTTCCAACTTACTGAAATGAGACCTGCAGTAAACCTCAATAAGAAGTAAAACAAATCTCATTAATCCATTCTGTTGCTGTAACGACTCATGATTTTTGGACTCTATTTGTACATTCCTAAGGGCTCCTGAAATGACAGAAATAAAGTGCTAATTTACATAATACGCATAATAATCTGGAAGGGAAAGCAGCTTCTTGTTTGACGGATCTCCCTCACCTTTTTTTCCCCTTTCCCCTTTACAGACCTGGACTATCTGAGAATATCCCCTAGAAGGAATTGTACTCTGCAATGTAAGATACCACTGAAAAAAATTACAGAACTACTTATATTTTGAAGCTTCCCATTTTATTCATCATGCCACACGTTGCATCCAGTTTGACAGATACCCTTGTTTGTGCCATGCTGTATTGAATTTAATCTTTAGACAGTCAGCAAGACCGGAGCACAAACTGAGATTACTTAGATCTGAGAAAAGTATTTTACTTCAATCAGCACTGCATCCCGCGTGTTGCACACTATACACACATTAATTAAAACATTAGTCTTGTCACCTTACTTCTCAGAACTACCTCATGCCCCTGGATGAACCGTACACCCATCACCTGAAACCGGCCCAACTCCACAACAGTGGTGAAGCTGCCAGAGAGGCTGACCAGGAGCTAGAGAGGTCTTATTTGTTATTTCCTTCAAAACTGAAAGTCCCCCTCAGCCCAGGAAGTCCTTCACAGAAGAAAGAAAGTCAGTTTGGCGCTCAGATTCATTATCTACATCTCAGAAGGCTGGCCACTTGAACAACTTTTTTCTCCTGCAAGTATATAAAATACACTTTTTCATCACAGAAAGGAGACCTAAATAGTGACAATTTTTAACTGCTTCTCAAAATATTTAGAAAATCAAAACAACAAAACCTCAACCTCCACACAATTTTAGCTTCTGAATTTTCTTCTTAAATAGCTACAGCACCACATTGCCTAACAGTTTTGCTGTGTTTTTCCCTTGGAAGATTTTGGGAAAGGCCCTTTCCATCAGTTCAAAGGCCACAGGACTTCCACATTTGTAGATCAGCTGGCTCGCTATGCTGGAACTCATCAGCAAGCACCAAAGATGTTAGGTGGCTTGTGAACTCTTGTGAACTGATGTTCTAGGGCTGGTGGAGCAGTCTCAGACACATGCCACCGCAGCCCATATTCCAGGCTGGAGGTGAGCTGGACTCTGTCCAGTCTAGTGGGCAGCTAAAGCAACAAAGCGTTGGGCATCATCTCAAATTCAACTCCAAAAGTACAGCTTTTTGACAAGAGATCGAATGACATGTGACCAAATCAGATGTAAGTATCTTTTGTTTGCATAAATATGAACTTTACCTGAGTATTAGAGCTGTCAAACTGCAATACAATATAATCCATATTTCTGGGCAAGTTAAATAGATATGTCCTTCAATTGTCCCTGAGGAGGAAGTTGCCCAATAAAAATTTTTGATTCTTGGTAATTGTTTTCCCAGCAAAAATTCATTTGGGGGCAGAGCAATTCTTCCAAACAGGGACTTCGTTTCAACATAATTGCACTTTTGCACTCACTTTCTAGCTCCACTTGTACACAAAGCGGAGTTTTCCTTGATGAAAAGCTATCAAAGCTTAAATTTACATTTCTTGCTTGCCATGTTTTGTACAAGTTAAACTGTGATGTCCTTTTATTATAAAAATCTATTAAATATATGCATTTGTCTCCAGAAAGCTGCATGTCATCTGCATATTATTCAGTTAATATTGTAAAAAAGGAGAATTTAGTAAACAAACATATGGAAACATCCATATTTTATGCAGTAAGAAAGATGATTGCCTGTTTTAGAGAGGAAAAAACCACCTGTGTACAGTCATAAAAATCATGCTTTTCTGTTTTCAATCTTTCAAAATCCAGCCTGTAGGAAAGAAAATAAAAAATCAGAAAGACCATCAGTCACTGCAGAACGACTCTTTCTTTCTTAATCAGGGTTGCCACGGACCCTTACAAGGAACTACCATTGATGCAATTGCTTTTCAGAGTAGATGCAAGCCAAGAAGCATATGGCAGACCGACCTGTCCCCTGAAAAACCTACTGCACTTTGTAAGAATAAACTCGCACGGGATGGCAGATAGCATGAGGCTAGCTGCCCGTGAGCCCTGTGGAGACACCTCTACCACGGCTATAGAAAGCATGCAGTGCTTCAGTATACGTCCAGACACACAAATAATTTCCTAGTTTTGCTTCTTCAACAAAAGGAACCATGCAGCAGGCTAAGTATAGATGGGCATTTAGCATTTACCTGCCACCGATCCATCCGTAAAGTTGTATAAACTGATAGAAAGTCAACTCCGGCATTGGCTAGACCATGAACTGATTCTAAGCAAATCGCTAACTTTATTCTGAGCTAAGTATTACATGAATTTTTGCATTGTTCAAATTACGTTATCAAAACTGAAATAGAATCACAAAGACTACTAAAAATGTTTTGGATAGTTTAAAAATTTAATAAGAGATTTCAATTCCATTTCTACTTTTAAAAGTCAAGTTCACAAACCACAACTTCACAAAGTTCAACCGAGTTTAACGTGGTTATGAAAGCTGAAATATTGTTTGAATATTTCATAGGCTATTATGGCTCTCCCCTACCGCTGGCCATGCCTGTCCATTACGGATCTAAGTCCCCACAGCCAAAAAAGGCCTTTATTTTGGGGGAAGACAAGACAGGCAGTTCATGACTCTGGGGGGCAGTGCCACTCATGCAGACGCTAATGTCACTAATGTTGTTCCAAGCTCCCTGCCAGCCAGCTGCTTGCAGCAGAGCAGTCAGCCTGACCTTTGGCCAGGAGGAGGAATGGCTCAATAGCATGAGAAGCTGCCTTATCTAATGGATTAAGTACAGGACCCAAGCCAAATGCCAGCTTTGACAAGGACTTGCTCCGTCGGCCTTAGCTGAGTCAGTTAACCTTTCTTAGTTTTCCATCTTTAAAATGGAAATGATAATTCCTCTTTAACGGCGCTGCCGCAAACACGTTGCAGCGGACTGATACCATCAATGCGTGAGATCTCTTAGCAGGCGATTCAGCGCCGTGCCTCAATCGCGTCAAGCTCATTTCCACAGAATACTTACAGAAAAAAATAATAATGTTAACAATCACAAGTCATCCTTTCACTGTGTGTTTAGTTCCAAATGCTATGGTTAACCAAAAATGTCTTTTAAATCCTAATTTTGCCATTAGCATCCTAAAACTTGTTCTTTCTTAAAAAAAGTAGTTTTGCACTACATGATATTGGACTGATGTCTTCAGGCGACCTCTACGATAGGACCAGGTGAGATTTTATCTGCCATAGCATGCCGCCCATCTAGTAGATTTCTGCACTTTGTGAAGATAATTCAAGTGCATATTGAAATCTGGTTGCACTAATTGACAGAGCAAATTACTTCTGGAACCATATTTCCAAAGGGCCTCTGAATTTATTCCTTCAATTTTACATGCATGGGCTTCCATACCTTTGTGAATTTAACGTTTGTGTACATCACTCTGACATTTCCTAGCATTTGAAGAACAATTTCAAAGACTATTTTTGCACATGTGGTATTAGGACATTTTAGTAGAACAGATTTTAGAAAACTCATTTACATTCTGCACATTTAGCCATCTTGGTATCTTCATCCTACTTTCAAGTACTTTAATCAAAATTTTAACATGGAATTTTCTTAGGAGGGAGGCTGAATTGCAGACCTAAAACTGAAAAAGGAGAAAAAAAAATTCTGCCTCATTTTCTATGCTTAGTTTCTGTTCTTCAGAGAAGGAGAAGCCTGAAAAGCTTTTGACTGTAAACTTAAAGATCACCGAGCTCTTTAGTAAAATCTGTCTAATGTACCAGGTTCTGAAATCACGGTACCCAAAAAAACCGCAGACAATTGATTAATAATGAGGTCAGAAATACAAATAAATTTACTTCTAATGAAGACTGGAGACACAGTAATCAAAGTGTTAAAAATTCATTTCATGCACATCTCATTTGCCTCTTAGCTGATATTTATCACATAATTCTGTGAGAAAGTAGAGGCCTAAGATGCTCCAGATAAATGTCTCAATTAATTGTACAGAGGTAGCCCTCTTTGAGCTGAACCAGAGCTGTGAGCTCTTTATTAAAAGCACCATTCTGTAGCCTGTAACCTTGTTCCTTGACTCCTCTCTAGTTTCCAATTTAAACAAGTCCCCATGCGGCCCGCTCTAAAGGGCTTTGTCTCCCTGTCATTGTTAAGAGAGCCGAGGCATCCTGGAAGTGTGAAATCAGACCTCATGAGCTGAACGGTTCCCCAGGGAACGCCGGACCGCGCAGAAGGTCAAAGTCATGGGCTGGACCATCTGAAAGCGTCTGATCGCTGGTCTGTGACACAGCAAGCGGGGTGGGGGCAGGGGGAGAGGGGAGCCAGGGGGCTAGAATTGAACACGTCTTAATTAAAGCCCAAAGACAGCAAAACAAACTGTTTTCTAGGCAGGCCGTCGCATGGAGCTTGGATTTTGGTCTGCTAATGAATCTGAGTTGCTAACTATTACGCCTTAAAATAACACAACTTTTGCTGAAGTTGATCAAACCTGTGGCACATCCTTTCCCTCCCTGCTTGCTTCTCGTCAATAATAAGGCAGAGGTTTCGAATTTTAGGAAAAGGAGGAATGCATCTGCCCCTGTAAAGGAGACACAAGCACCGCCGGCAAAGCCAGCAGCCTTCCACCACGACCCACCTGTACCTAACTTCACTGCAGAAGGAACACGCTTACCTGACTATTGCCTAGAGTGGTACTACGTCATGGTGAAGGGTCTACTGCTTTCCAAAACTCATACGGGTTAGGTAAACAGAATATGTATTAATTTCAGAGGCCAAGTGGCATGATGAGTCCATTACACTTCACATTTTAGTGCACCATCAGAATATTTCTCATGTAAGAGGACGTCACTGTAGGCAGACACGCTGCTATGCCAGGGCTCCGCTAGCAGCTGAACCCTCGAGAAGGTCTGTCTGTCTTCCAGAGGAACCACGAGTGAGCAAAGACGTGGGGAAAGGGGAAGATATAACTTCTTTTAGCCGAGGATTTAGGGAGAAAACAGCCTTGCACTGAACAGCTAAAATGCAATGGACGATGTAAATGGAACTTTCTTCTCAGGAAGAGAAGGAAACAGTAAACACCACACTCAACATCTTTCCATCTGTTAGATTATAGTTTCAAAAAAACATATTAAAAAATACATATTTTCCAGGAAGGGGTATTTGCTGTGACCACGATTTCCAACAGAACATAATTTTGCATTGGTGGAAGCCCTAAAATTGTGTTTTCACCATGGAAAGACACTGTTTTTCTGGGGGAAATATCCTCACAGACCCAGCAATTCTCTCAAAGGCCCTGGTCCTGGAAGATGCCTTATTTTTCAGCTCTCCCCAAAATCAAGGCAAGCTTTCAAGCACCAGTGGGGAATCTCCCAACCCCTCAGCAGTCCTCCCTTTCCCAGACTTCCTTGCAAGCGGCTGAGTGAGGAGAAGTCTCACTTTCTTCTTTTCTGGGGCATTTTTAAAAGCCAGTTATGGCACATATGAGCAGCACCCCATTTTCAAACTGGGAGTGCGCACTCGCTCCTGGGCCCACAACCTCACCGAAACTTCAGCCCACCCTGTTGTCTTGCTCAACGCATGGGCATGTGGGGGCTTGTAGGCTGAGACCTGAACCACCAGCCTTATTCTCCCTCTTCCTTAAAATAAATCTGCGCCAACCTGAACGATTTAAGTGCACTGTCCAACACTGGGCTATTGAGACCGGAGAAAAATCTGCCCTTGACTATCAACAGTTTATTAGGGGCTTAACTGAAGTGACCTACTGTAGTAGCATTCAGCCGAACAAGGCTATGGGCTTTCTGTGGAAAGGAGAAGAATTGAGGGTTTCATTAAAAAGTAATTTGTGCTTTTTACTCATTCATTCAACGGGAGTCTCAATTGCTCTTTATTCACACAGAGTTAATACAGTATTACAATGCTGCTCAATGAATGTATGGTAACAAAAGAAAAATTTCACATTTTGAAAGGAAAAAAAAAATCCTTGCAACTGTAGTAAGATTGATGACTACTTAAAAGATTACAGAAATCTTTTTCCGTCTATGCTTATGCTTAATGATGGAATATTAAGGATTTTTAAAATCCATTCAGCCCAAACTAATAAATTTTGATTTATTACTTCAGATGAAAAGGTTCCTGAAAGTGAAATGGGATATGTTCAGCAGGCAGGGAACAGAGCAAACCACACAGGTACTGTACAGGTGTTTCAGCTACTTTCCAGACTCGGGGGAGGGCAAAAGATTAACTCTGAAAAAACAATACAGTAAGAAGAGCAAACTAGTCCTTAGCTTTTACTCACACAAGCACTCCTTGGTCGTGTAAGCTATACCGCTGATGACAGCGCTCTCCACACTGACTCATAAGTATTGCTCAGCTGAATAGAAGTGGAGGGTCAAGCTTTATACAATTTTTGCAAACATGACTTATTGACAATCACCAAATAACTACTTTATTTCTAAATATTACTATTTGAAGTTTAATCTGAAATGAATGATCTGTACATACCCACAAGTTGCTAAAAATAGCTATAAATTACTACAGTAGTTAAAAAAACCCTTTTGTCCTCTTTTCAAAATACCAGGTATTTTTGTCTAAAATATACAATGATTTCTGTAATGTCTGGAACGCACAGCCATCTTACAAAACTTATCATCTGCCGTATAAATGTTTTTTCTTGCTAATGCACAAAATATGCAGGACACAGGAAGGTATTGAGTGTTCTTCCCCATCTTCCCGACCGTCGTTCTAAATGCAATGTCTGAATTTTTTTGGTAGCTCTGTACATCTTTAATTGAATCAAATGTATTTCCAAAAAATTTGTTCAACCAGCACACATGACATGTTGATCTGGAAAAGTCGAAGACTGAACGAGGTCAGGGACTGAATTATCCCATTTGCCCCTGAATAACTTAATCTCTCTCTCTGTTCAGACCACATTGGATTATAAGGTCAAAGCAGAGTGAGGAATCTTTAGAAGCACTTCTCCAACCTCCCCTAAAATAGAATCTGTTATTTTGTATGCCACAAACTGGATGATCAGTTTCAGCAATAAAATGTTTGCTCTGTTACCTTGTCTGAGAAAAAAAAAAAATACTGGTACTCATGCTAATTTACAAAAAAATATTAAAAAGTGAGTATCTTACTATATATCTGCATCTGCTCCTATAACAGAACATTTATGTCCAAACTGCAGTTAAACCAGCTAGATAAGTATAGTTTCCTTTTTTTTTTAATTCTTTTTTTTTTTAAAGCATAGATGGGTATTTTCTGACACAGGAGCAGCTCGTTTTGCTCCACTCAATTTGTGCAGTGTGGAAGTGATTGTACTTACAGGAGATAACTTGGATATTTCTGGAGAAATATGGTCAGTGTGGCTGAAATACTTCTTCTTTATTTGAAAAGCAAAAGGTTAAATTATCCATTCAGCTTATATCACATAAAATAGAAAATTTAAAAAAAAAGATTTTCTTATTTCCCTTCTTAAACAGATAAGCAGTAGTTACAGGAAACTGCATTTATTTGAAATGTCTGAAACCAACAGCAGCTTTGCTAAATATCTGGCAGATATCAAGTGCTTCTTTTGGCAGCAACTTTAAAGTGGTATCTAAGTCTAGCACCTTTCATTTGCCTTGTCCTCTGGAATTCAGCTTTAATTTGGATAATTTTGTATATTTTTATCTACTAGAAAAAGAAGTCTTTTCTATGTATTTTTTCCAGGATCTCTGATGGAGAAAAATGTATGTTTCACCCTTCTGAGAAATAACCTCTGTAGGGCTCTGCATTAGAATGACTTGCTGCCTTGCCTACAAAAGTTTTGTTTGTCTGTCCGTGGGTATTTCCCTTAATGAGCAGAGGGTGAGACTGAGCAAACAGGCAATAATCTTTAGATAAACTTCTGTTTTAAACATTTTTTTTTCACTTCTAAAAAGGCCTAGTCTTACTACGGTATTTACTGTCACAGAAACTAAATGAATCCTTGCCTGTGACATCAGCTGCCATCAATGCTTCTGCCCTGATGACCTTCACCTGAAGAAATCCCACATCCTTCATGTTACGGAACATCATCATTGGACTCTAAAAAATAATAAAAAGAAAAATAATTCTAGATTGCAAAAAAGATAAACCAAAAGCAGTATTAGTAGTCTCCCCCCTAGCCCAGATATAAGTTAGTGTAATTCTGTCTAACGTACTCATACTTTTAAATATTATTTTCCAAAGAATGTGCAGTTGTCAGTGTTTCTTTCAGTACTTTGCAACTTTAACTTACCAATGAAAAATGCAAAGGAAAAATCAGAATATGAATGATTAAATATAACACTAATTCTACTGAATTAATCCTCTAATAGTACGTGAACAACTGCAAATCAAAAGTTTAAATGATAGCAGTGTATTAACAGAACTAATACAAACAATAAAACACTTCCTCTCCCTGAATACTTTTGTGAGATCTATGTTCACATTTTCCCTTTGACGGCTCCAGTAATATTTTGAACAGTGACTTAGGGCCAATATTGTTTTTGTTGTAGTTGACCATTATATGGAAGCTGGCACATAGCATATATGCATATATAAGCTTGGGTACAGCTTTCAAATAATAACATGAGCAAAAACAATCAAGGGAGGATTATAACAACTTAATAATTTTCATAACAATGAGGTGCAAAAAAGATAAACAAAAAAAGAATTGAAATATGGTTCCAATTCTATGGCAGAAAGCTCTTACTATAAATCATTATTTTTTTAACATCAATTTCTGCAATATCTAAATATTTTAAACAGAAGAAGAAAAAATTAGAAAGTAGACTAACACTTGCTCTTAGACATCCAACATATAGTTTTAGAAAGCTGCTTGGAAAGTATGGTCTGTTGCTGCTCTTTTTTCCAAATAACTAAAAGTAACAAACTGGGAGAACTGCACCAGTTAGGTGTGATATACTAGCATTCTCAAGCTCTAACTTTGAATATAATTTAAAAGTTGCAGAATTTCAAATGATGATAGAACATCATTGAATGTAACTTTGAATCTGCAATCAATTAATAACAAACCCGGCATTATCATTCAGTTTTTAGATAACCTAGGGGAGGAACTCCAAAAGAGGAGATTAAAATTAGATTTTCAAATCCATTTGCAATCATATATATATTGGACCTAATTTTTGGTTGTTTTTTGCAAGACTTATTCATAAATACTAGCATGTACCTTTATTTTGAAGTATTTTAAAATCTGAACTAATGCATTTAATGCCTGTGGCCCTTTCTAAAATTTTAATGTAGTGCAGGTGAAACCTTTTCCACTGCTTATGATAATATCGAGATTTCTAGAAAACGCAAACATCAGGTAAAACACCAAGTCAACAATTCTTTAATTTATTATGAAGGGAAAATCGACTGTTATGGAAAACCAGAATAAATAACATCACTGATCTGAAAACCACAGGTGCTGCTTAAATTAAGTATTAAATGTCAGCTTGCAAAAACTACAGTATGTTTATGCATAGATAACCTATGCATTAAAATGTTAGACATATAATATGCATCCCTGTCTCTTTATTAATAAGACAATTCTAACAGTTAAATCACACTCTGATATTAATTTCACAAGTCCCAATTGACCATCTACTGCTTACAGTGAAGGTTTGACCTTGGTGTACTGAACTGAGGAATCCAGTTACGTGTCGTACCCCACACGCTACATACACATGAATACACGCATGCATGTTATCACAGGATAATGGTTAATAATTTTTTGTCATTTTTAATATGTTAATCATCAGAAATACGGCTTAAAAATACTGATGGTCAACTTTAATCAGCACACACTCAACCCCCTGCTTATGTGCTTCCCAGCTGAGGGTGGCAGAGACGGCGTTGCAGATAGCACTGTCAGAATTCAAAAGCCTGTTGGCACCATCCCTCGTTTATTACAATAACGATCAAGGTTTGGAAGCTTCTTATCAGAACTGGGACCACAACAGAGATAATTCTGCTCTAACACCATGATGAAAGTGAAAGGATTTACAAAAATGTTTCCGCATTTTACCCAAGTTTCCCAACGACCGAAACAAACACCAAGCTGCAGAAAGAAAACAAAGCAAAAACCAAACACGGAGCAAGCCAAGCGACTGCCCCCCTTCCTGCAATGCCACGCAGCCCCCCTTTTCTAGATCGCATCCCGGTAAGCTCACTCTGCAAAAAGGCACCAGTGCCATGTTTCGCTTTGCTACCTTTGTTAGCATCCCGCAGAAGGGTTTTTGAACTTTTAGCTCCAGCAAGTCAGCTGGCTTATATTCATTTGCCGCACATCGTGACTGCGGAGACTGCTGAAAACGTGTACAATGCCACGGCAGAGACTCTGGGAGAAGCAAATGACTTTAATACATTACTTTAAATACATAACTTTAAGTAATGATTTATCAGATGATATTCTGTCTTCTTATTTATGATTATTGTTGAAGGCCTCAAAACCCGCATGGTTTCTGAAGCCTGAAATTTCCATAGCAGAGGAATCCGTGATTTGCTGTGAATCTTTTCAGCCCTCAATAGATGGGAAAAGATTGAAATGCTCTGGAGATGAGTCCTCTTTATTTTTTTAATGAAAGGCTGTATAATATATTTTCTGTATGGCTGCAGCAGCTGTCAGGGAGAGCATCTCAGTTCAGCTCTATTATGGGAGAAGCAATACCCCATCCTATGGCATCGAGATACACTGAGGGGCCAGTACTGATTGACAGCTTGTCACCATGACGTCTTATTCCATCTCTGTTATGGAGAAAATTAATGTCACACCACCAGCCTTATGACTCGCTGTCATCTTAGAACTGCTCACCTTTTATCAATGCTCTAAATAACATTTCAAGCCCATCGTCTCACGGTGGACAATCTGGTCAAGGGACATTAAATCGGATGACTGTGAAATGTCATAATAAAAATGGAATGCTAACAACTTCTTCTCTAAACTAGCTCCTCTGGTTTTTAAACTGTGACAAGGGGGACCGCGGGTTCAGCACACCCGTTCTGAAAAGGTCATACAATCTCTCTTGGTCTGTACCCATTAATGCGCCCCCCTCCT
Organism: Phoenicopterus ruber ruber; assembly: GCA_009819775.1. Taxonomy (NCBI): domain Eukaryota; kingdom Metazoa; phylum Chordata; class Aves; order Phoenicopteriformes; family Phoenicopteridae; genus Phoenicopterus; species Phoenicopterus ruber. The sequence goes on from CM020246.1 coordinate 85,231,682, forward strand.
CACCCCAAAAGGAATTAATCTTTTCAGACAATTGTGGTAAAATAATGGTTCAAACAGTAATGCCTGTTTAATTTGTAAGGCTCTGATGTTCAGCTACAAATGGTTAAATGACAGTAATAGAGTCATTTTCCAAGGCTATGTGATCTGATGGCAAGGTCAGCTCATTAACTGTTTTTGGCTGCAGAAAGGGTGCAAAATACATTTCTCAAATGGAAGCTAGATTTTTTTAAGAGGACAAAAAATAAACCCCAAAATACAGCCACTCAATGGGGAACAGTACATCTTGCTAATTGCATACTCTCTGCTTCTATCGGTTCTGAAGTAGAGCTACGAATGCCAAAGACAACCCAAACATCAGTGAAAATAAACTATTTGAGTTTTGTTAATCCTTGTCGTTCCTTTCTTCTGCCATCCACCGGTCATTTTAATAAAAACAGTAAAATTTATCAAAAAGCTACAATTTTCAAAAATATATAATGAGAAATTCGTGCCTCTGCAATATGAACATCTTCCAAAAATATATATGTTTTCAAATGCATACAGTAATGTAAATATAAGAAAAGACACATATCCATGAATATGTAAGAAATGGAAATAAATAGATCAATCTTACGCCACATAATTATGCTTTACACTGGGGACAAAAAATTGAGAATTTAGGAAAACCGATTAATAATATACAGTTGTGACATGTTTCTATACCGCTACTAAATTATCAAAACCATCAGTATCACTTGACTGCCATATCATCACACACAATAATCCACAGAAATATGGTATTGTTGCACTTGGTGGCAAGAAGTGTGTCACCTCAAGAACGTACCCATCAGAAATTTATTATATTTATAAGGATCTATTCTTACAACCACAGACTGTCTTGGTGGATTCCAAAATGTGCAATAACTCTCTTAATTGTAATTATTTTTCAAAGATGGTGCGCAATACCTTAGCTCTCAGTTGGTTTAGGAATAGTATGTTTAGCCTCACTAAGTCACCTCTATTAAACTGTGTTTATGATAACGCTATTGGTGTATGAGTTGTACAAGCATTAGCAGACAGCTGATTCAGTGGAGATAGCCAGAATAAATTTGCTGAAGCGCACATCCTGCTAATCTGTTTGAAGAATATTGTACAGCATTAGTACTAGCACTTCATGTTATCTGCACAGCCTGATAAGGTACATCTTTATTAAATTCAGTTATTGAAAGGATGTCAGTCATGCAATAGGAATATTTTAAAATCTAAAAAAAAAATTAAGCGGCTCTTTGTTAGTCAGAGCTTGGTTTAATGGCTGAGTGTCTAGAGAAGCCTTTCTAAACACCTGGCAGCATTGTACAATAAAAGCTTTGTAATTTTAAGTGGAAATAGCTTTTTTTTTCTTTCTCCGTGTGTAGTGAGACAGTTACTTTCAGTGATTTAGGTATTAGCAAATGCTGGAGTAAGAGCTCCCCTCTCTGTTGCTTTGATAAAACTACACAGATTCTGTGCAATGTGAGGATGCTGGGAAATGAAAATAATTTGCTTCAGAATATTTTGAAATGGAAATGCTGTTTAAAACAATTATTTTGATGATAAGAAATACTGCTCCAGCCTCTAATGTGCAGATGAAACATAAGTTTTCTTGCCCTTTAGTAGATGCTCAAAAAAAAGCTGACAACTATTGGCATCTCAAAGCATTTGGCATAAACACTCACTAGAAACTGTACAGTCACTGAGCGACCCTTTAGTTATTTTGCGCTCGGTAAAAATTATCTGCAAGGCAGTAAAATTAACCTCTTTATGTCACATGAACATATCAAATAGCTGAATTACTATGTAAAAAATACCTTATTGTATGAAGAGGATTTGTAGCCTTCTTGATGTCACCTGTACCAGCCGTGATAATATTAGTAACTAGTTTAAATGATTGTCATTGGCTGAGTGTGATAAGGCTATAATGGATATATTCAGATTCCCCCCCCCGATACTTATTATTTATACAAACAAACATTTTGCAAACAAAGGGCAAAAGAGAAGAACTCCGTACATATCTCTTCAGTATCTCCTCTCGCTCCTTCTGGTCCTCCAGGGAGTTGACGGAGAGGTCAGAGATCGTGACTGCAGCTGAGGCAGTGAGAGTGACCAGCAGCACCAGGCACCCCTCTCCCTCCTCCAGCGGCATCTCCAGCTTGTGGGTTTGCTCTTTACTCAGGGTCGACAGGTCAACCTGGCACCTAGGAACAAACATTCTCCATCAGCATGTGGTTTTCCTCACGTCAAACAAGAGCACGTTGGCTTACTTGCATTCAGATGAACAAAAAACCCAAATCAGTAGAAATTCCTTCCCAGCTTCTGGAAGGATTTCTCTTCAGTTTCAACCCATGCTGCTTGCTTGACTTTCTTATTTTTTTGTGAAGCTACAACCTTTTATGCATGTGAACAATAAATATTAAAAAGAACGTACAGACGCTAGAAACAAGGTTAGCTAATACGCCCTACTCAAACACAGTCAAAGAGAATTTTAAAAATCCAGCTTCAGATGCAAATTGCACTTTTTAATTACGCCTCTTGTATAAACACAAAACGTAAGTTTTGATGTGAGCATTTTTGATACTATTCATCCAACAACAGTAAAAATCCTCTCTTAAAAAAAAAAAAAAACCAAACTGCGTGGACTGAATCGTGACGGAGTTAACGTGACTGAGCATGGGAACACGCGACGTGAGCACCCCCAAAAGGCTCAGCGCTCTTGCAGTAAGCTGCGCACGGCTCAGGGTCAAGGCTTCACGCAGGCATCCAGGATAAAATCTGATGCCACAGCCCCCGATATAATAAGACGTCTCACGTCGTAATGAGCAGGGACTGCTTATAACCGCGCAGAGTGGCTGAAGCCAATCCGCCCTGCTTGATCCCTTTCCGAATAACCCTGGCTGCACCATACACCGAACTAATGAAGAAGGGCTCCACGCGTGCCAGCCAGCAGAAATAGCTTTGCAACATCTTTAAAAGTAAGAGGTAGAGCACGGAAGGAAAAGCAGTATCACTGCTAATAAAGAGCTGACCATAAGGTTTTAATTAAAACAGGAATACCTTAGGGTTGGTAATTAGTCTGTGCACAGCTTAGAAGTTCTAATATTTTAATTCATATAATTCACAAGTTTCAACTTTTGTAGCTTGCAACTCTGACCATGTCTAGAAATTCAACACCTGTGTCAAATGTAATGCCAGCCTGCACTGCACAGGAATTTCTGTGAAAAAGCACTATTTGGAATACTTCTACTTACAGCATCCCCCAGTAATGTTTTGCCAATTCAGTAGTCTAAATAAAAACAATAACAAAAAAAATAAAGTAAATGAAGATATTCTATACACAGTTAAGCCACTGAATACTCTACTTTTAACAGCGATTATTTAATGTGACAAGCACATGTTCTATATGCCACTCTCACTAAACTAAACATCTAGCAAACTCTTTTCATAAAATGTCAATTGATTTTGAAGAGAAAGATAATGTGGTGACCGCAGGGCCAATAAACTGAGAAAAAGGTGGCAGACATGAATAAATAGGCATTTAAGGACAGGAAATAGCCAATTATGAGAATAAATGCAGCCTCATAAAATGGGCGCTGTGCTATCACAGGCAGATTAGATTTGCTACAGGAAAATTTCCTTTTAATTTTTTTTCTTAAACATTTACTGTCTGTTGTGCAGCTGTCAAAATTAAACTACTGCAAAGCTCATGCAGTAACAAGGTTCAATTATTTTACAATGCAAAAAATTTCTAACTGACACATCATTCTGAGCTATATGTTTACCTTTTATTTTGAACTCTTTGGATGATAAGGACTGAGAAATGAAATTAACAACAGTAAGGAAAGACCAAATCTGTTGCTGTTAGTGCAGGTTGATGGTCAACACAGGTTTCGTACATGTACATAGCCTGTCAAACTTTTATTTAGGCTGCAATGAGGAGTATAAAGCCCTCCTTAAGATAACAAATATTGTAATCAAGCATTCAAAGCTGGAGTAGGTTAAGATGCCCCTGGTGTTAAATATTCTTTGATAGTTTATTTCAAAACAGATACCTCTCAAACATACGTCTCTGCAACAATATTGCGACTTTAACCAATAATCATTGAAAGAACCAGTCTAAACTCTCTTGAAGTCAGTAAAAGAATCAGAAAGTCATCATGATACAAGTAATGCAGAAATAACCCGCCCCTTGCTCAAAAATAGGTAACAAAAGCTACCCTGACTGGAACAAAAAACCCCCTACATGCAGCAGAAAACTGCAATGACTGTAAAATTACAGGGTTTACATCAGAGCCACAAGCTCCAAGTTCTCCAGTTCTTGAAGTTACAAGCACTTTCGCAACACTAGTAGTCCGTGCTATTTTTTATTTAGGCTAAAAGAAGCAACTGACAATTTGATTTTACCCGTGTACCTTTCCTACAGCTATAAAATATTCCTAAAAGCACCACATCTAGAGCAGATTACCTAAGAAATGTGTCTCTATTGTCTGCTTGATAGATCTCCATGAACAGCCTGTCACCAGCTTGTTATTCCCTAAAATCATACAGAGGGTAGGGAGTGATCTGGAAGCTTTTTCCAGTGAAAGCCTTAACCATTTTACAGGAAAAACATCCTCTGAAGGGCCCTCAGATAATTTGATAAAAAACTAGGGTTGTTCCATTAAGGAGCGTCACCATTGTGCTTTATGGAAATCCGGGTTAAGAGCATCTCCGTGCGTGCGTGGTCAGGTGAAAGCACATTTCCCATCCCGCGCCAGGTCCCCTCCTCCGGCCTCGCAGGAGGCGCAGCTCGCGCGCGTCTAACTCGAGGGTGCCGGGGCTCGAGGAGCACTCGGCGCCAGGCGAGTGCACCAGCGGCACGTGCACGTCAGCCCAAAGATGAGACTTCCCAATTTACAGACACTGTAAGAAAAATTGCAATTTTTTTCCATTAGTAGTTGAGTTTTTCATGAAAAAAAAGCAACTTTGCTCTCACACCGAATTTTCCTGCAAAAAAAAAAAATTAAACTATTTCTTGTTAGATCTACTTTGGCCTCACCAGATCTCTGCGTGGGACCAAGACAGTGAAGGAAGCCTGGTTTTATTAAGGCATTACCTAAGCACTAACCCTATCCTAGAATAACCTTTACAGACATCAGTAGGAAACCCACAAAACTCCTTTTTGGATTAGATTTCCTTACAAGCACTGAAGTTAACAAAATACTTCTAAAGATAAATAGCTTTGAAAAGTTCAAGTTGACAATGCCCCTTCACATTTTACTGAGAATATATACAAGTATTCCAGGCTTTAAAGCTTTAGCAATGCTGACTTTTGCATCAGTTAAGATGTTCTCTTAAAAGACATTTGTCACCTACAACTGTTTCCATGGAGAACAAAGATGCTTTGAGGATGAAGGTAAACTTGAATGTTACCAGAAAGTGGTGCAGAGTGAGCATCGTGGTGGTACAGATTTTTTGTCTTGCATTCTCGAATTGAGGATCATGAAAAATTACAGCCATTTTGAGAAGGCCATAAGTTGCATATGACTGGCAGCTGTCACACTGAAAGCAGAAGATAATAGTAATTTTGGACAATTCAGTTTCTTCTGGAATTACTATTTACATGCTGCTGCTGAAAAGAAAAAGTTCTCCACCTGTGAGGAGGTCAGCCTGAAGAATTACAGCAAAAATAGCCATCAATTCCATAGACAGATTTTCAAGCACGGCTATAAATCACATTTCAGGGAATTTTAGTTTTTAGGGCAGCCTGAGCATTTTGCATTACTCCGCGGCTCCACGCTGCGGGGTCCCTCCAGTGCACACCAGTGTCAGCACTAAAAGCGAGGGCAGGGGCGCTGGGACGACGCTGACCCCTCGGGAAGAGGCTCGGAGGCGCGTCCCCCCGGATCGGCTCTGCACGTCAGCGTTACCAGGCACCGGGCGGGTCTGGATTTTCAGGCCTTGAGAGACCAGGACGGAGAAAAACCACGCAAGTGCCTCAAGCTCGTGTGCCAAAGTATCACAGATACGTCGCTGCAGAAAGAGGGTACAGCTCCCACGGAGGAAGATTTGAAGATTCAAGGGGAATCCACCACTTCTCTGAAACTGTGTTCAGTGTGTTAATTGCCCAAACTATTAGAAATACGTTTCTCATTTATTTTTAATCTGAATATATCTGGCTTTTGGTTCTTTTTATGCCTTTCTTTACTGGGTTGAAAAAGCCTTTAGTGCCCCGTATTTTCTTCTAGTGAAGGTACTCATATACCATAATCATATCTCTTCTTGATCTTCCCTTTGATATGCTAAACACCTTCAGCTCCCTATACATTTCCTTGGAACACATCTCCTACAGCCCTCAAATGACTTTTTGTAACTTTTCTGATCCAGTGAAATTCTCCTGCATCCTTTTTAAAGTGTGGAAGCCAGAACTATATGTAGTATTTTATTATCAGCATGTCTAAGAGGTAAAAATCACCTCCCCTCTCTAGTTCTAACAGAACCTGGAATGTAAGACCGCATTGGCACCCTGGTGAAATATCCTTGCTAATGAATGAATTACAAAGGTAGCGACATGACATAGAAGGCCTCTTAAAAGCCAGGTGGCCAGGCAAGGGAGAGACAGCAGATAGCGAGATCATTTTCTCACATGACAAAATAAAGCATAAAAGAGGAATTGGCACAATCCTAAGTGATAGGGACAGAAAAGCACCACTTGGCTACAACCCAGGCAACTTAATTATCATCATGACTTGTTCAGGAAGACAGCCTTTTAACTCCACTGTGATCCAGGTCTATGCTGCTCCAAAGGATGCCAAGGAGAGGAAACTGTGCGATTCTGCAATTAGAACTGAGCTGGACACACATCAGAAGCAGCGAGGCACGAACTGCTACAATTTGTGAGACTCCATATCCTTTATCAGCAGAGTACAATGTTCCAGTAAAGCCAAGAAACAAACGGAGAGGGGAAATTCTGCAAAGCACCGACAGAAAATGATACGGCTCAGAAAGACAAGACTGCAGTAACGTGAAGTTCTTGGAAGAACCAGAGCGCAGCGTTTTTAAGCGTAAAGATAATGAGAAAGAAATAAAATGACAGACCCCACACGAAGCTTGTGCTAGGTGGTGGATGGAGGTGATGGACTGAAAACCAGGAAAGCTCCCAAAGGAGCTGGGGAGTGTGACTGAGCTAAGCAGGACAGTCACTGACTGAGGGGGAGCGCGGTGGCGACTCGGGAAGCTGCAGGATGCCCGGGAGGCTGGACGCACTGCCTTGCTGCAGACCTTGGCAGGACCCGGGCAACGGTGCTGCAGGTGCCGTGCAGCAACACACGGAAGGCAGAGAAGCCCTGCAGTTTGGGTAAGTCAGTCTCGGTAAGGGCAACAGGAGAGCTGCCTGAAATCCAGGACAATCGCACCGCCCACTGAGCAAAACCTGAATACAGACAAGTATTTATTGCTTGCTAAAAGAAATGCGGTCCATGCCACAGAATCCTGCTGATGGATTTTGAAATAACCGATTAACATTTTCCTCTTCACAGTAAAACTGCAGATTTACTTTTGAAATTACACAGACAGAGAAAAGTACTTGCGGATGTTTTACGATGTGATATTTCCTACGTTGGCCCCGTGGCACAGCCATACACTGCAGACGTGCGCTGTTAGTGCTGTCACCAGTGCGATTTCTTTGCAACAAAATTAACGCTCTCTGCTAAACCAGTCTATTGCTTTGATGAACATGATGTCTTCCTACCCGGCTCTCCCCTCACTCGTTGGTCCAAGCAACTTTGCAAGAGCTTCCACACAGCTCCAATCTGCGCCCTCCAGAAATCCTCACAAACCCCTACCTACACCTGAATCACTTTTCACACTTACTGTCGCGCTCCTCGTCTCTGGGCAGCCAGTCCTCTTTCCCTTCTCCCCGCCTCTGACGTTGCCACTCTCACTTCACGCAGTGGAGTACGCTTCCCCACGCGGGAGACACAGGGTCAGAAGGACCCGTAAGCACAACCCAGCTTGTGCGCGGCACTCCGTATTTCAGAATACACTGGGGAATGCTATCAAATTTGCAACAGTATGAGACAATAACAACTGGCAGTAAGACTTGTAAATAATAAAAAAATATCTGGTATGAGAGAGTTACTGAAGATTTGTGAGCCAAAACTGAATCTTTTTGTCTTTCTCGCAGAACAGCACTGCCTCTGCATTAACAGAAGAAGTTAAAAAGTGCAGCGAGAGTAATAAATAAGGTGCGGAATACCTGAAGGCCAAATTTTGAGATGCAGTATTTACATCTAACTCCCTTTGTCAACAACCAGAAATGGAGACGGCTCAGCACATCTCAGGATTTGCCAAGGGCAGGCCTGCCAGTAGCTGTTTTAGATTTTCATGTTTTGGGCAAAACCTCCGTTTTACACAGAGAAATGCATCCGCAGTGATTTAACTTTAGTCATCGTGTATAATCAACAAACCATTACACACGCAGGCTGTTGGTTGTGTGCTTGTCTGTGTTTGCGCAGGATTGCTGTGTAATGCGAACACAGTTCAAAACTCAAATTACAATCCCGTATTAACCATTACGTTTAAACTCTGAAAATAATGTGTCCTTCCAAAGTTAATTCAACATGCAGAAATTTTCAAACCACCATGTGAAAAAAATATTTGAAAGATCAGCGTAATAAAGTACTATTTACAATTCCAGAGGAACCCATTTTGTCTCTATAGACTTTCACAAAGTTGAGAAAACTTCAAGATTCATCAATTTCAACATTAGCACAGACTTTCACGCCTACTATTCAGAATCTCTTTTCTGGGCAACAATATGTAAAAAAGAAAATTCCCAGTATTTTAATATAAATTAGTTTCCACAACGTCTCTAGAAAAAAATCTGGGAAGAAACATTAGCAATAGCGTATTTAGTGTCCTTCACTCAACTTTATATGCATGTTGGAGTACCTGTATACAGCTTTACAGCGCCACTCAGATCTCTCTGATAACGTTCAGTCTCCCATAGTGAAATTACATAAATTTCAGTGGAAAAAAATAAAGCTGAAAAAGACATAAACGTTTTACATGAAAATCCCACTTCAGTTTAGAACTTTGAGTAGTGTATCCCCGCTTTCAGATTAATAATGCAGCAGCATAGGTCACATATTGCTTGTATTCATGTGCACCCAAAAAACCCTCTATGGCTTCATTACTATGAAAAAACTAAATAGACAAGACATAGCAGATTAGGTGCTGAAAACCTAAATGCTTAATTTTCAATATTTTAACTGTTTTATTTCATAACATCCATTATATGGTGTGTGCCCATACACAGATGCACACAAAATCGATGTGAATTTTCATTACGGTATTTGGAGAGATTATGGGATGTTTCAGTTTTCTACAGAAAAAAATTAATACAGAGCTTTAATGAATATACTGTACACAAGGTCTTTTGTTCTTAATTTGCATCAGATGGGAAAAAAGACAGTAGCATCTATAAATACTGATGAAAATAGATATAGATGAAGTCAACAGTAATTTCCTGGCACAAAATATGAGTAAAAGTCAATGTCATTTTAAAGATAAACATGCATTTTTCATACCAATAAATAATGCTATAAATCCTGACGTACTGGATTGCAAATAACTTCAGCTGAATAAAACTGCATGACATGGGATTTACTTATCCTGTATGTTCACAGAAACAACTTGTTCTCTGACAGCACTCATTCTTGGCAATTTATTGCAGCTGTCAGCAGCCAATTTGTTCAGATTACTGCTATGCGTAAAGGTGTAACAATCATGAGGATTTATTAGCTGATTATCGTAAAGGTGACAGTCAGGATCGCCTTCAAAAACGCAGATGATAAGAAAGTTAAATAATTACATGAAGATTAAAATCATTTCACCTTCATTTTGATCTTAGTATTACCCACATAAACTTACTGCAGTGTATGTTTTTAATCACAGGAGTATATTGACTCAATACGGAAGAGAAATGATTTACTCATAGGAAAAATGTGAATATTAAATGTACTCAAACTGAACACTAGACACACATATTTCTACTTATTAGATGAAGCAATGACTAATACTGCTCATGCAAGTCTACATGCTTATTTGAACGCAGGAAGGCTGCCCCTGCGGGGGTCTGCCAGTGCTTTCCAAAAAAAGAACTTCTAGACCTCATGTCTTTGGTCCTGGAATGTTTTCTGGTTTTTTGGTTTTTGGGTTTTTTTAATTATATTCGGAAGAATGCCAGAATTTAATCTCCTGCATGGTGTAACTCACTTCTGGTCAAGCCCAGTGTTTCCTCATACAAATCAGCATACAATCGCAAACATATATTCCTCGAAGCTTTTGTATGAGGTCTTTTTCCAGGCTTTTGAAATTCCCAAATAAACACTGAAATGGTTCTAGGATTTTGGTTTTTTAGGGTATTCTAAGATGGAAGTTGACAAGGTGCTACATCCTTTAATGGATGGAGAATGCACACAACTGAGACTCAAATGAATCTTACAAACACATAATGCTCAAAGCATGGAGATCAATCAGTCAGCATCTCATTTCAGGAACCACTACACTGCACGTGCCGGGTACCAAGATGAAACCAGAGCTTTACGCTAGTTCTGTGACAGACGTACCTTTCCCCTTCTCTGAATTTGGATGCCACGCTGCCACTCTCACCCTCTTAATATCTTCCTCCCTCTTACAAGCCACCCCTTCCACTTCCATCCTCCTCCTGTCACACCGCCCCAAAGCCAGAATGTCACTTCCATGTCTTGGGCCTTCTCATCTTCCTGCCCTCAAAAAAGGATTGCAGGTCCAAGCCCTTGCAGTCTGAGCACACAAGCCATTGCTGCCTTATCCCATTCCCAACTTCATCCTGGCCCTTACCATGCTCCAGCTTAATGAGTATCATGACACACACAGGGCACACAGAAGTCTACATTCCTGATTTCCCACTTCTTTTATTTCACTGAAGCACAGCAGAGACAGAATATCATTCCACGAGAAACTACAACATTCTGCTTTGGAACAAAATTTGCAAGTCACAGAGTTTAGCACAGAAAGAATACTTCAACTCAAGGGGGTTTCCCATGCTGTTTTCCAGGAGGGACCTGGAGTTTGTCCCTTCAGCCTTCTGCCCGGTGACCCTGTTCTCCCACGGCCAGCTCAGTTTGGAACCACTGAACCAGTTTTAAGGGTGGCACTCTGAGTTCAAAGAGACCCCCTGGCAAAGCACCTTGATAACACCTATTTTGCACAGGAAATTCTGCTGACCTTCACGCGTGGTCTGCAAGCAGATGAACATGGAGGACGCAAGAACCCAATACTGTGGATGAGAGGTGAGAACTGCTCCTTAAACAAACTCTTCTTCTGTTTTCTCAATTTGGCCTGCTGTTGCCCTCAATGAGTAGGATCTCCTCAATCAAGCATAGCTTCTCCCTAACCATACTTGGGACAGGCAGGACATCTTCAAGAAAGAATTGTTTTCATTTGCATTTAATAAAAATATTCCTCTAAAATTTAACAGCTGCTGCTTGCACATCATTCAAGAAAGCGGGAAGATCACAGTAAGATGAAAGGGATTACTCTCCATCACTGAGCAACGGTAGAATACTACCAGGAAGTCTTTTGTTTCCCTCCCACAGCCTCATTACTACTTTTCCTGGAACCTGAATCAAAATTCAAGTTATTACGTGTGCCTTGAGAGCCACAGAGCCTTAGTCATGGAGCACGATTTGGTTGTGCTTTACAAAATTAATATACATTTAGCATAGCACGCGCGCGCGCGCACACACACCCCCCGAGCAAGTCCGTGGTGTCTGTACCAAAGTATTTACGGCTTTTAGAGACAGCCTCGAAATGAGAAACTGGGGAAGAGAGGTCAATGTAAAGTGGAGCTGTCAGGTGTCGGTGATTTTTATCCACAGTGACTGGAAAAGAGTATCTGGGAGGGAGAATATTAAGACCTATTTTTGTATTTAGATTGAGCTTGACAAATGACAAAGTTTTTCATGGAAATCTTCATGGAGAGGAATTTGTTTGCGGGTTGCATTATCCAGACATAAGGTACCGACAGAAGGTGAAATGAGAGTGTCTGAAAGGACAAACTGAAGAGGGATTATACATACACCAACAGCAGAGAGGTCACAAAAATCAAGAGTAGCAAGATTTTGGGGAAAATACTACTGATTTTGTTAAAATCAGTTATATACTGCAGAAGCACTACAGATTAGCTTTGCCCAAGGAGCATCTTTTTTGATATATACAAGAATTACATCTGCTTAGGAAAATGATAGGAAACAAAACAAAACAAGGTTCTCACACTGAAAAATGCTAAAGGCTTCAAGCGTTCTTCTTAGAGAGAAGATTTCTTATGCTATCAAATATTTTTGGCTTAAATAAAATTTAGAAATCATTTGTTACTTGCATAAGAGCATGCAGTTACTAAAAAGAAATAGATGCACACTTAAGACATACAACTGTTTTAGGTATCTGAAAAGCTACCTAAGCAGCTGATGTGTTTGAAGTTACAAATTTTCCTTCTCTAATTGCTCTATCACATTCTTATTTAGGTTTCAAGTGCCTTGGAGCAAAAATGGTGTCTTTTATTTTACGCAATGCTCTTAAAAAGACTTTCTAATTACTGGTAACAGTAACAACATAAGTGCTGCTTTGATGACAGTGTTCTGAAAAATTACATGTGAAAACTCTGAATCTCACCATCTTTTGGATAAGAAGATTCAAGTTAAGCAGAAAATAGGAATGATTTCCCAAGGTATATCACGTGTCGACACAGGACTAAATGATTATGTTATTTCAGAAAAATAGTTATTATTACCATATATGCCGACTGAAATCAAGCAAGGGAAAAAATACAATGTAAACTTCAAATATAAACATATCACCCCATCCACAGGATTTCATCAAATAAAATAAAACCCTGTTGTGTATACTTTTGAAAAGTGGTTTTGTCTGATATTAAAGCTGTTTGCTTGCCACAGACTCTGTACGTATTCGGAGTTCCCACAATTTATGGTAGGAAATAAACACAGAATATTATCCGACTGATCTAATTTGATAAAGAAAGCCACTACCCTAAACGGAAGGAGAGGGAGGAAAAGGTTAGTAGAAACATAACCGCATTGACAGCAAAGGTACATGGCTTGTTCTGTGGGACTTCCATTCCTGATTTTAACTACCAAAAAAAGTAATTCTACTAGTTAATAGTATCTATGTCCTAGTGAAAGCACCTGCAACCAATATTCTAACAAAAAATCAAAATTTATAGGATTAATAATAATTACTATTATTAAGAATGTATGGATATCAATTAAAGTAAGACGTAAACAAACATCTGAGCTTTCAAAATAGCACTGGCTTTGTACAGTATCTGTAAGCACAAGACAGTTTTTTCCCCTGTTAGCTAACAGCTAATGCAATTGTTAAAAACCATTAGCATCTATCTTCTTCCTACACAGTAAAATGGAGCATAACCACACAAATTTATACAGTTTCTTGGACTCTAATACACATCCCAAAGATTCAGTTCTCCTGAAAATAAGTTAGGTGAATGATCTTATTTCTTTGCCCCCAAACCTGTGTGTAGTCCTTCAAGACTCTCATTTCATTTACCAAGCAGATTAAAAAATAAGTACATAGTTTTGGTCTTATATGCCTATTACAAGTCACGAGAGTTATTTCTCCTCCAAGCTGGACGTTGCCGTATGGAACCTCCTGCATCTTGATTATTGCTCTAAACGTGGGATTTTTATTTTGGAAAACTGAAGCCTATCAATTGGTAAAAGCTGCCACCTACTGGTCAATAAAAATTATTTTACACCGCCAAAGTAAAGAATTGCATCAATGCAGCAAACTGTACTGATGCTTTGTAAAAAATACTCCCCCACCTTAAAAAAAAAAAAAAAAGGCAAGAAGAAATGGCCATAAGAAATAGTTTCAACGGCAAGGCTCATTTTAATCATCTGCTCTCATCCCCAAGGAACAAGAAGGCTGTAATTGCACAAACCTGCCAATAAAATCATCCTTTTTGCCAGCATCTTTGTCCCACACGGTAATATCAATAATTCCACCTCGTTCTTCATAGAGATGAAAGTCAAACTGCTCCCTCCACTGAGGATTCAAAGTTTTTGGCACAATCTGAAAGGAGAGCAAAAAGAAAGTCATATTGCATTGTGCAGGCATACACTTTCTTGAATTTTAAATTTCATCTCTAGAGTCTGTTCAGGAAGTTTTTTGTATTTGCGGTATAAGTATCTTAAGCAGTGCGAATTAAAAAATAGTAATTAGAAAAGACTACTGGCCAGTTCTCTCATGCCTCTTTGACACAACAGCAACCTCCAAAATCCTGCAACCTGTCACCTTCAAAAGCCTCCTGAACAAAGGATTTGCCCTGGGAATGGATCCATTTTTCTGTAGAATAATTACGCCCTCTCCTGACTGACAGCTGCAAAGTTATGTGTCTGATTCTAAAGGAAAACAAAGCACCTGCAATGACAAGGAGATGATGACTCTAAGTATTTAAACAGAAACAATTTTAACATGTCCTCTTTCCTCAGCTGCAGTAATACTGGCAGAAAGATGAGACTATGGTTTACTTTTTATGGGAAAATATTCCTTTTTTCCAAAACTGTACTTTACTTCCTTTGCTTTGCAACTCAGATGAAAGCAGCTTTCCCAATCATTTTCAGTCCAGTTACTTCTGACACAAGAAGTAACTTAAATGGACTTCAGTCCATGTACTTCTGACCATGCTCCGCAGAACAGCAAGCTTGCAGGTTTTTCTACCATAATGCAAAAGCAGTAGTCATGGTACTCACACCTGTTCTGAGCAAGAATGGAGACTGTCTAGTACCTTCCCTGTGAAGCAACCACTACTTTCTACGCCCACCAGTTCCACTGGCTTGAAAAAATGGAGAAATCAGAGAGGATTAAAACGCAGAAATGGTATGAAAATTTTTAAGTCACAAAAGCATGAAATTTGATTTCTTCTAATTTCAGATTAAGATGCCCTAAGGCGGGCTTAGAGGTCTGCAAATGTGGCACCTAAACGCTCCTGGCCTCTTCCTCACTTTGCCCTTCGTGTGGCTGTGAAAACCACATGAGCTGTCATGGCCACTGAGAGAGGAAGGTCAGGAGCGACACTGGTGCTCCCAGCACCTTCCACAAACAGCAATTTTCAAACCAGTAAGGATCAGGGAAACAAAAAATAATAGCAAGAAAGCCAAGCAGGTCTCCACAAGCATTTTCTCCCTGATCAGTCCTCTCTACTGGTTAAGCTCACACATATACAAAACTTTAATGAAACTTGCTGTAAGGACACAATGAGGAAAGTGAGAATATAAGCATGACATGGTTCGAGGAGGAGACCGTGCAAAGGATCCAAGAGGAGGCTGGCATCAAGCCAGGAAGGCACGAACGTGGTATCTACTTGTTAGAATCACTCCGCATCTCTCCCCTGCCATGAATGACCCGTAACAGGAAACAAAAGCCAACACAGTCTGTGTGGAAAATCAGGTGGGCCTCCCCGCCACCCTGCATTTTTCAGTGCTACATTTTTCCCCATCTAGTATTATTTTTGATTATAATGAAATAAAACGAAACATCTAAACAAAGCTCCAGGTGCTCTGACAGCTAATGAGTACGACTATAAATCATAGAATCATAGAATCGTTTAGGTTGGAAGAGACCTCCAAGACCATTGAGTCCAACCATTAACCCAGCACTGCCAAGGCCACCACTAACCCATGTCCCCAAGCGCCACATCTACACGGCTTTTCAATCCCTCCAGGGATGGGGACTCCACCACTGCCCTGGGCAGCCTGTGCCAGGGCCTGACAGCCCTTTCCATGAAGAAATGGTTCCCAAGATCCAACCTAAACCTCCCCTGGCGCAACTTGAGGCCGGTTCCCCTTGTCCTGTCGCCTGTTCCTTGGGAGAAGAGACCGACCCCCCCTGGCTCCAACCTCCTGTCAGGGAGTTGCAGAGAGCGAGAAGGTCTCCCCTCAGCCTCCTTTTCTCCAGGCCAAGCCCCCCAGGTCCCTCAGCCGCTCCTCACAGCACTTGTGCTCCAGAACCTTCCCCAGCTCCGTTGCCCGTCTCTGGACACACTCCAGCCCCTCAGTGTCTGTCTTGGAGTGAGGGGCCCAGAACTGACCCCAGCACTCGAGGGGCGGCCTCGCCAGGGCCGAGCACAGGGGGACGATCCCTGCCCTGGTCCTGCTGGCCACACTAGTGCTGACACAGGCCAGGATGCCGTTGGCCTTCTTGGCCACCTGGGCACGCTGCTGGCTCATCTTCAGCCGCTGCCGACCAACCCCCCCAGGCCCTTTCCCGCCGGGCACTTTCCAGCCGCTCCCCCCCAAGCCTGTAGCGCTGCCTGGGGCTGGTGTGACCCAAGGGCAGGACCCGGCACTTGGCCTTGTTGAACCTCGTACATTGGCCTCGGCCCATCGATCCAGCCTGTCCAGACCCCTCTGTAGCGCCTGCCTGCCCTCCAGCAGATCAACACTCCCGCCCAGCCTGGTGTCCTCTGCAAACTGACTGAGGGTGCCCTCGATCCCCTCATCCAGATCAGTGATAAAGATGTTAAACAGATGTTAATCATCTCCATCACTATTTAAATAGTCATGCAAGCAACACAAACACCAACAAAACATTTCAGACACAGCCAATGCACATTTTAGGTCACAGCTAAAATTACCTTGCTTTTGTACTTCTGATGCCCCAATCGGAACTTCACGTAAGGATCACTTAGTCCATTTGCATCCATCGCCTTCAGTTCACGACCTTCTATTAAGGTAACGCTAACTATCCCTCTCCATAGCTGAGATTTTCTGTGCAGGTCTGACAGACGTAAGCTCTGGGTCTGAAACTTTAGGGAAATAAAGACATAGATTTAGTGAAAACAATTCCAAAAATTTCCCCTGCATTTTAATGTACAATTTTATATAACTACGAATGTAAAACAACCATCTTAAGCCATTTTGAAGTTATTTGGCAGTACATATGTGAACTATATTACAAAGAAATAACTTGGAGAGAAACAAAACAGTGACAAATACACAGGTAATGTCATATGCTGCTTTTGCAGAAGCAAGCAGAACAAATGCTACTTAAGGAAATGTTCAGAAAAAAAAATGGTTTTTCCTACTTCACTTCTCCCTCTGCTGATAGAGCTAACAACATTACAAATAAATGTTACAAAGTCTCTTCTATTAGTAGCATATGATTGAATGAACTTGAACAAACACTGAAATAAACATAAAAAACAGCGAGAAAATGAAACTTCCATTAAAATAATATAAAGCCACCATGAGAAGCATGGACCAAGGAGAAATATGTCAATAAACTCCTGTGCACATGACAACTATCTCAGTCTCTAAAATGATGTGGTATTCTCAGAAACAGCAAGGAAAACACGTTAGTCAAGAGTTTCAAAACGAGATGTTGCCGAGCCCCTGATCGGAATCGTGTGGGAACTTGTGGACTATGAACCCTCAGCCGCTGACTTTAGGGGTTGAAAGAAAATTCGCACAAACCAGATGGCCACAGCACTCATCAACGAACGCCGCTGGGGGCAGGAGAGCGGGGGTTACACATTTGAGTAACTCAAGATGAGCTCCAGCTTGCTCTGAGCTACGGGGGGTACAAGGCACTGGAACTGGGAAATCACCTTTGCACTCCCGAGGCCGGCAAACGCGTCTCGGGTGCATCTGAGGACCAAGGTTGCCAAAGACTCTCGGTTTTACTCTGAAATTTTACTCGTTCAAGGTTACCTTACCTAGAATCAGAACACTAGATTGATAAACAATATTTAAACTCACAAATTGTTCTTTCTAGGAATCAAAAAAAGCAAGTCTGCATGTATACTCAGCTGTAAATATATCAAATATATGCATCTTCTTTATTATGCAATGTAGTTTGAGCAACAAAGGCTTTATGGGCTCAGCAACCTTCCATCCATGAAGGGTTGCATGGTTGGCTTCATCACTTGCATACCTCCAGTCTCTCTGTTAGAGGTTTTCAGTGCAAATCTGGTTTGAGTCTTTAAGAGGGTGAACACAGCTGGATGGGTACAGAGCAAGCAACCTGCAAGAGTCCAGGGCAGGAATTTTCCTTTATTACCCAGAGAAGACTATAGACAGTCCACTGGAGTATAATCACTGCGTTATAATCTGGACTCACCAGACTCCAGAGAGAAGTGTTATACATGGGGACTGGGGCCACTGGGGTTGAAGCACATCTGAATAACATGCTTTTAGCCGTATTTCATATTGGCACATATTTGTGTTTCCTAATGGCTATTCATTCCAAGCAGTATGGTTACTCCAAAAGTATTTCACTATATTTATTAAAGATTTCTCTTCCTCAAGTGAAGGATTTGACTGAGGAGAAACTTCTCACAAACTTACTGTTTTTAAAGGCAGACAAGGAACTGTGCACTTCAGCTGAGAAGTGGAATAACCTTTAACTTAACCTGTGACATGAAGCAGCAGCAGGACAGCAGAAAGCAGAAACTCTACAAAAATTAGGGCACCAGTGGGAAACTCAGTTGCCAGAAGAGATTTCACTTACAACATGGGAACATTATTAAATGTCATAAATTTTTTCTTGGCACAAAGACTTGTCTTGTGAAGAAGTGGTAGATTTTTTTTTTCCTTGTTCCAGTTTCTTAGAAGCTTTAGAGCAAAAGACAGACCTAATGGTAAATAACCAGAACTGACTCTGCCCTGGATGTAAAGTGATGAGAGACACAGGCTGATGAATCAGAAGAAGAGACAAGGCACATTTAGGAAGAGATTTCATGCTGGGATAGAACCAGTGGTTATCTGACACTCATTTTGGCAAAAAATACACAGTTGTTAGGGTTTTTTTAAGAGTTGAGTGGGAATCCAAATAATTTTCAGGATACTACCATGGAAAATAAGCATGACTTTGTATTTAGAAGTCTTTTACAGTAAAGTTGAAGCACAACTGCATAGCTCTCTACTTCACTAATCACAAATGACACAGTGAATCATTTAGAGAGTATACTTGATCTAAATTCCGTATTTTCAACGGCTCTTAAAATAATTTGCTGCATTAGAGCAGCTGCCACCATATAAAACACACTGATTTTTTTCATGACCAGTAGGGAGTTTCATCAATGGAGGTAATTTACACACAAGGCGGCAAGGCAAGATCAAAACAACCACGCACAGAGCGTAACATGACAGACGGGTCAGAGGGGAGTTTACAAGAGTTGGGCAGAAACCCTGAAAACAAGAATGCTCTGCCGGGGAAAGCCCTTTTGGGTCAGAGCCAGGTCTCACAGCCTGCGCCCCGCAAAGCGACTTGCAGAGCCCAGCGGCACGTTGACCGATGGGGAAGCTGCAGAGTCTGCATCTCAGTCCGCTGGACGAAAAGCAGCCAGCTGCTAAAAATAAAGCGGTGCAGGCTGGTTGTTGCTGTTTCTTCCTCAAGGTAGGGAATCTGAACCACGGCGAGGCTCTTTTCTCCCTGTCTTTATCGGTAACACACAAATCCATGGAACGGCAAAAGGGACATGCTGCAAGAGTCGGGGTACAGCTAGCTGCAGCTACAGCTATTGAGATTTCCTGGACGCGAAAGGCACAGGCTCTGTCATCTTCTCCAGAAAGAATAACTTCCAACTGGTATTCTTCTTGTTTCCAAGACAGATTGAACGGCATCTGAACAGATATCTAAAACATGCTTTCTTTCCAGTCAAAGTCATCCTTATCCTCAGAAATTACAGATACTGACATAATCTCTAACTTCATATAGTCTTTCTTGTACGAAGTAAAATAAATAAATGCAAATGTTTAGATTTCAGGTCAAATTTGAGAAAAAGCTAATAGATGAAAAAATGGGGAAATAAGACTGATTTCACGTTTTAGAGTTCTTCCCTTGTGAAGTTCATTTCACAGTGTGAGACAGGTACATTATTTCTAGGCACATTTTTAGGTTTCTATCAACCTTCTGTAATCCAGGCCACAGTGAGATAGTTACAAAGTCAGAAGGGAAACCGTGAGAGTAAAACAATGAAATGAGCACGGATCTTTCAAAATTTCTCCTGTGAAGGAATATTTCTCAGGACTAATTCTTAGATAACTTATTTGCCTCAGAAAGCAGGTAACGCATTTTGCGTCCTGGCTTCACTCTTCTGCCACAGACAAAAACATAAAGAAAGTACACACCTTTTAATTCCTCTGGGAATAGGTGGAAAACTGTATGTTTCATAATATTCCATCTGAAATTGTCCATACTGTCTATATAATGCCACAAGGTCACGATCTCAGGCCACAACGAACCACCATTAAGATGGGATTATTATTCATATTCTTGTGCATTTATAACCAGGCATGGAGACTCCCAGCTGTCATGTTCTAAATAAAAATATAAAGGAAAAAAACCCCACGAAACCCCGAAGTTGCAGTCTGCATACTGCGAGGCTTTCTCTCTGTCTCTTTTCGCAAAAGGAAATTGAAACTAGACTTCTGAAAAGGACTCTTTCACATCAAAGCTGCCTGTGAAAGAAAACCTCACATCTTTTCATATCCATACACTGCTTTAATGCTTCTGCTATAAACAGTTAGGAAAGCCAACATTTTCTTACGTGATAAAATTAACTTTTATTTGTGTTCCACCTATTCTGTCTAAATGTGGAGTAGCGGAAGGGCTAGGGACACCAACAGCAGAAAATCTTCTGACACAGAAACCGAACTGCATCCCCTATTAGATACGACAAACCTAGTTAGCCAAATACAACGGCTGAGCTGAAAGATGATCTTACAACACGGCTTAATATTCTGTATACGATCACATATTACTGGGAAACATTACGGGGTGGCAAGCCAACCATGCTCAGCCAGAATCTGGGCGTTGTTCCCAGGTTCATCAAGACCACGTTCTTGATGAGTGTATTAATAGCCACAACTTTATTGTTAACTTTCTTCAAAAGAAGAGAAGCCTTAGTAAGTACTTCTGAAAAATCCCGCAAGTATTTCAGTTTACCTTTGGGTATCTAAGTGACCTCTGAAGCTGTAGCCCACGATGAGCTGGAGACACCCCACAATATGTCCTCTCCCAGCCTCCCCTCACCTCTTCATTGATGGGTCCTCATGCCCTGCGAAGCACCACCTCTCCACTCGCACGTGTTCCTGCCCATGCGAACAGGCTCTGCTTTTACTAAATCTCCTTGTTGCACACACCAGTAGGACACTCTCCTCCTTCTCTGTCCTTGCACACAAAAGCTTTTGTTCAAGAATAATTCAACAATAGACAGCAGTAGAACAGTGTGCCTACCACAGAGTTGTTTTTGGTTTGGTTTGGTTTTTTTTTAAAGTTTTAAAAAGCAAATAAATAATGCAGTTGTGTGTCCTGCAAAGGCATCTCTACCCAAAGAATTGCTGTGGTCTGGAAGCTTTAAATAAAATACCAATGAAGAAAATAGTGAAAGAATGTAGGAAAGCATGATACTCCTCTTCATTGCTGAACGAAGTGCAGATGTACAAATACAGCAGGGTGAATCAAAGCCAGCATTTTAAATGACTGCTGCAAACTCAAGTAAACAGAATTCTTCTCCCTGAATTTCTAGGATGCTTGCATAGCTCGGATAAAAAATTTAAAATAAAGATTTGAGAATGTCAATAGATACAGCTGCTACTTCTACATACCTTATGCACATGACAAAAACATCAAGGAACAGTCGTATACAAAAAGGGCTACACAAGGGACAGTCATATACATTCACAATGCTTTTCCTCTATTAGAAATTACACAAGGTATGTAGCACCTTGCAGAAGTCATCAACATGTAGACACTGAGCTACAAAAATGCCTTCAATGGGATCATGATGATTCCTTTTTAATGTTCGCTCGTTTTGACTACGCAAGTTTTAGAAATGCACTAGTACTGGTAATTACTGCAATATGAAACAACATTTACCTTAACTCCCCATCAGTTATATTTTACATTTTAGGATATTTTAATTCGAGGCGAAGCTAATGTAAATTTCTGTAGTTGAGCAATTTACACTGCCCTATACCCTGTGTGTTTTCAATATGACTGCCGTGTTACATCTGGTTTAGGACGTTTGCTCTAACGATTCGATACTGTCACTGCAGCAAGCAATCTTGTCGCGACACTACAGCATTTGTAGTAAGAGCTGATACTTCTGCAGCTTTTCACAGATTTTTGTGGGTTGCCAGGTCCAACAATTGTGCATTCTGCTTAAGTGCACTTGCTGGAGCCAGCTCAAGTGTACTATGATGAAGGTTGTGACTGGAAAAGGGTGGAAATACTGATACGAGACAACGGTGCCCTGGCAGGAGTTGTCAGAGAGGCCGTGTCGGTACAATCCTAACCTTCACCCTCGTCTTCCTCCCAGCAACACCTCTTGGAAAGGGCACGGCTCCCCTGATGATCCTGTTACTGGCCCGGGATGACCAGTGTCACCAGGGTCCTAACACTGACGCGAATGTGACACAGAGAAGGACAGTGGCCACCGAGACTTGATGGAAACTCCCTGTGCTCTCAGGATGGGGAGCGTGCCCCCGGAAAACCCACCCGAAATGCTGCTCTCCTGTTCTGATTCCTAACCGTATCAGCTGCTTTCGCTCACGTACAAGCAATGCAAAGATAAGCCTCACCAAATATTTGCATAATTTTTATAACCAGATGTCTAACAGACAGGTGTATCTGTTCTGACGTTTTTTACTTCTGTTTCATTATTTAGCAGCTTTCCATCAAGCACTATTTACAGCTGATGAACTGACATCTAGAACCTCATGGCTTACAAAACCAAACATTTTCTCACTCATCTTAAAAGATTCTTCTTAAAAACCCAAACCCAATAATTCCACCTTCTATTCTGAAATTCCACAGAGTTTTGGTTGAAAGATTCTGGTTGAAAGATTGAACTGATTGCAAATTCTTTCAATTAAGAAATATCATACAACTCTATGCTTACACTTTGCAGTCCTTAGACTATGATTTGCTATTTCCAATTTTATTGTCTACTCAAGAGGCATCTCATTCCAGTGCAAAAGCATCTGTTTCATTTTTAAAACAGTAAAAAATGCTTCAGAGGGCTTTTGATATTAGGAGAAGGCAAACTAGAAGTCACATAAACTAAATATTTTTAGTTGGGCATAAAAAGCATCAGTTAATAAGGCCATAGCTTTTGGCACTTTAGTTTGTGCAAGTGGAACAGCTTCTCAAATAAACTTAAAAAACAGTCAGCAGTTAGGAGCTGAAAGCCTTACATTTTGCAAATAATTTTTGTCTAAAATGTTCATAAATTGTATTTTCCCTTTTAAAAGTATAGGCAAAAATTTCTAAAGCTGAATTAAAGCAAAAATAGTTATCTAAATGCAAATTAAAAATCACTTTAATTCACTTGCTTTAGCCAGTAAATACACTCTTTTATCACCAGTTGCAACTAATCACAAGTAGCTTCTTAGTTACAACTTTGGGATGATAACGTATTTTTACTCTTAGTTTATACGTAATCTGTTGCAACCCAGACTATTTTATCTTCATTTCTGGGAATAATGGACCTTTGGATACAATTGACCAAAGTCCCACTGAAACAACTCATCACATATTAATAGTATAAATTAAGATATTATATTTTAGTGCATTCTATTATTCCCAGTTCTAACCTTACCATTGACAACACGAAACAGAAGAGAAGGTACAGGAGCAGGGAAGAGGGAAGAGGAGATGACATCTTACCTTTTCCTCCATATTTTACTGGAGTACTGTCACTTGATAGGGCATAGCAGATAATTATTAAATACCTTTTCCCCTACTATCTTTGGCTAAAGATGCCAAACCACTTGTTCCTCTGTTCTGATACTGAAGCACTCAGAAGGTTTTTCTGATGTTTTCTTAACGTGCCATTAGTGGAGCAAGTTTAACATCTGATCGTGTTTGAACTCAATTTAATGGCAATTCTCCCACAGATGTAAGAAGGGCAAGAGAAGACCTTTATTCAGATGAAAACAATTTTCACTGAAATGAACAACATTTCTGACAGAGCTTGCTCTCAGTATGCTTTGGCTAAAAGGTACTGTCTTCATTAAAATACCTTTGCTTAAATAGTTACATGGAAAAACACGAGCCAACCTTATTTCTTCATATACAAATTGTGAATAAAGGCAGTGAGTATATTAATTAGTTCTCTAGGAGTGTAGGATTTGTTGAAATAAACTGTTTATATGGGATAGCACCTCACTCATCCTCTAGCTGAGCTGGTCAAAAATTTTCCAGATGAACAACTTACCATCAGGAAATGCTGTTCAGAGAGAATCAAACCTCTATGCGAGAACACACCAATTTCATCAGAACTTTTTGAAAAAACAAGGAATATGAACAACTTGGTCAGACAATATTATGGCTTTTGGTTACCTGTCCTCCCTATGAGTACCTATGGGATGACTAACTCATCAGTACACTAGTGAACACAGCAGCTACCAGGGTTCCCACCCAAGTTCACAACCAGGGAGGACAACTGTTGCCTACGAGGCAAAAATTGCAGTGACACCTTCTTATCTTCAGTCTGGAAGACCTAAATTAATACTGAGACAGAGCTTGATCACCTGTCTCCTGTCTTGTAAATTTAGTAAGCAGAAAGGGAAGACATGTTGACAACTGATCAAACCAACCTTAATTTCCAAATATTTTCCACCCTGAAAGCTTGGGACAAGAAGACTCATGTGCTGCACTTTCCTCTCATTTATTGAGTAAACATGGATATTTTGCTTACTTGTGTAGCACACTATACGTGCCCTATACAACCCACCAGAACTTCTCAGGAGGTATCAGACCTCGGTGCTCTCATCTCAGACAGTGTCCTTTGTTGTCCTACAGGACTACGAACACAATGAGGTGTTCTCAGATGACAAAAAAAATGTATTTATCATCTGTCACATTTCTTTCCTGTGGGAGCGGGCAGTAAATCCGCATTGTGTCAAGCCCCTGCACGTTACAGCAGAAGCGGGGAGACACGTGAAGCACCTGCAATTGCTAGTGCAGTCCCTGTCCTTACCAAGAGGCTTCCTCCATGCTCTGCACCACCAGCGAATGAACATCCACCAGCCAGTACGACCACGCAGCTTCACCTGAGCTTGTACGGGGCCGGGCTGGGACGGAGCTCCCTTCCTCCCAGCAGCCCGCGCAGTGCTGCGCTTTGCGTTTGGGGTTAAACCGGTGCTGGTGACACAGCAGCGCTTCGGCTGCTGCTCATCCGTGCTCGCGCGGCACCAAGGCTTCGTGCTGGCCCACCACAGACTCGTTCATTTCTCCCGTCTTCTCAACTATTCATTCTGACCCATTTTCTGCTCGCAGTAAAACTTTGTTCCAAAGACCACTGTTCTGTTCCCTCTTACACGCTCCTGATCGTTAGTATTTGAGCACCCCAAAACTTTCCTCTGAATTAAGTATATATATACACACATACATATTTCAAAGTATCCTTTTTTTCAGACTCACTCTAGAATGTGTATATAAATTGTGCCCAAATCACCGTGATAAAACATATCCATCTGTGTTGTGGGAAGAGATGAGCTTAATTTGCACCATGGGAGATGCTGACAGACACTAGGGAAAAAACAGCCTGTAACGGAAATGATAGTTAAGCACTGGAACCGACTCTCCGGGGAGGCTGTAGAATATCCATCACTACAGATTTTTAAGGACAGATTAAACAAACACCTGTCAAACACAGTTTAGCTATCATTGTTACCATTTTATGGTAGGAAGACAACTTTGCAGGCTGTTAATCCTATTTTCTGTCTTTTTCACACCCACCCTGCACACAGGTAGATTTTTAAATATCCCAGACACTTGAAATCCTGGGAAGCGAGGTTCAGCCTCTCCACCAACCCCACCTGCCTCGCCATCGGCCTTGTCTTCCAGAGACATTCCTGTTACCTTCCGAAATGCCTTGTCTCATATTTTTTTGCCTCCATCTCTCCCGCCCAGCACAGCGAGGATAAAACTTTCAAAACAAGCTACGTGTGCCTTACCCTGTAAGCAGACAGCAGCACCTGAAGCCACTACCCCGTACCCCTTTCTGTGTCAACCTCCTGTAATCACACAGCAAATTGTACAGCGGCAGGTGATTTTTCATAAAATATTTACTGGTATCTTCAGGTTCTTCACAGAAATGCCTGCCTGCTCTAAATAAAATGAAATGTTCTTTGAATGAGAGCGTCCAAAGAAAGGCTTCTGCTTAAGTTAATGCAAACAACTGATTGCAAAATGCAGGGAGAACTACATGACAACTCTAAAAAAAAAATACAAGCTGTGTTTATCTAAAAACTGTAACATTAACTCTTCTGGGGGAGTACTATCTGCAAAACAACACTTATTAGAAGGAAGCAACAACCATAAAATACCTGACATCTTGCAATAAAAGCACTTTTTTTTTTTCATTAAAAAAATGCATGCAATGACTTCTCCTTCCCCATTTCCAGCTACAGTCAGGGGAAAGTTTTGATTTTGGCTGGAAAATACATTTGCTCTAGCATATAAATCCGTGCTGAATGATAATTACAGCTTCATTGACCCCAAGTTTAGTATTTACGCATTTGATTTTAAATTTAAACACCACTTCACATTAAAAAGTGCTAGAAGCAGTAAGATTTTATCTTTGTAAAATGTTGGTAGTAAAGACACGGCAAAAGTAATGAAACTTCATCATTAGAAGCCAAGCGAAGAACAAGGAGGAAGTACTTCATTAAAGAGAACATAAATTTTACACCAGAAAAGATAGTGCATTTAAAGAGTTTCTTCTTTCTGCTCTCATCAGCTTTAGGCTTAATAGCGGTTAAGAAAATTTCAAGATTTTTTTTACTATTACTTTTGACAGCACTGCACTGAACACTACAAAAATGACGAGGAGAAAGAGGGCAATACGTGCATTTCTAACTCAATTTTACGCTGCCAACATTTTAATAGCCTGCCTTCCCATACCCTTTCCTCAGCTATTGATTAAGCCTCTGTGCTGTGGAGAATTAGTAAATAAGAAGTCAGAATTGATTTTTTCCTAGTGTTTTCATAACCAGAGGAAAAAGGAGAAAACAACTCTTCCCAATTCGTCTGTGCTGGCTCGTGCTGGAAATAGCAATGTTCTATTTCTCATCACACGTGTAGCTCGCACCTCAAGGATTCTGTAATGGAAATCACTTCAGCAATTAGCACTATTCATCCCACTGTCAGAGGTGGTGTTGACCACTAGTAACAAATTACTCCTCTTGCAAACTTGGGCTTTTCTGTGCTCCTTTCGTGCCTGGACCGCAACAACGGTGTTGTACCAAATGACATCTGGTATCCAGACAGTTTAGAAAGCAAGAAAGAAGCGGGGAGTTTGCTTCCCTCAAGCTGAAGAAGGACAGCCACCAGGAAAGTCTGCACTTCAGCAGAGGAGTTAATGCAAAAAAGGAAAATCCGCCCTAAGGGAAAGCAAAAAAGGAAAATCCGCCCTAAGGGAAAGCTGCGGTGGACGTGGAGAACCACGGAAGCAGAAAGGTCAGATCCATACTGAGAGAGGAAAGCCACTTGGCACAGGTGAATATTTTTCCAATAGCTTTTTAAAAAGCGAAATGAAGCTAAAAATCCTATATTTTGTTTAAACGAATGACTGACTATTCAGATCCTACAAGCACTGTCTTTTTGCTGTAGCACTGGTCTGCTAACCCACGGAACACCCAACAAACTGAACTCTAAACCACAGGAACCGAGGCACGGGCCCATTGAGGGTATTGAGCAAACACCTGGATCACAAAAAAGTGCATGAAACATTGAATAATCCACTTCCACCTTTACTTGAGGTGTCACGGATCTCGGTGCAGATGCAGGGGTAGAAATGGAGCTGCTCGTCTCCCAGGCCGTGCAGCCAACAGCCCACCTGCCCGGCTGCAATCACGGGCCACCAGTGCACTTGAACGCAACAACAACCTTGTGGTGGATGAAATAAAACGATCGGTTTGAAACGGAACGCAAATTGTAGCTTCCCAGCAGGAGACTTTTTTTAAATAAACAGCTTTAGTTTTTGTAAATAGCCCACCGGGAGTCTCCTCTCGCTGAAGATGGGAAGCTTGAGTTTCCTTTTCACAGAACAAGGATGTAAATGCTCTGACTTCAAAATTGCTTAAATTTCATTTTTGCTAGCTTCAGTGAAAGATGAGTACTCTCTCTGACCTAGACAGCGCAGGGAGTGATCTAGCTCCCATGAATTTTGATCAAGATTATGTCTGGAATAAAGCAACATAATAGGGAAAAGTAAAAAAAAAAACCAAAACCCAAAACAACCACCAAGCAAACAAAAAACCCAAACCAAACAACAGCAACAGGAGGAAAAAACCTACGAGAAAAGCAAAAGCAGTGTTGCATTTTTGCAATGCCACTAACAAATGTTTACAACACTGATGTGTTTGAAAACACTGGTTTACACACAAAAGAGAGAAAATGCACAGCTGCATTGACCTGGGTATTTCATGAGAGCTTAGCTTCACCTTTAGGGTGCGTAAGGGGAGCAGTATTTGCAGTAAAGACTCAGAATTTGGCCACAGTAATTGTTTGCAAGTACACAAATACCGTAATACTGCAATAGAGAAGATTAGTTACCACTCTTTTCACAGGTACCACACAGGCCCACGGAACTACATGCAAGCAATGCAGTTCATAAACACAAGCAATGCCACAGTGGTCTGCACTGCTGTATCTATCTGTAACAATTCTATGATTCTATGATTCTATGATCTTAACTTCAAGCTACGTATGTTACAGAAATGTTAGGCTTCAAGTACATAAGTTTTAAAAAGTTAAATATACTGTCATAATCTGTAAAATTAAATTCATTTACTAGAAGTGCCATTTTAAAGATTCTAGAGAGCTAAAAAAGTAGGTTTAGGAAACTTTATAATGGTATCTCTAAAAGATTTTAATACTCTGTTTTTTCTCAGCTCTCAGGGCTGTAAGACAAACAATTCCTGAAGAAGGATCTCAACTAGGGCACTTTCCCTATTAACTAGCAGCATGAAGCACCTATTTCTAGACATTTTTTTAAATCTGCAAATGATGTCTTATTTAACATTGACCATCCTGCACCCCAGAGAACAGCATTTTTTTGAAGGAATTCTTTGTAAATAAAAGATGCTAAAATCTGTTTTCCTGACAGCAGACCAAAGATTTGGAACTCTGGAAAAGCCCTACGAGGCACATGAGCTCCTGCGGCTTAACTGAGATACTTCTGTATACAAATCACACGCACAGCAGTGCATGTAAGATGTTGTACATGCAGTACATCTCTAGGTAAAACTATCACATCAGCTGAGATAAATGTAGAAAAAGGCAATATTTAAATTCATACATTTGCTATTTGCCAAATCTTTTGATATGCCCCTTTGCAAACATGGCAACTAGTGAATAAAATGTTATCAAATGCACGTAACAAAGGAGAACACAGATAAATAATTCACTTGAACAGCTCTGAAGAACTCCCAGCTACCATGTTGTGCCATTCATTCAGGATTATTGAAGCTCACAGTTGTGTCAATTTGAAATTTGAAGTATGGGAAAGTTCT
Organism: Phoenicopterus ruber ruber; assembly: GCA_009819775.1. NCBI lineage: Eukaryota > Metazoa > Chordata > Aves > Phoenicopteriformes > Phoenicopteridae > Phoenicopterus > Phoenicopterus ruber. Next base: position 85,261,282 of record CM020246.1, read on the forward strand.
TAATAAACTAGTTTTACAAACTGTCATCCAACACATTCAGCACAGCAGGAGTTACGCATCACGTGCGTGACGCAAAACAGCTGTGCCCTTCACCATCCTCACAGCTCTTCGTTAACTCTTCACAAGTTTGAGCATCTTGGATAGTTCAAGTTGCACTAACCATATGAAAGTCAAAATATTACACCTCATCACTGCACCAATTATCTTTGCTTCACAGATTTCAAAAAGGAAACAGAGATTGAGTAGTGTCCTGCATCACAGAGGCAAACTGTGTGAAAACCCCACGCATAACCCAAGAATTAGGAACCCCGCTTTTTTTTAAGGTTAAAAATACTGTGCAAATATTTGTCAGCGAGCACTACATACAACACCATTTATTAATAAACTTCTATCTAAATTTGTGCATCAATATGCTAGAAAAATAAATAGCTTTACAAAATAAGTGAAATCACCCCATAGAGCTATTTCATTTTTCTCATTTTAACACCTTTACATGATAATATCTCAAAAAACCCCAGATCTGCCAAACCTGCTCAAGACTTTGGGAAATTTTAACGCTATTTTTCATTATAGAAATAACAAGAAGGCTTAAAACTCAAAAGCAGCATGGCAGCATTAGCTAAGAGTGGCCAGAAAACTGCTGAAAAACTATACTTTAGCATAGTATAGTATAGAAACATTATCTTTTTGGAGACACATAGAGGAAACAGGTAAAAATGAATTGTATTCTACGACAGTAAAACTCCCAGTCTTTCCTTGGTGGAAAAGAGCATACACTGCTCCTTTTTTATCACTCACGCGGCTCCTCAGAGGAGAAACACCAGAGGCTGAATTTGGCTGAAGAGGCGCCTGAAGAGCCGCACAAGGCGGAGACCGAGAGCAGCCCCTCGAGCGCCGCGCTCTTGGGCAGCCGGGCTGCGATGGCCGCCTGCGCGCGTCCCGCAGCGGGGAAATGTCCCTCTGAGAAGCGTCACTCGGAAAGCTCCCACACACAAAACCTCTAACCAGTAAGAGTGGTAAGTAACAGGAAAATGAAAGCTACCCTTCGGTAGAATCCTTTGTTAACAAGTAAGCTTCAAGGAAATTGTTTATACGTGAGAAATTAAAGGTTTTATGAAAAGAATCAGGACATGTTTGCCACTTAGATGAAATTACTGGATGGTTTCAAGATAGGCCATAATGCTATAACAAAGTTGAGAGGTTTAATGATTACATTAGAAACCCAACTGTTTCATGATTTTGATTTGATGAAACACAGAACAATGTCATTGAAACACAATCTGAAGGAGAATAAATCCCATGCCACAACCTTCCGGTCCTAGATGGCATGTTTGGCAAAACGTCACTGTTCTTCTAAAGAAATAAAATCCAGAAGACCATGTGCTAAAAGTTACCTTACTTGATCTTTTCCAACTCTTCCTCATTAGCATTGTCTGAAAATAAAATAGAGCATTTTAATTACCTTTTCTCTGCAGTACAGAAAAGGAGGCCAACCGTCTGCAACGGGACAAACCACAGTTCACCACCACCACAACCGAAGCAGCAACACGTACACTCCAGCACAACCACCAAGACTGAAACAAATCCGGACAACTAGCAGCACTGCTCGCACCCAGGCATACTTTTCTGGGTGCCATGAACGTCTCATTTCTGGAGACAATGCATTACGCGAAATCGTTTAAGAAAAACAAAGAAAGAAAGAGAGAATTAGATAAGCAAATGAAAAAAATGAATGCGCCATTACTGATAGTGACTTCAATTTTGACTGACACTTGAATGATAGTTTTTTTTTTAATATTAACGTACTCCAATTTTTTGGAACACTACTGTTTAGCTCACAGGTGTAGCCACGTAAGAGAAATCCTGCATAAGGCTCCTTGGGCAACATGCATCTATTACAAAATCCTTAAGGTTACCACCGTTAATTAGTTTCACAGCAGTAAAAACAGCTCTTTTGTTTGATAATTATGCACATGGGATAGAAAAAAATTGACTCTGTAAAAAAACCCAAATGCAGTAGCCCTATCTCATTACCTAAATAACCTGTAAAACCTTGGCACTGCTAGAGACCGTGCTCTGATGTGCCGGGAGGCGAAGTGTCCGCAAACACAGATTCTTAATCATTAGATAAAAGAGACATACTGGTCAAGATGGATGCGGACAATTTATCTGTGAACAGAACTGTTGCTTAAAGCATTTCTGTGGAAACACAGAGAAATTATTTTGTACAATTTAATAACGTTTAGCAGCCTGTTGTTGACACTGAGCAAGAATAAATCAATGGCCATTAATTTCTATTGAAACTTTATGTCATGAAAAATAAACTTTTTTTTTTAATTAACTACTGCAAAAACACTTTCTTTTTCATATAATGGAAATAAATTTTGAAATGCAAGTATTTTCCTTGCTAAGAAATAAAAGTACATGGGGAAAAAATGTAAGTGGGAGCAAATATATGGGTTTTATATTTTTGAAGTATACAGAAACTTTTCAAATAGACACAGATTTTTTTGAGAAGAAAAACAACTAGCTGCCGAGCAAAATTTTTAAGTTGCTATGGACAGCTAAGCTGAAGCCTCTGTGGTAGGTTAATGATAATTGTAGCAGTGTAGCTTTGGAAAATATACATAGACATTGAATGTTTTATAAAGCTGGAGAAAGTAATTTAACTCATTTTTACAGGAGAGGCACGTAAGAATTAAGCAGCTTGAGCCTGCAGCAGGCCCTGGAGAAGACCTCCGAGGTCCTGCAGCATACCACAGCTCATCCCTTCCTCGTCGTTGCTGAATCTGCAGACCAACAAGTCAGAGCACAAACTCGGCCTCGCTGGGCTTCGGACCAGGCTGTGAGCAAGGAGGAGAATACGCCCGACAGCGGAGTTAACCACGTATCAAGTATTATTTCAACTCTGAGGAGCTCAGTTTGAGTAGCAGCTATAGAAATGTATGACCGTACTCGGTGAGTGCATCAGCGTCACCACCGGCTGCAGCGGGATAAGCTGAAGCCATCATAACCATCCTTAGAAGCCAATAAAACAAATCTATACCATAGGGCTGATTATGATGGATGATCTACATGGAACTTTTTCATCTGAAAATACTCCACGCCCTGAGTCCACCTCTGTCATTCTTTTTTTCTATGATGTTATTATCCCTCTGGCAAATAAAAAAAAATAATACTGCATTGTAAGATTTAAGACAGCAAGCAAATTGGCAGCGTATTAATGTTGTTAATATTTTCATATGAAGCAAAAAAGTATTAAGCGTCATTTGGGATAGATTATTTAAGGAAAAAACAATGCTGTGAATTTGATTCTCATTAAATAACCGCATCCAAGTAGCACTTATATGTTTCCTTTTTTCCATTTTCTGTGCTACTAAGGCCGCTGGCAGCGGTGGAACAGTGGTCCCCAATCGCTGCTGGCCACAAGGCAACAGTTCTCATCAAGCTACCAACGGGCTAATCTGCAGTAGCCGAGAGCTGCCCGCAGGACCAGGGCTGGAAAGCGCTGCTGCAGAGGAGACACGGGGGACGCAGCTCTGCTGAACCCGCAGCCGCTCTGCAAGTTCTCCGGTGACGGAACCTGTGCGCTGAGTGAGGTCTGCTGGGGAAGGAGACGGAAAACCCCACATGCACTGCGGCACCCGCGCTCGCAACACCAAACACAGGCTCTGCAGACGCCACGGACGCGTTTTTAACGGGCATGCATGCAATCACAAATGGCACACAGGCATGCACAGCACCGCGTGCATCCCAAGGGAAACGTTAACAGAATACTGTCTGAATTACAGAAACAAGACAAACTTCACTGGAGCAGGGCTAAGAAAAAAATCAAGTCATATTGCTAGTTCTGACTTCTTTTAAACTGGTCATCAAAGGGAGAAATTAATGAAAAATACAGAAAGTACATCATAAACACATTATTTTTTAAAGGAAGAGTTAAAAATAAAATTCTTTCCAGCTCACAGGTTTTAACATTCTTATATATGCATACTTTTCCTGTACTTATTTATTTCACGTCTTCCTAGTTTACAGTAGTTATCTAAGCTATCTGTCCTCTCAAAGCAAAATAATTAAAAATGCTACATTAATGTAAAGGATAAGTACTGTTAACAGCACAGAGCAAATGCAAATGAATTATTGGAACTAGTGCTACTGCAACTTAATTGTGTTAGGCTGGAAATAGATTATACTTTCAACGAATACTGAAGACTCCTATTTTTATGGTTGTGTAAGAATAATTCATTCATCAATTTTGAGTCACAATTTATGATTGTTCAAAAATTAGAACAAATCAGATTGCCTTCATTTGTCAAAACTCAAAAGAATAGGAATTCTACTCATGTACATAGTTTGAATGTGACATTACAAGATTATTACTTTTAAAGTTCATATTTTTATGCCTTTACAACAAGCACTAGGTCGCAAAAGGCAAAGATACATATATACAAGATTTGCTAAAAATCTTGATTTGTTCACCTGCCCATACTCTTACATTAATATTCAATGATAACTGCAGGCTACTTCTGCATTTTACTCCAATAAAATGTACTACAAAAATCAACTAGTGTGTTCTGATTTATGCAACTAGTATACTGAATCTCCTTTAATTGAAACTATGTCCAACATTCTTCTACTGGAAAAACACAAATTGTAAAGTACTTAAGCACTGTTTTCTCAATCCACCAGGACTCAAAGATAAAGACTCCCCTCTCCTAGTCTTGTAATATAATTTTACATACATTTACACAAACATATGCATATGTTAATATTCTCAATTGCTATCTGGATCCAAAGATGTAATCTGTTTTGACCCTAGGAAACGGGACCTTCCAGCTATAAATTCTGAAGAACATCTCATCAGTCAGCACATGGAAAATCTGCATTTCATCAGAATTTCTTGCAGAGAGGTAAGGAAGAGAATGCTCCTGTGTCTACCAAATCTCTCTCTCACCTTGCACACCTCAAGGCTTCACAAAAGATAGTTGCACCCAAAACAAAATAAAACTATTACTCTTTCAGACTGATTGCTTAACTTTTAAACCATTTGTAATAATACCTTTCTCACGGACAGGCAGCAATATACAATAAGGCCCCTAATTTTGCATCTTTTAACTGCAGACTTCAATCTTACCCTCTGGCACAGGCGTGAACAGTGTCAATACTCATTACGCAGCGTGACAGGACGCATCTCTCTGCAATACACGGCTGCGTTATTTTGGTATGACAGCAAAAGGCTTTGCTACAGGGCCTGTCCTCCATCTACACAAACGCACTGTCCAAAGACTTCCCCGTATCGGTACATCAACGCGTGACCCCCAAAACGCTCTCGGTCGCGCCAGCTCAGGCAGCGAAGGGAACTCCCTGCAAAGTCTGATCCGCGTCAAACAGCTGCCCAACGACACGTCACGAACGGCAGGTCTTGTTCAGCAGGGCTGGGTTTGGACGGGTTTAGGACTCCAGAGCTGCCCAAAATACAGGATCAAACACAATGCTGCTTCCGTGGCTAACGGAAAGCTGATACTTCCTCTGTTGAAGCTATTTTTTTAATTTCCCCAATGGTCTTAATAAGCACTCTTGTTTTAAGTATATGGAATTAAAGTACCTGAAATTTAAGTACTAGTAGTTAATTTCTGAATTCTTCAGCTTGATGATTTAACCATTTTACACTATTTACATATGAAAATGTGTGCAAGCAATTTAGAGTTATCACCTGAACAAATTAAAACTTATTCAGAAGGAAATATATTTTTGAAATGTAGGCTATATAGGGATCTCAAACCAACAGTATTTAAGAAAATTGACTTAATTGCGACAATTTAGGAAAAAAATGCATGCGATGTGAAGAGACAGTGTTTCTATGTCTTCCATGCAGCAGTCTTTAAAGCATATTTAAAGGTGCTCACACATTTTTATCTATATATTTCAACTATACTACTGGAATTATTACCTATATAGAGAGATCCAAGTAGAAGGGAAGCAGTAATCGTTCATATACCACGCTACACAGATTGGGAATGTAGGAGCTGCTTTAATTACTACTTTATATGGTGCACTTTTCCAGAGTGGACAAGAAATTAGCCTCGACCCTCTAACATAACATTTGAAAATTTATTGATCTCAACCATATTAAATTCAATAAAAATTATCCTCATTATTACAAGACCTTTTAAAAATAACCAAGGATGACAGTTTAATTGGAGCAATACATTTTGTAATATATCTACTCCTGAGAGAGTAAATATAATCTAATAAATAAATAAATAAGTACATGTGGTAACTGAATAAAATATAATTGCACTTTGATTTGTTAAACCCCTAACACATGCATATACAGCAATTCAGCATTAATTTTGTAGGTCATCCTCCCTGCATTGTGACACAAATTCTCTGATTTTACTTTGTCAGAACCGCTCTGAGATCCGTATCTTGGGAAGACTGCTTTCTAATAATAACGCTTCAGGTTAGGAATCAGAATCTTAATCTGAATCTTGGGCGTTTTCAGAATGAAGTCCCATATAGCAGTTTGAGTGGGAAGAAAAATTGGTCACTTGAGCTAAACTAAAAGGATTAGCTTACTAAATAGAAAGCTAAAAAAGAAATGGACAATAGCACAAAACCCATACTTCCTCCTATTACAACCGGTCAGTTGGATATGAAAAAAGTTGCTATCCAGCCACTTGGAAAAACAGGGCTGTTACCAGCTGACTCAGAAATGCTGGTCTTATCCAAATACACACACACAAAAACCCCCCCAGAATTAAATACATTTTTCAATTTAAGTGATAAACACTTCTGTGGTGCAAATTTGCAAGAAAGTATTCTGAGTTGTCTGGACAAATGTGTTGCTAAAAGAAAGAAAAATACACTGTTCAAATAAACTTCCTGTACATTACTGCCATTTTCTATTATTATTTTGTTAAGTTCTAACAGAACGTCGTGAAGAAAATTAACAGATGAGAAACCTATTTTCAAAACTCTACATCTCTGTCACACCGAAGACCTAGTTCCAATAACTGGCTTACTAGGCTATTTAATAATAGGTACGAGAAAAGTGGAAAAAGAACAGTATTACAACCTGCCAATATTCCTCAAGTATGCAACAGGATGATGTGTCACACTGCAGCATACAGAAACATATATGCTCTCACAAAAACCATATAGTTGGTCATATCCATGGAAAATTTCATCAGATTAATACTTTTTTCTTGGCCTCCCTGAAGCCAAAGGAATCCACATTATTTTACAACCTCTGAGCAAGATGTCATCTCTCTTATTTCTGCCATAGTTGTAGCACTGCTGCTCAAGTCAAAAGTCAACTCACAAAAAGCTCGTAAAATACATCCAACTAGAGACAGAATTTGTCACAACTAACAGGATCTATAAAACTGGAAACTTCTCACTTACAATTAAGCAGCTCAGAAAACTAAGATTGATGAAGGAATTACAATAAACCTAGAAAACCACACAATTTTGTAATTGAAATCTGGTCATGAAATTGAAGAGTATCAAATAATACTTCATCACCAGGTGGCAAAAAGCAGAAATACTACCTTTCTTCAAATTTCTTTATTTTCAGTGTGGAATACGATCCAAATGTTCTTATTTACAGATGGCAGCACTAGGCCCAATATTCTTCACCAGTGGTTTACTGATATTTTTCCATATTAATCAACACCAAAGTCTGCGACTGACTTTATCTGAAACTGCTGAACATTTATGTTCCACCTGGATGCCTCAGTACTATCTCAGGGAGGATCCAATTCAGAGGAAGTATGCCATACTGTACCAGAAACACTGTTAAGCGTTATTTTAAGAATTGGAAACATCAAATTAATTTCAGAAGATGTGGTTTACTCCACTGCTTGAAGTCATCCAACCATAGAACAATCACAAGAGTGATGACACATATTAAAATATTTAAAATTACCGCTTCTCGCTGTTCTTCTCTAGGAGCCAACAGAACTGATAACAATATACTTCCCAGATCATGGTCAGGGTAATGAGGATCCTTCAGACTCAAGGTAACATCTGTTTGCCTAGAAGACACAGATATATGCTTTATTTTGATTTCAGGCTCTCAGGTAATGAAATTTCTGAATCGTGAGAATGAAAGGCATCTGCATTTATATGAAACTACTTAAAAATGGTGTCACAAATTACCCTATTTCTACTTTTAAGTATTGCAGTCTAAACACTCATAAATAAATACTAAATACTGTTGCTCTGTGTTAAGTACTTATACGTACTGAAGTAATTAAATCTGAACTCTAACATGAACGGATTAAAAAACAGAAAAAAAAAGTTAAACAGTAGGTGGTAATGCTGTGAATGAAGATAATATAAAACAAGATTAAAGTGGTTATAAAACCAACCTCTCAGTAGACACTGCAAAAAATGTTGTGCGTAATCAGTTAATGTATTATTAACATTCATATTACAGCAATTCCCTAAACATAAGTGTTTTTCCTCAGCTAGTTTTAGGCGGTGTAGGTTATATAATTATTTTCCAGCATAACGTTCTATTTGCAATTCCACAAACATGATATTAGCAGACAATCATACAGAATTACTCCGTAGGCTTGTTTGTGCCATACCTGTTTAATTCCAAGGAAGCGAGATCCAAAAATGCCGAACCAATAAAGTCATCCTGAAGTCCAAAGTCATAGTCAAAGACCTAAGATGCACAGGAGATAAATGCATTTTTCAGTATTGGAAATCTTTTTTTTTTCTATCCTCTTGCTTTATGAATGGTTCCTGAAACCCCTTTTCCAGAGTTACAGCTTCATGTTTCTCACATGTTGAACCAGGACTATCTGGAAGTAACTGGAAACTTTCTGGCCACAATATCAAGTTTGGAACTGCCCACGTAAAAGTCAGAAAGGGTTGTCAGGCATTGGAACAGGCTGCCCGGGGAGGTGGTGGAGTCCCCATCTCTGGGGGTATTCAAAAGACGTTTATATGAGGCCCTCAGGGATATGATTTAGTGGGGGACTCGGTAGTGATAGGTTAATGGTTGGACCCGATGATCTCGGAGGTCTCTTCCAACCAGAACAATTCTATGATTCTATGATTCTATGTACAGGCACAGGACTATTGTAGCGTAGACCGCGTATGTGAAACATCTACTTTATAAAAACAAAAGGAGCATTTTTATAAAAATAAGCACTAAAAGAAGGAAAACCAAAAGAATAACTAAAGTTAAGCAGAATAATTGATTTGCTATACATTAATTGATGCCCATATCAATTTTGCAAAAATACAGGCAGGAGGGCGGGATATGATTGTGAACAGTGGGTTATTACAGCACCTGCATCAGTATTAGCAATTATAAAATTGTAGGTTTTGAAGGTTGTGTAAGTTTCTAGTGTTTAAGAATATTGTAATCTAAGATGAAAACTTAATGGATATGCGTAAAAAAATAGTGACATTCATTACTCTACTATAAGGACCCTGCCTGATAACTTGCTACCTAAAGAGAAAGCATCTGGACAAACTTACTGACATCCAGACAACAATCTGTGGCCAGTACGTAGAATGCTATCAATGACTTGAGATGGATTATGCCTTCCCAAGTTAGAAGGAAGAATAACAAATAAACTGGGGACGGCTTGTGGTGGGAAATAAACAAAAAAGGAGGATGGCAACAAGGAAAAGTTGTGGCATAAAATTACAAAAACAAAAACATGGGAAAATGTCAATTATCAAAATCAAATTTTCTAGGTAAATTAAATTTTTTTGGCAAATATTGTCATGAGAATTTCTGAGGACCAGAATATACCATCAGCTCTAAGTAAGAGTGAGACTTGTGAACAGCCAGTAATGAGATCATTTATCTGAGGTGTGACAGGCCTAGGTTCAAGGTCTTCAATTTTGATAAAAATCCTTCAACCACTGCATTACAGAAACTCTATTCCAGGAGGTAGTTAAAGCTGTTCATCTTCTACAAACACCTTAATATGGCCTGGGCTAAGACAGTAGTAACAGAAATCCCGTAGCCCAATGCCTACAGCACTGCTGCAGGACTCAAAGGGTTGAACGCAAGTATTTGAGCACGAGTCTCTCATGTGCATTGATCTACCTGAGTGGGTACCCTCATATTTTCTCTGTCTAATATTCATCCTAATGGGGAAAGAAAATAAATGATGAAAATTCAGTTCATATTGCAAAATAGAACTGTTTTCTCCCCCTACAAATTACCAAGATGAAAATGTCAAATAAATATTTTCAGCTGACTTAGTGCAACTTAATCACGTCTTAGAATATCTGAACAAGCTGTAAAACCTGAAATATTTCACGCAGTGTGTTCAGAGTACAAACATGGAGAGACATTATACAACTTCACACACTCTTCCTAAGAAAAAAAATAATACACACATCTATTCCCTTGTGAACGCTACTGCAGGGTTGGTATTTGGCATGAATAAATCAAAACAGGTAGCTATGTTGTAAGTGTCCTTTGAATATGCTTCTCTCTTTCACAGTGTTGGGCATGTGTTCATACCTTGAGTCACTAAGCTTAATAAGGGCAGGAAAATGCCAATTGAGAATCATTAACTTTATGCTTTTCTAATAATGATGTATTTTATATGAGCAGAATACATGAAACATAGTACAGACTTACTCAAAGGCTGTTTAACTGGCATTCATCTACTAAAAAAAAAAAAATCTATAATTCCATATTTCAGTTAAAATTTTTGTCATGTATTTGAGATTAAGACTGATACTGATCTGAAGCATTATATCATTTCAGTCCAATTAAAAAGATTACTTAGGTAACATTTAAGTTTCCAATCTTTCTCAAACTATTTTTGACCTATGTATGTTCTAATTAGAATGCTAAAACTACAGTTTTTCCAATAACATTTTTTAGAACTTCATTTTTATCTACTTTGTTTTACAAAGGTAAGGATCAATTTTGGACTGGGGCCAGAAAAGTGCCTTTGCGTTCTGTGCCTATAAAACAACGATCACAGCTTTTCTAGTTTCCATTCCAATACGGATCGCTAAGAAGTACTAGTGGCACTGCTGCTGATGCTCTGGGCTTTGCCGGCCTCTCTTCGATTTAAACTCAAGCTATCTGTGATTTTGGAGTAAGTGATGCCTCTACTATGAAAAAATCATCCTCACCTGTGATATACTAAGCAGAGTTACAATGTAAACAAGAAAAAGAGCATAAAGCATTACGAAACATATAAGCAAACCCACTGTGTTCAAGTACAAATAGAAAAAAAACCCAAACCTAGGAGAACTGGGCATACATCTTGATAGATTGTCAAATTAACGTCAGCAAAGAATTGCTTTTAATGGGATAGATTATGCTTCATATCAGAATTATGCAACGATATTTCCATAAATAAAAGGGATGCCATCATCATGAAACATAGTTTACTTTCTCTGTCCTTCTCCTAAGATCACACCAAAGAAATATAAAACAGTTATGGCCTGAAATAAACAAAAATGCTTGTGTTTACCTTTTTTTAAAAATTTTGACATCCTCATTATACAGATGTAATTTAAATTATTTTCACCTCTAAATAGTTTTTAGTAATGCACTACCACACAACAAATTTTTCAGCATACAAAAATTAGAAAATATAAATTCTTTCAATAACTCTTCTGTTGTAATATGACAGACGTAAGTAAGATAGGGTCTCACCTTTATATACAACGGTTCTCTTGGGTTATCTATAAGAATGCAAGCTTTTTCTTCCCACACAGGATTGAGGTTCTTGTGTATTGTTTTGCTTCTAAATACTTCTTTTCCTCCAAGTTTGAACTTGACGTACGGATCACTGGTTCCTGTGAAAGACACGTACATACTGTTAATTACGTCCTTTTAAGACATTAAGGGAAGGAGACTAAATTGCGATAAACAGAACTAAATGCAATTCCTACTGATAGTCAAATTAAAAACAGCAGCTGAGGAAAGAATTTTTTGTTGTCACAATTTATTATTTTCCACAGTGTCATTACTCAGGTAATTCACTGTTAACCTCGAATGGGTGCTTGCATCACCTTCTGTTGTTTGCATTCCATACTCGAAGTCATACATTAAATACTGGGTATTGCAGTGTAATTTTTAGTTAAAAGAATTATGTCCTTGTTAGGACTAGGATTTTATCTTAATGCAATCACAAAAATCAGATTATAAAGTTAAAATTATTTCTGTGAAATACTAATCTAATTATCTTATGCCTTTGAAAAGGCACAGGCTCCACTGACACCACTAGTGTAACTCGTCATTGACTTCACTGTGTCCAGGCTTCGCTCTTCCACGAAGACACACTTCCTACGACACTCACGATGTGCAAATCAACTCTAAAGTCAGTCCACAAAGTCCACGATTCCTGCAGCAACCACCAGCCTGCAGGAGAGCCCAGATCTATGCCCCCAATACAACCGAGTAACAACTAACTATGGCCAGAAAGACAACCCTGAAGGGAATTGAAAGAGAAGTGTTAACCACGGCACGGATGGGGAATGGACGGGACGTGGGTGTGGAAGCGCCAGAAGGAAGAACTGGTGGAAGGAGGACTCTTGGGGTGGCATGTGTTGGGGGGCACAGAGATGAGCAGCCACCCAGGAGCACATCTCTGTCCTCTTCTCAAGACACCCACGTGGGGAGACAAAGCACAGCAAGCAAAAACCTGATGGCGCGCACAGAGGCATGACAAGACCGAGAGATAAATCACTGCCGGCTACCAGAAGGTACAAAATGGCACATCCAAAACCAGCACAGACATGGTCACGCGACCAGCAGCAGCCCCGGAGATGTGAGGAGGGCCTGTCGGCTGGCGTCCTTCCCCTCCCCATCATGCACGGCCCAGACAACACATCTGTGCTTGTGAACGTGAGCGCGAGCGTGTGAAAGCACATGACCAAAATCAGTTTTGGTGTAAAATCAAATCACTGTCCCCTGCCATGAAGTTTCACACTGAGATCCGCTACGCTGCCGGTACCATGCTCCAGTGCTATTTCCCACAATCTGACCTCAACTCACGGTGCGTTGACTAGAGCCGACATGTGGGAAGGAGAGTGAACGTGTGGGTAGGACGGGGCAGAAGGGGACAGATGCCTCTTCCACTTGTGCCCGCACCAGTCCCGCCATGGAGACCAGCGGCTGAGCAGCACGAGGCTGCCCCTTGACGAACGTTGAAGGGAAAGAGCAACCGCAGCGCTCGTCGCTGCCCCTCTGCTGTCCGCTCCTCTGCGCCGGCACCAACGTTTCAGGAACCGGCCACCAAATGGATTTGGGAACTGGCCCAGGCTGAGAAGGGCAGTCATTTTGCATCTGGATGGGCTCTGGGGCACAGCCACAAGACACAGAAGTTGAGCCCGCCAACAGTCCTCATGGGTGGTGGACTGAAGGAAGTCTACTCGTCTTTCTCTGCATATTTTGATTACAAAAAATACAGTCAAGTCTTTAAACAAAAGAAAAAAGCTGGATAGAAAATTCAAACTAATACCTTCCCTAAAACGCCAGTTTGTAAGATTTCATTGTTATGATGTAAGTGAAATTCATTTTAATAAAAAATACTGGATGGGAGTCATATTTCTTTTTGTCTGTCAGCTATTTCTAAGCCTTAATAATATTTGAGTCTAATTGATCCAAAGCTATCTTAAAATAATAATTCTAGCACGAATAATAAGTGCATCTTCATGAGCAACACCAAAATTATAAGACAACTTTTTTTTTACTTTTAACACTTTTCATGAGACCTGCATATTCTAGAGGTTTGTGTTTACATCCACTGGGAAATGCAGTGATTAGCTTTTGTTAAAATTGCAACGTTCCATGCTCTTCTAGATATAAAGGCTGGTATGACCAGAGCTCTTTGCACTATTTCATGCAGCCACAAGATGTCAGTACTCTTTACCTAAAATTATATATCCCTTTCAAAAAACTATAGCAGTGGAAAACTGCGATCTCAGAGGTGACAGGGTTATGTCATTCCCTTCTGAAATTACTGTGGCAGAATTTCAGTGGCGTAAAAATGTTTAGTCTTGCAGAATTAACTTGTTCCTTGGTTATTCAAGTAGTGGTGATGCTTTTTAAGGCAAAGATCACACAGTTGAATTAATTCTGTGAAATCTGAAGAATACTTTCAACACTGACACCAACAAATCGCCAACAGTAATACAAGCCGTAACTCCCCACAAGCCGCAATTCTCCTGCTGGTTTTCCTCACTGTTGCCTTGAAGTGCAGATAGCTGGCCTTCGAGCACTAGCTTTTACTGTGCAGACTTCACAAGTCTCAAAAACTCTTCTGAAATATGAAATCGATGTAAAATACTGTTGTGAGATACATACCCAATGAATAGTTTAGGATCCAGATATCAAATAATATAATATTAATTCATTTTTTACATGTCAAATTTAGTAGTAGGTCGGGTCAAATGTTAGTTCCACTTACAATACATTGCAAAACCTCAGGGTTTGTACCTCTGTGCTATGAATGCTGAGAACCACTAAGCAGCTTGCTTTGATACATCTCTACTTCAAAGCTGAGAACTCATTAAGTCCTCTTAGTTAAAAGCTCCACGCCCTTCGCAGACCTTTTCCATTCCTTGAAGAGATACTATCAAATTTTTAAAAGTATATGTATATAAAGAAAGACAAGATTAAAAAAATTAATCTAATCAGCCATGCAATCATTCACTAAGACCTTCACCTAATGGAAGGGCAAAAGGAGGAGCTGAACAGAGACCAAAACTTGGTCCTCTCAGTTCTGCTGAACTGCATCAAGCCACCTCCAGCACTAGTCTATGACACAGGGTCCCAATTTTAATATATATTATAATAACAACAACAATATTTTTCACATATATTATGTAATTTTAATGTAGTAATTGTGCATCCATATGTGAGTGGTGCGCTGGACACACCTGAGGGACAGGATGCCATCCAGAGGGACCTGGACAAGCTCAAGAGGTGGGCCCGGGCGAACCTCAGGAGGTTCAACAAGGCCAAGTGCAAGGTCCCGCACCTGGGTCGGGGCAACCCGCGGTATCCATACAGGCTGGGGGATGAAGGGATGGAGAGCAGCCCTGCCGAGAAGGACTTGGGGTGCTGGGGGATGAAAGGCTGGACAGGAGCCGGCACTGTGCGCTGGCAGCCCAGAAAGCCACCCGTGCCCTGGGCTGCATCCCCAGCAGCGTGGGCAGCAGGGCGAGGGGGGGGATTCTGCCCCTCTGCTCCGCTCTGGGGAGACCCCCCTGCAGTGCTGCCTCCAGCGCTGGGGCCTCAGCACAAGGACATGGACCTGCTGGAGCGGGGCCAGAGGAGGCCACGGAGATGATCCCAGGGCTGGAGCCCCTCTGCTATGGGGACAGGCTGAGAGAGTTGGGCTTGTTCAGCCTGGAGAAGAGAAGGCTCCGGGGAGACCTTATTGCGGCCTTTCAGTACCTAAAGGGGCTCATAGGAAAGATGGGGACAGACTTTTTAGCAGGGCCTGCTGTGACAGGACAAGGGGGGATGGTTTTAAACTAAAGGAGGGGAGACTCAGACTAGACCTAAGGCAGAAGTTTTCCACAGTGAGGGTGGTGAGGCCCTGGCCCAGGTTGCCCAGAGAGGTGGGAGATGCCCCATCCCTGGAAACATTCCAGGTCAGGCTGGACGCGGCTCTGGGCAACCTGATCTAGTTGGGGATGTCCCTGCCCATGGCAGGGGGTTGGACTGGATGGCCTTGAAAGGTCCCTTCCAATCCAAACCATTCTGTGGTTCTATGATATTAATATTACACTATTAATAACACATCAAGCGTATGTTAATATGTTACTTAAATAGATAGAAATGTGTTAATATATTATTTAAATATATAAATACAAATAAATATATATATATAAAAATATAAATACATACATAATTGTCATCAACATCAACAATGCAATTCACATATTTTTGCTCTTCTAAAGAGAAAAACAAATTCAGTTTACTCGGGATCTTATTGTTAACAGTGATTACAAGTTCATTACACAAAACCAAAAGAAAATCAGACGCCTCAGACTGAGCCTGCAAGAACCTGGTATCTGTCACACATTCTTGTTATTCAAGTCTCAGACTTTTCATCCGTTTCCTTCTTACCAAACCGTTCAAATGAACCTGACACACTAAGGCCTGACTGCACAAGTATTTCTCTTATCTGTAGCAGCTGAGATCTTCATCATGAGCCTTCACCGAGGAGCTTAAAGCCTCCTCTCGAAAGACCAAGGCGCGAGACACCGCTGTGCTGCTGAAGCACCAGCACTGCCCGCGCAGAGGCAGCAAGGGCTCCCTGCACAGGGTGGCAGCCCCTCTTTTCCTAGGAAACATCTGCCTAACGGACACCTAAGGATGCTGCCGAGGTCCAGGAGAGAACCTCTCCATCCTCGCAGCCGCTGCGACCCGGCCCTGTGCACCAGCACTGGTCCCGTCGCGCAGGTCCACCGCGGCACCAGCGCTGGGGCGCGACACTTCTCTCTCTCTGGGCAGACACCTCCTAAAACGGATTTTGCTTTGCAGGTTTAGGACACAGATTAGATCTCGTAAGCAGACATAAAAGAAGATTAAAAAATATTTCGCTGGAAGAAATATTCAAAATGTTTGTTCAAAGGAATAGTGGACTGCTTTTCGGAAGGAACTGGAGCAGTGTTAATAGAGTGGAAACACAGTAAAAGCAAATTTGGCCAGAATAATAATCAAAGTTGTATTCAATATAAAGAACATGCATTCTCAATAAACTGTACACATTTACTTAATTGACTCCCAAGGCTTCATAACAGGCTTTTCATCACGATTAGGCCACTTGTTGAACAGACTTTTTTCCTTAACGAAATCCTATTTAATATAACGTGATAAACTGCTAACCGAACAAAATTGCACAGTGAACACAGAGGTGAATGTAACCATGAGCCCGAGTAATGAGCTTGAGACTGCTTCGCTGTAACTGGTGCTAATGAGCAGAAAGGATGAGGCAAAGGCCTCCACACTCCTCTACAGTGTTTTTGCACTTGGCTCAGCGTGGATCAAGTCAAACTACCAGCATGCCTAAAAAACCCCGGCTGAAGAAACCAAAACCCCAAAAAACAGTAACCAGACACTGAAATCGTAAAGGCAATTTTTAAAATCTTACACTAAAAAGAGAGAATACAGGCTATGAAAAAAACAATATAATATAGATGTCGCTTCAGGTAGAGATGTTTTTATACTCCATGTAACAAGAAGAAAGAAATTAATTTTAGAAAAATGGTGAGTTAGCAAGTACATTTATTACATAATCTAATTAACTGATTTAATTAAAATCGTTTAACTACAGAATGGTTAAATGCATTCATCTTTCCACCACTGCTACTCGCTTACAGTTTAACTTTTGAAACAGAACAGAAAGCCATATGCAAGCCCATTCTGAAAAACAAGAGTGACTGTGCCATACAAGGTTTTGCATAGTTCAGGTGCTCATCACTGTGCAATTTAAATTCTAGTTTCTATTTTTTTTTAAAGTTTAAAAACTAACTTTCCCCTGGGGATCACCTCGTTTCCAGACTGTTGAGAAACAGATTTCAGAAAGGAATACAGAGCAAGTCAGAGAAACTATCTTCTTCTCCTCTCCCTATGGCTTTAGTCATAGGGAAAAAAAGCAAACAAACCGATGCATTAAGGTCCCTGTAGGTGGTTCTCACCGCTGCAAAGTGGAACACTCGGAGGCAAGATCTGTTTTTTTTTACCTACAGAGGTACTAAGGCCAATCAGTAATATTACAAAGGTTGCAGCCCCGTCCAGATCCCAATGTAAATCACGAGTCTCCTTTGGATTCACTACACATACACAATAAATAACACACTTAGACCGATTTCAGCGTAGTGGTTTGAAATAATAGAACCTTCAAATACAATTAACTGGAAATCACAGTAATTAAATGCGATTTGCTGCTGTACAGGACATAGGAGGAATATTGCAGGAATAAGCACAATGTCAAAAACGGTAAATACCCAATAAATATGGGGGAACAGAATTTTTCATCACTGCAAGTAATCAGGCAATGTACACATTTCTAGAAGCAAAAATAAGGTAAAAGCATGTTCTTAATTCATTTATGCTTAAACTATAACTAAACATCTGTCACGGCTTTCTATTATTCTTCCATTTCACTTTCAATCTTGGAATTGCTTCATTTGATCTACAATTATTTGAAAAGAAAGCAAACCACTAGAGATGTGCAGAGATGCGCAATAACTTTGATGTCATAATTCCTGAGAAGCTTAATTATTAATACAAACATTCGTTCTGGATTCATTGCATGAAGAGCTCTTTCACTGTCAGCCAGCTCTCTCCGCTTCTCTCTGACTCCATCCACACTCATTCCCCTCTTAATGAAGTTTCTCTGTCTCCAGTTATTGTCTTTGTTACGACCAAGGTAGAAGAAAAAGTGGGGGGAGAGTTCTCAGGTATGCGTCAGCTGAGCATGTCAAGCAAAACACGTACCAGTTCATAGCATTTTACATATTTTATATTTCCAAACTGCAATATGAAGCATCTCATAAAAAGAAACATAGAAGAATATGTCTGCTCTCTCCCATCTTTTATTCTGAAAAGTAGGGAAACTACTTACCACAAATTATTCTATACTAATTTAACAAATAGAAATAGTGATCATTACTATTTGTCTTGTACAAGAGCGGCCAAGCCTATCTTCTCATTGGTCTTCAGCAACCCCCTAAACACCACAACTAAACACTACAGCACTAAAAACTACAGCTTTCCCATAAACAATCCTACTTTCTTTCGTTTATCCACCTAGCAAAGAATTATCCACCCAATTCACCTAAAAAGGACACTAATTAGCTTAAATGGTACAAAGCACTTCTGGAAAACTAATACCCTAAGAATGAAGATGCCAACTACAAATTCACAGCGAGCGCACAGATGCTACAGGATGCAGAGTTCTTCTGCTCGAAAAGTCAACAGGGAATACAAAATTTTAATTATTCAGTGCCCATTAAAAAAATATTGGTAATAACAATCACAGCTTTTTATCTTTCTTTTGAAGATTCATTCCTGACACAAAAAAGGCAGCTTTAGTACTGTATTTCAATGTAGCCCATGATAAGCAGCTTTACTTAGTTTAGTAAATACTCATTTAACCAAATATTATTAAGCTTGTGAAATAGAAAGAATTAAAAAAAACATACCGGAACAGGAGAGAATAGACAAAAAGCAAATTTGCAATGATCAGCCTAATTACAAGAAAACATTTATACTTCATTTTAAGCATGGCTGAAGTCAGATTCATTTAAACAGGATTTGAGCATGCTACGGAAATGTTTTCCTTGCAGCTCAAATTATTATTCTAGTTAATATACTTTAATATAAACAGAATTACATCTCTTAAACAAAGGAAATAGTGTTTGCCCCTAAAACCTCAGGGCTGAAATGATAATCTTCCTGAAATTGTTTAAAATCTTCCTGAAATTGTTTAAAGCATGACCATTTGTTTTTTTCAAGACAGCCAGCTTTTGCAAAATCAAGCAGAGGTTTCACCTCTTCTGGGACAAAGATGGAGGGCTCTGATTTGCTTTGTCTAAAAAGCACAGCTTACTCTTGGTCTTACACATTATACCTTCCAGTTTTATAGAAATAACCTTTTTGATATATACTTGCAATTGACAAACCTGTGAGTTGCCCTTGTCAATGTAACAATACAGTCAATGATCTTTCTCTCCAGTAAAATGTGCAAGTTTTTATCCATTCCCCAGGGAAAATGATTTACTACACATTAAATGCAAACCGAAATAAAGGCTGAATCTTAAAATATAAAATAAAAATGCTAGGTACAGCAAAAATAGAAGCCTTAGCAGGATGCAGCCCACATATGGTTGGCATAATAAAAAAAGGTACAATGTATATTTAATACCTTGGTTGAAGGCGATACTCATTGCATATGCAATCCCAGTTACAGCCATGCGAAGGAAAACCTACTCTATGAAGAGACATTCACAGAAACATACTACGTGAATCTTGCCTTAAAATAATATTTTAATTTACTAGCTAGAAAACCTTAAGGTTGGTATTTCCTTATTTGCATACAGTCATCTGAAAAAAATGGACACGGTAGAATTATGCTAACAAAGCAGCACTTTCTGTTCTCTTTTAACGATCAGACGCAGAGGTGTTTGATGCCTCTAACAACCTTGAATTAACAGACCAGATTCCTCCACCTGAGTCATCAGAGGACGACGGTCTGGAGAACCCAAGGCAAGCTGCTGCTGCCACAGCTCCGTCACTTCACCTGCATTACCAACAGAAGCTTCATGGGGATTTGGGCTACTGGAGCAGGGGACACCACTGAAGTTCTACGTCGTCTTCCCCGGCCAATGGGTCACCTGACTGGAGGAATCTCTCTTTTTGGTCCTGGCATCAGTTCCCACTCCAATGGTCTCCTCAGGAACACCACTCGACTTCTGACAAAGGTACCTGCATTTGCCATAGCAGGGGCACTATAGGTGACTCGACAGCCTACGGAACTTCCTTCTTCTGCCTTATTTCAGCACTGTCAAAGTCCTCTTGCTTTATCTCCGTTACTTTATAGATAGAGGAATAAGGTGATTTAAAGCCTCAGTGAGACATTTAGAGCTTGGGAAGACTTAGTGATCACCTACATTCATACAACGATCCAGAGATGTATCCAGGAACATACACGCTTTTCCTCCTCTTATGAATATTCGTATCTTCCTTGAGAAGAAAAGCTATTAAAATGGAATGAAAGCTTAGCCTCTACAAACACCAGCGGTAAACAAGCACGTTTTGTAATCTGCAATGTTAGCACTATGCTCCTCAAGTCTAGCAAAGGAAAAATCCATTTAACTACACAATACATTGTCATGTGAAATTGAAGTGAATGATAAACACGTTCCTACAACACTTAAAGAATAAGAATCATGGCAATGAAACTGCAAGAAAGGGAAATAATTTGAGATTCATTATTAAATAAATGTATTTGCTGAATAAGCAATTCCCTGGTGCATTTATCATGGAACAGAAACAGAAGAAACATGCTTTATTCTCAGTACCGATCTTAAAGCTGAAATAACCATTTCTAAGTGATGGCAAAAAAATCCAAAGACTAAAAAGCTCTAGCCAAAAAAACTTGATCCCTAGTGTTATTCCTAGAATCTACAAACAAATTTTGATTATTTTTATCCTTTTTGGAACTAATAGAAATGGAATCACAATTATAGATTTACAGCTTGGGAGAAAAAAGTTCCAAATTATGCCTCTAGACTATGACAATTTACAAGGAAGAACTTGAACGAGTACAAAGCCATATCATGCGTGTGTTGGACGAAATGTACTGGTCAGTCAGCAGGCAACTAGTGTGACTCCCACTTCGATAAGCCCTATGGGACTGGAATAACGGTAATACAATAGGAAACCCCACCTTGCACCCTCTAAGTATCTCCTGCTGCTCCTACTGGGCTAGTAGGAAACTTTTTGGCCTCCAACAGCAATTTGTGCTCATCTATAATAGATTGCCCTACTTAAGCCCAGCTCTTCCTTCCTTCTCAATCTCATGCAGGTAGGCAGCGACGAAGCTGCAAGAAGAAGTCTGAGGGCAATCACGAGAGACTTCAGGGCCTTGGGACAACTGGGTAGGGGATCAGGAGCACAAGCAGGGTTCTCCTCTGCCCTTCCATTGCAGGGAACGATGAGGGGAGGAAGAGGAAGACCCAGCAGATCAACGCCTGGCTCCCAGCCTGGTGTCACCAGCAGGATTTGGGGGTTTTTGATCATGGCTCAGTCTACATGACCTCAGGCCTGCTGGCGACAGACGGGGTACAGCTGTCCCAAAGGGGGACAAGGATCTTTGCGCAGGAGTTAGCAGGGCTCATCGAAAGAGCTTTACACCAGATTTGAAGGGGGAAAGGAATAAAACCAGGCTCGCTAGAGACAAGCCTGGGGGTGGCACGCCAACGTTGGAGGGACGGTGCGCTAGCGAGGTCTTTCGGTCTGCCGTCTCAGTGGAGGCAGGGGATGGAGATCCATGCGGCAGCAAAGACACAAGGGTTATTGATGTGTTAGAAACCACGGAAACGCCCAAGAATGGTCACGTAGGAATTAGGGCTTCCCCCCGCAAAAAGCCGGCGGGATCAATAGCCCAACTGAAGTGCATCTACACCAACACACGCAGCATGGGCAGCAAACAGGAGGAGCTGGAAGCCACCATGCAGCAGGAAAACTATGACGTAGTTGCCATCACAGAAACGTGGTGGGACGACTCACACAACTGGAGTGCTGCAAGGGATGGCTACAAACCCTTCAGAAGGGACAGGCGAGGAAGGAGAGGCGGTGGGGTAGCCCTGTGTGTTAGGGAGTGTTTTGATTGTCTAGAGCTTGAGGATGGTGACGACAGGGCTGAGTGTCTATGGGTAAGAATCAGGGGGAAGGCCAACAAGGCAGATCTCATGGTGGGAATCCGTTACAGACCGCCCAACCAGGATGGGGAGGCAGACAAAATATTCTATAAGCAGCTGGGAGAAGCCTCACAGTCGCTAGTCCTTGTTCTCGTGGGGGACTTCAACTTGCCAGACGTCTGCTGGAAATACAATGCAGCAGAGAGGAACCAGCCCAGGAGGTTCCTGGAGTGTGTGGAAGAGAACGTCCTGACACAGCTGGTGAGGGACCCAACGAGGGAAGGCGCCCGCTGGGCCTGTTGTTTGCGAACAGAGAGGGACTTGTGGGTGATGGGATGGCTGGAGGCCAGCTTGGGCACAGCGATCATGAAATGATAAAGAGTTTTTGATTCTCGGAGAAGTAAGGAGGGGGTCAGCAGAACTGCCTTCTCCAGGCTGAACAACCCCAGCTCTCTCAGCCTGTCCCCATAGCAGAGGGGCTCCAGCCCTCGGATCATCTCCGTGGCCTCCTCTGGCCCCGCTCCAGCAGGTCCGTGTCCTTCTTGTGCTGAGGCCCCAGAGCTGGAGGCAGCACTGCAGGGGGGTCTCCCCAGAGCGGAGCAGAGGGGCAGAATCCCCCCCCTCGCCCTGCTGCCCACGCTGCTGGGGATGCAGCCCAGGGCACGGGTGGCTTTCTGGGCTGCCAGCGCACAGTGCCGGCTCCTGTCCAGCTTTTCATCCCCCAGCACCCCCAAGTCCTTCTGGGCAGGGCTGCTCTCCATCCCTACATCCCCCAGCCTGTATGGATACCGGGGGTTGCCCCGACCCAGGTGCAGGACCTTGCACTTGGCCTTGTTGAACCTCATGAGGTTCACACAGGCCCACCTCTCAAGCTTGTCCAGGTCCCTCTGGATGGCATCCCGTCCCTCAGGCGTGTCCACTGCACCTCTCAGCTTAAAGAGTACTAGTCCCATCTTCATCAATGACACAGAGAGTGCGATCGAGTGCACCCTCAGCAAGTTTGCGGATGACACCAAGCTGAGAGGTGCGGTGGACATGCCTGAGGGATGGGAGCATTGATCTGCTGGAGGGCAGGAAGGGGCTACAGCAGGATCTGGACAGGCTGGAGCGATGGGCCGAGGCCAATGTATGAGGTTCAACAAGGCCAAGTGCCGGGTCCTGCCCTTGGGTCACACCAACCCCAGGCAGCGCCACGGGCTTGGGGGGGAGCGGCTGGAAAGTGCCCGGCGGGAAAGGGCCTGGGGGGTTGGTCGGCAGCGGCTGAATATGAGCCAGCAGTGTGCCCAGGTGGCCAAGAAGGCCAACGGCATCCTGGCCTGTGTCAGCAATAGTGTGGCCAGCAGGACCAGGGCAGGGACCGTCCCCCTGTGCTCGGCCCTGGCGAGGCCGCACCTCGAGTGCTGGGGTCAGTTCTGGGCCCCTCACTCCAAGACAGACCCTGAGGGGCTGGAGCGTGTCCAGAGACGGGCAACGGAGCTGGGGAAGGGTCTGGAGCACAAGTGCTGTGAGGAGCGGCTGAGGGACCTGGGGGGGTTTGGCCTGGAGAAAAGGAGGCTGAGGGGAGACCTTCTCGCTCTCTGCAACTCCCTGAAAGGAGGTTGGAGCCAGGGGGGGTCGGTCTCTTCTCCGAAGGAACAGGGACAGGACAAGAGGAACCGGCCTCAAGTTGCGCCAGGGGAGGTTTAGGTTGGATCTTGGGAACCATTTCTTCCCCGAAAGGGCTGTCAGGCCCTGGCACAGGCTGCCCAGGGCAGTGGGGGAGTCCCCATCCCTGGAGGGATTGAAAAGCCGTGTAGATGGGGCGCTTGGGGACATGGGTTAGTGGTGGCCTTGGCAGTGCTGGGTTAATGGTTGGACTTGATGATTTTAAAGGTCTTTTCGAACCTAAATGATCCTATGATTCTATGTTTCCATGCCACATAGCTCACACCAAAGCCTCCACATTGTGCTACCGCTATGAAAAGTAGGGCTCCTCTGGGGATGAAATGAAGTTCCTTACGCTTCCTCATCTGTCTGTATCTTTCTCTTGCTCAGGTCTACATGTTCATATCAAGATCACTCAGGGATGGATTGTGCCCATGATTCACTTTCCTGTTTGGGACACAGCAACAAATAAACAAAAATATAGGCCCACCAGGAGCTTTGTATCATTTCAGAAAAAATACAGCAAGTCTTTTCCATAAATCTGAGCTTCTGTGTAGTCCAGTTAGGGCCACATTATAGAGAAACACAGCGGTTTGGTTTTCCTGGGTTGAAGTCAAATTCTGAGTACAGTCAATGCCAAAATAATTTTTAGACAGAGAATAACCGTCTCTGAATTTTTACAGTCACAGGACCCCACAGAAGACGACACAGCAGAGAGAGGAACAACCTCAGGAGTGCAATGTTTCCACTCATCTCGTTTGTCTGCCAGGTCTTAATGACAGACTTTTACTGCTCCTAGCCAGAAGGTTCGTTTCCCACGATTGCTGCCTTTTGCATTATAGCTTACCTTCCATGGCAATGCTTGTTCCCTAAACTCCGTATGATAAGAAAATAACAGTATCAATGACAAATGGCAATCACAAAAGGAATATATGCAGTAGAACTATTAACCTCTCCTATTGCCAAAACTCTCATTTCTTATTATAGTGAGAGCTACCAAGAATATGACTGTAGCAATTCAGCTAGAAATCGATGCAGAAGGCAAACATCATCAGAAGTCAAGGTACAGTATTCTGATTGAAAATCGGCTAATTTCTTACTCCTGATATGGAGATGAGTTAATACACCCAAACTGATCTTCATAACAATGAAAAATAACTACCATGCTTCTTGTTTTGCCTTGTTTTATTTCCTAAACATTTTGCAAAGGTATCAGTGGAGAAATCAGTCCAAAAAGACTGCAGAAGCTGGGATTAATGGACTGCATTCTTTTATTTTAAAAATGTCTTCTTGAACATAAAGAAAAAGGAAGGAACATTTTGCAATTAGAAATGCTATTCATAAAAGTGTAGGCAATAAAAAGTGCAACGAGGTGACAGACTGAGATAATACGAGATCTTTACTTTGTATGGTTCACTGGATCTCCAGTGAAATTACACATACTGTAGTTCAAAATACTGCTTTAGACAGTATTACAGTGTTAAAACAGGAGCATAGGTACGAAAAGGTACAGAAGTAAAATAGGGTTAGGTTATGGGGGAGAAGGATTTTTGTCTCATTCATCCTTCTGTAACACATAATCCTGAAAATTCCCATTTTTGCCTTTCATTACAACAGTATTTGCTTAGTAATCAGCTAAGACCAGAATGACTCTGTTCTAAAAACTGCTCTTAATAATTTCTCTGTATTGATGTGCTAATCCAAAGGCATTCTCTACCTGTAATTAACAAGAGCGGCAACAATGTGACCGCAGCAATGTCACCTAATGGTATATTGTCAGAAAAGTTTTACAATCAAATTTGAACATCAATGTTACTCTCTCTCATACTGCATCATGAGATCAGCTGAACGGGCACACAAGACCAATGATGCCTTAAAACAGTGAAAAAAAAATCCTTGACTTCATACCCTGGAGAAAACATTTTTGGAGAGCTGGACTCGTCTAAATTTCAAGTTATATTATACTTGAAGTTATATCACAGAACCACAGAAGGGTTTGGGTTGGAAGGGACCTTTCAAGGCCATCCAGTCCAACCCCCTGCCATGAGCAGGGACATCCTCAACTAGATCAGGTTGCCCAGAGCCCCGTCCAGCCTGACCTGGAATGTTTCCAGGGATGGGGCATCTGCCACCTCTCTGGGCAACCTGTGCCAGGGCCTCACCATCTCAAGGTATACCACTGTGCCCAGGTAAATCATTTCTTACTGACAGTTTATGTTACACTTTGTATGAGTACTTCAAGCTTCATTAGAATTCCCTCCTATTCCTCTAAATTGACCTGTAACCAAAATACAAAAAAATGCCCCAAATATCACGTCTGAACAGCTATTTATGAATGCTTACTGGACAGTTTCCCTAGTTTCTAATTACAAAGCTCAACCCCTCAAATGGCCTTTTCTAGAAAACATGAGAAATCTATTGACAGCATTTCTCCCAAGAAGGTAAGGATTATTTTACTGTTTTCTTTATACTGCTTTTTTATAGGATTCTAATATATTGTATATACTATTTTACACATGTGACTGTTACAGCAGAGGAAATTCTGGTCCACTCAAACTGACAGAGATTCTACTATTAACTTCAATGGATCAGAAATAAATTAAGAAATCACAAAATCTAGAGTGTACCTAAAATGCGCAGGAAGCCTGCTGTTTAATATGGCTCGTGATTTCTGAACCTACCACAAACCTACTTAGCCCATGGTCCATCTCAATACAGCTGCCGTCTGTGCTGCATGTGAATTTTCTCAGTGTACTGCAAATTGACAGTTTCAATTTTGAGTGCCTAAAAGCAACTAATCAAAAAATGTTTGAAAAAACTAGAAAGTTATTTTTGCATTTCATAATTACATTTTTTCGATATCCCCTCATATCAATAAACATTTCTGCATATGCTCTGTAATTCTCATAAATAAATCTCCATTTGGGGAATTATTATTGTTGGGGGTTTTTTATTAAATTTTTCACTAAATTAAATAGGCTGCTACGCACAGATGTAGATTCTGGCTGAAAGCACTCTGCAGCTCCAAAAAACCTCTCTTTTATTTGGATGCCTAAACAGTAGGGTTGTGAGGGAGCTGGTAAAGCGTGTGAGGCTACCGACAGCAGTGTTTGAAAAATGCCTGTGCTTGCCAGTTTCTGCTGAGGGTGGCACAGAGCCAGTGCTCACAGGCAGCTCCTGCCAGACCTTGCCATGGGGAAATTCACGGCAACTGTTGCTGTCTCCAGAGGTATCAGGACTGAGTTTATTTTGAAATTCTTATAGAAATTTTCATTGTAAAATGCCAAGGCTGTTAAGCCATGTTCTGAAATTATTTAATAATCCCACAATTTACTTGAGACAGTCCATCTTCCTATGGGAAGAGATTCCGCCTCACCAGCTTAGGAAAGGGCTTTCAGCCACCCTCTTAGAAGGGTGCCGTGCTGTTTCCTCAGGTGTTTCCTTCCTCTTGGAACAGAGAAATGAGGAGAAAAAGCAAGGGCCACATTGTGTTAAGAGAACATGACAGGTCAGATGCTTACCAAAACACAAGGCAGAACAAGAGATCAGTGGGGTGCGAATGATGGACTGACTTTTTTCCAGCTTCTCACGCAAAGAGGAGAAGCTGCTCCCTCTGAAGTTTTCAAGGGGACAGTAGGGTACCACCAACAGGTGAGGACTTCCTAGAGTGTGTAAGAATTCCTGGCTATGATAGAAACAGAAAGCCACATTAGAAGAAAAATGCTGCAGGTAGACCTAACGGTTGGACTCGATGATCTTGGAGGTCCCTTCCAACCAGAACGATTCTATGAGTCTACGATTCTCAAGTAAGCGGTTTGCCGGACGGAGAGGCGCAGGTGCAGCGAGGGACCTGGCAGTGAGAGCAGGCACCGCGCCAAGCTGAGAGCAGAAGGAACCAAAGCCATCGATTGACCCCATCCTCCAGTGGACTTTGGCACCTTCTGCAAGGGACTTGCTCAGATGGACGAAGCTGCTTGTAGCACGTTAGTAGAGGGCGCAACGCCGTTTCTCACTGCCCCTCTCTGCTCTTTCCTCCTTGCTTTTCTACGCTGCGGAAGGACACTACTCCCCGTCACCACCAGGTACGAGTCACTGCCGCCGGCACCTGCGTGAGATGTGGCTGCCTTCTGGTGAGGAGAAAATATGGACACTGGCCTCCAGAGCCGCCACGCGGAAGAGAAACCACCGTGCTGCTGCAGAGAGCAAAACAGCGGCAGCAGGGCCGAGGCAGAGCAGAACCGAAACAGAAAATTATTGTTCCAGTCTACGTTTTACATTGGGCAGCGCTGACCTGTACCTGTTGGCAACCAGAATGAAACCCAGAGTCGCAATTCTCTTTAACCAAAGCTAACCTCTCTCTGCAGAAAATAAGAGACAAAACTCCAGTAACCACTTCCCAAGTCTTAGGCATCTTCACTCAAACACGAGACAAAAAGCACTGCCTACCTAACGAGCGTGTACCTTTAAATAAAACATCCTGCAAATGTTTTTACACACTGTGAATGCTGGCACACTTATCTACATATATTTACATGAATTCCAGAGTAACAAGCATGCCAAGCTGCCATTTCTTGTTTCAGCATCTTATCCTCGCTGTCTCTGTAATAAGAAAAGTGAGCATTTAAAATAAGTTCTTCCAGACATTCACATCCCCAGGAGTTCTTAAAAATTACTAAGTGTGTTTTTCACTCAGATAAAGCTTCATATGACCCTTCTGAAACACCTTCATAGAAGCTAGCATTCCTGCCCATTCTGATTTAAATATAAACCCTTTGATTTGCATCCAAAACCAACTGATATCCGATTTCCTTTGTATTAAAGAGCATTCACATTCCAGATCTAATTAACATGTTAAAATAAAAACATAATTAAAGAGCTACTTTGATGAATGTTCACAATTAGTGGCATGAAAATACTGATCCAAAAGGCCTTTTAAAAATAATTTGGCACCTGGCTACCTGTTACAGCATGAACAGCATTTCTCTTTGGTCATTGCCTTGTGACTATTTGCCACATTCGGATAATGGTGGAGCACTAGACTATTGATTTATGCCAATAATCCTCTCACCTCACCTCTCCAGGAAACAGAACAAGGGCATGTTCCCATCATTCTCAACTGCGTGACAGACTTAGCAATATCTCACAATAAGCAAAATTTATTCCATAATCCTGGTCTACCTGAATCGTAAGGATGAAGAGTTTCTCAGTCTCCAAAGCTACACTGTATACACTGTATTTTAATCAAGTTAAGGATGGAATTTCAGTATCCTATGTGAGTGAAACCCGTGGTTCAAACATAAATAACATGCTCTGTAGTTAGGCTTAAACAAAGTCTTCTCAATAACTTTAAATGCATTGCCTTATACACAGGTTTGCTTTCAATACTGTGTCGTTGCACAAAATTGGGAGTATCTTAAAGGATTACTTAATCATCTCACTTTACTTTTTATCCCATTGGCACTTTTATTTTAGATCCTGAAAATGTAGATGTATACAGTTATTCACCAGAGAAATGCCAAGTGTACGTGTATGTTATTGCACTATTACAGCTCTTCAGATTCTCCTGGTTTTGACAGTCATCTCTCCCAATTATTCTCACTTTAAGCAGCTAGTTTCTTACTAGTATTTCATATTGGAAATGGAAAATTTATCAAACTGAAATGCAGTCTTTGCGCTGCACGAGGGCACTAACTGCACGCTATTTCTGTCTTGCTTCTGGCCCTCTTTGGGTGCAGGTTTCGGTACCAGTCAGCCCCTTAAGGATCAACCCCTCAGCTGCTTCTACGAAGACAGATTCTCTAGTCTTAGGAAGCATTACTGAACTGTCTCCTGCAGAGAGAGACACAGAGATCTGGCGATATTATCCGTTTAGAGGTCAAGGCTTTAGGCAACAATAAACATCTGTTTTCAGGAACTCTTCCTGTGAGATTTCACACAGAAAATACACTACTTCTCATCATCATGAAAAAGCCAACAAGCATTTCACTTATGCTCAAAAAAGCATTTTCCTTATGCTATTTTGCAAGATCGGGACAATCTTCATGTGTTTTGTAAAAAAAAAATTATACATTTTAAAGTCAGAAGGGGTCAAATTCATCATGTACCTCGCCTGGTTTTTGACATGACACAAAGTCCTCAGGATTAACCTGTGCTACTTATTTCCCAACTTTGTCTAAAGTGGAGCAGCAAACTGTCATTGTGCATTTCTGTTTGTTTGTTTGTTTAAAAACAGTATTTAAGATATTGCAAAACATCTATAAAGGCACGTTACCAGTATGAAGCAGCCACATAAACTCCACATGCAAGAAGTCAGAGACCAGCAACGAATCAAAGGGGTCTTTTTAACCTAAAAATTTTAACTCCAGAAAAAACTCTTAAAAATATACATGACATTACACAAACACTGTATATGACAAAAAACAAATGAGACATCAAAACTGAAAAAGAAAACATAAAGATGTAGGTATTCAGGTTAACTTGTTAATATTATCAATTTACCAGGTCCAACATTACAGAGTTTTTCCCAATCTTATGGGAAAAAGTCTCAGAAAACAAATTTTTAAATCTAACTAAGGATATGGTTTACTTTAGGATGGGCTTAAATAAAGCATATGTTACAAACCACATTTGTGGTCACCACAGGACTTCGCCAGAAGCAAAAACATAAACTGTCTCATCACAGAGCTGAGATGAAGTTATGGTACCACAGCTCCGCGGTACTTGGAAGGAAAGCTGGATCAGACTGAAGACAGGATTTCTTGTGAAGATGAGGAGTTAAAACGAATAGTTACATTTCCTTCTGTCATGCTGCACACACCAGAGCATAAATATTGCCTGTTATAACGAAGGATTATTTTCAATCGTTTGAGAAGACAACAGCAAGACGTTGGTCCTCTCATGAAGAATGTTCTGTTCCCCTTTTGTTGTGACTGTCAGTCGAGCTATTTATCAACTAATGCCATGATTAATGCTGGCATTGCTAGCCACATAAATATAGCTTCAATCTTTCCCTTTTTCTTCTGAGAATGTTGTGGTGTCTCTTTTTATAAATTTGGGGAAGACAAAGTGTGCAGAACATTCACGACATGAGAATTCAACTTGGAATTCCAAGACTGCAATATGTTCAGCAGCAGGTTTCTAAAAAGGTATGTGAAACTGCAGTTCAAAAATTAAAGAACAAAAAGCTACACGGAAAAGGAAATTCTTTTCTACCATGTAGTTCAAGTGTTCTTTTAGAAGTTCATGGTACTTGGAGAAAACGCAATTGTCAGGTTTTAAGCAGAGGATCTGGAAAAAGTTTTGGAGGAATGGTGCGTTATGCGCTGTTAAAGTTTAAGATTCCTCTTAGACAGTCCTGGGATGAATATTCCAAGCTCTGGCTTTAATACCTAACACATCTGTCTAGGTAGCTCCATTCAGCATTTGGCTGTATATTCCTACACGGTGCCTCCCATGGACTGTCCTGTAATCACTTTCTGGCTCCTAACCCTGACAGAAGCACTGCAGCAGCACGCAGGCAATACAGCAGCGGCGCCGGTACTGGCTGACACCAAAGCTCCTGCGAGCTCCGTGCTCTGCCTCCATCGGGGCTACAGTAAGCAGATGCTAACACAGAAACAAGAGGACACACACATATATCATGTTCCCGCAACGTCCTCCTAGGCATCCAGCAAGACCTTCAGAGTTAGAGGTGTTTTCTGTGCATTTCAATGCCCTTTGTGGATTTTTCTTCCATGAACTTACTGAATCTCGTCTTGCACCCACATAAACCTCCAGTGAGAATCCAGTTTTACATGCCCAGTTTCTTAGTGAACCACCACTGGAACTACCACAAGGATGCTTTGAACAATAAATAAAAAAGAGCAACTATTACATTCAAGAGAGGAGTTAGACAAAGCTGACTTCCCAAACCAAGCCCCTTTCTGTGCACTTCCCATTCAGCAGCCATCTAGATCCCCTAAGCGCCTGCCGAACGCCTGTAAAGTCCCCTCAATTCAAATTCTGCCTGTGCTCCTAAAATCTCTCTCTGAGTAGCTCCAAGAGAAAGGGAAAACAAGCAGAAACGCAGTGGATGGCAGCCAAGACATTCAGCCACGCGTGGAAGGCCCTAGCTTGGGGTCCCAGTACAAGGCGCTGTTTCTGTATTTTCCCCTTAAGAAATAAAGGCTCAGTCCTGGAAGTCCAAACCCAGCTGAGATCTGAAACCTGGTCAATGCAGGAGGGAGCACATCTGTAGGTCCCCACATGGTCTGAAGCATCTTCTGCACTTCACTACAATGCAGCGCACGTTCTCCTTCTGACAAGCTTGCAGTGGCTTGGTAGAACATTCCCTTGGTTGCTCAAGATGGGAGAGCTGAGCTTTTTCAGGGACAGGAAAATATTCAGAAAGGGAGCGAAAAGTAACCCAGGCATCTCACTTTTTTGGTAAGATTTCAAGCTACAAGACTACTGTGTGAAACTAGAGCCCAACAACTACCTTCTTCCCCAGTATCTTTTCAAAAGAAAAACCAGTACTTGCTCAGCCTTTTGCAAGGTGATGGGTGTACACCGTCCAAAGTGAATTACAGGCTCCGAAACAGGGTGAGTGATGGCCGTGCGCTGCAACCCCAGTGTCTGGGCTCTAGGACAAGCAAGTGCTGGGGAAACACCGCTCTTGTCCTGTTGCCTCCCGGGTAGCTTGAGGAGGTTTCCTTGCTGCTCAAGCAGCAGCTTTCCGAACTGAACTTTTAAAGCACTTGACATTTTATACAGCACCCAGTATTCATTTCAGGAGACGGATCTCCTATCCTTTGTTTACTCTAGACCTAGACTCTTGTATTATGAGGAGAAAAATTACAGGTGTTTTCCTTGCATACAAATAATCACATTTACATTCACATTTTTGTTCATTTATAAACAATATGAATGACGGACATGACTGAATTGCAACACATCATTCAGAAACTGGGCAAGTGTCTCTAGCTCATGGAACAAAAACATTCGAGTATCTATTTTTAATGAATGTCAGGAAAAGCTTGATAGAATATCAATATATCTAGAGGAAGAATACACATAAAAGTTTATTCTTGCAACAGTGAGTATATTAAAATTTCAGTTTCAATGACATAAATATCAGTGGAGTAATTTCCTACCAATGTCAACAGCCTTCTAGGTTTCTGGTACCATATCTGAGATCTGAAACCAGTCAGGTAACTTCATCAGGTAAGCATGGAAAGGTCCTGTGCAATACTATGTTTGCAGTTAAATTTTCACTATGGCTTTTTCTCTCTCACAAAGAATATATTACGACAAATCCAAAACAGGCTGTTAGTCAGATTTATCATGCTCACGCTGCTGTTCAGGAAGTGGATTTCTGACTTACCTAATTTTAAATATGAGCTGCAGTTGCACATAGTCACTGACTCAGCCTGCTGTGTTCCTGTGGGTCAAAATGCCTTTTAGGAATTCTTTCTACATCTGAACTACGTGTGCGGTACATGTCTCAGAGCGGACTAAAATGCCAATATGTGATCTGCAGATTGCCCAACGGGTAAAGCCTGGGCATATCTAATAGAGGGGTTTTACTGTTTTTGTCTTTGAACACAGCTCCAATATTTATCAGTTAAGCAGTCAAGGCACAAAGTAAGGAGCAAGACAGCAGTGTGTGAGCAAGACAGCCCATATCTGCGTGGTCAAAGTAAATCTATCACACTTTTGTTAGTTTGAAACATTCAAAAAAGGGAGGAAAATTAGCTAGCAGAAGAATTAAACCAGTATTAGCTAAATCATATTTCTCCTCCTGTGTGGGTTTAGCTGGCCCCAGCGCCTTTTACTTCGTGCTTTTGAGTCAAAGAACCTCTACATAATTTTAAGCAGAGTTTAACTAGCACACTTAAAATTCAAACCTTAATTGTAACTTTAACCGTCTCACATAAATTTACGCAATGGACATGTAACTTCCCAAACATTTAAGGCACTGTTTACCAGCATGCTTACCTCCACGGTCCCGCGCTGCTAAATTCTGTCCTCTTCTTAGAGTAACGTCCAACTGGTACATTCCGGGATCCCCAGAGGGAAAATCCGCATTACTCGTTCCAACCAAATTTGTTCTCTAGAGGGGGGAAAAATAAAAATGCAGTGGCTAATGTTACTAGAAGTTTCATGCAAGGTGTATTTTTCTTTGGTATCACCATCCTGTTGCACTAAGACAAGGCCATATCCCATTCCCCAACCTCAGAGCTAATATCCCAACACCAAGGAATCTGCTCCTGTCATCATGACAACTCCTGAGCATCCTTTTTTTTTAAAAAAAAACCACAACTGGTTGACATCTCAATGGTTAAATTTATTATTTAAAAAAGGTGGTTGAAAAACAGTTCTTTGATACGTGTATTCATTATGGCAACCTCCATTTTTAATTACATATACATGCACTCCCAGCCCACTAGAGCAGAATAAGTAAGAAAAAACAGACCTGGACCTTACAGTACTATTTGGCCTAGTCACTACCAGTACCCTCAAACCCTCTATTTATTCAATAGTGATAATCTAGGCATTGAATAAACATACATGAGTTACGATTGTGTCAGAAATTGCAGTACTTTGCAAGACACGTGGGTTTTTCTGCAGAGTTATGGGGGAAACTGGAGAGGAAAAAAAATCATAAAGACATTAAATGCAGATGTAGCTCTTCATTTGTAATACGTGTCTTCTTAGTTTGCCTGTACGCCAGGGCAAAGATAAGAGTCTTAGAGTAGTTATTTGTATAAACTGTATCATAAAAAATTAAAAAAAATAATAAAGGAAGTCAGAATGTAAGGAACTCTCCAGAGTGCATGAATAGTAACCACATTTCTGTCTCAAATGACAAAGGAGAGAAATTATATTTCTTAATATGTATAAGCTTTTGCAAAATAGTTTTTAACCCATCTCTCTGTAAGGAGTATCTAATGACAGTGCATGCTTGGAACACCACATTTAATTTTAAGACTAGAACAACTGTATCTATTATACAGTCACAGTACATACAGGATCTTCATATATTATACACACAGAGCACCACTATTACATATTCTCATGCTAGGAGCTAAATCTTTTAAGACCAGTGCTATTAATATTTTATTACGCGATTATGGGTCCTCTGAAAGAAAAAAAAAAAGCAGCATGATAGAAACATCTCAGAGACCGCGTGTGTACTAAGTGCTACACCACTTCAGCACGGAACTCTTGTCGCTTCTCTTCCCACTACCCTCCCTTTCTTTTTAAGGTAATAATAAATCCAAAGCACGAAGGAAGCCACAAAATAAAGGCATTTTAACATGTGGTTTATTCTCGTTATTCCAGAGTCACGACTCTGAGCCCTAGCATATTTACCTTTGCTGGGACACGCACAACGCTGGCCAAACCGCACACTGACATGGTTGCCGCTGCCGCAGCAATGGAACTGCTCAGAACTAGTGCCCTTCGGAGAACACGGTTAGATGAGCTTTGACTTGGCGGGGGGGGGGGGGGGGGGTGTGTTGTTGAAATCTCCCAACATTTATCTTCTCATTTTGTCCTGGCAAAGTAACTGCTGAAGCATGCCTGAAACCGTCAAAACACCTTGCAAGACTCTTGCAGAAGGCACCCACCACCTTCTTTGAAATGACTAACGCCTCACCACCACCTCTTTTTTTCTGTTTTTTTAACACACTGACCGCAGAAGGATGCAAGGTTGACAATAATGAATTTCCACCCCACCCCTGCAATGTTTAGTATCTACTCCAGCCAGAAATAAGGAAAAAATTGCACCCTGCCCTGATCCTCAGCCTCATCCTACGCTCCAGCATTCATCAGGGTATTGCGAAAGAAGAAACTTGTGTTCTGAAGTAAATAATAAACACCAAAACCTTCCTCCCCCTTTCTTGCCCTTTTACAAGAGCTTCCAGACACTAAAGAAACACGGTGACTCCCAACATTTATAACCTCCTCCCCACCTCTTCCTCATGGCGTCCCCCCCTCCCTTCCCCTCTGAGGTACAACACAAGCTCTACATTAAAACTCCTTGGTGTAAACAGTGCCATGTCGCTCCCTTCTTTTCCCTTTCTCACCTCCTTTTCAATGCTTTCCCTTCCTTTTTTCTTGCAACAGAACTTCTCTTTCTTTTTAACATCTACATTAGTTAGTTTTTCGGATTGCTGCTCAAGGAGGCTAGAAACACTTAGGGGAGCAATGTAACAAGCCTACAGGACATAAACAGCTACACAAATGAAATAAAAAGCAAATAGGTATTAACTATCCCTAAGTATTCGGGAGTCAAACCAGTATTTCTGCATCAAAACAGTAGCGCTTGAAGTACGCAATTAAAACTGGAGGTTGCCATAATAAATACGACTATCAAGAAACAATTTTTCAACCACCTTTTTTAATTAACAAGTTCAAAAGTTAAAATGGCAACCAGTAAAAAACAAAGAACCACTTTTGTGTGTTCTGTAGTAATGAACTAAAGTTAGAAATGTTTAGACAAGAAACTTGAGAGCATTCATGAAAGCCTACAATTGCCTAACCATGGAACAGTTTCAAACCCAAATTTTCTGAACTTCTAGATTCCAACCAATAATGTCAAGAAAACAAGTTCTCTGTAGCTAGAAAAAAACCCCAAATATCACAACTAGAGGTTGTTGTTAGCCACAAGGCTGTTTCCTACTGGCTGCTGCAGGACGATGACACCACGCCTGGCAAAGCAAGGGCATGCCTTCACTTCTAGTGTCTGAAATGTATAGGGTGTCTTGAAATTACTTGTATTGAATCTTTAACAAAAATGTTGAGATTCTACACAAAGACCATAAAGGCAACTAACCACAGTTTCACATAGGCAAAATCGCCTGTGGGAAGGCAACACCTGAATTAATTCCTTTGAATTAATTTTTAGTAGTGATCTGTCATTATATTACTTTAGAATATTAATTTTATCTAAACTATGATTAAATTCTTGGACTCTACAATTTCCCATAAAATCAAAATTAATCTGTTTTAAGGGAAATTCATTATTTGGCATAAACACTGAATCCTTGTATACAGTGAATTCGACAGGGAGGTTAAAGAACGCTGATCGTCTTGAAAACACGCCATGTGCAGAGGTCAGGACAGAGGTCTTGATGACTGTACCCGTCCTCCTTTGCACTCTGTTGTTTAGTAGACACCAAACCCTCCTGGGTGGTTCTCTCACCGAGCTGAGAGCAGCCACAGGCGCTGCTTTCGCTTTTGGTGAGACGTCCGGGAGAAGTTCTTCCATGGCCCGCACTTAAATGAATCTGCAGCTGCAACTCACTTCTGACTCATGGCGTGTCAAGTGATGCTCAAACACACCCCGAAAATGCATCGTGTCGTGGAGCTGAACTGAACACAGAGCTCACGCTGGCCAGGCTTTTGATGGCCCCTACGAGTGGCACTCCTCCTGTAAGCGTCTGTTTTTCCAAGAACTGTCTCCATAGTATACAAACACATCTGAAATCTGAAAGAAGACTATTTCCAACAAAGCCAGGAAGCAGAAATAAAATCATTTCTCAGTTCGGTTCCAATGCCTAACAACCATTACTCAGCTGCGTTATTTATGAGCTGTAAGTCAGCTGAACGGTTTTACATCAGAGGGGTAGACAAGGCAAGCCCATGATGGGCACGGGATGCCCTATTAGAACAACCACCACAAACAGCAGAATGGATAACTTCTAACTGGGAAACACTCAGCACTGTATTTTAAGACTAAAAATCAAAGACAGCGTTACTACATGAGTGTGTATTAAGCACACTTATGGAGCTAAGCTGTTAGTCTAAGAACAAAGAATCATAGAATCATAGAACAGTTTGGGTGGGAAGGGACCTTTCAAGGTCATCTAGGCCAACCCCCTGCCATGAGCAGGGACATCCTCAACTAGACCAGGTTGCCCAGAATGTGGAATAATATGTTCACTCACTTTTACAGAAGCTCTGGGGTTTAGACATTTACTGAGACATCTGCCATTCTGGAGACATAGAAGACCGAGGGGAGCTGAGGAGGAATCACAGAATCACAGATTGGCAGGGGCTGGAAGGGCCCTCTGGAGCCCACCCAGCCCAGCCCCTGCCAGAGCAGGGTCACCCAGCGCAGGCTGCACAGGGCCGCGTCCAGGCGGGTTGGAATCTCTCCAGAGCAGGAGACTCCACACCCTCCCTGGGCAGCCTGTGCCAGGGCTTGGGCACCTCACAGCAAAGACGTTTTTCCTCCTGTTCAGGCAGAACTTCCCGTGTGCCAGTTTGTGCCCGTTGCCCCTTGTCCTGGCGCTGGGCACCGCTGAGAAGAGTCTGGCCCCGTCCTCTTGACACCCGCCCTTGAGATATTGATAAGCGTTGGTGAGGTCCCCTCTCAGTCTCCTCTTCCTCAGGCTGAACAGCCCCAGCTCCCTCGGCCTTGAGGAACCTGCTCTTGCCCAGGCTTTGTGCCACTGTCACACTATGGGCCACACAAAAACCCATGCAAAGAGTCTGTCCATCTTAGCACCAAAAAAAAAATCAGTTTTCTGATGTCTGTGACTAGTATCCATGAGGAGTTTCTGCTCCCCAAGCTGACACAAAGCCCAAACCATTGTCAAGAGGGTAATTAAAGCTTTTGATTATTTTTAAAACTCCCATTTCTGCACCATAAAAAGAAAAAAATTAATTGAATTTTCTCCAAAAAATTTCTAGAGCAGCTGGAAGCTCTGGCTGCAGCGATGTCATGAAGCGGTTCACTGCTAAAAAAGTTAGGGAAGTGCTTCCACCACTGTTGTTCACACCATGAGAGACACTTCACTGTGACTTCCAGATTTAGCAGCTTAACGAGTAGATGAACAAACTATTTTTTACAGCCAAACAAATGTCGTGCATGTAAAAGGACTGTGAGCTAGCTGACGGGTAGGTACGCACGAGTAGCTGCGCACCAGTAACGACGGAAAAAGCTATCCCAGGCTTTGTGCGCCCAATGCTGCCACCGTACGAAGTGGTCGCTGGTCAGAACCCAGTTCCACCTCAGCATGCGAGAAAAATGACGCCGCTTTGAAACCGACAGGATGGCTACAATCACCACCATGCCCTCACCGTATCATTTTTCACAGTTTGTTAAAAACGTACTATACGACAAAAAGACGGTGAATCTGATGCCGGTCAGTAGGCATCACCGAAGTCAGGGGTGAACCTGTTGAAGTCAGACTAGCAATTTATGGCTAAAAGATGACAATCAGTACATCATTTGTGCTGTCTTCTTACAAACCACATCACAAAGTTTCAGGCTAACTCATTAACTTCTCCCAGACCGAGGCCCGGAAGATTACTACCATTTTTGCCACTGAAAACTATCTATCACCTTTTTATATCACCATGAATACCGACACTCTTCTTTAAGCTCTTAATGCTTCTAACAATTAATCAGCTAAACTAACCCAAGAAATCAATGGCTTTGCTGCTCTCCTACAATTTATATACCATACACGAGCATGACTTTGTGCCAGCAACTCAGGGGATGTAAGGATTTAAGGAACTCTGCTGCAGAAAACAATTACCACTTCAGAGGAACACATCCTAAAATTTGATATAGTCTGTTCAATGCCAAAATCAAAAATATTCAGCAGTTTAAAAAAAAAAAAATCTACACCTGTAACATGCTCCCCCTTCCAAAAAGGAAAAAAAAATCCTTAGCAATACAGCTAAAAAAAAAAAAAGCCCTAGCATTTTCCTATGTTTAAAAGCATATTTTGGAAATGCATATGAACTAGGTTGAAGTAATATTCTTATCTGAGTCATTTAAGAAACAGGTTACAGCTGTGTTGATTCGCCATTTCATTTCAATATTCTGCCAGAACACACTGATAAGATAAGCAAAAAGCACTTATTTTTTCCTGCATAAAACAAAGGCATCAGCATCAACACTTCCTTCGGTAGATAAAGGAAAAGGGAAATGTAACAGGAGTTGTATAAAAGGTGTGAAAGGGAAGGTGGAGCCCTGGCTGCACCAACTGTCCGTGTGCTGGGGTCGATGTCAGGAAGCGGGACAGTGAAATAAACCGGCATTCCTTCCAGAGCTGCATACAACAGATGAAATTAAATCAAAGTGTCCTGCAAGGAGGAAGCAGCAGAACATCAGCAGTCAAGGGTTCACAGCATGGCACGAAATATCACCACCTTTCAAGCAGAAAAAAAAAAATCAAGAAGTTTGAAGTAATGTAACTGTGTCTGCAATATTGCATAAGCAGAATTTCCCACTCCAGCCACTGCCTGGCTCAAACTGATTTCAGGCCATTTCATTTGTCAAAGCTCCCTGCTTTGGAAACACCTGCTTGCAAGAAATTTGGAAATCCTAAATATCCAAGTGGCTGTCAACTCCTTGTCAGTGCAACTAATGGGAACTGGTTGTGCTTCAAAGTTATGACAATAAAGCCAAGGGACAAGCAGTCTTTAATTTCTGTGAAAGTATTTACTTATCTAACTTAAGAGTTACGATGATCATGTCCTAAGCAACACTTTGTGTGCTAGTGTTCTGGTTGATGGCAAGTCAGGAGGGACTGAGGAACTTCTGAATAAAAACAGTTATACAGCTCACTTCATCTCATTCATTCCATTTTCCTTATTCCCTAAATAAAAATCAGGTGTATCATGTGAATCCATTTCAATAGCAATATAAAAGAACATTCTAGGATTTAAAACTTCATTGAAAAGGGGCAGAAATTATTAGTAGCATTTTATATGCACTAATAATGCACTTTTTGATTAACCACATACGCGATTCGGATGGGACTGGCTAAATTGTTAAAGCTTGTCATACAACAGATGTTTCCCATAGACAAGATATGAGTATTTATAATGTGAAAAGCCTCAACTGTTGTTGTGAAGATTTTGAATTGGATAAAATATATCAATTATGAAGAACTGTGGATTCAAGATTGTTTCTGCAGAATAAAGACATTTTTAAAGTTAGCGTTAATCACATACATGCACACACACATTTTTATATATGTCGGTATGCTCCGAGTATGACCGTCTGGTGTATAATATCAGGAAACACCCTGTGGCTAAGTAAGAGTCACAAGTGCATGAAAGATACAGCCTCTCTCCTGAGCTTTTTGGCTATGGCTGACAGAGCTAATTAATCTGCTTATTAAAGAAAACCCTTAAGAATCAAATAGCAATACCGACCATTTACGTCTGCAGAATAATGGGAATATTTTTGGTGACATCTGTACTAATTGTTGCTCTTTGATTTTATTTGAAAGCAACCAAAAGCAAACTCTCATTTTCAGTATCAAACTGATTACTGTCAACAGCTTGCTGCATTTCTTTCTGAAAATGTAATAAATAGATGCAGAAATAATAATAATAAAAGTTGTAAGCATCACAGTGAATCCCACGATGGGAGACGTAACACCAGTTCCACAAGGTAAAATAGAAAATAAAGAAATAAGCAAATCAACTGACTGTTAACTGCCGATTTTTAAGGACAAGCGAGGTCAGGGACTCAGAGAAATTAAGTGCTCTGGCTCAAGCTGCAGCTGGAGAAGGAACCGGCTCACCCCAGGAGCTACTCCTTCTCCCAAAGCATCAATGCTGGATGTGGTAGCTCCAGGTTTGCCTCACTCGTCGCTGCTGACTAGGAAGTTCTTCAATCCAAGTGGGCTGGCACGTGCCCAAACACAGTAGAGTAAGGAGAAGAATTGATTTTCTTCCACAAGCAGACAGCTTGCTAGAAATCCCGTGGATATTCCCAGATAATTAGAGCTGTCTCAAATGTAAGTGGGCTCCCAGAAGAAATGCTTTCTTTGCACTGTTACTGATATACTTCATTTGCCCTAGCTATATGTGCACCTCAGTGGTTGCTCACCTGGGTTAATCCCTTCAAGGAGGATCATTAAACAGAATGGGAATTGCTTTGAAATTCCAGGCAATTTGGTCAAATCAAATTTGGTCAAATTATCTCAGAGAAGCTGTGGCTGCCCCATCCCTGCGAGTGTTCAAGGCCAGGCTGGACGGGGCTCTGAGCAACCTGGTCTAGTGGAAGGTGTCCCTGCCCATGGCAGGGGGTTGGACTAGATGACCTTTAAAGGTCTCTTCCAACCCAAACCATTCTGTGATCCTATGAAACTGCTGAAATTTGTTGCAGCATCCTTCTCCCTAACCTCGTTCCCTACCCTGTCCCGTTCACCCATTTTTATTTCAGAGGGCAACTGAGCAAAAATTGCTTATAAGGAAAACCTAGAGTCACGAGGGAGAAAGGACTACTCCTAGTTCTGGAGATAATATTAGAAAGGAGGATACCACTCTTCATTAATTAATAAATAACAAATAGTATGCAAAATATTTCCAGAGCAAATGTTATTACCAGATTATTCATCTTACTTGTGAAAAAAGTTACCAACAGGCTATCTTATCCCACGGGAATGTGAAGCTCATTACTGGCCTCAGTCTTTAGTTAACAGAATCTCCCACAACTGTTTACAAAATGGTCACCTCTAACTGAAAGGTAATTTAAAAAATATACTGAACGTGTAAAAGGACCTTGATAACTGATTAGAGAGTAACACTTTAAAATCTATTTTGAGTGTAAAATAAAACCCTACAAAAAGTTAATTAAAGGAAGTTTTTCATGACCCCCTCCTCCTTTTTGAACAGCTTATTTTCAGTTTTAGGAGGTCACTCAACACTTCTTTCTCTTTCAGTCAGCAGTGGTGAGGCCACATCTGGGGTGTCAAGGCTGTCCGGTATGAGAGAGACGCAGACATACTGCAGCAAGTCCAACAACATGTCACAAAGGTGATGAAGGGATTGGAGCATCTGTTGTATGAGGAGAGGCTGAGAGAGCTGGGACTGCTGCAACTAGAAAAGAGGAGATTCCTATCCAAGAAGGGATCCTACTCATGTGTATGATACCAGCCAGGCTCTTAGTGGTACCCTGCGACAAAAGAGGCATATAGGATATTTCACAGAATCACAGCATGGTTTGGGTTGGAAGGGACCTTGAAGATCATGCAGTTCTACCCCCTGCCATGGGCAGGGACACCTTCCACTAGACCAGGTTGCTCCAAGCCCCATCCAACCTGGCCTTGAACACTTCCAGGGATGGGGCAGCCACAGCTTCTCTGGGCAACCTGTGCCAGGGCCTCACCACCCTCACGGGGAAGAGTTTCTTCCTTAGATCTAATCTAAATCTCCCCTCTTTCAGTTTGAACCCATCACCCCTTGTCCTATCAATGCCCTTGTCAGAAGTCCCTCTCCAGCTTTCTTACAGGCCCCTTTAGGTACTGGAAGGCTGCAATAAGGTCTTCCCGGAGCCTTCTCTTCTCCAGGCTGAACAAGCCCAACTCTCTCAGCCTGTCTCCAGAGCAGAGGGGCTCCAGCCCTCGGATCATCTCCGTGGCCTCCTCTGGCCCCGCTCCAGCAGGTCCACGTCCTTCTTGTGCTGAGGCCCAGAGCTGGAGGCAGCACTGCAGGGGGGTCTCCCCAGAGCGGAGCAGAGGGGCAGAATCCCCCCCCTCGCCCTGCTGCCCACGCTGCTGGGGATGCAGCCCAGGGCACGGGTGGCTTTCTGGGCTGCCAGCGCACAGTGCCGGCTCCTGTCCAGCTTTTCATCCCCCAGCACCCCAAGTCCTTCTGGGCAGGGCTGCTCTCCATCCCTTCATCCCCCAGCCTGTATGGATACTGGGGGTTGCCCTGACCCGTGTGCAGGACCTTGCCCTTGGCCTTGTTGAACCTGATGAGGTTCGCCCAGGCCCACCTCTTGAGCTTGTCCAGGTCCCTCTGGATGGCATCCCGTCCCTCAGGAGTGTCCACTGCACGA
The DNA here is from genome assembly GCA_009819775.1 of Phoenicopterus ruber ruber. Taxonomy (NCBI): domain Eukaryota; kingdom Metazoa; phylum Chordata; class Aves; order Phoenicopteriformes; family Phoenicopteridae; genus Phoenicopterus; species Phoenicopterus ruber. Next base: position 85,305,110 of record CM020246.1, read on the forward strand.
CTCAGCCTGGTGTCGTCCGCAAACTTGCTTCAACAACAAACTTCATCCGTCAGTTCCCTCAGGACTCACTTTAAACATGAGAAGAAACTAGTTTTCCTGTATGAGGGCGGTCAAACGCTGGAGCAAGTTGCACAGAGTGTGTCCCTGAAGATACTTGAAACCTGCTCTGACATGGTCCTGGGCAACCTGCTTGAGATGACCCTGCTCTGAGCAAGAGGTTCAGCTGGGCTATCTCCAGAGGTGCCTGCAAACCTCGGCCATTCTGTGATTCTCTATTGCTTTGAAATATCGTAATAAAAAAGTGTTGTTTTGCCTTCCTCTCCTGGTTGCACTGGTACAGCAGTGCTGCAGGTGGCATTCAGAACCACCATCCTCTCCACCCCTTAAGAGCAGAGTACGTCCAAGATACCAAGATACGCATAAACCCTGAACACTTCAAAACAAGCCTATATATATGCCTTGCATTTATGCTGCAGCACTCGCATATGTTGTAACTTAAACGCTTCCCCTGCACATTCCAGTCTTCTTCTGTACCCGTTATTTTCAAAGATACAGGCAGACATAGTGTGTATGACTATAAAAACACGAGGCTGCTTCCTGCATGCACTTGAGAGTGCACTTACCTGCACTCTCAAAAATCCCGAGAGTATCATCTTTTTCAAAAATGAAAAAAATTTCCTTCTTTAAGCAGAATAAATGAAAATCATCATGAAACGAATTAGATCTGACTTTCATCTGTGCAGAATTATTCAATTCCCAGGATGAGCAAAAAGAATGAGCACTCCTGTGCCATTTTGGTTTTAAGATGATTATTGGAAGTTATATGGGCTGTCTGAGTACATTTTTGCAAGTACACACGCACTTGCACTCATGAACACATGGTGCATACACAAAGTAAATGTGGAAATAAAAGCAGTCTGTAAGGGGATGAAAATACAAAAATCACATACTTTTTTCTGTCCAAAATAAACCTTAAATTCGTAAAACTACCAAACTGTGAAGCATTAAAATCATGTCCACATTTCCTTTTTCTATTTTTTCCAAAGACTAAGTCTCAGGCAGATGCTGCTCTATCCTAATTTCTGACAGTTGGATTTCTACCATCTCTAGAGAAACCTGCAATACCACGCACAAAAATCCCCTCGCTTGCCTGAAGAGTGCAGAATTACACTGCGAGTTATGTCAAACATGGCACGTGAAGGATAACTCAATTGGGAACTAGAGACAGGTGTCACATCCATATCAAAGATGATCTGTGAACAATTAGCTGTCTCCATTTCAAAATGAGATAAATACCTGAAGCCAACATATATGCCATATGCATCATTCCCTCAGAAAAAAATTATTTTCAGTCATTCTATTTAAAAATAAACTGTCCACATTTTCACAACAGAAAACCATACTGAAATATTCCTAACTTAATTTTCCATATTATTAATCATAGTCAATTATATACATAAATATAAATACACTTTACATAACCTAGGTTACTCAGAAGTAGTTTTATATTTAAATTATATGACAAAGTTCTATTTTACATTTTGGGAAATACAACTATCAGAACATGGCATTTGAATTACTTTGAATTAATTTTAAAGGAAATACAGCGATAGCGTCGCTACCAATAAAACAAACTAAACTGCTTCTAAGCTTCCTTCTAAGAGGAATTTCCTTAGTGCTTGTTGTACTCATAGTTCAAAAGACCCATGTTATGAGGATAACACTGGTCTGTTAAATACAAACGGCAAAAATGTTTTAAAAGTAAGACTCCAATTTTACAGTCAAAGCTAGATTTACTCGGCCATGTGCTTCCTAGATATTTAGGTATGCTCAATTGCCATTAAGGAATGACAGTGTGTTACAGCCACAAAATCCGTAAGAATCCACAAACTACTCGTCAGAAGACAGGTATCCGGGAGAAATTTAAAAGGAAGAACGACAGCCTTCGAAGTAGCAAACCTGTAAGTAAGTAAACAAACAGATTCTTCTGTTAACACGGAGAATTCAGCAGAAGAATGACAACAGCGAGATTTCAGATGATCTCCTGTATTCCGGAGCCCCGCAGACATCAGCCGACCTGTGAGTGAGGGACGCTCCTCTCCGTGTGGGTTTGTACACTCTAAACTGAAGGAACAGTTTTCCTCGTTCTCTGCTATCCCCTTAGGGCATGCAGCTTCCCTCAAAAGCAAACGTTTAATTATTTTCAAAACAGAGTTTTAAATCACCTGCATTTTGAAGCAGGATGCATACGATACTGTATCAGAGCATGTTAGACCTTATAAAAAACCTAAATTCCTACCTGACCAGGTCCAAATTGAGGAGTTCCTCCAGCTTTCGCCTACCCACGATAGGACTACAGGAGTGAGCTAAACATCTTTTGCTTCACAAAGACACCCGCTCCTCTGAATTCGCCTTTCGAGCCGCCAGCTGCTCGGGAATACTGCTCACCTCCAGCTGGTAGCAGCAGCTCTGTGCAAACACCGTCGGACGACTGCTGTGCACTGCAGCTACTCAGAACGAAAGTAAGATAAGTCTTGATACGCGAATATGTTTCAACACATATTCAGAGGAAATGACTCAACTATCTCCACATCTTTAAACACTGAAAGCTGCTTCCTCCCCCCTCCCCCACTGCAGATGATAGTGTAAACCGAAGGGTTCTGTGGTTTGTTTATTAAATATTGGTGTGAAACAAATACGAAAGCTCAACTGGTGAACACTGAATTATAGATCATCCCTACACTGACTTTTTTTTCAAATAATGCATTGAGTGGAGAAATACTAAACTTAAATGTTTGCTTTAATAAATGCATATGTAAGTATTCCATGAAAATAAAAGCAAACACATGCTTTCTATCCTAGTATATTAATTCTGAAGATATTTGGAGATTTAAAAGCAGTATTCAGATACTGCCTGATATTCATCTCATAAAATTTCAGGAAAAAATCCTTCTTGGCCTTTATAGAAATATCAGGAGCTGAAAAAGAAGGAACTGAGATAAGAAGGAAGCGATAAATACATAGATTTTATCCAACTGAATTTCAATATGCATTCAGTTATAACTGAATAAGTATTCCACAACGGGATACACATTGTTATTTGTTTGGCATTAGAGCCTGTCCAGTCCTATATACCTTTCACGTGACACAATTTATTTCTTTAATCTCTACCCACTGAAGAAAATCTTGCTTTAATTCAGCTTGAATCTTGAATATGAAAACAGAAAACAGAATATGAAACAGAATATGAAAACAGAAATGGCTCTTCTTAAGATCTCTGTATGTCTTTTACATTTTGTAGTCATTTCTGTTCCCTTAACACCCCTCTGTATCAGACTGCTTCTGATTTATGGGTTCTCAGTTTTCTGGGGTTTGGTTTCTCTGCAGTAAACATGATGTTGCGCAGGCGATGAGAAACGAGCACCGTTGGGAAACGCGGCTTCTCTCTCCCCAGACTCTCCATTCCACAAGGACGCCCCCGGGTGCCCGGGACCCCCTCTCAGATCGGCGCGGCTCCCCCGGCAATACGCAAGTCTAGATTGAAATCCAGCGCTGTGATTTTGAAATACTGGTTTTAAACTTTATGGATAATCAGAAAGCACACAGCAGACTGTAGCCAAGCGGGCAAACCATTTTTCTCAGGAAGTCATATTTTAAACATTGAAATAACTGATTTAATACAGATCATTAAAGGCTGTAATGAAACATCGTTAAGAATTCCAGATTCTTCCCTCACCAGCACCTTGCTACAAAGCAGAAGAGTTTTGTGGGATTAGTTATCTGAGATCACATAGCAGCCAACCTGCACACTAGACTTGGTCAGAATGTTCCACCTTTTTTACTTTATCTTACTTTATCACTTCAAAATGGTGGAGTTAAATATGCTTTTGGCATTCACTTCAGGACAAAAAAATGAAAATCACTCCTAAAGAAAAAAGTGTACGTATCAGAATCACTCACCTAAGGAAGGAGACTGTGACTACAGGTTCTGACAGACCTGTATGAGATGTGATACACTGAAATAACAGAAATCATTGGAAATGGGTGCAGAGGAAACCTCCAGAAGTCACCACTCCCATGGCATGAAGAAAGATCATGTATGTGACATATATATGACACACATGTGATCACATACATGACACTACCAAAATCTCCATGCCAACAGGGTGAAGACAACTTACATTTTGGCAGAATTCTCCTCATTACCAGCACCCAGACGTAACGTAGCAGAACAGATAAATAAGGCGTAAAGCATCTCCTTTCTCTACTACAGGATATATTTTCCCTAAACCAGCAAAGTTTTCATTTAAAGAAAGATGGGGACTGATGGTTTTGTTATTAAGATAAGGATCTGTGTAGCTTTTGTGGCTTCAGAGACACGCACCTGCCCTTGCCCATATCATTTAATCCCTCCATGCCTCATTTTCGACCACTGGACACAGCGTAATAATTCTCCCTTACTTTGCAGATGAACGGCAGAGCACTCGGGTATTGCTGTGAGAGTCCACGAAAGGAACAGTAACATTTGTTATCTCCCTGACTGCAGCTCTGGAGAACAATGAATTCATTTTTAAGTAGCACATATGTTGCTGTTCTCATTTAACGACAATTTCCAAAGAGCCTCCATAGAGGAAAAGCAAGCAATGGAGGACAAAACACTACCGAAAGAAGAAATTGTAAGGCGTACGTTTTTTAAAGCAATGCCATCTATCACTGCTGTCTGCCTTCACAGCAGTAAACCCCATCTGCTCCAAACTAATTAATACCAAAAGACAGGTTCTTATATATGGTCAAAATCTGTCTGGAAAGAACTCTTTGCAGAAGTGGCTTGAAAGATGGCAAAACAGTCATCACTTTTCATGAAGATAAAAGAAAGCACTTTGCTACTCAAGACCACAACAACATGCTGAAACAGGGATGCTGCTGCTGATCATGTTCCGGGCGGTGGCATGGGGCATGGGACATGTTTCCAGCCAGCCGGTGGTTGCTTCCACCATTGTGAGCACATGGCACTTGCCTTGGCGGGTCTGTGGGAGTGTGATATAATCACTCTGCCAGGCCTCCCCATATTTATATTTCAGCCATCGTCCTCCATACCAGAGAGGCTTTGACCGCTTGGCTTGCTTGATTGCAGCACATGTTTCACACTCATGGACAACCTCTGTGATAGCATCCATGGTCAAGTCCACCCCTCGGTCACAAGCCCATCTATATGTTGCATCTCTTCCTTGATGGCCTGAGGTGTCATGGGCCCACCGAGCTAGGAATAATTCACCTTTATGTTGCCAGTCCAGATCCACCTGCGCCACTTCAATCCTAGCAGCCTGATCCACCTGCTGGTTGTTCTGATGTTCCTCAGTGGCCCCACTCTTGGGTACGTGGGCATCTACGTGGCGCACTTTCATAACCAGCTTCTCTAGCCGGGCAGCACTATCTTGCCACAATTTGGCAGCCCAGATGGGTTTGTCTCTGCGCTGCCAGTTGCTCTGCTTCCATTGCTGTAACCGCCCCCACAGGGCATTTACCACCATCCAGGAGTCGGTATAGGGATAGAGCACTGGCCACTTCTCTCGCTCAGCAATATCTAAAGCCAGCTGGATGGCTTTCACCTCTGCAAACTGACTCGATTCACCTTGTCCTTCGGTGGCTTCTGCAACTCGTCATGTAGGACTCCACACAGCAGCTTTCCACCTTCGATGCTTTCCCACAATACGACAGGACCCATCAGTGAACAGGGCATATCACTTCTCATCTTCTGGCAGTTTATTATACGGTGGGGCCTCTTCAGCACGCGTCACCTCCTCCTCTGGTGACATTCCGAAATCTTTGCCTTCTGGCCAGTCCATGATCACTTCCAAGATTCCTGGGCGACTGGGGTTTCCTATTTGAGCTCGTTGTGTGATCAGTGTGACCCACTTACTCCATGTGGCATCGGTGGCATGATGTGTAGAGGGGACTCTCCCTTTGAACACCCAGCCCAGCACCGGCAGTCAGGGTGCCGGGAGGAGCTGTGCTTCAATACCAACCACCTCCGAAGCAGCTCGAACCCCTTCACACGCTGCCAAGATCTCTTTTTCAGTTGGAGTGTAGCGGGCCTCGGATCCTCTGTATCCCCGGCTCCAAAACCCCATGGGTCAACCTCGAGTCTCCCCTGGTGCTCTCTGTCAGAGGCTCCAGGTAGGGCCGTTCTCCCCGGCTGCGGTGTAGAGCACATTTTTAACATCTTGCCCTGCCCGGACTGGCCCAAGGGCTACTGCATGAACTGTCTCCTGTTTAATTTGTTCAAAGGCTTGTCATTGCTCAGGGCCCCACGTGAAATCATTCTTCTTTTGGGTCACTTGATAGAGAGGGCTTACAATGAAACTGTAATTTGGAATATGCATTCTCCAGAAACCCACAACGCCTAAGAAAGCTTGGGTATCCTTCTTGCTAGTTGGTGCGGACATATCTGCTACTTTGTTGATCACATCCATTGGGATCTGATGACGTCCATCTTGCCATTTTATTCCTAGAATCTGGATCTCCTGTGCAGGTCCCTTGACCTTACTTTGTTTTATGGCAAAACCGGCTCTCAGAAGGATTTGGACTATTTTCTTCCCTTTCTCAAAAAATTCTTCTGCTGCTGCATGATGATGTCATCAATGTATAACAAGTGTTCCAGAGCTTCACGCTGTTCCAGTGCGGTCTGGATCAGCCCATGGCAAAAGGTGGGGCTGTGTTTCCACCCCTGGGGCAGTCAATTCCAGGTGTATTGGACGCCCCTCCAAGTGAAACCAAACTGTGGCCTGCACTCTGCTGCCGAAGGGATTGAGAAAAATGCATTAGCGATGTCAATGGCAGCACACCACTTGGCTGCCTTGGACTCCAGCTCGTACTGAAGTTCTAGCATGTCCAGCATGGCAGCACTCAGCGGCACTGTGATTTCATTCTGGCCACGATAGTCCACTGTTAGTCTCCATTGTCCATTAGACTTTTACACTGGCCATACAGGACTATTAAAGGGTGAGCGAGTCTTGCTGATCACTCCCTGGCTCTCCAGCTGACAAATCAGCTTATGGATGGGGATCAGGGAGTCTCGGTTGGTGCAGTATTGACGCCGGTGCACCACTGTGGTAGCGATCGGTATGTGTTGTACTTTGACCCTCAGCAGCTCCACAATGGAAGGGTCCTCTGAGAGACCGGGCAAGGTGGACAGCTGTTTGATGTCCTCTGTCTCCACAGCAAATATAGATCTATAATATACCAAAAGCCCACCGGTACCCTTTTGGGTCCTTGAAATACCCTCTCCAGAGATAGTCCATGCCAAGGATGAACAGAGCGTCTGGGCCAGTCACAATGGGGTGCTTTTGCCACTTGTTCCCAGTCAGACCCACTTCGGCCTCTAATAAAGTTAGCTGTTGGGACCCCCCTGTCACTCCAGAAATACAGATGGGTTCTGCCCCTTTATAGTTCGATGGCGTTAGGGTACACTGTGCACCGGTGTCCACTACAGCTTGATACTCCTGGGGGGCTGATGTGCCAAGGCCATCGAATCCACACGGTCCAGTAAACCCGGTTGTCCCTTTCCTGCCCCTGGCTGGAGGCAGGGCCCTGTAGTCCTGGTCACAGTATTCGTTACTCACTTCTGGTAAATACGAACCAGGGGTCCCTTCAAGAGGATCAGAAGTAAGATCAGCCCTTCTGCTCTGTCTGGGGAAGTACCTGCTGGAGACTGGAGTAGCAATTTTCCTGGAAGAACCTGAACCCCCTTTTGTGATTGTTTTTCCTTGTAAATCACATACCCGTGCCTCTAGGGTTGAGGCAGATTTTCCATCCCACCTCCTCATGTCCTCTCTGTGGTGATGCAGGTAAAAGCACAGTGTGACCCATGGTGTGTACCCTCTATGTCCTCTCTCTTGAGCAGAGGAACACTTACTCCTAATAGCTGAGATAGTGGTTTGTACAGGTGGGGAGCAGAACATACCCTCTTTGAATCACTGGAACTCTCGGGACAGTTTCTTGGATAGTTTCTCAGCTAGCATGTCTGGCAGTTTCTCCACAGCTGAGGTGGGGGAGGAAGAGAGATTTTCTTCATATTGCTAGAGTTGGGTAACCACGTCATCCACCATTGGCACCTCTTCTTCTTTCCAGCTCAGTACTGCCCAATGAGTTGGCACATGATGATGGTGCGCTCCGTTCAACCTTGCGCCAGATGGGTCATGTACATCGGACTTCATCTGGATCTTTGGGTAACTGCTTATTGTCCAGGTCACTAAAAATCACATCCAGCACGGCTAATTCCCTCAGGTACTGGATATCTCTCTCCACGGTGGTCCACTTCCCTGGGTTACCTATAACATCTTCCTTGAAGGGATACCTTTCCTTCATGCCTGACAGAAGTAGCCTCCAGAGGACAGAATCATAGAATCATAGGATCATTTAGGTTGGAAAAGACCTTTAAGATCATTGAGTCCAACCGTTAACCCAGCACTGCCAAGGCCACCACTAACCCATGTCCCCAAGCGCCACATCTACACATCTTTTCAATCCCCCCAGGGATGGGGACTCCACCACTGCCCTGGGCAGCCTGTGCCAGGGCCTGACAGCCCTTTCCATGAAGAAATGGTTCCCAAGATCCAACCTAAACCTCCCCTGGCGCAACTTGAGGCCGGTTCCCCTTGTCCTGTCGCCTGTTCCTTGGGAGAAGAGACCGACCCCCCCTGGCTCCAACCTCCTGTCAGGGAGTTGCAGAGAGCAAGAAGGTCTCCCCTCAGCCTCCTTTTCTCCAGGCCAAGCCCCCCAGGTCCCTCAGCCGCTCCTCACAGCACTTGTGCTCCAGCCCCTTCCCCAGCTCCGTTGCCCGTCTCTGGACACGCTCCAACCCCTCAGTGTCTGTCTTGGAGTGAAGGGCCCAGAACTGAACCCAGCACTCGAGGTGCGGCCTCACCAGGGCCAAGTACAGGGGGACGAGGGCTTGTGTCTTTTTTCCAGTCGCTTTGTCAATGCCCCCTTCCCTAGACAGGGATCCCAGCAGCCCGGCTTCTCTACCTTCTAGTTCCAGGCTATGGCCCCATTATCGCAGCATGAGAGCAGCCAGGTGATAATGTGCTCACCTGGACGACAGCCGAAATCTTTTTGCATATCTCACAGCTCGCTCAGGGATAGGGATTGGGTGGTTACCATCTCATTTATAAGTTCTTCCTCTTCCTCCTCCACTTCTCGTGATGGCCCTGTTTTTTTGCCATCCAACTAAATAAGTTGACTTTCACTTCCAAGATTTCTTGTTGTGTGTAGGGGTGACTGATATCATCATGAGTTGGCTCTCCGGTTCAGCCGCAGTGCCTGTCACAGGGTCGGAGTAGTCGCAGTGCCTGTCGCGGGGGCTGAGATAACTGCAGTGCTTGTCGTGTTGTCGTCAGATCCAGAGACCCTGTCTTCCCTTTGAGGGTACTGAATAGTGTTGAACAGGGGTTGGCAGGCATGGGCCAGGCCCCAGCACATTGCAGTGATTTGTGTCTCCCTGGAACTGCCAAGGCGACAACCATACTTCTTCCAAATATTCTACTAGTTTTTTCAGGATTCTGCACTTGTTCAGGGGTGAAGTTCCAAAACAGTGGAGGTGCTCACCATCCTAGGCCTTTGCCCATGCGATTCCACACACCCTGCCACTCATAACTATCCAGCCCCGGGGCAGATTTCTGGACGATATTCTTAAATTGCTTGCTAACCTTAGACAAAACTGAAACAATATTCCCAAGAAGTACCAATAGAAGTATTTAACTACCCAAGGATGTTCAAAATACTGAAAAGTTATTGTAATGAAGGAGTAAACATCATGGTAGAAGGCAGTGAGGGTGCCATTCTGTATTCCCTCCATAAAAAACCTCTCAGAGGAAGAAATATAATTGCTAATTGTCTCCACGAGATGGTACCCGAAGTACAGTAATGGCTTTAGTACCAAGCTCAGACACCACATTAAGCTCAAGGTCAGTATCCTAAAACCAAATCTCCCAGGCAAAACATTACTAATCATTGCAGAGCACAGTAGCCTGCAAAAGCCAACACCAATCTTTAACATGTGCAGCAAAGATGAGAGCATGATGCAAATTACCATGACCCACAACTGTTAACAGATATAAATCCCTTAATACGCTCTGATTTATCTGTTATTGCCTCAAACCCTTCGGGCCCCATGTTGGGCGCCAAAAAGGACTGTCGTGGTTTAACCCCAGCTGGCAACTAAGCACCACACAGCCGCTCGCTCACTCCCCCCTGCCCAGTGGGATGGGGAGGAGAATGGAAAAAAGTAAAACTCGTGGGTTGAGATGAAGACAGCTTAATAGGACAGCAAAGGAAGAGAGAATAATAAGAGAATATACAAAACAAGTGGCGCACAATGCAATTGCTCACCACCCACTGACCGATGCCCAGCCTCGAGCAGCGACCCCCCCCAGCCAGCTCCCCCCAGTTTCTATACTGAGCCTGACGCCGTATGGTTTGGAACATCCCCCTGGCCAGGCTGGGGCAGCTCTCCTGGCTGTGCCCCCCCAGCTCCTCGTGCCCCTCCTCGCTGGCAGGGCATGGGGAGCTGAGAAGTCCTGGACTTAGTGTAAGCACTGCCGAGCAATGACTAAAAACATCAGTGTGTTATCAACATTATTCTCATACTAAATCCAAAACACAGCACTGCACCAGCTACTAGGAAGAAAATTAACTCTCTCCCAGCCAAAACCAGGACAGGGACCCACCCCAACAAGCCCCTTAGACTTGCAGATAAAACAGGGAGATGGAGATCACTAGATTTCCCATCAGGTGCACTCTTGGGCAGGTATCCCCTTCTTGACTGATGCCTCCTGAACTGTCCATCATCTGGCCGGTCCCAACAGCCACTCTCCTGGGTCCTCATGCTGAGGGCTTCCCCCAAAGCCACCGATGACTTCCATCTCAGCAAAGGGGCAAAGGAAATGAGCACGGACTGAGAAATGCCATCTGGAGCGCTCAAATGGATGTGTGGATTAAAAGATACGATACTGAGCACCCCACATTACAGCACACGTGCAAGGGTGCTCACCTCCCACAATGCTGGGAGAAAGTATTTTTTTGGTCTCCTTTTCCTCATTTTCAGAATGTGCCTCTCTCCTTAGTTTCTAAAGGCGCATGATGATGTATTCATAGAATCACAGAATGTGACCGGCTGCCAGCTGGATTTAACTCCATTCCCCACAACTCTTTGGGCACAGCCATCCAGCCAGTTTCCTACCCAGCGCAGAGTACGCCCGTCCAAGCCATGAGCAGCCAGTTTCTCCAGGAGGACGCTGTAGGAAACAGTGTCAAAGGCTTTACTAAAGTCCAGGTACACAACGTCCACAGCCTTTCCCTCATCCACTGAGCGGGTCACCATGTTGTAGAAGGAGGTCAGATTGGTCAAGCAGGACCTGCCTTTCATAAACCCATGCTGACTGGGCACGATCGCCTGGTTGTCCCGTACGTGCCGCATGATGGCAGTCAAGATGATCTGCTCTATAACCTTCCCGGGCACCGAGGTCAGGCTGACAGGCCTATAGTTCCCCAGATCCTCCTTCTGGCCCTTCTTGTAGATGGGTGTCACATTTGCCAGCCTCCAGTCAACTGGGACCTCCCTGGTGAGCCAGGACAGCTGAGAAATGATGGAAAGTGGCTTGGTGAGCACCTCCGCCAGCTCCCTCAGTGCCCTTGCGTGAATCCCATCTGGCCCCATAGACTTGTGTTCTTCTAAGTGGTGTAGCAGGTCGCTAACCATTTCCCCTTGGGGCTTCATTCTGCTCCCCATCCCTGTCTCCCAGCTCAGGGGGCTGGGTACCCAGACAACAACTGGTCTTACTATTAAAGACTGAGGCAAAGAAGGCATTAAGTACTTCAACTTTTTCCTCAGCCTTTGTCACTATGTATTCCCCCGCATCCAGTAAAGGAGGGAGATTCTCCTTCGCCCTCTTTTTGCTGCTAATGGAGTTATAGAAACATTTTTTATTGTCTTGTACAGCAGTAGCCAGATGAAGTTCTAGTCAGGCTTTGGCCCTTCTAATTTCCTCCCTGAATAACCTCTCAACACCCTTGTAGTCCTCCTGATTTGCCTGCCCCTTCCTCCAAAGGTCATAAGCTCTCCTTTTTTTCCTGAGTTCCAGCCAAAGCTCTCTGCTCAGCCAGGCCAGTCTTCTTCCCCCCGGCTCGTCTTTCGGCTCATGGGGACGGCCTGCTCCTGCACCTTGAGCATTTCCTTCTTGAAGAATGTCCAGCCTTCCTGGGCTCCTTTGCCCTTCAGGGCTGCCTCCCAAGGGACTCTGCCAACCAGGCTCCCCAACAGGCCAAAGTCTGCCCTCCTGAAGTCCCAGGCGGCAGTTCTGGTGACCCCCCTCCTTACTTCTCCGAGAATCTAAACCTCTATCATTTCATGGTCACTTATGCCCCAGACGGCCTCCAACCACCACATCACCCACAAGTCCTTCTCTGTTCGCAAACAACATGCCCAGCGGGCACCTTCCCTCGTTGGGTCCCTCACCAGCTGTGTCAGGACGGTCTCTTCCACACACTGCAGGAACCTCCTGGGCTGGTTCCTCTCTGCTGCATTGTGTTTCCAGCAGACGTCTGGCAATTTGTTACACTAACAAATGTTTTGCAAATTTGGGTTTTGAAAACCTATTAAAACAGATGATAAATCAGTTATTTGGAAGATAAAACAGGTCTCATAGTCCTCTATGAGAAATTAAACAGAAGACAATGGACCTGCGACACTGAGTAAAGTGTGTTTAAAATGTGCATTTTCTGCTGAAGCTCATATGACCATAAACACACACAATAAAAACACTTTCTACAGTATCCATGTGCACTTTTCAGTTAGGTGACTTCACTTTTGAAACAATCATCTGAAAAGGTTCTTCACTTACATTAAGAAATAATAGTGATTAACTACAGCCTAATCTACTCATTTCAGTGAAGTATTGTACATTTACCTGAAAGAGTGGAACAACTTATTTCAGCTCTTTCACTTAGACAACAGTGCTGTTATTTTTCTTCAGAAAACTTCACAGCTTCATGAGCAGCATCCAGTTACCCAGAGTTTGCTGCACCGTTCAAAAGGAAAATACTGCCTATAGTAATTTTGTAACATTACTTCCCGATTTAGCATTCTAAATTAATACAGAATTAATGAGATAGATCTTGTTAGTATTGGTACAATAAGGGGAAAATAATTTTCTGTTCGTGAAAGGACAGTAATTTTAACGCTGTAACAACATCTGATTAGAAGAATACAAGCATACTGCATGCAATATTAAACTGACAAGTACTGTATTTGTAAGAATACAAGAACTTTGTTTAATGCCATAGCATTTTTTTCTTAATTTCACAGGAGGGCTTTCACTGCTGGTGAATGCCTCACCTTCTAAGGACAGGCCAACCGAGCAGCCCTCGCGCTGCGCTGTGTGCAGCAGAACAGCGGTTCCGCCACGCGGCCTCCGGCAGGGAGAGCGCCGCCGGGCCAGCGCTCCTTCCTCGCTCGCCCCGTGGGGCCTTAGCTTCATAACCGAGACACAGAACGGCAACCACAACCATTAATGACAACAGTTAACGGCAAATAACGGTACTACGATGCAGCCAGTGTGAATAATTTACCTGAGTTAAACTACTAATGCCCATTTCCCTATACCTTGACTAACTCCTCTCAGTGTTGTCCTTTGCCTACTGACAGCACGTTTCATCTGAATTTCTTATTAATTACATCTGCCCACATGAATTATTTCTGCAGATGGAATCAAATACACTTTCCTAAGATATTGAGTTTCCTACAGAAACATGAAAAAAAAACCCAAAATAACTAACTATTTTAGTGAGTATGTAGGCCTTTACAGGCCTCCAGCTTTACCCCTACAGACCACTGAGGAGTCAGTTCCTACCAGCTGGAAAGAAAAGTGAAACTGGCTACTCCTCGTACATGTGGAAGCCTTGGAAATGGTGACTCGAGTCCTGCCCACCATGAGCACTCTTCTCCAAAAAGCAGCCATGAGAGCGCATCTTCCAGGACGAGAAGACCAGGCTCCTCATGCCTGTCTGCCTGTTATACAAAAGAAGGGTGACGAGGATGAAGAGGCCCTTGATACAAATCGGGACAAAAACTTCAAACACGAGGACCACAGCTGTCCTTCCAAGAACTTCACAACAAACCCTGGCAGAGGGGATTTCTCTAGACATATGGAATAGCAAGTCTGGAAGTGGTACAAAAGATCATCTGCGAATTTCCCAGGGAAGATACTATCTATCTACCAAATAGTCTGCTAGAACTGAGTTATACTGGTACCCATCCCGTCACTTACACTTTCACACTATTAGCCAACACAGAGTAAAAATGCTTCTCACAATATGCTGTTCACAACAGAACCGCCTGGGGCAGGGATATTGGAGAGGCTGTTAAATCAATATTTAAGAGAGGAAAGCACAAACACACAACATTTAGACCAGCAACAGTTGTAGAAGGCCTGGCAATGGGCGCTGACACTGGCAGCCTGTCCTGTGCCACCACGTTAGGCAGAGAGTGCAGCCCCGCTGAACTTCGGCAGCAAGCCCACCTACCCGTAAGGTCAGCAGCCCACACAACAGCCAAGCTGACGACACATCTTTAAAAATCAGAAAGATTATATGGTGATATGCTTGTATAAAGAAGTGTGGAAGAATATAAATTAAAACCAACCAGAAAACCAGACAGGGGTGTGATTTGTTTTTCGCAGTTTACATTACTAATGCAGTTTGTACCAGTTGTTTGAGCCTCTGCAGATCTGAAAGGTTTGAGGAATTCCACAGGAATCTGGCAGTTCTGCGCACCTACTGCTGGTACCTAGTGGAACCCACTTGTGCTTTGTTCACCTGAAAAAGTTTATTTGCATGCCAGATACACCTCAGCCGGTAAGTTCTAAACGAGGTCACCAAAACCAAGCTGATAGCCTGCTACAATGAGATGCCTGGTTCGCTGGGTGAAGGGAGGGCAGCAGGTGGTGTTCATCTCCACATTAACAAAGCTTTTGGCACCATCTCCCATAATGTCCTCGTCAACGAGCTGACATGGACTGCCAAGTGGACAGGAAGGCCAGCTGAAGACTGGTTATACCACCAGGCTCAGAGCGGTGCGACCAGGAGCACAAGGTCCAGCTGGAGGCCCGTCACCAGCGGCGTACCCCGAGGAGCAATACTGGGGCCAGTATGCTTAGCATCTTTAGTCACCTGGAAGATGGGGCACAATGAGCCCTCATCATTCACAGACGATGCAAAACTGGGAAGAGTGGCCAACACACCAGACAGTCATGCTGCCGTCCAGAGGGACCTGGATAGGCTGCAGAAGTGCCAAGTCCTGCCCTCAGGGAGGAACACGACCATACACCAGTAAACGCTGAGGGCCAAACAGCTGGAAAGCAGCTCTGAAGAGAAGGTCCTGGTGGACACCAAGCTGACCATGAGCCAGCAACCTGCCCTTGCAGCAAAGCAGACCAACAGCCTCCTGGGCTGCACGAGGCAAAGCATTGCCAGCAGGTCGAGGGAGGTGGTCCTCCCCCTCTGCTCAGCACTGGTGAGGCCACATTTGCAGCGGTGTGTTACGGGGCTCCCCAATATATTAAAAGAACCCCCAAGACATGGAGTTACTGGAACAAGTCCAGCAAAGGACCACAAAGAGAATGAAGGATCAGAGCGCCTGCCATACGAGAGGCTGAGAGCACTGGGACTGCTCCGTCTGGAGAAGAGAAGGCTTGGGGGATCTTACCCATGTGTATAGATACCAGATGTGGGCAGCACGGAAGACAGAGTCAGGCTCTTCTCAGCAGAGCCCAGTGACAGGACAAGGGGCAATGTGCACAAACTGAAACACAGGAAACTCCATTTGAACACGAGATAAAAAGGTTTTTACCGTGAGGGTGGTCAAACACTGGACCAGGTTGCCCAGAGAGGTTGTGGAGTCTCCAACCTTGGAGATACTCAAACCCCAGCGGGACACAGTCATGGGCAACTGGCTTTAGGTGACGCTGCTTTGAGCAGGTTGGACAAAATGACCTCTAGAGGTACCAGTCAACCTCAGCCACTTGGTGCTTCTGTGAAAACCTTTGCATTTCATCTGATAATGTAAAAGGAAAAGAACTGTTTGGGGACCTGCTCATTAGAATCTCATTTTTCAAGACACTTCAAGTCAATAGTCTTCCTACGTTTGCCAATGAAGTAATTACCAACACTAAATTAACTTAAGGAACCATATAATAAAGGTCAATTTGTGAAAAAAAAGTAACAGCAGGTCCAAGAGAAATGCATATTAAGAGAATAAGTAACATCAATTATTATTTTACTAGAAGCTACTCAAATATTTGGTTTTATATTCTCTACACTCTATACAGATATTTTGCATATAGATATGTACAATAATACAAACAGTATGTACAAAAATGTAACAAACTAGATTACTTAAGACACTGGTTTTCCAAGCACTTCAATCATTTAGTGACTGCTTTGATAAAAATGACAGGATAATGTGTTTTCTTGCTCCATAAGGTATTCTGAAATTTCCCGTTTCAGCTGAACAGACTTGTGCACAGAAATGCTCACCGGCACCGTTAACATACACATTGGTCCACCACTCACCACAACACTTGTATTTGGAGCTCAAAGGCTTGTTCATAAACCATATGCAGTGGTGGCTATGCAAGCCAAGAGCCTCTGCTGCGAATCTGCATGAGGATTTAAAGGTTTGCGTTGTTTCACTTACGACTGTGTTTCTGAAGCAGCTTGTTCACTTTAAAGGTACAAACTATCACATGGTACGTAGGTTTCGTGACAAGGGCTGGCTTTGGATTTGGTAATGTGATAAAATTACACCTGCTACAGTATAAGGTTAGCCCATCGCATTCTCTTATACATAGTTTTAATGCAAAAGCTGATCTTTGTTGTTCAATAAAACAAACTGACAAATTTTACTATTGGACGATTTGCTATTTGACTTAGACTGTATTCTGTTTTAGACCTCACTATTAATTATCAAATACTGTGCTTTAAACTTTTGAGGAGAAATGATAAGCAGGATTTCATAAATTAGAAAGTTTTGTCAACTTGAAACACCAACTTACACGTCAAATTACTTTTAAAAAAAAAAAAAAAAAAGCAAAAGGATAGCATCTATGGTGATTCAATATTGGTGGAACACTGTCAAAAATAACTTCCTAAATTGACATTACTGTGTTCTCCTTTTAATCCTCAGCAATTACTCTCGTAGATTTGTAAATTTCACTTATTAGCGTACATACAGTAACCTCTGAAGAGTCACACTGAGATGACATCTGGCTTTTGCCACACTTGATAAAGTCAAGCTAACAGCAACGGTATGATTCCACTACTTGTAGAAAGGGGAGCAGGTAAGTACAACCTATAGAGAAAGCTGTCTCTGCAGTGGGTTTGTGCTTGGAATCAGACGGAAACATAACTTCTCTCCTTTCCACTAGACCTAATCTTTCCACAACTTCAGGTAACTTAAAGTGTATGTAGTTTACGGAAGAGAGAAGGGGGTAAACCAACTGCATGTTCCTCCTGAAGAGCAAAATGAAGTTTTGCTTGAACCAGAAAATATGTAACCTACACCAGCATAAACACATTACAGACAGATGCGCTCTAGAAAGAGTCACCATGTCGCAAGTTACCCCAAACCAAAGCGTACTGATACACATTCTTTTTTATCTCTTACCAGGAAAAGCTAGCAAAAAAAGAGAGCACGTCTTCCTTTCAAGCACTGCTGAATCATGTAAATGCAAAATGCATTTTGATGCATTTAAAACTGAGGTCCAAAAAAGGCAATGATAAGAGCTAATGGAGTTCTACTTACTTATTTATCTTTTTAAGAATGCATTTACTTATTCTCAATTAGGAATTTAGTTTCATTGTTCATGCATAATGGAAGATAATGTCTATAGTATTTATATCAATTCCTGGAAATACTCCTCCAGGCCTTTCTGGATTACATATATTGAAATCCATTCTAGAGCATCATTACAAAATCAGTTTTCATTCATCTGTGTGAGACAGCGGAATGCAACTCGAGATGATTTTGGTTACACTACTGCCATGCTGTATAAATCGGGCAATCTGCTCAGGTATGCCTACACACAGTGCAATTCCATGCAAGAATCCCTAGCCAGCCATGAACAACCTGGTTCCAAAATCAGGAGCTCAGAGCTGGGCACAGATGAGCAACTCCATGATAACACACATATAAACGCCCCTGGGACCTTAAAATGTTATTTTTCTACATTGCCCTTTGATGATCTATGAAGCTCTACAGCGACATGTAAATGGGAGAAGCTAAATCAGGACAATACTTAAGTTTTTTATATTCTCCCATAAACACACTCTTCAGTCTCTATCGCAGCCCCCATGCAAACCGGGTTAGTATCTCTTTTCACATCTTCACAGAAATGTGATAAGGCAACTCTCACCAGCTGAAATACCTGGCAGCATTTCTAGCCAAATTCACACCCCTGGTTTTTTCCTGCCCTCTGGCTTCGAATACTTCTGACGCAACAAACTTGGTATGTTTCTTGTAACTTTCTTTGGGTAGATCTCTTCCGTGTATTTCTTTTGCCTACCCTAACATCTTTCACATCATGAGAATTCTTGGGGGAAAAAATCTATTTTGATAGCAGCATGACAGGCAAAGCTACCATAGGTCTTAACACTTATTTCACCTATTATATGGAAATTACAGCTTTCTTCCCCTAATTCAAGAGCTGTCTAACTTTTTGCCGGTGGATTTGACAGTAGGACCCACTTGGTAGCACAAGTCATGGGATTTTGCCCTGAAGACCTGAAAAAATCAGTTTGCCCTTAGTAAAGTAAGTGGAAACCACAGCTAACATGCAACAACACAAACTCAGATGAAATCATACTCTTTCCATATTAGAAGTACATACTTTACGTGAAATTTCTGGTTCTGCTCCTGTCACCTGTAAAATACATCTCTGAGCTCAGTTGAGTAAAAGACTACTCAGAGGTCACACAATAAAGAGCTGTTGAAATGCTTATGGAAAAGGAACTCCTGGTGGAGAATAAACCCCAATGCAAGCGCTCATTTAGAATTTATTGATGTCATTTCCCAAAATGAGAGATTAACATCTTAGTAGAAATTCTAGGTCTTATAAACACAATCTTGATTAGCATTGATTCCCCATTTTAAAGCTCACAATTCTGAAATGCATCTTTGTAACTCAACTCGAACATCCAGCATCTGATGCATAACGATAGGGCACACGTCTGTGGGGAGAACCAGGGCATGCAAAAATGTTTAAAGCATACACACACACACTTGCAACTCTGCTTACGCTTTCTTCTTTCTAATAGCCAAAGTCTTTGTTAACTAAGTACCCATTAAAGACAACATGGAAAAGAATCTCATACAAGGTCTTGCGTTTTACCTAATTTGAAAAACCATTAAGGATTTTGGAATAAGCAGTTATTCACGTAAATGAGAGACAATCCACTTACAGTTACATACTTAGGTACTAAGGGAGCTATACCATCTTACTAAACGCGAATGCAATTTAAGAAAAAGCTCTACAAAGAACAGAACCGCCTCAGTTTAGATTTGTAGCCCTGGTGCAACGTAACTGCTGAAGACATGAACGTGGTATAAGCAGACTCTTGAGCTCTGAGACGGGTTCACGCCTCTTTATTTTAACCACTGAAAATGTACAGCGTACCCTCGTAGGCACAACGGGCAGTTCCTGTATTTGTACAGGTCTTTCTTTTCCACTGGTTAAAAATACTTGTTTTAACAAATATTATGGCCGAGGGTACAGCTCAGGTGTCAACTGAACATGTGTTACGACGGATGTTTGGTTATGACAGAATCCCAAATTAAGAGAGAAGGAAGAAGCCCAGAGAGTGACATGATAGGGGACACTTCTGCTACAAAAAAGCCATACAGAAAAAAAGAAAAAAAAGAGGTCTGTGCTGAACTGAAATAGCCTGAAGTCATGCTAAAGCAGGGGGGGTTGAGTAGCTTTACGTACCTGTGTACATCACCTTGTAGGATACACCATGTCCCTCAATTACATTGCTTATAAACTTAAGACAACTATGTTTCCAGAAGTGATTAAACGAACAGTTCAGACAGCACAAATCTCTCATTAACACAAGATGCCCCTTGGCAACCCCTGACTTTATAAAGGGGGCTATACTTTGCCCTTTACTATAAAGCAGTCTTCTTCAACACATCAAAGAAATGACGACCATGACAGTGCTCCAAGTAACCTTCTGGACTCTCCTTTTATAACCACCACAGGGAAGAGGATGAAAGCTGGGACACAGCCACTAGACAGAAGGGGACATAAAAACCGTCAGAAGTAATAAAAAATTCATCAAGATATTTCCTCCAAATCAATCTGGCATCAGATTTTAACTTTTGTATTAAAGTGCAATTTTGTGTGTAATTTTGTGTGCAATTTTGACCAAGGAAGGCCATTATAAGTAGCACCGTACTGTGCAGAGGTGAGGAAGGAGACAGTTGGGACTCTTCCTCTGGATGCGGTACTTCGCCTCCTTTCCAGCGAGAGCAGAGACGCCCGCTCTCGGAAGCGGTGCCGGTCTGTGAACCCCAAGGGCACCTCTCTGACATTCAGCTCTGCACCTTCAGGAGGAGCAGGATGTTAAACCTCTCCTCAAGAAAGTATTAATACCGAGATGTTAATACTAACTCACGGGTCAGTACTGGGCGCCGCGCTGCAGCCATCTGTGTCACATAGGCAGCCTGAATGTCCAACTCAGGACCGTGCTTTTTGGTATCAGGCCAGGCACTTCTGGAAGTTGCTGTAAGTATTCTCAGCAACCTTTAAGTGCTTCAGTGACTTCTGAAATCTATACGTACTGTTTAATTGTTGCTACAAAGCTCCAGTATCAGAATGCTTAATCTTCTTTCCATCATCACCTTTCAATGAATTTTTAGATAATTCCCCCTGGACAGTATGAACAGCATAAGTGCAAAGATATAAAACTAATCCACCACAAAAATGTATTTTCTGTGCTAAGTCTTATTCCTGAAGAAGGGAAGGGGCATTTTCTCACTTTAGTGGCTCGCATATTTTTTATTTTTAAAGAGTTTCTCTCTGATTGTCTGTACGGCTTTTTCTTCATTTCCATAATGATTTCTTCCAAACAATCAGAGAGCAGAATTTACCATGAGCTCCCGGGAAAGACTGGACCCAAGAGGTTTCAGTAATTGAACAGACTGAGCAAAGCTTTGATTTGCTACAATAGCCATTTCCCAGTCTGGAAACCTGAAGAAGAGCTCCTTTTTCTACTCTTACAAAAATGCATTTATGACACTTCCCCAGGCTTCTTCCCAAACCTGTGCTGGATTCACATCATCTTTGTAACTACAAATATTCAAGATGGACTGCTGGAGACAGCATTACATCAAATAGTTGCTTCAGTGTTTTTCAAAGCACAGTCATTGCACAGTACAGCACGTTTTATTCACTGGAACACTGCAGACTTTCCTGGAAGAGAACAGAGAGCGCAAACCCTCTCCATCTCCTCTAGTGAAGTACGACACCTTGTAAAAGCATCATTTTAGCAGGCTGTATTTTAGGACTGCATTTTAATTTGTTCTTTCTAAGTAGGAAGGCATACAATTTGTACAAACACTTAATCTCGGGAAGAAACGTAGAGATGGCTTTTTGCTTAAATAAGTCCAAAGCTTATCACACTACTAATCATTTACAAAAAGTCTTCCGAACATGCAAGTGCAGATATTTGCATCTTTTCTTCAACAGAACCTAGATTTTATTTGGAAAGAAAACATTCCTACCTCATGCTCAGCTTTCATCTGTCCTCATGCTCTAATTAGCCAATTAATTTAGCAAACAAGACTTAGAACGTATCAAAGGGCCAGCACAGACAGACTGGTTTGGGGTCACACGGCAAGCTTATATTGACACTTGCAAATGTAAGATTTTGCTTAAGAAACTGACCAAGTGTTTTCCACAGAAACTAACACAGCAGGGTTCGTGCTAAGATCAGCAGTTAGTAGGAGATCACAATGAGACTTAAGTTTCCTACAGCACGTAGGAATTTCCTTCAGCACATAGGCTGAACTCGGACCTCGCAGACTGAAGTGCACTGCAACCTCACGGGCGCTCCAAATCCTCCTTATCTGCCACCTGTCCTGCAGGGTACCTGCCCTCGTTGCTACTACTGCTGCTCTTCTGAAGCCCGACACGAGCACAGACCTTCTCACTTGCCCTGAAAACTCGGAACCCGTTTCTCACCTCTGCAAACCAAACCCAGCTGCTCCCCCCCTAATTCACCTGGCGCCGTCAGAGCTCACCTGAGCCTTCAGGCTTCCACGGTCGCTGGGGAAGCGCGGGAGGCGGCGGCAGGGACTGCCTCTCACCACACCGTCACCCGGGAGAGAGACGCTGGCTCGCCCACGGGGTCCGGACAGGGGAGCCCCGTCCCACGGCTCTGCCCCGCAGCTCGGCCCCACGCGCCGCCAGTCCCAGACCCTCCTGCCGAAGCTGCGCAGGGCGAGGGAACCGGTCGCCACGACCCGCCCCGTCCTCTGTTCTTGTCCGTCTCCTCCAGGTTTCTTCACGTGTCCGTCGTGGGAGAGGAGACTGGGAGTCAGGACCACCTTCTGGAAGCCACGCCACCTTGTCAATGAGTAACAGAATCAGGCTCTCTCTCGCGCGCTGTTTTTTTCCCCTGACTTTAAGCCTGATCTGTACAGAACGAGATTGATTCTGTTCCACTTGGCACAACGGGAAAGAGCGAGAATTATGAATAACGCGGTGTGACCAAAGGTAGGTAATTCAAGAATGCAACTGAATCAGGTATTCCATAATTGCATTTGGCATTCTCACAGAAATCACTTGCCCCCACATGAAACCTGACACTGTTGAGAAATGAGAGAGAATAGCAGTTTTTTAACGAAGGAAATAGAACTAGAACTGTGTAAGAAACCATGGGGTGCTAGAAAGACTTTAAAGAAGTGCGACCTCTTCAGCCAAAGCCAGTAATGCATGTTGTAGCTTTCATTAAAAAAAGAGAATTCAATAAAAACAGGAATGTGTTTCTCAAATGATAATTTTTACTAGATTTTTCCATAAATAAATCTTCTAGTAAACACATACTGCGACTACCAATATTTCATACAAACTATGATAACTCACAGTAATAGTCAGTTATTAATGCTCCACTAACGTTTATTAGACCAAGCCCAGAGTACTACTACCATTTCTCTACTCCTCAGGGCATAGAAAAGGCACATTTGATATCCTAGCATTTTTCTGTCATTTAAATATCAAATTAATTTTCCCTGTCCTCTTTTTATTCACACAAAAAGCCATCTCTGTAACAAGTTAGTCCAAATACCTGAACACAAAACATAAATGTACTTCTCCAAATATTATACAAATGTGAAACTTACGGTACTTTCAGCAGCCTGAGGTGATGGGGAAGTACTGCAAGGCAACCACAGGTAGGATGCTGACAGATCACACTCCACTCCTTGTTTTAACTAGAGCTCATACTGGCCAGTCATGCAAAAATCACCTGTCTTAGTGCGACCAGTAACTGCTGAGATACACAAGAAAAAGCACACTAACAGTGAGCTTCTGTTGATTATATCTAGGTAAAGCACAGTGACAGTACTTGTAACGTATTCTGTTTAAAAAAAAAAAATACAAACTAGAGTTAAAGGATTTGCCACCTCTGCACATTCTTCTTGCAGTACAAATTTGTTTGGAAAAGAAAATCACAGTAGTAGTGCAGGTATACAGCAGTAAATCGCTACTGAAAGGCACAGTTTGAACACTCCTCGCTCCACGCACAATCCGTCACGTCTCTCGGTACTATGCCACTTAAGCCTCACCTCAGGACACCCTATCTAAGAAAAATACCTTACAAAAACTAGCAATTCAAAACACCAAAATGAGTTGTCTCCAACCTGTCTTATTGCTTTCAACCACGAGCAATGGATTCAAAAACAATACAAGTACCTTGCAGACAACATAAGCAGCACTTCATAAAACAGAGGCAACAGTTGTCTAAATGCTTCCTAAATAATACACAATCCTCGGCATCTCAATACAGCCATTAGTGAAAGGAACAATTGAGGAAGATATTTTGTCCATATTCCAAATAACACTGAGTATTTTCTTGGATGGGAAAGCTGAGTTCATTCCAAAGTTGTGGTGATAGTCAGGAAAGAGAAGACAGTGTCTTGATGGATTGATGACAACAATGACAATAAGCGATCTTAATGACTAATTCCAACCTTTCATTAGGGTAAAATGAAGCGATTAGGAGGTTGAGCAACATATTCAAGTAAGTCTAAGAACCTGATAGTCCAGCTTTTCTACACTTCACAGGACGGTTTGGCATAGACCTGCAGTAAGGCTGACAGTGCGATAGCTTCCCGTCTAGGAAAAACCCTTCTTAGGATGTCACAGTCTGCAAGTCTGCAAATGCTTGCTAAGAGAAGCCCAGCTTCATGGTCGTGTTCTGCAGAACAAAACCAGTTCTGCATCCAACACCCGTGCAAAAAAGGAGTTTCATCGATGTTGAATATTTTCTATTACAGTCTCTAAGACATTTGAGAACATAAAAATCACTGAAAAAGCCACAGAAGGAGAAAAGGCAAACATATGCCGCTAACCCATATCACGTAGGAAGGGAGAGCAGAACGACCCCGCACTAATCAAGCCCAAGCAGTTCAGAACTTGCCCGTGAGCAATGTAATAGCAAACCCCTATGACAGGGCACTTGCTTGTAACAATACAAAAGCAAACAACAGTTCTCAAACACTCCTTGGCACAGTCTTTTTGATATGCTTATGTGACCTCCTGTGAGGTCAGACTCTGCTCAATTAGGTAGCGCTCTACTGGGAAACTTTTGGGTGTGTTTATGCAAGCGACTCAGTTTCCCAGTAAAGCATTAGCTACTTGAGCAGTGTCTGACCTTGCAGGAGGAGTTTTGCCACGATCTTCACCATCGGTTATGAGTTACACACCAATATAACAATGGATTACCCCGTTCTTAAGGTACAGAATAAAATAAGCTGCAAGATACAAGATACTAATATAGCAGTGGTCGTGACAGCAGCCTTGTGAACAAAATGGGAAGTTTTCTGTTCCAGGGCTCCCTGTCCTTGCTGGGGATCAGGAGAGACCGAGCGAATTGCATTGACTGCAGCGATGCACTGCAGCCTCCGCTACGGCCAAAGTCCTGCAGACAAACCTGATCGGGAGCAGCAACACATCAGTAAGGGGGGGGAGGAAAAAAACTAAAGAGAGAGACACTTCTTTCCTCTCCCCACCCATTTCTCAAGCCTCACTGACTCTTATACCTTTACGTTTTAATACTATTATACTGGGTGGTGCCGTGACAGTTTTTGTCAGTTGCTCCTTCCAGGAGCTGCCTCTCCCCCCGGTCCAGGGCTGGCGCTGCTGGGGACCGTAGCCACGGCGTGAACTGCAGGTAGCGTCAGGCACAACGAGCTGGTTCTCGGGCCTATTCAACTAGAAAAGGTCAAGCTCACTCAGCTTTGACTAACCACACAGCTGCACTTCACCCCAGACGTGGCAAGAAGGTTTCAGTATTGTATATGCGCACAATGCACCTGAAGCCGCTACGCCCATGACCAAAGAGCACACAGTGACCTCCACCCACCCCACCAACAATGGGAACCCAAAGAACACAGCCTATTCTTCCCCTCCATGTATGGTCAGCAAGTACCCTGTGCACCATACCTTGCACTTCTTACTGGTTATCATCACCTATTGTGTGCCAGTTACCTCCTAACCGGTTAATTGCTGTGCTCAAACGCAAACCATTGGCTTTAGCCTGTATTTTTGCTAACCGTACCATGAAAACCAAGCTGTGCTGTCTCAGAAAGATGAGGGAAGCCTGGTTATGATCTTGCTGGTGATACTGCTTTCTCCTTCTCCAAGGTGAGGGAAACAAGAAGGGAAGGAGAAGAGCTGCCAAGTCTAAGCTTTTCCCAAGGTCCCATCAGAAATAAAGCACTCATCAACTATATCTAGCAAGGTTCCAAAAGGAGCAAAAAGCAAAAGGGCACTGTCAATCTCTTCACCACAGACTGAATATAATCTCCATAAGCCCAAAGCCATTGTGTTTGATTTCAAAGTTTTCACAGGACACAAATAAGAAAGTTGGCACCGAGCCTTTATGAAATGTCTGACACGATTCTTTATTTTCTGGCACTTCAAGAATAGACTAATAGGCAGTTGGGTGATAGCCAAGACACAGTAGAGAGATCAAAAAAAAAAAAACCCTCAGCAACCTGCTACTGCAAGCAAGTGCATGTATTCTAGCAAATGAAGGGATATAGATCAGAAAAAACTCCGCATGCTGCGAACATCTTTCAGTCATTTACCAGCGACAACAACATATTCTCCTGCAGGATGTCCTCCAACTGAAGGAAATGAGTTGCTACACTGACAATCCATCATTCCCGACTTCTTCCTTGGTGACTAACTTTCAGAGTCGCCAGCCTTTACCAAGGAAAACTTTCAAAGTCACTTAGATGTTCTACCTAATGCCCGACTCCTCAGCCTCAGCTCTTTTTGATTTTTAATTTGCTTCTGTTACACCTCCAACTTTCTTTCACGAATCACTGCTCCACTGCTAGCCTTTCGGGCTGTCACCCATCAGTCTTACATTTTATAGCATAAGACTGGGTTAAAGGGGAGGAAAAAAAAAGAACGTAATCCATAACATTATCATACAGTTTGGGGAAAAACTTCCTGTATTTTATATATTTGCAAAATGCCTATGCACACTTGACAGAACCTTCAAAATTACAGTATAAATGCAGAATGGTTATAAACTTTTGTACTAGTTTTTTTTAATCTGAACGTCCAGAAATGAGTGCTGTTTCATATTTCACGGTACCAAACTGAAATTTTGCACTATGCATTAGAACCTTTAATACGTGTTTGAAAAGTTTGTTCAGGAACTGCTATACTTTTCATTGAAGTGATAAGACTTTTATATCCTGAGTGACTAAGCAGAGAAAGACTGTACATATAAGAGTCTTCAGTGATAAGTTTAAGTGATGCATCTGTTCCCAGTGACAATCAACCAACAGGTTTGCATCACTCCCTGACCAAAACAGTGCTCAGAGGTGAGCGAGCCTCCCAGAAGCAACCCCAGTTGTCTGTGTTAAGGCCACCTGAAGTGTAGGAGAGGCAGGGTAAGAAAGGTACTGCCAAAATCCAGGAGACTCGCGGGAGTCTGCTACATGAAACAGCAGTCTTAGATTACGGTGGTAACAGGCAAGACACATATTGGTTTCCCAAATGCTACTCAACAAATTGCTTTTGCTGTCTAGTCTTTTGTCTGGAATAGAATTAACTATCAATAATAGGAGATTTTAAAGTGAAACATTCCAGTTCCATCTTGTACCATGCTCACAGCATGCAGACTCACTTAAAAAAAGTAGGTTAGTGTCTCTGTTACTCAGTCTATCAGCCAAGGACTGAATTTGGAACTCATCCTCAAATGTAAATATTGAAATAGTATCATGCATAAGAACACAAAGCACCAAGTATTTCTTTGTAAGAACTACTTATACTTTGCACTTTTATTTTAACAGTAGTACTTTCCTAAGATTTCTCATTTCAAACAAATACATATTTATGTGCACATACACACACTTATCTGTATTGTGACACATTTCCAACACAGTTGATCTGTTTCTCCTGGTTTCCTATTATTACATACATTCTAAACAACACAAGCTTTGGGCTTAAAAGATTATTATCTGTCTCAATACTACCTGTGTATTCTTATTTCATTTGCATTAAAAAATGGTAGAATTCCTAAGGCGAGAAAAAGATAATTTGGAAAATTAATCACTGTCCCTTAGATTTACAGTACAGAAGCTTAATGTGGATTCGACAGTTTGCATCACAGATGGAGAGAGCACACACAGTAGACAACTTAAATAAAGCACACTGAATTACTCCTCAACTCCATGTTGTATGGATGAGAGCAGCTAACGTATGAATAGAGACTCATTAGTTCCATAAAATGTTGGGGTTATGTGGACACAGTCATCTTAGTCCAGCGCAGACATGTGCCATCCCCTTTAAGCAAACGCCCAGCTCTGCAGAAAGTCACACAAAAGCAGATGCCACAGCCCGTGTGTGGAGGAAAGGGACTCCCTGACCGAATCTCGTACGAAATGAGAGATCTTAGTCTAGAAATATTCTGCACGGATTTCGTTCTGCAGAGCGGTAAGAAACAATAGTTATCTCAGCAATTAGAAGTGAATATCCCTCACCGCGATTATGCATTAGTGAAATCTTAATTTATTACACTGCACTGACTTCCTCTTAGGGAATAAAAGTCATTACCAAAGCTATCACTGAGACGACTATTTTGGAGTGCTATCCAAGAGTCTCAGATGTCTAGCAAGAAAATATGTCTTATATTACCACCATCTAAACCTTTATGATACTTTTCATACCTATCATAGAAAGTGCTACAGAGTTCAGAAAATACTGTACAAATGTTTGCTTTCACGTTCCTAATGCTTATTTCCATTCCCTTTAAGAAGTCTACTCCTTTTCTCCTATGTATTAGGAAATGCAGAATAATTTCTCTGAAAACAGACATCTGAAGTGAAAAATAAAGAAATCAGATGTATCAGAGGAGGACTGCCTTCTACTAGGCCTCTAAATCCCATTCCTAAAGTAAAAATGTATCTATAAAAAGCAAAGTGAATCACTGAAATGCTATTGCCATATAACTTTTAAATCTCCAGAACGTTTTGTCAGTCAAACAACATTCAAATGTATTTTGAAGTCTGGAGCATAAGAAAGGATGCACACTGGCTGTTAAACTTTGTAAGCTGTTATTCAAGGGTCTTTTCTTCATGTGCAGCTAAAATTAACAGTGAGAAAGCTGAATGCCGAAAGTATGTAATTGCACATCAAGATTTCACAAGATCATTGTAGTGGAACAAGTAAGAACGTGCAAATAAAACCATAAACTTATACACCAAAAATGTATGACAGTAGTCTTAAAAATCTCTTCTGAGACAAACCGAAGTGTAAATTTAACTTATGCATATGAATTCATAAGCGCGCACATATATACACACACACACACACACACTCATAAAATTCACCTGGTACTATATTCATTGAGTGGTACCATACAGTTCTTGACCTTGGTGCCCAACAAATCAACTGCTTTATCACTGCAGTGGATCTGCTCATTTCTTCCATTAAATCTTGCCTAAACCAAGAGATTTTTCAGGAAGCTACATCCCAACATGTTCCAATTCCGTCTCCAAACGGTAGAATCACACATAATGGAGAGACGGTATTTCTGTGCGTTGTTAACTTTTTTCCCCTGTCAATGTTAATTCACTTACATCTCATTAGTCATTCATGTTAAACCGCTTACACCTCTGCCTTATGCTCTCAGCTCTATAACATCCCCTCGTAAGGGTCTGGAAGGTTCTGGAGACTCGGCCTCACTGTGCTTAGTTCAGACCATTGTGAAGTATCTCAGATCTTGGCCAACAGGCTTCTAGCCCATTTTCTAGCTGCAAGAATGAAGATGAACAGTAAGAGTCTTAATATTTATAATCTGCAGCTGCTCAATTCTTTCGTGCTCTTTTCCTGCTTTCTTTCTACTGACAGAAACACTCCCTTGAGTTTTAGAGAAGTTTACAGAATGAGACTGAAGAAAAAGCATTCTTTTGCAGGGCATTCTGGAATCCAACCAGCAGGTAAAAAGAAGAAATCAATTATATTATACAGGAATTATACTAATTTTCATAATAGCTTTAAATAATCTTTTTTTCCTGTATGATATGAGAGTCTACAAACAATCTTAAATACAGAAAAAAATAATTTAAGCAGAATTTGTCTTTAAATCAGTCCACTACTTTAGAGGAGTATACAGTGTAGTAAATGACCAACCAGTGTCTTATATTCAAAATGTTCCAGGGAACAAAAAAAAAAAAGGGTTCTGTTTCCAATAGTTTTCCATAAATTCCATTAATTTTCTCCATAATTTTCCTATCTATCTATGGTAAGAAATCACAATTAAAATCTCAGTGAAACAAATTATGGGGTTTTCTTGTACTGGATAGCAAATGCTAACTCATACGTGACTGTCAGTACCCACTACAGAGAATACTCTTCAAACTTGCTAAACAGGAGAAAATCTTCTCATGAAGCAACTCTTAAATCATTACTATGCTTCTCTTTCTACCCACACTGCATTTAATGCAGTTATTTTAAGTCTCTATGAAAAACCATGAGGAGAGATCATCAGAATTCACAATTACCGCTCTGCTTCACCCACACATTGTACCTACACTGTACTTCCTCCACTCATCTGGGGAACGACTTCGGAGTCAACGTCCTGATCTGAGATGTTCCAGCAAAGGCTAAGCATTGAGCTATTGGCCAAGACACCTACAGTACTCAAATATTATTTGCAGCATAAGTATAGTGCCAGTTTAACAAATAACGGCAAAACATATACGCAGACGACCTGATATATCACATAATTCCAGTTAATGCGCTTTTCTACAAGGAAAACTGCCCGCACGTCCAGTGCAAAAAGGTCAATAGAAGACCATGCCATAAGAAGCCATGCCAGAAGTCCTGCAAGGACGTTCATCCTGCTTCACTGAAACAAAAACGTCAACATTTAACTATTTCACCGAAGTCTGTAAGAACTCTCGAACTACAGGGACTGCCTATTCATCACTGCTGCCAAAACGACGAGCTGCAGACTGCGCCAGAGGCCTCTGGCAAGCGACACCAGCTATTTAATGCACCCTTTCACCCTCCAGACAAGGAGTTTTGCTCTGGAGAGAGGAAAGGAGAGAATTTTCCCTTGCCACACCGAAAACCTCAGTCACTGCTTTGCTGCCTGAGGCCTCTTCCTAAACATAAAGCAAAAGCACACCGTAAATTACAAAATGGTAGTATTATTCAGACTTAACTCAGTAAGTAGCTGGCACGCTGCTTCTCAGAAGAAGAAGGAGCTTCACACCACGTCGATTTTGCTGCCAGGTACTGAAAGAGCCGCGGATAACACTGACAGGGGATGCTTCCAGACCCCTCCTGCAGAAACTGTTTTTAAATGCTCCAATACAGTGCCGTTCTCACGAGCCACAGATGCCTACAGCAACCCTGAGAAGTACCCTCCAGTACAAGTTACTTCAGCATTTTATTGAAGTGTTTTGGAGCGATCATCTTTAAAGTGTTCAGGTTATTGCCATTCACACTTACATTCAATGAAACCCAAGTACTTTCAGGCCTACAGTGTTACTAAAACCTCTCAAGCACACTTTTTCCTCAACTACCTATTCTTTTCCAGTCACAGCATTGCTTCTATTATCCAAAACTAATGCACACAGCATTTCATAAGCTTTATGATTAATTCTAGGCAGCAGAAAAATGAATATCCGATACTTAAAACCTGCATTCCGCAAAAGCAGACTTTGTAAAGGAGGCTGTGCCTGGGTACGGAAAAGTGCGTCAATTACCCGTGGAATAGCAGGAAGCAAGCAGAACACACTGATGCAGGCAAGTAAGCACTGAATGAAATAAAGTAGTAGTGGTTTAAGTCCTAAAGAGCTGTTTGCTTCCAAGTTGTACCTTAACAGCATATCTATTAGAAAGAGCTGCACAAAAGCTCCACAGTGATGAATTTCTTCTGAATTACTCTCTTTGACGTATATACTTACTAACTTACAGAAACATGTTGACATGTATTATTATTAAAACTGTATTGAACTGCAAGTTATCTCAGAAGTTGTCCAAACTTCACAACAGGACAACCGACGCGCACGGCTTAAATGCATGGCGGAAGGGGGAACTACGCGGATGGCCGATGTCGGAAACAGGGTCTTCACCGCCGCCTCTTGCCGCACACAGCAAGGGGTAAGGCCACGGTCCCGCAGGAACTCTCCAGCCAAACCTGAACACCTCACACTAGTGAATCCTGATGTCCTCGCTCTCCGGCTCCGACCTGTTCGCGCTGCAACGCTCTGGAAAGCCAGCCGCCCGGCCGGGGAGGACGCCCCGCCAGGGCACTCCCTGGGCGGCAGGGAGCCGGCCGCACCGGCACCGCGGCCCCGGAGCGCAGGGCAGCGGGGACCCGCGCCGGAGACCAGCAGTGCTCCCCACAAAAGCCAGCCCAAGGACCCCGCAGCAGCCCCCGGTGTCAGCACCCGCAGCGCTGGCACGGACGGTGCTGCTCACGGCGCAGCGGCCCCCGTCCCCAGGGGCGGCC
Organism: Phoenicopterus ruber ruber; assembly: GCA_009819775.1. Lineage (NCBI taxonomy): Eukaryota > Metazoa > Chordata > Aves > Phoenicopteriformes > Phoenicopteridae > Phoenicopterus > Phoenicopterus ruber. Next base: position 85,337,429 of record CM020246.1, read on the forward strand.
GCGCTGCTGCAGAGAGCCACGGAGCGCCCGTCTCACCAGCCGAATTTAAAATAACGTACGTATCGAGAGGAGGTAATTACTCACTGCTGCATCAAGGCTCAGCTCTTCACATCTCTTAATTAGCTGCCACTAAAAATACAAATTCCTCGTGTGAGAATGACATTCAATAGCCCTCAATTCAAGATATTACAGGAGGCTCAATTCAAAAAAAAAAAAAAAAAAGAAAAAAGTCAGAGGACTGAACCAAATGCACTGCTGTTGACAATGGCCTAGCACTTAATCTGGGTACTACAAGTAGCAGTGATCCTAAAATTTGAATTGGATCAATTTTTGGTTTGATTGAATTGAATAAATTCACTTGACAAAAAATTCATCAGTGAGATGAAAAACCACTGTGGGAGTTTGAATCAGTCAAGAGCATGAACCAACAGCGAGAATATTCATAATTCAAAAATTAAAATAATGTCATCACTGATTTCAGAATGTGATATTATTATTGCATTTTTATGTGGACTAACTTTACAGCTCAGTTAAACTGTGCTGAGATTACAGCTCCATTTAAAACAAGAAAGAAACCTTTGAAGTGTATGCTTCTCAAATTAATTGTTTTACCCTAGTGCGACTTTGGATTGAGAGAACATTGCAGGACAGAGAGCTTTTTGCCTTTGGAAAGATATGGGTGGCTAAAGAAACTTTATTAATATTTAAAGAAAATGGGCAATTAGATTTTAGCCTTTATTTGAAGTACTGATGGAAAATGACAGTGAGTAATTTTCTGTAACATTTCTTCCCTGTCTTCATTGCCCATACCTTTCCAGCCAACTTCAACAATTACCAAATCAGCACTTCAACATAAAACGTTCATAGTGGCATGTTATAAGAATTTAAAAAAAAAACAACAACTTTTTTTTAGATGTTTTCTTGTTTTATTTTCCTATTACGGATTCTGATTTTACTAGAATATAAGAAGAGAATTAATTAAGTATAAAAGGCAGAAAGCATTATTTAAGCAAGATTGTCAGAAAAAACTTATATTCACTGCTGATTATTCCAAAAGTACAAATTGAATTACACTTGTAAGGAAAACATGAAGTCTCCATAGCTCATTTAGTCCGTATAGAAATGTGTATCATTTCTTCAGAAATAAGCTTACCTTGTAAATTACACTGCAAATCCATCAAATTCGCACGGTAGAGTAGGTACAGTTTTATATTCTTTAGGGATTCACTTATAAAACTGACAATGTGGCACAGTTTGTACTCAGCGTAACAGGACAAGTTAGAATAAAAATTGAATCATACAGAGAGACAAGTTCAAGTCGGTGAAGATAAAGAATACTGACAGCACAGCAATAACAGGACACTCAATTTTTTCAGTATGCGGCTTATAACTCACCGAACTCATCCATTTTGTTTCAGCACTGGTATCTTCAGGGTTATACACTAAAATGAAACTTTAACTGTTTCTTCCGTAAGTATTTAAGTGGCGATGGTCACAATTCCGGAGCGCTTGGATTCCAACAGAAATTTCCGCACACCCACGGAGTCCTTGGGAACAAAGCGCTCGCTTCAGGACTCACCAAGGCACAACGAAGTGCGAGAACAAGGCCAAAAGGAAAGCTGTTCCATCGCAGCGAAGAGGAGGGCAGAAAATGGAAGCAACGCCGCGAAGTCGGATATGTGGATGCGTTTGGAAATGTAACCGGCAGCCCAGAACGGGACTTCTTTTTCAGCTGAGCGTCTCCAGGCACACACGGAGCACAGATCGCTTTGGGGTTTCAACCGGACAGGAAATTCCAGCCTCTCCCGCCAGCGGGGATGAGGCCGTGGAGACGGATTGCGTGTGCTGCTCCTCTTAGGAGAAACTTTCAAAACTTTATTTTGGCTTGAACTGATTTTTGAGCCCCTGTGTACAGCGTTATCTGTCTGTTAAGAACGATCACATTGGAAGGTCCTGCATTACCTTTACAGATTCAGCTACACCTCTCATCTTATGTATTTTTGATGGTTGCTTTATCTTCCTTTTTTTTTAAAAAGGCTGACTTCAGGAAGTGTAAATTACCTTTCAAACAGAAAGTGATGTGTAAGGGAACCTAATTCATTACTCTCTCACTCTCTCCAAAATTTAGCATGTTTAAGGTTTATACAAACTCAACAGATTCACCACCTAGAAAGAGAACATAAAAGCAGCAAGCGCAATATTGTGGGCAGGGAAAACCCACAGCACTATTATAGTCGTGAAATAATCCTAACTAATAAATTATGTGCATCTTCACTATTCTGTAAATAAGTAATCTCACATGCCGTAAGAAGACCTATTTGTTCAGGAAAGTCAGTCGTCTGATCATCAGCTTCTTCCTATTAACTCAAAACCACCATTTGCTGTGTTTGAACATACTATTCATTCTTCCACTGATGTGATGCAAAACACTGAAAAACGCAATGAACCACTACACAGGAGACACATTCAGGACCATTTATCCAACTGAAACGTCAACTAAAGCTTCCTTCAGAAGATCAGGGACTGAGGAAAACTAAACAAACAAACAAAAAACAACTTCTCCCAAACACACACACAAAGCAAAACAAAAAAGTGCTCATGTAGAGGACATCCGTGTCCATTCCCATCGCCCAGCAGCAAGCATCAGCTTGTCAGTTCCTTGGTTCCTTGTTCACAGTTCAGGGACTGCTCACAGAGGAGATCTTTGAGCTGCTCCTAAGACAAGTAAGCCCCCCCGAACAGCTTATTTATCAAGGTCGCCGTCTCAAAGGAACACAGAATACATCAACCCCACAACTGCTTTTACTCCTCTCCCGGTCAAGCTTTTCACCGATTACCTCCTGGCACATTATCTAAACTCCTCATCACCTTTTTGCACTCTCCTACTCCCCAAGACAGTCCAGAAGCTTTCTTGCTTTATTTTTCTAGCTTCATTTTCCACCAGAAAACAGACACATCCAACCATACAAAACACAACCTCAACTATAAAAATATTCAAAGCTGAGTATTAGCTGCTCACCTGATTCTTCTCCCTTCAAACAAAAGTAGGCAAGTGCTCTCTACCTCTGTTTCCATATGAACTCCCTGAATCCCCTCCATCTTAATGACGTACTCTGCACATCATCTGGTTCTGATTAAACTGAAAACCTTGCTGAGATTTTCAAGACTGACCCATAAAGACAGAGGAAAATAAAAAGGAGTCACGCATATTCACTGACCTCAGGAAAGTCTGCTCTCATTTTCAAATCTTTCCTTCCCATTGTATTTTCATAGATGCCTTCAAGATGTTCTTCCCTAGGAACATCTAATAGAGTCTTCCTCAACAGCAGCCATACAACACAATTAATTGTCTAATAAACTTTGTTCTTAAAATAGAAAACAGGAAATGAAAAAATATCCTTCATTGTGTTAGAGCCATTGCTTTCATTAACGCTAAGTGAAAGAGCTCAGAAAAGCCACTGGCTTTCAGTACGGACGCTCTGCCTGGCATTGGTCGTTACTGTCAACTCAGCTTTATCACAGGACACTTAGCCTCGAACAGTGCAGTACAAAACGTGCACAAAAATACATCTAATGTAAAGATGGATAACGAACTCAAGACTATCTAAATTCTCAAACTCATCATATTGAGGTCTGTGTTTTCCTCATTCATTTCTCACGGGTGAAGAAGGCTGATCTAGCAAACAGGTTAAGCCTTGGATTCAGAGAGCATGCAATCAAGCAGATCCTCTGTGTGATACAGTAAAATGAATATATTCTCTGAAAGAGCGATCCTGAGTGGTTTAGAAGAACGTTACGGAAGACGATGTGAGCAGAGGTGTAATGTCCTGTGGCAGGAATCCTCACCTCAACCGCGCACTTCATGTATATCCTCGAGTAGGGGAAACATGAGCTCGGTTTGCACTTTCCCGTTCCCAGACTCACAGGAATGAGGAAAAAGAGACAGAGAGGTAGCGGGGCAGTACCCCTGGTGAAGAAGCAGGAGACTTGCTTCATGCGCCTTCCACCCCCACACCAAAAATACCTGGCCCGGGACTGTACTTGCATTCCGAGCTTCTTGAGAAAATTCATGGACAAGTCACGATGACTAGCTGTAGTAAAATGAAATTTGTAGTAAAAATTGTAGTAAATATAAATGGAAAGGTGAGGAATCTAAGTATGACTAAGATTTTACTTTAAAAAAAAAGGGTTCTCTGACAAGAAATCTAGTCTAGAATATTTTCTAATAAAACAATCTTGGAGATTAAAAGTATTTAAGAAATAGTTGGCAATGGATCTTCGAGTGTAGCTTTTTAGATAGTTTCTCCAGAATAGATTCCTGTGAAAAACATGTAAATAGCTGTAAATTTTTTTAACCATTTAGAGGCCAGAAAAGAGACGAGACAGGAGACTAGTCTCTATGGGCAGAGTAGCCAAATCCATGAACCAACATATGCACTGCTGTTCTGCAGCGCTGCTCTGCAGCACTTCTGCCATAATTTGGCAGAGAAATAGAATATTCCCTAAATTAAACAATATCTAAAAGCAACAAGATAACCATAGCAGAAAAATAGCTTTTGCAGGTGTGTATTAATATCGTTCCGTTCCTCAGCGTGGTCTGGAAGATGACGGAAGAGCTGCAACCGCCAGGAAGAGGAAGGGTCACTGGCCTCAAGCAGCACAAGGTTTTAGCAAAAGAGAGGAACAGCTCATGGGACGGCTACGGACAGATGCTTTCTCATCACTCTGCTCTCACTGTTTAACAGTTCAGACCCTTCAAAAGCAGAGTATCCTCCATTCTGGATGGATGCTCTGTTCTAGAAAAGGGATTAACATCACTATTCTCTGCCAGGAGCTATGAATAAATCCTACATAGCCATGCTCTCTCCAGTTCCGTGCTTCATGATGAGCACATCTGACTTGTGCATCTCACTTGTTCTACGTATTCCTACTTTATTCTACTCTAAATCCAGTTCATTTCCTAGCTGACGTGAACAACGATGTTATTAGGAGAAAACGAGTCATGACAATAGATATGGCCGTTTCAGATTAACACAGTTCGACAACGGCTCTGTCTGACCCACTGGGTCGCTGCCCCTCAAGTGTCGCCCCTCAGCCTCGTCAGCAGCGTTCCCGGCTTCTCTCTCAGACAGAGAGGGGAAAGGCGAGGCGGCTGACTTCCCAGCCACGCCGGGGAAAGGGGGCAGCACCCGAAACTGCCCTCTGAAGCTCCCTGGCGAAACACGGTCCTCCCCGGCCGCCGGCTGCACCAGCAGCGTTGCGCGGCACGGCAGGGCGGGCTGCGCGCGCTGAGCATCAGCTCCAGCGAAGCGGGTGGCCCTGAGCACGGTCCAAAGATTGGTCAAGTTTTCAGTACTGCCAGAAACCCCCCAAAATACATACAGTGCATGTACCTCCACCTCACTTTATAGTTTTCATATGCGATGAGTATTTTTGCCAAAATAAATGAATCTCTGTTCCCCCTGCCCCGCCCCCTTAAAATTTCTAGCAAAATACTAGGCCTTGTAGTCCATCGCTCAGTAATAAGTTGCTGGGTTTGATGTTGAATTCTTTCATGTCTTTTTGAAAACGTGCTAGATCTTAAAAGTGCTACTTCCGTATTCAAGCTTCGGAGGCTCCGTATGCTTCCATGTACAACCGAGTAATTCGTCTGCAGCTGTTTAAGCACCAAATTTGTCAGTGACTAAACACCGAGACCAGTTTATGCCGTATACATCTTTCTTGTTTATAGTCTAACACGTTCAATTACCATCCATACCAATTTAGGGCCCACATTTATGTTCCACATAAACTTTATTCACTTGAATATTCTCCTTGATCTTAGACATAGAAAATAGCACCAGATTCAATCCCCCCTCCCTTTTTTTTTTATAGTGAACATTTGGTAATTTGCCCGTTTAACATAAAAGGATAGACACACTCCATGGTTTGATAGTGCAAACATCACCCCGGGCAAATGAATGATTTTACTTAAAGGAGCACTCTTCTTGGCACTAGAAGATGCAGCAATCGTGCTTTAACACACGAGAAAACAGAAACACTAGCGAAACTGCAACACAGTCCTCCTTCTAAGCAGTTTTGGAGAGAACTGAAATCTTTTGGAAAATAAAAAAAAAAAGTCCCAGGCATTAGGGAAGACAAGCATATAACGCACTGTCTGAGTCGCCATGCGTTTGACTAGAAGATGGGTGTAACAACTAAATATACTTATGCTACAAGAAGCGAGCTTTGAGATGACCATAATACTTATGACCATAATATTTCAAATTCACATAATAGCTAAATTATTAATTTAAACCATAATTTAATACTCACAAGCTAAACTATGCAGAGGAATACAGAAATCAGAAATACTGAAAAAAACCCCAGTCTACTTCCAAGGAACCTAGAAGATTCATGTTACAGAACAGGAGAATAATGCAGGAAAGACGTCATCAATTACAGTAATTCAGAGTCATAACAGGACTTTTGATATTTTTTTGCCTGAGAAAACAGAAATACAGGGTTGAGCTGGACAGCATTCAGTAGCCAACCAACTTTGGAGACTACTGGGTCCTTTTGATAAAGCAGGCTGCACAGTGCAGGTCTCCGGGGATCATACCATAAACGACTACCATGGACCTATGTAACAGTACTGGAACATGAATATCTAAACCAAACAGATTTCTACAGCTGCCTTTATGAGTTTTCTGCACCTCTTTGTTTACTTGTGACACTCTTCACTCAGGGCAAAGCATCTTCTAACAGCTTGGTGCTTTACCTGATAAAATGCAACACAACTGAAATGCAAACATTTTCCTCAACTTGCAGTCAAAGCAAGGTCTCCTATTTTAAAGAAATAAGCCTTTGAATTGGTAGTAAGAACTTCGTTAATTCATGCCACTGGGTGTACTAGTAAGAGAATGACATTTAATTATCTGTATTTGCAATAAAACTTAATAGTTTAGCACAGCCAAGAGCATAAAAAAATTACATTACTCACTGTATAGTACTAACACATTAAAAAAAAAATCCATCAGGAAAGTTAGCTGAAGGCATTATGCTAAAAAAAAATGAGTAGCAGGTACACGTGTACTGCTAGATATTTCTGTCAAAATTATGGGGTACCTACGAACACTTCTATGGTATCTTAATCTCTCAAAGACAAGGAAGGGCCAAAATAAAACGCTCATTCAAATTTATTCTTTCAAATTTACTTCCTGATGAGTATTATCCAATAGGCAATCAGTGACTATTTTTTCACCACATTATTGTCACAGAAATCCTGTGATGAATTAACATATCCATGTTATACGCATGGAATTTTTTCTGGAACAATGAACCCTGTGGCACTGGTGCAAAGCAGACTCCAGGCACTCCAAGTTCAGCACATGGACAAAATGTGAAACACCTTCTAGAAACTCTATAAGAAAGTAATATATTCTCCATGTCAGCATTTAACTACTTTAACCTTATCCATCGCTCTCTTCCTGACCTCCTTTTCTCATTTGCTTCCCTACCCCCCATTTTTTCAACAGATAAAGGAATGGATTTACAGAAAAGCATCAATCATAGCACCCCCAGCACATTTCAAACTACCTAGTGTATCTTTAGCAAGTGTAGCATGACACCACAAGAAGCAAAAAATAAAAAGCACGTGATCTTGTATCTAAAGATAGTATAACTCATTTTTGAATGCTTGACTGAAATTATTAATATGCTTTAGTTTTTTAAATATTATAAAAACTAACTGCACAGTTGCATAACATGCCACATTTTATCACATTGTCATCTTGATGCACAATTACCAACTAACAAAATACTTCTGATAGATATATATTAAAAAGTATTTATTAGAAGTATATCTGAAATGTAGCTAAAGAATAAAAAAATGATTGACTTATTAAAACTGATACTTCTAACCTAATATGTGGTCATAAATGTCTCATTTTTAACAAGCAGGTTTTCATCTTTGCAAATAATGCTTGATGCTTATAGCGTATTGCATTCCCATTACCACACAAAATACTTAATTAATTAAATCAGACAGTAATGGTGAGGCAGCAAGAACGCCAACAACACTGCAGAGTCTCATTATACAAGAACATTTGACAGCTCTTAGAAAATGCTGCAAAACCTGTGCTATCGAAAGTCACATATAAGCACAGTACTCTGTTAACGTGCTTTCTACAAATGAGGTCATTCCTGACATAAATCACACTTATTTGATCTGTGTGGCCAGAAAGAACCAGGAGTCTTCAGCCATGTCCCTTGCCTCAATAGCACGACTCCAAAAGGGCTACAAGACAGAAAAGTGATGGTCAGCCAAAAACAACAGATGAATGTCTGAAGGCAACACTTTTCCAGAAAGTAATAAATAAATAAATAAAGAATATATAAGAGACAATAATGTTTGCTGAAGAAAATCTGTGTAGGGTGCTCAGATACTCATATTGAACACCTGCCATATCGTGGGGTTTTGAGCATATGGATTCTGGTGAACTGCAATTATTCAACCAGCCTATTGACTTGTGAAACAACTGCCCCGTTCCTGTAGGGAGAAAAGAAACAAAGGGTTCTACAGCAGGGAAACTCCGAGAAGAAGTTCTAAGCGTGACTGCCTTCAAAACTCACGGCTCAACAACAGCGACCACTGCCATAGAAAAGCCTCGGCTGCTACAACTTTCATTTCACGTTGTGCGAGCAGGCTAGCCAACTCTCTCCTCCCCAAGTAAACACGTCTGAGTCTTTAATTAATTTTTTATGTTTCAACGATATCACAAAGGCTGATCAGAATGAAAACGGTTGTGAATGTCTCCCTGGGATGAATGTTCTCCTGTGCACTGGTGTCTCTGCATGTGGGGTGGAGAGGAGGACGGTGGCTCACCCAGAGGACTAACACTCACCTAATAGGTACCATCAGGGAAAAAAACCTCCAAAGCCACATTCAGTGGTTCCTCACCACCTGGACGCTGTGAGGCTGCTTAAACAGGAACAGGGACGGGAGAGGCTGGACATCTGTTGTTTTAAAGGGAGGTTTGGGATGGTCCCTCCTTTTCCTGCAGCTGAGTAATGATTTACCACCAGCACATCATGGTCTCAAAACAGGCCAACTGCTCTCCTACAAAGCTAACACTTTTCTTCCTGTTCCTCTATCCATGCCCTCTGTCTTTCCACCATTTTTCATCCCAAGTTCTGATAACCTCCTTCAGACTGTATTTCTACTTTCTTATATAAAATTGTAAGAGTAACCGAGGACTACAATTTAATAATTTCTAGAGGAATACTTCAGAAAGATTGAGTCTTCCACTCTTGCAAAAGTGGGTAGGAACATTAAAAAGCTCTATTGTCCTAACATCTTCTGGGTATAAAACAGTGCATTTCATGTTTCTTTCGTGTTCCTCTCTCAAACATGAGCTGAGAGTCTGGCAGAAGATTCTGAAAAAGGATGGGCAACCCATCATTCAGCTATGCAACAAAAACGGAGACGCACTCCTTTAAAATCTCCAGCAAAATGAAGCAGAGACAAAGACAACCTACAGAACAACCTACAGAAATTAAAAGCTCAGTTGTAGCTCTTGGCCACAGTACTGAGGACTGCAAAAGCCTGGGGAAAAAAAACAAAATTGCTTGCAGAATATATTTCTTATTGGAAAAATCTGAACGAGTCGAACAGAAAAATGCCTGGAAAAGTCTCTGATCCAACTTTCAGGTACAACAAACCAGGCAAGACCAACAGGCTTCTGAGCTCAGCTTTCCTGAGCTGCTGTAGACCCCAAGGCAGCTACTGATGTGCTGCTGAGGCAAGCTTTGTTTTGGAAAAAAAGGGTTCGAGCACATAAAAAGTTCAATGCTTCTACAACAAAATCCTTCAAAATATTAGCAGCAAGAAAAAAAACTCAGTAAACAAACTTACGCCAGGCTTTTTTCACGAAGTGAAATTTCATTTCCTGAACTGCTCTGGGGTCTTCTCTGTACTTAGGACCCAAGTTTCATCGCAGGTAGACAAGTGTGCTTTTTCCACCTCTGTTCATATGTTTATGTTTACAGCAGGTCCCATTCCTGCTTAGGAAATTCCTAAGTTCTACGATAACCTCTTGATGACGTATGCACACTGGTACCAGAAACAGCTATAGTAACTGGTAATTGCAAAAAAAAACAGGTATGTCCACAAAACTACTACGTAGGCTGGAGCAAACCTCAAATAATGTATGTTTTATTTATGGACTGTTAGCAGTATGGTCACTTGCCCTCTTTCTTCTTTTTTTTCAATGAGAGCTGCGCTTTTTGGATAACAATTTGATCTCAGTTGAAGTTGAGATGAATAGTAAAACTTGGTAGTACAGAAGTTACCAGATTTCAGACAGTGAAAAATAGAATTATTTGTTAAAAGTTACTTTAAATTAACAATTTCATCAAAAAAACCCACTTTCTCCAGAAACACAGATTGTTATACTTTTCATATTCTGAATAAGCTTTTTTTTCTTAGCAAACCTCAGCTCCTTATTAGTTCTCAGTAACTTCCAGAAGTTTCTTTCATGGCACGTGCAAATTTTGTAACTGCTGTGTTAAGTAAAATGTCAACCTGCACCTGAAAAGGAGATTGCCATAATTCTTTCTTTTTCCCCTGTATCTTGGACTAGAACAAGCCTTTCATTCAGTAATTACTAAGTCCTTACATTGATTATACAGTGAGAGAACCAAGCAGTGCAGAAAGTGCACTGCAATTTTCAATACACAGAGGAGATTCTTGGCTGAACCGAAAACTTACCTATTAACCCAGTTCTTGACCTCCCTTAAAATGAACTCTTCTCAGAAACCGGTTCTGTATTTCTAAGCACAACCTGTCAGCTTTCCGTGTAAGAGCTTTTTAACCAACCTCAGGCAAAACTGCTGCCTCACTGGCGCACCAGAAAACCAGTTTGCTCCTCATTTATATGGTGCTTCTGCAGCGGAGCGCACACACCTTGCAAGCCCTGCTCCCGCCGGCAGGAATCCACGCGCGTCGGAGGTTTGGGGACAACTGAGTATCAGTGATGCATTACGCTGGATGCCCTCTCTACAGGGTGTTAGCAATAGTTCAGCAAAAGTAAAAAATTTCTTTCAAGTGCTGCAGCTGAATGCCACTCCGCACAGAATGGAAGTTTCCTTACAACGTACGTTCCTGTATGCCTACAGAAGAACTTCAAATCTTCTCCAAACAGTTCCCCCACACTAATATGCAAAAATTCGGAAAAGCAGTGACATTCATTCCATCTTGATTTCCCTTTGAACAATGGGTTTTACACTTAATGAAAGACTAGTGCCTGAAATAAAAACTTTTGATACATTTATACACTCTAGCTCATCCACAAAATGTCTTAATTCCTAAGGGACCAGTAAAGACCATTAGCAAAACTAGTGCTACTATTCTGTGAAAAACACTAAGGTAAAACTGAAAATCTTAGGAGTGCTTCATAGTATACTAAAAGCAACATTACCATAATTAAAACACAGCCTCTACAGTACATTAGAGCAGCTGTTCTGGAAGTTCATTATCTAGCAATGAAGTGACTGGAACTCATGTTTAAGCCAAAATACGCTTCCCACCTTTCAATTATGAAACAGTGGACCCAGGGCAGCAATGCTGCGTGAAGAAACGCACTCCCTCCAGTACTGGATGCAAAGCGCGGTGCTTCACGCCACGCGCCCAGCAGTCAGCCCTGCGCAAACGGGGCAACCGAGCAGCGAGGCACGAAGCCTGCAGAATCACCCTGCCGCCGAGGCGGCTGCAGACAGATTTGGACGCAGCAGGGCCACGGACCGTCCTGGGTTGGAGCCTCCCGTGCCCAGCAACAACAGCTGGAGAGTCACCTCCGTCCCGCAGCTCGCACTGCAGCCAGGCTTTGCTCCAGAGAGGCTCGCAGATTTCTCTCGCTCTAATTATTCATTCCCAAAGCCCAGCTGGAAGCAGACTGAGTGTGAGTAGCCTATGCTAATTTTAGGACCTTAGATCCACTCACTACATACCCTCCAGTACGTTTTTTCTGTCCCCCAAAGAAACTCTTACAAATCTATTTCGTACTTCAAAGCAGAAGAGCCAGCACAGGAACATAAATAGAAGCCACGGCCATTAAAAACACAAGGAAGACTACTGGAAAGAAGTACTCGAATGAATAGGGAGGAGAATCTGTGTGAAGGGAATAATACAAAAAGAAAACAAAATTAATTTTGATTCACCGCAGCAATGTCTATTTTTCCCTAGCGGTCTGTGGAACGCACAGCCCCAAACTAGTTAAAGTCTCACTTCCACAATACCAGGAGGAATTTAAGCACCTCTGACTGAGATGTCACATAAACTGACAGCGAAGCGGGAATCTGTCTCATAGTTGATGCTAATGATGGAGAGCAATTGCTTACCCCTCTTTATGGATTTAAGCAGCTCATCCTGTGGTGATCCTGTTGTGATCCAGGAGCCAAGGGTCCAGAAATCTCTTCACGTCGATGCTCCTGGCTCCCTGCAGCTGGCGGGAAAGGGCCCTCCCTGTCTCCCTGCAGCACCCTCTTACTCGCCTGCGCAGCCAGAGATTCTGACTTAAATGATTTCTATGTTTGAGGAACCTGATCCTGTAATTCCCATCTCAAGGGGAACTTCAAACCATCAATCTAATATGCAAGTTAATTAGAAACACCAGATTTACAAGTTTGGACCAAGCAAACCAAATATGAATGTGGAGAAACAAATCAGGCAACCGTATCACTTTTCCTTCTTTCTCTTTCTTTCCCCCATTAGCCTCTTCATTTCAGACAACTCTGCCTTCCTAGGTAGGAGGTAACCAACAACTGGTGCTGAAAATACAGTATTCTCATTTTAACTCATGACTGAGGAATCTCAGGTCCTGAAAATTTTTCCTCGGTTAGAGCAAACAGCAACTGTTAGAAAAAGTTTGGTCCTAACTAGCTTATTTCAAATCTTTAATATAGAAAAAGATTCAGTAAATTAATGATCACTTTGCTCTATTGTAACTTCACACAATTTTGAGACAAAAATAAGTAATATTATATGTCAGGGAACAATGGCAGCTGAAAGTCTCGAGTTAGCTTTAAAAAAATTAATGCATCCATTTTGTAATAACTGTAACTCAAGAACATGATCCTACAAATATTTAGCAACTCTTACAATAAAACATTTGAGAGCAATAATTCACAGTAGTGTAAAAATCATACACCCTAAGAAAATAACGTAACATGAGAAATTTGTGTAAAGCTTTGCCTAATGAAGTAAAACCAGAGCTGAAAAATGCATTCTTGACTGTCTTCTTTGGTGATGAAGAAACACAACAGATACACTGAGGAATTATCCATCTCATAGCTTTGACTTTCTAGTAATACTAAAACTAACGCATTAAACCCTGAAACAACTTATTTTAGTGGTCCCTCGAAGCCTGTGTATATTTTTAACATTCATAATGTGCCCTGCTGGTTCTCCTATTCCCAGGACATTTATGGAGGACTCCTGTCAGTAATTGCTGCTCTCCAGCCTCTCAGCTAATTACATTCATACACCACCCCCCCCCCCCAAGTGGAGTTTGGAAAGGTGCAATCTTCTGCAATGCATGTTTCTTGCCAAATAGAAAACACACCTTTGAAAGAGTTTTTTTGTGCGGGTTGATGAAAGAATGCCTTTAGTCAGGTTGATTTCTACATTTCAGAACTTAAAAGGTTATTCTTTAGTATCCCCTACTCTCTGCACCTGTACAATACTTTTGTTGTAACTGCACACTCGAATTAATACTTGTGTTATTATCTGAGTTTGTTGGGAATGCACAAAGCAATATGAGAATCAATTACTCTTTCCCACATTTTAAGGACAGATGCAGACTATCTATCATGGGAAGTTTCTACTCAAGCCAGGAGAATACATCAGAGAGCCAAGACGTGGGAACCAAAGGAGATTGTTGAGGGGGGTTTGCATTTGGACCCATCAACCATTAGATCCAAAACGGATTCAACATCTAAAGCAGATTGTGTCAGCTATGCAAAAGGACAGAGCTAGCAATAGGGAGCAGGTCACTTGTGTCAAAAGGTTCAACAAGGCCAAGTGCAAGGTCCTGCACATGGGTCGGGGCAACCCCCGGTATCCATACAGGCTGAGGGATGTAGGGATGGAGAGCAGCCCTGCCGAGAAGGACTTGGGGTGCTGGGGGATGAAAAGCTGGACAGGAGCCGGCACTGTGCGCTGGCAGCCCAGAAAGCCACCCGTGCCCTGGGCTGCATCCCCAGCAGCGTGGGCAGCAGGGCGAGGGAGGGGATTCTGCCCCTCTGCTCCGCTCTGGGGAGACCCCCCTGCAGTGCTGCCTCCAGTGCTGGGGCCTCAGCACAAGGACATGGACCTGCTGGAGCGGGGCCAGAGGAGGCCACGGAGATGATCCGAGGGCTGGAGCCCCTCTGCTATGGGGACAGGCTGAGAGAGCTGGGGTTGTTCAGCCTGGAGAAGAGAAGGCTCCGGGGAGACCTTATTGCGGCCTTTCAGTCCCTAAAGGGGCTCATAGGAAAGATGGGGACAGACTTTTTAGCAGGGCCTGCTGTGACAGGACAAGGGGGGATGGTTTTAAACTAAAAGAGAAGAGATTTAGACTAGACATAAGGCAGAAGTTTTTCACACTGAGGGTGTTGAAGCCCTGACACAGGTTGCCCAGAGAGGTGGGAGATGCCCCATCCCTGGAAACATTCCAGGTCAGGCTGGACGGGGCTCTGGGCACCCTGATCTAGTTGGGGATGTCCCTGCTCATGGCAGGGGGTTGGACTGGATGGGCTTGTGAAAGGTCCCTTCCCACCCAAACCATATTTTTTCATATGAAAGATGAAAAAAATAACAAAACATTAAACCTGGCAACTGATTACTCCCGAGCACAGAGTAAGACCAAAATTGATTAGAGGCAAAATGCCAAGATACAGTAAGTGAGATGTGTCAGCCAGTACTCAACAGAGCTGAACTTTGAAACTGTTCAAGCTTACTCATACTCATTTCTATACAGAGGGAGAAAAACTGTCCCAAGTCCAATCTCCTTCAGGATTTTTTCTTTCTCATACATTGAATTAGATCAGGCATTTCAGAGTCTTCGTTTACAAGCCCTTCCAAGTCTCTGCTTTCATGTATATAAAACCATAACCTATTAAAAATTAATGCAGTTGCTCTTAGAAGCTAGACTTCCAGTCTGCATTGTCTCTGAAAGGAGCTGGAGAGGAACATGAGTCTGCCATATGAGTTTGGGGAGTCCTTATCAAATATTCAGTTAACCTAATTCCTAAGAGAATGTGAATTTTTAAGAGTGATTTTAAATGTACAGGAGTGCATCACCTCTCTTCTAAAATTTTTATGAACCACTCATTTTGAATACATACATGATGCATTTGTTTATGAATAGACAATTTCAAAGTGCATTACATACATACACATTTTAAAGATGATTTAATGTGAGCTTGACACACGTACTAAAAGTGATTTAAAAACAGTTACTATAACTGTTTTATCAGTAGGTCTGGACAGGGAAGGGGTTGGGTTTCCTATTTTCAATTCACTTGCTCCAGAGGTATAAATTTAGTTGTAATAATATACAAAAAATAGCTACTGCCCAGTAAATGCAAAAAAACTTACCGTAACACAGAGGTAGACTACACAGAGAACTGTAATTGTGTATTTAAATAGCAGATGCACCTCTGATGCTCAGAATTTGTGATATAATTTAATGTCTATAATTTACAATGTCTATGATGGGCCAAAAAATGAAAAGGCTGTAAGATTTGCTTACATTTCAGCGGGAAGGACACAAAAGAAAACAACAGATCAGTTTTGGAATTAAGAGTGCTTCAAAAACATTTTAGAGAATTATAGTTTTCAAGTGTGTATGAAACTGTGATGGCATAAACTGAGAGTTGACATGTGCTGTACTACCTGTCTCTTTTCTTACTAAGCAGAAAGAAAATGTAGGACAGACAGCTTTTGGTGTCGCGATATTGCAAAAACCTCTCTGGAACAAATCGATGGAAAACTGTTCAGATTGGCTTACCCCGGCAGAAGCAATCATGACAATGCCAGTGAGATTCCCCAATATTCGGGGTATCAAAGGAGCTGCACGAAACAAGCCGACCAAAGCCCACAGGTGGCAGACGCTGGAGGAGATCTGACAGCGGCCAGCCCAGGAACAGATTCTGAACTGGTTCCCGCTACAGGGCTTCTGGCGAATGAAGCCACTCCTGAGGGAAGCTGAACGTCTCCGAAGTCCTGTGGTTTCTATGCATGGGCAGGGGCACAGAGAAGGGAGCTGCTCTGATAAGATATCATTTTAAAGGATTACGTTGTCCATAATAAACTCATTTGTGCTGATGAATTCCCAGTCACCTGCAAAAGCATGACTTCTGCAAGCCAGAAGAAATTCCAACTCTTAACAAAAATGCCAGGCCTAGACTGGACACCGTAAGTACAGTGAAAGACAACAGGCCACACCTTTCAACACTGAAGACTCAGCTTTCTGGCATATCTTTACTTTGCTGTTACCTGTTCCTATTATTAATTGTTTATCTTCCAAGAAGTACCTAACCTTATTTGAATGTTTTTCTGACCAAGCAACTATCAACTGCATATCCTTCTAAATGTATCTAGCTACTAGCCATAAGCTAGGCACAAGCTTATGCATTCAACTCAAGGAATCTGCATCAGCTACAATATAGGCAGTAAAACTCACTGTATGACCCAACAGATCTCGGATGCAGGATATTCATTTAAAAACACTGCATCACCAATCACTGAAGCAAATGCTTTAGCAAGTAAGATCTTTCCAGATGCTTTTTCTAAATAATGGCCAGATATGCTTTTTTTGGGTGACAGTAACAATAAGTAATAACAGTAGAGAATGGCTCTGCTCTAGTTAAGTTTTACTGTTTAGTAAATTCACTATTTAAGAGGGTTATTCCTCCAAACTCAACATGCTTATCAGTTCTACTTTGCTGACTCATTTCAACCCATAGGATGGAATAGGAAAATAAAATGAAAAGTGGTAGCAACAGCTGGTAGAGTTACCTCCCAGTGCACAATGCCCCTCTGCCTGAAGGAGCATGAAGTGGGAATTGGGCACTTGCGGTGTTTTCACGCTCAGCCATCACCCAAACACTGGGTGGTACTGGCTGGCACTCAGACTTCCTCAAGCGACCAACAACTGGTAAGGCTCCTCAGGTACAGTTGCCAGGTTTTTGTTTTTAATTCATTGAATAAAATCTTAGAAAACTTCAGTACAACTAACAGATGGATTAAAAAAACAAACAAACAAACAATGTTGTTATATATGCAGAGAGGGAACCATGGTATTACTGTTTGTGCAGAGCCCAGCAATGTGCAACCACTGCTCCTAAGCATTATGCCGATACAAGGAAATACAGGGAAAAACAAAAAACTGTAATAACCTATTCAATATCAAAACATTTCTTTATCTTTGTGGGGGTGGGGGGGCTGTGTGGAAGTTGTTTAAAAATAAATAAATAAATAAATAACCAAAACTCAAGCATATACATGGCAGTCTGTATATAGATTATGCAGGCAAATACTACCTGTTTAAGTAAGGTACAACATTGCCAATGATCATGAGCCAATCTGGGGTGGAAAATTGAAGAAAGTGTCCCTTTACCCAAGGAGTATGGTTTTAGGACAAGAGTAGAAACAGCAGAGAGAAAGCGTACCTCGTTTCCCAGGCAGTCTCTTCGTTCTCAAACGGGGTAAGTTATAAACCACATTCAAAGGACTGCATCCAGGAGGTACCTCCCAGTCCTGCATTTCAGTATTTCTGCCCTACTTCCTCTACTAATCTCACGTGTACTGTACGTCAATTAGTTATATTTTCTATAAAGAGTTAATAGCTTCTCTTCAGTGTTGCATATGCAGTTCCAAACCACTGTCTTTCCCTCCTTCGTTTTGCAAAGATAATGCTTTAACCCCTCTCATTTGCAATTAAGCCCTGACTGAAAGTGTGTCTTCCTCCCAGTTCAGTATGACTTTGTCACAGGCATTTATGAACACAAATTGTAAACAAACTCATTTCAGTCGCCGAGGTGAGCAGCTCCGGCGCTGCCACGATCCGCAGCGGAGCGCTCCAGCGCGGTGCACAGGGGGGTTTCCCGAACCGGGGAACCTCAGGGGAGCAGAGAGAGCCGCTGGGATCCCGCAGCTCGCGCAGTAGCAGCTGATGAGGCCGGGCTGCTCCAGGAGCAATGGCGGCAAAGCCTCTCACACCTATGACAGAAACCCCTGGGGAGCGCCAGTGACCAGGGTGGGCAAACAGGGCGCGGAGCGTCAGCAAGGGCATGGCGTGGCCGTTCATGTGGCAGGGCGTGCAGGAAGGGCACTGAAGCTCTGCCAGCTTGACCAGGGAGCAATGATGTCCACCCGGCCAAAAGCCACGGCCACTCTAAGCTCTGCGCCCACCACGACTGACGCGGCTTCCCAGACCGAGCTGCTCCTACGCCAGCACCGGCCGGCAGCAGCGAGCGCGCCTGTGGGAGCTGCGCCCAGGCAAAGCGACTGCTCCGCTCAGCGACAGAGCGCGGGAGGAGGGGAGCAGGCTGAGGAGTATCAGGGAGAGCGAGACAGAGACAGGCTATTGGAACCGCACCCTGCCTTCCCTGGGACAGGCCCGAGAGGCAGCCAGGAAGCACGATATGGAGGATCCCGTGTCCTCTCTCCACCCAGCTGAACACAGGGACAAGGGGCAATGGCGGCAAGTTCTGCCCGGCGCAGCGGGCGCATCTCCTCCGTGACTACCCCACCTCCCCGGGTGCCCTTGCACAACAGGCACGAGGCTCTGCAAGCGGAGCCGAACAACGACAAGGATGATGGTTCATCTAGCTCGGAGGTGTCGCTGACGTTGAGTCAGCCTACACCCTGCATCAAACCTGCTTCCATTACGCAGAAGGGCCGGGCCGTTGTCATAGGAGACTCCCTTCTGAAGGGAAGAGCAGGCCCAACATGCAGACTGGACCCACTCCTCAGGGAAGCCTGCTGCCTCCCTGGGGCCCAGGTTAAAGGTGTGAAGAGAAAGCTCCCTACCCTGGTACGGCCCTCAGATTGTTACACATTATTGATTTTTCAGGTGGGCAGCAATGAAGTTGCAAGAAGAAGTCCGAGGGCAATCACGAGAGACTTCAGGGCCTTGGGACGACTGGGTAGGGGATCAGGAGCACAAGCAGGGTTCTCCTCTGCCCTTCCATTGCAGGGAACGATGAGGGGAGGAAGAGGAAGACCCAGCAGATCAACGCCTGGCTCCCAGCCTGGTGTCACCAGCAGGATTTGGGGGTTTTTGATCATGGCTCAGTCTACATGACCCCAGGCCTGCTGGCGACAGATGGGGGACACCTGTCCCAAAGGGGGACAAGGATCTTTGTGCAGGAGTTAGCAGGGCTCATCAAAAGAGCTTTACGCCAGATTTGAAGGGGGAAAGGAATAAAACCAGGCTCACTAGAGATAGGCCTGGAGGTGGCACGCCAACGTTGGAGGGACGGTGCGCTAGCGAGGTCTTTCGGTCTGCCGTCTCAGTGGAGGCAGGGGATGGAGATCCATGCGGCAGCAAAGACACAAGGGTTATTGATGTGTTAGAAACCACGGAAACGCCCAAGAATGGTCACGTAGGAATTAGGGCTTCCCCCCCAAAAAAGCCGGCAGGATCAATAGCCCAACTGAAGTGCATCTACACCAACACACGCAGCATGGGCAGCAAACAGGAGGAGCTGGAAGCCACCATGCAGCAGGAAAACTATGATATAGTTGCCCTCACAGAAACGTGGTGGGACGACTCACACAACTGGAGTGCTGCAAGGGATGGCTACAAACCCTTCAGAAGGGACAGGCGAGGAAGGAGAGGCGGTGGGGTAGCCCTGTGTGTTAGGGAGTGTTTTGATTGTCTAGAGCTTGAGGATGGTGATGACAGGGCTGAGTGTCTATGGGTAAGAATCAGGGGGAAGGCCAACAAGGCAGATCTCATGGTGGGAATCCGTTACAGACTGCCCAACCAGGCTGAGGAGGCACACGAAATATTCTACAAGCAGCTGGGAGAAGTCTCACAGTCGCTAGCCCTTGTTCTCATGGAGGACTTCAACTTGCCAGACGTCTGCTGGAAATACAATGCAGCAGAGAGGAACCAGCCCAGGAGGTTCCGGGATTGTGTGGAAGAGAACGTCCTGACACAGCTGGTGAGGGACCCAACGAGGGAAGGTGCCCGCTGGGCCTGTTGTTTGTGAACAGAGAAGGTCTTGTGGGTGATGTGGTGGTTGGAGGCTGTCTTGGGCACACCTGGAGGGCAGGAAGGCTCTGCAGAGGGATCTGGACAGGCTGGAGCAATGGGCCAAGGCCAATGTATGAGGTTCAACAAGGCCAAGTGCCGGGTCCTGCCCTTGGGTCACACCAACCCCAGGCAGCGCTACAGGCTTGGGGGGAAGCGGCTGGAAAGTGCCCGGCGGGAAAGGGCCTGGGGGGCTGGTGGGCAGCAGCTGAAGATGAGCCAGCAGCGTGCCCAGGTGGCCAAGAAGGCCAACGGCATCCTGGCCTGTGTCAGCCATAGTGTGGCCAGCAGGACCAGGGAAGGGATTGTCCCCCTGTGCTCGGCCCTGGCGAGGCCGCCCCTCGAGTGCTGGGGTCAGTTCTGGGCCCCTCACTCCAAGACAGACACTGAGGGGCTGGAGCGTGTCCAGAGACGGGCAACGGAGCTGGGGAAGGGGCTGGAGCACAAGTGCTGTGAGGAGCGGCTGAGGGACCTGGGGGGGTTTGGCCTGGAGAAAAGGAGGCTGAGGGGAGACCTTCTCGCTCTCTGCAACTCCCTGAAAGGAGGTTGGAGCCAGGGGGGTCGGTCTCTTCTCCCAAGGAACAGGCGACAGGACGAGAGGAACTGGCCTCAAGTTGCGCCAGGGGAGGTTTAGGCTGGATCTTGGGAACCATTTCTTCCCCGAAAGGGCTGTCAGGCCCTGGCACAGGCTGCCCAGGGCAGTGGGGGAGTACCCGTCCCTGGGGGGATTGAAAAGACGTGTAGATGTGGCGCTAGATTCTATTTATGTATGTGGGAAATCCACTGTTTTAGAGTCCAGCTTTGAGAGGTTCTGAATGCAGGCAAAAACCTGCAACACCCCACTAGTGTCTCAGTCCCTGTGGGAGCTCAGTGTCTCTCCAACTAGGCACTCAGCCACTTGTAGCTTGGAACACAGGGAAAAAAAAACAAAACCACAACATGAAAAAAGGAAAACAAAAAAAGAGAGGAATGTATTTCATAATCCAAGCTCTTAAACATGTGAATGTAGAATGACTTACCATTGCCGTAAACAACTATTCCGTCTACAGCGCAAAAGGAGTTCTTGTGCTTTGAAGTTCTTCTGACTTGGATATATAAATTGTAAGATTAAATGCTCTCTGCTCATTTAAGTAAGGTACAGATCTGTTAGAAATGCCACATTGATATCAGTGTAAAGAGCAACGCAGGGGTATCCTTGATACACACAAGTTCTTTTTAGAAATGTCGTGGAAAGTACAAAGTATAAATAATGCAGCTTTTTAAAAAGAATGCTCAAACCTATTTAGGGATATTATATGCCCTCTATAGAAGAATGCCCTTTAAACTCGATCAGGTTTAACATGCAAAATAATATACATGTCATGAAAAGCAGCAAGCAAGCATGGTCTGATTCAGAAAGTTCTATGGCATAACATATAGAAAAGAAAAAAGATCAGAAAAACCTGTACAAATTTCCACTGACACACCAATTTCGGAACTTGCAGACTTCACAGGACTATGAAATCACTGACGTTGACTGTTCTGCAGCACACTGAAGTACGCTGGCCTGCCACCGTGTCCATCGCCTTGCTTGGGCAAAACAGAACCTCCCGCGGTGCAAAGAGATAGCAAGTCTGCTATACACCTTGACAGGTTGCTCTCAGAACTAATTATCCTAATAAAAATAAGTTAGATATGCCTTTTTCAGGCCTTACATAACACGAACCAAAGGCAGGGAGCTCTTTCTCCACTTGATTGGCGTGCCTAGATTTATGTAATGTTGCAGAAGCAAGCAAGATACCGTCTCCCTTTCCCCTACTCTCACCACTAGCAGTCTTTCAGGGAAAAATCTGCTGAAGAGACCCTTTTTGCTCTGCTGAGGTCCTCCTGGATTACAATCATTCTCCACCTTCTTTTAGGTAAGCCAAGCATATTGAACTAAGGTTTTCTCTATTCGGCATTTTCTTCAGCCTGCAAATCATTTTTATGACAACGCAAAACTCTGTTTTTCAACATCTTCCTAAAAATGCGGACACTGCGTGCTATATTCTCATGTCCTTCTCAGCCGCTCCTTCCTCACAGGTGAAATCAACTCTCCTCGCAGTCAGGATTTTCAGTTTTATAAATCTCAAGGTCACTATAGATCATTTTGCTGCAATGTTACACTAGGTTCTGTCATGGAATTGCTTGCTAACTATGACTCCTAGATCCTTTTTATAATTTCTTCTTTCCAGGATACTATTCCCCTCTTCCAGAGATGAGATCTGCATTTCTCATCCCTCGGTGTATAGGCAAATACCAATTTTGACTGTATTTAAAGTGTGCTCTTTGTTTAAATGAGGCTACAAAGTCACTCAACCTGTCATCTATGCCTTTCTGCAATGTGTCGCCTGCCAATTTTATTAACAGCAAATGTATTTACTTCTAGATCATTAAATAAAGTGTTGGAAAGCATTGGATGGAATGCCCTGAAAAAACTCAGTAGAAATATTTCTGTTCAGTGATGCTAGAAAATGACTATTTTTTCTGCATGACTATTTTTAACATGGGTTTTAATGATACTGTGCAGCAAAAATTTTTAGATACAATTGTGCCGTATTAGATCAGCTCCCTGTAATGCTGTCACTGGCATGAAAGAAAAAGGCTGAGTTTACGCCTCGAATCTGCCACTCCTGCCCTCAGCACAAGGTCACTAACACCCGAAGCCAGGTAACAGAGCCCTCCCGTGCACCTCCTCCCCCATGCCTAACCCCTGTGGGCCTCCTGCTCCCGCTGCTCCATCACGCCGGTTCAGAGCAGCTTGGGGGTGCAATTCACACGTGCACGCTCAAGCACGGCCGGTGGCATTGCAAGATACGTCCCAGCACCCCAGGCGAACAAGGAGAGGACTGCATCTTGCATTTTAAAATCACACAGTTCAAAGGCATTTTCAATAGGTGTCCCTGGCATAAGCATTAGTGATCCCTTTCCTGATAAGCTTCGACAATACCGCTAGGTACATGCCAACAGGAGCACCCGTTACACACCTCCGTTCAGTCTGCGATCATATACTGTATTTAAATATACCAGATTTATAACACAAAGCCACTACGTTTCTTTCGTTCTTATTTAAATAATACATGCCAAGAGAACTGCGAGACAACATTTTGCCTTTTTCAACATTATTTCTCATACAGATTATTCTTTAACATTTCATATTGTTAAGTGCTTCAGCAGTCACTTGAATGTATGTAATTAAGACCAGTTTCTGCTCCTGAAGAAAAATAAAATTGTAATAAGCTACATTACCTTATAAATCTTATATTAGTGATGTTCTCTAATGAGAAAATATTCTTGTAGTCACAGCAGAAAATGTTACAGGCCATCAATATCAAATTATGAACTCCAACATGTTGAGCACATTTTGGCACATTCAAAGACAAATCTATTGCGATTCTTTACAGACAGTTGCCCTGTCAAAGGATTTTTTTTTTTTTAAGAATTCATCAGTGACTAGAACAAAGACTTATCAAGCCCTCGCACTGAAGCCGCTGACTGTGAATGATTCAGTTTACAGCTCCCTCTACAGAAGCAAAGGTGAGCAAGACCAGGGCAGTAGCCTACCGCTACCCAAAGGGGGTAGCATCTGCTCCGCGTGACATGTGAATGGGTATCACATGCACAGATTTGGATTTCCTACACATGCAAAATAAAAATATTTTTTAAATAGTAGTAGTAGTAATAATAATAATATGCCCCCTCCCCTACAAATAACCTGAAGAAGAAAAAAAAAAAGCAGCTAGAAAGGCTGTATTAAGATTGGAATACTGACAAATCTCAGTCTCCCACAAGAAAAGATGAGGTCAAACCTAAACAAACATGCACCTCCAGGACATCTTGTAAAAATCCGCAGTTGTCAAAATCTGAAAGTTTCTGGGATTAACCCCGTTTCACCTTGGCTCCAGCCACACCATCTTCAAAGACATTCCATAAGCCCTGGTAATTGCAGCGTGAATGGAGGACCACATGTCGGACAACTGGTATCGGGGTATAGGGCAGCATGGCAAAACTCCACGGCCCAAAGAAAATAACCAGTCATGACTGAAAATGAGAGAGAATGTGAGACTGAGAGAAAGTCCTTTCGTCTAACAACAAGAAGCTGCAACTGGATGCTACCAATACAGATCTTGCTCAGAAAATACAATATCCAGCCACAGGGCCATCCGCGAGACCACTGACGTTGCAGTAAAACACTGAGCATAACCCGGCCAGAGAAGGAATTCAAAGACTAAAAGAGCTGACCAAAACCATCGGAGAGAGGCTGCAGCAATGAAACACGCAGTAAGTGTTCAGACTAGTTCCCACTCACTACCTAGTAATTCTGGTTATGATGAGTTTCCTATACAAATGTAAAGCGAAGCACAGCATCTGTAAGAATCTAAAATGCCACCTAGTGCTTGAAACAGTTGGTTAATTGCGCTTGCCAGCAAAACATACAACAAAAGAAAGCAATCTGCTTATTCTGTTAGAATCCACACAAACAGAAGATGAAAAAGCATAAAAGAAATAGAAAATTTGCAAGCAAATTTTAAAGACGAAGTTATTTTCATATATTCTTCCCTCAGGTACTTCTAAAAGGCTCACAAGATCTTTTTCTACATTTTCATGAACAGTGTGGATTTATCTCGTACTCTACTCAGACTTAGTACTTTGAGAATCACTTTGCAGACAGGTTTCTATCTTATTTCAGATATGCTTATAACCATCTCAATTTTTAAAAAGAAATAAGGAACAAAGAAGAAAAGGTCAGCAATTATAGCAGCAGAACTTGAAATCCCATGACTACAGTTCTGCTTTTAACTTCACAGGGCAGCAAACAACTCATCTTCACAAGAGAAACAGGGCATCACATCCAGCTAGCTAGCACTGGCTAAGGCACGCACAGCCTTGCAGTCACTTAAGATTTCAGTGGGCACTCAGGGAGCAATTTCAGTCATCTGCTCACTGTTGGCACTGACAGACACAGATGTTTACAACAGTAAGAATTAATTACTGATGTTTATTAAAGTACTGCGACGGTACAATTCTGAAACCGTACACATTACCAGTAAAAGCATTGTCATTCACTTACAAATTGCCACTGTAACCACCATAAAAATAATTTTAAAACCCCAACGAAACAACAAAAAAGTCCCAACCGTTCATTTGCTAGAAACAGAGGGTGGAAATAACAGAAGAGAGGTCAGATTAAAATTCCACTGTCTGCAGCATACTCTTCTGAAGGATTCACAGCTCTGACTTAGTGAGTAGTATTTGTATTCTGTTCCTCATCAGTCACAAGGAATACTCTGCTGGCTTATGCCTCTATGGTTACCTGAAAATCATGTTCAAAATACTTTCTAGAAATATGGCTATAATACAATTTTTCTCCTTTGAAAAGTAAGTAGTACTTCATTTTACTAATGTTAATCTTCAAGTGACAGGCAATACAAAAGAGCTATTTGTAATCACTCTTAAAGAACTATTTTCTCTCAAAGACTTCTACTAAGTTTAATTAAACAGATAATCAGGATGAAGAAGCATAACTTACATAACACATCAGTTTCTTTCAGAACAATTATGTAATGATACCGTTAAATACAACTGAAACAACGGCAGAGTTTATTCATGTGTGTCGCTGCTCCAACAGATCTCCAGCTCCCTCGAACATGCTTTATGTCCTACGAGAGAGGAAGGTAAAGCCGAGGCTGAAACGCTCTCCATCGCTACCACTACTGCGTCTTGCCCGCAGAAGCGAGGTACCTGCTAACTGGGAAAATACATGGCGCCTCTCTCAGAGGCTTCCTTACTGGACTGGAAATGCTGAAGGAGTTTTGCTTTTTGACTACACATAAAGCCCTGGTTTAAAACCTGCCTACTTAACATAGCTTCTCCCCATCAGATCCAGTTTCTGAGAGGCAGCAAGCCAAGCTGTCCTCCCTGCCCCTTGTTTAATTTAAGGCGGCTGCTGCTGGACCCCTCTGCCTTCATGCACAGGACCGGCTGCTCAGGGATCGTGGAAGAAGCAACCACCTGCTTTCATGTCCCGTTACCCACAGCGTTAGGGTAGCGATTAGCATCGCTGTCCACAGAGCCTCTGGACCTAGGCAATCTTCAAGCCATGTCACTTCCTCATTCGGAAAGGCAGCAAGTGAATCCGTTTCTCCATTTGCATGATGAGGCACTATTTTACCACTAAAATGAACCCCAACCGTATATATTTAACATATTAATTTATATTTTAGGACAATGGACTGCTTGCATCTCCTCCACTACACTTGAGATAAATTAAAAAGTTACTGCTGAACAGAGCACTTCATCGCAAACGGAAAAAGTGTTTGCCAGAATTCTGTCCTGGTTCTTTAAGGTCATCCCCTTACAGGACTGGGGCTAAATAAACACAGCACACTCATGAAACACAGCCATCTAAATTATACAACAGCATCAGCAAACTCCTTTGGGTAAAGCAGAGAAGAATGGTGGGATGTCTCACGGCTCTCCTGGCGTCACATGCGGTGTACGCTCTTCCTCCCCAGTTCTGTGACAAAAAGGTTTCCGTTGCTGATTGCACAAAAGAAACTCAGAGTTTGCAGTAGCACAGAAAATAACTAATAAAAACATGGAATCACCACTGAGAAGAGAGAGATTTCAAGTAGACTCTTCCCAATGCCATATAACTGGAGAGCAGTGAAACCTCGAGTTTCTTATGTTGTAGCACTGAAGATATACTTTATGCATACGCATACCCCTGCATGTAAACATACAAATGTACATGCATACTTGTTTAATTATTTCCAAAACCCCCACATCTGGAAGGGCCCGAAATCTCTCAATGGAATAAATCTAAACTCGAGCACATGAAGTTACCTAGCTGCCAAGCTTATACGGTACAAAAGGACTCGTACTGCCTGAGGACGTGCTCCACGCACAGACATTTCTTCCTATTGCCCTCCGACAGCTCAATAGTTAAAGAAAAAGCCTGCATTCCCTTTGCATACTCACTCTCCAGATTCGTTGTATCACAGCAGACAATCACCCCCAATACAAATCCGTGGGCGAACACGTTATAGCTTCCTTCACTGCAACGAAGACTTAAAGAACACTTAATAAATTAACCACAACAAAAGGTAATGGAACTGGAGCACCTCCCTACAAGCAATGGGGTACTACAATCACCCACCGTCACCCATCACCAACACACTGGGGATGGAGGACAGAAAGCTGCTTCGTTTAGAGATATCGGTAACCTGTAACTTGCGCAAAAAGCCTCTAAGGTTTAACTCCGAGAAACACAGAAACTGTAGGAGCACTGTTAGCGAGAACATTCCTTGTCTAACAAACAGACTTTTTTGCCTTATTCTTAGAACTCAGACAAATGTTTGCTCTACTTGTTCCCAACTATTTGACAGAATTCTCAAAATTTTAAAAGATGGTGTAGGTATGGTCAGGTGAAATAAATAACTAATATAGCATATACTCAATTTGTCACCTCATATAAAGAATATACCTGAAGAGTGAAATAACATCTTGACTATGCTTTTTGCACACTACAAGAACAACAATATAAACATAAATTAACAACCAGGATCTGGAACAGATCTGCTTTCAGAAAGTGATTGTGTGATATGTCAGATTATTTAGAAATTAGTAACACAAACTATATACAAAATACATACATTTTTTGTGATATTCTTGCACTGTAAGACATTACATACCTCCTCCTTCCTGGAACTGAATATCAGCATTCCCTTCAGGGAATTCCTTTCATAGGCAACTTCTCTTAGAAGAAATAGAAATGCCCTAGCTGTTACCCATAAAGCTGGAAATGTCTCAGTTGTTACACATATATCTGAAAATATGTGCTACACATATGAACACACGCACTTTTTGAAAAGTAATGTGCATTTGTTGAAGGTTACTTTAACATAAACTACTTTTAAATTAAAAATACAGAATCAAAATGTCTCTGAAGCAGCACAGGCAGAAATATGTTTGCTTTCAGTGAATCTTCACAACAGAATTACTGTAATTCAGTGAAATTCACTATTTTCATTATTTATCTATTCAACAGAGATTCAGAATACACCTACTGGGTTTGAGTAAAAAATCAGCAGGATCAAAAATACTTCAAGGAGCGAAGAAACAATGAGGGCCTGCTGCTGGCACTGGAATACAAACCCATGCAACTCCTCCCTTATATGCTTAAAATTACGTACCGGCTAAAGTATTTTACTAGACTGAGGTCAAAGTCATAAATTAAACTTCTATAGTGGAGGACTTGCCTTATTTAAGTGAAGATCATTATTTTGAGACTTTATTCCACTCCAGACACCTAATGAAGTAAATGTGCACCGCACTTCATTTTGGATGATGGTACACTGCAAAGTTCAGCATTTATTATTATTTAAACAATAAGCTACGCAGTTTTCCAAAAGCAGAATCAAGACTCCTAGTCTTGGCCGAAACGCGGTCGGTTTTCGGTGTGACGCACCTTGCCGCGGCTGCAGCTGGCTGAGGTTTGACTCAAGCTAGCTAGGTAGCTCAGCTGTGCAGCCGAATTCAGCCCCAGCTGGATAAACTGCCACGAGAAGCCGCAGCAAAACTCGTGCAGGCTAACCCAAGCCGAGATCCTTACCGTTGAAGCTACTATACTTGATAGAGGAATCGGTGGTTAACAATTAACTCATCTTTACCGCTCTGACATTGATGAGTAAGGCACACTATGATCACGGAAACAGAAGCAGAAAGACGGGACTTGGTGAAACGATTGGGGGGGGGGGGGGGGGGGGGGGGGCGGCAGCATCCAGGTCTCCCGGCACGCGGATTAGCACCCTTGCCCAGAAACCCGTTACCTGTTAACAGCAGAGCCTTAACACTACTGGAATCCACACAAGCAAAATAGGTTTATCACAGCACAGGAAAAGTGTAGGAGAAAAAGATTTTTAAAAAGAAAAGAAAGCCCTAAAACATCAAACGGAGAAGCAATTACTAAATTGTTTAGTTGGTTCATATGAACAGGCATATTCAGACAGGCAGAAAAGTTCACACAGGCTCTCATCAGAAGCAGATCATGCAATTATTTCAGTAAACCACTTACTCCTCTTAGCAAGACCTTTTCCTTCATACGTGCCCGTAAAGCCCCGAGAACACTTCTGGAAGCGCACATGTATTCATACACGTTCATAACACAGCTGCTCCCTTCACACGCGGCTGCCTGCCTCGTTCAGCCTTCCTCCTTCAGCTCTGAGGCCGGGGTAAATACTTCCACTTATCTCGTAGGCAACAAAAAAAACAAGATTAGCTTGAGCCTGTGGAATTAAAATTTACAAATATACTCCCAGCACTGTTTGAGTGGTGTTTGTCCTGAGAGCAAAGCGGGTACAAGCTCTGCCATTCATGCTCCCTGCAGCAATCTGACTTCCTAAGTTCTGGCTGCTGAACAGCAGCTGCGACCTTCAAATAAGCTAAACTTGGCAAGTCAGCCAAAGAGCCCACCTAGGCGATGGAGTCTGGGCACAGTGCAGCCCAGTCACACCAAAAATGAGTGAAAAACTCCCCAAACAGCTTCTGTCCTGCAATTATTTTTTTTTTTCTGAAAAATACTTTGTAAAAAAATATTTTAAAAATACTAACACAGAAATTATATCCCTGAAAAATTTCTTCATAAACAGACACGTGGTCATCAGGTTGTATTTCCACCTCTTCCAGCTGGCAAAAAAGCAGAATCACAACTGCAGTGCTTGGCGGTTGCCATCTTTTTTTATTTCTAGCACAGTTCACTTAAATGCAAAGACGCAGGCAATAATAAACTCTGCCAAATACAATTCTGATTTTCTGACCCAGAATTCCACCTTGCCACATGCTCTACCAGCAAACGTGCACCCATGGCCACGAGCAGGTGAAGAGCTACAGGCTGCCTCATCGTCCGCAGGGACGACACCGAGCTCCACACAACACACCGCTCAAGCACGCTCAGGTATGCTTTGGTGTCAAATAGTTGCTGAACTGGGAGCTGTTCCCATCTCTTCCGAATGGGCCGTTCGGGGGAATTGTGAAAAGAATATATATTGTGACTTCAGAAACAGGGATCAGAGACACTTTTCAACACTTAACTGACACCGATGGGTGAGAAACGCTCACAAACACGGACTCAGCTCACACAGATCTGATACAAACAGGAATTCGGGCAGATAAAAGCAGTACTGGAAATTTACCACGTACTCCCAATTTGAAGAAAGTCTGTTTATATTACTCAGGTTAATGTTCCAGTCTTCAGGGTCCCAAAGGCCTTATACAAGTCTAAGTACCAGGGGATCACTTGAATCCCTGCTTTAGTTGTTTGGTTTTGGGGGGGTTTCTTGTTTAAACATTAATGGAAGAATCCCCTTCCATTTGTTTTAAAGCTTGGTTATTTTCCTTTCTGTTGTTTTTCTACATGTTGACCTTAAAAATCAAACCAAACCAACAAAAAGCAAGAAACATGCAAGGTGTCTGAGTTCCTCTTTCCAGTAAAGGGTCACTAGTAAGTAGTAAATGGTTAGTAGTATGAAAACATTATTTTGCATATCAAAATCCTAAAAGATTTAAAATTTTATTTAAAACCTTTTTTTTTTTTTTTAAGAACAAAAGCATAGCCATGTTTGGAATCCTTTGCCCTTATGTATCGGTACAAAAATATGCAAAATACCTCTCATCTCTTCTAACATGTTTTATATTTTGTCAATATTGGATTTTATGAACTGAAGTTGGGAGGGGGCACGTTCAGAAATGTTACTTTTTTAAAACAGCTCACTGAAGTTTAGGGCAAACAGTTTTTTTCCTGCGTCTACCATATCTGGCTTCTTGGTATTATTGTGTTCCAATCTCTTTGTGTTTTTTTAATTGCAGTTCTTATTTTGTATTTCAAAATATACAAACAACATTCGAAGAATAAATGTGTTTGCTTGTGTTTTCAAATCTAAATAATTCAGGAAGATGAAGTGGTAAAAACTTTGCTTCCTAACATGTAAGAAAATGCTTGAAGAAAAAAAAAATCCAGTCTCTATGCTTTTTAAAATAATTTTTCTTCTTGGGCTCAGAAGACATTAGCATACCACATGTTTATTTTTAGGCATTTATCTTCAAGTACCTGAGTTCTCCTTTTTTCTATTTCTTCCAGAAATTTAAAAATGCATAGTACTGTAAGGTATGACAGAATTTTCTGATCTTCAATTTTATCAATTTTCCAGAACTAAAGGACACTATTTGCTAATAAAAGACAGACTCTTCCTGTTCTCCCGTCAATAAAAAGCAACCTTTCTTTCACTTTTCTATAAATTCCTTCATTTATTTCTTGCACCTGGATTTCGAATAGGCTGTGGTACATGGGAAGTCAATCTCCGGTCTTTACATAGGCACCCTACACCCCAAAAGAGCCTGCAGTGCCAGATGAGCTGTCTCATTCCTCGGTGAAGTCAGCCCTGTGGATTTCTGCTTCTTGCTCAAGCACAGTGCAGGTGAAAGCGACACTATAAACTTATTTCAATTCTTTTTGCTTCTGTTGGAATTCTTCTTCTTTTTTAGCGATCTCCTTTAAATCCTTCGGGACAACCGGCAGGAGCTCTCCTAAAGCTGCATACATCAGCCTCTGCCTCGACACTGCCGAAGGTTATATCGATACCGCTTTCGCCCTCCCTGCTTCCCCTTTCGTTGCACTTCCTATTGTCAGAAATCTCAGCCTCGCCCGTTGCCAAGTTTTCCTCTGTAGTTTGTTGCTGTTGCTTACTAAATCTTGTCTACTTAAAACTTTCAAAGACAAAAAGAACTAATAGTATTGCGTTAGCACGTCAAAAAAGTGACTCAATTTGAACACAACCCCTCCATAGTTCAGAAATTTTTGAGTCCAAGATTAGTGGAGACTGGTAGGATTTACCAGAATAAATTGTAATTCTTTGTTAAAGATCAAAGTTACTTATTTTTGTTGACTTTGTCTTGCTAGATGATCAGATGAAAATATTATAGGGAGTTGAGTTTGTACCATAAAAACTGAAAGCGTTACTCAAATTCATTGCCTAAATTAAGGTCAGAAGCAGCTATCAAGACATCACCTGTAAGAACAGCTTCCAAGAACCACTTCAGCGTCGCTCCCCAGCAGCCGGCACATTCACCTACTCACATTGACTGGTTATAGATGGTACGTATGACACACCATAAATTTGGGACACAATATCCTATTGGTTTAATCTAATGCTTGCATGAAAACTGAGTGCCAGTATTATCTTTACTTAACTTGAACATATGTGCCACGTATTTTATCAAAATAATTATCCCAAAATTTGATTATAAATGCCAAAATTATTTTCCTTTTGCTTGATACATTCTAATCCCACTAAATCAATACATTATAGGATTTATTATCCTAATTATAAAAAAATCCCTTCATGTCAAATTATTCATATAACAGTATCTTACATTCATCAGATTCTAAGTCACTAAAACTCATGTTGCCTTTGCATTTCAAAAGCCAAATGTTTCATGCATTTTAACAGAATTATAACGCTTGCTAGAAAAAAAAAAAGTTTCAATTTAAGATTTTACAGTATTCTTCCACTTGATTTAGATGAATCTTCAGTCTGACCTGCCCCAGTAGTTCTTACTTTACTTAGTCTAATACGGTTTGTACATTGTCATCATGATATATCCCACATACCAAATTTCTCTCAGTTTACACATGTATGAGTTTACGTAAATGGTACTTCAACAATTAAACATCAAGATATTAATCACTATTTTTCTGAAACCTTGCATTCAATTCCTATTTTTGTGACATTTTGATTTTATGCCACTTCAAAAAAATTCATAGTTCAAATCAGTACAAGGAATTAGTACAGGAAAGCGGGGGGGGTCGCAGGGCATTAATATCATCCTGCAAGTTATAGGGTAATATTCTTCAATCCCGAAATTTTACAACTTCTCTCTGCAGGAGGGTAACTGAGAGCAACCGTTGTAAATCAGCCCGTGCTCAGCACTTCCATAGCTGAATGTGACCCCCTTATTCATGACACGGAAATAACTCATACCCTGACTGACAAAAGGAGATTTTAACCCACTTTTGGCAGAGACTTTTTTTTTTAAAAAATGTCAGAAACTGTAATTCTTCTCCCTTGCCCCGAGTTCAGAAGAGAGGGAGTCACGTGAACATCTCTTGCTCTGCTCCCTCCGCAGAGCCCCCCGAGTCCAGCTCTGACAAAGCTTCTGCCAGCAGTGAGTGCAGCTCCTGCCCTGGATTCTGCACCTCAGACCAGCAGCCTCCTCCAGGCAAACACCACAGCACCCACCAGAGCGCAAACACGATCCCCGCTTCGTCTTCGTTAGCAAAGGGAGGGGGAAACGCTCTTCCTGAACAGTAGCACCTCATGCTTTCCTGGGACCACAGCAGCACACCAAACGAATGCCAAAGTCAGACTGCACCATCATTCAACCTTGACTCCCTGCAACTAAGAGCATCAGCTGAGACACTGAGCTAATTTATACTGCTTGTAAGTTTCCACACATAAAGAAAATAAATGTCATTAACAGTAAATG
This sequence comes from Phoenicopterus ruber ruber, assembly GCA_009819775.1. Lineage (NCBI taxonomy): Eukaryota > Metazoa > Chordata > Aves > Phoenicopteriformes > Phoenicopteridae > Phoenicopterus > Phoenicopterus ruber. Next base: position 85,371,271 of record CM020246.1, read on the forward strand.
CAGAGTCTTCACTGTCCAGGTGGGGCTCAACAGCAGGCAAATGCTGACACATACCCACGTTGAATGTGGAAATTTCTAAATTACAGTTATGAAACGTATCTATCACTCAGTTCATCCACACACGGACACACTGTGTGATACAAGGGTTAAAATCCTTTCCCTAGGACAGAGGACAAAAAAAGCAATGGGTAACACCCATTAGATCAAGTCCCGGCTGACACAAACTAGTCTTCTAAACAAATTATCTCAACATATAGCTGCCTAAACATTACTTTTTATCATCTGCTCAAAGAAAGAACATGCAAACAGACTTAAGAGATGAAACACGTATCTGGCTGAGGATTCGGTGGCTCCATGTGTACCGAGGCAGACAAAATCCCAGCCACGTCTGCCGGAGAGGCAGGTAACACTGCCAGCACAGACAAAAGTTTTTCTTCAGCGCTGCAGCTGAGGAACACAACGTGCTGTATTCCAGTTGACTAATAAACACTGGCTTGTTTTGAAAAGGTCACCATGTGTTGCTGTAAAATTTCTGCTCCCTGCATACCTCCCAACGAGGCTCAATCTTGCACAGGAGTTCAAGTCCTTTTGCTCGAAGGATCATGAGATGATAAAACCCAAGCAGCTGAAACCAACGCCCCAGCCTGTGATTATGGGGTTCATCCCTGGGCGGGGGGGGAAGCAGGGGGCCTGAGGCTGAAAGAACACGTTCCCAGAGAGACCATATAAAGACCAGGAGCGCAGCGCTCGCTCTGGCACCCTGACAATCACCTGGAAAGATTACATTACTTGGCAAATAGAAAAGGGAATACTTTCCACTACTACCCTCTATTCTTTCTTGGTGCTTCACACTACCAGATTGCTCTGCCTCTTCACCTTTTTCCTATTCTTCCTCCACTTCTTTGCTCCTAGAAGGACCTTCATCAAACAAAAAGTACGTGAAAACATCCTAGAAACTGTAAACATCTATTTAGACCAATTTGGTCTTCAAAGTTTTTAAGAAAAAAAAGTTTTCAAGGAAACTGGTATCTAGGATAGCTGCTCAGAGAATTCACTAAACATTAAATTGTGGTCCATTAAAATCTTGATTAGAGCTTTAAAAGATAAAGTTAGCAACTGTTAAAAGTCTCAGCCTCTCGAAAGCTTTATGTGAAATTTGAAAATACAATCAACAGAGGCCAGTACAGTGGCTTTCTTCTTTCACATAATTTTTGCATAATCCTGCCACTGACGACTTCCTTACAACATTAATTGAGCTGCCTGTCCTCTAGTAATGCCTTGATAAAGTTTGTCAATCTTCATCTTATACTTCATGAGACAGAAGGTCGGGAGACCTGACGTAACACCAGAACTTGAGCTTCTAATGCACATACCTTGCCTCACATAAATAGCAAACCCAAGTTTATGAAGTTAGACCACAGCAGCAAGCCAAGCGTCCTGCCCCGCACATGCTAAAACTCAGCATTTGTCAAGTAGGGTCTTCTGATGGGTCATAAGCAAATGCTTTAGTAAACAGCTTTATTTTCTGAAGAGGAAAGCAACAGTATCGTTGCAAAAGGAAGAAGCAAAGTCCTTCTCCGGTTCCGATCTTGCTCGTTTGCGGTGTGTCGCAGCGCTCCACACCCGTGCGTGACCCGCACGGTGTGCAGGCAGAGCACGCAAGTCTAGAAGCCAGCGAGGGACGGCTCCATCTGCGCTCAGTCTTCAGTCTGCTGGGGAGACGGACAGACAAAAAGCAGGTTTGCTTTGTAGGTACCTTTCTGCCTTGATTTCTTCATTAGTATCTGGAGCTTTCTTATGCTGATTCCTTCTTACGCTGGCAGTACATTTTTTGATTTTGTGGTTGAGGACGTTGCTTCTTTCTGGTTTGTGCCATGCAGACCTATTTCTGACTTTTCCTAATAGCCTCACACAGTTTGTTAAAAAACATTTAAAAAAAAAAAAATCACAACTACTTTTGTCACCTGCCTTGGTTAATATGTATGTACCAAAAAACACAGTTGCCATAACTTTGCAATTGGTGTAATGAAAAGAATAGAAAGAATCCATCTACAAACAGAAATGCCTGAATTTCAGCCAATGCCAAAATTCCAGACAATACAGGTTTTCCATGCTACACCTACTGGAAACAGGTGGGATAATTTCAAACTGCAGTTTGTGAAAGCTAGAAGGGTTTGCAAGGGTATTTTCTGTTTGTTTTAACAAAGCTCGCTCTGGAAAGTTCTCCAGTCTAGATGGGTGAGGGGAATAAACACCAAAATATTGGTGATACCTGTAAAACCTAGAATTTGACAAGTCTGGTGCAGTCTGAGAGGAAATGCTAATTTAAATAAATGCACACAGTTGTCAGAGAAAGGATGCTTTGCTACAAGTCCACTCAGAAAAAAAAAATTAGCTCACACTCACTTGCCTCTGGTATGCTGCCTGCGTCTGAGAACCGTATCCACCTTTCTCCAAGGGTAAGCAAAGCTAACATCACTAACACCTGCTTGCCATTGAAGTTAAGCTTCTTAATTGTAAGAATTATTGGTAACACAATGCTTGTTTGTAATGCGAACTTACATTAGCAAATGCAAACAGGTTTCGCTTGATAATCGGCTAACTCTAATAGAAATATGTACTGACCTGTGACAAGCCATTTATATTGTTTACTGACCGTGCTCACTTGTACAATAAATTCTGAGCGTGTTTCTCCCATGTTACACTTCAGTCCCTCTCTGCCAGGCACACACACCAAAGTAGCATAAAGATACATTCACAGAATCACAGAATCGTTTAGGTTGGAAGAGACCTCCAAGACCATCGAGTCCAACCATTAACCCAGCACTGCCAAGGCCACCCCTAACCCATGTCCCCAAGCGCCACATCTACACGGCTTTTCAATCCCCCCAGGGATGGGGACTCCACCACTGCCCTGGGCAGCCTGGGCCAGGGCCTGACAGCCCTTTCGGGGAAGAAATGGTTCCCAATATCCAACCTAAACCTCCCCTGGCGCAACTTGAGGCCGTTTCCTCTTGTCCTGTCGCCTGTTCCTTGGGAGAAGAGACCGACCCCCCCTGGCTCCAACCTCCTGTCAGGGAGTTGCAGAGAGCGAGAAGGTCTCCCCTCAGCCTCCTTTTCTCCAGGCCAAACCCCCCCAGGTCCCTCAGCCGCTCCTCACAGCACTTGTGCTCCAGCCCCTTCCCCAGCTCCGTTGCCCGTCTCTGGACACGCTCCAGCCCCTCAGTGTCTGTCTTGGAGTGAGGGGCCCAGAACTGACCCCAGCACTCGAGGGGCGGCCTCGCCAGGGCCGAGCACAGGGGGACGATCCCTGCCCTGGTCCTGCTGGCCACACTAGTGCTGATACAGGCCAGGATGCCATTGGCCTTCTTGGCCACCTGGGCACGCTGCTGGCTCATCTTCAGCTGCTGCCCACCAGCCCCCCAGGCCCTTTCCCGCCAGGCACTTTCCAGCCGCTTCCCCCCAAGCCTGTAGCGCTGCCTGGGGCTGGTGTGACCCAAGGGCAGGACCCGGCACTTGGCCTTGTTGAACCTCATACATTGGCCTCGGCCCATCGCTCCAGCCTGTCCAGATCCTGCTGTAGCCTCTGCCTGCCCTCCCGCAGATCAACACTCCCGCCCAGCCTGGTGTCCTCTGCAAACTGACTGAGGGTGCCCTCGATCCCCTCATCCAGATCAGTGATGAAGATGTTAAACAGGACTGGATAACAGATACCTGAGTCAAGGACAAGAGAGCTTCTCCGGGACTGCTCATCCCCGGTGCAGGAGATGCTGAGGAGGAGGCAAGGGCAGCAGTGCTATGATCCACAGCCCTGTACGCATCTCCCCAGCGTCCTGATCCGTAGCACGGTCAACAGAGCTCCGTTAACTCAGAAATCCTCCTCTTAAGCAAGTAGCCTGAACTCGGAGGCTAGGGGCAAATCCTGTGCTTCGCCGCTCTCAGCTGCTACCCAGGAACACACTGCATTTGGAAAGCACAGAAGGACACTGAGAACTACACCACTGTTACCTGAAACAAGTCTTTTTCGGGGATTAAAAGACTAAGGTAAATGCCATCCTATGAAGGTAGTTTGAAAGCTAAGTCTCCTACTTCAGCAGAAAGCCGTGGACCTGTAGCAGCCAGACTGCAGCACACACCCCGTTTCCTTTACCTGGCTCCCGCTGAAAGGCAGTCCTCAGGGGCCTCACCGACATCCCATGGCTAGTCGCTCATGGAGGGGGGCTCTACGTTTCACCCCTCTTTCTTACGGACCTGCCTACTTCAGAAGGATCAGTATTGCCTTAGTACTCAATTGACCAATTCCTCCGCTTGCACAGATAAACCCCAATCTTTTCATTCCTTCTTTATCCAAGAAAACACAGAACTTGGAGATTCTGATTAAAGGAATGAAGAAGGTCCATGCTCATGACTTCAGCTATCTTCCAGTTTCTCCTTTCCTAGGACATGCCCATACCTTCCTCAGGATCTGCAGAGCCTGGTGTAGAGATCTGAACTGCTTTGGCAGGACTATAACAACTCCGGAACAGGAGACAGTATAGCTGTGTCCAAAGATGGCCATGAACAAGTTCATCAGTTCTTTTCAAGGCAGGACTTTCCCCCCCCTGCCCCCCAAACATGAGCATGTATCAGAGTAAATGGATGTCTGCACCCTGCAGTAGCACTGGGGGTCTCTGTCCTGTGCCCCACTGTGCAGGAAAACATTATGTCCCTACTTACCTTACCACATCACAACAGCCTCTGGGCTTTCTCTGCAAAAACTGCATGATATATATCTATACCAGTAATTTTCAACAGAACCAAATCTCACAATTTCATGCTTTGCTGCTTCTAATATGCAGCTTTGGTTTTAAGCCAGAAAACATATTTTGACCAATTACTACCTTTATGGTGTCTGCAGTTAGAGAGTAGTGCAAGATGCAACAATTTACCTCACTGCTCCTTCTCCTAGATGGACAGATGGAAGCAAGTTAACCCGTTGAATTTATACCAGCCACGACATAAGAATAGTTAGGCAAATGAGTCATATTCATGGTTACGATACAGATGTCTTCCATGCTCTCCACATTAGTATACAGCAGCCAGAGACAACTGTCACCTCGTAAAGCATCACAATTATTTTTCAGTGCTGGAAATAGTGCGGGAGCATTTATAGAAAGCAACTACAGCTGGTCCTATGGCAATCTGCATTACTCTGCAGACAAAAGCAAGGTATATATTAAAAATATAAATATGCATTCTATAAAGTAACTGGAAAAAATGTCCCCTTGATGTGTAACTAATGATCCTGAAGTGAAAATAACTCAGAATTTACAAACCAGATAATGTTGCTCAAAACCCCTGGGAAAAACACAGCCATATTTTACTGAACAAACAGCTCAAATCCAGAAAGAGCTGCATGACCTAATCAGCTCCTCCAGCTGACCTGGCTCATTAAGACATCTATTTTGCTGGTTTCAATTACAATACACACAAGAAATTGCTCATGGCCAGCTGGTATCAACTAAAATAAGAAACATGGCAGTATTTTCCTTTTTGCACCGTGTGAAAGATCTGTTAACGTCTGAAGACATGCAAACCATCTTAACCTTGAAAGGAACAAAGTAACACAAACATTTTGACTCACTAGATAAAGGAGGTTCGCTATCAGGTACTAGAGATGGTTATAGCAATTTTACTTGTTATGTCTGATTTATTTGAAGGTTTATTTTTAAAAAATAACATTCCTTGCCTGCAACCTCTTTGTGGCTCAAAATTAGCCTGCACAAAAAAACCACAAAACAACCTTGTATCACAGGCACAAAGGAGACTGGTAGAAGATTAAAGCATATACCCTTTTCTCAGACCACCCTGGAACATACTAAGTGAAATATGCCTCTAAATCATCAAAAGATACATCTTCAAAAGCTAGGGAAAAGATACCAGAAGTAGGTAGAGAAATGTGGGGTTTTTTTGTTTTACTGCTTTGATTTCACTGTCTATGCAATGCACTCAAATCTTTTTGGAACTCTTCTTATAGTCAGCAAGAAGTAAAGATAAAGCTGACAAAAATTAAATGAAGGCTCCTAGTATCTGAAAATAAAATGAAAGCTGCAGCCAACCTCAAAAAAGCCTAACAACAACAAACTTACCACCCTGAAGCCTTAGGATAGCCTGAAAATCTTCAACTCTTTCATTCGGTCCTTGGCCTAAATATGCACCATAATCTATGGAGTGATTTGTATAGTTTTTAAAAATCTAAAATATTCAGTTACTTTCACTGTATGAAGTTTCTGAGCAACGGTCAGTAGTGAGAAGGAAGAAAAGAACCAGGTTAAGGGGACACTGAAAAGTAGTTTGCATCAGCCACTAACCTGAGCAGCTCCCTTTCCTTCGTGCCTGACTTGTTCTCAGAGCTCCATTTCTCTGTTAAGGTAATCTCTGGTTCTCTGCAAACGTGGTATTTATACAGACATCGGTAACAACAAACAAACAGAGGCAGCATTTTGCTTGGGCGTTATTTGAGATGCAGAGTCCATCCTCTGCTTCCACTGTTCCTGATCACCAGGAAAGGGAAGCAAAAGACATTCTGCAAGCTTCACTGAAAGCACGGAGCACACGGAACCAAGTGCACACCAGAGCTGCTGGTCCTTCTCCTACTCCATGCCTTCTGCTGCCTCGTCAGCAATCCTTTTGCTCTCCTCAGAGCGAAGAGGCAAAGTTGTCTTGCTCAGCAGTTCTTCCTTCTCTCTCTTCTCATAGATCTACATACAAGTCACTTAAATATTTTTGACTTATTGTGGTTTAATAAGTGGCTGTTAGCTGACCTACATTAACTGACCCATGAAAACATCCTCAGCCCACTGCAAATGTAAAATAAAATATGCTCTAGTAACCTCACTGGCTGCAGCTGTCCGTACTCATTCCCCAGTTCTGCAACAGCATAATGGTGATTTTTCCAAATATGGAGGTAGGCTTTTTTCTTGAGGGTACTTGCTCTGTTGAGCGTTCCCAGCACTTGCAAGCGTACGGCATTGTCATGCTGAATGATGCCAGGCCTCCACAAGGCTTGTGGCTGCCTGTGATCCATGGGCAGCCACGAGCCTTGGTGAAGCTGAAAACGGAACAGCAACATTCAACATAGTTAAATGAGAGAGAAGTTTGATACTTATGAGCCAAAACTGTGAAAAATACAACCCTAGGGACTGTTGACAAATGCCACATGACTAGGCTGCATACAAACACAGAAGGTAGGAACTGATTTGGATGCAGCTGTGTGTGTGTACGGCAGAAGCAATCAGAGAAACAGAAAGCCAAGGTGATGGGTGATGGCCAGTAAAGATCTGGGGAGCGTAATGGCTAGCAGAGGTAGCCTGAAATTATTAGTAAGGAGTTTGTCTCTTTTTTTTTTTTCTTTTCTCCGACTTTATCCAGTAAAATGGAGGGGCAGAAGGGACTGTGGTACATTCTTTATAAATTAACAAGATCTTACCCAAGAAATACTTGACTCATGACTTTTCTTGCTAACATCCCGCAAGGCTCCAAGCAATGGATAGCCATTCACATCTAAAGAAGGGTAGAATTTGCATTTATCAGTTTTTTTTAAAAGTAAAAAAAGTAATTCTAAAGCTGAAAACAAGCTTAGACCAGAAATTTGGACTCTGTTATCTCTGTGATGTCCGCTATTCTAGCTTACCAGTGCCTACTAGCTACATGTCTTCCATGTACAGTGTTATGTGTAGACCATATACAAAGTGTGCAATGGCATGAAGCATCATGATATGTATGCATACCCACATACTCACTTGTATTATTTGCAAGTGCAGCTCTGTAAGGATGCAGGGAACCCAACAAGCACACAGATAAAATACAGGCCATGTGATAAACAGCGGTATGATTTTTTTTTAAATGATGTGCTTGCATATATAAATAGAATCATAGAATCATAGAATTGTTCTGGTTGGAAGAGACCTCCAAGATCATCGGGTCCAACCATTAACCTATCACTACCAAGTCCCCCACTAAATCATGTATCCCTCTAATGTTTCATTACTGCTTGCAGCTCACATTATTGTTATGTATGACTGCACTGTAATCTTCACATTATTTAAAAGTTTTATTGAACATTTGTTTCATTTTTCCCCATAAATCTTTTGATATATCACTTCAACCTGAATAGTTCAGGTTTAGTTTCCTTCCTGTCCCCTTCTTATCACAGTCATCTCATGCTTTAAGATAAATCAACCAAGATAAACCAACCAACAGCTAACACCTGGTTAAGAAAAAAAAAAACCCAACACAATAAACCAAAAACCACAAGAACTAAAAAAATTCAGAACTTAACTGGCTTTTCCCAGATACTTTTAACGTGATCACATGCCATAGTTTAATACTACTGTACAATCTAATCATTCCTTAATGTTAGTTTAGTTAGTGACTACAAATATTTAACTTAGGCAGTTATCTGCAGCATCTGTAGCTTTGTGTTCAGAAATCACCTAAGAGACAGAAAAAGTGGCTGTTAACCTTTGACTCTGGACATATCGACACCATCCGTTTGAAGGAGTACATGAACTTCAGGCAGCACTTTAGCTGGACTTTAAATAAAGTGCTCCTGTGCTTAAGCATGTGAGGCCACTGTGCAGAAGGAAAATTTGGAAACTACTCACAAATACTTTTGAGATTTCCTATAAACAGGGTTTCTGCCCGAGGTCCCTCACCCTCTCCCTCCTCTCCTCCTGCTTAGCTGAGCAAATCCTCTACCGTGTGTGTGTTTTAAAAATTCTTCCCCCTTTGCCCCCGAAAGCTGGAACTCCTTTCTGTCCCCTCCACGGCCCAAGGATCAGGGTGTGAGGAGTGGAGCCCTGGCAATACCTTCAGGTTAGAGTGGCAAATGCATCGAGGATCGGGGCTGCCTGGACCACTGCAGCTCCCAGGTGCGGCGCAGCAGGAGCCCTACGGGCCGCCGGGAAGCCAGAACTCCCCCACCAGCCGCATGCCGTAGCTGGTGGCACAGAAAACCTCAGCAGATGCACGAGGACTTCGTATCTATGTCCTTCGACATTATTATTGTGTTTATGAACAAAGACAGAGCTGAGACAGCTCCAATTTAAAGGTTATACCAGATGAGAAAAAGAGCTCTAGCACGAAAAGCTGCAAAAATGGATCGGAAAGTTCACCCTGATCCGTATTTCGTTTTCATTCCACTAAATGCTTTCTACTTGCACACTAGCTCCACCTCACTCATAAGATTTTCATGAGTATCTTTGGAGAAGACACTAAAATACCTTCAGTCTGTCTACTCACATTTACTCACAGAGTTTACTGTGGAATCTCCTCTACTGTACCACACGGGATCATATGCACCACATGTTTGTTCGGTGTTAAAGATGCCTCAATTTTTATCACAGGTCTCACGATATTCTCAGGTTTTCTTCAGAGCTCCTAGAATCAATACATTACAGTGAAATATTAAACCTTAGGTAAAAAAACATTTTTTCATTACTTTTTTTTTAATAACCGTTGTGCTTTTGAGTCTGAAGATTCAGGAGGAATGAATGTTTCCTGCAAGTCAGAAGGAAGCCTCAGAACGCATCCAAAATAAAACATTAGCTTCGCTCTCACAGCTTCTAAGCTTGTAACTCTAAGAAGCATGGGTCATTCTTGAACGCTCAAGGATGGCAGTACAACACTGCACTTCAAGATCAACGCATGATTACCTTCCCCCCCCAATTAGTTCTCAGATCACTCCCAGCGCCTGCAGTGGCTACTGCAAGTCTAAATTACACCGTCACAGCACAGCACGTTTGCTCCATGTGATTCTAGGTAACTGTCTTGATACGTGACTTTTCCCAGCAACTTGTTTGATCTGCTCAGTGGCAAACACGAAACAAATGTTCAAGAGGAATGCTCCATTTTTGTAACAGTAAGAAACCTGCAGTGCTCAGCACCACTGACATAGAGAAAGTGTGCTCCACAGTACACCTTTAACGAGTACCTTGCACGCACGTACAGAGCAGCTAGTCCACAAACTAGTAACCTCCACGTAAACAGCATGAGTTTACATTTCAGGGGGATCCAAGAACGACTTTTACATATACAGCGAATTTTAAGACCAGATTCTCTTGGCTGATGAGCTGAACGTGCTACAGGATCTGTCAGACGAAGGACATACAGATCGGTACCTTGATACCGCTCCAGCTCGGGGCTAGCCGCACCAGCCACGCTGCCGCTCCAAGCAGCCCAAAGATCAAGTCGCAGCCTGATTTCTGGGACAAGAGGAGCATTCAGGAAAGCAGGGGCTGCCAGGATACACAGCTGCCAACGCACCGTTCTTTCTCTGCAAACATCTCTTGAGCTACAGACTTAACGGCTGCCAGTGCCTTGGGCCTTCAGCACCCAGGAATGGCTCACGTGCAAGGAGCTCACCACGAACTGGCACAAATCATCCTAGCAGCTTGATCCCGTTACAGTAACGTAAAACAGCAGGACCTGAATTTTAAAGATTTTAAGTAACTGAGAGTCACTTAACTGAGAGCAGAGGTACTTTTTTAAAATCAGGACATGGATTCCTCAAAAATGAGATAATGACAGCATAGATGTTTAGAAGTGTAACAAGTAGGATTCAGTAACCTGTTGTTTCCATTCTTACTTATTTAGAGTATGCTACTAGAGCCATGTAAAAATCTATCTTGCTCTCCTACAGGAATGCCTGTAGCAACTCATCTCTTCTAAAAATCGATTTCTGGTCACATACTGAGAAGCTCTGTTGTACGCAGGCATCCCAGGGAAGGGGAGAACAGCTGAGGATATACCTAAAAATCTAGAGGGAAGAAACACACAAATAATTCCTTTTGGCTCTTTCTTCCTCTGCCCTTTCCTCTTCTACATTCAGATCCTCCTACTTCCCCACAAGAACTTTTTCAAAACTTCTTGTGCAATGTTAGAGCCGGTCCAGATGAACATGTCTCATGTTTAGGGCTGTCAGTGCTTCAAGGTACTGCTGACCAGCGAGCAGGAAGGATATGCTGTAGTAAACAAAAGAAAATGCTTAAAAAGCACGTCAAGCCTTGAAACAGCCACACAAGACTGTGCAAAGGCCAGACGGATTTTTCTCGCACCTCTCTCCCCCAAGCCCTGGCTGGATCCTGGTGATCACTCACGTAGGGGAACACAGAGACCTCTCCCAGACCGAATTTAAATGGAAGCTGTAGCGAGAGGAGGAAGCAGCTTGGGATGTACCGAGTGGGGAAGAAGAGACCCAGCCCTCCCCTCGCTGCTACAGTATTAAACAACACTCGTGATTCTTTCAGCTGTTGAAGGATACTTTTACAAAAAAATAAAGAGAAAGTGAAAGTCAGTACCACTGCAGCAGTGAAACGCTGTTCCACGGAAGCGTATCCACCAAAGTGAAAAGTAAAGCTGACAACGTCGAGGAGCATCTACTCCCTGCCAGCTGCTGTTTTCAGAGCGGTGTGACAGTCCCAAGGCGATGCCAAGGGCAGGGGTTAATGAGCGGCTCCGTAAGAGCCCATCACCCCCGTGCATGGTGACCCTGTCCGAAGACCTTCATAGCCCCAGGAGTCAGTGGTGCACAGCAGAGCTGACCGGCATGGCTGACCAGCACAGCCCCAGCCGCTGCTCTGCGTGTCCCCTGCGCCACAGCACGTGTGGCTGGCAGCCCCGGCCGCTGCTCTGCATGTCCCCTGCCCCACGGCACGCATGGCTGGTAGCCCCGGCCGCTGCTCTGTGCATCCCCTGCCCCACGGCACACGTGGCTGGTAGCCGTGGCCACTGCTCTGCGTGTCCCCTGCCCCACGGCACGCATGGCTGGTAGCCCCAGCCGCTGCTCTGCGTGTCCCCTGCCCCACGGCACGCATGGCTGGTAGCCACAACCACTGCTCTGCGCGTCCCCTGCCCCACAGCACGCGTGGCTGGAAGCCCCGGCCTCTGCTCTGCGTGTCCCCTGCGCCACAGCACGCGTGGCTGGCAGCCCCGTCCGCTGCTCTGCATGTCCCCTGCCCCACAGCACGCGTGGCTGGTAGCCCCGGTCGCTGCTCTGTGCATCCCCTGCCCCACGGCACGCACGGCTGGCAGCCCCGGCCGCTGCTCCGTGCGTCCCCTGCCCCACGGCACGCGTGGCTGGTAGCCCCGGCCACTGCTCTGTGCATCCCCTGCTCCATGGCACGCGTGGCTGGCAGCCCCGGCCGCTGCTCTGCGTGTCCCCTGCCCCACGGCACGCGTGGCCACCAGCCCCACGGTACGAGTGGCCGGCCGACGGCAGAGGGGCTGCCCGCAGGCAGCTCCCACCTCGTACCAGCGATTACACCACCCGCCTGGCCTTGCCTTAACAGTGCAGCAACAGGTTCTCACGGGAACTTCCTTTTTGTTTGGTAACACAAATGACAAACCCCTGAGATAATTCCTCATTTTTGTGTCCATTATCGCTTTGCCTTTTCACTAAACAGTTTGCTGCATTAAAAGAAAAAAAAAAAAATCTCTTTGCAGCCCCTGCTAGCACCAAGGGCTGCCAATTTATCTTCTGGGTTAAATTTCCAAGGCAGGAAAAATCATCAAAATGGACTTTAGTAAAGCCTTTGACACCGTCTCCCACAGTATCCTCATGGAGAAACTGGCTACCCATGGCTTGGATGGGCATACTCTGCGCTGGGTAGGAAACTGGCTGGATGGCCGGGCCCAAAGAGTTGGGGTGAATGGAGTTCAATCCGGTTGGCGGCTGGTCACAAGTGGTGTTCCCCAGGGCTCAGTACTGGGGCCAGTTCTGTTCAATATCTTTATCAGTGATCTGGACGAGGGGATCGAGGGCACCCTCAGTCAGTTTGCAGAGGACACCAGGCTGGGCGGGAGTGTTGATCGGCTGGAGGGCAGGCAGGCGCTACAGAGGGACCTGGACAGGCTGGATCGATGGGCCGAGGCCAATTGTATGAGGTTCAACAAGGCCAAGTGCCGGGTCCTGCACCTGGGTCACAACAACCCCAGGCAACGCTACAGGCTTGGGGGGGAGCGGCTGGAAAGTGCCCGGCGGGAAAGGGCCTGGGGGGGTTGGTTGACGGCCGGCTGAATATGAGCCAGCAGTGTGCCCAGGTGGCCAAGAAGGCCAACGGCATCCTGGCCTGTATCAGAAATAGTGTGGCCAGCAGGAGTAGGGAGGTGATTGTCCCCCTGTGCTCGGCCCTGGTGAGGCCGCACCTCGAGTACTGTGTTCAGTTTTGGGCCCCTCACTCCAAGAAAGACATTGAGGTGCTGGAGCGTGTCCAGAGATGGGCAACGAGGCTGGGGAAGGGTCTGGAACACAAGTCCTATGAGGAGCGGCTGAGGGACCTGGGGGGGGTTTGGCCTGGAGAAAAGGAGGCTGAGGGGAGACCTTCTCGCTCTCTGCAACTCCCTGAAAGGAGGATGTAGAGAGATGGGGGTCGGACTCTTCTCCCTAGTAACAGGCGACAGAAAAGAGGAAATGGCCTCAAGTTGCGCCAGGGGAGGTTTAGATTGGACATTCGTAAAAATTTCTTCACCGAAAGGGTTGTCAGGCATTGGAACAGGCTGCCCAGGGAGGTGGTGGAGTCCCCATCTCTGGGGGTATTCAAAAGACGTTTAGATGAGGCCCTAAGGGATATGATTTAGTGGGGGACTTTGTAGTGATAGGTTAATGGTTGGACCCGATGATCTCGGAGGTCTCTTCCAACCAGAACAATTCTATGATTCTATGATTCTATGATCTTTTGGATCAGCTACAGAATTTTCTAAGAATACTTCTCTTTTTAAGCAGAAGTACTGCCTAACAATGAGTAGGCAAATTATACACAAGATCTGGTGTTTTTCAAATGAATGCCTAAGTCAGACATGTCTGTATTTCAGAGCTTAAATAAGCAGCTTGATTTTTGAAATTCAGAGCCCTCATCAGCTCCATTTGTAATGCAAGGTGCTGAACACTTCTCAAAATCAGGTCTCCTACTGAAACACTAAAACATGGACGTAAGAAATTAAACGAACCACCCCTATTTAAAAAGTGTTGCACGTCAAAACAGGTATCACAGTGTCACTGGGAACAAAGAGAGTACATATACCACTACAAAATTTTTATATGGTATGTTTTTTAAATTCAGCATCAAACATACTGAAGTTCAATGAATATCACATGAATATGCTTGGTATAATACATTAAAAAAAAAATCACTTTTCTTCTGAGGTATCACATTTGTGGCTTTTTGGTACACAGATATCCTTGGTCCAAGGTAAAAACAGTTACTGGCTTCAGTAGTGAAAAGCAGCCACTGTCTGTGAGGGTGAATGGGGTAGGTAGTCTGAAAATACTTTCCGTGGAGAAAAAACTATTTAAAAATGAAACTTCTCCTAAAAAAAGGTTTTAATTATTTTTCATTTTGTCTGCTGCAATCCATTACCACGCCATTTACCATGTAACGTTACCTTAAAAGAACAGGTAAAAACTCCATGACAGTTGGTATTTATTATTTGCAACATTCACCTGATACTCTTTAAGTACCTGATTGCTCATCAATGAAAAATAAAAAGCCTACGACCCCAAACTCTACGATCTGAGGGCTGGAGCCCCTCTGCTATGGAGACAGGCTGAGAGAGTTGGGGTTGTTCAGCCTGGAGAAGAGAAGGCTCCGGGGAGACCTTATTGCGGCCTCCCAGTCCCTAAAGGGGCTACAAGCAAGCTGGAGAGGGACTTTTGACAAGGGCATGGAGTGACAGGACAGGGGGTGACGGCTTTAAACTGAAAGAGGGGAGATTTAGATGAGATCTAAGGAAGAAATTCTTCCCCGTGAGGGTGGTGAGGCCCTGGCACAGGTTGCCCGGAGAAGCTGTGGCTGCTCCATCCCTGGAAGGGTTCAAGGCCAGGCTGGACGGGGCTTGGAGCAACCTGGTCTGGTGGAAGGTGTCCCTGCCCATGGCAGGGGGTGGAACTAGATGATCTTCAAGGTCCCTTCCAACCCAAACCATTCTGTGATTCTATGATTATTACCATATTCATTAATTAGTATCATAATATCAATGCAAACAAGAAAACGTATCAGAAACATACATACTTTAAGTGGTTACTATGCCTACTTGAGTAGTTATCCACTGGATACAAACAGGAAACACCACGTTTAGGCAGACAAGAGCTTCAGCACCTCAGCAACTCCAGAACGCAACTTACCTCGCTTCCGTTTGCAATCAATTTCGCATATTGTATCACATGGCATCTTATGTTCAAAAAAAAAGTGAGAGTTGCTGGTTTGGGGTTTTTTTTAAATAGACCGTTTAAGTCATTAATAAAATGGGAAAGAAAGCAGAAATCATTCCCCACAACATGTCACTTCAGCAACAGTGGTGACACCCTGAAAACTAGCTAGGGAACCCATGCGCATTTGGGTGGGAAAACGTTCACGCAAGCGAAGGCAGAGTTCCTTCAAAACCCGAGATTCTGAAATTCTGAGGAACAAAAGAACATTATGACTGGTGGTACAGTAAAGCTACATGAAATTCATGATGCTTAAATAACTGTGAAATTGGGGGAAAAAAAATACACGACTGCTATCTAGTGCAAGTTATCTGCAAGAGATTGAACTGTTTCTCTGGTATTTTTAGTTCAGCTCTTCCTTACAAGCCAAAGCCTTTTTCCTAAAGCTTTGTAATGAACATTCACAAAGGAATAAATTAGGGAGATTAATCTAACTCTGCAGTTCAGCTCTGACCTAAAAATGCAATGATTTTGAATTTATTGAGATGAAATGTAGAGCCTTCAGAACAAATCCTCACAGGCCATTGGATAAAAAAAAAGTCTTAATCTATGTACCTTCTGTTTCTCAATATATAGTAGCTTTGGCCTGTCCCTATTTATCACTCTCATATATTCTTAAAATTCTCACGTAAATGTACTCCAAGTCAAAACCAAAAAAGTTAGCTTTATTCCAAATTTCCCAGGCTAGCTACTGTCATATTTCCAGGTTGAAACTCCTCTTCAAAATTAAGTTCTGTCCTTTTTCCTAAAAAAATTGCAGCATGGAATGGTTTATTGTTCTTCAATGTTTTCCATACCAAATGCTTGCGGTCCCCCCCCAATCCAATAAAAAAATTCAGACCAAAATTAAGTTTGGCTCTGTCTACTGCGTTATTGCCAGCGATAAAAATTGTTACCAAGAACAGAATGATCTTTTAGCCCCATTAAAATTAAATAGTAACAACCAACATAAGGGGTACTTCTGCAGGCCAAGTTTTGGCTGCCAAGGATGCAGAACTGCCACCAGAGAAATCTGCAGGCAGATGGAGATCTCCTTGAACCAATTTTCTCCTCCAGCTTGGGCTCCCCAGACAAGCGCACCACCAGGCACCCTGGAAGAGGACCTCAGCACCGGAGGGATCGAGCCACAGGCAAGGATGGAGGCACACGAGGCAGCTTCTTCCCCTCACACCGGGAAAAGCAGCTGCAGAAAAAGGAGCCGTGTTTGTCTGAGCCTAAGCATGTGCACTTCTACAACCGGTAACACCAGAGAAAGGAACTTGCTCCAGCATCCGAAGTGAAAATAGACACTACAAGTCACTGATGAGTTTGAACACTAATGGCGGTGGCCAGCAGGGCCCAAACTCTCCCTGCGTGCCTCAGTTGCTACCACGGCGCAAAGGCAGATTTGCTGACATATTCTACATTGCTATTCTTTTTTTTTCTTTAATCAGGACTCATCATACTGAAAAGTACGTATGGCCAGAACATCTGGCATAGCTACACAAAGAGCAGGTTTTGGGGCAGGTAGAAGACACCTGAGCGTGCCACCCCAGAGAAGAGGCGCATCAAGCTGCTCAGGGCTGCTCCAGCATTTTCAGAATCATAGAATCACAGAATTGTTTTGGTTGGAAGAGACCTCCAAGACCATCAAGTCCAACCGCTAACCCAGCACTGCCAAGGCCACCACTAACCCATGTCCCCAAGCGCCACATCTCCACGGCTTTTCAATCCCCCCAGGGATGAGGACTCCACCACTGCCCTGGGCAGCCTGTGCCAGGGCCTGACAGCCCTTTCGCGGAAGAAATGGTTCCCAATATCCAACCTAAGAATGGTGCAAAGCAGCACAAACACTGTGAAAACCTGTACCTGGGCTGCCTCGACCGCCTAGGGGATGCTTTATCAGGATATAAAAGGGTCACGGAAGGCTAGGAACAGCGCAGAATCCCGGAGATTAAAAGAAAGGTGACTCTCTCCAAGTTTCTCCAGGAGGAGGAAGGGATGGACTCTAAAAATAAATCAATGGCAATTCAGAAGTCTTTTACAGTTTGTCAGTCAGCAGCTGGCTTGTCACATATTGCGGGGGGGGGGGGGGGGGGGGGGTGGGGGTTGTTTTTTCTTTTTTTCCCCTAGTTTCCACTGCTAAATTATATTAAAACAGAGATAAATACAAATGTTACAAATATTGTCTTTTATATGCAAGCAACTGAAATTGCCATAAGGCTGTTAATCATGACACAGGTAAGAGAGGCAATCTGATAGTCTAAACAAGGAGACAGCAATATGTTCTCTCCAATAAAATATAACACAAAAATACATAAAAATTTGAGAAGCTAGATGCTATAAGGGAAAAAAAAGCGCCTCATCCAAATGGATAGCTCTCCACATAGGGGTGGAGGGAAAAAACCAAAAGGTTTATTGCAGACCTCCACCTTTTACAAACACCAAGCTGAAACACATTAAAATCACAACTTAAACAGGCTGCCTTCAGCAAAATACTTTAGAAAGCTACTCATCCATGACAGGACAAGCTTCATTTGATGGCAAAGATTATTAAATTGTACAGGGTTTGTTACTTAAATTGTCTCTTTTAGATAATGTGCACACACAGGAAAAAATATTTAACCATCACAGGTATCTCATCCTAATCAAACACGTAGGAACAGTTATCAAGAATTACCTACATTTACGGGGCAAATAGGTAAATTAGTCCTTATTTTTCATTACTTTGTTATAAAAGTGATAATGACAACACTGAAAGTTGGATGTGAGTATATAATTCTTTTCGTTCTGAATGAAGATATTTTGAGTAAATGAAGTGGGCAAGTCTCTAGCATTAACACAGGACTAAACACACAAGGAAAAACCCACTATTAAGCAGGGTGATAGCTTTGACTAGTAATTGGCTATGCATGCATCTGATGTCACGGGTATGCACCAATTCCTAACACAGCACTTGAGTGATGTCATAAATTAAATAAAAATCTAGTTTCATTTTTCTTACCATATAGAACTTAACATACAAAAGAAACAAATACTATTTCACCTGTCTTGTAAACTGGATTTGGAATGGTAAGACCGCTATTTCCTGCAACCAAGCTTTTCCTTCAGGACAGTCTCTATTTTCTTTCCTGCAGGCTACTAAAAATTTCAGTATCATCTTGCACAAAAAGGTGAACTAAGACCTCTTCCCTAAGCCAATTCTTGCTTCATTTCACATTAAGCAGTCTTTACAGAGGAAAAAAAAAAAAAAGAGAAAAAACAAGACCACAAAATGCCCGAAACAACAACCCCACCCCAAAAAAAGCCAGAAACAATTAAACAAGCATTAGCATCTATGTTCTTAGTTCCTAGGTGGTAGATTCAGGTTGACTCATGTGTCTTCTACGACCATTGCATCTTTATTTTTTTCCTTTACAGTAGCATACCTTTAACAATAAGCACCATAAAATTACTATCTAGAAAAGACTCTAGCTTGACAAGAGGCGGGAGTTGATAATTTCAACGCTTTCTGTACAGGAAGGTACTGAACCAAGGTCTCCCAGCTCCTAGAGGACAGGTTTTACCTCTTACAACATGACGGGCTGGGAGGCAGACACAACCACATTCTTTTCCATCACGGGATGTAAAAGACAGCTTCTCCAAGTCTCTTGCAGGGGTCCCAATCTCACTGCTGGGCAGTGCCTCACAGCCTATCCAAACAAGCTCTCCAGGGCACTCAGACACAAACCCACCTTGTTTTAGGCCCCCAGCTCCGACAGAAACTTCACAGGGGGCTGCTCAGACTGCAGTCCTTCCAGACGAGCACAGAGCAGGCTTGCCTGCCTCTGGAGAGCTCTGAAGTCAAGCAGGGCGACATTTAATGGGTTTGAATGCCTATGACGGACTCCTCAGATAGCAATTCCTGACTGGTAGAACTACCTCACCCTTGCTTATGGCACCTGTATCCCTCGAGCATGACTTAATTATAGCAAACCCAGACCAAATCCTGAGCAAGTATAAACTGATCCTCTGCCTTGTGTCACCAGCTGAGGATCTAACCTCATACAAAAATTAATTCCAAGTAATAGAAGCAGTCTACACTAAGAATAGTAATTAATGTAATCAGGTCAGGCGTAAAAGGGAGTTCTTCAACCCGTAGTGAATAAGTAGAAGCCACTTAAAATTCAAAACAATTAAAATGCTAATTAGCTTTTCTTCAATGGCTTGCCAAAATGATATTGCTCCATTTCATCCGTGTTTCTTCTCTGCCTAGATCAACCACACAAGGAAGGGAAAAAAAAAGCAGCATACATACAGAACTCGATGTAAATCAAGTCTGTCTGCAGCTGCAGACCAGGAGATTACCTGCAGTAAATCTCCAGGTGCACAGCGGCATCACAGGACAGGGCCATGCTGAAATAGGAAGACCACAATTTCCATGTCTCGCAGTCTAGGACCGTAAGAGGCTGAACGTTTCACTGTCAATGCAACTTTTTGCTTCTACTGGGGAAAAAGGGGGGGGGGGGGTGTAAAAATATGCATCCTGTATATTAAGCAAGTATCATCTTAAACATAAGCATACATTTAAACCACTCGCTATATTTTCATTCAGATAACCCACACTTCAAGGAATAAAACTCAGGAAGTACAAGCAAATGAAGGTAAATCCCACACAATGCAGACAAAACGTAAGATGGGTGGGTGGGGAGGAGGGGCAAAGAAAGAGAATGAGACTGAAAAACAGAATATTAGTGCTCAAGGGCACGAGGGTTCCCGGGTTCTCGCAGGCATGCAAGCTCTTGGGTGGAAAGGCTCGGGAATAAACTCTGTGTGTTACCTGCACACAAGCTGCTGCTAGATCACAGGGCAGAGAAAGGCTTTGCTGTTTCATTTTTACAAATAATCCATAGCATTTTATGCATAAAAATATTGAACCTTCCACTTTAAACCTCCCAAGTTCTCCTTTGACCAAAAATATGTGACTAACTACATTGACTCCTTCATTTTAGCAGATCATTGACTGCACAACAAACAATAACATTAAAAATGTCAAATACTACAGCAACACACAAAAACAAGACTACAGTTACTTACAAGTGATATGATATCAAATACAGCGCACGCAACACTACAGACTACAAAAATATACCCTGTCAGGATTGGGTCAGAAATGTGATGCCAATTTTTTTTTCTTTGTTTGCTATCTTATGGGTCTGTAATAGGCCACAACAGGTGAGAAATGGTTGATAAAAGATTGCAAATATCAAATTTTTGAAAGTCTTTTGTAGGACGGGGTCATTTCAAATTCCTGACACAAACTGAAGATGACATTGCCTAAGCAAAATCTCTGGGCGCGGGAGTAAACCAAGTGTGGCCTGTGTATCTCATACATCTCTGCGGGCACTTACGCTTTTGTTACACTGAAGTGTCAGAGGTTCTGGGATTTGATGCTACTGATGTTCGTACCTATTCTTTCTCCTTATGTCACCAGTCCTTATGCAATATTCTCAACCAAACCAAACCAAAAAATTTTTCTCCTATTTATCAAATAATATTCTTGACAGCCTTCTGGCTCAAGGTAGCGTCTTACAACGTACTACTGAAGGAACTTCATGAGACACTCACACAGCTGAACTTGTAGGAAATCTTATCCACCACTGACATTGAGACCCTCAGCATCCCTGGTCAAGCGCCATCCAAATGCAGGCGCACGTGAAGTCTGCGTTTTGATTTCCACTAGCAGAGCCTTCCGGCTACCAAGGTTTCAGATGCTCGACACCACAGAGCTGTTCTGAACCCCAGCACTTGTCCCAACCCTCTCAGCACCTTCACAGAAAGCATCTCCTCAGCCAGGCACCCCTGGGCTTGGGTACGCCTGCCCCTTGGGACATCACAGAAAACCAACAGGAGGTGACAGACCCACTTTAAACACAATATCCTGTTGTAGAACAACCTTACAACGTAGCTGAGACAAGTTCAAATGCATCTTGTTCTGCCTAATTCGGAGCTGGCATTTAATAGTGTCAGCTATCTCCCACCTAAACGCCCTAACCATCAGGCCGTGGTCATCTGGGACCGCGCTCAATCTCTCTCAAGGGAGGTTTTCTGCCCGTGCATTAGACCAAGCCATTTTGTGACCGCTAAGTGGAACAGATTCGATTCCCAGCAGCTCAAGTCGATTAACTCGCCCTGCTGACACAAAATGGATCCTACAGAAGGCATCCAGAACCTGCCGGCAGATGGGAAAGTGTAATGAATGAGTAGAACCCAAGCCCAGTGACAGATCCAGCACTTCACTGGTTGAAGCTCCCTTTTATATGGTCCAGCTTTGAAAAAGAAACACCTTGGGGAGAAAAGTCAGCTTGTGTTTAAATTAAAATCCAGTCTTCCTTGCTTTATCAAAAGGTTCCTCATTATCTTAGCAGTATCTTTCCCATGCTGAAGGAGAAGTCTGGCATACTTTCCATATATCATATTTCACTGGCAGGCAAGGAAACAAATTAATCACAGTTTTACATAAGATATCACGTATGTCAGTTTCTAAGTAGCTTCCTTAGAAACAGCAATTACTGAACAGAGGAGCTGAGGGTTGTTTATTCTTCTGCTTTTAACTGTCTCACTGTCCTTCTCTGCTGTTTGCTGGTGACTGCTATCACATTTTGTGAGATTAGCTCTCACCTTAAACTTCTGTGGACAAAACCTTTCATTTCCCTGTATGTTTATGCCCTACCACCCCTAGGTAATTACACAAAAATTGATTATTTCAGTTCGAAGTTTAAAATAAAAATTTGGTGCACTTGTGATGAAAGCTTTTTAATTGGATTTATTGATCTGCTAAGAAACTAAAATACCAATTATCAGAAATTTCCCTCCCCTAAATGAAACAGTAAGAAAATCCGTGACTACTTACTCTTGACGAAACAGGTGCATTATCACCATTCAAATCATATACTTCAGGAAGCACAAAGATTTTTTCCCAAACCGCAGCTCAACCTCATATTTACAAGCAGAGCACATTAATCTCACGCTGCCATTACGAGGTCATTCAGCAAGTATGTTTCATGTTTTGGAAGTAATTGTACTGGAAAGCTCCTCCGTGGGCTGGAAAGCCGCTTGACTTGGAGAGCGGCTTATCCCTAGGCCGGTTTATTACATGCCTAATTTTTTTCTCTTGGCGTTTTAAGGAGATGAAGGACTCTCAGAGGATGTCACCAAAAAGTATCAGAAGATATTTAAGAAAAATACGACTAGATCAGCACAGATCAACATGCATGCCTATTTTTAAGCTTATACCAATACAACAAAGCTAAATACAACCATCTTGTGCAGAGAAGTCAGCCTCTAAAACAGAAATACTTCTTCACCTGTGAAGACAAGCATAACAGATTAATCATAATACAATCATTCTGGATTGCCAAAAAAACTCTCGCCCCTTGTTGGTACATAGTACTACAAAAGCCAAACCTACCAAACCCAGGAAAGCTATTGGGATTGAGCAGGAGTGGGAAGAGAGATGGGGCTGATTTTCCGTCTGTTTTTTAACATTTACCAATTATAAACAGACAGTGTTTCTGGGCACCGATGACTGAGGTGATGCAGCATCTATTGTGAGTAATGAGGAGAGCAGCCTAATTGGCTGCCCTTTACAGCAGCTACAGCTGCACTGCAGAAAACAGCATCAGACATCTGCCAGAAAGAAACACAAAAGATTTATCTTCCTGCTTCTTGTTATAATGGCTAGTCCAGTAATAATCTTGTCTTTCACATTTCGTAATCACTTCATCTAGATACTGCCCATGAACTGATGCGTGACTTCCACACAGAAAAAAATCCCCAAGTATGTAACTTTGCTCAATTATTTTTTTGGAAGCCACAGGGTCATGTTGAAAAAACCCAACACTTTAATGTATTTTAGGCCTCAAGGCATTTTTTTCCATTATAGGCAATCAAGTAGCACAAATAAAATGTGTTACTTACAGCAGGTTGGCCCTTTCTGTAAATAAATAAATAAATAAATAAATAGAGAGTTTATTCTTCTCCCATGGTTTACAAAAAACAGTAGATTCCCAAAACAGGAGAAGTGACATTGTTTTTCTAAGCAAACAAAACCACAGTGGATTGAGAATCACAACTCAGTTGACATTTAGCTCTATTTAGGAAAGCAATTCCTCCGACAGTCTAAGAGGAGAACTTTGCTAAAATGCTTCTTTTTCTGATGAACAAATACAGTTGCCCTGGTTTCGGCTGGGAGAGAGTTAATTTTCTTCCTAGTAGCTGGTGCA
The DNA here is from genome assembly GCA_009819775.1 of Phoenicopterus ruber ruber. Classification (NCBI taxonomy): domain Eukaryota; kingdom Metazoa; phylum Chordata; class Aves; order Phoenicopteriformes; family Phoenicopteridae; genus Phoenicopterus; species Phoenicopterus ruber. Next base: position 85,394,758 of record CM020246.1, read on the forward strand.
GTGCTGTGTTTTGGATTTAGTATGAGAATAATGTTGATAACACACTGATGTTTTTAGTCATTGCTCGGCAGTGCTTACACTAAGTCCAGGACTTCTCAGCTCCCCATGCCCTGCCAGCGAGGAGGGGCACAAGGAGCTGGGGGGGGCACAGCCAGGAGAGCTGCCCCAGCCTAGCCAGGGGGATGTTCCAAACCATACGGCGTCAGGCTCAGTATAGAAACTGGGGGGAGTTGGCTGGGGGGGGTCGCTGCTCGAGGACGGGCATTGGTCAGTGGGTGGTGAGCAATTGCATTGTGCGCCACTTGTTTTGTATATTCTATTATTATTATTATTGTTATTATTATTCCCTTCTCTTCCTTTACTGTCCTATTAAACTGTCTTTATCTCAATCCACGAGGTTTTTCCCAATTCTCTCCCCCATCCCACCGTGGCGGGGGTGAGCGAGCGGCTGCGTGGTGCTTGGCTGCTGAGTGGGGTTAAACCACAACAGTAAACACCAGAAGCCCCTAATCTTGCTGAACAACTGGAACAGAGCTATTTTGCTTGTTATTCTCATCAGTGCTTTTGCAATTTTTCCCATTTTTTTAAATCAAATTTAGAATAGAATAGAATAGAATAGAACAGAATAGAATAGAATATTATATTTCAGTTGGAAGGGACCTACAACAATCCTCTAGTCCAACTGCCTGACTACCTCAGGGCTGACCAAAAGTTGAAGTTCAAAGTTAAAGTACATTATTAGAGACCAAAAGTTAAAGCATGTTACGAAGGGCACTGACCAAATGCCTCTTAGAGACTGACAGGCTTGGGGCATCTCTAGGAAGCCTGATCCAGGGTTTGGCCACCCTCTTGGTGAAGAAATGCTTCCTAATGTCAAGTCCAAACCTCCCCTGGTGCAGCGCTGAACCATTCCCATGCGTCCTGACACGGGATACCAGGGAATTTTTGAAAATTTGAAGACAAACTATGAAATACAACTGCAGGTTGCCATCTATGCAGTGCAATGAAGACAGAAATTATGATTTCTGTTAAATTATAGGACATAACAAATAATTCACATCCAGTAACTTGGACAATGAGCAACACACTGACCAGAATAAGTACACCTGGCTAATGAGAATTAAGTACCAATGCTGGATTTTATGAAAATTCATAATCTAGCCCTGCAATAGCTATTGTTTCTTTTAAACAGGGACACACCAGGTGACATGACATAAGCATACCTAGCACAAGACAAATTAAATATTTTGTACATTTCTCACAAGATAGGTAGGCTTTTCCCTAAATATCAAATACTTCAGATAGAAGACAATATATAAAACTTCAAGTTTTTATAGGTACTGGTCATAAATAACTCACTTTTCAACAAGATTTGTTAAAAAAAAGCATGTTCACATTGCTCCCTTCTCAAATCTCAATCTTCATTTTTAGTACTGAGAACAAGGATAACGTCAAATTGTTTTACTCTAATACCTCAATCTTACGCCCTACAACAAAGATTTCAGCAACATGGTAATAAACCTTTCCATATTTTAAAAATAAACTCATGGGTTGTAGTTCTGCCCTGCTCGTAACAAATTCAGTCAATAAAAGATGTCAATCCTTTTTTCTGCCAAACCTCAAAGTGCTGAAATATTGACTTCATCATGCACTATATATAGCTGAAAACCACTCCATTCCCTGAGGAATTCAGAAAAACCAAATGATGACTACCTCAGCCAGGATGCCCTGGAAAGCTGCAATGAAAGAAAACCTCTCCTGTCTCCTTTCCCAAGGGCCTTCCGAAGGACAACATGCCTGCAGATTCCGGGCAGTGAAAGGGAACAAACCAGTAGCTTCTGAAGGCTGTACCCAAATAATGTGACAGTGACACACTAGTGCAACCCTCCTGCAATCTGGCATCACTATGCCATCTGTCATCACACCCTTGTGCAGCAGAAGTCTGCACCGCTTTAACAACTGAGACCTCCAGATCTGCCTTACCAAGCAAGTAAATTGCAGGGCAGATACGGAAACCCTCAACCTGTAGCATTAACCATTAGGAAGGGTGTTGCATAAATAAGACGGAAAGACTGAAGAGCTACTGATGCTTTAACGTACTGGATTATCATTGCAATATTATTAAGATGACAAAAATTTGAAATAAATGGTCCAGAATGGGCCCTTTATAAAAAAGGATTAAACACTGATGATGATAACAGCTGGGGCAGTGAAGGACCCCCATTCCATCCAGAACTTTGAATTAAGAGACCAGGAAACAAGTTACCAGAAGAGCTGCTGGAATTCACTAGGTAAATCTCTTGGGACTTTATTTTGCCTCTGCTATTAGCACATAAACCATTAGTACAGAAATTATCACACCAATGAAGACACGTGGCAATGAGAGAGTGGAGGAGAAGGGACTTCCGTCTAATACAAACGCTTCTGCTCATCTTCCCTGTGTATTCCCCTCCACTTCACCTACTTCCCTGCCTCCTCCATGCATGCATCCACACACATGCACACTCACGTGCACACTGTTCTCACCTAACTCTCAAACCAAATCAAACCTGTCTTGCTAAAACAAATTTCCCAGCAACAGTTGACAGCGGCCTCGCAGACCAAAGCACCTGTCCGTGACTGGCCATCCCCCCTTGCATCCTAAGAATAGTACTTATAATCCCACTTTTACTATCCCATGTCTTTTTTCCACATCAACTATCTCAACAGCGATAAAAGTAACACACATCACATCAATCATATCAGAATAAATGAATAGAATGACATCATTCTTTACTAAAAAAGGGACTGATAGAGCAAGCAACTGACTGACACCCTTTTCCTTAGAAAGGGACTTGCAAACATTTTGAGTAGCTTTGTTTTGCATAACTATTCCATTTCAAAATGCTTCACGCGTTGTCTAGGACCCATTTCTCCTGGGTGTCACAACCTCTCCAAACAGTAACTCTGAAAATTTTGGTATGGATTCCCCAGTGCATTTGTCAAGGAAATAAATATGTCAAGATCTCTGTGCTTGGAAAGACAACAACCCATACTTAATTCCAGTTAAGTCAACGCCTTTTGTTCTTCTGCATCACTAACTACACCAAAAGTGAACAAAAACCACCACTGTGCGCAGCACCTTGCCTGCACATCACGGGTATCTCTCTCACCCCTCCGCTCACACACAGCTGAATCCTCAGGTTTCCGTACTCATCCAAGAGCCCCACAAGACACCCAGAGCCGGCTCCGAGAAGAGACATCGCAGCAGGGAAGAAGTGCTACACATACGTGGCTAAAAGGCCCTGGTAAGTTCTTCCTTTTCTTCTAGATATTTTCAAACATTTGTAAAAATGGGAATATTCTTATGTACTACAAGCAGCTGCTGCTTCTTCTTCTATAACCAAAGTAACTGACACCAGGATTTTGACAGTTGTTGTTGTTTGAGTACAGATCATGTAATACGGTAACTGGCCAATAAACCCTTAAGTGGCAGTGCTGGTGTTCCTCTTTGTAAGAGACTGAAAAGCTGAAAGAGTTAATGTCTCAAACACTCGGCAAAGGATGACCTTGTGGGTGGTGTAAGAAACTGCGAAGTTGAATGAGTTATTGGCTCAAACACTCGGCAAAGGAGGAAGGAACGTTAACCCACCAACAAGATAAGGTGCAGCTGGAAAGGAAGATCTTGCAGAGGCAGGATAGTGCTTTTCTGGGCCTTATCTTGGGTAATTGTTTCAAAAAACAAACAAGCTTGAGACGGCATCGCCCCTGTATCCCTGACGGGGTGGAGGGGGGGGGGCCACCACCGAAATCACTAGCTTCAAACCCCCCAACCCCTCAGACCCCCCAACCCATTTTGAGAAGATTAGAGAACAACAGACTACACATGTGAAGTAATCAGCATCTGCAGTGGGACCGGAGCCATAAAAAGCCCAACTCAGAGGGGCTGCGTGCGCACGCCCACCATCCGAAGGAACCAGACCAGAGACATCACTGGAACCCAGGGTGGGGATCTTTCCTTTACCTCTATCTTTCATAGAATCATAGAATCGTTTTGGTTGGAAGAGACCTCCAAGACCATCGAGTCCCACCATTAACCCAGCGCTGCCAAGGCCACCACTAACCCATGTCCCCAAGCGCCACATCTACATGGCTTTTCAATCCCTCCAGGGATGGGGACTCCCCCACTGCCCTGGGCAGCCTGGGCCAGGGCCTGACAGCCCTTTTGGGGAAGAAATGGTTCCCAAGATCCAACCTAAACCTCCCCTGGCGCAACTTGAGGCCGTTTCCCCTTGTCCTGTCGCCTGTTCCTTGGGAGAAGAGACCGACCCCCCCGGCTCCAACCTCCTGTCAGGGAGTTGCAGAGAGCGAGAAGGTCTCCCCTCAGCCTCCTTTTCTCCAGACCAACCCCCCCAGGTCCCTCAGCCGCTCCTCACAGCACTTGTGCTCCAGACCCTTCCCCAGCTCCGTTGCCCGTCTCTGGACACGCTCCAGCCCCTCAGTGTCTGTCTTGGAGTGAGGGGCCCAGAGCTGAACCCAGCACTCGAGGGGCGGCCTCGCCAGGGCCGAGCACAGGGGGACGATCCCTGCCCTGGTCCTGCTGGCCACACTAGTGCTGATACAGGCCAGGACGCCGTTGGCCTTCTTGGCCACCTGGGCACACTGCTGGCTCATCTTCAGCCGCTGCCGACCAACCCCCCCAGGTCCTTTTCCTTTACCTCTGTCTTTCCTTTACCTCTATCTAGCTTTGTCTCTCTCTTTCTCTTTTCCATATGTTACAAGCTGTTACAGCCCTCTATATGATTCAAGGTTTAAATAGCTTATCCCTTTATATGAGTCAACGTTTACATAGCTTCTGCCATAAATAAAACTTTTCAATCAATCGTTTGGTGTTAAGTCACCTTAATTTAGCCCAAGGGCATCCCAAACATCACTTATCCCAAAGTGAGTCGCCCAGGACGGCCCTGTCGGGACATGTTACACTCCCTCAGACATAAACCACTGACCAAGCCTGGGAGTACGACTGGATCCCGCCGCACCTGGACTCCTCTCTGAGAAGGAGTTCAGAAAGCAACGGGGGTCCTTTCCCAACCTCATGACTCGACAGGAGGGTGTCCCTGACCGCTGATTAACGACGAGTGAAGTGCACCGCTCGGTCCGCGACACTTTTCTATATAATAAAATGTACCACCACCTGAGTTTTGCCATTTTTGATCACCGTTACAGCCAAAAAAAAAAGTATAAGCAGAAACAAGCAGGAATAATTGTAAAGCATGTTTTTTATGCTTTTGCTTTGGTTTTGTTAGTCAGTGGTTTATCTAGAGTACAGCAGGTCTTCAACGTCAAGATGTGCATATTTAAAAACACTAGCTAGAAAGATCAAGTAAATTCAATATTAGCCTGCAATTCTGCAACTGACAGAGGCTTCTGGCAATACATGACTAACTACAGCTTATATTATTCAAAACATTACTACAAATGGGCCTGAAGTTAATGTTTGTCTGGAGAAACAGCACGACAGAACAGCAGCAGAAAGAGCAGAAAACTGTACAGCTGCAGTTAATAATTGGCTTCTAAACATTTGAAATTATTTAACAAGGCTTGAGATAGATGCTGTCCTTCAATGCACCACCTTTGGGGGGCACAGGGGAACCCTGAAGTCCTTGAAAAGCTCCATTTGTGTGTATTTGTTATTTTAGCGCGATTTTTTTCTAGCACTTTATACTCACAGGAAACAGAATTTTCTCAAAATTCCCAAGTTTTAAGGAAAATTAGAAAGCAAAAGCAGCAACAATTTAGAACCAAAATAAGGCAACACTTTGCATGGTGACATAGTGCTAAAAAGGGTCTACTGGGGAACGCAGAAAGAGGTATAATTCGTGATACCACAAACATGCCTTTTTCTATCACATCAGAATTTTTAGGATGATTCCTATTTCATTTTTCTAGTCTCGGTTAACAAGAGGTATCTGTAAACAGGGTCGTTGGTCAGTTCTTCTGCATTAGGTGACTAAGAAACAGTACTTCTGTAAGAGAGCCATGAAATACAGAAATCCCAGATCAGATCATCGATACACTTAGCCTTTCTGAAGCTGATTAACCCATTTTCAGCATACCAAACAAACCTTTCTAAGTCACTTACACCTGACACATCATCTGGAATCCTATACGCAACATACTATATGCCCAAATACTGCTACAGCCTCATGCCCAGCGTGTCTTCCCCGCACAGACCCACGTAGCCATCCACCATATGCTTCTAGTCCGAAAGCCAGGCAACCAAAGCATCTGACTGCTGCAGCAGGGGGGGAAAAAACAAAAACCAAACCCCCAAATTCCCCCACACCAAACTGTGTAGGTACAAGTTTAAAAGGAAAATCCCTTCATTCTGTAGATCATTTCAGAAATGCACATCTCCGACACATCAAGATGATTAGACTGTTTCTGGTGTTATTCTGCACTAACTCACAGAAAACACTGTAACATAAATCTTAGCACATAAATTGCATAGGAAGATTAACTGTTACCCCTGCATACTGAACTATATTTATTAGCTGAATCGTAGATATAAATCTTATAAACATGATAAAGATTAAAATTCCCAATTCTTGTAACTCAGAGAGGGATTTTTATGCATCACACAAGGGTTACATTATGAATATGCATTTACCCCTTCACATTTCCTGGACTCCAGCTGGTTCCCACATGGTATTACTGTTATTTTCATTAAAATGTAGTAGAAAATCAATTGCAAAAGCCAGTTCTCATATTAAAATGAGTTTTCATATTAAAACTATACTGACTACAGTAATTCAGAACATCAAAACAACCATCGAATGTCAATAATGTTCAAAATTTTAAAATGGAGTTATTAAAACTGTAACAGAATGTAAAAAGTGTGTGCCAAAGAGGGCAATAAACCTTTAACTGTAAGAGTAAGGATGTCCTTAATACCTTCAATCAACAGAATTCAATAATTCTTTCTACTTTTCATCAAGCCTCCTAGAATTTCAGAGTCTCTCTCTGCTGCGCATGAAGTTTCATTTGATAACCATTCCTCACCCGGCAAATACGGCAGTAGGAAGTCAACATTTGTTTTTTCCTGCTGGAAGGATTTTTGTCCCCTCTCTCCAAGATTTCAGAGCCATTTGCCAGATAAAATCAGCTGGATTTTTTTTTGAGACAATGCTTAAATGAATAGGTAGAATTTTCTAGCTTTGGGGATAAAAAGAGAACCTAAGAGTTCCTGGAAGGTAGTGACGTTTTCTGGACAGAGCACAGGAGCTTCGCCACAGCGGAAAATGAAGTCCTGACCAAACCCAAGAATTAGTTTCTGGAAAAGGTCTCACCTTCTTTCCCATGCATTGGGTCTGCCAGCATATGGAGAGCCAGCACAGACTGAAACTGCGTTTCAGCCGGTGACCTCTGCCGTGGGCTTTGCTCTGGGCTCCAGAAATGGGTAGAAAAGGTTTGGAAAGAGAACTTGGCTCACAGTTACCAACAAAAACATTAGCTATAGTTCTCCTTCTCTTGTAATTACATGAACTGCACCTTAACCAAGCACAGGCAACAGAAAAGCGTCTGGCTTCTCGCCCCTCTGGCACTACACCGAAGATTTTGGTATTTGTCTAAAACTTAACTCCATAAAATATTTATCACTAGCTACAGGGCAGTCTGGCAGCTGATTTAATAACCCACATCAGAAGCAGCAAACAAGTGTCTCACCGGTACGTGCATCTCTTACACAAGAGATATGAAACAGAACGGCTCGCACGAGGTGAGAAACCAGCAAGGATACTCATTAGCTGCAAGGTACTGAATGGATAATTGGATATGCTGCACAAAGAACCTGTGAGGCACATTAATTTTATCCTGTTCATCAAATGTTTGCAAGCCTTCAAAGGACTATTCATCTCTGCTTAAGATGATCACTTGATTACAAGCACAGCGGAGAGGGTAAACCGAATGCCGCCAGATCAAACACATCAAAACCAAACAGCATCCTACCCATAGCACGCCCCGCGTTCAGACGAAAGCCAGCTTCCTTATGTAAATAGCACTCAGCCTTTCTCCAAAAAAACATCTAATCCGCCTGATAGCACATTCCATGACTCATTCCTGAACATGATTTTCTTGAGAAACAGTTGCAGAACTTCCCCAGAATAGGACGGAGGGAGGAGAGTAAAAGTTTGCACACTGCAGCATTTCAAAAACTGTTTTGATACTGAGTTTTACAGAGCATCCTAACAATGCCAGTGGTTAAGAGCAGTTAAACAATTGACTAAATTGGCTTTGTTTTTCTGGAAAGAAATTTACTTCCTCCCTCCCCTTTCAAATAAGCAGAGGGAAGATGGAGAAAAATTACAAGGCTATAAAGAATTAGATTTACTCATATTTGAGCAAAGTTTGAAATACAGTATTTCATCCAGAAGTACGCACTGTGGTTGCCTCTGGATTTTTTGCAGGAACTTGTGAGCTTAGTATGAAGGAGGTAAGGCAGAAGTGGGAAAAACAGGAAGGGTTTGGGCTAAAAAAAAAAAAATTTTAAAAAAGATCTAAAAGAATGAACAGCCAAGAATGACAGAGAATACAGGCTGAAGGATGGAATAAATTCTGCTCACAGAGGAGCTCCATCTTTTACCCCCCATCTTGTGACCATCAAACACGCTGTTCCTGACAGGACCTGCATGGTGTTTAGAGTTCCCAGAGGAAACAACCTGTCAAGATGCTCTTTTAACCTGCGTCTTCAGGTCAGAAAAACTTCACTAGGGGCATGAAACACTGGGACAAGATCTTTCTGTGGTAGGGCTTACACATCACCTCCACTTTGCTGTAGTGGTAGCCCATATCTTCTAGGGTGTAAGACAGGGGTGCACAAGGAAGAACTCATTAATTGATGAAGAATTCGGTAGCCATTGCTTGGTATGTAGTTATAGCAGCTGCTATCCAACTCGGTAGTTAAAGGCTTTCCCTGCTGAAGTATGTGGGGACATGTAAAAGACGAACACCACACCATATCCAACAACGGCCAAAAGTTTCATTTTAAGCGTCAGTGATGCTGAGTCTCAAATGCATCAGAGCAAGAACTGGGTTTAATGGGAAAAAGTATGCTCTGAACATAAACCCTCACTTGTAAGGATAAAATGCCGAGTAATTACCAGACTGCTATCAGTGCTGACTGGAAACTCGTATGACCATCCACAGAAAAAAGTGATGACAGAGCAACACAAATAGATCGCCAAATCACTACTCCCTTAGGGAAACTTTAACACAAACATTAAGCATATTTAGTCTTTTTTTAAAAAAACAAGTTGAAAAACCACATTGCTCTGGAAGCAGTAGGATGTAATGGACAAAGACGGTATGGCGTACAGAGTGCTACTGCCTCTCCCACTTTCTCATGGAGATGCAAAACTGAAGTCAACCACTTGAACCAGCAAGGCTACAGGTATCTCATAACCCTTCCCATGACGTGCTCTATCGATGGGCCATAGCTAAATTCCAAGTCAAGTTACTGGATTTCCCCACCTGGAAAACCAACTGATTTTTTTGGAGGGAGAATATAATATGCTTTGTTAATGACTTACTGCTGAATCTTTTCTCACACAAATGCAAAATTTTGTCAATTCCACCGGCTACAGAAAAGCACAAACAAGGCAGAGCTGGATGCATTGCTACAGAGACAAAAATTATCTATGTACCTTACAGCACTGTTATCCTGCAGTGGTAGATATACCCTACAAAAGAAATACTGACGGAAATACAAAAAAGAATAACAAAAAGATAAGTCTTTTCAACATTACTTTGCTACATCTCTTTCAGCACGGTGTTAAATACTACCCTTCAAGAAAATCTTTATCCTATATTGCGCTGTTCCATGTTAATCACTGTTAACAGTTCTGTTTGGAACAAGCAATCTATTTTAGGGCTTTTATATATACTTGTCACCCTCTAGTCATTTATATAGTTAATTCCTTCTCTTTAGGGAAGGAATTAAGCACTTGGGAACTTTGAAGAACTTGAAACTACAAATTTTATTTAGTCAATAATCTGAAGCTACCGATTTTATTTGGTCAAATGACTACATGAGAAAGCACATCAGCAACATCCAAGTAGAGCACGAAGGAGCGGAAGACTGCTCGCTGTCCTCATTAACTACCTGATTTGCTGCGACATAGCCTTCCTCTTCACCGAAAAGCCATTCACATGAAACATGAGTAACGAGGTGGCTTTACTGACAAATACCCCAGTACTGCAACAGCTTTATCCCCAGGTCCCACTTCTCACACGCAGAGTTTAAAACTTTCAAAACTAGATTTTTGTGACAGTGATGGTCTATCATAGTTCTAAGACTTCGAAATGGGCAACCTCTGGCTTGGTGCAAGGTGTGAATCAGCTGCCCCACAAGACTTCAATACTTACAAGTCCAGAGGGATCATTTTCTGTGCGCTTGCCATGGTTTGCCATCAGTTCACCATCACAGAAATACATGGGCCATACGCTGCTATTTCCCTGAGCAGAACACAACCTCTACAAAAACCAAAACGCCACACTGAACTAAAGGTGATCTAATTTGTAGCTTTGATAAATTGAGTGTACCACAGATAAAGTTTGGGGGAATTCTGCCTTCTTTTACAAGGGAAGAGGAAAACATTTCTTTTTCAATACAGCTTCAGGGCTCTCATTATAGTTACCTTCTTAAAATTCCCTAGAAGATAACACTTACAATATCTGAGATCTAGCATCAATAGTAAGATCAGAAAGGAAAAGCCAAATTCAGTTTTCAGATCAATGCAGAGTTCTCCGTCGTCTTGCCAAAGACCAGCAATTCATCCAAGAGGAAAAAGAAAAAAGATGACACCTGGGTCTATTAATATGTTAGCACCACATCACAAGACAAAACAGTTAAACCGGAACTACCTACAGGGCTGGATGCCAAATGACATACTGGTGGTTTTAAAACTGGTTTGGTCATATTTTTTAAAATGCTAAAAAGTACTTCTCTTTGCAACAATTTAGTGACTGATGGTAAGTCTTATTGGTACGCCTAACAATTTTCTGCATCCAACATTTCAACAAGAGGGAAAGAACATTTTTCAGCATTTCTTGGAAAAAAGTTTAATGCTATAACCATGTTTAGGTGTTTGTCTTTTTACATTTAAAAAGTTCAACACAATTCAGTATGTTATGAATCGCACACATGGAGTACACTGAAGTAACAGAGTTTTGACATAGTCACTTGAAATCCAGCTAGAACCCCTACACTGAGAGCTAATCACTTTACCACAGTCACTCGGTAGAAAATACGGGTTTTTTTGTTCCTTCAGTGCAAGGGCTGTTGCAATTCCTATCCACCAACCACTTATTATTCTCAATACAATTATTTTACGGTGAACACCTTTACACATGAGCAGCGAACGGAGGGGGAAAAAAGAAAAAGAGAAAGTAAATCTTAAATAAGGTCATGGATAAACATTAAATCAACAGCTGCTACTAGTTCACTTTAAAATATCTAAGTATTTCACACGAGGATAAATGCAAACTGGCCAATTCAGAAAAATGATGCAGCTCACTTTGAAAACTCTGGAGAGATTCTTTAGTTAATTAAGCAGAGGTTATTCAGGATATAATTAAATACAATTCTGTTGTGCCATCTCTTGATTTTCATGTCGGTAATATACACATACTGTATTAACATACTGTAAGTTGACAGACCGGTCAGAGGCTGACGGGGCATAAGAAAGAGATTAACACATCTCAAGCCGCTGAAAGATAAACCTTTTATCGGAAATTAGTACAATGATGAAATAGGGCAATGCAGAACATCCCTTGATAAAATCAGATGTCTAATTAAACTCTTGGAGAAACAAACAGCCTTGAGATACTGCAAGAGCTTTCGTAAAAAGAAATGAACGTTAGCAACAGCTTTTCACTCCTGCTTGCTATTTCCATTTCTATGTAATTTCTGTTAACAAGCTCCAGGCTCTTCTGACCCAGCCTAAACGTTTACTCATCTACTTATTCCCTACATGTCAGTGGCCAGATCCCCAAAAGCAAGCTTTCTCCCATTGCCTAAAATTTTGCCCCCTTATTCTCAGAACACTACTGCCCTCAATCATGCTCCAAATACCCGTGCAAATTAGCGCTCTCCAACTCTTTTTGTTTTGTATTGGCATTATCTCAGGAAAAGGTAATCCTTGACAGTCAGAACTGTTCGATTTTCCTCACCACCTTCACCTTTCCCAGTGCAGTTTCTTAGAAATCTGAATTAGCAATTAAGATTCTCTTGGGTGACATTATCTGTGTAGCTTTTCACTGACGTTTTCTGCCTTTTCTTTTGTCTTTATTTTGTTCTTTTGCCTCCATCAGCTGGATCAATTACTGAAACGTGACCTGTGACATACGCCAATTAGAACAAACAAGCCAAATTTTTCCCTTGTGTAACCTCACTGGCTCCAGCGGCTCTAAGCCAGATACAGATTTATTCTGGTACAGGTAGAAAAACACGCACAGTATGCCAGTCAGGTTTTCATTGGCTCTGCATCCCCCTCCACACCCAATTCAAAATTCCCCTCTCTTCTCTTCAGGCCTCCCGGCAGCTCTGCCTCGGCTCCCGTTTCATCACTGCTCTTCCCTTTCTCCTCCCCAGACACCGCAGTACAACCCCCTGCCAGCGCAACCCCTCTTCACGCGACCCACCTCACTAAACTCCCCTTTTTCTGCAGATCCCTCTCACGCGCCACGCAGCTCGCTCTCTTACACCAGCTTTATTGAGCAATACTTACACATTACTGAGAGAATGTGAGAGACCCTGCACCTGGATGAATATCTCCAGTTCTTCTTATCGTCTCGTCTCTCCCCTGCATCATGCAGTGTTATCTAGACCACTGTTATCCCATCTCTGGCCCCTTAAGACCCATAAATGTAGGTCTGAAGGATGCCTTATTAATTAAGCGGATAGTTCTGTGTGCAGCAAAACTACTGAAGCTCCATTTGCTATGGCTATGCATGTAGAGGTTGAGCGGCAGCCCTAGCCTCCCCCTGCAATAGCCCTGGAGCCCTCCCACGTCCCCAGTTTACCCCCATAACCACGGAACCAGAGGCAGATGGGGAGGGAAGCGGTTAAGAACCTGTCCACTCTTTCAGCTTAGTGGATCAACCTGTGACATATTTAAAAAAGCCACGAATTTTGTTGCTACCAGATCATTATCTTGCAAGAAAACCCACCGGGGCAACGTGTCCCCAAGAGATGTCAGTGCGGCAGCCAGCCTGCAGCCCTGACGCCCCGTCGGTCAGGAACCCGCTCCCGCAGCGCTCTTCTCGTCCCCTGCTGATTCGAGGTGACACATGCCCACACCCGCGTTCTCGGATTAAGATGATGAAACACTTGTAGGTTCTCTATTACCGCAAATCTTAAGGAACAGCGATACTTCCACCCTCCTGGCTTTCACTACACGATCATGATAAACTGGAAGTGGCGCGAAGCTTTCCATGCAAAGCTACATCTCACGTCCAGGAGAAAGGCCGTGCTGGTGCAGGCGCTGCGGGGTGGAGCCATCTCCCGCTGGCGAGGAGATGCGAACTACAAGGGGCAAGTGGAAAAACCCTTCCCGCACGGCCTGGGGGCACGGTAGGACACTCGGCCGCGGGAAGTGCGGCGGAGCAGCAGAAGCCGCGGAGCGCTGCGGTCACCTCCTGCCCATGAAGCACTCCCAGAGGTTCCCATCGCCCTCGGCCGTGCCCCCAACCGTGCGGCACACGTCCTGCTGCAGTCAGCTATAGGAAGGTGGCTGGATGCTGTGTCTAGGGTTAGGAAAGGTTTGGCCAAGCAAACCTGCCGTATAGCCTTTGGAAGCTGGGAGAAGGATGATGTTTAATGACGTGTGTGTTTATTTCTTTGTGCTAGTAAACCATATTTACGCTTTTTGGCTACCCTTTAAAAGAAGTAAGTATCCTGCCAACAAATATACTAGTTACAATGCCCTTCTCTCCCCAAAACTATTCAAAGACAGCTTTGAGAAGTATTCAGTCTTCAGCGGAGAACTAGATCAGTATTTAGTGCCCAAATCTAATGGCTGTTCTTTGCACAAGACTCCACTCTCGAGTGTTCACCTTTACTCCAACCAGGATACTAAGCCTATCCACTGCAACAGGAGCTGCATCCAACGCTGAGAAAGCCAGGCCTCTGCTAGATGGTCCATGTCCAATGCAATATCGCTGTACCACATTTCAGTTCGTTCACATTATTTTTAAATGGTTTGACTATGCCAAAAAGTACATTCCAAGATTAAATCCAGAGTAGTGCAACTTGCACTGTAAGTCTTCCCATCCACCACACTACCTCGTGCTCCTTTTTGCTGATGACAACTGTATTATTTCAGTCTAAAAGCACAAGAAATTTGACTTCTCATGGGATTTTACTTTTCCCCACCATCTCCCTTAAAATATCTAGTAGGTCTTTTTGTGCACACACTTGCTAAAAAATTCAACAGTCTTGATCCTTGATCCGGAAGAGGCAGTAGCATTTGCTTGCCCCTGTATTTCAATCAAACCTTACATACATTTTAAAGCAAGTTGTAATTGTAGTATTGTTTTACTTTTAGATAATTTAATCTCATTTTTGTGATTCTGTTAGTTACTTGAATTTTTTTTATCAAACTTTGGACATGTAAGGCTGCTGGGCAATCAAAATCCAGACACCTCTGAAAGTCTTTGCCGCTGTAAGTAAAACTTGGATTTGAAAAACGCAAGTTATTCCAAACTCATGTTACCGGACTTCTAATCCCAAATGCTGAGAGGTGTGTGAATGCCACGACTGAAGGTAGGCAGGGACCTTGCCGACCTGGGGGTACAGCATGCGAGCCGTGACTCCTGGAATATACTGAACTGGAAACTCGGTGGAAGTTACTCGCGCTGCAGCAGACCACTGAAGACTACCAGACACAACTGAAGACAGTCCAGCAGCGCTGTAGAGTCTGAGTCTTGTTTCCCCAACCATTCCATAGCTCAATGAAGCTGGTGAATTAAAACAGATTTAATAATCTGAGTGAGATTATACCTCTAGAGATGAGAGGAGCAGAGGATGTGCTGATTACGGAATAGCAGAACGGCTGTTTCAAATCATCCCTCCAAAACAAACATGATCAGCAGCTCTGCAAACTCCACCAACACGCAAGGGACGTAACAAGCTTTATTTAATATCAAAAATAGCCGGTCTGGTATGCAGCCACTGTCCAAATTAATACTAGAAGCTGCTTGGAGGAATTGGCCATAATCCTGCTAATTAAAGACAAGTGTTAGAAAGCTTGCATACCACTTTGTTTTGATTAGCAGTATTTCTTCCAAATGTTGTGACTGTACCTTGTTCAAAACAAGAGTAATGCCCTCACAACTAAATAACAATTGACATGTTTTGCAAATAAATGTGCCGTTTCTTTGCTGAACACAACAGCAGCACAGCACTGAAAAAACCCCACATTTTCATATTTATTAATTGCTAGATGTAGCTGTCTTTAAAACAGCAGAATATCCTGTAGTCCCACACAATAACACTTAAAATGTGCAATATATTTTTGTGAGCCAGGGGTGGGGAGAGGAAGGGACCGGCTACTGAGGGGAAATGCCCACTCCGTAAACACCTATCAAAATAATCCCACCTCAAGAAGCAACGACCTAAAACATCTACAAGAATGATTTGTACAAGGGATAACCACAGCAGCTTCCAGTCAGCGCGGTGCTCACCACCAAAACAACCCCGCGGGACTCAGACGTGAGGTTAGGTCTAGGTCCCGCGTTTGTAAAGACGCGGGCTGAACTCTGCGGAGGGACACTGAAGTCCCGCTGACTTCAAGGGACGCTTGCAAGCCGTCGCAGAACCACTACCGCTCTTCGCCAGACCACAGCCACTGTTTCTGTAGCCCTAGCAAAAGCCAAACATACTCATAGAGCTTCTTTGTGACACCAAACACACACAGCGTGCCCTTCACTTCAGTTACTCATTTCTCCCTAATTATGACAGAAGACAATATGTAACAGTATGTGTTAGTCAACTGTTTCTGCAAAAAGTGGATGACTGCTTAGAACTACACAAACTCCAGAATGACTCATATGTTTTGCACTTTCCTCGCAGGAAATTTATTCCGAGATTCGGCAGCCCCTATCAACACTAGTTCACCACTTAATTTCAAAACTGACAGTCGGAGGAGCTATGGCTTTGTACACCGCCTTCCCCCAACACCGAGGGGAGAACGACTGTTTCCTCAGCCCGAACCGACGGCCGCGTGTGACGGTGCCTGGTATGTTCCGCCAATACGTTATCTACTGTCTATTAGATTTGTACTAGTGGTTGTCGTCCGGGTGTCCCGCAGAAATTACATGAAGTAATAACTCAAATTTGGACAACCGGGCAAGGAAAAAGTGGGTTACCCGAGCAAGGGCCACGCTGGAAGCGTCACGGACAGAAACCAGCAGTGAGGGGCTCTCACCGAGGCGCCGGGCGGCCCTGGGGAAAGGGGTGCGAGCGAGGGAACCCCTGCGGGTACGGAACCCCAGCTCCAGCCGTCGGACGCCTCTTCTCTGTGCGGTTTGCAAGGGGAGGTCTGAGGGAGGTCGCTCCTGCTCCGCACTACGAGCGCTCCGTGCAGCGCAGGGCGCCCACGGCGCGGGCACGGCCCCGCGACACGGCCTGTCACGACAGCCGCCACGGCCCCGCGGGGAGCCGGGCCGAGCCCCGCGGCGGGGGACGGCGTGCGAGGGCACGGCCGCGGGGCGGTTCTCCCCCTGAGGCGAAGGGCGCTTCGCACCCGGGGGCGGGGGGAGAGCGCCGGCCCCGGCCGCCTTCCCGCCTCGCCTCCTGCCCTCTCCCCTCACCCCCGTCCCCAGCGACCGCCCTCCTGCCTCCCCTCCCTTCCCGACTCCCCGGGGACCACCTTCCCGCCTCGCCCTGCCTCGCCTCGCCCCCCCGGGCCGCCTGCCCGCCCGCCGAGGGCCGCCGGCGCTGCCCGCTAGCGCAACCCGGCGGGGGGCGGCGGGGACCGGCACTCACCGCGCTGCTGTCGCCGTCCTCCGCCCGCTGCTCCTTCCTCCTGCCGGCGGTGGGCGAGCCCTGCAGCAGCTGCTCCAGGCAGGCGGTGCTGGGCAGCGAGGAGCTCTTCTGGTGGGACAGGTGCGCCCCGGGCCGGCGCCCCTCCTTCCCGCCCCTGGGCCCCTCATCCCCGGCGGCGGCGTCCTCCCGGCGGCCGGGCGGCGGCCCCTTGCCCTGGGGGAGCAGGTGCTCCCGCAGGCGGCGCAGGGCGGAGCCGGACTCGCTGCCCGGCTCCAGCGGCTCGGCGGCCGAGCAGCAGAGGTTGGGCTGGGAGGACGAGAAGACGCGGTCCAGCACTTGCCTCCGCCGCTTGAAGCCGCTCCACTTGGCGCCGGGCGGTAGGTCCCCCTTGCCGCTGGCCGGCGGCGGCGGGGCGGGGGGCTCCGCAGTGCGGCGCTCGGCTGCCGCCCGCCCGCCGCCGCTCCGGCCCTTGCCCCCCAGCTGCAGGTTCTTCCACAGCCGGGCCTGGAAGGACACCGCCGGCTCGGGCTCGCCGGGCTTCTCCCCCGCGGCCGCCCGGGGCTCCTTGCCCGGCTCCATCCTCCTCCTCCTGCTGCTGCGGCGGCGGCGGCTGCGGGAGCAACAGCAGCAGAGCCCGCCGGAGCCCGGCGCCTTCACTCCCGTGCGGGGCGGGCCGGAGCGGCGCCCGCCGCCGGGGACGAGCGCGGGGCTCCGCCGCGCCGCCCCCCGCTCAGCGCGGCACGGCCGCGGGAGCCCGGGGCTGGCGATGGGGCTGGAGCCGCGCCGGGCGAGCCAGCGGAAGGACGAAGCCCCTTCCCCGGCCCCGCCAGGCGCAAAGTTTGCCGCCGTGAGCCCCCCCCCGCCCCGGGCGGTCCCTGGGTGGCCGCGGCGGGGGCGGGCTGCGCGGGGCCGGGCTGCGCAGGGGCGCGGAGCCCGGCGGAAAAGTTAACGGAGGGGCGCGGAGCGGCAGCCGGGGCGCGGGCTGCCGGCGGCTCGCCTATATATACCTGCGGCAAGGCAAGGACATACCGGCAGTGGGCTTATCCTGCCCCCCTCCCCACCTATTTTTGCGTTAGTGACAGTCGCATGGCGCAGGAGGCAGAGAGGGCACACGGCGCTGCAGCCCCGGCCGGCAGCCGCACCGCGCCCCGGGGCCGCCGCCGCTGCGGGGGCCGCGCCGCGGGTGCGGGGCGGCCGGGGGACGGGCAGGCCCCTGGGTGAGGGGGGGGGCCTGGGGGAGCCTGCAGCGGTGGCCGTGGGGCGTGGGAGAGCTCGTGGGACAGCCTCCAGCGCTGGTCCTGCCCGTGACCTTGCGTGGGGACGGCCCGGGCGCCCCTGCGTGCGCAGCGCGGGCACCGGCCTCGGCACCGGCGGTGCCCGGGGGCAGATCCGGCCTCGGGCAGCTGCGGGTGCGGGGTGCACAGCCCGGCCGGGAAGGTTCCTCCAAGCGTGCGCGGAAAAAAACCTCGGCTCGTCTGTCACGCTCATTTTTTTCTAAAGAAACCCAGAATTGTAAATAATCGCGTTGTTCTCTCAACAGCGTGCTGTATTAGTGCCCCCATCACTGCATTTTTGGATGCTTAACACTATCTAAAGTTTCTTTTTTTTAATTAAAATAATAGCAGCAGGATGATTTCAGAACAGGTTTATCCATTCATGACACAAACTGGAGGAAAAGAAACCTTTCTTGCGTACAGTGAGCCGTGCCTTTATACAGTGCACTTTTGCGTTTCATTTCAAAAGTCGCTTCTTTACACCATTGAGGATTTCATAGCATCAGTATGGTTTGGGCTGGAAGGGACCTTTCCAGGCCATCCAGTCCAACCCCCTGCTATGAGCAGGGACATCCCCAACTAGACCAGGTTGCCCAGAGCCCCGTCCAGCCTGACCTGGAATGTTTCCAGGGATGGGGCATCTCCCACCTCTCTGGGCAACCTGTGCCGGGCCCTCATCGCCCTCAGGGTGAAAAGCTTCCTTATTCTAGTCTGTTTGGCCACCTGTATTCTGATTCAGCTTTCCCAAAAAAGTTTGCAACCAAGCGTTTGACAATACAACTTCCGCTGAACAGAACAGGAAGAACACGAACTAAAAGTACCGAGATAAAATGGATGCTTTCAAATCACCAGGGCCTTGGGAATTCAATCTACAGTGTTTGAGAAAATAGCCAAAATAACCTCTGAACCACTGGAGATTATGTTTGAGATGTTCTGTCAGATAAGTGACACTTCAGGCCCAGAAAAAGCCAAACATAGTCATAGTCCAGAACAAAAAAAAAAAATTGAAGATAGAAAATTTCAGATAAGTCAACCTACTTTGATGCCTGGAAGTGAATACAAATAATCAGCTTCTAACCACCTAAAAGCAAAAGCGTCAGATAGCAAAGCTCAAATGGATCAAGGCCTGGAGGAAGCTTATGCGTCTCAATTTCTGAGATGACATCTTTAAATCAAAGAAATGTGCTGAAATGGAGGCTCTTTAAAAGGTTTGCTTTCTTGTAAATAATGGATTTCCTCAATGAGCAGGAATCAAAAGAGTAAAAGAAAAGATGAGTTTCGTTCTTCATCTATACTGGGGCAAGTGACAAAGGTTATCTAAAGAAGTGTTTCAATATATTTATCTGCCTTGTGGTTTACTCTTTTTATTTTCACATTACAGTTGAGACAGCTCTAAAATAAGCAGCTTTTCAGTTAAAGAGTAATTTCTATTAAAGTTACAGAAAAGTGAATACTCTCTGCACAAAGCCAGTAGGTATAGGAAGAATACAACATTGTGTTCAGAGCCGCTTATTTGACAAAATACCGGACTACGCTCATATCTTTAAATGACAGTTATTGTCAGCAGTGACCACACTTTCCTATCAAAAAAGAAAAAAAAGACCAGAAATTTGCTATTTGTGTAGATACATCCAGTACAGCAACTGATGTCGTAAGTGCAATGCCACGTGGAACTCGTCTCGGAGGAGCGGACGCGAGCCGCAGTACTGCAGGCTGGTGCTTTCGGTCTGGCTTGTGCTGTGTTTCTAGGACCCCTGCATCAAATCGTCCCAAATAACGCGCTGGCTCCTGATTCTTTTTCCACAAAAGCCAGCATAAGCTTTCCTTACATTAAAATTGTGTCATTACATCATCATTTCCAAATCCGTCTAATTCCTGTCCATTTTACCCAACCGGAAAGTTTTTTTTTTTTTTTAAGATTTTTTAGATTTGCTTGTGGAAGAAAAAGGTCAAAGTAGCTCAGG
Organism: Phoenicopterus ruber ruber; assembly: GCA_009819775.1. NCBI lineage: Eukaryota > Metazoa > Chordata > Aves > Phoenicopteriformes > Phoenicopteridae > Phoenicopterus > Phoenicopterus ruber. The sequence continues at coordinate 85,415,019 of CM020246.1, forward strand.
CTGTTTAGTTGCAGAAACACTCGTTGTCCTGGGGCGAAGTGGATCTGGGACCAGAAGGCAGTATGTGGCCACACTCTAACAGGCAGAGTGGGATTATTCTAGCATTAATTCAAATCCATTCGCCATAAACAGTTTTATAATAAAATGAGTCATTCTGCACATTGAATTCTCTGAGCTATATTCGTTTATTAAAGTTGAAGCTGAACCTGGCATAAAGATCACAGCAAGACTTCAAGCAACATTCAGATGGAAATCTCAACATTTAACAAGAATATGGATGTAACACCTGTACGGATAGGAATGACGCTTTTCAAAATGTACAAATAAGCCTTTATTAGCCTTAGAAATAAAAGAAGCCTATCTGAAAATGTGTCTTTACGCCTTACTGCTTCAATGTTTCATAAGCTAAAACCAAACAGAACATAAAACCAAAAAAAAAGAAAAAAAAAAAGAACGATCTGGTATTTCAAGTATGAAACCAAGGAGATTCATAGCAGAGAATGTTTTTTTATTTCCAACATATCAATTATACATGTCAAAAAGGAAGAACGTTTTCTGAGGAAAGCAACTATCAATCTCCTCAGAACTGTATTTGATCTACCTATATATGTCATTAGGCTAATTAGTTTAATTTAAACTGATAAAACAAATGTACCACTCAACGCTAAGCACTGTGCTTTTCATAAAATTTATTTTCTAACACTCTTGCAGACTGACCCAAAGCCTCAAATTTCTCCAGTGATTCAGATCAAATAAAAATCTCTTGGTTTGGTTTTGGTTATTTCTTGGGAAAAAAAATGTTACTTTGTAGCTTCTGATATTTAGGTCATTACATATATGTATTTATACTTGGAAATATACTTAAATTCTTAGTTAGCTCCTCCTTTTGAAACACCCTCCCTCCTCCCATCGTTCAGAATCTAAAATACGGCAAAGATGGTAATATTTTGAAATACCTAGCAGACAACTGCAGAGGCAGTGTTTGATTGGGGGTGGCCCTGGGCTCAAAGGCTGGACATGGTTTTGGTCCTTTCAGCCAACGTTTTAACACCATTTGCACGTGTTCACTGCTGTCATTTTGTCTTATTCTTTCTCAATGTCTCTTCAGTCTGAATTGTTATGAATTTGTGTCTCCTTTTTTTACCTGAGTTATGTTTCAAATGGCAAAGTTCATGTCCATAACGCAGTTCTTGGGAACAGCCTTGAATATTGTTTGTCGCTTGTTTTTCCCCCCACAGTAGCCAAGGGACATAGGCAACCCGCTGACGACTTTCAGGTCTTGGCATGGTAAGTGACATCTCCGGCAACTTCTCCCCAACTTGTTGTGAGAAATTTTGTATTACACAGACAACCACATGTTCTTTAACTCTTCTTGTCCATGGCTGAGGTATTTTTACCTGAAACCTTCTAATCAGGATTCAGCACAAAACAGAAGTCCAGCATTGTAGCCAAAATAGTGAAGGGCTTTGAAATCTAAAAAGCATTGAAACAGTGTCGTATGATCTGAAGCTTCAGGCAACCTCAGCTATAGGCAGTACTACAAGTCCTGTCTGCACCCACAAGTACGCGGTAATGAGTACATTTCTTCTTGGATTTTATGCAGATAATTATGCTCCTACCACATATGGCTCTTCTAATTTGACAAAACATGGCATCTCACAAAGCCAATCGCAACTGAGCTCTGCAAAATGCTTCGTTGTCTTACTGCAGTTTTGAATATTTTTAACCAGCTATTGAGGTTTTTGGGTGTGACAATGACAATACAGATTCAGCCATTGATCTGGGATAGTGCAGGCTTCAAAATGTCTTCCTGAAGTGAAATAACCCCCTTGTGATGTTAGCAAAGTGCCGTGAAGATCATAGGATGCACTGTTACGACAACTTGAGTCAGTTTGCTGGAGATTGATTTCCCTTCATTTCACGCACATCTTTGTCGCTAATATTTTAACCATATTGCCAGCCTTCTGCTGATGTTCTTAGCTCTTTGTTTAACCGTTGGTGTGGATGCCTGACACAGTTCCTCTGTCCCCGTGTGCGGGAAGGTCTCATGCAGCTCCTGGGAGTAAAGGGAAGCAAAAGCAGAGTCACAGGTCAGTGCGACGTCGCGGCATCGGTGTATCGTAAGCCACGTGCGGCACTCCGAACCGTGCAGTCAGACCACAAACCCGCCTACGCGCAATGCTGGGAAATCCAGCAGGACCTTCTCACGCCCGGGAAGCAGCCTGCTACCCCTGCTAGAGGACGGAGCATCAAGACATGGCTCTCCCTCTGATGTTAGCAGGTTTTTTCCCTCTTCAGATCTCCACCAGGCAGTGTACAGCTCTTTTTTTCTTTGAGTAGGTTCTGGCTCACATTTTCATCATTAACGTTAGTACTAAATTGCAATAATGTTAGTGCTAAATTGTAACATTAATTTAGAAATTTTATAAAGCTTCAATTTTATTCTAAACTTGTCTGACATCTTCAGTATTTGCTCAGTTAATACATGTAAACATTGACAAGCAGGTCTGCATTTGATACAACATTTCAAACTACCCCTGCCTATTTTATATTGTATCTGTGCTGGTTTTATAATACAAACAAATATCTGTACAAAAACTTTATATCCTTAAATGCTTGTAGGGTCTTCAGGGATTGGTATTATTAACTATTTTGCCTCCTCTTCTAGTCTAATCTTTACTTGCTGGCATGACCAGTATTTTTGCAGAACAAAATATGTCCATCAATTGTTCTTTTCTGTTCTGTGATTCATCTCACCTTCAGCCTTGTTTTTTTATTCCTGTATTGTAAAACCCATCCGTGCTTATGATTCACAACTAGTAGTCACGTTGACTTGTACAGTTATCTTTGCTGAGTGACCCAAGTAGTTTTATATCATTACAAAATTCCAAGTTCGTGATCGGTTAGATGAATGGGCAAACCTGGAGATACTTCCGCTGCTCCTCAACGTTTTCTTTAGGACAGGTTTTGGTGTCTCCTACAGTATCCGTCGGGGTTACTGGGCCAGCTGTAGCTCCTTCCCCTTTCCAGTCCCTCCGAAAGCTCTTTCTGAGGGGGTTGCTTTTAGGCCTTTGCCTAGCTTTCAGGGAAATGTCATGATTCTCTCTTGGACTGGGACCTGTGTCTCCATAACTCCCGTGTCTCTCCAGCTGTGAAGTTCAGGCTTCTTTATTTCCTTCCTTGGCACGCACAGTAGCCACTGGGTTGAGAGTCTTCTTAGAACCAGAACATCATTTATTTTAGCATTAGAAACAAAAAGAAATACCAAAAAAAGAGTTTTAAAACTGCAGATACTCTCCATATTCATCTTATTATAGCATCTTCTGTTGCTAGGCATCTCATCCTTCAGATCCTGCCTGGCTCCTTAGCCACCTTAACGCAGTGCCTCTTAAATCTCCTTATAACAGTTTTACTGTTTGTCACTGTTCTGTATTTTTACCCTTTGGTCAAAAAAGCATCCCTGTAGGTTCATGCGGATGTTAAGCATCTCGGGCGTTCAGAGTGAATCTTTCTGGCAGTAGTCCTTGACAGCTGTCACGTCGTTGTTGAATCATCACCAATGGTGAGCCCTTTTTTCCATTCCTGCTTGTTCTTTCAGGTGTCTCCTGTTGACCCTGTATAGTTATATGGGGAACTGACTATGTGCGTCATAAATTAGAGTTCAAATACTGCAATACCCAGAACCCAGATCTTGCCAGTCAGTACATTTCACCAATTTCAGCTCCCATTGAACAAATTTAGAGACTAATGATTTTTTTCCTCTCTTAAACTTTTACTTACTCATGGGTCATCTCTGCTTAAAATCATCTCCCCTCCCGATAGCCTTCTTGTTTTGTACGCTCTCAACATCCCAAGAGGATGTAAGCTTTGTGATTCTTTTTCACCTTAACATTACTCACATTTAGAACTGCCTCCTGATTCCTCAAATGTCAGTGGGGTCCTGTGACACAGTGAGCAATTTCAGTTCCAGTTGAAATGAGAGATTGCGGAGGACTCGTATGGTCTCCTCCATTTCCTCCTCCATCCTAGCACCGGCATTAGGAGGAGTGGGAAAGGAAAAAGCTGATTGGAGAATAATTGGGAGCTTACATATAAGTATATATATATATATATAAAATCTGAATCATACTGCCTTTTTCTGTTATTTCAATCACCAAAATGTCAAGCTCCTTTAATTATAATTTCTCATACAAATAGGTTCTTTGGTTCCCTTCTATTCTGGAAGTATTAATAATGAAGGAAACAATCTATATAAACTCATATTATCACTCTCTCTGCTTTTAAACGTATGACTTACGTCTATGTATTGTACAGACTGTCTTTTCCTGAATAAATTCCTCCATAGACCATAGTGATTTCAGGCACAGAATGGAAATACTTCATTTTTCAATCTGTGCAGATTTTTGTTTGGTCTTACGTTACGCCTTATGTAAGACCAGTGAAGTAGTGCGTTTTAAGTCATGCGCAATACTTCTTGACTGCTGGACTTACGGAGTATCGGTTTGAGATACCGTTGCGTCAATCCTAAACACACGTCTTGTCTAGCCTTCTTCAGTTATTTTAATGAGTTCAGTACTGTGTCTGTCCCTGCTGTTTGACCTCAAATGCCTCTCTCTACTGCATTTCAGTCTGAACATATTATGATCCGACAGTACACTAGCCCTGGACCTCCCTTGTTTATCTATCCATCTGCTCCGTGTTTCCCAAAATACTTCATTGCTGCTTTTTTGCTAAACCACTTTACTATTTTCTTGAGGCTACCCAGGGTTTCCTAACACAGTGATTAGTATTCTGCATAACTTTTCCCCCCTTCTTTGCAAAGCTTTTATTCTAGGAAAACCGTTGTCTGCATTTCTGCTGCTGCTGTCACGTTTTGAATTTCTTGGAGCAAGACCGCATCACTCTTTAGTAGCTATGTTACACTGCTTGTGCAAACTATAGATCTGGTTGTATATAGCTGCCTGATTTTTCCTTTGGGTCACATTTTTTAAGCTGTTTTCATGTCTAAGGATGTAGAAAGCTATCTGGTATGAAGCTAAAAAATGTTTTGGTTCTTAGTTTTGACTGAGTTTTAGTGCCTTGGTTGTCTGTAAATTCAGCCTTTTTCTTACCTAAAGCCTCAGGTTACCTAAATAAAAGAATACTTGGCTGTCTCTGTGCTTATTTTTTTTCAATTTTGCTGTCTCTGTACTTATTTTTTTTGATTTTCTGGCAGCACTGAGAATCAAAAGAGGTTTCTGTAACTGTGCTCTAATTAAATGTACTCTAATGAAGTTTTTGTTCTGATGTATCCTTTCAGCTGCGATTTTATTTGGCTGCCACCTTCCTGGCTTTGCGAACCCATGTTTCAAGCCACAGTGCAGACGATTTGCTCTTGGCCCCTTGTAGCAGTCTTAGAGTAACAATATTTTCATCACAGCCCTGAAGTTCCAATATTTGTCTCTGACGCTCCAGAGCTATTATTATCTTTATATCTTATCTTTTATCTCTGAAGTCCTCCTCCGTACTAGGACCCATCTTTGTAGCTGTCATTACTAGTTTATTCAACTGAGTATTTGCTACTGTGGGCTTTTCTCTTTTTTTCTTGTTTGTTTGTTTGTTTTGTTCTGGCTCTCAAAACATCTGCTGCCTCGTCAGAAGTTACTGATGCCGTTCTCATATGGCCCATCCCCACAGCGACAGAGCTGATGCTCGAGCACCGTTTCCTGAGTTCGCCGTGTTGTTTTTCTGCTCTCCCCGTTCTTCGCGTCTTTCAGAGCTGCTGATCACCTGCATGCTGGGTAGACGACAAGGCCATCTGCTGCTCCTCTTCAGGCTGCATCCATTATCCATCTATATCTCCCTTGTGACTGCATTAATCCAAACTTAAAGCACACTTGGGAAAGGGGGCAGGAAGAAAAGAACTGTTTCTACCAACTAAGTCTTTAGGACCATCACATTCACTGATGCCCTGTGACCAAGTGGTCCCCCTGTTACCACAGAACCAGTGAATTAGGGAGGATAAAGGGAGAAATAGCTCTGAGCATATCTCCTGCCTCCAGAGACTAGAGAAAGCAAATGACTTTATTCCTTTCCTTAACGCTCAAACAGTAACAAGAACGCCGTCTCCCTCAGCTATGCTAACGCTGTGGCGGACGTGTCAGCAATGGCAGAAGACAGAGCCCCTGGTCCTGCGACGTACCGCTTTGAGCAGTCCTCCGGACGGGCAGTGTCCCGTCCCAGTGGGACATGCCGTGTGGTGCTGCTCCTGGTGCACGGGTTTCACCAGGAGAAACGCCCGTCGGCGTGCGCCAGAGGTGCACGCTGTGCAGCACAAACAGCACGGGTGCAAGGAGGTTTTCCATCCAAACGCGTCCCAGCTTGCACACCTAACTGCCAATACACACAGGCAGAATGAGCCTCTCGCTCACTGCTCTGATTTCTGCACAACAGGGAGACCTTGTCTTCCACGGCCGAGTTACCGCCTTGTTGTCCTTCCTGCACTGGGCAGGGGTTGGAGGCTGGTGGAAGAGGAGAAGCTCACTCTTCTGTTTGCATGCTCCAGTACTGAGGGAGCTCAGCCTCTTCTTTGCTTCTCAATGAACATCTTGCAGGTCGAGGTAGAGAATTTGAGAGCACTTCCACTCTCCGGTCCTGCCATGATCCCTCATCCTTGGGTCCCCCAGATCTAGCAAGGGCTTCACAAGGAACATGTCGAGATAAGCAGCAGGTCTGGCAGTCAGTGCAGCTGCTTCCTCCGCTGCACAGCACATTCAGAGGTGAACTAACCCCAGTGCAGAATATATCTGAGCGTGAGCCACTTCTCAGAAGTTCAGAGAGCACCCAGTGGCAGACGGACAAACCTCCAGCGATGTACAGAGGTAAGACAAGCTGGTGCTTCTTCTCCTGTCTGGCCAGATCACACCTCTTGTGTGTTTTCACACCCGCTCAAACAAGCTCGGAGTGGTTGGCTTCTGGGAACGCAGCAACTGTTCACCACAGCTTACTGTTAGGTGTTTGTGGCAGTTGTAGTTTGGAGAAGGTAAACCAGAAATAACATTGTGAATAAGCATCCGCAAGGTGCTTGCGTTTCTTTTATTAACGGAGCTGCAATTAAACATGAATACATATTCCAATGTAATGCCAGGGAAGATCAGGTATTTGGTAAAACTGCAGTTCTGATTTTAAGATTAAAACTAGTAACTTTAAGTGCTAAGAATTCATTTTTTTCATGAGAAGTAATTGGTACACAACAGCTTTATGATTTGGGTTGCTTTGAAGTGACTTCAGTATGACTTTTTAACTATTTCTCAAGCTGTAGACCTTGATCATTCTGTTGGTATTTTGGATATTTTCTCTTTATTTTCTGGCATTTGAGTAAGCTTTTTAATGTTAGATCTTACTCTGAAGTTTCCCTATAATTTATGTTTCTCCATCTCCATGTGGATGGCATTTGATCTGAGAAAGGGGAACATTTACTGACTCATTAAATGGCTGAGGATGGAAATGAAGAAGGTTTTCATCATGTTTCCTTAATGCATTTTTGTGTAAGCCACGACTGTATTTTGTTCTAATACACTAATAACATATGTAAAGCCTAAAAAAGAGTCCTGTTTACTTGTCTGAAACATTACAGCATTGTGCTGCTCTTAGCGGAGCAGAAGAAAAATACTTTTCTTTTTTTTTTACTTAAGATCAGATAGCAGCTAAACATAGATATTTCACTTAGAAATTATTTCTTTATTAGACTTCTCACAAAAATGTGATACAGCGTCATTTAGGAGTCACCAGTGATTGCAAAGATGAACACAACATTCAGGGCAATGTATGTAGTCAACTCCACATCTATACTGTCTGCTTAGATGAGGATTGGAGCTTTCTGAAAGAAACAACTGGATGAACTTGATTGCTGGGGGATTACAGATGTGATACAGAACTTCATAATTTTCAGCATTTCAAAGCTAGCCTACACAAATCAATAATAAAAGAACCATTATCATCTAAAGATTGTTTTATCACTATTAAACAAGGTCAGAGACAGCCCCGTCTTCATCACAGGAAACACCAAAACAAGTGGTTTCATTCAGCATTGGCTGTTCCTCCAAAGTGCCTTTGGACGTTGGTCCCTCAGGAGCATTTTACAGATGGGGAAAAAAAAAAAAAAGACACTTTCTGAATTAGCATGGGGATGACAGAAAATCATCTCAGGAAGTGATTTGTGGGTTTGTTTTTTTTTTTAATAAAAGATCTTCCAAAAATTCCTACTACAACATGCAGGCAAATTAGGCAAATGTATTTTACCTAAATTTGAGGTTCAGTCAGATGGGATTCAAAAGTAAAAGTCTGAGAGGTGGGAAAAATGAAGCTGCTGTTGAGCAGCAGAACTGCCACAGTTTGGGCAATGGGAATATAACCTTTTTTGAGCTCCCGTCCATTTTAGGAGGACTTCTCACAGGAAATGGGAGACTTTGGAGCCCATTATTAATCCCATTAACCATCTGTTTATCAGCTGGATATTGATTATGTATACAGTTCACCTGAAATTCATTTTGTAAGTATTTAATACCTCTGAATGTTAAAAAGATTTTTTAGTATCTTTTCTACAGCGTATACATTGGAAAGAATCGGTGTCTTTAAGACAGGGAAAATCCTTTTTTTCAGCAGCATGAAACTAACACAAGTCCTTTCAAGCTGTAGCGATCTTGTACCACAAACGAGTTAATTTCCCCTGCTCATGTGAGAAATTGTAATTTGAATATATTATTCTCAAACTCTTGTTACCCACTCACTGAGATCAGGCATGACTCTCGGGATTTTCACGCCAAGTAACATTTTTCGGGAAGCTGATCTGTGTCATGGCAGTGGCCTGCAAGCAACGGGGATCAACCCTTTGTGAAATCCAAGTAATCTAATGTGCAAAATGTACGCTTCATTTTGCGTGTTGCGTCCTGGGTATGTACGTTCTCATGTGAGCTGTTTCCTGACGTGCAGATAACTTCAAGCAAATACTTTCTAATACGCAGTTGTTAGCTCAGAATTTTGTCTCACACGATCAAGAATAGGTTTACCTACTAATATTCAGCACCTGTTTTCCTTGATGTGTTATTAGAACTACAGCTTACCCTTCTTCATACTCATTACTGGTTGCAGATGGCTTGTTGTCACACAGGGCTAACTTCTTGTCTCACACAAGAAGGTACCAATATAAGACAAAATCAAAGTAATTGTGTTTAAGCAACTGTTGTAATTACTATAGGTTTGTCACATATGCCGTTAAGAGAGCAGGTTTTTCACATCTGTGAAACAGACTCTGAAAATGAAGATGAAAAACCTTTTAACTTCTGGCTGAACAATTTTGTACACCAGGGAATACTATAAAGCCTCAGAAAGCGGTACTCAAGCGTTGCTGAAAGTCTCTGGCCCGTTCACATCTGTTGAATCATGAAGCATCACGGAGCTGGGCTGATGCACCGTGGGTGTATCACTGGGGCATGTTGCAGTTGCAGTAACTCATGCTTACTTTGTTGGAAGTGATTTGGTGTTTGTATAAGGTGATGGAATTAATAGAGGTAGCTCTGTCTGACATATTCCTTATTGATTTTAAGTATTTAAACAACAGCACACACAGATACAAAACTATTTACGGCTTCAAATCTTCAGCATTTCAGAATTTATGGTATCTTTGGAAGCCAATATGGTGACAATCTCTATATAGCTAATGCATTGCAAATGAGAAGATTAAGTGCCTCTGAATTACATAGGAAGTACATCTGAAGTACATAGGAATTAGGGCTTCTCCCCCCAGAAAGCCGGCGGGATCGGTAGCCCAACTGAAGTGCATCTACACCAACACACGCAGCATGGGCAACAAACAGGAGGAGCTGGAAGCCACCGTGCAGCAGGAAAACTATGACATAGTTGCCCTCACAGAAACGTGGTGGGACGACTCACACAACTGAGTGCTGCAAGGGATGGCTACAAACCCTTCAGAAGGGCCAGGCAAGGAAGGAGAGGCGGTGGGGTAGCCCTGTGTGTTAGGGAGTGTTTTGATTGTCTAGAGCTTGAGGATGGTGATGACAGGGCTGAATGTCTATGGGGGGAGGCCAACAAGGCAGATACCATGGTGGGAGTCCATTACAGACCGCTGAACCAGGATGGGGAGGCAGACAAAATATTCTACAAGCAGCTGGGAGAAGCCTCACAATCGCTAGCCCTTGTTCTCGTGGGGGACTTCAACTTGCCAGATGTCTACTGGAAATACAATGCAGCAGAGAGGAACCAGCCCAGGAGGTTCCTGCAGTGTGTGGAAGAGAATGTCCTGACACAGCTGGTGAGGGACCCAACGAGGGAAGGTGCCCGCTGGGCCTGTTGTTTGTGAACAGAGATGGACTTGTGGGTGATGTGATGGCTGGAGGCCGGCTTGGGCACAGCGATCATGAAATGATAGAGGTTTCGATTCTCAGAGAAGTAAGGAGGGGGGTCACCAGAACTGCCACCTGGGACTTCAGGAGGGCAGACTTTGGCCTGTTGGGGAGCCTGGCTGACAGAGCCCCTTGGGAGGCAGCCCTGAAGGGAAGAGGAGTCCAGGAAGGCTGGACATTCTTCAAGAAGGACATCCTCAAGGCGCAGGAGCAGGCCGTCCGCATGTGCCGAAAGACGAGCCGGGGGGAAGAAGACCGGCCTGGCTGAGCAGAGAGCTCCGGCTGGAACTCAGGAAAAAAAGGAGAGTTTATGACCTTTGGAGGAAGGGGCAGGCAAATCAGGAGGACTACAAGGGTGTCAAGAGGTTATTCAGGGAGGAAATTAGAAGGGCCAAAGCCCAACTAGAACTTCATCTGGCTACTGCTGTACAAGACAATAAAAAATGTTTCTATAACTCCATTAGCAGGAAAAGGAGGGCGAAGGAGAATCTCCCTCCTTTATTGGATGTGGGGGGAAACATAGTGACAAAGGCTGAGGAAAAGGTTGAAGTACTTAATGCCTTCTTTGCCTCAGTCTTTAATAGTAAGACCAGTTGTTGTCTGGGTACCCAGCCCCCTGAGCTGGGAGACAGGGATGGGGAGCAGAATGAAGCCCCCATAATCCAAGGGGAAATGGTCAGTGACCTGCAACACCACTTGGACACACACAAGTCTATGGGGCCAGATGGGACCCACCCAAGGGCACTGAGGGAGCTGGCGGAGGTGCTCACCAAGCCACTTTCCATCATTTCTCAGCTGTCCTGGCTCACCGGGGAGGTCCCAGTTGACTGGAGGCTGGCAAATGTGACACCCATCTACAAGAAGGGCCAGAAGGAGGATCTGGGGAACTACAGGCCTGTCAGCCTGACCTCGGTGCCCAGGAAGGTTATGGAGCAGATCATCTTGAGTGCCATCATGCGGCACGTACGGGACAACCAGGCGATCGTGCCCAGTCAGCATGGGTTTATGAAAGGCAGGTCCTGCCTGACCAACCTGATCTCCTTCTACGACATGGTGACCCACTTAGTGGATGAGGGAAAGGCTGTGGACATTGTGTACCTGGACTTTAGTAAAGCCGTTGACACTGTTTCCTACAGCATCCTCCTGGAGAAACTGGCTATCCATGGCTTGGATGGGCATACTCTGCGCTGGGTAAAACACTGTCTGGGTGGCCGGGCCCAAAGGGTTGTGCTGAATGGAGTTCAATCCGGTTGGCGGCCGGTCACAAGTGGTGTTCCCCAGGGCTCAGTGCTGGGGCCAGTTCTGTTCAATATCTTTATCAATGATCTGGACGAGGGGATCGAGGGCACCCTCAGTCAGTTTGCAGAGGACACCAGGCTGGGCGGGAGTGTTGATCTGCTGGAGGGCAGGCAGGCGCTACAGAGGGGTCTGGACAGGCTGGATCGATGGGCCGAGGCCAATGTATGAGGTTCAACAAGGCCAAGTGCCGGGTCCTGCACTTGGGACACACCAACCCCAGGCAGCGCCACAGGCTTGGGGGGGAGCGGCTGGAAAGTGCCCGGCGGGAAAGGGCCTGGGGGGCTGGTCGGCAGCGGCTGAAGATGAACCAGCAGCGTGTCCAGGTGGCCAAGAAGGCCAACGGCATCCTGGCCTGTGTCAGCCATAGTGTGGCCAGCAGGACCAGGGCAGGGACCATCCCCCTGTGCTCGGCCCTGGTGAGGCCGCACCTCGAGTGCTGGGGTCAGTTCTGGGCCCCTCACTCCAAGACAGACACTGAGGGGCTGGAGCGTGTCCAGAGACGGGCAACGGAGCTGGGCAAGGGGCTGGAGCGCAAGTGCTGTGAGGAGCGGCTGAGGGACCTGGGGGGGGTTTGGCCTGGAGAAAAGGAGGCTGAGGGGAGACCTTCTCGCTCTCTGCAACTCCCTGACAGGAGGTTGGAGCCAGGGGGGGTCGGTCTCTTCTCCCAAGGAACAGGCGACAGGACAAGGGGAAACGGCCTCAAGTTGTGCCAGGGGAGGTTTAGGTTGGATCTTGGGAACCATTTCTTCCCCGAAAGGGCTGTCAGGCCCTGGCACAGGCTGCCCAGGGCAGTGGGGGAGTCCCCATCCCTGGAGGGATTGAAAAGCTGTGTAGATGTGGCGCTTGGGGACATGGGTTAGTGGTGGCCTTGGCAGTGCTGGGTTAACGGTTGGACTCGATGGTCTTGGAGGTCTCTTCCAACCTAAATGGTTCTGTGATTTTTCCCTATATTTTTTTGTAATCTCTTTTGAGCAAAATAAGCAAAGATGCAAAGAGGACTCCCATACTGATAAGGTTTCTGCTGCATGAAATGTAGCCAGACAGTACTGCAAATGACCAATAATTTGGTTTTCAGGTTTATAGCCTGTTTACTAGAAGGTCAAAGGGGATACCAGAGCATTTCACTTATTTACCTGTCCTGGGGAGACAATACTGAAGAAGTGGAGGTAGTCAAAGAAGAGGAGAGGAGTTGTGCCTCTAATCTGTCAGGAGCCTCATAATTCAGTTCAGGTAAACTAATTTTCTGCAGAACATAAAAGTCATTTTGCTTGTAACGCTATCAAAAGAAAAATTTACCAGTTATTCAGCAGCAGAGTAAGTATTCCCAACACTTGTCTGCTACTTTGCAGAATAGCATTCTTATTTTGATCAAATAATTTAAGAAATCCCTTTTGCCTAGAAAGTTATGATCAGAGAACTTCAATTGGAAAAGCAGAAATTTATAAAAAGTAGAGTAGCTGAAAACAAGGACGTAGAAAGAAAAAAGTGTATCTGTACAAGATGATCTGCTTGGTGTAGTACTCTGAATTGACGTAATCTGTAATGGGAATATTCTCAAGTGGAAAAAAACCCTTTTACTTTGAAGCAAAGAACTACCTCTTGAACATGATAAATAGCATACTATTTGTCTATTATTGATATAAATGCACATTTTTTTTTCACTAAATGTGTGGAATTATACATGTATATATGTGTATATTTATACATACCCAGAGTAAATCCAGAGCTCAGAAGGGTTTGATGGCACCAGGCTGAGTGGTGCAGTGGACACTCCTGAGGGACGGGATGCCATCCAGAGGGACCCGGGCAAGCTCAAGAGGTGGGCGCGGGCGAACCTCATGAAGTTCAACAAGGCCAAGCGCAAGGTCCTGCACATGGGTCGGGGCAACCCCCGGTATCCATACAGGCTGGGGGATGTAGAGATGGAGAGCAGCCCTGCCCAGAAGGACTTGGGGGTGCTGGGGGATGAAAGGCTGGACAGGAGCCGGCACTGTGCGCTGGCAGCCCAGAAACCACCCGTGCCCTGGGCTGCATCCCCAGCAGCGTGGCCAGCAGGGCGAGGGAGGGGATTCTGCCCCTCTGCTCCGCTCTGGGGAGACCCCCCTGCAGTGCTGCCTCCAGCTCTGGGGCCTCAGCACAAGGACATGGACCTGCTGGAGCGGGGCCAGAGGAGGCCACGGAGATGATCCGAGGGCTGGAGCCCCTCTGCTACGGAGACAGGCTGAGAGAGTTGGGGTTGTTCAGCCTGGAGAAGAGAAGGCTCCGGGGAGACCTTATTGCGGCCTTTCAGTCCCTAAAGGGGGCTACAAGCAAGCTGGGGAGGGACTTTTGACAAGGGCATGGAGTGATGGGACAAGGGGTGATGGTTTTAAACTGAAAGAGGGGAGATTCAGACTAGACATAAGGCAGAAGTTTTTCACACTGAGGGTGGTGAGGCCCGGCACAGGTTGCTCAGAGAGGTGGGAGATGCCCCATCCCTGGAAACATTCCAGGTCAGGCTGGACGGGGCTCTGGGCAACCTGATCTAGTTGGGGATGTCCCTGCTCATGGCAGGGGGTTGGACTGGATGGGCTTGAAAGGTCCCTTCCCACCCAAACCATTCTGTGGTTCTGTGTGTTTCCCCCACTTTGTGCCATGATTTCTGCTGAACAAGGACCAGTTTTGAAGAGACCTGAGGAGCAGAAGTGTTGTCTGATGGCTGTACGGCATGAGAAATCAGTCCCACACCTTTCCCTGGCCAGGGCCACCCTAATTGTACAAGCTACTTATGGCAGGACTTTGTAATTATGTAAAAAGCCAAAGTTGCTGGCATTTAGAAAAGAAGCACGGATCCTCTCTTCTAGGAAGAAATGAATTTGGTTGTGGTACCAGAGGCTTCCTTAGCACCCGTTCTTTTAAGGACTTTGTAAGGGAACAAGAAATTACTATTTTACTTTAAAGATTTTCCACACCTTATGGTTTACAGAGGAAGAATTTGGTCTTTCAAGGTTAATACAGTGCTGCCCTTGTGCTTTTATAGGTCGAGTAGTTGCAGGATGATAAACTGCCCCGGAGGGATTTGTTCCTTCTGCCAGTCCCCATGGAGCAGCATGGTAAGCATGTGTTTTCCTTCCTTCGGGCCACGGTGGGCAGACGTGGGGTATAACACGCATTCAAGGGTACATACTTGTGTTGAGCTATAGCTCTGTCTTACAGCACGATTTGCTCTTCCAATAGCATCCAAAATATGGGAGCTGAGCAAGCTGCCTTCATCCTCTGATACCCAAATTCCTCTTGTGATGATATGTTCTTATCCACATTGTAAGTGCTCCCACTGCCCACATAGCTTTTCCATCATTTCACTCCCACTAATCCTTTCAAGCACTGTGATTACTCTCTGCCTTTTTCTGTTTATTCCTTTCTGGGTGTTATTTCATCTCTCTCATTCACTCTTCTTTTGACTTGTTTGCTTTTTCAGAGTTGTCTTTGCCTTTTCATTTCAAGCCAAATCAGAAATTCTGTCGGATTCAGTCCTACAGTCTGTCATACCACATTTTAACTCTGAGTGGCAGATTTAAGAAGTTTAAAGTGTCAGAACACTTCAGGGAATATTATGGTGAAAAGTAAAAAAGTAAAATCCATCTAAGCAACACTTGCACATTTCCCTGCTTGCTTACACCACATAGATATTTAAAGACATTTTTTCAACAGATATTTCATTTGTTTCTTACTTGTGACAGATGTGCTTTTTTTCCTCGGTTATTTTTTCTTCATCCTTCAGAGTATCCATGAGAAACCCAGTCATTGGTGGGAAATTAGGAATTAAGTAAGTTTAATGTTTTCGCTTTTGTAATGAGCTCTATTTATGTGTTTTTCTCAAAGAAGCAGTGACAGCAGCTGGTCAAAGAGTTAATTATGCGTAGAAAAATTAATTTTTGTCTAATGAAATTGATGTGAAGATTTTCAACTAAATGAAAAGGGCTAATGGATGATTGAATATTGCTGGAAATCATTTGGTGCATAATCCATTCCTGAAATCAAGACTACAGCCTATGAAACAAATTGATTAAAAAATATTCAGTTGTATTTAAAATATGTGTACAAATAACTACAAGTGAGGATCACAGGCAGCTACGGCAATGTTCATTTCTGTAGGCTTTGCACTCTTGAAGGGTGGTTGGTGTGCACTGTTTACATAATGATGTGCAGAGCTATAGCATGATGTGAATGCGGATCATTTGACCTTGAGGCATTTAACTATACGCTGGCAAATACATAAAACTCATCCGGAAGAAATTTAGAAAAGCCTGGAAATTAATTTACACCAGGGAGCCCAAGCTGCAAGGCTGTCTGGTGGCCCGCAGCTCCCAGGGTTTATGAGCCCCGGCTGCACGTCCGAAACCCTGGAAGCCCTGGCTGCCTGTGGCAGTCCCGGTTCAGAGGTGGCTTCCCAGCAGCGCGGATCGCACCGGGCCGGCCGGGAGCCGCTGGGGTCCCCAGGTCCCTGCCGAGGCGCTGAGGGAAGCCGGCGTCGCCCACGGCCCGGGCAGTGCCAGCGAGGGCACCCCAATTAAATCTCACCTGCGTTTCCACACGCCTTCGTCAAACCAATGTGTTCCTGTTTCCAAAGGCCTCGTGCAGGCTTGTGTTATGGCAGCCCACTGACACGCGGCTGTACAGGACACCACCTCCTCTGTCGGCTTTCATGGAAGAGCGATTACGCTTCTGAATTCAGTGTTTGTGAAGAAAACCTTGTACACATGCCCAAAAAATACCTCGTCTGTTGAGCAGTCACAGTGTCTTTGGTAAGCTCCAAAGTAACTACAGGACACAGGAACACTCCTTTTTGTTTGCTCCTTCTTGCCTTGCGCTGCAATGTGGGTTGGACGTATATTCTTACTAACGCTGTCCCAGCGAAGGGCTTTAAGGATACAGCATCTTGCATCTCCGATGTTTTGGGTTAGTGGTAATACTCCCTGGGGGTAATGCTACTGACCCAAAGCATCTGAGATGGAAAATGCTGTAGACTAGCGTCTTTCCTCTCTGAAATATTCACTTGGCAGGTTGTTCAGCTGGCCAGAAAACCGTTTGGGAAAAAAAAGCAATATGAATAAATAGAGATAATGTTCTTTATCACTGATTACAAGGAGTGGGATGCTGAAGTACGCCTAGTCTGTCGTGACCCTCGTCTGCTAGCCCCCAAAGCTGATTAATCCACCTGTTTCTGGAGACAGTCATTCCCTCGTGATTTTAAACACAAAGAATAAAACAACATCTTGTAACATTCATGCTCCCTGTGACATGCATCATTTTTATTTTTGAATTAAGAAAGACTGACCAATTACTTTCCCAGAAAAGAACCCTAAATGGATATAAAAGTCCATATTCTTCCCTTTTGTTATGAGTTTTCCAGTAGATCTTTCTCGCTTGCTCTTTCTAGTGTTTTGTTATGGGTATGGATTTCCAATGGAAAATGACGATGTGGAATAGAGCCCATAAAAAGCATTTATCTGCCGTTCACTTTGAGCGCTTTAATAAGCTGGTATGCAGATCCATTTCTCATTTGGCATCATTAACGTACCAGAAAGCTGACCTGCATTTTGTTCTGTTACAGTATGAGTTCTTAGATGTGCAGTAGGCTTTCCGGGACCATGCATGTTTTAATTAATGTAACACTTACTTCATAGGGATGTTGAGAGGCTTAATTAATTCAGTCTTTCACAGTCAGGTGGAAAACAATGAGTAATCACAAAATACTGCCAACAATTATTTTGTCCAAAACTTGATGGCTGTGTCTCTTGGGAAGAGGAAGACATTTTATCAGAAATATAATGCGAGTACACGATACCGCAAGAGGAGACTGTCTGTACATTAGTAAAGTCACTGCTACAAAAGTAGTTGTGCGACAGGAACCCCCATCCACACCTTTCCCACCCGAAACAGCCCCGCGACACTCAACTGAGGTCAGCAGTAATATGTGTGGACAAGGCTGCAGGTTTTGCTTGCTTATTTAATAAAAGCAGAGTGTCACACGCTGAGGAAGCCCGCTGTCCACATCCATCATTACCACCGCTTTGCCTCTTCTGTAATTAGAGCTCGCGGGGGATTGTTTCCAAGTGCCGCTTCCTTGCGGAGACCTGCATAATCTGCCATCCACCGAGGGCTCCAGCCCACGCAGCCGGCCTGGATGCGGGCAGCGGGCAGGGTGATGCCTGTTCGGACTAAGCCAAAATGACATTTCTCTGAGCTGAATTCAGGTCAACCTGCACTTCAGGGTTACGCCAAGCTGGAGGACGATAAAAGTGGCAATATTCCGGAGGAATTTCTAGTGAGTTTTTCTGTGTCTCTGCTCTTGTGGCAGCTGATGAAACCTTACGCATCTTCAAGCATTCAGCTGAATTAATAATAATATGATAAATGACATTTTAATGCAGGACCTTATTTCCTTAGTGAATATGCACAACAGCGCTCACTGTCCTGTTACGTACAGGAGGATAACCATATCCAGTGTCTGTATAAACGTGTGGACCGTGGCCTGACACCAAGTGGTTTGGGACAGCATAAAGAAGCCATAAGACAAATCTAGTCCTTTACAGATTTCCTATATAGAGTATTGATCAAATGGTAAAGAGGTCTTACAACAGTAGAGTTTATGAGTCATTTTGTGCCTGGAATACATCAATGTTAAATTTTTTTTTTTAAAGTAGCTCTCTGTGTTTACATCATTGTAGCCTTGGAAAGTCACTGTCAGGTAGGAAAAAATAACGTAGCGTGCTCTGTGGTAGTTCGCACGGGGAATGAAGGTTACCCCAGCTGTCCCACGGCTTAGGTGAAAAGTCGGGTCGGAGGGCTGGGATGGGAATATATTGGTTGTTCCTGAAGGGCAGAGGAGGCTACTGACTGCCTTTGGTTATGTCCTGTGCGACCTCCTGGGAGAAACAGACGGAAAAGGACACCAGATCAGTGGCCTCCGCAAGTCTGCAGGAATCAACCATCACTTTCTTTTGGAACGGTAGTTTCACTGAAAAGTTGTTTGACACATGGTAAGTAGATTAAATATCCAAGTTTTTAGGGAAAATGTGTTGGTGAGATGTTTACTTAGCAGTGCTTAGCAAAACATCAGAGAGGATTAGTAATAAACACCTCCATCTGAACTGACTACATAATGCCTGCATCCTTCTGATCTTCATAAGCTGATGATCTGTCATGGACAAGGACTTAAACATTCAAAGCAATGCAATAGAAATGTCATGACCTTAGAAGTGCTAAATACCATTATCTTCATTATACCGTGTATTGTATACTTCAATATGCTTTTTTGTACAATAAAAATATTAATTTATATTTACAGCATGTTTCCTGAACTTCATCCAAAGTCAATTAAAAAGACAGGGTCTTCTGAAGCAGTATTGGTAAGTGCAGCAAAACTTCACATGCTTTTCATAGCAGCATTTCTTCCTCTGGGTAATATTACATAATTCCTGTTGGGCATCACTATGTTCAGCCAAAAAAACTGAACTATAAATGGAAGAACAATGTGAAATCAATACACTCAGAGGTGTCTCCTAAGAGACTCAAAACAGTCATTTTTGAGTTGTGAGGAAGGCTGGTATTTGCGATACCCATGTCTAACTCTGGTACTTTACTTTTCTGGAATGGGGACAGCATTTGAGAGTTCTTCTTTCTTCTGCTTCTGTCCGGCATGATGGCAGTGGGCAAGCTCCCTTTCTCTTTGGCAGCTTTCACTACTTTCGTGTCGATGATGTCTAGGCAAGGCTCCTAGGCTCCCCTATGTTTATCTTTCTTTGTGCTTTTTTTCATCCTGGACGCTGTGGCAGTTTTCATCAAATTTGATTTATTCTATTGGCAACAAAATATTTTATATTTTTTGCTTGAAAAATATTCAAACCAAGTATATTTAATTTCTGCCATCAACTCTAAGCCAAATTGCTTCCTTCAATTACATCATTACAAGATACATTTCTATGAGCCAACTCCTGCTGTTCCTCCGCTAACCAAAAAGGGCTCGTTCATGTTGACATTTGTTGTGAGTCTCAAGACACTTCAGAGGAACATGACTACATGTCCGCTCTCTCTGTGGAGGTGATTTCATACTTTTATTACTCCAAGCTTTAAACTACATTAATTGCTCTTCTCCATGGCTATCAAGAGAGTCATTCTGCATTAGCATTTATACAGGCTGTCTCAAGCTTTCACTGAATCCCTCAAAGAAATAATATTGAAATACAAGTTAAGTGTTGACCAAAGGGAGGGTCACGCTAAAACTGACCCTGCGTCGACCACTGCAAGCACTGCAATTTCTAAAATAATTGTGACACCATTCTTACAATAGATACTAAGGATGAAAACAATCACCTGCCTAAGTAAGCAGCATAATATTTGAGTTAAAGCACACAGACAACATCTCAACAGAGAGATGTCCCATGCACACATGAGCAGGTCTTGAAGCTGGAGCCGCCTGTTACCCACGGTGGCCAGTGACGACCTGTCCGGTCCGATCCTGCTCTCACCTACAGCTGCCTGCCGTGAGGACCAGCAAGGATCGGAAGGGTGACAAATAAATTGGTTTTTTGAAAGGGACTGAAACTGCTGTGTTGAGCTTCATTACATAAGGTGTTTTCCACTCCTAAGCATCGACTGGAACAGCAAAGGATTTTGAACAAGAGCGGAGGTTACGGGAAGGGTGGCCTATTTCAGAGCTGCTCGGCCATCCCTGCTACACGCCTTAGTTACCTGGCCAAACCAAGCTTTGGGGTTGGTATGTCCAGTGCTAATATCATACTTATACAAACAGAGATTGATAAATCATTGATAAAAACGTGCTATGGGGTTAATTACACAAGACTAGCAACTCAAAACCAACATATTCAAAGAAATACTTTTTGTATTTAAAACAGTCTGTTTTAATTTAAATACATCAATAACATTACTATGTCACTAACGCGCAATTACAGCTTTATTACATCTCACATGCAGAGATCATATATTCATGACGGAGCACTTTTGCTGATAATGTGGGGATTAGTCCATCGTGAGGTCTTTTACAGCGTTGTACCAAACATGCCCTCCCCGCGGCATGGATGTAATCCCAGTAATAGCTGCAATAGTTCTTCTCTTTTTAGGATTAACTGAGGTTGGCAGCCACATTTTTTTCTATTTCATCAGCATTAGAGCTGCTAATATTAAGCAGCTTTCATCATCTTTTTTTTTTTGAGAGATACATGAAGCTAGGAAAGTGCACTCATTGCTGCTGAAGGAGCACACAGAAAGAAGCCAAGTTAAAGTGAAACGAGAAATACTAATTGGGAGTGCATTTATTTTTCTTTCAACAAAATAATTTTTTTTCTCCATCTCTTTGTCTTGGATGATGCTCAGAGGAGATTTTACTTCTGGGAGCACACAGTGCAGAAATTATTTTCCTGCCCATCTACTGCAGACTCAACACTATTGATCAGAGGGTAATGAAAGACTGTGGGTGCTCGAACAGCTTGACATGTGCGCCTAAATATCTTTGCTCTTTTTCTACATTAATCCCTAAATTTGTTCTGTTTATTAGTCAATAATATATCTTTTAATAAATGTCCTATCATTAAGATAAAAATGTTAAAAATAGGTACAGGTTTAATTAGCAATTTCATATTTCTACAAAAATTTAGGAATTTGCAGCCCCTCTCATTCTATCGATAAATAAGTCTTGCTCATGTTTCTTACTTTCAAGGAGAATTTACAAGACCTTCATAGTGATAGAAAGTTCAGAGGAGAATAAACATACTTAGAGAAACAGAGTAGGCTGTATGAGCAATGTCTGCAAAAGACCACAGTCCCAGGGAAATTCTGTGCTATGGGGCTGTATCTTCGTGTTAATGTAAATACATAACAATCTCTCTCCAACAATAACATGTAACTGACCTCAGGCAAAGTATCCCCTTCAGAAGAGTCAGGTGGCAATAAAAAAAGTTATGAGGTCAAGTTCCTTAATTTGTTTACAAAGTGCATCTTATCCCTACCAAATACAAAAAGCATTAGCAAAATTTGAATTGCTCAGTGTGATATCCTGTGTAGAGTTAAACTTGGGCTTTACTACGTTTCATATGCAGCATAAGTCTCTACTTAATTTAATCATGGGATAAAACAGTTATATTCTTGCAAGATTCTTTTGTAGTGGTATTTGTTTAATTATTGTGCTGTGTTAGGTATGTAGAGTATTTGATTTGATTCACTGAATTTAATTAATACTTCTGTAGTTCTCATAATTGAAAAATATTATGACCATATGTCCAGCTAAGATAACTGAAACAACATTTCCTACTTATGTGGAGCTAATACCCTTCAGACAGGAAGCCGTAAAATCTAATTGGAATAACTGTGTAGTCGTTCGGCAAATAAAAACCCGTAAAACAGCAAATCACACTAGACCTAGTAGGCTGATGCACAGGAACAGCGGTAAGGTCATGCTACCTTTGCCTTCTAGATGTTTTAACATAAACTGACCTGGATTGTCAAGTGCTTAACACTCTGAAATTTTGCGTTTTACACTGTTTGAATATGTATATACACACACACACAATCTGCTGCGGTATCGTCTTTGCTTGCACTGACACCCTCCATTTTTGTATTCTTGCTACATCTATCTTTTTAAGTCAGTGTGCTCCATTATATGAGAATGTCATGATTCTTGCTTAGAGAAGCGAGATTTTATGTTGAAATAAAAACAGTAATCATTTTAATTGCATTTGGAATGTGAAGAAAAACCAACCATCAAGTCCGAGTTCACAGAGCAGGTCTGCGCTGATGGGCTGCTCCCAGCTGAAGCCAAATACAATGTCTTCCTTGGGAACAGTTGAAAGCCGAGTGCTGTTCAGATGCAAGCAATCCATTTGATTCCAAAAAACCCCAAAGTTAAAAAAAAAAAGTAAGTATCTGTAAACTTTCTAGCTCCTGTCCCAATCTCTTAAGAGATTACAGGCTGCGCATCAGTGATTCCCGTGCGAGGGATTCTCTCTGGTCTCTCCTCCCAAGGGTTTCCCAGGGTCCCTGCCCTGACCCGGTGCTGCTGGCTGATGGCTTTGGGGAGCCTGGGGCCAAAGGAGCTGGTGGGTCCCACCCCGTGGTTCCCACCGACAGCCCCTCTGCCCTTCGATGGCACCTCACCTCTCCCTCTGCTCCTGCCCACCAGCCACCTCCTCCTCTGCGCGGCTGGCTACGAAGGTCACGAAATCGAACCAGCCATCAACTGTAAGATCAAACCTTCATTATCTTTTGTGGGTTTTTCCCTTGCACGACATTCCCTGCTTCATGTCACAGGTTGCACAAAACTCGGGTCCACCTCTGAGCTCGCCATGCTGTATGTACGCGGTTTAAACACAGTGTGCTTTTCTGAACTTTGGATTCCTTTTATGCAAATGGGACCCCGCTCCTTAGTTTGCTACTCAAATCTTGCAACTTCATAAATAAAAGCTTTCTTAGAATAACATGGGAAGGATTTAGCTGATAAATTTATATGGGTCACTACTGAAATGAATATTCAGAATTCATATTTTTATTTTTGCTCTTACTGACTTTGTGGCTTATTGAACTATGTACAGAGAAAGAATTGCACTAATCTGCATTGATAATTACCAAAAAATAAAATACCAAAATAAGTCCCAACAACTGGAAAGAGTAGAAACAAAGATAGAGGTTCGGAAATCCACACACGGGAGTAGATGGTACTGTCTGTGCAGAACACAGGGATATGATTAAGAGAAGTTGCAGTAAACAGACAATTTCCAAGAAACCTGATTTTGGAGCAGCCTACCTTCCTGTTAGACATGCACCATCAACAAAAACCCGGCATGGGAAAAGCCAAGCAGCTCTTGCACGAGAATCCTCCCTGTCTCCATTTAAACCCTGTCTAGACAAGATATGCATTATTTTCACACCGAGGGAATCCAGCCTGCACGCGCGCCGTGCGAACAGCCCATCTGTTCATCCCCGTGCTAAACATAGCGCGCCGGAGCCTGCCGTGCGGGGCGCGCGGGGCTGCCTTCAGAAACACATGGTTATCTGGCAGCTCTGCCGGGTCCCCGGAGACTTTTCTGAGGTATAAGATACATGGGAGCCCATCTGTCTGAAAATACAACTTGTCACAGGCACCACGAACACCACGCTTCATCTTACTGTCATCTGGGGGAAAGCGGTGGTCGTGCAGCGGAGGGTCTTGGCAGGCAGCGTCAGACGCCAGGAGCCTGTCGCTCGTGCTCTGCCTGGGGCAACAGCAAACCCAAACCCATGCCAGACCCCTGTAAGCCCATCCCCTGGCTTCAGTGTCACGTAGCACTGCTGAAACTAGTAGCAACTCATTTCTACGTCCCCTTCTGCTCTTTCCCACCACCCGGAAAGGTGTGAGCAGAAGTACCTCGAGATGCAATCTCTTCTCCCAAGGAACAGGCGACAGGACAAGAGGAAACGGCCTCAAGTTGCGCCAGGGGAGGTTTAGGTTGGATCTTGGGAACCATTTCTTCATGGAAAGGGCTGTCAGGCCCTGGCACAGGCTGCCCAGGGCAGTGGGGGAGTCCCCATCCCTGGAGGGATTGAAAAGCCGTGTAGATGTGGCGCTTGGGGACATGGGTTAGTGGTGGCCTTGGCAGTGCTGGGTTAGCGGTTGGACTAGATGATCTTAAAGGTCTCTTCCAACCTGAATGATTCTATGATTCTATAAGATCTTTAGAAGACTTTGAAGGTGCCGGTGGAGGACTGCGATGCAAGCCGCTTTGCTGAGCCGGCTCGGAAGGTGCTGGCACTTGCTGGGCCAAGAGAGATCCCTCATTATGTCTCTCACAGATCGCGCTATCAGCGGGTCTGCAGGGAGCACGGGGACCTGCCCGCCCGGGCCAGCAGCCTGGGTGCCGCTCCGCTCCGCCAGCCAGGTCCCTCAAAGCCCAGTGTTCCATTCACTAACTGAAGAAAACAGTGACTCTACCCTGTTGTCTTCTGTCCTGCCTGCTTTAGGATAGATCTACCTTATTTCACTAATATTTACCCTAGTATCCAGATATTGACAGTTGGCACTGCAGCATTGAAATATTTTCCAGTGCAAATCAATTTTAAGTTAAGTCCATAGCAGTATTTATTAAGAGTACATTCCTTCTCCTCTTGGGAGGGGCTATAAAAACAAATCCCCTTATCCAATGCTGTAGGAGTCTGGATATTTCCTCTTTGTTAAAAGATGGTGTATCAATAACAATATATTTTAATAAGTAATAAAAAATGATTTCTTTAAACTCTTACTACACCTGCTTAGAAGTATCTTGAGATAAACCTTTATCTATATTTTCCAGTGTAACTTACCAGCTTTTCAATTTAATATCTATATGTTTGTGATTCTTTTTTTCTTAATTATTCTGTTTGGGAAAAGACTTTCCACCACTCAATTTGAGCAATAAAAATATTTGGCATGAAAGAGAGACCAGCTCTGTAAATAAGATAATTTATTATGATGATGATTTACTTTTCTTATGCTCAAGCAGTCAGGATTTCTTGACCATCACTTCTCTCTGTGTTGTTGCAAATGTTGTCCCAAGCCAGTGGGATGCATTAAGAGAGCAACAAGGTGAGGACATATTCCAGAAATCTCAAATGTGTGTGGTTCACCTATTACTTCTCAAGGTCATTCTCTGATGAAAATCCAGAATACAGTAGCTATTGCCATGTTTTAATACAATTTTCAGTTACTTTGTCTTCTCTATGGATTCCCCTCAACAAACAAAATACTGACTTTTGGCTAGTTTTCAGGTCCTGTGTTCAGCACTTTTTATCAGGTTCTGTTTGCCATGAAAATATAATTCTTCAGGGTTGGGATCACAGCTCAGATTTACTCCATGGGTAGAGAAAGAGGAAAAAAGAAACACTTTCTCCTTTTCCAAAAGGCAATGAAAGAAATTCTGCCCCTCTGCTCCGCTCTGGGGAGACCCCCCTGCAGTGCTGCCTCCAGCGCTGGGGCCTCAGCACAAGGACACGGACCTGCTGGAGCGGGGCCAGAGGAGGCCACGGAGATGATCCGAGGGCTGGAGCCCCTCTGCTCTGGGGACAGGCTGAGAGAGTTGGGCTTGTTCAGCCTGGAGAAGAGAAGGCTCCGGGGAGACCTTATTGCAGCTTCCAGTCCCTAAAGGGGCTTATAGGAAAGATGGGGACAGACTTTTTAGCAGGGCCTGCTGTGACAGGACAAGGGGGGATGGTTTTAAACTAAAGGAGGGGAGACTCAGACCAGACATAAGGCAGAAGTTTTTCACCCTGAGGGTGGTGAGGCCCCGGCACAGGTTGCCCAGAGAGGTGGGAGATGCCCCAACCCTGGAAACATTCCAGGTCAGGCTGGATGGGGCTCTGGGCAACCTGGTCTAGGTGGGGATGTCCCTGCTCATGGCAGGGGGT
The DNA here is from genome assembly GCA_009819775.1 of Phoenicopterus ruber ruber. Taxonomy (NCBI): domain Eukaryota; kingdom Metazoa; phylum Chordata; class Aves; order Phoenicopteriformes; family Phoenicopteridae; genus Phoenicopterus; species Phoenicopterus ruber. The sequence goes on from CM020246.1 coordinate 85,441,127, forward strand.
TGGACTGGATGGCCTTGAAAGGTCCCTTCAACCCAAACCCTTCTGTGGTTTCATGACTGTGAGCGTCTGACTCCCAATTAAGAATTTCTGCTCTGACTCTTCATTGTTAGGATGATCGCTCTAAGGACCTTCCCTGTCTCAACCTTGTCATCCCTCTACTGACCATTATTTGTTATGCCTCTGCAGCGTGTTGTTACTGTGAAAGGTGTGTGTATGTGTGTATATATATATATGAAAAGAGCATAAAGGTGTGTGTATATATATATAAGGAGCATATCTCTCTCTATATATATCTCTTCTGTCTGAGAAGTAGGTTAAACCTATTAGCTGTAAAGGTGCGCAAAGAGTCTTGAAATAAGTCTTGGAAAATGTACATAAATAATTTAACTCCTTATTTAAAATATATTTTTTTTATATATTGGTGATTAATTCTGGTTTTTATTACCTTTTCTATTCACAAACTTTCCTTGTAAGCTTTGGTACTCAATAGATCTGAGTTTCTAATAATAGCTAACCTTCAGTTTGGCCGGTAAATTAGGCAATTGCTTTACTTCTAGGGTGTTCCTTTCCGTCAGCAGATGATAAAGTGTATATAGAGCTCCTCTTCTGGTCATCCTAGCAGGCAAGCTGGAAAGGAGATCCTTGGGGATCAGATAGGGCAAAGAGATAAATGTGAAGCAATAATTTGAGGTGGATTTTGGATGTGGTTCTCCTCTGTTCAAATTAGTGGCAAAATGCCGTCTGTCCTCTGAGCAGAGACAAGTGCTGTAATACTGCCTGAAGTCGTGCCGGCCCCGGAGCAGTCGCAAGGCAGATGTATTTCAGCCAGGAGGCTGATTTCCACACTGTCTTTCCCAAAAGGGGTGCTACGAGATAGGACTCGCCTCTTCCAGAATTCAGCGCTGGTGAACTTCCGAACGCTGCCTTAGGATGGTTTCGCAGGTCATTTGCGCCGGAGCAGAGCTGAGAAGGGGTGCCCAGATGTTCGGTGGTGGAGTGTTTTGGCTACCCACGTGGAGCCGTCCATCTGTCACTGTATGACGCTTTATCTCTACAGTGCCACAGGAGGATTTAAACTGATTTGTAGGCCATTTTCTCAAGCTAAAATATTGCCTATGTTCAGAGATATTTCCTTAAGGGCCTTTCAGTTTTCTTACATATTCAGCTCTTGCTTTTGACATATGTTTGTAGAAAATCACAGTCATTTTCTATTTGCAGAAGCATCAACAAAAAGTAAGGGACTGTCATTCTGCGTTTTGCATCTTGACACGATCAGTTCTGTGTTGTCCCCTGCGCATCGACGCTGCACAACACAAGCAAAACACTAGAAGATTTCACTGATACAGAGAGAGCTGTCAAATACAATTCTCTGATCATTTACGCTGCGATCCGTTCGTGTCTGATCCCTCTGTATACCTCCTGATGCTGATGATGATGTGCACCACATATGCGCAACCCTGCCCTTACAGCTTACTGCTGGCTGCCCTGCGTGCAAGACCTCACATGGAGACAGCAGCATTGACCATTTCTTGGACATCCATCTCACTTATGCTGGCTACAGCTTTACATTTCTCCAGCCCACCTGGAAATGAAGAACGGTGTTGGGTATTGCTGCCAAACTAGGTCTTCCTGACCATGCAAGCCCTTGGACACCACAACTACCAGTTGAACAGTAATGACAACAATCTTCAGAACAGGTTCCTGTGAGGTCTTGTGCAATTTGTCATGGGGAAACGGTCTGCAAACGTGCCAACATGCTCCCTGAATCACTTGTAGTTTATTCACCTGTGATCAAGTATTTCACTTGAAGGGCAACCCACTGCGCCAGAGTTTTCCTGGGTAGATGTTGAACATGGAGTTGAGGATTCTTCCCAGCTGTGGGCAGAGGGACCCACAGACCTCCAGAGATGGGGCCAAGCCCCCACCACGGAGAAGTCAGCGCGGTGCTGCTGGGGAGGGTTCATCACCCTGTACCCTCATGCAGCTCCTCTCCTGCCAGGCTGGGTGAGCAGCAGCTCCTCAGCCCCACCACCCTTTCCTGGATGAGGATGAGACATCATGGCTTGAGCACGGCAATTTGGATGGGATATGCAAGAGAAACACAGCTACTAATGCTCAGCACACTTCCTCCTCGAAGCAGGCACCGGGGTTTCCTGGAGACGAGAGCAAACACAAACCTCTTGGCAGCAGCAGTCCCCATCGACCGGGGACCCAGTGGCCCCTCTGCCCGGCTGCTTCTGCTGCAACATGCTAAGGAGGCAAGTCCTATCCGCCCTTTCTTACTTTAATGTAAAGCATTTTGCCTGCTCCCAGGGGACAGGATTTTGGGGAGGGTAGCAGCAGGCATGTCTGTGGTTTGCTCGCTGTTTTTCTACTCTGCCCAGCAGACCTGCAAAGCGGCTGCTGGCTGCAGGGGGAGTGGGGTCTGACCCTTGTTTCCTTGGCAATTGCTTCTGGAGCTCCGGCTGTCTGGGATTAAGATTAGCGTGACCAAATCTGAAGTTTCAAAAGACAAAGGGAGAGGAAACTATCAGTTTCAGGGTAAAGCAGTCTATGGCTGTCCTGAGGCTTTTGGTTGCTCCTGTCGAAGGGGACAGTGTGGTGCTGTTGTGGCACTAGGGTGGTATTTGTACAAGACAGTCTGTTATTCTCTGTACTTCTGAAATCTTTTTTGAATTAAGAAGCTTATATACTAAACTGCTGTTGCCTAAGCAGGTATTACATATGTAGCACCAGCTCAGACGTTTGAATTCCAGAAAGCCCTTACCATTGCTTTTCTTACAGAATCATAACCGTGGGTATCACCAAGGTTAATTTATGCATTCATAATTCATGATGCGGTGCAAGCAATGCAGTACAGACAGACAGAAGTATATTGCGGTTATTTACCTGGATTTCTCATTAGCAATGGTAGGAAAGTGTTCCAGTCTAACTCTTAGTAAACATGTATATAAGTTTTTACAGTATTGACCGACTGAGAACTGGCTGAATGGCAGAGCTCAGAGGGTGGTGGTCAGCGGCACAGAGTCTACTTGGAGGCCTGTGGCTAGTGGTGTCCCCAGGGGTCGGTACTGGGGCCAGTCCTGTTCAACTTACTCATCAATGACCTGGCTGAAGGGCCAGAGCGCACCCTCAGCGAGTTTGCTGATGACACCAAACTGGGAGGACTGGCTGATACACCAGAAGGCTGTGCTGCCATTCAGCGAGACCTGGACAGGCTGGAGTGTTGGGCAGAGAGGAACCTCCTGAGGTTCAACACGGGCAAGTGCAGGGTCCTGCACCTGGGGAGGAACAGCCCCCTGCACCGGCACAGGCTGGGGGTGACCTCCTGGAGAGCAGCTCTGTGGAGAAGGACCTGGGAGTCCTGGGGGATGACATGAGCCAGCAACGTGCCCTTGCGGCCAGGAAGGCCAACGGCACCCTGGGGTGCATTAAGAAGAGTGTGGCCAGCAGGTTGAGGAAGGTTCTCCTCCCCCTCTGCTCTGCCCTGGTGAGGCCCCAGCTGGAGTCCTGGGTCCAGCTCTGGGCTCCCCAGTTCAAGAGAGACGAGGAGCTACTGGAGAGAGCCCAGCGGAGGGTACAGAGATGCTGAGGGCCTGGAGCACCTCTCCTGTGGGGAAAGGCCGAGGGAGCTGGGGCTGTTCAGCCTGAGGAAGAGGAGACTGAGAGGGGACCTCACCAACGCTTATCAATATCTCAAGGGCAGGTGTCAAGGGGACGGGGCCAGACTCTTCTCAGGGGTGTCCAGCGCCAGGACAAGGGACAACGGGCACAAACTGGAACACGGGAAGTTCCGCCTGAACAGGAGGAAAAACGTCTTCGCTGTGAGGTGCCCAAGCCCTGGCACAGGCTGCCCAGGGAGGGTGTGGAGTCTCCTTCTCTGGAGAGATTCCAACCCGCCTGGACTTGGCCCTGTGCAGCCTGCGCTGGGTGACCCTGCTCTGGCAGGGGCTGGGCTGGGTGGGCTCCAGAGGGCCCTGCCAGCCCCCGCCATCGTGGGACTCTGTGAAGTTGCTGTAGACATTTATGGGCTGAAAGTGTTGTTTTTGACAACACTGATGCAAACATACTGGTTTTGAGAATGTTGTTTCTGAATCACTGAAAACAGAATTTCTTCCTAGTGTATGTGATTTTAAACTATGATCATTTGCCAGCTTTACCAGTCTGGGTATTCTCCTCTCTGATGTGCCTTGTCTGATGCCAGCCAACATGTTTTGCTGTGTTTGCGTTACCTAATAAAAAAACCTTTCACTGCTGTTCTTTGAAAACGAACACTTCTTCAAGGCCGGCAGCCCTGGGAACTGAGGGCCTTGCCGCTTATTTGCACGACAGGTGGAGCCTGGAAAGCTACGCCTCTTCCTCAGCACGTGGCCTTCCCTGTCGGCGTCCTCCACATGGAGAGGATTCAGCCAGACAAAAGCAGAGATCGTTCCTCCTGGATCTGAAATCAGACTTTTCCCTGGGAAATCAGCCCCGTTTCCCCAGCCTGCTGGGTCTGATGCTGTTCATGAAGGTGTAGGAGAGAAAGTCCAGGTCGACATAGAAAGTGTCCTGCTCTCAGAAATGTCTAAAACATCTTGCAGTTGCTCTGAAAGCCCACCTAAACCTGTTGAACCCATCACTTCAGTCCCAGCCTTCTGCAGGATGGGGCTAAGGATGAGCTTTGTGCTCCAGGCAGCAGCGGGCAGAGGTACGGAGGAGCTGGTACCCCGGGTCCGTGGCACGAACATCTCCTGGTGCTCTGTGCACGTGAACGCTCACGGCCAGACACTAAATGCACAAAAATGCAAGACCCCTCTGAGCCTTTGTTTGCCAAGTCTTTTCCTAGCCTCATTTTGAGAGGCTTTTCATAGAATCATAGAATCTCAGCATGGTTTGGGTTGGAAGGGACCTTAAAGATCATCCAGTTCCAACCCCCTGCCATGGGCAGGGACACCTTCCACTAGACCAGGTTGCTCAGAGCCCCGTCCAGCCTGGCCTTGAACCCTTCCAGGGATGGAGCAGCCACAGCTTCTCCGGGCAACCTGTGCCAGGGCCTCACCACCCTCACGGGGAAGAGTTTCTTCCTTAGATCTAATCTACATCTACCCTCTTTTGAAAGGTCTGATGACTCCTCTGAGCATATCTATATCTTCTGAGTGTGCCCACAGCCAGAATAAGGAAGATTCTGCCTCCAGAGCATCTCAAGGGATGCTCCTCAAAAAAAGAGGAGAGCCCTGGAAGATGCCAGGGTGGAGGGCTGAAGACAGATCTTTTTGCAAAGGGTTTTCATTCAGTGCTGAAACTGTCAGAGGCAGCTGATGGGGTGATGTTTTGCAAACATGATTAAGTGACTCAGCAAATAAGGCCTGCAGTTGGATTTCTTAGAGCAGATGAGTTAAAACATTTGCAGACAACGTTAAAACGTTGTGCCTCCCCAAGCTCAGGCAGAGATGTGCAGCCTCAGACTAGCAGCTAGCTAGAGTGCTTGCAAGTGTTAATTATTTTTGTACCTTTGCCTTTGTAAGCAGAGACTGAAACTGGCCAAGGAAAAAAGGAGAAAGTACTTACGATTACACAGTTTTGTACTAGTTGAATCCATGTCCTGCCCAACGTTGCAGATTGAGTTCTCTTGAAGGACTTTCTATTTTAAAATGTTCTGCATGCATTTGATATCTCTGCTTTTAGATGATTATAGGCATATGTGCCACTGATTTGCTGTAGTGATAAAAATGTGAGGGACTTTATATCATTAATGTTAAAATTTATCATCCGTGGTGGACAGGCAATAAAATGTCAGGTTTTGGCTCCAGTTCTGGGCATTTGATCCCGTGTCAAAACACAGGTCGAGAGCAATGGCTGAAGGTTGTCTCCTGTGTTAAGCCACCGCAAGATCGCTTGATGAAACGCGTTACGTGGGAAGTGCGGCCAGACGGTCACGGCAGCCCTCAGGGTTGTAAAACCTAGGAATGCCGACGTAAGCAAGCCGAGGGATGAACCGAGAGCGCTACCGAGAAGGAAAAACCGAATCCTCCCAGCCCGAAGCCCCTGCTCGAGCCCCAGCCACACTGTCGGTGCTGCCTGCGCGCAGCGGTACCGAAGCCGTGCATCCTCTTACCGAGGGCATTCCCAGGCCCCGCGGACTCGTCTCAGTTTGCCTGTTTGCAGCCTCGTGGAGGCGGCCGTGGGAAGGGCTTCGGCCAGAGCCGCCCGATGCCCCGGAGCGCAACTTTCAGCTTCACGCAGAGGTCACCGGTAGCTCTCCCCGTCTGAGCCTTTTTCCCAGAAAGTACTCGCTAGCGCTGGTTTTTCCTGCTGTTAGGTCCTGTACTCAACAACACTCTGTGTACTCAGCATCCTCAACAACTCTAACCCCAGCTCTGCAAGGCGTCCCAGCTTGTCTGGGGTTTATTTGGAATGGGAAGAGACAGCTCATGCTTCAGCCTGGTTTAAATAAAAATTCAGGAGACAGATCTGAGCGCAGCAGCGAGCTGAGGAAGGCATTTGCTGAACTCCTTAGATCGTTATCATTGCTTGGAAACCTCCTGTTCAACAGATGTTATCAAGGAATTGCTAACAAGAGCACCAGGATTATGTAATTCATGACAGAAGCAATTAGGCAACGCTGACAAATCATTATTGCGGATATGCTTCAAAACATTTGTTATTGGTTTTAGCAAGGAACATGCCTGGGGTTAAACTCATCAAATACTTTCTGCTCACCTCCGCTCCGGGTCGATCGCCCTTCGCCCACGGCCTTTTCTCCTGTGTCCCATACTGTGCTCTGCTACTTTTTGAGCAACAATGTGGAAAAACAGCTGAGCGACCCCAAAATCCCCACCCTCATTCCTCCAGGAGGACGAAGAGCCTCCGGGAGCGTGGTGGTATGGGGGAGGGATGGAGGAGCTCAGACCTTCGCTCCGCTGCTGGTCCAACTCATCTATCGGCATTACAGCCCCATGAGATAAAAAGACACCGGCACGGCCGGGTGTGCAACCAAAATTGTAGCCGCGTTGTGCTGCACTTGCAGTACTGCACTTCACGTTACTTTGCTGGACTTTTTATTTTATGAGGAGTCGTATGCATCTTTGTTGTGAGTTGGTTATTTAGGAGAGTGTCTATTCAACAGCTATGCAATTTTGTGCCTATTTTATAGTCTCATTTATTTTCATGCAAAAGCCTTCATAATGATTTATTTGATTAGCAGTAGAAATGCTCTGTAATACATAAAATAAAAATCAGCTAATAGGTCATGGCATTTATTTATATTAACAATTAAGAATATATTAAGTATATATTAATATTAAATATATTAAATTAAAAATAATCCACTTGATGAATTTTTCCTTGGCTTGTTCATAGCTACAAGGGACAATAATTTTAGAAGAGGGACCTTAAGTTCAGCATTCTCGGGCACGCATCGCTATTTACATCTGTATTTATCTAGAGACCAGGAGATGAGACACACCACCGATCATTTTATTCAGCAGGTTACTTAGAGAACAATGTAAATAAATTCCGCTCACCATCTCGTAGTATTAATTGATTCCCAGGCTACAGTCCCTCCCCGCGTAGCCTCGGTTATCACACCGTGGTTATGGAGTGCGCTGCCCCGTGTAGAGGAGCGTTCGTGTCGGCGAGCTGGTTGCTGCGGCATCCGTGCTGCAACAGGGATGAAGACTGTTATTACGAGCTGAGCGATTCGTGCGGCAGTACTATGAACCTCTGCAGTCCGGTAACGTGCTTTCTCAGGACCTCTGAGGCTCTCCTGGAGCTCCGCGTGGTGGTTCACACGGCGGCAGCAGCTCTCCTGTGCCGTTGTGGTTCCCTCACCCCAGAGAATCAGTTGACCTGGTGCCTGCACTGCCCGTTCCGAGCCTCCCCTCCTGGCCTGCCCCAGACCCCGCTCCACTCTCTGCTGGAACCGGCGGGAGCTATTTTTCTGAATTAAGGTCTCCATCATTCCCATGAGCTGTGCCTGTGGGCGAGGATTGGCTTCCCACGCTGTTTGGAGAGCTGTGGGACACGCGAAGCTCCTGGCTTCTCCTCATGCTGCTCACCAACCACCTACCGCTGCACCAGGAGTTTTTCACAGACAGTAAATGAACACCATGAACTTTCTGAATGCTGAGCTCCCAGGTAGGCTGGTGTCTCTGCACACCCCTACGCACATTCATCTTAGCGTCGCTAGAGCCATCTGCATGGCCATTGATGGTGCTCTGTGCCTTTCCATCCCCCTTCTCACGGGTCACTCGTGTCCACGCCTACACGTCCGCAGCAGAGGGGCTGCACTTGCGTTTCTGCTAGAAGCGTCGCAATGACCGAGGAAGGTGAAATCACGGCGCTGATTTGGCGCTGGAGTTAGCAGAAGCACGAGCCTGACCCGCGTCGTGCCGAGGGGCAGCGGGTGCCCTTGCCAGGCGCTGCTGGAGCTCCTGCCCTACGGAGATGCTCAGCGCTGCTTCTGACGGCCACGGACTCGCAGCCCCACGCCTCGCTTGGCACCCTGCGGCTTCTGCTTAAGAGATGACACTGTCTCAAGCCTGTATCTCAAACAGGTGACCTGCAGCTTTCACTAGCTGGGAGATTAGGTTAGTGAGAACTCTTCTTAAAATGCTGATGGTTTTGTTTGTTCATTTTATTGGCCAAAAAGTGTCACATTTTAAGCTATTTGCTTCCATGACTCTTCAAGGTCACCTGTCTCAGAGCAGTTGAGTCTCACAGCTCGCTGGGCTCCCTCTGGACCGCGTCTGGAGCCGCTGCAAGCACAGAAGATGCTGTGGATAATTGCTGCGAGTACGGAAAAACAGATACGAGATGATACAGGGCCAACTTTGTGCTTTTTTGTATAGATGTTTTTTCCCATGCTGAAGCATGGGACATGTTTATAGTAACTGAGCTAGGAGGTAAATAGCGATCACTGTATTGCAACAGCAGCTGCACGTAATTTATACCATTCTGCAGTAAATTTCCGCAAGGTTTGGAAGGCTTTTTTAAGATCTGTGCTAAAATAGCTCCAGTGAAACCATTCTGTGCCACCAGATTTACTGTGTGTTTCAAACAGTTCTTAAAACTGGCCCTGCTATTTTTCACCACAGCCTCTGCACAGCAGGTACGGTCCCTGGTTCTCAGGGGAGGTGGAAAAATCCGCTGGTGGGTTATAATGGAGGAGAAGGGGTGAGCGTGACATTGCAGGAAGGGCAGAGCGACCTAAACCAAAGCTGCAAACTGCTCTACCCACAGCAGGGGTGAGAGTTTTCAGGACGCGTGGTCGCTGGCAAACTGCCCGTCAGGGGTGATAGAAACTCTTCCTTGGATCTGGATTTCCAAAAGCCAAATAAAAATAAATGATTTATGCAATATATGAATTAACTCAGTCGTGCAACAACTCTGGCTGGACAGGAGCTATTTTTCAGCTGTGAGGAACATCTTTCTTTGCTCAGCCCTGTCCTTCGATCAGTGAGCATCGTGCAGTGCAGGGCTCGTCCTGCACCGTGCAGGGATGGTGGAGGTGGCTGGCCAGAAAGTCCCTGTGCCAGGGATGGCAGCAGCACCCTGAAACAATGCACAAAAAGTATATTCTGTGTTTGGGTCTTAGATGTATTTTCTCCTACGCCACTATCAGCAGCTCGGCCAGAAAAAGCCCAGATTCTCTTTAAGCCGTATCCTCACCTGCTCTCTGCTGAATAAGCAGAGAAATGAGGACGGATTTGCATCTCCGGGAACATTCAAGGTTCCTGTGGGTTGAAGGGGCACGTTGATGACTCGTGACCATGAAGTGCCACCATGTTAGATTACTCTTTTTTTCAAAGAATTGAGGGAAAAATTTTAAGTAACAGTAAATTGATTAACTGCCCTGGATGTCACATTTATAAATGTTCCTCCTCTGAATTTTCCTGATATTTTCTCACAGTCCCTGTAACCCTGCAGGCCACTGACTTAAAGTTGGTTTCCCAAAGTTGAAACCGCAGCTGTGCCATCAGAAAATTCTGTTAGGAAATGCTCATAGTCTCACTGGCAGAACAATGAAGTTATTTGCTAGGAGAAAAATATCCCCCCCCCCCCCCCCCCCTTTTTTTTTAACTAAACACTCTCAATAGTGACAAAAATAACAAAGAAAATCCAGGAAATACTGCATCCAGAAGTATTTGCCCCATTTGAATCTTTTTCTCCCTATGTGCAATAGTTCCCTGCAAGTGTTCCTGCATTGCTGTTAGTCTGCTTTTCGAGGAAAGTGAAGCTGCTCTGCTTTTAGCAATTTTTTAATTCCTTGGGCATTTCAAACAGATTTGATGGAAGCTTAGTACTCAAAGTTTTGAATTTCCTGCAAGTTTCAAGAGAATCAGTAGCCATGTAGCACTGCAGAGAAGTGTCACTGCTGACCTTCGGTGTGAAGTGAGCGTCGTTTATTTAACTGCACCTCTCCAGTGACACTGGTCAAGGGTAGGAGAGAGGCTGGGGCTGTCATACAGGGGCACTTTCGTTTTTCTCCTAGTTGGTAAAATGAGCGTAGTATGACCCAGACTGCTTTCACGTACCTCTTAGCTCTTCTCTTCCCACCTCCATCCAGCTCCCATCATCTTTACGAGCCTCGGTCTTCAGACCCACACTGCAGATCTGATCCAGCAGATCCTGCTTCCCCTCTTGGTTTCCTTTTTCCAATTGCTTGACATGCTTTCCCTTGAACACGCCACCAGCACCGGAGCTCAGGGCTCGGGATGGCTTCTGATACAGCCAGTCCCTCCTGGCTCTCTAAACCTGTCTCGCGGGAGCAGCTACTGCGGCTTATCCCGGACCAGGGAGCTCTTATTCAATCAGCTTCCTTAATTTTCTAGCAGTGTCTCTGCTGGTAATACCTGGATACTTAAGGCCATTAGCGTGTACGCTTCAGCCCTTCAGCTGGAGAGCAGAGCATCTCATCTGCGTTGGCCCTCGGCCACAGGAGATGGCTCTGCCCGCAGAGACCATCCCAACAAGGGAGGAGCAACTGGTGTGAAGTACTTCTAGGGTATGAAGTCCTTGGAGTCTGAAAACCTTCTTGGCTTCTCCGCTCAGCAGTTAATTACGACTGATAATAATAATTGATGTGTTTAGAGCAGTAGATTGCAGGGTTGGCTTGTTGCACACACTCAGGTCTTTTGAAGGAGGTCACTAATAAATCAAAGTGGCTTGGACCTCCTAAATCCGTGTTAGTTCTACTAGAGCCATACAAAATCAAACCTAAAATTGTCATTAAATTAGAAGGCCAATGAGATTTTGTAGCAGAAGTTAATTTCCTTAAATGATGGATCCGAATCTTTGGTAAATCTCCTTGTGCTGACAGAGGATCAAGATGTTTTACTGCTCTGATTATGCATACGAGCCTTCAAACTGACACAGGGTGACAGAGGGTAGAGGGTGATGATTGTCGCAGCCTCGTAATGAGGAGGAAGATATTTATGGAAGATGACGCAAGGTAGCCATCCCCGTGCTCCCAGACACTCGCGTTTGGAGACACCCTCCGAGCCGGCGACAGCTTGCTCGGGGTCTGGCCGGCCGGCGGGGGCTTCGTGACATGAAAAGGCTCAGAAGTCCCCCGAGTTTGGGTGCTGGCTGTGACAGGCGTCCTGCAGGCTCCAGCGCTTCACGAGGGGCTTGAGACAGTAACGGTGACAGCAAAACTTCTCGCTAGCCTGATGAGTCACCGCTGGTTTCCAGCTTTTTGTGTATTTTTTTTCCGTCGCTGCCTCCTCAGCTCTTTCCCCTGTGCTGATCTGGATGCAAGAATGGGACTGAGTGACTGGGAGCGGGGAAGAGGAGCAGAGGAAAGAGCGGGAGAGAGGGATGGGAGAGCAACACCCGTCCCTTCTGCTCCCTGGCGTCACCGGACCCGCACGGCTGCCCACGAAGGGTCCGAGGGGAATTCCCTGGGACTCCGCAGGAGGAAACTGACTGCAAGGCAGGTGAACAGGCAGAGAGGCTGAGGGGAATGGAGCTTCAGAGATCGTACGTTTTAAGTCCTTTGCAGCTCCTTAGCAAGGCTGAAATCGAGCCGTTGCTCTTGCACTGTGCACACCGGCAGGACAGTGGTGCGCGTGGCTGGCGGCGTGACCAAAACACGCAACGTGTAGGACGTGCTTCGGGCTTACCTAGGAGCACCTGGAGTTAAGGTGTCCTCTTCCACATACACTACGACCTACGGTCATGGCCATGGACAAGTCAGGTAAGATTGTGTAACTTGTCAAGCTGCTGTGACCAGACCTTGAGCCCAAGTCCTAAGATTGACTATGGGGGGTGTGAGCTGTACGTCTGAGCCTTCACTGACCTTACCTTCTCATACAACCATTTTCCTCTAAAACATTATCTTTTTAAAAATTAGTATTTATTTATTTTAAAAGATAGTTTGTAAGAAACAAGATGCTTTTGAAACCTGAAGGGAACAAAATAGATTATGGACACATTTCATTTTCATTTTGATATTTAGAGTTTTCACCAAGAACAGACTGAAATTAAGTGTTCAGACCTTGTTGGTACTTCATGGCTGCCAAAGGTTATGTTCATTTTAAAACCTTAATTGCACTGACAAATGTAAAGCAGCTCCTGGTTCACGCAGGCATAAGCCAGATGCAGAACATCATTACAGCCCATATGGCTGTAAAATTTGTTGCAGAGTATCCTTAGGCGCACTTCAGTCATTAAACTGTCATCTCTGCATTTGGTGTATTGATTGAGTAGGGTAGCTGAACTCTCTTCCCTTCCTCTTTCTTTTTTAAAAATTATTTTTACATCAGAACTTTTATTTATAGCAGTCTAAAAGCAGAGATCAAGAGAAAAAGCGTATGATTTCTTTCCCAAATGACTAACTGGGTATTTTTCTTCATCATTAAGCTACAGAGTTTAGCTAAACTGCATGATGAAAGGGTACTTCATACAGCATTGAGAGCATTAAAAATACACCATTCAGGTTAAACTAAGACATAAAACAAACTTCATTTTCTGGATAACATGCAAGCCCAAATTTCTGCAATAATTAAATCTGTCTCTGTCTTTTTACAAAAAAGTAAATGGTGAGTCTAGTTTCCCTCAAACTCCATTTGATTGATAAATCGAGCTTCATTCTGTACCTGCCAGTTTCAGATCCTTGCAACATCCTTCCTCTCTTCTGTATTTACACGCAGTTTCACTGAGCGTATTTGCGCCCCTGGCTCATTCCCCCGGGTTTCAGGGGTAGGAGAACCATTAGGATTTCAGACTTCTTTCCAACGGGTACGTGTAAATGGTACCAAGGAAAACCAAACACAAGCGTTGCTGTCCCTGGCACGAGCTCTCCTTCTGCCCGCTCTCAGCTGGTGCGTGTTCCCAGGGATGCTCGGCACGAGCATCACCGTATCCACCAAGGTGTCTCCAAAGGTGGTCACCAGGTGTGTTCGGTTTTGCCTTTATGTAAAATGACGTAGGAAGAGGCTAAAATGAGGATTGCAATGATGATATGTTACAGAAGAACCTTGGGTTTTGGTGTTCACAGGAGAGACCCTTCCCCTCCTCCTCGGCCCGGAGACAGGGCTTGCCTGCTGGAAGAGCGGTTGTTCAGCCAGGAGAGGACCACGGCTTTCCTCCTCCGTCAGGCTTTCCAAATCAAAGACGACATCGTCTCCTACCTCCAGGGCAGCCAAGGTTATCAGCACGGCGAGACCTCTGCCCGGCGGCTGCTGGAGAACCACATCCAGACCATCACGAGCATCGTTAAAAGGCTCAGCCAGGACATTGAGGTAACACATGCCGAGGAGCATTTCCCTGCCTCAGTGGCGCAGCTCTGGCCCGTGGTCCACTCAGCACTGATATTGGCTTCAGGAGCAGAAAAGTACTCGGCATGACCACTATGTTTTAGTTAAATTCTGATTTTTCTTATATAGTGGCACGTGCAGCTACTTGTGAAAACGGCAGGGAAGGGACTAGGGAAAGTAAAGTAAAAAAGAGGAAAGTAAAATGAAATAAAAAGCAGATTAATGAGTTTTGGGGTTGTTTTAATTGAAAGGTTCAGATTCTATTCACTTACAGTTTTGTTGGAGTACGGGAGAGAGAGTTTAAGGGAAATAGGGAATAAGCTGTATTTTCATCTAACATATAACATCAAGACTCAGGTTTGACTTTACTTCTTAGCTTTCCCGATGCAGATGTTCTACTACTTTACATAATTTCCGTATGTAAACATAATCAAATAGTGCTGAAACTCTTCACAAAGCTCACTGCAGACCGGAATGGAAATTCAAGTTCATGTTTTATTTCAACTGACTGATGATTCTGTGCTGGAAATGCCTGGGATGCCCTTTTTCAGGCTAAAGACCTTTGATTATTTGCTGTTATTTGTCAAATTTATATGTGAAATTTACCAGCGCTGTTTGGCTTTTCTTTTTGGACAAAGGTGTAAAGTACAAAAATATCATGAATAAGACTTCTCCAGAGATTTGTTTTGTCCTTTGACGTGTTAAATGCCACTAAAATCACAATGCATTTTGTTTTTCATGTGCTTGGAGAAATATTAGGTCTTCTGTGCATTTATCTTAAGAAGTATGCGATCATGGCTAACCTGAAATTAATCTGAATGAAAACTAGGGTCTGTGTTAATTTCATACTGATTTTATTTTCAAGATTTTGGTACTGTGGCGATAAGCAATGCTATAAAACCACTTACTTGTTTTAGATCATCCGGTTGCTCTAACCCTATCCAGATCACGTATGTACAGGATTGTTTTGCTAGAAAAATGCCCAGGATGCTGCCAGCATCTAAACCTCATCTTTTCCCTTGGTTGTAAATTATGCTTCTTTAGGTCCTAATCTCAGGCGCGTGTTTACTTTGTGTATTTTGGTTGTGAGGATTTGGTAAGGGTAGAGCACCGACCGCACAGCGAGGCCTGTCAGTCAAAGCCACCAAAGAATTAGTGGAGGTTTGGCGAATCGCTCCTGGCGCACAGCAAATGAGAGAGGCTGAGCAATGTCGATTTCTCAAGCATTTAAAAAAAAATAAGAGGGATCTGCCAGGAAATGTGACTCACTCGTACTCCAAACCTTCCCCAAAGCAGGAAGAATATCCTTTAAAAAAGCCTGCTTTGGGGAAGATGCTGGCACGCTGTTGCCAGCAGGAGCGAAGCTGAGCCTGAGTCAACACAACCCTCTGCCAGAGCCAGAAAAAAGCCCCAGCTGCCGCTGCATCAGGGACGTCAAAGCAATTGGTGCCAGGTGGAAAACACCAGACCCCTGACAAAGGCATCCTTCGCCGTCCCAGGAGAGGATTGCACACGGCAGGAGAAAAGCATCAATACTGAACACCGAGGGGCAGAGGGAGACGTGCCTGGCGTCACCTCTGGTAGCAACCGTAAGACAACCGTGTCTCCGTTGAGGGGCTGCATGCACACTAAGGGGTGACCATCAGTCACAGGTGGTCTCGTGCCCGTGGGTCTCTCTTGCCCAGGGTGGTGAGCTCTGGGGCGGGAGCGCTGCCGGGAGCCCGGGGAGCTAGCTGGAGAAGGAGAGTATCCATTTCCCTCGATGAAGAGGATGCTGCTGCTTTCCATCCTACCGAACAAGCGTCTCGTGCTGCTTTTGCCAGCGAGGGAGTGATGGTCCCATCCATGCCCCCGTCCTCGCGGATTTGTGGCATCAGACTCACATTGTCGGATAAACTGCCAAAACATACACTTGAGTGGCGCGGTACCCTCAACCCTTTGAGAATATTATTTTCTGACACAGAACAAAAATAGGAATACCCGGTCCCATTATCCCAATTATCCATACTCTGTGTCCAGGGGGGCCAGGATTATTCAGGAATAACTGTGCAAATGACAGATTTGAATTACGTTTTACTCCGGAGTTATTACAGCTTTCTCCGCCCCACTTTTGGTGGATGCTGAAGTGTCTCCTTTTGCTGGAGAGGTGGGACAGTGGTGCCCACAGGGTCTCGGTGCCAGGGGCATTTGCATGTGCCACTGCACCTCCCCTGCTTGCAGCCGGCCGCGAAATGTTTGCCCTGACCCTGTTTGCAGGGGCGCAGCCGCAGGGGAGGAGGGTCTGACGCTGCGTCCAGACGTGCGAGCTCAGGGCACTGGTGTGACTCTGCTGAAACCCCGCCGGACTGTCCCTGCGCCCTCCCGCAGCCCCGGCGGAGGGACGAGCCTGCGCGACCCGTCTGCACCAACTGTGCCAAACTTCAAGCATTGACAGTTTAAATTTTCCCTGATATTTGTCCTGTATTATTATTTTTTTTAAAATCACTCAGTGGGGACATTTCATATAAAAAGCCAATAAAAGCCACTCCTATTTTTTGCACAAATACGGCATTTGCATGAAAAAGGTAAAAGCTGTGCTTTGACCAGGTGAAGTGCTGTGTAGTGCTGAATTACACTGAAATATCAGCCCCAGGCCTCTCCTTTCGATCTGAGAAGTAAAATCTGGTGATTTTAGAAATCGTTCCCGCCCTCCGCTCCCTGTCTGCAAAAGGCCACAGCGGCTGCATGAAGGCTTCCTAAAATTAATGGCTGTGACACGTTCAGATACCATCAGGATGAGCCACTTCAGAGGAGCCTGCAGGGCGGTTACTCCTTCCATCTTGAGATCAGACTTTTAATGCTGCATAATGAATCCGGTATCAGGCCACACACTGAACAATGAGGTTAAAACAAGACATGAACAAGCTGCTTAGAGTGACCCGCGTCCGTGTTCAGGGCTGGGTGGGTGTACCTGTAATGCGCTTTAACAGCAGGTCCACGCCTTCGCCGGAGCCAAAACCTGCCCTGCGCGGGACTATGTGTGTTAAAGACACCTTTTTCTGCGTGCCGAGGGCGGTGCATTAGCTCGGACACAAGCATTCGTGCCTTTGCAGCGTGGGCAGCCGGGCTCGGGGCAGAGATCCTGCGCCCGTCTCCGCTCTGCCTTGTCGCCCTGCAAAGCCTTGCTGCAACGCGCTCGTGCTGCTGCCAAACGCTCGGCTCGGCTGCTGCCTCCCTCCTCGAAACACCTCCTGTCCCCTGTTGAGAGGAGACTGACTTAAAAAAACCTGAGTGTTATTTATTAAGGGCTGTGCTGCGGATGTTTGAGGGGGAGAATAAAATTAATTTCCCAATTTTTGCGTTTCCTGATTTTTGCGTGGTAGGCTTTTCAACATAAAGCACTTTTTTAGAGGGAAAAACAGATGTATTATTTATGCAGATACAGAATTTTCAAGAAAAATACACTATTACTTTCTCCAAGAAAGAAAAACAAGCTTTTAGACCTGCTGCCATAAATGGTGCTTTGAACTCTATTTTGAAATAAGAAAAAAAAAAAAACAAAGCAGAAAACCAAAAGTGCATTAATGGTCTTGAATTTACAGGTTTTGGAGAGGCAAATAAGAATAAGGGATGGTGCTGCAGTCGAAACTAGTTTTGCTGTTCAGAGTCTGGACCATAAATACATCCAGGGTCTCGGAGACCTGCGTGGAAGAGTGGCGAGGTAAGGCATGCATCATGGCCCTCATTTTCATCTCCGCTAGTCGATTTGTGCAGAGCAGATTCAGAGTAGGCATAAATGTACTTCGCACTCACTTGGTATCTCCATTTCAGTGCCAGATCTGTGCTTTCACGCTCTCCATGTTAGAAAAATTATCAAGCCAGGGAAAAATAACTGTATTTTCCTGTCTCGTTCTTCATCACACACTTAACATTTTGGGGATTTTTTCGTCCCCAGTCTGGCTAGGCTTCAGCTGAAGTGGTTATTTTCTCCTACTTAAACTCTCCTGTTGTTTCAATAAAGTCTTTACTTCCTCTCTTGGAAAGTAGGTCTGGCTGAGCAAACTCAATTTCTCCCTTTGGTGAGATTACAAGTTTTCATTGGTACAAGTAATCGCACGTAGGTAACATAGGTGCACTTCCATGGGGCACTATGTAACACAAAATATTATGATTGAAAGAAAGACAAAGTGAAACTCTGCCGTGTGGTATCAAGAGAGCACATGGATTAAGAACTGTCTGAACTGGTATATCAGAAAAAGTAATCATTAATGGAGAAATCTCCCTGAACTGGCATGTTTCTAATGGTTTTTTTTTCCTCCAGAGGCCAGTCATATGCTTTTTATGTAAAACACTGCTCTTGACATTTGTGGATAACACAAAAATTAGTCAAGTGAGGACACGGTAGTAACAGAGAATTACTGGCAATGTGGGCTGATTGAGAAAAAATGTGCTTTATAGACCCAACGAGAGACTGTTTCACTACCGAGTGCCTCCTGAACAGTTTGGGGAATACGGCAGGTAAATAACTTACCGTGGGCTCTTACAATGCTGCAGCATCAGAAATGACAGGAGTACGGTCTTGGACAAGAGCAGCAGAGAACCAGTAAATAGGGAGGTTATTTTAGCTCTATATATGGCACTGAGATTGGTACCGGAATACTGTATCGAGCCCAGAGTCCCCCTTCTGAAATTAAAAACTTGATATGTTGTAAAGAAGAGCCAGGAATGTGATGGTGGGATGAGGAAAATTTCTGTCTGAGAGAAGTGTGCATCTATGTATAGTTTATAAAAAAAATAAAATCCAGAGATGTCTTCGTTTCCATGTATATCTACCAGGAGAGAAAGGAAAAAAATCACAGTGTGCCGAAGGGCTCCAGACTACTGCAGAGATACCCAGGAATCCAAAATGAGAAGCTGAAGCCAACACATTCAAAGTTGGCAGGAGAAAGATGGGTTTTTTTAGACCCTGTGGCTGATTAGCATTGGAACAAAGTAGGAGGTGATCCTGCAAGAGCCTCCCGATGTTTTCAGATTCAGGTCGGCAGACTCCCTAGACGATATGCTTTTAGCGAAGCCATAAGATTCAGCGGGTGAAGTGTCTCGCTCCTCCTTTCCCAGTGTTTTCCCAGGCGTGATGCTTCCCTTTGTCAGCTGCGCCCGGGCTTGCTCCCATCCTCCGTGCCTGGGCATTTGCCTGCAGCAGAGGAAGGCAAAAGCACTCGGGGGAAAACAGGGTAATTGTGGGGGGAAAAATGACCAGTCCACTTCTACTTGTGTGAAGAAAAAAACAACCAGAAGAAACAAGAGGTCCAGCACTCGTGGAGGTCCACAACAACACTTTTATGAGGTCCCCCTTCCTCCTCCTTCCTTCCTTGCCCGTTTTTTGGGTGCGCTGGTTGGCCTTTCCCACGGGTGGAAGGGGGGATCCCAAAACACACATATGCTGTTGCACATGAAAAACTATCACGGGGACACCAAAGTCATCCTCTTACGGTGCTGGAAACCAAGTCCCTAGACCTCATTTTTTTTTAAGGAGAGAAAAAAGAAAACGGCAAGTTTTCTAGCTTCACCAAACATACTGGTAATGCAGAGCCAGAGCTGGAGTCTTAGCGGCATTTCAACAGCCACATTATAACGCAGGTTTATGCAAGTGATTGCCACTAAGCTAAAGCATAGTATAGTATTATGTGATTCATGAATCATCGGCACTTTCTTGTTTTTCTGGCTGCTGAAGCTGCCCTCGGGAGATGCCAAGCCTTAGCAGCGCACCGGCCCCGGCGTCGTGGCCGAGGAGCCAGCCCGGACCGGCAGGCAGAGGGCTGCTGTGACAGCGACCGTCAATATTGCCATTTTTCTTGTTTCTCTGATCTTGAGTTTCAGGATTTAAAATGTCTATGTGTATTTCTCCCGAGTTGCTGGAGACAAATGCATGTGTTCGTATTATTTACATTTATTGAATTAATAGAAAACTTGAAATGCAAACTTGCAATGACAGTTTTCCTCTTGATTTGTAGCGTAACCTTAATCCAAGACTATCTGGGATGAAATGAACCTTAAATGGAGCCACTGCTCTTTCTCACAGCAGGTGATTCATCCTCCTGTATTCTGCCATATGTAAAGGATTAATGTGGATTAGCTCTTGTAATTCAAATTGTGTCTATTCTTTTACTCTGTCTTTCCCTGAAAAACAGATGGACATCTCTTGCCAACTACTGAGGTGGTTGTCCATTAATTCTTGGACCTTCTGACTACATTCCTACACTGTGTAAATATTTATGTGTCAGATAGCAGAGATCTTTAAAAAAAACCAGCCTTCAGCATCTCAGCTATAGTAGTATTCCCATTGAAGTAACTATATCTTTTATTTGTATTCTAAATAACTCTTAATAAGAATTCCTTTGGGCATGGGAATACATATTACAGTAAGAAGAATTAGGTAATCCACTGTAAAAAAAGCCACACTTCTGGTAAATATTCATTCATTTTCTTCAACCTCACCAGCAAAAGAATAAATGAATGCACAAATGAGTAAACAATGCGCTTTACACAGACGGTTAAATTTTGCTTATTTTTCTCGTGAACTTTTTTGTTGCTTAGAGAAAAAGTCCAGTGTAGCACTAGACAATCAAAAGCCCTGGCGTGTGCCCGGGAAGTTGCTCCACCCTTCAGAAAATGCAATACTTCACCAAGCACAGTAGTCCGATAGATACTGTTCCTTCCGTGGCTTTGGAGGATAAAGCTCCTTGAACCTATAGCAGGTAGCTATATTCCCGTCTCTGACTAAATCCTTTGATATAGCCATCAGAGGCTTTTATTTCTTTATACTTTTAAATTTATACGCACATCTCACAGGAGCACGCTTTCTGTGCCGCTCCAGTCCGCCTGCGCTGCTGCTTGCACCCGCTCCAGCCTCTGCTTTGTGCGACTGGAAAACCCTGATCCCACCGTAAGCTGCTGAGTTCTCCCATGTGAAATAGCGAGCGAGAGCAAGATTTCAGCAAGTCCCAAGTATCCCCGTTCTCTTCGGGACTCAATCTGCCAAACAGCAATGATGCGTTTAACTACTTTGCACGTAATAATGATACTATGTGTAGGGAAAGCGAGGTGTGAGCAGGACCAGAGGTCTAAGGCACATTAGCAGTGCCGAGGGTCTTTGCAAAGCTGCCCGCGTCTGCAGGTCCCCAGGCACAGCGCTGGCCCGCCAGGCTACGCAGTAACGCAGATGTGGTTGCATTAGCCCCACGCCGCAAGCCGAGTTCTCGGGCTCCTTGGATCCTATTGTCAAATCCTCTGTTTTTAAGTACTCTCTGCACAGAATATTCAGGCTTCTTTCTCTTGTAACTGAAGTTATGTCTTCTCACTGCTGCAGATCCATTAATGCTCTTCTTTCTCACACTGTGCCCTTCTTGCAAAGCCGGGTAATTGTTGCCTTGGGGTGGGATTTTCCCAAGGGAGCGGTGAGCCCCCACCCCCCGATCCCTGTTGGCCCACGCGTGGGTCCGTCGGCCACCAACGTGAGACCCCAGCTGCCGCCTCGTTTCGTTTGTGCCCGTGGACCTCGACATGCCCACGCTCGCCGCTGCGAGGAGCCCCCGACGCCCGCGGTGCCGCCTGTCCCCGTCCCCACGGGCACCCTCCACCCCCGGGGCCGCGGTGCCCCCGCACCGTCCCCTCTCCGGCTCCCCGCCTGTTTTCTGCCCTTGCAGCCGGGGAAGCTGTGATGGCAGCCGGCTCTGGGGCAGCCCCCTCCCTCCCCGGATCCCCATTCACCTTTGCAGCTATTTTGTACTTGTTTTCCAAATCAATGCCTTCTTTTGATCAAAGTTCTGGCCTTCGTACAAAGCCTCTATTATCTGCAGTAACTTTTTTGTGTTTCCTTGATCTACACGCTCTGTAGGTGTATCACAATATCTAAGCATCATCAGGAGATGACAAAAAGCTGGTCTATTTAAACTGTCAAAATTTCTCTTTAGATCCTTTATCTGTCAACAGCACCGGCTTTATTCGGTGGTGGTGCTTTGGAGGATAATTTCTCTGGCATTTTAAAACTTAGCTGTTTTCCTCACTCAACTTCTATCCCATTATTTAGATTAAATTTTGCACTACTTTGTGGCCTAAGGATATTTTTGTTCCGCACTTTTGTTTTACGTACTACCTACGCTGGGGCAGGCAGTTACTGCCGGGGGGGCAGCGTGACGGAGGGGTGCAGGAGGGCAAGTCTGTGTCTCCTTGCACGTGTCAAGTATATGTATAATGTTATATGTGTATTTACATATACACTAAAGAAAGTCTTCTTGCTTATGTTAAAAAAATGTATTTTTTACATATATGTGTACGTATATATACTATACATACACAATGTGTGTGTGTATATATACACACACATTAGAGACAGAGGCTGAAGCAGTCATTCCCACCGCCTGGAAAGGACACCTGGCTGAAAGTCGTTCAGTCCTTGGGCTGCTCAATTAATGCCGCCACCCTCGCACCGTTCGTTTGCCCGTTTTAAATGTGACGAGACATTTTGGTAAATGCATCTGAAAGGGTTTAAACAGCACACGAGGAGCGCTCCTCACGCAACACCGCGCTTGCCTGCCCTAGAAGAGGCCTTGCCCGGTGCCGGCTGCAGCGGCGGAGGCTGCGGCTGGGCCGGTTGTGGCGGCAGCGCCCCGGCTCTCCTCATGGGCACCCGGGAGCGGGGGGTGCTCGCAGTGCACGTTAGCCTCTCGATTTGCACGTCGGATTTAATTTGATTTATTGAGACTGGATAGCGGGAGATCGGGGGGGACGCGGTCCGGCGGGGCGAGCCGGGGACGGCTCCCGCAGCGTTCCCGGGGCACCACGAGGAGGTTTGGAGTACGAGGAGCCCGCGGGCATCGCTGCTGCCGCGGGGAGCGTTGCTTCTCCCTGCCTCCCGCTCCCCCGCCGTCACCTCCGGCAGCGTTTTAACAGGCAGTAATGTCTGGAAGCAGAATGAGCATCAGGGTTGCTGCAGCAGGGTGTCTCTGTGTCGTGGTTTAACCCCAAATGGTAACCAAATACCCTGCAGCCGCTCACTCACTGCCCCCTCCCCACTGGGGTGGGAAGGAGAATCGGAGAGAAAGGAAAACTTGTGGGTTGAGATAAAAACAGTTCACCAGTACAGCAAAGGAAAAATATAACAATATATTAATAATGATATTAATAATAATACATATAAGGATAATAGAATATATGAAACAAACGATGCACAGTTTCTCACCATCCGAGGACCGACACAGCCCGTCCCGAGCAGCAGGCAGGGAGCAGGGGTATCCCCCCCCAGCTATCCCAGAACAGCCAGTTCCAGAGAGAGCAGGCGAGGGAACCAACAGCCGAACGAGCGAAAAACAAAAAGGAAAAAACAGGGAAACGAAAAGCAACCCGAAGGGAAGCTTAAGGATTAAGGCAAGTTAAGAGCCAGTGGCCCACCGGCTGACCCCCACTTATCCCGGCCATGCCATCTCTGGTATGGAACACTCTCTGTGGCCAGTTTGGATCAACTGTTCTGGCTCTGCCCCTCCCAACTTTTTGCACCTGCACATCAGCAAAACCTGGGAACCTGCAAAATGTCTTTGGTGGTTCAGCACCAACCAGCACCATCAGTGTGCTGTCACCGTTCTGCTCACACTAAAGCCAAAACACGGGAGCTGCTGGAGACAAAACCAGCTCCGTCCTGGCCAAAAACAGGACACTCTGGCTATTTGCTACTCGCCGGGGTGGTCCTGGGGGGCTGGATTTGATCCGTTGGCAGTGTGCGGAGCCCAGCATCTGCCTGCAGCCACCCTCCAGCATCCCCCTGCAGAGGCTCTCCTCTCTCCGGTTTGGCTGCAGATGCGAGGCAAGCATTGCAAAGCTGTCGGGAGACATCAGTGCTATCAGGCGTGAGGCCCAGAAGACTGATAAAGAGATTTATGGCCTTCGCTCTGCCCTCCAAAATTGTGTTAGCGATTTTGAGAAGAAGGTGAGTAGAGAAGCCGACAGTGAAATACCTGGTGAGTGGTGCATATATATCTCTGTCTCTCTGTATCTGTCTCTATCTATATCTTCCTCTCCAAATTGCTGACCAATATTAATGACTGATAGGGTATTTATACAATATGTCAGGATTTTTAGTAAAAACAAGTTTTCCATGATGCTGTGGAATGGCTGTGGCATTTATAGTAGATGAAAGGTAGTAACAGATAATAAAAATGTTCTGGGATCCTGGGATCATAAATGACCCATTACTGTTTCTCAGCACGGTTTACAATGCAGTGCATCTGGAAATTTCAGTTGTAGGCATTCTGGAGCTAAAAAAAAGCCATCTAAATCCACTGGTTTCCCTTTAGTTTTAAGGTGGTGGCAGGGAGGCATCTAACACGATATATGCAATTCCATATTGATTTTGGCAGTATTTCAAAGGCTTTTGAAACTATAACACTGAAAAAGTCTTGTAAAAAGCTGTTTTATGTGAGAGAAGTTTTTTTCTCCATGGAGTGGGTAAGCCAACAGGAGATAACAACCGTTATTGCCCATCATTCCTAATAGCTGGCCTTTCCTTGCGAGAGGTCCACTACGCTGAGCAGCAGGTTGGGAGCCTGTAGCGGGACCGGGAGCATTAACAGTAGTATTTCAGAAGAATCCGGCTGTACTGGAAAATCCAGCTTTCTCAGCCCGCAGCATGACGGCTCTCTGCTCCTGCTCCGAACTAGACGTCGCCCGTGCCCGCCAGGATTGAGCAGATATGGGACATTCGATTTCTCATGCACTCTGGTATAGAATATAATCTCATCACTGTATTTTGACTGCAACTCTGCTGCACAAGGCACAGTGCCGGTCATTGTGTACTTTGCCTACCCAAGGTCCTCTTCAAGGAAAAATTACTCATGACAGAACTTAAATGAAGACTTCTTACCTGGAATTCTGTTAAAAGACTCTGTTTGGACATCTGTGTCCTCGAATACCTATGAAAAATGTTCTTCTTCACCTGTGAACAGGGAAGGGAGCAGGTCGGGGTCACACAAAACAGTACACAGAATCATGTGAAAATAAGTCAGGGCAGACATTGCGCAGGACGCAGAAGAATCTTCCTCTGCTGAAAAGGGATAAAATTATTCTCACACGGTGGTAGGAAAGAACAAAGGATTTCTGAAAAGGAGTCGGGTGCTGCTGTAAAGGAAGAAGGTGCCGAGTCAATGTAATGAGTCGTCAGTGGCACCTCTGGGACACTGATGTGCCACGGCTACCAGGCAGGCGGTGGCATCTCCTCACCAGGCATCGTTGTGCTCCTTTCGTGCAAAATCTCTGAAGAAGACTGCTGGGTTTTCACATTCCCTTTAGTTTATTAATTAACTGGGGGTAGGCACACTGAATCCCTCATCCCTCTCATCAGGCTGCCCTTCGAGATCAAGTGTTTATGTGCAGCAGCAGGTAACGTAGCCCAGGTTGCACAGGGAAAACTCCCGGAGGGTGAGGTCGTGCGAGACACGGGTTTCTGGTGGCTTCCAGTCTCCCGAGACACTCCATCTTCCAGAGGCACATGGACATCCAACGTCTCGTGAAGCAGCAGATGCAGTTGCTGGAGCATCCACAGCGTTTCAAACTGCTCCCCTGTGTCCGTCCCTGCAGGACATGGGGTGCTTGGCTTCCCCTCGTGAGTCCACCTTGTTCTCTGCATCCCCGCTGAGGGCCAGGTTGCTGATGCAGCCTCCCTTCCCCTCGCCCCAACAGTGGACGATCCTGGGAAAGGCGGCATCTCCAGCCAAAGCAGCGTGGGAGAGCGTCAGGCACCTGGTACAACCCACAGGCTCGAGCCGGGGCTGCGCACCCCAGCCCGGAGGCAGCGGGGGGGGCAGATGCTCTGAACGGGGTTCCCCAGGCACTATCTCCGTGCTACGGCCACTGTGGCTTTCCACACTGCGGGTGAGCCTCTCCGCTCTTCACCCTTGGGATCCCGTTAGGTGTTGGACAGCCAACGCTTTCGAGGGTTCACCCCTCGGTTCCTGCCCCTGCAGGGGAGATCCGATGGTGCCCAGCGCCTTCTTCAAATAAAAAGAGCGTTGCTTACCCGTGCGTGTAATAGTGAAGCCTGCATCCACAAAGGCTTTGACTTCAGCAGGTCTTACAGCCTCGGTGACTCTGAGCTCAAGTCTCCAGTCTTTACCGAATGAAATTATTTGTGAGAAAGGTTCATTTTTTGTGTAGCTATACCTTGATGCCAGCTGTTTTTTTCCATGCTTGCAGTCATAATGCATATTTAAATGCAAGTGCTCATAGTCTGGCTCATAAAGGCATTCTCTGTTGAATTCTCATTAGGTAATGCAGCTATTAGGCAAGATAGAGACTTCCAACTCTGATCAAAGCTCGAATTTAAAGACCGTCCAGGGAGATCAACATCACGAATTGCAACTTCTGGATTTCAAGTAGGTGATGGAGGGTTTTTCGTTATGATAATTCACCCTGAACATTTTAGTGTGATGAACAGGTTGCCATGAAACTGCAAAACAAACCTATTAATTAACATCCATTCAAAACACTAAGAGAAGGTTAATGAAGATTTATGCCATAAAATAACGAAAATACATAATGAAAGTATATTGTCTTGCAAGCTAATTGTTAAAATGAGGCGCTAAATGCCACGCTGTACGAAGAAAAGCATGAAACCAATTAACTTCCCATGCTTAAAAGAAAGGCACCAAATACAAAGACACTGTTTACCATTGTAATTGGGGCTGATTTGTGACTTGCCTGATGTGCAGAACAAGATGTTTTCTGCGCACACGCGCACTCTGCCCATTTCTGCGGCAGCCGCCTGGGGCAGGGGTGCTGCTGGTGAAGGGTGGGCACGGGGCGAAAGTAGCCGCACAGCCTCCTGCGCCCGCAGATTTGCGATTTATTTGTTTCTTACTTGTGCAGTGTATTTTCCCTGTTCTAGCTGCAGAAGTACTTTTAGGGTGCCATTTTAATCTGGATGAGTTTTAGAGAGGAGGGAGCTCCAGGGAAGGATGCAATGAACAAAAGTATCTGGCATCCATATTCAGAACAATGCAAAACAGCCCAGCATTTAATAGCAGAGCCAGCACAAATAATTTAAAATCTAATTATAATAATCCTGCAGTAATGATATTTCAAAGGCAATAGTTCCCCTCTTTTAAATGGTGAAGTATTTGAATAAAGATTTATTTTAATTAAGATTTTATCTGAATTGTATTCAGAGGTAAAAATAGGCTAGAACTTTAAACAGAAGAAAGTTCTCATCAAGAGAACAGGAAAAGGAATAGGGGAGAATGGGGAAATAACAGCTAAAGTGGGCAATGAATTGAAATTGGGAAAAGGGGAGGAGGAACAGGGAGACAGAGAGCAGCGAAAGATGGAGATCAAGACGATGTGAAAGGGACAAGAAACGAAACCAAAATTGGAGGGAAGGAAAAAATGGAACAATGCCAGAAAAGAAAGAAATTGGAAAACTGAATTGAAGTAAATGCTGAGTTTCTCAAAAGTTAATGAGACCTTACTGAAATTATCATCAGAAATAGGAAGCTTGAAAAGAGGTGGCTTGCAAGACACTGAGATGTGCGGGCATTGTGTATTTAGCATAACATTCAAAATACTTATTTACTAAACATTGCGATTTTATTCCAGTTAATATAAAACTTAATTAAAATAGCATGCCCTTTGGGGAATGTCTGTCTCCTTTTATACTGCTCCTTTAAAAGTCTACCAGATTTATGTATTCTTTTTATAGAGCTGAAATAAAATTTAACTTCTGGAACAGACTGGAGCTTCCCCATAAAACTTGGCATGTTTAAATCAGCTTTGAAGCCCGGCGTTACCCCTCCAGTTGACACGCAGTTGTCTGGGACCAGTCATCTCTGACTGCAGCCTGGCAGTTGTATTGTGAAACTGCAAACTGATATTGTTGCTGAAAACCGGACGAGTTTTAAACATATTTCAGGATTTCATGGAGTTGTGCCTTGCTCAGAAATTCGTCCCTTCATAGTCGGGGGAGCAGATGCTGGTCTCTCAGGGTCGGTTGGGTTGGGATGGCTGCATTCAACTGCAGAGTCAATTCAGTTGCCAATAGATCTATTTTCACATGTGAAAATTTGTTGTAGCACTACTGGAGTTTGCTCTTACTAAATATCCACAAGTACCCCCTTATTATTTCAGGGCTTTGCTGGACCAAAGACTGTGGCAAAACATCTGCCTCTGGAGCCTTGCTCCTGCTAGATATATTTTTGTGAGCTCCGTGCAGGAGGGATGCTAATCAAAGAAAGTTTAAAATAAAATACGATATGGTGCTCTTTTATTATTAATAAGAGATCATAAATATTTTAATATAAAATATTAATAATAACAACTGTATTATTAATCACCATCTTGTTACTGTCAAGCACATCCCTCCAGAGGCAGGGCCGAGCCGCCGTCATCCTCCTCAGCAGAGCCGCACGCCGGCTGTGGTTTGTGGGGTTTGCATCCCAAAGGGACCGTTGTGATCATTTGGTCTGAACCACACAAGCCGTAAACCTCACTGGTAAATCCGTAACTGCTAGTGTGGTTCATGAAAATAATTATCAGTATTTGCTGAATAACTCTGTAAAATGTTGTATTAATTATTTCTGTAGTTCTTCCCATTCTCCCCAAGGCAGACTTTGCTTGATTGCCAAATCTTTTCTAAGTTGCCCAAATACAGTCTCACATAGTTTATTTTTAGGTTTAAATAATTCCTTCTTCCCCCTTTTCCAACCTTGGAGAAATTGGAGCAAGCCAAATGCCAGCTGCCGACTACATGAATTTTAGTTTTGAACCTTTGAACAAAGCTGACCATCAATGCTGTCATTCATAGAATCATAGAATCATAGAATCATAGAATTGTTCTGGTTGGAAGAGACCTCCAAGATCATCGGGTCCAACCATTAACCCAGCACTATGGTTAATTCCTCTTCGCCCATTAAATGATGTTCTCCAAAGTTGTTCAGTAATCTTAACACAAACAATGGCATGAGACCTTTATTTTATGCCTGATGGATGAAATCTTCTGATTATATACACACGTATATATGCATATATGAAAATAACCACTAGAAGGACCTGTCTGAAGACGTACCGGTCCTGTAGGTGCCTGCCGTGGTGCTGAACGGAGCTACGACTCTTGCCATGACCAGCCTGTTCGCTCGGCGTTGGGCATGAAGCCCCCGCGCTCGTGCGACGACCTCCGAGCGGGCAGCAGCGGCTGCCGCAGCGCCCGTCTCCATCCCTGCCCATCTCCATCCCTGCCCATCTCCATCCCTGCCCGTCTCCATCCCTGCCCTTCCCGAGCAGGGCCCGGGCGGCGGTTCCCGCTCCGCCAGTCAGACGGCTCGCTGTTCGTTCTAAGAAAAGCTCGTTAACTTCCCCGTCCCGCGCTCAGCTTGGATAGTGGTCTGCATCGTCAGCGTCATGTCACGATATCATTTTACGCTCTCATGGGCAAAGATCAGTGCTCCAGGAAGCAAACGCCGTGTGTGTGTTCCTATGTGCGTGGCAGGACTATAGAGGATAAACTCAATACTTCAGGTGCTTACTCTTGAAAAATCAAACCTTAGAGCTACTAAAATCAGTAATAGCAATGAACTGACCTAACGGACTCCTTGTGTAGAAGATCTTGGAAAGACGCTGTCTCCAGCAAACTGCAATAGCATATCACTTAGAGATATTTTGCTGTCACTAATTTTTTTTACCACATTTACAGTGACTGCTGATGGTAATTATCACTTCATTAGACTGATACAAAGCTGTTATCAATCACTTGGTACAAAAAAACACTTTCACTCTTCCACACTTTTGAAAAGTGATATTAAATATTAGCAGTGCCGTAAGCATTAAGCCTAGCTATAAAATCCTGCTCCTTACCCGTTCGTTTGTATCCTAACTGAGGCCCAAACAATTTTCAAGTGATCATTGCTTGCATGCACGCATGTGTTAGAGATTAATACGATCACATTAAAATTTTGGTGACACTCTGTAGGAGCCAGGTCATATGCATAAGCATGAAAATGTATGTATATGACTACGATTTGGACCTAAGTTCACGTCTTGTCATGGTTCATGTCATAAATTACGTGTTGCAGCATAAGAAAAGCAAAATCTAAACCATGCAGTTGCCTTTAACGTGACGTGTTGCAGATTTGGTCCGAGCAGCGTTTGTTCACCACTCTTGCCTGTGGTTCCCCGTCTCCTCCGGGTGCTGCCTGCTCTGTTCCCTTTGGGTGGGCTTTCACATCTCTATCCAACTTCTGCCTCAAAGGCAACTGTGCTTTCCCTTTTTGTTTGTAATCTTTTAGTTATAAACTTTTTTTATCCTTATGAACTTCATTTTCTGACCACAAATGATTTTGCTGCTCTCCTCAATGCCCAGCAGCACAGTCGATCTTCAATGGCATAGCGTAGTTTCTTCATCCGCTTAAAATAGAGTTAGTTCAAATGGGAAATTAACATTTTTCAGCCCTCAGATATTTTCCTAAAGTAGACCACACTGCAGAAATCACATTTTGGCATGTAGGCACAACCTTCAAGGTAAGGATTAATACAATAATTGAGCTTAGGGCTTGTTAGGAAGCTATTGAGGAGATTTGGAGTAATTTAAAAAATTTACTCAAGTGACTCAAGACTCCTCCATAACACTGACTAAGCCTCAGTCTTGTTACTAAAAAAATAATCATAATTTTAGGTTGACAAGCATTGTAAGTGACTTCAGGGATCAGATACAGACTCATCGGAAGTGGACAGAAGCACAGCTGACACAGACTGAAGAAGATCAAGCTCAGCACAGGCATCAGCTGCTTAACTCGGTGAAGGAGAGGCTGGTAAGACTTTGCAGGACGGGAGCCCATGGCACTGGGGTGGCCTCCAGCGCTCCCGGCAGCGGGAGCGAGACGCCTTGGTCCCACAGGTACCAAACCGCGCACGCAAAACCCGAGATCCAGCACAGAGCCGGGTGCCTCAGGACACGGCCAGCAAAGTGATGGGTTATGAAAATCCTGTAATCGTATCTTGGGAGGGATATCTGGAAGTCATAAGGTTCAACCTCTCACTGAAACAGGACCAATGACAAAGTCAGGGCTTGGGCTTTGTCCCAGTGACTTTTAAGTATCTCCAAGGGTGGAGATGCCACAATGCTCTGGGCAGCCCGGGAAATAAAATCTTCCCTGATCATGGCACCACTTCATAGAATTGTAGAATCATTCTGGTTGGAAGAGACCTTTAAGATCATCGAGTCCAACCGTTAACTCAGCACTGCCAAGGCCACCACTAACCCGTGTCCCCAAGCGCCACATCTACACGGCTTTTCAATCCCCCCAGGGATGGGGACTCCCCCACTGCCCTGGGCAGCCTGTGCCAGGGCCTGACAGCCCTTTCGGGGAAGAAATGGTTCCCAAGATCCAACCTAAACCTCCCCTGGTGCAACTTGAGGCTGTTTCCTCTTGTCCTGTCGCCTGTTCCTTGGGAGAAGAGACCGACCCCACCTGGCTCCAACCTCCTGTCAGGGAGTTGCAGAGAGCGAGAAGGTCTCCCCTCAGCCTCCTTTTCTCCAGGTCAAACCCCCCAGGTCCCTCAGCCGCTCCTCACAGCACTTGTGCTCCAGACCCTTCCCCAGCTCCGTTGCCCGTCTCTGGACACGCTCCAGCCCCTCAGTGTCTGTCTTGGAGTGGGGGGCCCAGAACTGACCCCAGCACTCGAGGTGCGGCCTCACCAGGGCCGAGCACAGGGGGATGATCCCTGCCCTGGTCCCGCTGGCCACACCATTGCTGACACAGGCCAGGATGCCGTTGGCCTTCTTGGCCACCTGGGCACACCCCTGGGCTCATCTTCAGCCGCTGCCGACCAACCCCCCCAGGCCCTTTCCCGCCGGGCACTTTCCAGCCGCTCCCCCCCAAGCCTGTAGCGCTGCCTGGGGTTGGTGTGACCCAAGGGCAGGACCCGGCACTTGGCCTTGTTGAACCTCATACATTGGCCTCGGCCCATCGATCCGGCCTGTCCAGGTCCCGCTGTAGCGCCTGCCTGCCCTCCCGCAGATCAACACTCCCACCCAATTTGGTGTCATCTGCAAACGGGCTGAGGGTGCCCTCGATGACATGCACACTTCACATCCGTGTAGCCCCGATGTGCCTGACAACGGCATTTTCCTGTCCCAAGGCAAGCATCGGTGCCACCACCAAACACACCCAGTTTCATTCATTGAGAAGCTCAGAAAATGAAGGGATTGTCTGTGCAAATTCTGCCTGGTTTTAAATATAGACCAGCCCTCATCATCCTGCTGCTGGTACATTAAAACGCGACGCGTTTAGGTTCCACAGCAGCAGTTAGCGCTTGGCAGAGGACCAATGCCTTTTAATTAATTCCTTCACAGCTTTAAAAGCTTTTCCTCCTTTGCTGTGTGCAGTTCACTCCTCTTCAGAGTTCAAAAGCGATCGACACACCATCACCGTGTCTTAGCTCCGGGATGAAGGATGCTGATCAAAGACGAGAGTCAGAAGTTGCTCGGAACTAAGATGCTCCTGAACTTTAATCTCCGTTTATTCTGCCTGATGATGATCTCTCATACTCAATGCAACCAACACTTAGTGCAGCCAGGAAGATATTAAAAACACTTCTGGCGCGTCAGCTGCTATCTCAAAGCCTCTGCTTGAACTCCTTTCTTCTGCTAATAGTTTTTGTGATTGTTTAGCAGAAACCACACCAATACATGCGGTAACTCTCCCCTAAAGGAGGCTGCTGTGCCAAACAATGCACCGTTAATAGGAGTTAAAGCTTTCAAAGCCGCTTTTGAGTAGGTTGAATAAGGAGCACGTCTGTTTTCTTACATGCGCGTACGTGTACAGACAGGCGTGCGCAGTGCTCGGAGCAGCCGGTGGTCCTCTGGCTGTCACCGCGCTGGGAGCACATTTCGGTCCCTGGGAGCTGAAGGAAATCCCAGCACCAGCACTGGAGACAAAGCAGTTGGAGAGGAGCTTCAGCCTGTGACAGGAGGTGACAGGAGGGCTCTTGTCCCTGCTCGGCAGCGGCCCCGGCAGCGCAGGCAGCTGCCCTCAGCGGCAGCCCCGTGTGTGTCCTTCGGTCGGGCTGAGAGCACACGCGACCCTGCGCGGGGCTGCACGCGCCGGAGGGGCGATGGCTCTGCCAGGCTGCGGGCGGGTGATGGAGCCGTTCCGGGGGTGCAGAGCAGCGGCTCGGTTATCATAAAATCATAGAATCACAGAACGGTTTGGGTGGGAAGGGACCTTAAAGATCATCTAGTTCCACCCCCCTGCCATGGGCAGGGACACCTTGCACCAGACCAGGTTGCTCCAAGCCCTGTCCAGCCTTGTCCCCGGAGCGTACCCGCTCCGCCAGCCGCCCGCACTGCCCGGCAATGTTTGTGAACTCAGGGCGTGATTCCACCGCCGCGCTGAACTCTGCTTGGGTTCAGGCAGCCCTGCCAGGTTTGCAGACACCTTCCTCGGGAGGCAGAGCCACTGCCTTGGGCCCACGGGAGTCCCCTGGGCTGCAAGGGCTAAAGAGGGCCGGAGGATTTTCATCACATTGACCAGATTTGGAGTTGACCAGGGGACTTGGTGCAACTTGAAGACCAAGGAAGGGGAGGGCAGCTGCGCAGCTCGGGTTTGAGCACCCCTCTGAGGAAGGGAATTGCCTCCACGAGCTGCGCTGAGCTCCGAAGAGGGAGAGGACTGCTTGCCTTCCCTCGGTTAGGCAGCTCTTACGGGGCTCAGCCCCCTTTGCACGCCGGCAGCTGAGCGGGGTTTACACCACAGCGTTGCACCCCTTAGGTCGGGAAGCTTGGGCTTGAGACGGGCACACGAAAGCAACCTGAAACGGGTTGATTGAGTTCCCAGTCTTGTTGCAAAGTGTGACAGCAAATCACTGGATTTAAAAAGAATAGATAAATAAAACAATAATTTAAAAAGCACCTTTGTCCTGGCCCAGCCCCTCCTTCACAGTTTATTTGGTTGGTTGGGGAGCCGAGGATTGACACATCCTCCGGGGTACCAGACCTCACCTGCATTTATTCAGTGCTGTCACGCATGGGATTAGGAAGCAAAACTGACTGAATGCATGGTTGGCAGGAGGCAGGTTAATGTGGGCATATTTAAAATGTCTTACCTGTGTTATGTATTTAAAGGAAAGAGCAGAAAAAAGAGTAGAAGAAAAGCTCCTGCTTCTGTCACTGAAGCTAGAACAAATGGATAAACCACAGAAATACGGAAAGCAGTTGAACCAGATGAAAAGAGACGAAAAAAACCTGCATGCAAGAATCACCAGATTTGAAAGACAGATCTGGAAGGAGCTTGAGGAAATCCAAAAAGAATACAGATCAGGTGAGGATGGGCTTTCATGCAATTTATTTTTAAAATAAATTTCTACAATAACTTGCTGCTCCAGAAGATACTTGCCAGTAAAGACAGAAAGACATTAAAATGACTCTCTCTCTCCCCCAAACCCCACGTACAGAGGTGTATGGGTTAGCCGCTTGTCTCTGCAAACAGCCAGCATGACATTTGCACACGGGCTCCTTTCTCTTCCCAAGAGTCTCAAGGTAAGAACATTTAAAAGGCAATTTCACAACCTGCTTCCCAGATTTTTTAGAGCACCTATTTCTTCTGTTAGCAAGGTCGCTAACCTTCATTGGGAGGTACAGTTCATTCCCCTTTGCACAGATCCTGCTGCTGAGATCGTGTTTGATGGTTTTATGTAATTGTCGTCCCTTACTCCCCATTCTCAACCACCAGCAGCCGGAGAAGGAGGCATCTGGATGAGTAAGAGCTACCCGACACAGACCGTACACTGTGCCAGTGAACAGGGAAGCGGTTCGATGACATTGCTGGGCATGTGGCAGCTGCTTCTTACGGGGACGGTCACATTAACGCAACTCGCAGAGCATGAACTACTTTACCAGCCCGAGGTGATTGTAGCTGTTCAGCTTTCAGCAGTAATTAGAAAGGCTTTCACCTGGCACTAAGCACACGGCCTTCGCAAGGAAGGTTTTGCCCGCTGTAATCCATCCTGTGTCACTCAAACCCGACCTGTTGTAATACCCTCCACTTGCGGCTGACAACGGTAACACAACGGACACGTCAGGTTACCCAAAAAAAGCCACTCAGCCCTCTCTCCAAGGGAACAGATGGCTGAGAATCATTACACAAGGGCTTCACATCTTACATGTTCTCACTTGAAACTCAAGCGTCTGGTTCTCGTCTTCAAAGCTGTCTGTGACTGAGGACCCCAGCTCTTCACTTCAGCTCCAATTCCTCCATTATCTGCAGCCCACCTACAAGCCCTGCTCCGAGGCTGCAGCAAACCACCCTCTAAATTAGCTAAAGCCTTTGTGCAGCTTGACACGGGAGGCTCGGCTGTCTCCACGAGCATCTGAGTGAGCACAAGACAGCATCTCAAAGAAGGCTGTGCCTAGGAAATGTCAGAATAGCAGATTCTGGTGCTGAAAGGAGAGAGTTCTCAACTTCAGATTCCTGCCTGCAGAAATTAATGACAGAAGAGATCTGTTCGTACCAAACTTGCCCATCCTTGCGTTCAAACTCCAGCCCGAGGACTGCTCTTTCCCGTGGCAGTCCTCTGGTAGGGGCTGACCCCCAAAAAGGGGAAAAGGGGCCGCTGAAGAGGTGCGGAGCAGCACGAAGGGCACAGAGGCAGCCCGTAGGCTGCCTCAGCAGCTGCTTGTGCTTCAGCACAGACTGGCGTCCTGGCAATCAGAGACATGTCTGGAATTTATAAAATTCTAAGCACTATGCAGTGATTTGGTTGAACACTATCTAGACTGTAGCAGTGACAAAATTAATGCATATTAAACAACCGTTCCAAAAAGAAAAACATGTCATCAGCTGCCACGTTACAATAAGCACTTAAGCAAAAAAAAAAGGGGGGAAGAGAATTAATTTTAATCCACTGTTAGGCTGCTTGTTTGCTAATAAGTTAACACCTATGTGACACGCTGGACAAATCTGAAGAACTACTATGTTGTAACCTGAAAGTTACTGCAATCTGGGCACAGGTAACAGCAGCTCACAATTCTACTTTCCCAGTCTTTACTGGCAATATCTGAGTGTACAGCAATTCATAAAAGGTGCATCAGCTGCTCTGTAGCTCTGGTTTTGGCAAAAAGTGTGCCTGCACACTCCCGTCTCTCTCTTTTTATATACCCATGGACCTAAAAAACCCAACCCAAACCAAAACCCCCAGTGCTCAATGAAAGAACAATACGCTCTAAGGCTAACAATACCCTTGGTTTTAAAGACAGACAGAATTGTCTTTCCTCCACACCACAAATCTGATGTCAATTGCAGTTTACTGCTATGTGTAATCATGCCTGGTATTGTCCAGTGTATTGGAAGATGCGATTCCTATAGCAAGGAGCTTGCAACCAAAGCTGCTAATGCACGTCTATGGTATTCAATAAAATGATGAAATAGAGTGAATTTAATGTGCTCTGTATTAAACGTGGGTCAGAAACCTTTGCAAAAAAGGAAGAATCTTTTAATATATTGAAAGCAACCACTAATTCATTGTTCCTATTCTTCTACCAGGATTTCAATCCATTCACGAGTCTCTGGAGCTGCTCAAACAAATACAGAACACAAGGCTGAAACTTGAAAAAAAGAAAATTGAGAAAGACATGAAAAAGGTACAATGAACGTGACCTCCCAGAAGACTGAATGCCAAGAGCAAGCCTTGCCCACGCTTGCAGGTGCTCTCTGCCGTGAGAAGCAGCATTGGGTTAAAGAAAGAAGTAGCCTTTAGACACACCTGATTTTGTTTTCCCTTCTCCCTGTAGGATGGTATTGCTAGTCATGATACTGTGCAGCCACAAAAATAACAACTCTCTAACACCAACAGTCATTTTCACACCAATTTTACAACAGAGCACTTCGCTGGAGCAGAAAAGTTAAACTTTAAGGACTGACTCAAAATTTTACAAGTAGATTTCATACAGAAGTATTCATAGTATTTAAAGGGCTTCAAGAAAACAAGTACTTAAGTCCTGCCATAATCTGCATCGGGTTTAGATTGGTGCAACTATTGAAATCAGGCCTAGTAAATTCCTCCAGCTCCACGCAGTGTATGTAGTAATAGCGTTATGAATGCTACGGTATCAGAATATCTACCGATGCAAGATCTGGACTGATTAGAAAAAGTTACTGAATTATTAAAAGTAGCTAATAAACCAGGTACAGGTAACAAAATGCAAGTTAATTATTAGCAGATGCTTTATTAAGAAGGTTTATTTCTCATCTTCTCTGTTTGACTGAAAAAAATAGTGGTGGTTAGCAGCAGAACACTCAAAAACGTAACTGACATTGTGGGGTTTGTTTTGCTTCAAAACCTAAGAAAAACAATCTGGAAATAAGGAGGAAAACCCTGGGAGCTGTGCAAAAGAAACGTATCAGTATAATTTCCCAACAGAAGCTAATATGAGTTCTTTAGCAGGGAGGCCAACGAAGGTGGCAATTTCTATGCAATTGCAATAGAAACCTGAATTTCTACAGTACATTTGTTTCCAGAAAGCCCAATACCGCCCAGAGAAGAAAGTTCAAAAGCGCTCAGACAGTCCTCCTCCAACAATCCGTATCTCAGACCTCTCGTGCTTCTTGCTCTACAGAAAAGCAGGTTTAAGCCATGGATTGCGGGGGGCTTCTCTGAGAAGCCAGACCTGCCCAGGACAACGGCCGAAACCGCATCGATGTGGGCGGTAGGGAATGTGACTTCAGCAAGTAACCACGGTGCTCCTGCAGGCAGAAACCTCGCTATGTTAAAACTTTCTGAAAAAGGAATGCTTGTCTATCAAAATTGATCAAAATCAACCAAAAAATTGACTAGTAGACAATTAAGTGGAATGAACCAAGCCACTAGGCTGCTTAATAGGCCACAGAGTACTGTTCTCAGCCTAGCCCCCTGTACAGCCCTACCCAAGGCTGGCTTAAAACCCAGTCAAGCTTAGACAGTTAAGACAGTTTAATAAAAGATGAGAGATTAATAAAAACAGGTGGCTTAAATAAAAGAGTCCTCAGGTAGGTAGAATATGTTGCTCAAGCGTTAATAAAACTTCTTGAAGACTTCTAAGAAAACCTTGGAATAAAAAATGAGGACACCGGTGAAACTAAAACCGGACCTGAAACCAGGAGAGAAGAAAGGCGCTGAGAGCCGAGAACAATTGTGGACTCTGAAATGATGATTTTGAAAAATGAAAAGGTTAATGGGAAACTTTTATAACCCTTGTAATTGTGTAAGAAAAAGGTATATAAACTGTATGTGCCCACTGATGATTTGCCGTTCACTGAGGTGGTGGCCCAGCTCTGAGTTGTGATAAAGCAAACCTAGTGGTACCCACGCTGTGTTTGAACATTTCCTTTTCACTTTCTCTGGTGAGTAAAAAGTCCTAGAAATCACCCCCATCCTGCAAAAGCCAAAGAACAGCCGCCGAAGCCGCAGACGAGGCTTCTGCATTCTGTGGCCAGGCCCTCGGAGCCGTGCTCCCTGGGAGACCCCCGGCCTCAGGCCGGCTGTCGGGCCAGGCCTGCGCTGTCACGTTTCCTACAGGCAGCAGCAGGAAATCAGCAGCACCGAAACCCCGGTAACGTGCGGCAGCTTCCGAGCTGCTCTGAATCCGCGTTCTGGTCTCGCTGCACGTTCTGTCCGTTCACTGTAGACTTGAAGCGCATTAGCGCGGCCCCAGCGAGACGCTCGGGGCCGAGGGCAGCCTCCCAAGCCGTCTTTCCCCAGCTGCTCCCGGGCTCTCTCGCGATGCGTTGCCCACGTACTCGGCTGCGGCGCAGCAGGAGTCAGCATGGCTTGGTGTACCGGCCTCCCCACGGAGCCCCCCGGCCGCGGCGGTTCTCCGCATACCGAGCAACAGCAAAAAGGCGAAATGCCCGGTTATGGATAAATGCGTTTCTAAAAGCGCATGGTGTCAAACAGAAAAAAGAAAGGAAGAAAAGCCCAGACAACCTTCAGAGTCTAACCCCGAACAGAGAAAAGGGCAGGGGCACTGTGCACCTTTCCTACCCGTCTGCCCTTCCCCACGGCAGTACGGCACAGCCGAGGGTTGCTCTACCTCAGCACTGGCTTGTGTGATTATTCTAGAAGGGTTTGAGGGCCGAATTATAAATTCCGATCGCACAGAGATATATATTTGGAATGTTACTGTTGTTTGAGTGACTCCACTGCATGAAGGAGATACCTCAGTATTTATCCACAACCAAACTCAAAATGATCCCTCTCCCCCCAGAGAACACTGAATTTAAAAGTTATTTCACTGTCAGCTGTTCAGTTAAATCAGCAGAAAGCAAATTAACTGGGAGAGAAGGACAGACAAATTCTAGACATCTAGGACCACCTTCAACTGGGCTATAGGATTTGGGATGTACTTTTCCTCGCAAAGGTGCGTTTGTGCAGCATTAAAACAGTTCTCAAGGGTTTATATCTATGAATTTAAAAAATAGTATTTTTTTTAAATATAGAAGGTATCAAACGAAAGTATTGGGGAGAGAGAAGTATACATCTGTGTTTTTGTTAAACTCTAAGGTTAGGCAAGACCAAATTAATGTAATTACCCACTGTACTTCGTGATACCACTTCGAGAGAAGCTCCAAAGCTGAGCAGAAATCCAATCCAGCGATTCTTGGGAAATACAGAGAATGAGATGAACATGCATGACTCAGATAAATAAGATTCTCAGAAGCAAGCCGGTGTCTCACGTTTGTATAAAAGGATATGTAAGCAGCATGTAAAATCCTTCGTGTCTGAAGCAGCGAAAGTTCCGCCTTGAAATGCATTAGCTCTCATTCCGTTGTGCCTTCAGCATAACCAACGTAACGCAACGACCGACAGTTGGGGAGTGTTTATTTTTTCCCCTTTACGGCAATAGCAGCCGGACGCGTGGCTGCCCCGGCAGGGAAACCCACAACCAGCTCCCTGCTCCCACGCGGCGACGCTTACGTGCCCTTGTGCAGCACTTTGCAGCCTACAGCTGAGCTCTACGATAGTATAAAGTACAGGCCTGTCTCCACCTGCATGAATTTACACCTTTTCTCAGTCTTGCAGCAGACCTTCCACAAGTACTTATTTTGTAGAGGCTACATACTGTTAAAAAATGACAGCAAGATTTTTACCTCGTATTGTTGGATTTTACAGAAGCTTAAATTTAGACTCATGTTCCCTGAGCACTTTTCAGTGAGTAGGTGGTAGAGATATGTGGGGTTTTTTTCCTACAGGGCATGTAATACAGCTTTGGGCTGTGCAATTATCTTGTTCCAGGAGTTCATCACTGATCACAGTAAAAGTAACTTCATGGTCTTCCGAAGAGAAAAAGCACTGTACTATTATTTTTGTCTCTAATGCAGAATATTCACAGCTGACAGTTACTTAGCTGGTTTCTCTGGCCTCTTGTTACTTGTCTGTTCTCCTAGGTGTTAGAAATTATTTAAGGTTTAGTGCTGAACAAAGTACAGGCTCAGGCTCGCGTAGAAGCGTTTCTGCCTGTTGCATTAACGAGGGCAGGCAGCCGCTCACTGTGCTGTCGTCAGGCCGGCGATGATGGCTCTCCCACCAGCAGAGTGGGAGGCACAAATATCAAGACCATACGCCAAGGATACGAACTATAGGCTGCAAGAACTTTTCCAGGCTTTTAATAGCAGCAAGCTAAAAAAAGTTACAGCTAGTCTTGAGAGTCACGAGTCTG
Source organism: Phoenicopterus ruber ruber (assembly GCA_009819775.1). Classification (NCBI taxonomy): domain Eukaryota; kingdom Metazoa; phylum Chordata; class Aves; order Phoenicopteriformes; family Phoenicopteridae; genus Phoenicopterus; species Phoenicopterus ruber. The sequence continues at coordinate 85,481,573 of CM020246.1, forward strand.
GCTTTTGCAGCATTCCCTTTTAATATTTGCAGTTACTGATAGTTCAAGACTATGTGACAGCAGGCTGTGAAGGGAACCACAATCAATCTAAATTTACCGAAAAAAAATCTTTTTAAGGAAGGTATTTTGCATCGAGATGGGTGGGAGAACGAAAGTGTGGGAGACAAGGAGGGATTCTTGCCAGAGAGGTTTCTCCTCACCTCCACAGAGGAGAAACCCCAGCCTAGCGAGCTTAGCTTTCCTCTCCGAAACGACAGTGGCACGCTGGCAGCTCTCGCCTGCCTTCACACAGCATCCCAGAGCGGCGGGGGCTGGAAGGGCCCTCGGGAGCCCACCCAGCCCAGCCCCTGCCAGAGCAGAGTCACCCAGCGCAGGCTGCACAGGGCCGCGGCCAGGCGGGTTGGAATCTCTCCGGAGAAGGAGACTCTTGCAGCGATGGCTGCGCGTGGCCTCATCTTCAAGCCCGATGGAAACAGTTCCGAAACCAAGCGTGTGCTGGATGCAGCCCCGCTGCACGCCTCGGCAGTGCCCTTTCTCCTCCGTAATACGGGGTCGTACCAGCCGTCGTTAAGACTTGGGTGGACAGACAGTAATTTTAAGAAACTTTAAAGCAGGAAATGGACAGCTATCGTGACCCTTGTCAACAGCTCGAAAATCCCTAACGGTAACACTAACAGATTAGAATCATTGCTTTATTTTTTTTATTTTCACGTACATAAAGGCAAAGTAACATCATGTCTTAAGAACCACTGTCATGATTCATCCAATTAAGCAGTCAGCAGCAGAATTACCAAGACATAAATAGAGCCTGTTACACGCATTTATAAATATGACCCTGTCCCTGACAATGACAAGCTTTTCTTGATGGGAATGTGTACTGAAGCCTGCAGTCAAGAGGATACACTGCTGTAATTAAGATTAGCTAAAAAAAAAAAAATATATATATATATATATATTTAAAAAAGTATAAACTGACACCACGCATGAAGCCCCAGGTGGATTTGGGTCTCAACTGCAAAACAAAGTATATCAGAGGAATACAGGCATTTTAAATCTCTGAATGTTTTACAATATCTGGGAGAGAAGAAAAGTTTGCTGCTACTTAGCTAGTAAGATTCTGTGCCAAGAGAAAAAGTAGAAGTCTCTTCAACCTTGCATCACCGCCAGTGCAGTTAATATTGTACTTCTGTGCGTGGCCAAGGGCGAAATACAGACAAGTACTCTCCATTGCGAATAGCGCTGAAGTTTCAGCGAGGAAGAAAACAAAAGCAAAATTCAGGGTCTTCCTTTCAAATCAAGTGTGTTTTTATGGTGGAACCCATGTCAACAAGAAAATAACCCACTTCTGTTCAAGAAAAAGTAAAACTAAAAACAAAGTCGCAGTTGATACAATAAAAAACCAAAACCAGACACAAATAACTAAAAAAGCCCAAACCATATATGCTTCTGTAACATGTACTGATTAAGTTGCACGAATGGAAGATTTTTCACTTGAGATAGTCCATACTAGGCACTTGATGACAATTTCTCATTTAGTTCCAGAACTCTAACATCTCCATTAGCTTTGGCATTTTGTATAAGCACCTGCAGAGAAAAAAAAAAAACAATGAAAAAATTAGATTTTCATCATTTTACTGTTCGTATGTTACTGGCAACCTCAAATGCATTTTACTTTCTGCTATGCAGTTGCCCTAAAAGATTAAGTAACCCATAAGCCCAGATAGGAAATATTCAATATTAGAAATCAGCTTGCTTAAAACATCAGGCACTCAAAACCCCCACCCCGTAGTGACTTGCTACACCTGTACTCGCTTGCAATGCACTACTACAGCATCGTTTCCTACCTGAGGCTGAGACCAAGTCTGACAAGCAAGTTACCTGCTGGCAATGAAACAAGCAGAGCTAAATGAGACCTATCTCCCTGCCGACACACACTTGCCTCCTGCTAGTACATTTGTATAAATCTAAATTTGCCAAACAGGAGCATTCTCTGCAGCTACTTAAACAAAACTGCCAAGGTATCCTTTTGCCTCCCCCATTTAAATTTACCCTTCCCTGATTTATTTTCCACACCTCCTATTTGCAGCTTTTCTACTAGTTAAAAAAGCTCGCATGACAGCCTGATGTTCACAGATGTTCACAAGCTTCTGGCACTTCTCTTGTAATCCAATCACATTATACATATTAACAAGGAAAACCGTTAAGCAGAATCAAGCAAATCTTTAGCCATTATTGTTACTGTACTCATTGGCTGGGAGTACAGATGACTTTGCAGAAGCAAGTGCAATGAGATCGTATCAGGATCATCCGAACTCATTAACTCTAGCTTTTTTATGAACCTGTGTGTCTGTGTATGGATTTTTGTCAATGCTGAGCCTTCTTGATGTGTTGTACCTCTAAACGTACTTCATTATGGATTCAATATTTCGCCAGAGAACAGCTGTTAATGCGGGCAAAAGAGCTCATCGCGCCAGTGGCAGCAGTGAGGAGATTATTGGGAGAGTGTATTCGGAGTGTGAGTAGCAAAGTGACTCCACTTACAACCAAAATGAACCACCCCCTTTGCATCACATGAAAGAGCTGTGTGGATTTGTGAGTTTGACCAAACCCATTTGTGAAGTACTAGCAACAGAAACTAATGTACCATTTACTGTGTACTGAAAATAATGTACCATTACAGATATAATAGAAACCTTAAGTACAGGAAGTACAGCACTCTACTGTTCAGACCTTTTGGGTCAAGGACACCACACTGTTCCAGCCAGGCTAGAGGGAATTAACATTTTTAGTGCATTTGTATGTTCTGGTAGAATTCTGATAAAACAGTCCTCATGTCTACTGAAGAGTCACTAGTAGAATTCTTTCCAGTTTGGATTAGAGACAGATTTTACTGTTTGTTCTTTGTTAGTATTGCATGGAGGAATGGAAGACTTACAAACAAACCGGATGCAATTTCAAGAATTGAGGTATGTTTTGTCAGCATAGAATCCTTAAACATTCAGCTTCTGGAGCAGGTGAGCCAGCACCTCCCCAGCCTCCCTCTACCCCACTTCCAAGTTGCAAGCACAATGCTCAATGTAAACAGATTGAATTTCTGTATAAAATGGACTGTCTTACATCTATTAATTCATAATCATCTTTGGCATACAGATGTCGCAGGAGGTACCAGCGTGCCACTGACACAATGGTTTCTGGATTCCCCGGTTGATAAACCACTCTTTCCAACATTCGACGAGTCTCCCTACAAGCATAACCAAAACATGATCCGAATGAAATGCAAATGACTAGGTTGCATGTGACATACCAGTAGCCCAAGAGCAAGCAACAATGATCAGGCGCAATAAGGGAAGGTCCTTATCCATACCACCCAAGAAAGTGAGGGAGCAGAGTTGTATCTTCCTCTGTTTCCTATGTAGTTGCATCTAGAACACTAAGGAATACTGCCACCGCTGTGATGCTTAATACATTACACTCAAGCTAGTGCTTTCACTAGCAAGTAACCCAAATTAGATTGACGTAGCAGATTTTACGGCTTCTGCAATAAGATGATAACATCATGCTGTCTGTGAACTCAGCACAACCTCTGATTTCAGTATGTGATCTGCTGAACAAGTACAGCAGGTAGTCTCCTGTTTAAGAGCTATGAAATTAATCTTTTGGAAAACAGTGCACCTGACAAAAGCAGGTACTACAATAAATCTTAATAATCCCAATAGAATTTAATATTATACACAAATATATTTAATCCAGGCACTCACAGAACGTACTGCAGTTCCTGCAAACAGAGGCAAGATGTGAAATTGCAGAAGAGAAGGGAACTGGAATAGAGTACTACACCAAGTCTAAAATTCTATTTGGCTGATACTAGCTTCCAACGCCGCCAGCTTATACCTAACCAAGACATTTTCAAATTCACCATGTCATTCGAAATCTGGTAAAAACTGGCAATTAAGTTTAGGGATGTCACATTCATTCGCTGGCACTCCATCAGCTTTGGCTCTTTTTTCAAGAATTCTGTCCTTTATAATCAATGTGATTTCCAGTACATTGTGATTTAACAGGCCGTTGAGAGGTTACATCTGGTTTTGTTTGCTATTTGTAGCTAAGATTAATTTCTTGTTTCAGGATTTTGAAACACCTAGGCAGATCAATTCGGTCTTGTGATATACCTTAGTGTTCACCTGAGTTAACATCTGAAATTGTAATAAGACTGATATTAATTGATTAAATAAGTTTTCAGCCCAATTTTGTTACAATCAACAACTGTCACAATCACATTTGGCTGCCTGTCACCTTCTTAAAAGCCCAGAGAGAAAGCAAGCCAGATTGTTAGAAATATCTATAAAACCAGGTGAAAGTATTGAACAAAACCATCAAGAATATTCCATTTTTCCATAGCTTAAGCAAAAATACTGTAAAAGACAAACTAGACTTAACAACCAAACTCACAAAGCAGGAGGCTTCCAAGCCCCCTCCCCCAAATCTTCCTCCCTTTCCTCAAAAAGCCACAATGAGCACCTACCTGGTTGTTCAGGAATGAACGTGAACTTTGACTGTGAGCCCAACTTGGGATCAAAATGAATCCCAGCGGTAGATAGAGTAGTGATATTTGTTTCCACTGTGCTATTTACCAAGATCTTTGAGAAACATATAGTTGTCCTGATTAATTTATTTAGGCAACATGCTATTAAAATAAAAGTTGTCTTACAGCTGTTCTTCTCTTGGTATGAAGGTCATACATGTTTTTTTTGAGAAAAGGAGGAAGATTCTGCTGCTTCCTGCTCCCCACTCTACTAACTCCTTCCCCCCTCTCCCTTTTAACTGTCACACTACTCCAAGAATTAATTCCTGTTTTTAATTTTCTTTTAGTTCTTGGAGTTAGATCTGGGGATAACGACTGCATGTACTTTTGACAGTGTGTTCCATTTAAACTTAACAGATCATGCATACCTTGCTCCCATTTTGCGATTATACTGTAGCAGTGCTTGTAGGAGAGCTGCCAGGGGGCAAGAAGAAAGTTTCAAAGCTTCAGTTGTTGCCTCCTGAACCAAGGATGGCCAGTGCTCATTTGAGACATTAGCCTATGATAACAGAAAAAAAAAAAAAAGGAAAAAAAGGAAAAAGAAAGGGCTTTATTGTAGTGTGTAGTGTAAATCAGTTTTTGTTTACACCTCTCTAGAGAGTAGGTTTAATTCAAGCTGTTCTGAGTTATATAAAGTATTTGGCAGGTTAGAAAGAGATTTCTGTACAAAAAAATCCAAAACCAAAACCCAACAACAAACAGTGGTTAGAAAAGCCTGGAAAAGTCACGTTAAATATTCTAGGACCAGCCTTGCCAGCATTCCACTTACTCTTTTATGCAAAGAATCTTTTTATTTTTGCCATACATGTTTCAGTAATGCTTGTTTTAATCACAAACCCTTGTTTACTCTTCACCTTGTAAATTTTCATTGCCTGTACAAGACTATTCTAGAATGTACAATTTATCCCTGGAAGTGACAACATATTTTACCAGAAGTAAAAACCAACTCCAAGATGGTAATTACCTAATAGAGCAACTATTGAGCAAATCCCTGTGTCTTTCGTCTTAAGAAAAATCTTATTCTCCCCATCGTGTCTGGATGGCATTCAAATTACTGTACCTGAAGGGGTGCCCAAATTTTCATTTGGACAGATAATTGGGAGACAAGCAATTTTAAAACACAGAGCTTTCTTGGATCCGAGCAAGGTTTTCACCAGGCTTTCGCACATTTCATTAAGCCAGTGCAGATTAGAGAGGCCAAACAGAAATCCACTGATCAGCTGCTCTGCTTATGCAAGAAGCAGAGATGAGATAATCAATTTCATACTAATTACATTTTTAAACAAAGTCTTGTATATCCTCAAGCAATTCAGGCCAGCATTTGAAGAAGTAGTATTAAGTTAGAGGATACCTTGCGACCCGTGGAGACATTTAGGAGCTATAGGAAACAGGGAGCAGACCACTAGAAAATGGACAGAAGAATCACGGGAGGAAAAATCCTGTCACTTGACAAATTCTGCTGTTTGAAGCATATGGCTTGTGAGAAAGAAACTTGTCTACACTGAGAGGGATTCTCTTTTCCCACCAGAAGCAACAGCTTTGCAGCTTTCTCCTCGGTAAAACTGACTGCCTTTTCTTATATAAGCACTCAGGATATATGGGGCTCCTTTGCCTGATTTTGATTACGGCTGTTAGCTCGATCATCTGTTAAAATACATGAAAAAGCGTTAGCCGAGATCACAGCAGTATCTACATTTTACATGAGGCTTTAAAGAAGTCTGGCAGTGCACTTCAAGTTTATAGAGTGACAATACTAAAAGAGAATAGACACTCGCCAAGAATTTGAGTTATGTTCACCTGGCCCCTCGGTGCAAGGAGTAGAATAGTTTTCTTTATACCACAAGGTACACTTCCCTTAGTTTGTCTTTATACTTCAAGGCAAGGCACCATATCTAGAAATGACCGTATAGCATAAAGTTACTTGAAACTTCACTGAAATCTCCAGGCACCAGTGCAGGAAAAATGTTTATTAAGGCAGTTGTCTGAAGAAGAGGACAGAGACTTGAAGGGTACGTCAATTTGGATGATCAAACTGAATCTGTTACTAGAGAAATAAGCCTTATTGAACAAGTTAGCCTCTTTATGTACACAGTGGTTCTATGTGATTATTTCACAGCAACCTCTTTTACAAAGAGACATTCTAAAAACAGTCCGCTGCCCCTCACAGTTTCATTTTAGTCTCTATTTGTCATTCACAAAATGCAAAGTCATTTAAACAGGGGCTTCATTTAAAGACTGCAGAAGACCTACATCCCATGAACTCCTGTTAAATCATGCAGTTAGGTAATTTTGATTATCCTACCATGCAGATTTCCAGGGCCAGCATAGCTAGCCTGAGCAGACTGGATAACTTCCCACTCCAGCTGCCCTGCTGTGACGCCAACTGCAGACTCTTTCTGTAACACATCTCTGCTCCAACCATCATTCTTTGAGACTGATATACTTTCGCCAGCCACTGAAAATAAACATCCAACAAAATCAGTTACGGAGCCACCAAAACACACATCCATTAGGTAATATCATTTAGTTCAATTTATGAGAGCACCACAGCATACTATTAGCTAAAACACCACCACCCAGCCAGCCCTCATTCCCACAACATTCTCCGCACCGCCCTGCAGGAAAGCGTAGGCTGCTGCAGAGCTGGCAGTACACCTCACTACAGTAACTTATTGCAGAGTTCCCTGGACCACCCACGGACAACCACTTGATAGCTGTCTTAATCTGGAGATTGCTCACAGGTGAACAAATAACATGACTGGCTTTGTGAACGTCATCCTTCAGAGCAGAACAACATCGTGTGGTGCATCATTTGTCTCCAAAACTTCTGTAGAGATGAGAAGATAATTTTGCCTCCGGAACAAAGGTTTTTCCAGCCCACCTGAATAATGCCAGGAACATGAGACATTACAATGTGAGCCTGAGCTCAGATGACGGGTGTAGACTTGGGCCACACAGTTTCTGACCCAGCAGGGTCATGCTGGAGGAGCCAGATGGGGCAAGGGAAGTAGACACTGGGATCTGTGCAGAGTTTCATGTTCCTGCTGCCTGCTACACCAACACGAGATGTCCTGGATTTGCTCATGAAGAGAAGGAAAAGGATTCTAACTGCTCCCTCTTCAATTCTGTAGTCATGTCACATTTTTTGAAGCAGACGCAGTGACAAGTTTGCAAATCCCTGACATGCACATGATATGCCTCAAGATGCATACGCCACATTTAGAAATATTCTTTGCTGGATCACCAAGCAAACAAAGCAACTTCTTATTAAAAAAACAATTCCCTTGCTTTTAAGTAAAGGTCCTTACACTTTTGCTAGCTAAAGACTGGCTGGTGTTAGAAGGGGCAAAATTCTTAACCCTTTCTGATGCATAGAAGTTATTTACCATTAAGAAGAGACACGCCAGGAAGTGTTTATTAGCACTAGTGAGATTGTGCACCCTTAACATTAAGCTGCAGGACTGCTTTGTAAAGTAAAGCATCCATTCATGCGCAGAAAAAAAGCTTTCCTTGGCCTCAGTTCTGTGGAGCTGAAGATACCTAGCACTCAAGATGTGAAGGAGAAGAGAACCCTCATGCAAAGGCACAATGGCAGCTCTGCCAGAGCAGCTTTTCTCTGTTTTCCTGGTAAGCCACAGCACAAAAAGTAGAACACTCATCAGAAGAGTAGTTCAGCAGCACTCCTAAATCCTGCAAAACAACCATTTAGACAAAAGCCAAAAACTTAAGCAAAAAGCAAAGTTAATGGCCCCTCTAACTTAGTAAAACTGTAAGGCATCATGATGGATACTTCTGAGTAAGACAAAACATTTATCAAACTCTTAGGAAGTCTAGAGCCAGAAAACATAAAAGCATAGATCTCTCCATTAGGAACAGATGCATCAGCCAGGCTTTTTCAGAATGCTATCCAAGCCCTGAGAAATATCTTCTTTAATTGAAGACTGAAAAGATCTTCCTCAGAGGTATCTTATCTGTGGCCTGGATTGAAAAAAACAAAACAAAACAACCCTTCCCTCCCTCCAAACCACATACACTTACAGTTCAGTTCTCCGTGCTTGTAAGCAAGATGACACTTGGCTATGCCAGGGATGCTTGAAGAACGTAGATAAGCCCTAATTCCATTTTCAATAATGTATTACTAAAATAGAGGATACAATCATGTCTTGCATGCCCCCATATTTTGCAAATCCCATCTGAATGAGTTCTGCAGTTCAGAAAGATGAAGTCTCACAAGCCAAAGAAAAATGGGTCAAAAAAAGCACCTTTCCACAAATGATACTCATGTATTCCAGCAGGGAAGAGGACCTGCAGCCTTACAACAAGTGAGATAACCATCTCTACAGCAGCCTTGCACTGATCTTCTAAGACTGGAATCAACTTTAGTGGATCTTACCACAAACAGGGTTTTATTTGTTCAACAGGAGCACCATAAATCCTGGAACTACATAAAGGACTCTAAAAGTTCAGGGAATTTTTCTAAACAACATGCTGCTAACATTGGTAAAGGAAGACAGTTAACTACAACTAACAGCAATGGTTAGGAAATAAATAAACAAACATGCTGCATCACCAGAAAGATCTCTTGGCATGTGTGAGACAGACTTCTCAGATTGTCTCACAGAGCAGCATATGAAGCGAGTTATAGCACCTTCACATTAACTAAAAATTATCTCTTGGGATGCCATGGAAGGGAGTGAGTGAACACTGGTACTGTCAGTGATTTCTCTTCCCTGCAGACTCAACTTACTCAAAAGAATGGTGACACCTGACGTCAGGAGATTATGGAGAAAGAGACTCGTTCAGGTTTACAGACCCTGAATAAGGAATTGTGTATTACTACATTAGGAAACCATTTACTTCCATCTGTTCTTATGGGTTATGAAATATTTCACTGGTTTCTGCTCACATTCCAACTCACAGCTCCCTAAAGACACAGGTGTCAGGGGTTTATCTCAAGTTTGTAATTCTCCTGCCTCCATATCTGCTTGCTCTTACGAACAGTCCTTATTATTTCAACTATTAAAGAAAGTTAACATAATTTTACAGCTTTATAAAGAACTGAATGTAAGCTGTTTTTTTCTGTCACCGGCTGCTGTAGGACAAATAAAAGCAAACAGTGAAACAAACTCTCACCCAGTTACAGTGCATGCTCTGCCGAGAGCGGCACACCAAAGGCAGGGAGAGAATCCACACTTACTTGCCATGCTGCAACTGAAGTTGAACTGGCCATGACTGTCTTGTAAAGCTCCTCCAGGATGGTGTCTGGGAGTTCTTTGTGAGACTGCAACAGCTGCTTACACTGAACTTGTCTCAAAAGCAAAAACAGAGTGGGGTGCTCAGGGCAGCTTTTTAAACCCTAAAATCAAAACAAGGCTCAACATGATATCAGAATTATCATTTCCAAATATCAGAAGTTACTTTGATTTTTCCATTTCAGTCTTTACAGAAAACAGCATTGAAAGCATTCTCAGGATGCTTGCAACATGGCATTTTCCTCCTACTCCACACAAAGGAGTGTTCCAGGAATTGACACATGAAAATAGAGAATGTTTATTCTGTCCTCAAAACACATTTGAAGTCTATCCTAAATGTTGTACCTGTCCTACCCTTAGAGGTTTCTGAAAGATAGACAGGTAAATGGCAGACCTCTAGTTCTCCTTTGGCTTCACAATTATTACAAGTTTTGGGCTAATGGAGGCAAAAACCTGTCCTGTGGCTAAAAGTGACCTTGAGTATGTTCCAAGCAATTTCAGTTCTCCCAGCTAAGGCGCTTTATTCTCACTGGAACAGAAGCACTTTACTAAACATTTCGTGTTCAATAACAGCAGATACCTATAGAGTATTTTTTGGAACAAACTCATGTAAAAAAGCAAAGACTGAAAACTAGCCATCTGTTGCTTTACCCTTCTCAGGTGAAGCATATGAAGCTTCTGCAAGTTACATTACATGTTATTTTACCTGTTCAAATCACAATACTTCCAAGCATTATAACTCAAATCAGATCTGTGCTAAGAAACAACACCTTTACTTTTCACTCATTTTTTTAAAAAACAAAGTATGTTGTCTGTGAGTCCTTAACAAGCTGCTGCTTTGTGAATGCACAGACGTGCAGAGACTTTCTGAAACACAACAGAAGCTGCCAGTATTTGCTGCAATTTTCCCCCATTAACAAATGTGGAATCGCATTGCCTGCCTCAAATTGAACGACTGCAGTGCCTGACTCATCATCCCCAGTTATATTGCTTTCTGAGAATCCTGGGGTTCAAAACTGTCAACGAGAGTTTGTGGTACCAGAGAGTGTCACTCTCATTTCTGCACAAATTGCAGGCACTGACTGTCCTCTCCCCGAGCTATTTAACTAATGAAAACCAAACAAAACTCACCATAACCTTCCCCCGTGCCCAGATACCACCTTGTATGTCCAGAAATCTCTGTTCCTTGTTAATGTAAGACAGGTCACTGTACATGCTGGCCAGAAAAGGAGAACACCTCCATACCAAGCAAACAAAGAGACAATAAAGTACTAACGCCTAGAAAACCAGCATATTCACTGAACTGGTCTGGGGGTTGTTTTTTGGGGGGTTGTGTTTTTTGGGTTTTTTTTGGTTGGGTTTTTTGTTTGTTTGTTTTTGTTTTTTTTAAACTTCCTTCCCTGCTAATACAGAAATACTGTAAGGAGCACATTTGCATGGGATGAGCCATTTTTCTTAATGAAAGTCAGGAATGTGTGCTGCTGAGTGCAATTGTTTTTTTGCTTATCTTTTGCCAAGTCTTCTGTTCATGAATACATGAAACACACACTTGAGGCTTGTTAACGCTCCAGTCCCCTTCCCCAACTGTGTCGCTTCAAGACTTTTCTTTTTAATAATTAAACTTGTAGCATCCACTTGTGGCTCTGAAATGGAGTACCAACACAACAGAGCAGAAAACATTTAAGTCCCCTGCAAGTCTCCCACCTGGACTTCTTACCTTGAATTTCTGTAATGTTTTGCTTAATACTAGGTTAACGAATAAAGGCAGGAAGGGCAGAGTTAGCTCTGTCATCTCATACATTGCTTGTTTCAACTGTTAACACAGTTTTGGCGTTGCAAACAGACTAAGTATCTTGGGGAGGGGGGAAAATGCCGACAACTATTGCATCTTGTAGCTCTGATGGAACAGACAGTTGCTAATTCAAAGATGACCTTTTTGTAAAACGCACACAAATCGTAATTTCTATACAATTCTACCACAATCTGCCAGTATGACGCCATTATACCTTGGTACAAAGAGCTTCAGCTTCTGAGAGTTTATCGGCCTCCTCTAGACTGGTAATAGCTTGACATAGACACCAGTCTTCAAGAGTCCGGATGTAATTCTGTGGAAGGTTATTGCCTCCAGCTGCAAAAACAGATAAAGCACTTAACCAGATTCCTGGATACGCTGTAGTGCCATACCATGTCACATGCTCTAGATATGGTAAGGGAGATCTTTTAGGAGTATTAGCCTGACATGGCTTCCTTCATTAGCAGGAACATTAAGAGTTGGCAAAATTAAAAGCAAGAAGAGGGGAAAAAAAGAACACACCATTTGAGTTAATGGTTTGAGGACAATCAAACAAGGAATTTTAATTCCAGTTTTCAAAACACTATGGACTTTGAGCAAGACCGAGGCTGAGATTATCTCTCTACTGGAAAAGTTACAGAACTCAAGAGTACTTTAGCTTTTCCCTGTAAGCAGTGTTCCTGTGCTGTAATATATCCATCCATCCATTTAGACATCAGAATTCAAAAGTACTATTTTAAAAAAGCATTTGAGGCTTTGGAGGGGAAAGCAAGCTGCGATTAAATAATTAACCCTAGCCATGCACTAGATTTAGCATTTTTATGGGGTAAAATACAGTTACAGCTCAAACCATTACTGAGCAATTCTCAGCTTATTTGCAAGTTTCTGAAATTCAGAAGAGTATTGCAAGCTTAGAGTATTTCAACTTTATTTTATTTTTTAAACTAGAAAACTTGTATAGCTTACTTTTGGCTGAAACTGTAGATACAAGTCTCATCTCTAGATCCGTTTGCTTTGGCTGAGTGTTGTTTAGACAGACAACGGTGTTTTCAGCATGACAGGCTGCCATTAGCACTGCCCAGGCAGCAGGATTATCTAGAAAAGAATGGTTAAAGGCAACTCGTGCCCATTCTAAATACGCTGGTAGTTCATTTAGAATGGTCTTTACCAGATTAAGCATAAAAAGACAGCCATCAATGGAACCACACACCGTAAATAAGAGAGCAAGAACAAGGCAAGTAATTCAATCAGACCCTTACACCAGCTCAGCCCAAGGCAGCTGATAACTATTTGCCTCTAACTAGCAAGATTCTTCAAATTATAAGACGAAGGTGCTGTTTCTAAAGCCAACTAATATATTTTTCACATAGCCACTGGTGTGCTAACCTGAAACTACCAGTTAACTTCTGACTAGATAGACTAAACTCAACTATCACTTAGTGCTGCATAACAGTGGGAGCAACAATCCCGGGATGCCATCCACAGCTTTCAGTCACACAGACTCAGTCTTGTCTGGCCACTAGCATGAAAGTCACGGCGACAGGCGCCTACTTCTCGTGTCAGCTTTACCCTGACCTAGCCCCGTGAAGAGCAACTATGACTGCAAGAGTGGTCTCTGTCCTGAACTGGGCAGAGCTTGGTTAAAGATTTCACCCATGTAAATTTTCATCCCAAAGGTAATGAATTTTGCCAGGAAAATGAAACAAAGCTTGAAGATCTAACAAAGTAAAATGTAAAGTATACTGCTTTGGAATAGCAGTGACAGTCTTGTGTGTACCTGTAGGAAAGTAATTGAAATTTTTAACTTGTAGCCACACTAATGCATCAGAGCAAAAATTACTGCAGAAGAAACAATGTTTTGTTATTTCACTATCAATTGCAAACTAGCACTTGAAAACCCCACTAAGGAAGATCATCATTTAGTAAGAGGTGAACAGTTGCCTATAGTTCATAACCAGCATATTGTAACAGAACATGTCCAATCCAAATTCTCAAGCTAGATGAATAAATCTCTTCTGCTTGGTGTAGCATACTGACTCTGAGGGAATATGTGTTTTCCTTTTTTGTCTAATATACAAAATAATACTTATCTCTTCTCCTGCCGAGGGATTAACAAATTGCCCAAATTTTCAGAACAAGCCTTAAAACTCAGAGATTTTCTTCTTCTTGTCTGGTTTAATTCTCCATGTCTGAACAGGGAATGACACTTAAAATTTCAACTCTACGCATTCTCCCCAAAACACACACAGACACCCCGAAACAATAAAGCAACCCAAGGAAAGTAGGAGGGTTTTTTTAGCACAATAATTTTGTTTCTGATGGGCAAAAGAATCACTACTGTGTTTGAGAACAAGAGTAACCTGGACAGAGGTGGATTGCCTTCTGAATATTTTTCAGAGGATTGTTTTTCTCATCTTCTAACATGTGACATCCTGCTGCCAACTGATTAACTGCAACATTCAGCAGGACATCCTATAAAACAGAACATAAAAGTGACTTAACACTATAATATAAGTGATCAGATGGAATTAATTTTTGGATTCTTGATGGAATTATAAAGTCTGCATTTTAAGAAAGCCAAACCTTTCCATGGTTTACATCAAGTACATGTGCGATGTTTCCTGCCACAGCTCCCCCCTGCAAGATTAAAAAAAAAAAATAATTGATTTGGTTATATGGCTGCTAATTAAGAGATTTTTACAAGATGTAATGCCAAATGTAATGCCATGAAATACAAAGTTTGCACAATGAGATCTTTTGCTTGCCTATAGCACGATCTCTTTATAAAGAATTATGAAGAGACATTCAAGATTAGAACTCATCCATATGTTGTGTTTCTAATTTTAGCCCCACATAGAAGGGGGTTTGTTTTCAGGTGCTATTTCTGTTTACATAATTGACATAAAGTAAGACAAAAAGTATTTATTTGGCAAAGAGCTAATAATAAGCATAAAAGTGGCAAGGAAATACTGGCTAATGTGACAAGCAAAATTGACTAGATTAACTAAATTCAACATACGTAAATCCTAATATATGTTTATATACACACATACATATCATCATAGAATCACAGAATCGTTTAGGTTGGAAGAGACCTTTAAGACCATCGAGTCCAACCGTTGACCCAGCACTGCCAAGGCCACCACTAACCCGTGTCCCCAAGCACCACATCTACACGGCTTTTCAATCCCCCCAGGGATGGGGACTCCACCACTGCCCTGGGCAGCCTGTGCCAGGGCCTGACAGCCCTTTCGGGGAAGAAATGGTTCCCAAGATCCAACCTAAACCTCCCCTGGCGCAACTTGAGGCCGGTTCCCCTTGTCCTGTCGCCTGTTCCTTGGGAGAAGAGACCGACACCCCCCTGGCTCCAACCTCCTTTCAGGGAGTTGCAGAGAGCGAGAAGGTCTCCCCTCAGCCTCCTTTTCTCCAGGCCAAACCCCCCCAGGTCCCTCAGCTGCTCCTCACAGCACTTGTGCTCCAGACCCTTCCCCAGCTCCGTTGCCCTTCTCTGGACACGCTCCAGCACCTCAATGTCTGTTTTGGAGTGAAGGGCCCAAAACTGAACCAAAACTAAACAAAAAAATTATACATAGTACAGCCTTTTCTTGTTGGAATAATTCTAGTAGATTTTTCCTGCAAGTTTACTTCAAGAAGACAAAGAATTGCTACCTCATGAAAGATACAAATAATTGGATATCTAACTTCAGTATGTACCTGTGCATTGCTGCTTATGTGCTTGTGTATGTAAGCCCTAAGTTTTCATATTAAGTAGTGAATGTCCATGTACTGAAGGGTGAGGGCTTTTTTTTAGTTAAGAAACAACACAGACTACTCAGGATGTAAACAGCACACATGTATTACAGCAATGCACTTACTTTTGTCTTTTGTAACGCATACAGTGGAACTAGTCGAGACAGAAGAGACCAGAGGGCAGCATTATCAGGGTTACTGCAAGAAGAACAAGGATATTAGACTTTCTGGTTTAGATATGAATCTGGTCTTCCATGACTCGGTAGGCAGTTGCTATAAATCCCAAATGGATCTTTTTCTATTAAGAAAACAAGCCAGTGTGGTCAGAAATAGACACAGGTAGTGATTTAAAACAAACAACACAATATTGAAGTTACAAGGCTGGCTAAAGAAATAAAATGTACAATATGCATATTAATATTCATGGGAAGAAAACAAATAACTTTAAGACTACAGGTCTTGTCCTCATAGTGTGAAGAACAAGAAATTTTAATTGCAGTTGGGGAAAAACAATTTGCATAAAGAATAGTTTCCAAAAACACTTGGAGAGACTATGAGGTGTGTCTTGCTTAAAGGTATTGATTAAAGTTCCCCCTTTCTATAAGGCTAACACTAATCAAAACACATTTAAACACAGACATTTACCTAACAGAACGAACGGCTTCAGAGCTTGTTAAATATTAAATAAAAGCCCCAGAGACTTTTTTAGGTTGAAGGTTCTGCTACACATGATGAAAAATGCTTTCATAGAACAGTGAACTGATCTAGCTACCAAAGAAGCCACCAAAACAAAACCAGAAAACCCCAAACAAGCCATGAAACCTCTGCCATTTGATCCCGTAAGTCAGAGAACAAGCTTCTGTCAGCTGATGCTACAACCTTAAGTGAGGACTTCATTTGGAAAAACATTTTTTTTCTTTTTTTTTTTAGAAGAATACTGCAAGTGAACAGAGGTTTGCTTACTATTCAATGTAATCAAAGCAACACGTTTACAAGGCAATCTAAAGAACGACAAAATACATACCTGTGTATTGCTTTGCAGACTTCTCTCTGGACCCCCACATTTCTACCTTGTAATGTGTAAACAGCAGACGTAATAAGGCACCTCTCATAAATCCCATCATCCCCTTTTTCATGCTTCAGTAATTCTTTTAGGGCTGCTGTTGCAAGCGTAGCATCCTGCTTTACCAGTCCCAGTGTGCACAAAGCCTTCAGACTTTCCGTACTAGGTTCCTTTAATGAGCTGTTGAATCAGAGGGAGGGAAGGAGACACTATTTTGAAGCAGAAATTAAACTCACCGTTAACATTAGAGTACTTGTTACTTCTGAGTCCTCTTGCCCCTATGTATCATGTATGGTATACAGAATTAACAGCCTCTCACTATGGGATCGTGGATCAAGCTACATCAGTACCCTTGAGATCTCAGGATAGGGAACACAGCAGAGGTTATGTACCATTTCAGCACTCAAGCTTTTAATGTATAACTGCTTGCCAAGACACTGACACATTGTCCTTCAGCAGCAGCCGTAAAATGAATGGTAAGAGACAATGCATAACACCGACAACTATTTGCTCTTCTTGAACACATTTGTACTTCTAACTAGTATCAAACCCGATTTGTAGTGTGCCTAATTACAGCTTTGCAACAGAAATGCAGGAAGGAAAAAGCCAGAAATGAGCCTGCTGCATAGAACTGCTCTTTCTGAGAACAGGGATGTTCTGAGAAATTATGCCTTGTTTACATCAAGATTTGTTCCAATGTAAGGTAGTTTGAGCATGCTTTCCACCATCTATTAGTTTTAGTACCACTATCAGTTGCACTATTCCATTCATTTCGTTATGAGAGGCAGTTTAACCTCCTATCAAGAGTATTCCCAGCTTTACTGGAGACCTACTAGACAAAACTACTGATTTTTTCAGCAAATTTTTCTAGTATAGGTGGAGAACTCTTAACTGAAGTTAATTCCCTGACCTTCAACTCTGGTGAAAACAGTGAGCTCAGTACAACCAACCAAAATCAAAGACCCTAACTGATGTACTAGTTGAAGGTGTTCTTACCATAAAGGCAATTCAATAAACTGCAATACAAATTGAATGGAGGCAAATAACAGTGTATGGCAACAGTAATTTGGAGTTACTTCACTGTAATGTCCTAAACGTAACTACAGAATGAAGTGCTGCTTACTTTCACTTATCAGGCGACTACAGGCTCCTAATCAAGCTTCTAACTATTATTTTTGCCATCAAGAAAAGACAAGAATGTAAACTTCTGATTCTATGTTTTGTTTCCAGTCTCTAGCAAGAAAAATTTCTAAGAGCTGTTAAACATAAACTTGAAAAGCCAGCACTATGTTATCTGCTGCAAAGATGCTGCCCTTTGACAACTAAGAAGTGGGATTCTATCATATTAGCTATAAAGATATAGTCATTGCTAAAAATATCTGCGTCAAGCTGGCCACAAGAAAAGAAGGCAGGCAGCTTCTTGTTCAAGGTCCTACTCAGGCCCTTTAAGTCATCTAGCGTGAATTCCAGTCAATAAAGACTTCTGCCTACTGGAGTAGAATGCACCATTATTTTTCTTGTTACTAAAATCCACCATATACTTTTGCAGCACTGTGCTTCCAATTCAGATCTAGACCTATGTCCTGTAGTGTTACTTTCCTAAACCATTTACTACTTTTTTTTTTTCCTTTAAACACAAACAACTAACATCATGTAGAAAATTCTCATGGTTGATGTTTATGACCAAAATAGAAGTCTGCAGTGATTAACAGGATGTAGGAAATACCAGGTCCCTAGCTAGTTAATCATCAGTTACTCAGGATTTAGAGCGTACTAGGTCATGGCCCTTCACTATTTCAGTAACTTCAGGAGTCTGCTGGCAAGACGGAGACTGTACAGCCACTACTGGAGTTCTCTATTGACAGAGAGTTGATCCGGAGAGGCTGAGATGTTATCTCTTAATCCATAGCTATCAGGAGACTAACAATGATGCACAGGCTTTTAGCCTCCACACCTCTGAAAAGACAAGACATTCATGACTTAAGTGAACAACTGATACAGATCTGTTTCTTTTCATGGGGAAGCTACAAGATTGTCCTTGTCTACAACACTTGGAACACAATTGTTCTGGAGATTTCTGACTATTTAAACTGAAATTGTTTTCATTAGTCATCTAGATTTCTTACAGCCAATGAGCAAAAATATTGCCTAGTGGTTAGGACGACTACAGATTAATATTACCTTAACAGACAAACCTATTAAAACTACCATTCAAGGATATCAGACATCCAAACTGCCCAGCCTACTACCCTTCCACTCCATACTGCTTTAAGAATATGGAAGACGGCACAGGCCATAAACCAAAACAGATATATCACATGAATAAGCTGAAAAGAACACGGCATCCAGTCCCACTTTTACTCTGCAACACAAAAAAGAACACATCCATCCGAGATCCCCCAAGTAAATGTGAGGATTCAGTAGTACAATAAAACATCATATACTGATTATTATTCCCTCCACTCACCATTTAAACAGCAGTGTCTTTGCAGCATCCACTTTGTTCTGTTTATACTCTATTATTGCCAAGGCAGTCAGGATATGTGCTTTATCTTGTTCAGACTCAGCAACAGACAAGGCTTTTTCATAGGCTGGTAAAGATTCAGGACACAGAATTGAAGTAGGAGAAAAAAAATACAACGTTTATAAAGCCTCTAGAAAGGTAGGGTATTAGAACACACACAGGGGCACTTTGGTTTCAGGTTCGCTATATTTTCACACCTCAAATCATAGGCAGAAGACAAAAACAGTTGACTAAGACTTGGAAGTAACAGTATGTTAGGAAATGTCAGATTTACAGGCTGTTTAGAGCCTGAGAGTTGTTTGGTATGTAGCAAATGGAAACAGAACTGAAAAGCAGTATTGGGATATCCAGAAAAAGCCTGAAAGAACAGTTTACATACTCCCCTGACATAGTTTATTTATGAAATAGTACTTCAGATGGGCACACATCACTCTAATTAAAAACTAAGAGTTATTTAAAATGCTGAGCTGGCCGCTCCTTTTCGAGTGCTTACACTTCTACACTGACAATTCAGTATACCTTTCTGTGAAGTCTCACACCTTAGCAGTGCAGAGCATGACAATACAGTACTTATATTTATCACTAAAGCTAAGTGCTTTGAAGAATGCATCGATCTCCTACCCAGAACTGATTTTTCCAGGAAAGCCATTTCATTTGAGAACAAGGGAAGCTAAGAGCATAACAGCTTAACGGACAAGAATGAAACACTTGAAGAAATGTAGCTTCCCTTTGTACATTTTAATAGTTCTAGCACCCTACTGAACAGCCTAATGATTAAAATAGTTGTGGAGTTTGTACTTACGCATTAGGACTGAAAGAGTGAAATAAACTGAAGTACAGCTAGGTCGGTCAGACAAACAAATTTTGGTAAGATTCTTCTCAACAGAAATGTCCCATAATGCTTTGAATTAGGCAGATGCTTACCTTTGATACTTTCTTGTAAGAGTCCTTTCTTGAAGTAGGCTAACGCTATCCCCACAATGCCGTCAAACTCAGTTAGAGGTGTTGATGTGTAAACCTCAATGGCCTTATCACACTCACCAAGGGCACTGTAAAAACAAAAACAGTCACTGGTATGAAGGGATGTGGCAACAGCTGCTGATTCAGACAAGCTGTCCTTGCAGACCAGTATCCTCTTTTCTACAGCAGTTGTAAGCAGACACCTGGGAAAGAACAAGATTAGGACAAGAATGTGCAATATTCCCCAATCTCCTCCTGTTATAGCAGTTACTCTCTCCAACTATCTGCTGCATGAACAACAACTGATACGAAAAAGTCCTCTCCATCTGCACGACAGCGGTATGTAAGGATGTCACTTAGTGGTCAACACAACGGAGCGGGAGAAAATAGCAAAGGAGAAACGTGAAGAAAGCAAATCAAAGTATGCATGCACACGAATGGGCAGGTGCACCTACAGACACAGATACAGCACTCTTGTTCTAAGATGCCCATGGAAGAAATTATAAAGGATTGTGTTTATTAGAACTAGTTATTAATTACTGGAGCTTTGCTCTCATGTAAGTGCACACAGGAATCACCAAGCACACAGCTTGGATGTGAGGCTACAGAAAACTGAAGAGTTGCTTCTAAAAATCTTCCCTGAAGTTAAAGAATGAATTATCACATTATCACAGCCTAGAAGTTCCAGTGTCATGTATAGAAACTTAAGACTATACGAAGTTTCCCTAGAGAGCTCACAAAAATTCAATTAGCAGAGCTTGAGCTATCTCATATCAGAGAGGAGTTTGAAAGTCTTCATCTGTTAAGACTGTGTCCTGCATTCCCTCAGAACCAGAAGGGACTCATGAAGGGAACTTCGAAGAGTGAGTAGATTGCAGCAGAGAGGGTCATCAGCAGAAAGATCACATCCATGTACACAACAGCCCAACCCCACATGCTTCAGGTTGTACAAGTCAATACAAATTCAAAGGGCAGGTAGAAGGGATTTCGACTGAACTTTGAAGCAGCTATTTTATTCAGACTAAGCCTACTACATCTCTCAAGTGTGGAGATCGTAAAAACCTCCAATTTATTCTGGAGACCGTTCAACAGCTACATCGTGCAGACTATGTTAAGGCACTTAAGTATCAAGCTAAGGATAAGGGAATCACTGATATCTTATAAACTGTCAAGACGTATAGCAATTTCTTGTAATTTGATTTTTTTTTTTTTAAATACGCATTTCTGGAGCACATACAAAGTTCAGTCAAACTTGTCTACAGTTCAGAATGATGTTTAATAGATTATTTTTAGCAATGACCTTTCACCTTTCAGCCTCACCCACATTTTGTGCCACCACATTCACTACATCCAAACCTGAAGTTAAGGGCTGGGAAAATATGCCAACAAACACTTACCACAGTGACCTGCCATAGTTTTGCATTGCTATATAGTATTTCTCAGTATCCTCAGAGTTTTTCAGCAATGAAGCTGCCCTGAAAATAACCGCAATTAATAATTACCATCTGACTATAACACGCATATTTTGACAATAGTTCTCAGAGCAGAATGGACAAATGTTTTATGCAGAAGCTTTTCTATGCTAATTAAGCACAAACAGAGCTTATTTTACAGTTTCAATGCATCAGCAAACATATTCACCAAACATAGTTTCCTTTGCCACCTCCCCCTACCATTTGAAAAGAAGAAAAAAACAAAACAAAGCCCAACCACCTCCATTAATTAGAATGGGGTAGAGATCAAAACTAAACCCATGCTAATCAACCCCCAAAATTTCACTTAAATCCCATACAGTGAATTAGCTAAATGTCCTGGTAAGACACTGAAGCCTTGGAATGCCTTTACTTCTCCGGTTCCGCGTTCTGCATTTCCAAATTTGATACAAGAACATCCCCACACATCCCCTTACAGTAGGCTTAGTTGAAATATTATGATTCTATGAAATGTACTGTTGAATTGAGAAAGTAAGGTTTACTCAAGGAAAAGAAAAACCCTTAAGTTTTTCAGCTGATGCATAGAAAAAGGCCAAGGAGCTTCTATCAGTAAACTTTCCAGGGTGCATAGTTTACCTCTCATACGCATCTGCTGCCTGCCTTTTTAGATGCAGATACTCATTCAAATAACCCAGCATTGTGAAAGCAGATGCATCGTCTGGATTTCTTTCTAGAAAATCAGAATTGACAATACAGGAGAATATGATCAGCCAGAGCTGTGAAAAAGCATTACAAAAACATTGCTACATTGATGCTACAGTGTATGCATATACACAAAACACTTTGCCAAGTGCTTCTGTCAGTTGCTCACTGCAATCATTTTGACAGGCTGCACACAAATAAAGAAGAGATACTGAGACCCACAACATGACATCAGGTTAGCTCAAAAATGTTTAAAATCTTATGACACAGCATTAATGCACTCAATATATTTCAAGTTTTTCAGCCTGCAGTGGTTTGGGGTTTTTTTGTAATGAAACAGGAAACTATTCAGCTTGTATTGACTCTGGTAAAATACTAGTAGAATCTCATGGTTTATTTTTAATACTACAACTTTGAAATGCCTGTCAGTAGCTAAAGCACAGATTTGTCACCTGTCATCTCACCTCAGACTTCTGACCTTTCTTCCCAAACTAGGAAGGATCACGTAGGCCCCTCCCACAGTCCGTTTAAGAACAGGGATTTCACAAAGAAATGAAGTCTCACATTTATCTCATTTCAAGTGCTTGCACCTCATTTTGCACCTCTCAAAAATCAGCAACAGATTCCTGATCAAAGGATTTATTTACAGTAATAGATGCAGACTAAAGAAAATCCACATTTGCTCTATCCACCTCCCAGGCTAGAGATACTCAAGCCTACCCCAACAGAGAGGCCACGCTGGCTTGGAAACATGCCCGAGAGCACGGTCGGTCCCCTGCCGAAGGTTAACACAATCACATGCTTGAGGTTACGGAGTTACACAGCACCCAGGAGCAGGCTTCTGCCAAACACCACGGCACGGGGGCGGAGGAGCTAGCATCATCGGCACCTATGCATACAGACACACCCAAAGGAGGTCTGATAGCAAACACCCGATGACAAGCATGACAAGGCTCCGGTCCTTATTTTGATCAGTCTTTGAAACAAAATCTGTTGGAATGAGTAGGAAGACAGAACTCACATCTATCTCATCTTTGTGTGATAGCAACAGTCAGCGGCCCACTTATCCTGTTCTGGTTACTTTACCATTCAAAAGCCTCTCCCCAACCCAGCCAGATCAGTCTTTGCCAGAACTAGTGCAGGTGTATCCGTTCGCTCTGAATGCATCTGTTAGGCTCGACAGCCTAGTGAGGCACTTAAATTACCTACCTGTATATTTGCTCAAGACCACCTGGGCTGCTGGAATAGCGTTCATTTGAACAATGTTGTACAGATACAGTTCAGTGTTTCTGTTGCTTTTATCCTGCAGCGTTGAACATACCCAGTGGGCGTAGCCTTTTGCTCCCTCAGTCTCAAGAAACAAACAAAAAAACCCAAAATAGGAATCATTAAACCTACTCAAGCAACAGCGAAATAATTAAAGATTATAATAACAATTCTGTGTTTTAAGGCAGAGTCTTGGCTAAAAATCTGCATCAATGTTAAGCAGAAGAAAACACCAAACTGAATTACTCCATGCACAGTTTTAACTTGTCCTTTGGGCAAAGAGAATTTTTTCACTAACATATCACTTGCTGCACCACTGAAGGGATGACAGATGAAAAAAGCTATAAGAGAATGTGAAGTCCTCCACTTTCTTAGGATTCAGGGTACTGGCAATATCCTTGCTCTCTCCTGGAATAGTTATAATTTATGCCTTTGATCTCTGTCCAATTCTGTGGAACATCAAGAACGTTTTTTCATAACTTAAGGAGCTGATTTCTCGGACCATTGGGACTAAAGCATTTCATAAAATAACTGCCTGCTATGCAGTGCCAGCACAAGCCAGGAACAACAACATGAAAGTCAGACAATCTCATCTGGAACACGACCATAACTGTTTCAGCATTCAAGACATGCCTGTTCTTTTAAAAATTACATCACCTAAGTAGAGAGATTAGATAAGCAGAAACTTCAGGACAATACAACTGTTATACTTACATGCATACTGAGTTCAGTTGTGTGCCTGAAGAGATCCATAGTATCATAGCTGCCTACCGTCTCTGCAATAAGAGCCTATAGAGAAGCCAAGAGTTGCTGTGGTCAGGCACTTTAAAAATTACGACATTGACAAAAAACTCAGCATACGTTACATCAGGCACATCTTAAGCATTTAACATGAAGATATTTTCTTTTCCTCATACCCTCCAAGAAACATTGGTTCTAGGAATAAAACACAAAGGGAGCACAAGCAGTTTCCATTGCATCAGTACTTGAAACTTAAATGTCTTATGCTGCTACTTTACACACGTCAGGACAAAGACTTTATGTTTGTTAGCACAACTTATAACAACATCTGACAGGAGCTGAATTTCGACATGTGATGGTGCTAGTTCTTCCCTAGCATCCAGTTTCAATTAGATATTATTAGCAGGTCAGGAGCAAGGGATTATGAAGAGCGCCTATAGCGATCACAAAAGTATGAGTCACAAGTATTTCTACTATTCACGGACGGCCTAGATACCAGTGGGAGCATATCCAACCCTCAGGGGTAGGGGGGGGAAGGGACTTCCCAGGAAGTAGGAACTGCTTTTGTCCCGGGTACATGAGAGAACTTAGTCTTCCTAAGAGCGAAGTTAGAAATAGGGGCTGAGAAGAGAGTTAAGCAGTGCCATATAATGAGCCAGTGGTACAGCTGAAGCTGAAATAACTAGCACCTTATGAAGACAGTGCTTTGTTGACAATGCTTAATAAAAAGCTTCAGAGCACAAACAGTGACTATTTTTTTAATAGCTAGTTTCTTACAGAACTCACAACATCAGCCACAAAAACATTATATAAAGGTATCTGATGAACGTAGCTTCCATTGTAGGGAAACAAAGGGTCCCACCAACCCTCAGGAGAAGTAGAAGCTCCCTTTACTTAAAAGCTTACATTTACTTTTCAGGAACACGCTTAAGTGCCAATTATTAGCACAGAGTCCAAGTCCTCTCTTTGGCTAACAACTGGGTTTGGTGCAGTTTTATGATTTTTCATCCCCTTACCTGCCCAATCCAACACAGTAAGTAAGAAGGCTCCACAGACTGGGCGATCTTGAAGGCTTCATGAGCTTGCTGTAGAGCCAAAGACAACAGGGCTATTGTACTGTCTGGCATGGTAACAGAGCACTTTTGAGTATGCACAGGTAGTGACATGCAGTAGTATCGGAAGAGATTTCATGGACAAAATTAGGTCACTACTAAAAACATCTACTGTGCCACACAGAACAATGTATTGCCCAGAGAAATAAACCAGTTTAGTCTTATTTAAAAAAAAAAAAAGACACCCCCCCCCCAATCTTTACAAGATCAAAGTTCCCCTCCCTTCCAAATATACTGCCTTCTCTCAACAACAAAACAGTTCAGCAGCTAGATTATCTCTTGGAACAATTATTATTTTAAAATCTGACTCTTGAAGGATCCAGTTTTGGAAATTTGCTTTTCCTTCACACAAACAGTTAAAGAAACACATTTTCAAAATGGTAAAACTGATTACCACCCACAAATTATCTTTTCCCTATGGATTGCTTATGTTTAGAGTTCCTCCCTCAACATGGCATAAGGTGAACAAAGTCTTAGCATCAGTAGGCTTAGCAGTAAGCAGTCTGCAGTATCAAGTTACTTTTATTAAAAATAATTCTGACCGTCACATTTCCAATTAAACAAAATTTCTGTAATTCTGACCAGCAAATAAGACTGTTTCAGCTGCAGGAGAACTATGGACTTCACTTAAGATGTACTCTAATTTGTCTCCAGAGAAACTCTGAAGGTTACACAGACTTACAGTGAATCATATGACATGCTACCTATGGGAAACTCAGAAACTGGAAGTTCAGTTTGTGACCTTCAGCTAAAAGTTCTTGGTCAAACCTGGTGTGCACTGGTTTAACTAACCACTTCTCAGTCCTTCCAAACAGTTTTCATTCGAGCCAGTTGCTTGGAAAGCAACCTCACCAATTCAGTTCACTTAACCTTATCACCTACAGAACAAACTTAATTCATTTGCGTGCCTCAAGTAAGGTACAGGTGCCAATTTAATTTCTTTCAAGGGAAGCAAGTTTCTTGAATCTGAGAGGGACATTCTTCACTGTTTGCCCACACTCCTGCCTGCACATACTACCTTAAAAAAAAAAAAAAAAAAAAAGGGAAACTATATTTGAGGATGGGAAAGAGAGTTACCTCAATATTTCCAGTTGCCAGATACAAAACCCCCAAGTTGGTCCAGGCAACAACATTCTAGACAGAACAAAAGAAGTCAAAACCAATGTATTATTACTATATTCAGAAATAACACTGCATCAGGGGAAAAAAAGTTTTAAATGCCCACTTGAAACAGATGGCAGCTGCCTACAGCACTTACGATTTGCTCAGCTTGAACAGATTTGATGAACGAATGTTGAGCAAGAGCATAATTCCCAATAGCTGTGGGGGAAAAAAGAAAAAAGAGAGCTAGATCTAACTGACTTTCATAAACACCATTAGTCAAGTTGCCTTCTAATTTAGGATATTATGGAGCTAGGGGTTTCACTGAAGACTTACCACTACAGGAAGCAACTACACCAAGTGCATTCCAATAAAGATGATTTTTGCTGTCAAGTCTCACAGCTTTTTTAAGACACTGGAAGAAAATCACATGTGGATTATAATCACTAGAAGAGCAAAAATTAAGACTTTAGGCATTTACTTATTCAGAGACGTAGGTTTTATTGAGGACAGAGAGAGCATGCAGACAAGCACCAACAGAAATTTAAATTTTTAAGAATGTAACAGGAAAAGCGGGTAATACCTGTAAAGACTTCTCTAGCAGTTCACTGATCTCATTCATGTCAGTGCCCTCTGCTGTGAGGTGCTCTGCTTGTCGATAATAATTTATTCCGAGATCACACCATATGCTAGGCAAAGGCATCAATTTTAAGGCTCTGCCGTAACACCTACAGAAACATGAATCACGGAAGCATTATTCCAAGCCTCTCTATATGAAGAGCAGAAAGCTGAAAAAACATTTAAAAGAGTGCTTAAAAACCTAAACGAAGCAAACATGCATAAATACAAACAAAAACAGACAAGAACGGAAAGCAAACAACAACTAACCCATTTTCATTCAGACAGTTATCTTCACAGAGTCTATCCTAGTCTAAAGGCAGTCTGTAGAGCCCACCACTTGCGAAGCCACAGATGTGCATTAAATCAAAGCTATGTCAGTTGCAATATGCATGCTTTTACTTAAAACAAACCAGTCATTTTTACAGTTAATCAGACTTCCCCTAGGAAGTATTTGACTTCACATATCATGGTTGAGATTTACTATGCAGCTGGATTTCCTGCCTTACACATCCAACTGCACAAAGCTCAGAGGGAGTCACAGAAGAGGCTACAGAAATACTACAAATATTTTCTACCATCATGAGCTTCCAGGGCCAGAAACAAGGACTTCCCTCTTCCAATGTACTCTAGACCCCATACCTAGGGCAAGAATTGATGACATTTTTGTAAGAAAGAAGTACAGATAGAAAACTTAAAAGTTTATCTTGGACTTTAGTAGCCCTGGGAGAATTAGTTAGCAACTACTGCAACCACTCCATTTAAAGAGGTGCAATTTGTTGAATGACAGGCAGGACGTAGCCATGCTCTGGAGACAGAAACAAGGAGACGAGTCGTTGCTAGATGAAGTGTTGACAGCCACTGTGGCAATCCAGGAAACTGATCCTGAAATGAGTACTGCAATTTGGAAGAAGCATGAGACTCTATTTACCACCTCATTAATCTTTGCTCAATATGCAGGTGTCGACAGATCAGCATGTCTTTCTTTTTCTAGAAATTAAATAGTCTAGAATACTTAAGACTCTACAGAGTCTCAAGCTGCATAGAAGCTCTTCATAATAAAAAATTATTACCTTCCTCCCAGTCTGAGCAGCTCACTTTTCTTCAGCATCTGTTTGCCTGCATTTTTACCCAGAAGGGATCCTAGCACTTGAACATTCACGTTGGTTGGTGAAATAACGTGCACGCTAGTACAGGTATCTCCGAGCAGTTTCCAGAGGCAAGATACATCAGGACGCTGCTTTGTTGCCCTGCAATTAATGATATAGAAAACCGGCACAACACCCATTCAGACACTTCAATATCCTTTTTTGAAAGAAAGTTCACCACTTTGAAGAGTGGCACAAACTCAAACGTAATTCACCAATGAGCTGTTTGATTTTTTTTTTTAATTCAGTTTTCTTCCTATTCAAGCTACAGGTCTAAAAGGTCAAAAATAACCAAAAAAAGAGAAACTACAAAATGCCAATGCCCAACTTTGTTGGGACTAAGAGTCAGTTCTGAAAATTAGCCGTTACCTATCAACATGTCAGCTGACTACACCCACTCTTGCATTTCAGAGCACTATCATGTTACATTACAAGACATGACTCTTCTGCAGAAACCTGACGGACCTTCTCCTATAACAGCAGCTATCCCAAGGTTTAATTTAGGACACCAAAGCTTTTTGTATGAAATGCAAAACAAAAAGATTGAGGGAGGGAAGGAACGATTTCCTCTCATCCACCATTTTTGACACAAATCCTCCCCTCCTGGCCCCATATATACAGGAGGACTGCTGGAGAGAACTGTGTGTCATTTCACACTTGTGATATAATCAAATGAGTCTGTATGTTTAAACACAAAGAAGAAAACTCTATAATTACCATTCCTTTAAGCAGCCTAAGTCCA
The DNA here is from genome assembly GCA_009819775.1 of Phoenicopterus ruber ruber. Lineage (NCBI taxonomy): Eukaryota > Metazoa > Chordata > Aves > Phoenicopteriformes > Phoenicopteridae > Phoenicopterus > Phoenicopterus ruber. The sequence continues at coordinate 85,510,359 of CM020246.1, forward strand.
GAATGTATTACTCAAACCATTTTCAATAAGCACATTCTTACTTCTAGATTAGAAGCCTGGTCCATTCAATTCAGTTTAACTGAAAATGCTCAAACACTTAACTCTTATTCTTCTGCCTGTCAACCCACAATCCCAGTGGAAATTAAATAACTGAATATTTAGTACTAACCTTGTAAAAAATTCAAGAGCCTGCTCTATGTAATCCACAGCCTTCCTATCAAAATAGTTATCAAGGGCTGATCTTGCCAGCATGAGATAGCACTCACCAAGTCCTGGAAATAAGAGAAAATATCCTCTATGAAAAGAGATGCTTTTATGATATGCTTGATAAAGGAGGTGGGGTGGGAGGGTGGAAGCCTGCTCAGTGTTCTGCTTGATATACAGATTTATACCCTGCACATGCTAAAATGAAAAGACCCACACTGCTCAAAACAGCCATTGCTTTTAACATATTCTGTCAAGTGTGAACTGTAGAATAATTTGAATATTAAAATAAACCTAATTAATGATAAGAACCTATAGTATTTAAGCTTTGGGTTTGTCCTCAAATATTAAGTAAAGCCCTCATGAGAGATCTGCTCTGCATTGTAAGTCTTTGACAAATACACCAACTGTCAGTTCACATGAGTCAAAAACCATTGCCAAAGCACAAAAAGAAGAGAGAATGTCAAGGTAGGCAAAAGGAGAACTCTTCTTTGAAGAAGACTTGAAACCAACATTATTTAATCCTATTTATGTAAGAATTTACTTCATATGCGTACTGGGTCTGGCTGGGACGGAGTGAATGTCCCCGCAGCAGCCCTCGGGGTGTTGTGCTGCGTATCGGTGGCTACAACGGTGCCGGTACCACCCCAGCGCTCTGGCTACCGCCGAGCAGCGCTCACAGCACCAAGCCTCTGCCAACAGCCCCCTCACCAGCAGGCGGGGGGTGGGCAAGAGCTCGGGAGGGGACACGGCCAGGACAGCCGCCCCGAGCTGCCCCAAGGGATGTTCCACACCATAGGACGTCTGCTCAGCAGGGCGGGGGGTGGGCATTTGTTATTATGACATTTGCCTTCTCAAGCAACTGCTACACATACTGAAGCTCTGCTTCCTGGGAGGTGGCTGGACATCGCCTGCTGATGGGAAGTAGAGAATAAATCTTTTGTTGTCCTTTGCTTCCATGCGTGGCCTTTGCTTTTGCTCTATTGAACTGCCTTTATCTTGACCCACAAGTTTTTTCCATCTTATTTTTTCCCTGCTCTGTCCTGCTGAGTAGGGGAGTAGAGCAGCTTGGTGGGCACCTGGCATCCAGGCAAGGTCCAACCCACCACATATGGAAATAAATCCAACTCTTAAAAAGGAAGAGCATCTAATGCCACGATTTCTAGCATTTTGGAACCAACAAGATAACTGCTTAGTTTATAGTCTCGCTGGCACCAGCAGTGATTCTGTCTGGCAGTAAGTCACTGGCTATGAGTACCATTCATTCTCAGTATTATTTTCACAGTTCTGAAGCTACCTTCCTCATGCTATCCTACCCTGCACCTATACCAAACTACTAATCACAGCAGTCATGTTTCGCAAGCGTCTTTATCTTGCCCCCACTAGGTATTTGTCTTGACCACACAGAAGTCCCAAGATCATGAGCTTCTCGGATGTCAAGAACCTCTGCAATCCAAGAACAAAACGGATTTTACTCCCCAAAGTTATACATTAAAAGTTATGCTGGAGCAGAGGCAGAAAAAAGATACCATTTAGTAACACAAAAATATAATACATTGAAAAGATGCACTCAAGTAACATCAGTATAGTTACTCTCATCTACTAGGAGACCGCTTCCAACAACTCAGTTCAGAAACTGTGTAACCTGATCAGAACAGTACCAAAAGAACACCGATGTATGTTTCAGAGGGTTTTAAGAAGGCCCACAAAAGACAGCATACCAGACTAAACATTAAACAGTCTCTAAGAAGGTGAAGACTGTTGTGAGAGTCAAAGTAGGATCTGGAGCTAACAAATCAGAGATCAGGATAAGAGGGATTATGAGAGAAGATTTAGGGGATTTAAGAAAAGAATAAGCATAGAGGCAACTACAGTGGGGGGAAACCTTGATACTGTGTGCTTATGTTCTCTCTAAGCATTTTATTCCAGGTAATGCTGTCAACTGTTACCTACAGACACTAAAAAAGCCATATACACATGCATACTTCTATACAACAGCTTTGCAAGCTGCTGCTGCAGTCAGCTGTTGCCTTCTTGCCTGACAACTAGTAAAACTGCCTATCCACAATACTCTCCAACTCCATCATGGAGCTTTTGCCACGTCACTTTAGTCTGGCAAACTCCAAGTGACAAAATTATAGAGGAGGAGGTAGAGGGACAGCCACCCTGTAGCCCTTTCAGATGAAAAATTTACTACTGCAATAGTAACCCAACACTTCTGACTTAGTCTTACAAGAATCAGCTTACATTCACCCAAAAATCAAAAGGCCTTACACACAACGAAAGAACACTCTATAACTTAAAAATTCATACCAGTACCAAGCAGCAAGCAGCATCTATTTCAGATGGATGTATGGGGTGAGAACGACGACTGAAGACTAAGTGGCAGGGAGTATGTGAACCAAACAGTTATTCATTGGCTATTAACATTTTATATGCTCTCAACATTCCATATCTTGAGAATCACAGTTCTATCACCAGAAAGGAGTTCCAGTTCCCCCATTTCTCTCTGCTCCCAGCTATATACCGAAGACCTCTACCTATCGCCACCTTTAACACTTGTGAGACCTCTCGGAACACTTTACTGCTATTTTTCATCACTTGAAGAAGCTCAGAGGGCTCTGAATCACCAGAGCTAAGACAAAAAGTAAGGAACGCATGGTCAGGAGCAGCAGAAAATTAGTATAGCCCACTTCTTTGAAATGGCAGCCTGACTCCATTGCCTGTTGAGTCAGTGTGTGATTGCTCAGGTGAAACTGCAGCACTGTTAGCTGGCTTCCTCTATCTATCTTCAATTCTTCTACCCATTTGGCCTGGTAGCTACACAGGAATAATTACCTTTCATACTTACTTGAAAGAGAAATAATCACTCCCATGCATCATGACTTAGGAGCTCTTCAGACATTTGCAAGCTACTACACACTAGCTTTCATGCAGGGGATCAGAGTGCTCTACATACCCAAAATCCAACCCTATCCTTCCATGCAGGCAAACCTCAATACGCCAAGAACCTCTCCACAAGACTGAAGCATAACAGCGTGTAGAGGGAGAAAGAGTTAACACCTCCAAATCCAGACATATTACCTTTCAGTGCAGGCACATACTCTTCTGTTGTCTTTAAGATTTGTTGATAAGTAGCTATAGCATTTTCGTATTTGCCTAGAATCTGCTCAACTGCTGCAGCTTTGTAAATGCTGTACACGAGCCCTGGGTTCAGCTCACTTGCTTTCCTGAAGGACTTCAGAGCTGTTGAATAGCTACCTCTGCTCAAATAAGCCTCCCCTAGAGACTCCCAGCAGTTGGAATCCTTCGGATCAGCCCTGAGAGCTGCCTGCAAACTGAATATATCAAGATATAAATTTATTTAAATAAAAGATGATACAAGTTAACATAAACAAATTATTTCCTTGCTTATATATTCTCAGGACACAAACACACAATTATACAGAACTTTTAAACACAGCATAGTAGTGTTTTCATCTTCAGAGCACATTATACAAGTTTAGATGTTGCACCTAATCTTGGCTCATTATTCAGTGCTATACCGTGCCTGCCTATGACAAGCCTGTCACCAGGCTTGTTAGTACAGAACACTGCTACGCTGAAAAGACGACATTGTGCTAATTCCGGAACTGAAGACAGACACAGCTTGCTCAGACCCATTTCCCATTGTTTAGTACAAGCTGTCCAATAATCAGCTAACTTACTTTCAAAACTTGCTAAGATCAAAGCCTATTTTATTGGGGTTTATAGCAAATGACTTAAACCAACCACTAGTTCTCTTACTCAGCCACTGCTTGTGACGGCTGACCAGTTCTCAGGTAGTAAAGTCCACGATGAAGCCAGGCCCATTTTGCTGTACCAGTACTTGCTTTTTCAGTTACCTCATTCAGGATTGACAGAGCAGTGTCCTAACAAAGCACCAAAAATGCCAGGTTAGTAAACATATGTATGTGTAAAGAACAAAGGTCTTGTTAAAGAAGAATACTCCTAATCCAGCAAACCATTAAACTGTCTAATCTGTTAATTACTGTAATGAAAAATGTTACAGAGGCTTTTTAAAGCTGGCAGGCTGAGTGGCAGATTAGAGGAGGATATTATCTCATCTAAAGACGTGATTATTTCTTATGTACCTGTCTCTGCAAATAGACAGTAGCTTCCTGCAGTTTTGTAGAGACTTTTTAATTTATTTTTTTAAACTAGAGAGGGATACAAGTATTTGCAGCAAGTCAGATACTTAGACTGACTTTCCAGATGTTGGAATGGAATCTGTCAAAGTATGGGTTGCTTTCTTGCTCTGTAATATCATAGGCTAAGAACTTTGTATACAATGCTATGTAAGAAATATTTTTAAATGTTCTGATGGCTTTGTATGCTTTTCCTGAAAGCAGCAAGGTGGAAGATGGAGAAAAGAAGTGGCACAAGTTAAATATGAAAACACAACTAACTTTCTCTTCACGTTCCCTACTGAAAAATCCTTCATCTAAATCACATATGCGATGACTACAATGCTATGCTTGCTCCCCCTACCTTTCTCCCCAGGTAGATTTAATTTGGAATTGAAGCACAGAATTGAAGCAGGTCCAACTGTTTTCAGTTCTTATTCTCAAATACAGAGGAAACCTGAAGCAATTCGTCAGAGAGGAGGATTAACAGAAAAACAAAACAGTAGTAATCCAAAGCCCTGAATGTACAATACCATGTCTCCAAGTTCCACACTTAGGTCTACAGCTGCTGTTCCAGACTCTTCATCAGTTCCATCCAGTTCAAAAGCCTTTTTATAGCAACCACGAGCTCTACTTTTGTCTCCAGCAATGTCTCTGTAGTAGTTACCTAAATAACAAAAGACCTTTCCCAAGTAGCTGTCCAATTTTGCAGCCTATAAGGAAACATGAACACAATATAAGACGGCATTTTGAAGGACTATACTGATGGACAGGTCCACTGATAACTACTTGTTCAATGTCTGCTTATCAATTTATTTAAGCCCCTTCTGTGATACATCTGAGTAGTCAAACTTTAAGATTTCAGAGATTACCTGAGCTTTAAATATTTGCAGAATCTGCTACAAACCTCATGACAAAGTATTTTGTACATGAAGTACTAACAAGCTAGTTGTGCTAGGAGAAAACAATTCCTCACTAAATCCCATCATTTTCATATTCTACTCTGTTTCAACCATTATGCTCATACTCTTACCATATTACCTCACAATTAACTCCAGCCTTTTCTAAAGTTTAAGTTCCTTTTTAGATACACTTGGCAGATTGTTTATACTTAAGAAACCCACAGCCGCCGAGCAGCAGAAAACAGCTTTGACAATATTAAAAAAAAAGCTCACGTGAAACAGTTTAGAACCATAAGTATTGTTCACCTCAACTACATTCTCCAGTATACTCTCCTGTTATTGATGTGCAAACAGTAGGCAGTGATTTCCGTTGCCAACCTCTATCATGAAGTTATATGCTGAGTTTACAATGTCTAGAGTCTTACTTTGTATACTTCCACGTTCCAAATAAAAGCGTCAGACTAAAGCTTTTGGATTCACATTCTTACCTATATTCAGAGAAAAAGCCACAACCACCAAAACCCCAAAGATCAGGAAAAGTATATAAATTGTGGGATTTTGCAGACTTACTTCCTTGGACAGACATTGAAACTCTAACACCATTCTCATCTTTTTTCCTTCCCCACTTCTTTTCCAATCTGAATTTTGCCCTCCCCGTTTCAAAATGTCTTCAAAGATCTATGCTGGTTATCTGGAAGCCTCGACTTTGCATCCCTCAAGGAGATAAGATAGAATCACCACTACGTTTGGCCAAATCAACGGCCTCAAGAATTAGGTGGAGAGAGGAAAACAAAAGCAGGGAGATTCCAGGTAACTGCACAGCAGCCTGCAATGCCTTTTTGCACAGGTGAATTTGATTTACAGTTTCTGGAGGCTTGTAAATGGTAACAAGCAGAATGTTCAAGTCTGTCGTTCCAGTCGGTGTATTTTCCGTATTTGGTTTCTGATACAGGAAAACACTAATTCTACATGAACAGTTGAAGCAGCATTTACCTTCAAGAACTGAGTGAGTGCTTTCCCTTTGTCTTTTTTTGTCTCATCACTCATGAACCAATATGTGAGCCCCAGGTACTGATGATACTCTGCAGTTTCGGCCTTTCGTTCAATAGCATTTAGAAAACTAAATAAAAGGAACAGAGGTCAGGTCAGACAAATTCTCAAAAGCTGCAAACCACTATATTCTATTCTCCCCCCACACTTCCCTGTTAGAGGAAAGAAAAAAATAAACCTACCTTCTTTCTGCCTGTTCATAGTTCTTTAGAGAATAATGAATGAAACCCTCTAGAGCATGGGACTCAGCCAGATCAGGGTGGGACAACAGAAGCTCCTGTGAAATCTGCAAAAGGATGTCATTCTTCCCTAATTATTTCCTCCATGAAACCAAGAATTCTACTTACCTTACAGGAATGACAATACAGCACTAACCTTTGAAGCTTGATCCATTAAACCTTTGTTTAGATAAGCCTGACCTCTGATAGCTAAAAGCACTGGATCACTGCTTGCATCCACAATCTAGAAAACCAAGTAATAGACACAACCAAGTTATTCTCTCCCCCGATTAAGAAATCAAAGGTGTCAAAAGCAGGCAGACTGCATGAAGATAAAGACAAGAAAACATGTAGATAGAATACCCTTGAGAAGCCTTAGACAGAATAATTTTGATGGAGAACAAGTAGAAGATTATAGAGAGCAAGGACAAAGGTACAGAAGTCTAAACAGCGAAGAAACTGTGAGACAAAAAAGAGGAGAAGCAACTTCTGCTTAAAGCTTAACAATTCGATCTGAAAGTAATATAAAGTAATATGCTCTTGTTCATGACTCATGACAAGTGAATGAAGGAGATGGGGAGTTGGATTATCACAATAATTCAAACTGAGATGAACAACAGCCATAGAACTAGCAAGAACCCAGCAGCACTGAGCAAGACCAGACAAGGTCAAAAGTGACAGCTTCTAAAATTAGAATTGTGAGTGAAAAAGAGTTGTAGCAAAGCCTAAAATAACAGAGAAGGAAGGAATGTTTGGATTACGCCATAGCTGGTAGGAGTTGTCTAAACCACACAGAATGTAAAAAGGAGGCAAGGGGAGAAATACATAGTTCGAGTTTTTAGTACAGAAAGATGAGAGCACTTTTAAAGATTAAAAAAAAATATATACATTTTAGTCCATGAAAATACCTGCTCAAGTGCTTTAATGGCTTCTTCCGCGGCATCAGCATCAGCTATTTTAATCAAAGCCTCTGCTTTCAACTGAAGGATAAGGTTCTTCCACCGAAGACTAGGACCCTCAGGAGTCCCAAGAGTCTCCAGAGCTGTTGACAAGAGAAAAATTTCATCAAGTAAAAAACGGAAAAAGGAACTCAAATGGCACCACTATTCCTGTATTTTTTAAATCTTGTCAATTACAATTTTTCAGTCTAACAGAGCACCGCTTAATAGAACAATTTTTTTGACAGCTCTCCCCCATGATGAGGAAATTGTTCTGTAAAATTTCTATCCATTCAAGTTTAAAAGTTAAAGCAATTTTAGAAAGGTCCTCTCAGACACGTGGAGAGACTGATTGCTTTCTAGCCGCTGGCCTTATAAATGGAATGCTACATTTTTCTGATCTATGTTCTGAACAAACGATGACCTTTCAATAAACAAGTTGTTTTACACTTCAGTGTTTAAAGAAAAAAAATGTTACTAAAACCAGGGATTTAACTCTGTGCCTGTGCAAAGGTAACTCTGTACCTGTCTAGGCAGTGCTGATTACTTCTCCAATACACAGTATAATCTCAGCTCAGAGAATGAGGGCATCTCTGTTGAGCTTCAGCGTTCTTCAAAGGCAAGAACTTTCTGAATAACCCAATTAACTATATTTATTTCCACATATGATGAACTTTGCCTGACTTGATACAGCCGGTAAGACAGGCCAAGCATAAAGCAATGCTTTCCCAGAGTCCTCTCCCACTTACCACACATTTTTTGGACTCAAGAAAACTTTCTGCATCCACAGCATCTTTTAGCAAGGCACAATAGCTTAACTTACACCTTGCATTGAGAAAAAAAACTCATTTTGTTTGTTCTGAGCCTGCCAGCTTCCAGCTTCATTCGGTACTAACTAGACCTCGCATCGGAAAACAAAACACATGACCTTTATTTATCTTCCACATCACTTGCAACTCCACAGATTTCAAAATCATCTTTTCTCCAGGCTGGAAAAGGACTTTACAGGCTATTTACTTGTTCTCATATGCTGCATTTTCCATATATTCGATCATCCTTATTATTAGTCTGTTAACTTCTACTATTATTTTCTGTTTGAGAAGGGGTGGATGGGTACTAAAAACTGCACACAGATTTCACCATGCTGTTACAGTTCTTAAGGCAACTGCATGTTGGTGCTCTGTTTCACTAACCATTCCCTTCCCTGTAATTCCTAGTAACTGACTTGCCTGTAAAGCATAGAAGGGGAAAGAAACAGTCCTATTTTTTCATACAAAATGAGGGCCTTTCTGCTCTCTACTTCAAGAAGACTGTAGGATAGCTTTGTGGGAATGTTTCTTCCCACAACTGCATGATTTTGCATTTAAGACTATGGAATTTTATTCATTATTTTAACACCTAGTTACCCACTCTGCTAATCTCCTTTGAGTTCTGCAGTCTGGTTTGAACAGCAGTGGACTTTATAACCTTATTACTAAACATTCACAAACGACTAGAAAAGAGGATGAACAACACAGGTATTGGTGAAAATGTCAGGGACACCTCCTTCCAGCCTGAAAGCAGACGTTATTACTATACTGCGCTCTAGCTTTTAACTTACTTAAAACTGACAAAAACCACTCAATGCTACAACTCTACTTTTTAACCCAAGGCAGCTTAGTTTCCTTATCAGTCTTGTAAGAGATTTCATCAATTACCACTTGGAAATCAGACAAGACTGTATCACATCTCCCTTATCTATGTGCTCATCAACTCCTTCAAGGAGTTCTAAAGAAACAACTTCACAAAAGCCACGCTGTGTATGCCCCCGAATAATTCCTCTACATAAATTCCCTAACTCTGTTTTTAAAGTTTTAACTAATTCAACCACAAAACATATCAGACTTGTTGGTGGTTTCCCTAATCTTTCCTAGAATCCTTTTTAAAGTTAGGGGCACACTATCTACCTCCAAGCATTTGGGTGGCAAGACTGTTGAAGTAAGCAATTACATAAACCCCTTACTACTTCAGGAATTTCATCTTTATGTTTCTCGGTCAGTTCCTAGGTCGATATCTCATAGCTCCCTAATGCTAATTTTTCTTGTCTTGTTTTCTAGCAACTTCTATTAATGCTATAATCACAGACAAGTTGTTTGATGAATCCCTTGAAAAGAAGGGTCATGGTGTAGAGGTCACCCCGAGCTCATTCACACTGAACGCAGATGGGGAAAGAATCACCTCATTTTCATTCTTTCTGCAATGAATTTCTTTTAACCTACTTCATTCTGGTTTCACATTTCCTCTGCCCAAATTTATAGGCGTTTTGCATCTCCCTCGCTGGCAAGTACTTCCTCTTGCTTTTAATAATTTCCCATGACTGTTTAGCCAGGTCTGTATACTTGTACCTCTTCAAGTCTCTCTTGAGAAGTTTTTCATTGCATTTGTCCCTATCAGAAAAAAGTCCTCCTTGGCTGCCCCTTCATTTATAACCATCAGACAATGGCTCTATTCAGATTAGATATGCATCACTGGATTGTAGTAACTGCCCTCACGCCCAGCTAACATGGATGAAGATTTACACTCAGTGAGTTTTCTTAAGATGCAGTGGTACTACGCAACATTTCTGCATTTTACATTGATTAAAATCTTACCTTTAAGTCTAAATATGAAGTCTACCAGACTTAAAAATTTGTGACAGCTACCCTTGGGGTTTCAGGCAATTATCTGCTGTTTGGCAGAGTTGGTCAACCACCAGCTGAAGAAGCAAACGCAAATCTTCTAAATATTAACCATCAGACAGCTTTCTGGTTCTGATGAACCAAGTATTTCTCTTTTCCTGAGGCTAAGCAGCATGAGGTGCTTTTCAGCTCTCGTAAACCAAGAGAAGCAGAGGACACCAGCACAAACTGTGACACTGCAAAAAGCAAAGGACTATGACTGCTAACTCAGACCTACCATGCAAAGGCCACACTGGCTGGACTACATAAAGTGGTGCACCCCTGCAATTGCTGTTTCAATTAGCAGGCAGTTACCTTGATTGCAGGACAGGACAGCGTCCCTGTGTTTGTGAATTTTCATCTGTGCCTCTGCTAAATAATGCCATGCCGCTGGACAATGGCTAGTCTTCTGCAAACCTAATAAAAGAAAGAGTTTAAAAAAGGCACTAAAAAAAGCTGCTTAGGGCTGCAAAGACACTGTAGCTGGCAGATGCTGTACTGCCATATAATGCCATCAAAAACATATTATCAATCAGATAGTAAGACTTGAAGTTAATTTTTCCTTTGAGTCTTGTTTTAAGCTGTTTTAGACATACATGCCTCCATGTGGTAAGGCAAAGACTAAAAAGTACGTAAGCTTCTGTTAGGCTTAATTTTGCATGTAACAGTACATATGCAGAAAAGAAAACGGGGGAAAAGCGAGGAAATACACAACACTGGCTTAAGATGCACTTTTGTTTCAAAAACAAAAAAGTCCTTCACTTTGATCAGACATTAACATCAGCAGCCTGTGGACTGCTTTATAAAGTTTTCCTTAGAAAACAGAAAAGGCCTACAGAACTTCAAGACAGCAAAAAAACGATGGCAAGAGTGTTTCACGGAAACTTCTTGATAAACTTGCCTTAAGTAAAGACTCAGTAATAAAACTGAATTTGACTCTTCTGAGATGTATAACTACTAAATAACGCCTTGAAGCTTCAATGCCTAAAATGCAAACACTTGGCTTACTGGGAATGACATTATTTCCAAGCTTTACACATTTACACATTACACTAAGAGCCTTGCCCTTTGCATTCTGCCCCTCATGAGCAGAGTATTACACATAAAAGTAAAAATAAATAAATGAAATTATTCGGAAGATGTATCTTTTGTCAAAGATAGGTTTTGTATGTTTTGTCAAAACATCCAATAGCATTTAAGCCAGAAGAATTTGCTTTCCATGGAAGACTTTTTCCTCTTAAGCACATGAAATTTTTATTTCAGGTTTTAGGCAAGACATGTTATTTCACTGTGTGTAAGCTCCTGTAGAATATTGTAGAATGTTCTGAAATCCAGTTTCAGAAACCACCTTATTCTGAACCTGGGTGAAAGGATGCAGCGTATCTCAGGATAGCCTGACTGATTCCTGACCGCCTACATCCCAAATGCTTACTCACCCAGCTTTCTCAATAAGCTGTCTTGAATTTTCTGTGGCCAGCACAGTGAGAGCAGAGAGTCCTATCTTCCCACTACTATACTTAGGAATCATTTTCAAAGAGCTTTGTCATTGCAATACAAGCAAGATAATTACAGATTAGTAAGACAACTCTTCAGCAAATCTGGCTACTGTAATAAAAATAATCTTCCGATATTTCTCTTTAGATACTCAATACAAGTGTTTACCCAAAGTAAGTGTTAAAGAGGCCTTAAAATGATGTAACTTTAAAGGGAAGTCATCTTTGTTCAGGTATAGAAATGCAGAGACTAGATTAGAGGAGCTGCATTACATTTTACTTTATAAACTCCACATTCTTTCATTAATTGCTATTGCTGTATTTACTGCTTCATCTAAGTATTTCCCCAGTAACAATCAGATTAAAAAAAAGTTTAAAGCTGATCACACGAAAATGCTACAGAGCTGACTGTAACAGCAAAGACAGACCACAGAGATACTATACTTAAAGCCATATTTAAAAAAAATTCAATGCCCAATCAGAGAAAGTGTTGCATATTCTTTGTAAAGCGAGCGGGTCTTAGAACTGGCAAAGTACTATGCAAGTGTAAGATTCCCAAGATATCCAGCATAAACTAGCTGGTGTTCAAGTTATAGAGTACTTACACCTCATATTACATGTTTACCTTCAGTAAGAGTCTTAACAGCCTCCTTGTATTTCTTTTCTTGGAGGCATTTTATACCAAAACCAATGACGCCTGGACCACTATTTGCATCCATCTCCAAAAGCCTAGAAAAATACTGCAGGGCCTCTTCCGACAAAGTACCTAGTTTCAGAAAAAGAAATATTTAATAGAGTTTTAGATTTAAAAAAAACATAACAGCATGCCTTATCTACATAAATATGACCCTTATCCTTTGAGCTCAAAGTAATGAATTTATTAACTAAAGTTTTTCCCAATGGTACTACATACTTATCACCTTCCACCCCCAAAACCAAACCCAAAAACCAAGCAGTGATCTAAATACCCAGTACCGCTAAACAAAATGAACTGCCAGTCTGAAACCTGAATTCTTAACTACTCATGTTAAATTACTACAGGTATACGTCCTTCATTAATAACGACTAATTCCTTCATATGCTTTTCACGTAAGCCCAGCTGAATGCCTACATGTCAAAATCTGCCTCAATTAAATCAAAATCATTTCCTTCCAGAGTAGGCCTTGCATACCTACAAATTTGCTGTGATCAGCTTGCTGAAACAGTCTTGCTGTGAAAACACGTAACTTAATGTCTTGGCTTAATTTTAACTGATGCCACTAAATTTTTATGCTTGTGTTTAGCTGTGATTGTAGACTTGACAGTCCTTGCTTAAAGCAACAGTTGTGACTTGCAGCAAAAGTCTTTGTTGTACTGTTTTCTTTAAAAAATTATGGACTCGTTTGACATAAAGGTTGCCTTTGATTTCAATTGATAAAGGTGACTAATAATGCATCTGGGTTACAAACCCGCAAGTTTGGGGCATGAAGGTCTGTGACACAGCTGGAATGACTCAGACATAAACAAACAGCCTTACTAAAACCTAAGCACCATCCTCCCCACCCCAAGATGGATGTGGGATGGTGAGATGTTGTCAGAGCATTAGTATATAAGAACTGTGCCAACCAGATGCTCCTTTTCCTTTGGAAATTAGTTTCTGCATGTTTCCCTGAACTGTAAAGCATTCTCGTGTGGAAATGAGAGTCTGGGCATCATTTGTCTTCATCCTTTCATATCAAAGTGAAAAATTATCTCTTGTTTTATGTTGCTACATTATTCCATGAAGCCCACCTTCAAAAATGGAAAAGGCATTCTTCTGCCTAAGCTGAAAGCTATTTCTCTTTATATAAACCAGAGGAGGCTTTTTTCCTGATTTTCTTTCCTTGTTTTAAAAAGAAAGAAAATCCACTTCTGATGCCTTTAACAATAAAATGAAAGACCAAAATGTAGTAGTTATCTTTGAAAATCCTGAGAAAGTGTCCAACACTATTACAATGTCGTTTACTAAAGTACTGAAAATAGCAATTGTATACCTTCAGATCCCTGCACTATTGAACACACTAGGGTATGCTTTCGAGTTTTGTAAGGCGTTCCTTCTTTGCAACTTTGTACATTGCCAGAGTTGGACTTAACTCGCAGAAGTTTTTTTGCCAATTTACAGTCACCACTCAGTTGAAGAGCTAGGAAACAGCAAATCATAGGACCAAATACTTTTCATATCCAGACAGGCAGAAATATAACATAGAAGTATTGGGTCGTGAAGGGTAAAAACTTGTAAAAAAGATCATCACAAAACTAACTATAAAAGAAATAATTTAAGCCCCCAAAATGTCTGAGTCCATCCTACTCACCTGACTGAACAAAGTGCAAGCAAAGTACTTCTAAAGGATACGTCACAGTAGGATACAAAGCCATCATATCATTACAGGCCTTCTCCAACCTAGCCGTTTCATGAGGAAACTTGAAAGGAAAAAAAGTTACTTGTGTGAATTATCAGACGTGGAATATTACATCTATTCACTGATGAAGATAGATTAATATAACCTTACTTTTGACAAGCACTGAATAAAGTCCTTGTAAAGACTTTGGTGGTCTTCACCAGGAACAGTGTCAGCAGAATTCACCGCATGCTCAAACGCAGTCAAAAGCTGAAATAAGAAATAATTAGGAATGCAACAAACAACGACTCTAGGAAAATGTTCTCTTCATAGAACAGACTATTTCAGTTGGAAGGGACATACAACAATCATCTTGATCACTTTAGTATTTAAATCCCTCCAGGGATGGGGACTCCCCCACTGCCCTGGGCAGCCTGTGCCAGGGCCTGACAGCCCTTTCGGGGAAGAAATGGTTCCCAAGATCCAACCTAAACCTCCCCTGGCGCAACTTGAGGCCGGTTCCCCTTGTCCTGTCGCCTGTTCCCTGGGAGAAGAGACCGACCCCCCCTGGCTCCAACCTCCTGTCAGGGAGTTGCAGAGAGCGAGGTCTCCCCTCAGCCTCCTTTTCTCCAGGCCAAACCCCCCCAGGTCCCTCAGCCGCTCCTCACAGCACTTGTGCTCCAGACCCTTCCCCAGCTCCGTTGCCCGTCTCTGGACACGCTCCAGCCCCTCAGTGTCTGTCTTGGAGTGAGGGGCCCAGAACTGACCCCAGCACTCGAGGGGCGGCCTCTCCAGGGCCGAGTACAGGGGGACGATCCCTGCCCTGGTCCTGCTGGCCACACTAGTGCTGACACAGGCCAGGATGCCGTTGGCCTTCTTGGCCACCTGGACACGCTGCTGGCTCATCTTCAGCCGCTGTCGACCAACCCCCCCAGGCCCTTTCCCGCCGGGCACTTTCCAGCCGCTCCCCCCCAAGCCTGTAGCGCTGCCTGGGGCTGGTGTGACCCAAGGGCAGGACCCGGCACTTGGCCTTGTTGAACCTCATACATTGGCCTCGGCCCATCGATCCAGCCTGTCCAGGTCCCTCTGTAGCGCCTGCCTGCCCTCCAGCAGATCAACACTCCCGCCCAGCCTGGTGTCCTCTGCAAACTGACTGAGGGTGCCCTCGATCCCCTCGTCCAGATCAGTGATAAAGATGTTAAACAGGACTGGCCCCAGCACTGAGCCCTGGGGAACACCACTTGTGACCGGCCGCCAACCGGATTTAACTCCATTCACCACAACTCTTTGGGCCCGGCCATCCAGCCAGTTTCCTACCCAGCGCAGAGTACGCCCGTCCCAGCCATGAGCAGCCAGTTTCTCCAGGAGGATGCTGTGGGAGATGGTGTCAAAGGCTTTGCTAAAGTCTAGGTAGACAACATCCACAGCCTTCATACCTAATCCCAATTTAAAGAAGGACTTAGCACCACAAAACCCAGCTTGCTACCCTCTACAGTCAGCCGTCAGCCCTCCCTCCTGCTCTAGCCTAGAGGTCTAGTCTTTTATTTCTTAACTCCTTACACATGGGAGAACACAGGCCCCACAGAGTGCAGGCTACCAAACAAGCATGCTCAACAAGAAGTTGCCTGCAGCTTGCCACAAGTGAAATGCTAAACAGGAGATTGCCTTCAATCCCACACCCTTCCAGGTTCAGATGCTTTACTCAGAAATGTAGTAAACTGTAGATATGCATGTGAAACCCATTCCTGATATTTATGCAACTTTTTTTTTTTAACTTGTCCCCAAAAAAGAAAGCAGTGCTGCCTGCAGCACCTCTTTTCTATAATAGCTCATAAGAAGCATTTGCCTTCTCAAAAAGTAGAGATCCCAATTCAATTTTCTTCTGTTATTCTGTTATTTCAATTTGTATTTTCTACCTTTCTGGAGCATTGCTATCGACCAGATTGGTGATGAGAAATTTCCACCCTTCCTGTTGAATGAGGTTCATCTTGCAAGAACCGATAAATCAGATAAAACAAAATTAACTCTGGCCATAGAGAACACAGGATCAGTATAATTCATGATCATTCTGTTTGCTCCAATTAGCTTTGACATTCTCCTAAGAAGTGAGAACTAAAATCTACAGGAGAAAAGAAAATTTGAACCAAAACATTGCTGTCTAGGATAAGCACTAGGTACAAAGAAATGGAAAAACAGTGCAAAGCTACCTCTTCCACCCCGGGATGAAAGCGGGGGGGAGTTTCTTGTTTGGAAGAACGCCTACATTCTAGGTTCTGCAAAGCTTATCAGTGATGCCTCTCATAACATGCATGGGTAGAACAATGCATCGCTATGCTACAGTGCAAACCGGGACTCCTGCAGAACTTAGGAGGCAGTTAATGAAGGAGTTCCAGGATGAACGCTTGGATTTAGGTGCTTTATTCCTCCTAAGGCCCATCTCAGGCTGCTGCACCCTCGCTGTTCTTGTCAGAAGGTTAAATCACCCACCTTTTCCTGAGAAGTTTAGTACCATTGAACGTTAATGAGACAAATAGTCACAAGATTTGCACGGCTTTCAAGGCTTCATTTTAAGTCTAGCTGCACCGTGCATATATATGTATCTAGATGAGTAGGAGTGGGAAACATTACCGACTGCTCAGTCTTATTATCCCGGTTCTGTGTACTGTCTTTCAGTAACTGGATCATCTTCTTCCAAAGCTGATGAAGCTCTGCCTTTTCTGCACCTTCCTGCTGTTTCATTTGTATTAGTTTCTGCCATGTTTCAGCCACCTGTCAAGAGGAAACAAATGAACCAACAGAGTAACATTTTAAGTAACGACTCAGATTTACCTGCTTTCTGATTAAAGCAATAACAAGTCACGAAACATTGTGTGGGACCTGTCTACCTTCCAAGGTACAGTAAAGAAAGGAGGCAACATCAAGAGTATGAATTCCGACTCCGGTTTCTGGAGGAAATTGACAATAAAAATAGACCTGAACAGTCCTCCAATAAACTCTGAAGAAAAAATGGAAGCCTTGTTGGCTCTACAGCACTACGAACAGAAACAGAAGAACAGCAGCAGTATGCGTTCGAATTCCAGTGCTGAAAAATCAACAGAACTGGATGAGAGGAAATAGGACCCTGACACCTAACTTGTGGTTTCCTGCTGCACATAGAGCAAGTCTGCCTTCGCACGCTAAACTATTAGCATTGAATTTTGTTTCAGAAACTGGTATACAAAGAGGCTTTGGAGCTAACTAATAGTCTTGAGCCTGATGCCAAGAGATATGAAACATTTTTCATTTTCCATTTGTTGGAGGAAAGGGGAGAAGATGACATGGAGTAAGACCATGCACTACCTTGTAAGAAAGCAACCTTTTAGAAGAATAAAGAAGGAATGAATAGCATAACTGCAAAAATATGTATGCTGTAACATTACTACAGAGACTATAGGCAACGTTACTGTTGAACCATTCAGGCATTTAACAGCTCCACCTCGTGGTAAGCTGACAAGAGCCACAACTATTTTGCAATGATCACGCTGTCAGGGACTTTGGAAGCGCTCGGTGGGCTGAAGCCTGGGCTGCCCTGGAGCATCGCTGTGCATGGAATGCAGTACGTAAGCCACGGGAGTTCAGGCTGTGTACGAATTCTGCCTTACCCTCTGGCATGAAGTATCAGGGACAGCCTAGGAAGGGATCACCACACCAGGGAAGGGCTAATCAGACACCGAGAGCTGGGCAAGCCAGGCAAAGGGCACCCGACTCACGCATACTGCATGCAAACGTGCATTTGGGATCACGCTCGACTTCTAGAAATAAAACAGAAGAATGATGTTCCACCCTTTCAGCCTGTATACTAACATCTTTTGCCAAGTTTTGTCTGTTTAATGGATTGCATCTGAGCCTGTTACGCAGTGGAAAAGAGAGGAACATGGTTAAAATTAGTTCTTCCTGGCCGTGGTCCACAAGAGACCTTAAGTGGTCTGTGGCCCAAAAAACTGGGGATTCCTTGATGAAAAGTAGTTAGTTCTGATCAAATGGAAATTTCTTGTTAGAAGAGAGAAAGTAAAGTGCTCAACCTACCTCTAAATATTTCTTCTCTTGATGATACAGTTCCACAAGCTTGTTACACACATCACACCATTTCTGCTTGTCACCACTAGAAAGGAGGAAGGAAGAAAATCCCACACAAAGTTTTCCATAAAATAGTGTAATGTTTTTCAAATTCTGACAAGCAATTTTTAGTAGGTTCACTTGCCAAACAACTATTTAGAATAAATACTATAGATCACCCTAAAAGTTTTACTCATTGCTGCTGTAACTGAGTAAAAAAAAAAAAACTACTTTAAGGGATTGTACTTTTCTTTTTGAACAATTTTCACATTAAGGAAATAAAGTGAACACTCCAGTCAGCTACAGTGACAGCCAAGAGCTACATTTGTTTAGAACTGTACCTATATGAATTGGGTGACATATATTCTGTGATCTTAATGCAGAGAAAAACAAGCCTACTTATTAATGTAGACAATGAACTATCAGAGCTAAATGCTTCGAGGCAGTCAGTTTAGACAGAGGACATTGGATAACATTAGAATTCTCTAAACTATTAACCTTGAGCACGATTATTCCA
Organism: Phoenicopterus ruber ruber; assembly: GCA_009819775.1. Classification (NCBI taxonomy): domain Eukaryota; kingdom Metazoa; phylum Chordata; class Aves; order Phoenicopteriformes; family Phoenicopteridae; genus Phoenicopterus; species Phoenicopterus ruber. The sequence continues at coordinate 85,528,995 of CM020246.1, forward strand.
AGAGTTTTTGCCCTGTCAAAAGGGACAGGATCAAGAAACCTTATACAGGTACAGAAAACCTTAGTAACAAGTGCTTACCCACTGATGTGACCAGGCTTTAAAAACCCCAACCTTGCAGACTACCCTGTGTATCAGCAATGGCATTCACTGAACTAGAAATCTTACACTGAATTATAGTATTTAATATTCTTTACCTTTCATAGAGTTCCAAGAGCTTTTGGTAAACCTCTGCTAAGTCTCCTTTGACATCTGTTTGGTTGGATTTCTCATATAAATTTGCTAATCCCTTTAAACAAAAAAAAGATAAAAAATAAGTAAGATTTGATGTCAGCAATTATGTGTTATGAGAACATTGCAAGTTCTGCCTACAAAAATTATTCCATCGCCTTCAACGGGGTTAAGTGTTAATCTAGTAATCTCTGAGAAAAATCTACATTGACAATTCCGTACAGCCTTCTGAATCTACTTACTTTAAATGAAAAGCTGTGTTCACCTTCTTAACTAATACCAACAACTATTTGAAACCTGTATACATTACATAATCTTGTCTGCACAACAGACAATACCCAAAGCACACTAAGTCATATGATAGAAGATCTACATCCAAGTATCATACCATCTTGTATAGTAACAAAAAGTCAGAATCTGATTGCGAAACAACTGAGGAAATTTCAATATACTTTGAAATCAGGCACCAACAGGTATATTTGAAAAAGCTATTTATGTTGAAAATACTAAGAACCTTACCACTTTAGAAAAATATCGATTGTTGGTAGCTGAGAGACAGACCTAGCATGCAACTTATGCTTCACAAGTCTCCAAATAACACAACTGTATGTTGTAGCAATATATTGCTATAGGTTGTCAAGCACACACCACCCAGCACACACACAGTTATTTTAAACATATACTATTAAGTAGCAACAACAAAATTCAGTAACAACACACTTGATGTTGGAAGCTACAAAAATACCTTACTAGCGAAAACATTTTCTCTCCTATGAGAAAAGCATTGTCAAATGTTTCCTGAGCTACAAGCATGGAAATTCCTAAGCATGGAGGAATTTACTTTATCTGTTTCGATTCATTTTCTCCCTCGCACATTTCACTGCTATCTAGTCCACACAAGAAATACAAACTTAACTATACTGAAGCTAAAGTTCACCCTGCTATGTGTATGCAGTCATCCATGGCTTTGCTTTGGACACACAAATAGTATGAACCTCAGCTACTCCAAAGCTTCAGTAGAACTAAGAGCCTCAAGAAAACACGACGCAAGTCTCAACTCTGCTTTGTCCCCATATTTAACTCCACAACGACACTTTTCAGGGAAAGAAGTGAATCTGGACATTGACGTACCTGCCATGCCAGTAACTGGTTTGGTTCAAGTTCAATAGCCTTCTTATATGCTCCTTTGGCCTGATCCGGCTGCTCTAACTCAGCAGCTGACAGGCCAATAAATACCCAAGCATTGTAGTTATTTTTTTCTTGCTTCAAAACTGCCTAGAAATACACAATTTTAAGTGAAACTGATGAACAAAATGCATCTTATAGATCCATGTACTGAGTTTTATCATTACAGTTTGGTGAATTATTCTGTATGGTAGTATTAGAAGTCAACTCATTTTTAGGAAAAGGCTGAGATTAGTAACTTCAGCTTTTTATGCCAAAGAATGTTTCATATCTGAACCGTTCTGCCAATAACCATATCTGTAGCTCAGCAATTAAAGCACTCCTGTCGAGGTCTGGATTAGAAATGGATTTTATCACTACCATTCTAGACTTAGAAGTCTTACTGCCACATATAAGCAAATGAAAAAGGGAAAGGGAATAAAGGTTTACCTGTGGGCAACCAACATGAACAATCAATGAAGTTAAATCTGAAAATCAATCTCAACTATTACATCAATAAGGTACTGAACACTCTGCATTACTATACAGCTGTAGGGGTACGGCAAACAAAATGTGCAAAAAATATTACCTTCCAAGTAAAAAATTAATTACCTTGCAATGTTTTAAGGCTTCCTTATATTCTTTATTTCGTATTGCGTCTCTAGCACTCTTTAATGCTGCCTTCACCTCCTTATTTGACATTGTGGCTACTAAGTAAAAAGGACATATAATCAGTTCTTATAAAAAGATATCCTGAACTTGAAACATTGCTTATATTCTACTGTAGTTGCATAGAGAGCATTTTAAACACACAAATATACTGCAAAATGTCAAAATGCATACAGCACTAAAAATTGCGGGAACAAATAATATGGTTAAAATTAGTTAATTACAGTTAGCCCCAACGCAGGATTAAGTCAATATTCCAAACAGCTAAATGACACAAAGCAGCTATCCCAGAACAAAATTCTGGTTAAAGTTTAAGATAAATTTAAATAGGAGAAGAGGTGTTATATGACAGTCACCATAGTTAGACTCCTAGAAAGACGCCCTGCATATAGTTTCTTTTAAAAGAGGAATTACTAAGCAGTGACCTGTGCTTAAGAGGCATGTTGCACTGGACGTGTGCTCAAGGGGTTCCTAAGGATCAGCGTTTCTCTCGTGTACGATCTACAGCAGTAGCACGGCCAGCCTGTCACTTATGCCCAGGCGTGGTCCACAACGCTCCTCTCCCTTCACACACACACACACGGCAGACCCTGCTTCGACTACCGCTGTGTAGCGAAAAAAAAATGAGCACTGAAGGACACATCAAAGAAGCATTCACGCTTTTGGAGTGTGACACAACCATGTGCTATCTTGACATATACAGAACATATTTTGCCTTAAATGAACTTTAGAAACACCATAGTCAAAGCTGCCTAAACGGGATGAGGCTGAGAAACAACACTGCTGGTGCAGGCGCTGAAAGAGACTGAAAAAGTGACAAGCTGCACAACAAAAAAATGTTTAACAATTGAAGAGCAAAAGATAAAGAGTGGATGAAGGGCCTAGAGAGAAATTAGCAATGAAAGAACAAAGGAAGAGAGCAGATTTCAAAGACTCGTTCAGAGCCTAAAAAAATATAAATAAATATGAAACTTACGTTGGTCAACAGCTCCCGAATATTAATTCGCTTCCTAGGAGGGCACAGACTCCTCGACCATCACAAACACACCCCCCCGCTGACATTTCCAAGCCTGAGCTCCATCTTCACCTACAGAGAAGAGAGACCACGTCAGCGCAAAACCGGGCACCTCGGGGGAGGTCGGCTCCGCAGCCCTGCCCCGCAGCGAGGGGCGCCCAGGCCGGGCCGCGGCCGGGCCCCGGTGCCCGCGGGCCGTGTAGGGAAGCGGCTCCGCGCCGGCAGCCCCTCCGAGCGCGGCTGCTCGCCCCGCAGCAGGCCGGGCCGCCAGCCCTCACGGCGGGGGAAGACACGACGGACCGGGCCGCCACCACCCTCCGTCGAACCCGCCGCTTCACCTTCACCCGCCGCCGCCACCACGGCACCCGCCCGCGCGCATGCGCCCTCGCACGTCAGCGCAGCGACTCTCCGGGCTCAGCCGCCATTTTGCTTCGGGCACGGTGGGAGATGTTCCTGCCTCCCGTCGCCCCAAAGCACGCTGGGAGCTGTAGTCCGCCCCAAAGCACGCTGGGAGCTGTAGTCCGCGGTGCTGAGAGCAGCGGGCGGCCCCGCAGCTGCTGCGGCGGCGAGTCCTCTGCTGCGGCCGAGGCCCCGCCGGGCGGCTTCGCCGGCGGCAGGATCGGCTGTCGGGGCTGCCGCTTCCCTCTCCCCGGGAGAGGGGGGTCACGGCGCCGCGGCGATGCGGGGCGGCGGGGCGCTGGGGCAGGCCGGGCTGGCGCTGCTCCTGATGGCCGCCGCGCCCTGGGCGGGGGCGAGGCCGCGGCCCGCCGCCCCCGGGGGCCAGCCCCGGCCCAGCGTGGTGCTGGTGGCCTGCGACTCCTTGGTGAGCATCCGCGGCGCGGTGGCGGCCGGGGCGCGGGGCCGGGCCGCCGCACGGCTGAGGGCGGGCGGGAGAGCGGCGGGGGTGCCGCGGCGGCGGCGTTCCGCCGGTGCTGGCCTGCCTGGGCCCTCCGAGGGTGTGGCAGCGAGGCTTCGGCCAGGCTGCAACCAGGGGCCTGCGAAAGCAGGGCTGGGGTTTGTTCTCCGTCACCTCCTCGGGATGGAGGGCTTGCTGGGGACGATGAGCGCAGGCCTTCCGCGTCGCAGAGACGCGAGGTAGCTCTTGTGGCCTAAACCAGACCCGTTCTTCCCGGGAGCGAGCTCCGTGTCTTCATTGGGGCACTGCAACGGTCAGAAACCTCTGCACAGGCGGTTCCCGCCTGTGGTACAGCCTGTCCCTGCAGCTGGAGGCGGACGGGGGCACCTCAGCAGGACTGCGGGGCAGGGCAGCAACTGACAGAACAGACCTGGCGTGTAAAACGAATGCTTTTCTGCTAGCCTGAAAAGCAAAAAGGAAAGGAAGGTCACTAAACCCTGTTATTCTTGCCGTTGTAAATCCTAAGAACATTATGGCTCCACAATGGATGACATGGAGAATTTCTGTAATCACAGATGAAATCACTGACTTAAGCTGTTGGGCATCATATATTGACTTACTCAGACTTTTATTAGGTATAACAAATATTACAATAAAATTGTCAGATGAGTATCTACAGCTAAAAGGATAAAGGAACCAGTAGATATGTTTTTATAAATTTCTAGTGGCTTTCTTACAGTGATTTATTGATAGAATCACAGAATCGTTTTGGTTGGAAGAGACCTTTAGGATCATTGAGTCCAACTGCTAATCCAGCACTGCCAAGGCCACCACTAACCCACGTCCCCAAGCGCCACATCTACACGGCTTTTCAGTCCCTCCAGGGATGGGGACTCCCCCACTGCCCTGGGCAGCCTGTGCCAGGGCCTGACAGCCCTTTCGGGGAAGAAATGGTTCCCAAGATCCAACCTAAACCTCCCCTGGCGCAACTTGAGGCCGTTTCCCCTTGTCCTGTCGCCTGTTCCTTGGGAGAAGAGACCAATTTGTTTTAACCCTCAGACAGGTAGAAAAGATTTTTTTTTTTTCCATTCACAAACACTAAGTGTATTTCCTTGCTTACAGCTAAAGGCAGCACATTTTTTTTCACCCTTTTCTCACCTTGCTTCTATCTGCCCACCCAGCATACTGTAAATGCTTTTATCAAGGTTTTACTTTGAGGAAAGGGAAAGCCATGGTTTCTCTGCCTCATCTGAGCTCTCCTTCCTGTCAAGTTAAACATAAGCTCCATGGTATTACTTCCAAGGACTTTCACATCTCATCACTTCTCATTCATTGTTGAGAAATCAACACTTGTCTCCCAGTCATCTCAGAATGCCGTCCTTGACTGCACAGGTAAGAGCACTTGACTTCTTGCCTGCTGCCTGTCATTCTTGGGATGAATTCTTCCTAAGTATTTGGTAAACATGGATTATCCTTCTTCAAACCCCTTCTTAAGACATGTGTTTGTTGTGATTTAGAAGATAAAGCAATAGCTCCTTATTTGCTTTCCTTCCCCTGACTGTATTCTTTGTTTTTACTTTATTTTGAGAATATCAGCTCTCTTAACATTCCAAAGTAATGTGTGGTTTTGTAGATGAGAATTTTTCTCCAAATTTTCAGCTTTTACTAAAACTATTATTTACCAATAAAATGCCAAACTTACAATAGTTTAGGTTCTGGGAGTTTGTCAACGGCCAGTTTGTTTGCAGATGCTAGCAGAAGCTGCAGACGAGTCTTAGTAAGGCTTCTGTATGTCATCCTGTAAACAGGAAGATTCTCATGACTATTGTACGGGGATTAGTGAGGTAACCCTTATAAAAATGAAAGACAAACCCCCAGATGTTTGTGATGTTTTTTACAAAATTAAGAACAAGGTGCTGTTTCTGAAAAGTATCGTATTTGCGTAGTGCATATGAAGAATATATTAAAAGAATCCTTGCATTTATGAGATGGATTTGAAGGCAGAAATAGGTTAAGCATTTTGATTACATTACTAGTAGGAACAGGAAGAGCTGGGCACTGGTGAAACTAACAGCTTTTCTGGGAAAAAAAAGCCTGAGTCCTGCAGACTGTCAAAAGGTATGGGCTTTCATCTGGAAGTGTGCCTGCCTTTGTCGTGAGTGATGCTGTCTACGAAAGACTCACGCCTGTCTTAGCAAGTGTGACAAAAATGTCCTTCTCAGTGACGCTGGACTGTGTTTGGCCCCCAGAGCCGCGACCTCTTGCTGGAACAGCCAGCCTTCTGCTCTTGCGTCCCATCAAGCGCTGTGCTTCTCACGGGGCTGGCTGGTGGAATGTGCTGGTAGGCAATTCAGCTCCTGAATTGCTACTTGAGGTTAACTGAGTGGTGACAGGCGTTGCTGGCAATGCAGTCAAGTTCCTGGATGAAACATGCCTGCTTGCGTTACTCAATTGTATTGCCTCAGGTCCTTCAAAACTCGCAAGTCCTACACAGTTCTTGGAGGGCGGATTTCCAGAAGTAGCTGCAGAGCTTTCGCCTTCTGAGCCCGTTGAAGAAGCTTGCTTCTTTCACTGAATAGACATGTCGCATGTCTGTCCGGTATCGAAATAATGAACTCTTGTCTCCAGCTGTTCAAACAAACGGTATCTTTGTTGGAGAAACTGGTGAATATGTTGTTGACAGGATGACAAATCAGTCGTGTACTTTCTAAAGAGCACTTTCAGCCTGAAGTTCTTTTCAAGTTCATATTGCGGATTACAGCTTTGTTTGCAGTCTGTCCTCCTGAATGCTTGTTCTAGTTGCCATTTGTAGTAGTGTACAAAATTAGGTGATCAGTCTTTTATCGTATTCTGGTCTCCAGGGGCCCGGTTTACTGCTTAGTCGTCCACTGCCATGTGGTGCTGGGATGACACAGTTCGCTCTCCTGGTGCCAAATGAAGTGATTCTCTCTGCAATGCCGTGTTATCCCATAGCGTTTTCTGCCAGAAAACAAATGGAGGGAATTGTTTTCTTCTGCATGCAGTCCCTGCGTTGGACTCTAAACCAGAGTGAAGAAAATGACATTAGTCTCTGACAGTGGACTTAGTATGTGAGCAGTGCGTGAGTGGCTAGTGAGGTAATGAAGCGTTCATGCTGTAAGGTTAAAATATTTTAAACAATGACAGAATAATTCTGATCTTAAAATATTTCAGTAATTTATAGTAATTATTTCCTACTGTGGAGCACACTTATGCTGTGCTTAACTCTGTTTTCTGGGTTCTTTCTGAAATGTTGCAAACTCTGATTATGTGCAGTATTCTTTGTAAATTTTCACTTGGGCGATTAGTGCCTACCACTGGGGAATCGTGGGTAAGGGAAGCAGTAGTAACACAGGCTGTAAATTATTCAGGTTTGCTCTCACTTACCTTTGGTGGTGGTGTTTTTTGTCCTCTCACAAATTACTCCAGAAAATTAAACTAGTGAAATTAAAGTGAGAGTTCAGAAACACATCTGCTAACGTGCAGAAACAGCATAGTATGAAATTGGTAGGAAGTCTTACATTGTCTGACCTGTATTCTTAAATGCTGAAGAGAAAAAGAAACTATTGTTCTTTCCATGTAAGCTTGCTTACTGTTTAATATAGGAGAATATTATGTAAAATAATATGTTTGCTTCAAACAGTTATTTTCAAAACAAATACAGTCTTTCAAAAGGAAAATGCATTTTCTTCATTAAAAGCTGTAGAGGCTAGCAATTCTTAGAACCCATGCATCCATCTACCTGTTTTGTTCTAAGCTAATAGCATTTTCTATGATTATTTGGAGTTTTCACTGTGACTCAGATGCCTGAGAAGTGTTTGTACCTGTTTCAAATGTACCATTATTTAAAGGTGAAATTTCACAGAAGGTTAGGGTTAGGGTTCTAAGCTACCCATGCTTTAAGGTGTTCGTGCTTCTGTCACAAATCTAGAGGAGGGTTACTCAGATGCCTACATCTGAGTAATGTCTCTGATCAACAGATCTCAGACACTGAGGGGCTGGAGCGTGTCCAGAGACGGGCAACGGAGCTGGGGAAGGGGCTGGAGCACAAGTGCTGTGAGGAGCGGCTGAGGGACCTGGGGGGGTTTGGCCTGGAGAAAAGGAGGCTGAGGGGAGACCTTCTCGCTCTCTGCACCTCCCTGAAAGGAGGTTGGAGCCAGGGGGGGTCGATCTCTTCTCCCAAGGAACAGGCGACAGGACGAGAGGAACTGGCCTCAAGCTGCGCCAGGGGAGGTTTAGGTTGGATCTTGGGAACCATTTCTTCCCCAAAAGGGCTGTCAGGCCCTGGCACAGGCTGCCCAGGGCAGTGGGGGAGTCCCCATTCCTGGAGGGATTGAAAAGCCGTGTAGATGTGGCGCTTGGGGACATGGGTTAGTGGTGGACTTGGTAGTGATAAGTTAATGATCAGGCTCGATGATCTTGGAGGTCTTTTCCAACAAAAACGACTCTATGATCTATTAAAACTTTGCAGATTCTCTGGCAACAGTCTCTTCACCAAGGAGCTGACCAGTAAGGCTGGGGCTGAGTTGAGACATCTTACTGAACCAAGAAAAGACATACAAGTGACAGAAGACAGTGACCTGAAACAGGGCAATGTACATGAAACCTGGTTTCATGTCATCATAATTTTGTACAGTAAACGTATTGATTCAAAATGTTGGGTCTCTTTAAAGTTACTGCTTAAAAACTCCAGCTAAAGAAACAGGTAAAATGAAGGATCAATAAAGTATCAAAAGGGAACCATTGCAGATGGCATTTCAGTGGGAGAATAGCCTTCCTTCAGCTTGCTGATCACTTTTACAGTCCATAGTTTAAACTAAGTTCACAGAGATGTGGTGTGGATAAACCTTTAAAAAGAGGATGAGTTCTGGTTTCACAGAAATATGTACCAGTGCACACGTCTGCACCAGGATTTGGACTGTCTCCTTTTCATCTTTCACCATACCTGTCCCTGTTGAATGGTAGGACCCTACTCCTGCAAGAACTGGAGCTTAGAATAGGTATAGTGATAGAAAGGAAGTAATTTTACTATGAAGAAATCCAGTTATCTTTCATGTTACACTTTTTCATAAGTAATCCATTTTATATTGATCTAATTAAAGCTTCTCAACAATTTATTTTCCATACCTCAGTAGAATTGGCAACATTTGAGTAATATAAGTTCAAGGTAACGAATCTATGAATTAATGCAGCCAATAGTTTGGGATAATGCTGTTTACATAGTTTTTCTCTGTTTGATTGCAGGATGGACGCCTGACATTTTATCCAGGAAATCAGACCGTGGATTTGCCTTTCATAAATTTTATGAAAAGATACGGCACTGTCTTTCTCAATGCCTATACCAATTCTCCAATTTGTTGTCCTTCCCGTGCAGGTAGGACCAAGCAAAACATCAGATAAATACTTGCACACGTCAATGTAAATGTGTGGTAATGATGGGAAATTTCAAAGGATTGAACTTTGGGGGATTTGTTTTTTTTTTTTCAATTAAGACCCAATTTTTTTTAGTTTGTGTCTGAATTTATACAGTATTCTCATGTTTGATCTGTTTTTCTTTTCTGTTTCTCATGCTTCTGCCTTTCTTTTTTTTTTTTTTTCTTTTTCCAGCTATGTGTGAACTCCCAAATCTTTTTGCAAACTTCACTGAAGCTTCAGTATTTTTTAAAAATCTTCAGGATTTGTAGAGAAATCATCAGTTTGTCTGCTGCAGTGCTGAACCTGCATTCAGAACTACTCTCCCTTCCCAACACAAAGTTAATAAATCTCTTTCCTGTTCTCAGGAAAAGGTATTAAATAATAACAGGTGAATAAATCGGTGGCTGTTAGCACTGCCTTCTGATGACATTTATTCCAAACACTGTTAAATACATAATGGATCCTTCAGTAGCTTTAATTGAATACTCCAGTATTTTTCTGTACTTGCTGCAATCATTGTCCTATGTGCAATTTTACACTTGCAGAATTTGCTGGAAAGTTAGAAGGAAGCTATATTCTTAAATCAAGGGTTACATCTTAAAACATTTCTAGCCTTTTCAGTTGTTGCAAGGACCCTCCAGAGGTGATATAAATGAAAGGCAGATCCCCCTTTCTCTCAAGCAGACATTGGAAGAAGCAACTTGTCCTGGCTGCAGCGGGCAGTGTTAGTGTTTAGTATTCCATTTATTGATAACTGAGTCCCCTTTTCTGTTTCTCCAAGGTCACATTTTAAGTGAGTGAGGTTACATGAACATGCTGTCAGTCTTGTTTTCTTTTTCTTGATTTTTGTGTCTTTCAGCCAGTCTTTGTTGCTGAGAACCTTATGTTAGGTTTTTTTAATTTCAAGAAGTTTTGTGAAAATAGTAGGTAGTGCTCCCAGTGAGGAAGAGGCTGCATGATGAATTCAACAATTCATCAGTTCTGTTTAGCATTTTAGGTGGTCCATCAACATCATCATGACCACTGGTCTGTCATCACAAGTGTAGCTCCCAACCAGCGGGACGTCTCTTGTTGAGCCAGTAGCTTGGAGACCTGCAAGGAGCTGAGGGTACATCTGTTCTGGAGGTGTCAGGGATGATACTGGCAGAGATGGTGGGAAGGAGGACTTTGGGATGAGCAAAGTAGGAGTATTACCACGGTATGGGATTGGCGTTGACACACTGTTTGTGCTTACAGGATATTTCCATTGCTTATAGAACAGCTTAGTTTCTTTTTAGGACTCCTTTGACTCTAAATTAGCATTGGGAAGAGTGAACAGTTCTTGACAAGCTGCAAAGAAATACCAGAATTCACTAATGAAAACTTTCCTTATAGTTCCTTTGGAACTCTTCCCTTGGTTTCATTTCTTCTTGACCTGTTCTTCAATAATCTCACTTTGTTTCTACAGCTGGTAGTGAAGTAGATTACCTATAAAGGATAAAACTGAGGGCATATAGTATTTATAAAAATAATATACTCTAATTCCCTCCACAAACACACTTAACTTTAAATTCACATTAAAATCTAACTGAGGTAAGACGAGATAATGCGCTGGAACACATGTAAATACATGACTGTTTCATCAGGATCTGTGCTACCGTGGCATTTCCTTTCTGCAATCAATAATAATATTTTCTGATCTACAGAAAATCTTGCTTTCATGATTGCACAGTGCCTGGAAAGATGGCACCTTCTTCTATGATTCTGGGGATTATTTTAGTAAATGTTATTTGTATTGATGATGAAAATAAGATTTGGAAGAGTAGTATTTTGTATTCCTTGCTCTATTGGAGCACAATGTGGACTTTTTACGTCTAAAATAATGAGAAGATTGATCCCTTCTCAAGTATATTCAACATACATTTAGATAGGAAGTACCACTTACTCGTCAAAAAACGTATCTTTCTTTTTTCTTCCCCCCCCCCCCCCCCCCCAGCTATGTGGAGTGGTCTTTTCACTCATTTAACAGAATCTTGGAATAACTTCAAAGGTCTAGATCCAGATTATGTAACGTGGATGGATCTCATGGAGAAGCATGGCTACCGCACACAGAAGTACGGGAAATTGGACTATACTTCTGGACACCATTCAGTGAGGTAATGAGATAGATTCCCCTGCTATGAAATGGACAGGAGTGAATAAATCAGGTAATGGTCTGGCAAGTGGTTTCTGTCTCTGATTGAAATGGTAGTACCTTTAATTTAAAAGAAATTGTGTTAGGAACCTATCAGGGGTCTGTCCTGCAACTTTATGGAGAAGCAAGCATTTCCCGTGCAGATGCACTTTGGCTTTACCTGTAGCTGGAAGGCGAATATCAAGACTCTGGTTTTGCCCAACATGGTTATTTTTGATCGTTGGTATTGCTCCCTGAGTAAAACTCATAAAACATTTTTGCCTTGGGACTTCCTGGCTTGATTATACTAGCAGTGTAGGAAAAGCAGAACAAAGAAACATATTTGATAATAATGAATATTAAATCTAGCATCACAAAACATGAGGTGGTTTTTTGGGTTTTTTTGAAGGCCATATGTTTTCACAGACTTGTGCTGTACTTCCTCTGCTGTAAAGCTTTTTTTTTTAAAAAAAATGTGACTAGAAGTACAGCAATTTATGAAAAATACTTCAACATTTAGAGACTAACTGCATTATGTTCAAAAAATAATAAGGATAATGTGTCTGGACAGTTGGGACAAAAGATGGTGTCTTCCTTCTGTGTAGTTTTTATGAAGATGCACTATCTTGCCGATTAATAATGATGTCCGTTGTGGAAATAATAATGAAGAGTAGCTTTTTCTTTGCTATTAAACAGGTTAGAGTTACTTAAAATTTCCTCACTTCCCTCACTAAAATGAGCGATTGGAAGTTGAAAGGTCACATTAGTAGTTAATAGTATGTTGCACGTACACACTGCTTTTCATCTACAAAATACTTTGTAAACAGTATCCACTTCAGAATCTGCCCAAAGTAATAATTTTCTCTCCAGTTTAAGACTGCCAAAAAAGAAAAGAAAGCTTTTTTCCTTTTTCCCATATACCCGTTCTACACTGGAAGTAAAAGATTATTCAAATACAGACTTACAGCAAAAACTTGATGTTTACTTACTTTACCAGACAGTGTACATAGCTGTGTACTACTGATGCTTCTCTCCTGTCTCTCTCTGCAGCTCTTCTTAGTAACTTAGCGTCTAACTGTGAACAGATGGGTGTTCAACCTCTGGTCTTTTGCTTTGAACTTGTTTTTTTCTGAAAACTGCAGTATTCTGCATTATTAAAACTTTTTTTTTCCCCCCAATAAGAAACAATTACTTGCACAATGTACTAAAAAGTCATCTGCTATAGTATTGTTCTGATTCTTTGTGCTTGCTTGTATGAATGTTGGCAAAATTTTCTCTCTGGCGAGAAATGACTGAACATTAAGATGAGTGCTTACAGATGTTTGTATTATTGTAGTGTAGAGATGCATAGTTGTGACTGCCACAGGCATGCATGCTTTTCAGGGGAGCATAGCCTTAACAGCATACTGTAAAGTGCCGGTAACTGACCATTCTTTGAGAAAGCAAAGGGTCAGATTTTGTTCTACATAGCGAAGCAAGACAGAAATGATTCTGTGGGTGCGTCATTCTTAAGCATTTCTAAAATAGATTTTCAGTAAATTAAAATTACCCTGAAAAATGAAAATTATCTGCAGTGTTATACAGACCCTTACACTTTTCTTCTGAATCACTTTTGTGCAGAGAACATTGTGTTGTCTAAATAGTATATAGTATGCACTCACCCTGCCCTTCACTGAGATAGAAAATGTTTTATAACATTGAAATCTGTTTATCTCTAATCTAAAGTCACTCCAGGTTTAAAGAAGAGCAGCTCTAAGTAATTCCAGAAGTTCCTGGCTGTTCATATGATAACGGGAACACAAAGGTGGCACTGAAAAAAGGTTGGTTGCATATAAATGTCTGGATTCCAGAAGTCTTGCTTTCATTTGCCTGAGCTGAAGACCATCAGTGAATTCTGGCTTCAGTACAAAGGCTGTCACACGGGGAGTGCCAAGCTGAACAGATAGTCCTTAGTTCTCAAATAAATTTCATTGTGTAAGAATTAATGCAAAGAAAGCCTTGATGTGAGACCATATAGAAGAGGAAGATAATTTTTATGTTGCTTAACTTTCTGAGTTGGTAAACTCTGCCAGCTCACAATCTCATACCCACAAACATATTCACAAATACCAAGATTCGTGTTCAAGTAGTCTGAACAGGATTGTCGGCATGTGATAGGGCAGGGAATGCCATCTAATGGGATCTTTCCTATTTTCCTGGTGTTTGGTAATGATGAAGTGGCATTTTGCATAGGTACTTTATGCTCTTTAGGAGTGAAAAGTTGCTATGGTGTGATATTTTGCCTTGAAATCTTGCTTACTTCGGCCTTCAGGAACATTAGTCAAATAGCCTTTTTGTTTCCGTATTGTGGCTATCTTACTGTATTCTGTTTTTCTGTAGGGGTAACAGGAAAAGGAATGGCATACAGAGTGTACGATGACCTGGTTGCCATCCTGTTATCAGGATGCTGCTGACAAGTCATCTGTACGGTGATCTTAACATTGACAGCCCCTTCTCAGTAGTGACCTGTTTTGCTGATGTCATTCGTGTCCTTGGCTATTGATGCACACCATTGCTTTAACCTTACTCTTGTACTTATTTTGTCTGGTATTCTCATATTTGAATGGTTCTGTTGATACCATTCAAAATATTTTTGTTACAAGTTGCCGCAGATGAGAAATAAATTAGGACAATTCAAGGTTTTGCAGAACTGTAGCAGCACCGGTATCAGGGGAATTACAATCATGGACTCTGATTTTTCTCATTCTGCCGTGTATAGATTGATCTACTTTAGTGATAGGGTTCGAGTCTCACAAACAGAAATTGCGATGTAACTGTATAATGACGTCATGTTTGCATAGCTCTTGGTCCCACAAGGCTGAATTCTTAGGCACTTCAAAGATAACAAAAATACCGTGAAGTCTATGGTGTTGCAGTTTTAAATTATCTTTTGTCCTAGGCCTTTATCCTACATTTTCACCTGGTGCAAATTTTTGATAAATTTTTTCTAACTTTCCCTTCAGTGAGAGTTTGAGATCTGTACTTAACAGGATCGAGCCCTTATTGTTATTTGAGTAAGTGTGGGTAGGGGTTGAGAATAAACAAAAATAAACACATGGTTAGCCAGCCTTTCTGTGTCTATACAAGACGAATTTGAAAATGGCAGTTTACACAGTTTTTAATTTAAAAAATGAAAACTGCAAATACAATTCCTCAGTCAGAGAAAAAACGTACATCTCGTTCCTAGCGTGGCATCTGTGTAGATATTTAAAAACCCTAAGCAGCCAATTAAGTAATCTATAAGTAGTGTAGAAGAGTTTTAACAAAGGTTCCCGTTCATTGTGGGGATAATTAAAATGTCCTGCTGCTTTAATTTCTTGTTAAAAAGTAGACTAGTGAAGGGATATAGAACAGTTCAGCTAGCGCAAGATGAGCAGTGGATTCAGTGGAGATCAGCTTGTTCCAAAGAAACTGATTTGACAGGACACAGCGGGCAGTATTACCTCTTTAGAAACTTTTCTTAAGCACATACGTTGTTTCTTTAAACAACAAAACCACCACTGCTGCCTGATCCCATATTTACCTGATAAAAAAGGAACTGTTAATTTTTCTGCTGCAGCATTTCAGTTGTGTGACATAAATTGATTTTGCTTTGTCCTGACCTGTTGCAAACAGTGCATTGCTAACACAAATCATCTCTGTAAATATGGAAATTTACATATCTTAACAATATGAATAAGCAGTGAAATACACTAAATATCCATTTGAATGTGACTTACTCATCAGGTAATTATTCATAGCTGTGGATTAATGATATTTGAGGAAAATGGCTTCTAGGAAGTGCATACAAAGAAATACACGCTGACAGAGAGAAAGAGCTGGATCTGCAGCCTCCGGACTGTTGAGTTCGTGAAGCCTCTGCTTCCTGTCAAAAAGACTCCATGTGTCCCTTTGAACGTTGGTGGCCATCTTCCACATTTACAACAGATGTAATTACTGACTGTCATGTAATTACTTTCACTTAGGTTAATAATGATGGTAGTTCACTAAGCTTTATTGTCAATGTTACATTGTTGTATTCCCATCCTTTATTTATTGGGTTTTTTTCCATTGTGTGTTTCTACAATCGCTGGAGTACTATCTGCTAGCAAAGGAGATATGACCCACCTTCATTCCCACTGAAAGTGTTGAAAATTGGAATTAATTTCTGAAGTTTTTGAATCATTATCTGTCATACTTGCTCTTTCCTCTTAAATTCAAGGATTGAATTGAGTATTGCTCCCTTTTTCACTTGTCCACCTGGCCTTTTGAAGATTCTGACTTGGCAAATCTTTTTCTCCTCTTCTGCCTGGGGACTAGTTTTCCTCTTGGATATGTCAAAACATCTCCTGTGTTGGTCCAGAATGTGGAAAGGGTCTGAATTGGAGGCTTGGGGGGATTTTTTTTTTTAATTTTGGGGGGGGGATGTTTTTGTTTTTTAATTTGATCCTAACCTCAGTCTGCTTGAATAGTCAGACTGGCCTGTGGCCTACATAATAAATTTTTCTGTGTAAGTCAGCGTTATGACATTGGATGCCATTTGACACACTCACCCACCCCCCACCCCTCTGCCATCGTTTCATTTCAATGTCTATGAAATGTGATTTCTCTGTAGGCCATCTAGCTACCTTAATTTGTTCTAAGTAATTTGTTTAAGCCTGTTTACCTTGAAAGTGTGAACCTAAACAAGGAGTTAAAACAATTAAAAAAATTGTTGTTACAGATAATTCTGTATAGTTTTCCTGGAGGTTAGAAAGTGCACTGATAAAATTCCTGTGAGGACAAAACTGGTTAGATGTTCTTTAAACAATAATAATGCTGGGTTTTGATGAAAGTACGTGATCAAATCTTGAGCAGTTTCATATTTTCTTTTATCATTTCTTTGGTGATATTGAAATTACCATGAACAAAATGAAGATTAGTCAAGGTCTTAAATGGGCTGTTTCCTTCCAACCCTTGTTGATGGCAGTTGTGGTGTCATTCACTCTGGCAAAGAAACAAGGACATCTGCAGCTCAGATTTCGCAGTGTTTTAGAGAGGCAACAATTGTCATGATATTAGAAAATCTGTTCCAAAAATATTTTATCATTAAAGTCTTTTTTTTCCCCTTCTTGTTTTCTCCCTACATTCTTCTCTGTTATTCCCTTTTCTTGATAGGATTTATCAACTATATCAAAAGCAATTGCACAAGATAAATCACTCTTACAGATTTTTGTCATAAGTGATAGTGTTTAAAAATGTTGTAATAGTACACTCTAAAAACAGAACTTTGGTTCTAAAGGCAGCCTCTCCAAGCAAGTTATTTTCCATAGGACTTTTTCAAATTACAAAAATGTAAGGCCCTCTTTACCAGATAAATAGTATGTAAATCCATGCCAGAACGGGGAGCAGGGTAAACAAGATGGAGATGCTATTTCTAAATGTTATTTTGTAGAAGTGAGAAGAACCATTCTGACATGAAGTTATAATAAATAGGATTCAGAAGCAGAAAAAAATGGCTAAAGCTTTGAGTATAAAATAGATGCACAATAGCTATTGACCAATTGAATAACAATTCTCCTTTATGTAGAAATTGATGAGGTCCCCTCTCAGTCTTCTCTTCCTCAGGCTAAACAGCCCCAGCTCCCTCAGCCTTTCCCCATAAATTACAAACAGATTGCAGCTACAAATATAGGGGAAGTTCTTCAGGAATTCTTAACTCTTTTTACTTGGAGGAAAAGTGAAGAAAACATTTTTTACTGAGTATGTATCTTGTGTACTTATTTTCAGTAACCGTGTGGAAGCCTGGACTAGGGACGTTGACTTCCTACTCCAGCAAGAAGGGAGACCCATGGTAAATCTCACTGGTGATAGGAAGCATGTGAGAGTGATGGAAGCAGATTGGCGGAATACTGATAAAGCAGTAAATTGGATAAAGGAAGAAGCCATTAACCTTACTCAACCGTTTGTTCTTTACTTGGGGCTAAATTTACCACACCCATATCCATCACCCTATGCGGGAGAAAATTTTGGATCCTCTACATTTTTAACATCTCCCTACTGGCTTGAAAAGGTATGTGAAGATGAAATTTAAATATAAGTTTATTTATAACTGTATTTATTATGAACAGTATTTTATTCCTCATGTGATTTTTCAGGCCAGACCCAGTTTTGATATTTCAGTACACAGTAAGAAAGTACTTGGATGAGATGATAGATTTCTGATTTAAGGCTAAGCAGATAGAAGTGAAGAATTTTACTCTCTTGTAGGAAAGGGTTTGTTAGCAGTAGTCACTGAATCAATAAAGAATTTGGAGTTCAATGGCTAGAAACATTTTAAATGGAGAATGAAATCATTGCTGTACTTAGCCGTAATTTTTTTTTCAGTAATGGTTTGAAGTTCATTGTTTATAACATTCTGCATGGTGCTTGTTATAAATGATGCTATATGTAATCATTCTGAGTTTTATAGTGAGAGATTGACTTTTCCTACCGTATGAACCTAGAACGTGAAGTTGTAAGACACAGCAGAAGTCTCTCTTTTCTGTTAACTTCTTTCCATGCTACTGTATCTTTTCACTGTTTTTACAGTGCAGAAAAGTCCCATTATGTCCATATGTGAAAAGCTGACAGATAGCACTCCGTTCCAAAGAAGAAGTAAATATTTTTTCTCTCTCTTGTGTGGTCTCCAGGTGCCATTATCTGTCATAAAAATACAAATGGGTTACAACAGCAAAAGGCATTAAGATTCTCTGCAGCTGAAGAACTGAGAAATAGGTTTGAAATGACTTTATGCTTACTTCAAAAAAACCCATACACAATTTATATAACTCACTTGGCCTTTTCTGCTGGGGAACTGCAAAATCTGTTTATTTAGGTGCAACAAAAATACAAAGACCTAGAAAAAAAGATACACAAATGAAGGTTGAGAGGTGTGAATTTCTTTGTAATATTGAGGGTTGTGGGTTCTGTTCTTCTAGGAATGGTGAGAAGTTTGTGGGAGAGGAAGAGCGTGGAGATAAAACCTTCAGTTGCAAAAAGCAAGATCTAGCTTGGATATTAAGGAAAACTTTCTAGTTGCTAATTGCTAGGTTAGACATGGCTTGGGAAGTGGAGGTACCTTTTTTCAAGTCACAGACAGAGTTATAACATCTCTGACAAATTTTTGTCACCCTTAATCCAGTTAGAGTACTTAAACTCCATAGTTTGGTGAGGTCCTTTCTACCCCTACGTAGACATACTCAGTTATGTGAACCACGTATTACCATTTATTGGCCATTGGCGGATTCTTCTGGAATGTATCGTGTTTTGGCCATGGAAGAA
Source organism: Phoenicopterus ruber ruber (assembly GCA_009819775.1). Taxonomy (NCBI): domain Eukaryota; kingdom Metazoa; phylum Chordata; class Aves; order Phoenicopteriformes; family Phoenicopteridae; genus Phoenicopterus; species Phoenicopterus ruber. The sequence goes on from CM020246.1 coordinate 85,547,832, forward strand.
GTCGTCTTTGAAAATGACAGAGATCAATCTCATGAAGAAGTTGGAGTGCATAGATGAAGAAATTGAATTAAATTGTATGTTTACTGGGGAGCTAATACAGAATGGAGTATCAACACGGTATGTTTATGAAACCCTGTGTTGCTAAGCAGATGGTCCCCTGTATTTTGCACAAGCTGGCACTTTTTCAGGGCATGTGGCTTCTTTCCTAGCCATGAATAATGACAGGCAGGCAAAGGGATTATGACTTTGTGAATCCTTAAAACTAGGTTGTAGTCCTGTAGAAGAGGGTTCAGTCGTCTGACAAATCGTAGATGGAGAGGGACACTTTTTGCTCCCATTATATCTTAAGCAACTAATAAATACCATTTGAGGAGTCTAAAATGTGACTTTATGTAGCCAAGGACCTTCAGTGATGAGATGACTGAAGCAGTTGTCTGCTATTATTTCATTTTCAATGATTTCTTCTTGCAGCCTATTTTCTGTAGGGCTTAAGGAAACTTAGGTTTTGGTATGGCTGTTTGACTATTACAAAGCCAGTTTTTATCCCTGTGTCATGGGCACTTTAACTCTTGCTGTCTTACCAGCTGTTCAGATAGCTTCATATGTCTGCTAGATAACTCAAGAGAGAATATTGACTGTTGAGGGAGGTGGAGCTTTGTGGGTACTGGAACACATGGCCATCGCAGCACTGGTGGTCAGATGCCCTGTGCTTGAGAGACAGGCACTACGCCCGTAGCTCCCCAGACATCTCTTAGTTATCCATGCCACACCTTGGGGGAAAACCAAATGGGGTTCAGCAGGGCTGGATACTTAAATTGCTACACCAATAAACAGGGATGCAGTGCTTCTAGGGACAACTTTGGTCTGGTTGCTTTTGTTCTGCACGGAGCCCCTTGGACAGTAAGTGTCTCAGTTACGTTATCAGGAGCCAGGGCTGCCCAGGTTTGGGGCCAGCCCAGGAGTGGAGCTGTGGCTGCAGCCCTGGGAACGTGCTGCATGGGCACCGGAGCTGCTGTGCCATAGTCTAGGCCTCAGCTCTGTTAGAGAAGATTTTCAGAGGTAAATGAGAGCAACGGGTGTAGTTCTATTTAATAAACTTAAGTTTTCCATACTGAGATTACATCTTCTCTGCTCTGTGGTAATTTGTGCTGTAAGCCTACAATATAGAAGTGATTAACTGTGTTAAATGCAGCACTTACTTAAGGGAATGCTTACAAGTATGACTGCATAGGCTAAATGCGTATGTCAAACTTTGAGGCTCTAAAGCTGCTACTGCAGCACACAGTATCTGTGAGCATGCCAGTTTGAACATACAAATCCAGCGTTACTTGTAATTGATTGGCTCCTACTTTTTAGTTTCAAACTGATCTTACACTTCTTTATAACTAAGTGAATTGACATCTATGGAAACAAATAGAAAAGTATTAGAAAATTGGACTAATGTAATGAATTCTTTTTATCAAGATGTCAAGACTTGTCATCCCCTGTCCTGGAGACCTTCCCAGACAAGCAAATTGCTGTGTTGTGCTGTAGGCTCACTAACACCTGATCTTTTTGATACATATGGTTTATAGTTACCCTATACTTACTGAGACACTATGCCAATACTTCTGTACTTACTCTAGAGTACAGTTCTAGAAGATTGCTCTGCTCTCTCTCTCTCTTAAAAAAAAGATATCAGCTGGTAAAGCACATATTTCTGGCTCCTAGCCTTAGCTTCTAGCTGATTTTTATAGCTCTCTTAAAATGACTTGATACCTGTGGAAGCAGAGGGGAAGTATGGAGGAGGCAGCAGCACCATGTAACAGATAAGCAGCTGGTGTTTCCTGGACCACAAATTGAGAACTGTGAATTTATGCTAAAAAGTTTTAAATTAAATCTGTTTTAAAAACAAAAATGTTTAATTCAGTTGCTAAAGTAATGTTAATTTCCTCTTATTTTTAGGTAACTTATGAAGCTATTAAAATACCCAAGTGGTCTTCTCTTTCAGAGATGCATCCAGTAGACTATTACTCATCTTACACCAAGAATTGCACAGGAAAGTTTACAAAGCAAGAAGTGAGAAATATTAGAGCATTTTATTATGCTATGTGCGCAGAGACAGATGCCATGCTGGGTAGGTAATGTTTCATTATACAGTGGGTTTTCTTGTTCTGACTTTTTTAAGAAAATGCTGATAGGGCTGGTTTTCTGGAAAAAAAACAACCCACAATTCAGATCTGGGAGTAAGTCACGTGGATGTTGCTTAATCAGTCTATCTGATAAATAACTGGATAGCTTTTAAGGCTATTGCAAGGTGAGTTCAGAGCACTCTGAAAACTAATCACAACCACCAGTCAGAGACCCCGTAAAAGCCCAGTAACTGCAGCAAAACGTTGTTTGACCCATGTACGAGAGGAACTAAATACTCTTTGATTAAGTGCTAACTGAAATAATGGAAACGATCGTGAAGGGGACAGACCAGCAAAGCAAAGCTGGAAGGAAAGATAAATTTTGGGGCGTAAGCAGTTTCCTTGGAGATTGATTTCAAATGCATAGACTGGATGCCAGCTATTACATGCAGACTAAACAGTAAGGTTACCTTTGAAGTCTCCCTTAGCAGCATATTATTGAAAGTTAAGAAGAAGGAAAAAAAATAATTAGGCATTCAGGATTCTTCCTAGTTTGCAGTAAGGTCTACATACATAAAAATTACAATGCAAATTGATCTTTATTTACAGTGTTTTATTTCTTAATTTGAAAAGTGACCATGAAGGAACAAAAATTTCCTTGCATTCTAACATGAAATTAATGAATAAATTAGCTGATCTTCTTAGCAATGTTAGAATGATAAAGTAATTTAAAAGACACAAAATTACTCTTCCACATTTTATGAAAGAAAAGAGATCAACGGGAGCCCGGCAGTTTTACGGAATGAAGGTATTGCAAAGTATCTGCACTGGGGTTTAATTTGGTAACCTATTTTAAGTTTTTAGCAAGTCTCTTTAAGCAAGAATCATCTTAGTGTTCTAACATTAAAGATGTGTAAGTGCTTTGCTTCATTACCGACTTCATTGACCCCGGCCCTGTCGTTGCACAAATGTATGTGCAAGGGGCTCCTGTGGGGACATGGGCACAGGAGGGAGAGACTTCCACTGATGATGTGTAAGGTGGATGCTGTCAAGAGTCCTTTGCCCTAAATGTAGCGTCAGGGCTTCTGCTAACCTATTTTACTGCTGTTGAAATAACTATTATTAGTTATGGTAGAAATTAAACAAAAGCGACAATAGCAAAATTGCAGCTTGTCCTGTGGTGCATCCTTGCCTTTTAAAATTTTTATGGCTGTTGTTCCGTGTCCTCCGCACTTCACTGGGAGCCAGACCCCCGCAACTCATTGACGACTGTACCTCATTCTGGGCTGGATGCTTTGGGCTTGCCTTCTCTGGCAGAGAGAGGAGTTTCCAACCCTCCGTCTAGGATTCCTCGGGGTTCGCATGCTGTTTTGCAGGTACAGAAGCTGGAAGGAATATTTTGAAGGTATCCTTTTCAGTATCTTTTTCTTGTTGCAGGTGAGATTATTTCAGCTCTGAGAGATACCGGGCTTCTTGAAAGAACAGTCGTTATATTCACTGCAGATCATGGAGAACTTGCTATGGAACACCGGCAGTTCTACAAAATGAGCATGTATGAAGGAAGTTCTCATGTTCCTCTTCTAGTTATGGGGCCAGGCGTAAAAGAACAGCAGCAAGTACAAAATGTGGTATCTCTTGTGGATATATTTCCTACTATGCTTGGTGAGTTAAGTCATTTCAAACAAAATTTTTTTTCTCAGTTAACATTATTACTATGCATTTACATTATAGTCAGAATTACATCTCCACTTTGCGAGGTAATGTAGTAACACAATAGGAGATAACAATTTATCTGTGGAGCATAGATACGGACTTAATACAAAATGCAAAAAATTGATGTAAAAGTTAAATAAAGGAGCTGATGGTGTTCCTTATTACTGTTACTGTCCCTTATTATTGTTACTGTCATCAACACAATTACAGTGAATTACTATATATAGGATTATTTGTTATAAAAAAGGTGATAAAAAAGGACCAGATTCATTTTAGATATGAATAATACTTGCTAGCCTTCATACCTAACAGTTTACTATGGAAATTACAGTGTAAATGCATCCAGAGATGAGATTAAACCTGAAAGGATGGCAGCTTCATTAGCTTATCAAAGGAATGTCCTTTATGAAGGGTCACGTGGAAGAAATGTGATAAAGACTTTGTATAGGAAATGTACAATTGATCTGGGCAAGCATAATAAGATACGATAATGGGTATCCATTCTTACCTTCTTGGAAACGGAAATAGTCATTATGGGGCAGAGAATCAAATAAAAAGGACTGACATCAAATTACTTACACACAGATGGAAATTACTTTTAAGAGTGAATTTTTGAACAGTTGCCTGTGATAAATCATGCAGGAGATGAATCTCATTGGAACTAAGCATTAGGTGAAGTTACCATTCTAGGCTTTATCTGGGATCTTTTAGGCTACCGATGAGAAAAAAGTTCTTTTCAAGGCAGTCTGCAAAGCTCGCTCTTTAAGAAGTGTCCCATGTACACTGCAATTGCCTGAGAGAACGTGGAGCAGTAGATAAACCTGTACTTCTATCAGTAAATGCCAATGAAAAATCCTTTTTTATATTGTTTTAAGTTTATGTTCTAAAAACAGAACAAAAGACATTTATCTGCCTGTCTCTTCTCAAAACTTTTGAACCAGTTATCCAGTTGAAAATAGGATATAAAGTGAGTAGCTTTCTCTTCCAAATTCTGCTATCAAATTTTTTATATATATAAAGTAATCTGTATTAGATATGGTTCTTTTATAAGTTGTGGTGTCATACGTAAAGAGTTAAAAATCTCTTTTTTTCTTCTTTGTGCCTTTTCCCCAAATAACATAGTTGGTCAGGTGGTTTAACATCCTTCCTTCTTGTTCTTTTCCTCCTTTTTTTCGTTCCCAGAACTTTGTGTTTAGAAGTCCTTTCCTTCTGTTCTGGCAGTTCCCCTTTCCTGTAATCTGAATGTCAAAAAAGGCACATACGTCAAGATGAACGTGAAAACATGAAGAATCATCTCTGTCATCTATTATCTCTTCAGGCTGCATGCTACTGCTGACTAGTGAGGACACAGACTTCAAGTCTTTTTTTTGTGATAAATGTAATCCCTTTGCCTTGTCTCAGGGCAATAATCTCTCTTAAGGTGCCATCCAAATGCTTTGCTCAATTCTTCCTCCTTTACTGACTTTGAGATTAGGTGCACCCTACAGCGACTGTGGTACAGATGTTTTGATTCCAGCAGAATCTGTGTGATGTGGATAATTCAGCCAGGAGTGCAGCAGCTCTTCTGTTTCTTAACAGGACGTAGCGTAACGTTTCCTCCAGACAGCACTGGCTTTGTTGGTCTGGGTGGAAGTACCTTTGGATCTCTGTTGGAAAAGCAGGAGCTACTGAAGGTGCCAGCCTGGAGCATTCTTTGCACGTGGAGAATGCAGTTACCGCAATTAATACCATTACTGGTTTAGGATGACAGAAGAGGAAGGTCTATGTCCCTTTTTCATTTGTTTAAATGTAGTATGTATTTGTTCAAGTTTTTAGCCCACACACTGGAAGGTTTACATGTTGCAGGTCTTCCTACGCTTGGTCAAATGCTGGCCTTTTTATTTACTAGAAGGAGAACTGCAGGTTAATGACAGGTTTATATGCTGTAGAAACAGGAGAAAAAGGAAGGTACATGCTGATGAAGGAAAAAGCCACCTGTGGGCAGTCTGTATGCACTGAGTATCACCACTCGGCGTACAACAGAAGATAAAATACTACCGCAGTGCTCTGTGAAATGGAAAGTGTTGAATTTTGAATGACTACAGTAGGGTGATTAAAAATAGCAGCGCTGTCATACTCCGTTTTTAGGACACACTGAAGTTTAGGTAACAGCCTTGGGACTCTCAACTATGTTTTTCAGAATGTCGCTGAGAGATCTTTGCAGCCTGTTAATATTGACCTGATCTTTGAGATCTAGAGACACTTGTGATGTAAGTTGAGACTGAGGAGCTTATTCAAATTACAGCATCTTCTAGGGGCCATCTAGTAGGCTACAGAGTCATCCAGTGTCTTCCATATATGCACCATATTGATACCACCTCTGATACCATCTTTACCTCCAGCCCTACTAGAGAAACAAGTGGTTCTGTTCCTCGGTTTCCCCACCTGTTACAGGTGATAACCATGATGACCACCTGTCATGAAGTGTTTTGTGATCCACTGATGAAGAGTGCTAGATGGGAGCTTAGCACCGTTATTATTAAAGAAATGGATGGTTAGGCCATGTTGGATATGGAGCTTTTAGAGTCCTTTCATGCTATGACAGTCTCTTTCTCCTGCCTGACGTGGTCAGAGCAGAAGGGAAGGGTATAAAACCATGATTAAAAAAAATAAAAAAAGCACCACCCATCACTTGAGGCTATCGTGATCGGTTTTAGCAAACTTCTGTTAAAGATTGACTTAGACATAGCTTATACTGCTTTTGATCAAGATGGTGGGCAGCTGACCTTGGAAAGTTCCTTAAGTTTGTTTTATTATTTGTGTATTTTTGGGTTCCTGGGTTCCTGTGTTCTCCAAGGAGAATAATTAGGAACGCATGCTTTGTTATTATAATAGAATTTATGTTCAGACACCTGTAGCATGACGTTAGGCTTTTTTAATCACAGTCACTGCAGTAGCATTTTGACTTTGTGTGTCTTTGCTTAGATATAGCAAGAATTCCTGTCCCGCAGAACCTCAGTGGATATTCTCTCATACCGCTGCTACGTGGAAAGGCTGAAAACGAAGCGTCGCCCAGAGAGCCTCGGCCCTCGTGGGTGTTGAGCGAGTTCCACGGGTGCAATGTGAATTCTTCCACGTACATGCTTCGAACGGGCAAATGGAAATACATCGCGTACTCAGATGGCCGTTCAGTACTTCCACAACTGTTTGGTATGTTACAGCTTTTATGTCCTGACTGACTGATGCATTTACTTAAATGCAAATTGGCTCTTAATTGACTTTTTGTTTGTTCCAGACCTCTCTGACGATCCAGATGAGCTGACAAACGTGGCCATGAAATTCCCAGTAATTGTACATTCCTTGGACAAAATACTGCGCTCTATAGTAAATTACCCAAAGGTTTCTGCTTCTGTTCAGGAGTATAACAAAAGACAGTTTATGAGTTGGAAACAAAGTTTGGGTCAGAATTACTCAAATGTTATTGCCAACCTTAGGTGGCATCAAGACTGGTTAAAGGAACCCCAAAAATATGAGAATGCAATTGACAAGTGGCTTAGTCAAAGTAAGTAAATAAAGCCAGCCTAGATTTAATATGGCTGAGGATATGAAAACATTCCGCATTTGTAATATTATGCTGTGTTTCAAGTGTTAGAATTATTGCCTTATATAACCCGTTGAAAGCAAAGGGATGTGATAAAAAAACAAAGCAGTTTTGGAAGAAGGCAAGATTTAGCTACTAACTCCTTTGTTTAAGGAAAAACATCATTGTAGCAGCACTTATGATTGCTTATTCTTGAACACAGTTGTTGCTGCTATAGTAACAATTCAGGATGACATTATACTTCATAACTAAATGCTTCTGGAATCTGTAATGAAATACTCAGCAGTAGCAGTATGCTAGTCAAAATAAACATGAAAAATACATGTAATTTCTGATGGCTAAGCATTGCACATGCATTTTGTACACAACTTACCACATTAGAATTAGGTACATATTTATGGATGTTTTAGCTATTTTATATTTTTGTGTTCATAGAACATTAAGGCTGACCTTATACTACTTACAAATGCTATGGTAGCATTTTTCCTTTTTTTTTTTTTGTAGGCAAGGAACAACAAAATAGTTAAAACCCCCCCTTCAAACCGTGTAGCACATGTCATTATAATTCTTGTTAAAATGAGTTCAGATAGTGATGAAATCATTTAAACAAAAACCACATCTAGGCAGTGTAATGCAAACCAGCTGCATAAATAGAAAAAATAACTATGTCCATACGAAGGCTCATTCAGTAGGGAAGAGAATAAATAAATTGATCACTTCCCAGAGGTCAGGACAGAACGCAGGACATTGTACAGAATATAGTAAAATAAAATTATGGTGAACTGGATGTGTTTTGTGTGCGCGCTTTTTTTAATGACTGAATGTTAAAAGCAATTACTGGAAAGTGTTTAAAGAAATTACTAGGGAAAATTATTTTGTCAGTTCTGTGGACAGTGCTTTCTTTAAAGACACGAGCTTTTAAGATGTACTTCTTCATAAGTGTTAGGCTTACGAAAGTGCAGTTTGTCGTGGTCTGTGAAATGGAAAGACGAATTGGAAAACCGAACTTCTTGCCGTAATTCCCTGCAACAACTTCTTGTATCGCAGACTGTCCAAAGAAGCCCCGTGCACGGGGGCAGGTTTCCAGATAACGCAGGAAACCCCAGGAATGTGCCAGCTTGCAACGCGGAGCTAGAGGGTCGGGAGGTAGGGATGCTCCCTCGCAAGGCGATCCTGTGCCATGTGAGGCAACCCATAGCAGACTGGGATCAGATCCCAAGTCAGTATGTCTAGGCTAGTTCTTCTTCTTGCATCTGGTCGTCTTAAAATGCTGATTTAAAAAGAAAACACTGACTTCTTTGTTAAAAGCAGAACTGTGGCTTCTGCAAGTTATTTTCTGTGTGTGAACCTTTGTCCTGAAGAAGGACACAAGAAGGACGTGGACCTGTTGGAGCAGGTCCAGAGGAGGCCACGGAGATGATCCGAGGGCTGGAGCCCCTCTGCTATGGAGACAGGCTGAGAGTTGGGGTTGTTCAGCCTGGAGAAGAGAAGGCTCTGGGGAGACCTTATTGCGGCCTTTCAGTACCTAAAGGGGCTTATAGGAAAGATGGGGACAGACTTTTTAGCAGGGCCTGCTGTGACAGGACAAGGGGGGATGGTTTTAAACTAAAGGAGGGGAGATTCAGACCAGACATAAGGCAGAAGTTTTTCACCCTGAGGGTGGTGAGGCCCTGGCACAGGTTGCCCAGAGAGGTGGGAGATGCCCCAACCCTGGAAACATTCCAGGTCAGGCTGGACGGGGCTCTGGGCAACCTGATCTAGTTGGGGATGTCCCTGCTCATGGCAGGGGGTTGGACTGGATGGGCTTTTGAAAGGTCCCTTCCCACCCAAACCCTTCTGTGGTTCTATGATTCTAAGAGTTAGAGGAGGCAAAAGCCCCCTAATGCCTTCCTGCCTCTGCCTGCAATAAACCATCTACCTCTGTTGGCACAGAACTGAGGTAATCGAAGTGCAGAACAGATACATTTAACAACGCGGTCACATTCATTTACTCTTAGTTACGCTAATGCATCTGCATTATTGAAACACAAATCAAATGAGGTCTGCAACATGCAAGGTTGGCCAGCTAACAAAGGCAAAAACCCTGTTTTTCAAACACTCTAAACGCGTTACGCAACGTTAACATTGAAGAGATGCTGTGGAGTGAAAGGGAGAAGGGGGCAGGCTGCAATGCCAACAGGTTCAAATGTGTTTATTAGATGTAGTGAGGTCAATGCGGCCTCGTGAGATTTACCCGAGACTACCAAGGGCATCAGCGTCATCAGCTTCTTGAACCATTCTTATCTCCAAGGAGACGTACCGCTGTCCTCATGAGCAAAAATGGGAATTATTTTTGTAAATACAGGGTTCTAGTGGTCCTTGGAGAGGTAAGAGACCGCCAGCGTGAATTTGCTGACAAATCACATTAAAATAATTATCTGCCGCCTTTGTTGGGATAACTAGCCCAGTCGGTAAGAAGAAAATCGGTGGGGAAATCCTGCGAATGCACTAGGGCAATGGCCTATCTGCTCTGATTTTAAGCAAGCTATGGAAATAGAGTCTAGATGAAATTACTGCAAGTAATTTAGCCAGTCACAACTGGCTGAAATGAAACGTGGTAGTAGACGCCCAGAATTAAAAAGTGGGAAGGCTGATCAGGTAAGGTCTGCAAGAATTTGATGTAGTACTGTTTGGTACCTTTTTAATGAGTAATTTGAATGCAGGAGTAGGCACTTTTTTCTTATTTAACATGAGAAAATGCACCCTGGAAGAGCTATGAGCACTTCTGAGGATAGGCTGAAATTCAGCATAGTCTTGATTAGCTGGAAAAATGATCTGAAATCAGTCGGGTAAAATTCATTATGGATTAGTTAAAGGTCAAAATGAAAAGGAGGGGGAAAAATATTAAAATGGTGAACAACAACCTGTCTGGGCTGCAGTTCTGCAGGAGGAAAAGCCCCCTGCGCCTGGAGATGTTAGAGAACCAGAAGCAAAGCGTGAATCACCAGCACGATGGGTGACAAAGGAAACAAGTGGCGTTCGGGGGTGATTTAACGGAGTGCATGTAAGACACGGGAGGCAATTACCTTATTCTTCTTAACACCAGTAGATCATCAGGATACTGTCTCTGCTTCGTGGCTTGTGTATTTTAAGGAGGACATAAACAGATGAGAGAATCTGGAGGGAAATAATATAAATAAGGGACTTGTGAATCCTATTCGGTCTGTTTCAGCCTTCAGAGAAACCTTGACGAGTCCTCGACTGTGAACAAGGCTCACAGAAGAGCACAGCAAACGCTGCCCCTGAGAGTGGAAAAAGAGAGGTCTGTTTTTCAGGCAGGGCTGTTCTGATGAGCTATTTGGAGAAAAAAACTGTAAGTGGTTAAACATTTTTAAAAGAGCCTGTCAAGAGAAGCTATCTAAACTCCTTCACTGGAATTCATTAGAAATAAATGGAAAATATTTGTCAAGAATGGCCAAGGTGTCTGTGATCCTGCACTAGATCAGGGAGCCAGACCAAATGCCCCCGGGGGCTCTTGCAGCCCCTTTCTGCCTGCTGGGTGGGGATTTAGGCTCCACCACTCTTTATTTCTTGCTCAACAAAGCTCAGTCCCATTTACACAGCACAGTTCCAGCTTCACCCACCTTTATAATAACCCTTTGCCTGCAGCAGTAATTATCAGTAGACCTGACTTACTGTGCTGAGGTTCCGTCAGAACATCACACGAGGTCCCTGCTTTCGGAGTGATGTCTTCTCAGCGAAGTCCCCAGAAGCCTGGCTGCCTCGGAGGAAGGCTGTTGAGGTGGAGATGCTACAGCTGCCTGTCAGGCAGCATCTGCTCCCTTTACAAGTGGCCCCGGTCCAACGCGAGCACCCTCCAAGAGGCCGTTGTGGTACAAGATGTGATATCCATAGAAAAGTGAGGTGCAGAGTAAAAAAACGTAAGATGTGGGATAGGTTGGTGAGAGCCAGATAGAGCGCATGGATCTAATGAGCCTCAGGTCCTGTGTCAGTGAACCAGGGCTGGTTTGTAACCCAGAATGATAGAACCATAGATTTGTTTTGGTTGGAAGAGACCTCCAAGACCATCGAGTCCAACCGTTAACCCAGCACTGCCAAGGCCACCACTGACCCATGTCCCCAAGCGCCACATCTACACGGCTTTTCAATCCCTCCAGGGATGGGGACTCCCCCACTGCCCTGGGCAGCCTGTGCCAGGGCCTGACAGCCCTTTCGGGGAAGAAATGGTTCCCAAGATCCAACCTAAACCTCCCCTGGCGCAACTTGAGGCCATTTCCCCTTGTCCTGTCGCCTGTTCCTTGGGAGAAGAGACCGACCCCACCTGGCTCCAACCTCCTGTCAGGGAGTTGCAGAGAGCGAGAAGGTCTCCCCTCAGCCTCCTCTTCTCCAGGCCAAACCCCCCCAGGTCCCTCAGCCGCTCCTCACAGCACTTGTGCTCCAGAACCTTCCCCAGCTCTGTTGCCCGTCTCTGGACACGCTCCAGCACCTGCTGAAGAGCCAGCGAGACCCAGCGCCGGCAGGAGCCTTGCCCTGAACACACATTCCTCATTCCCTGCGTGAGCGAGGGCCTGAATGCACGCACGCCGCTGCAGGCTGCAAGAACTGAAAAGCCCCACTCGGCAGCTTCCCCCGTGAACAGACGTCGCTGTTAAAAATGTTAAATGCTGCAGCTGCTGGAAGCTGCACAGGCGGCCACGCTGCTGCCCACGCCGGGCATCCCTGCACAGGAACCGCAGCCGGGGTCTCCGAGGGAGAAACGGCTCCACGCGATCGCAGCATAAACACATTTCGTGTTCAGCGGCGCGGGCTGCTCGAGGGTGTCAGCCGGGCTGGGAATCCACCGCGGCAAAGAGACGCGGGGACGCAGGGGTACCTCCCACTCCATCGGGCATCGGCGAGGTCCCTCCCGGCTCCGAGTACAGCATCTATGCGGCTCCCGTCTGCGGGCACAGGGCTCTCGCTCGTACCCGCTCTGGTCTGTCAATCATTCTCATGCATGTGAGCTATCTATCATCAACGTATCGAGGGTCTTGATACGCGTATGCTGCCAGCTATAAATATTGCACATCATTCACGCCCAGTGCTGCAGAAACAGAGCTCTCGTACCACAGAAAAATGTAGGTTTGGCTTAATTTGTAGTGTCAACATGACAAAAAATACTCAGCTGGTGCAGTGGGTGTAATGGAAATCTTACAAATAAAACCGGAGCTAAATGAGAAGGATGCGGTCTCAGTGCAGGACTCCTTTATTGCTCTGCCTTAAAACATGCTGGCAGGAATAAACAGAACAGTGTTTTTTTTAAAAGACTTTTGCCACATTTCACACACGTACATCCCATAGCAGTGTGCCTGTCACAGCCCCTGCTCAGTCTGCGCAGCCAATTAACTAACGCAAGACTTACTTACACCAGCCCGCCTGAAATGAAATGTCACATCCACGCTTTCGTAGTGGATTTAAACAATAACAACAACAGAGTAATTTCTTGGACTGACCGGTTTTATTTCTGAATGAGGTATCACGAAATCCACAAAGTACGACCGAAATACTCATAGGGCTCTGTACGGATGACAAGTAAGTAGGGCTCAGAATGGGAACAACGACCGGGCAGTTTGCATAGCAACAGCCGTCCTGCTGATTTTGCCCTCCTCCGTAAGCGTGTCTGACACGAAAACACACCAAAAAAAAGTAAAAAAAAGACAATATATCCCCCAAGCTCAGCCAAGGCTAAGGTGAAAGGCTACGGGCACCGTCGGGCGGCTGCCCAAACGCGTCCCAGCGCACAGTCCCGTCCCGTCCCGTCCCGTCCCGGGATGAGCGCTCTTCCGTGACGAGTCTCCGCCGCGGCGCCCACCCGCGCGTGTCCCGGCCCCCGCCGCCGCGCTAACACCGCGCCAGCGGTGGGGCCGGGCTGGGCGCGGCTGCGGCCGCCGGGGCGCCGGGGACGGGGCTGCTGCGGGGCCCGGGGGGGCCGCGGGGGCCGGGGGAGGCGGCGCGGCGGCGGAGCGGGCGGCGGAGCGTGGCCCCGCGTCGCCCCTGGCCGTCGAGGCCGGGGCAGCAGCAGGCGGCGGCGCCCGCGCCGTCCCCGCAGAGGCCCCGGCGGAGGCGGCGCGCCCCGGGCCGGCGGCTGTGGAGCAGGAGGCTGGCGTAGGGGTTGAGGGCGCTGCTGGCCGCCGCCACGATGCCCAGCGCCGCCAGCGCCTCCCGCCGCCCGCCGCCGCCGGGCGCCGAGGCCAGGCCGAGCTCCAGCGCGCAGCGGGGCCCGCGGCAGAGCGCGAACAGAGCCGCCAGCACCAGCGGCAGCCGCAGCGCCCGCGCCCGGCCGCGGGGCAGCCCCCCGCCGCCCCCCGCCCCGGGCAGCCCCCCGCGGCGCCGCCCGCCGCCCTCCGCCCGCGCCCGTCGGGCGGCCCCGAGGGCGGCCAGGCTGCGGGCGCAGGCCCAGCAGAGGAGCGCGGCGGGCGCCAGGAAGCCGGTGGCCGCCCCGTAGGCGGCGAAGGCCAGGCCGTGCCAGCGCGGCAGCTCCTCGAAGACGCTGCGGCAGCGGGGCCCGCCGGGGCGCGGGGCCGGGCGGAAGGCGAAGGCCTGGGGCAGGGCGAGCAGCGGGGCCAGCAGCCAGCCCAGGGCGGCCAGGCCGCGGGCGGGCAGCGCCGGGCGGTGCCGCTCCAGCGCCAGCAGCACCAGCCCGTGGGCCGAGGCCAGCGGCCCGCAGCGCTGCAGCAGCGGCAGCAGGCGGCAGGCGGCGGCGCCCGGGGGCCCGGCGGCTCCGCGGAGCTCGGCCGCCAGCCGCGGCAGCAGCGCCAGCCCGCAGCCCGCCAGGTCGGCCAGCGCCAGGTGCCCCACCAGCAGGTCCCTCCGCCGGCGCGGCCGCCCGCCGCACAGCCGCCGCAGCACCAGCCCGTTGCCCACCAGCGCCAGCAGCAGGACGGCGCCCGCCCAGGCCGCCCGCGGGCCGGGGAGCGGCGGGGGGGCGCCGGGGGCGGAGAGGTTGAGGCCGGCGGGGAAGGGGTCCTCCTCCATCGCGCCCGCCCCGGCTGCCGCGGGGCAGCGGCCGCTCGGGTCCCCGCGCTTCCCCGGCGGCGGCGCGGCGCTCCCCGGAGGCATTTATAGGGGCTCGCCGTCAGCCGGCACCGGGGGTGGGCTGCGCGCGCGGCGGATCGCACGCCCCCCGCCCCCGGCACCGGCCGGCATCTCCCCCCGGCGGGCCTCGTCCCCCACCCGCCCCCGGCACCGGGGGACATCTCCCCCCGGCGGTCCTCATCCCTCACCCTGCCGGCACCGCGGGGCATCTCTCCGCGGCGGTCCTCGTCCCCCACCCCGCCGGCACCGGGCGGCATCTCCCCTCGGCGGTCCTTGTCCCCCCCCGCCCCCGGCACGGGCGGGCATCTCCCCCCGGCGGTCCTCATCCCTCACCCTGCCGGCACCGGGGGCTTTTCCCCCCGGCGGTCCCCTCCCTGGGCACCCGGGAGCCTCTTCCCCCGACGTTCCTCGACCCCTGCACAGCCCAGTACCGGCGGCCGCCTCCCCCCGCGGTCCGCTCTCCCTACACCCCCCGGCACCGCCGGGCATCTTCCCCCGACGGCCCGGTAACCTCCCGCCGCCCGCTCCGGGCGGCCCCGCCGCTGCCCGCCCCCGGCACCCGCAGCGGAGCATCCTCCGGAGGGCAGCCGGGGGGGCGGGGGGAGCCGGGGGTCGCCTGGTCTCCGCACGGGAGGCGTGGGGACCCGGGACCCGGGGCAGCCCCCGACGGCTGCCAGCCCCCGCCCCCGTGTGTCCGCGGCACGCCGGCCCCACGCCCCGCGCGGCGGGGATGGTTCTCCCTTTCCCCAAAGGGAGAAAAGGAGTTAGAGCAGGGTACGGCGATGAATTACTACGACTCATGAACCTAGCTGTATTTCTAGCTGGGAAGTGAATCCTTTCGCTGCTCCCGAATCCCGTTGTCGTTCCCACCAGCTGGCACTTGGCTGCAGGGACGCCGCCATCCAGCGCGATGTGCGGTGACTCAGAAAATGTCAAAGCAGCCAAACTCTTAAGAAAACATTAGAAAAATCTGGTAGAAAATCAACTTAAAGCATGTGGGGGGGAATAACCTTTTCTCTTTTTGATTCAGATGTTTTTACCTCCGTTGGCAGGTGCCGCTCTGGTAGCCGGTTGGTGGCTCGGGATTCTGTCGTGGGACTCGGGGAGGTTATGTGGGCTGCTGTGCTCCGTGTCTTGTTTGAACGGGTGGTTTTAACACGGTCGTCAGCCTGGAAAAAACAGGAGCAAGCAAAGCTGGTTATTATTTCACCTCAGAGTGTGATGCAGAGCGCAGTTCCCAAGGGGCTGTGACACATTTTTATGTGCTCTTGGTAGGCAGGTGACGCTCGCCAGCTCAGCCGTCCCCCGGTCCGGCGTTAGCGCCTGTGGCTGTGCGCGGCAGGGGAAGCAGGACTTCATCCGCCCGGCTGCGGCTGCGGAGGGAGTGCCGTCCAGGCGGCACCGAGCCGGGGGCTGAGGCCGGAGAGCAGAGGGTCGCGCTGGGTGCAAACCGCCTCGGAGGTCCGTTGCCTTTCCCTTATGCTGGGTCCTGTCCCAGACGCAGGGGACCCCTCTAGGCAAGAAACTGCTGCCTCCTTCGGGGCTTCCAGTACTTCCTGGGCTGCTCTGGGTTGAAATCTCTCACTTTCTGTTCATTCTTCGCAGGTGTACATGCACTTTGTGGATGAGAAAGTGGCCGGCAGTAGGCCTGCCGTGAGAGGGTCGAGTCCCAGGGCTGCCCTGCGGAGCAGTCCCTAGCTGCGCTCCTCCTCTAAGGGAGCAAAGTCTTTCGCCAGCGTGCCTTTAACAAACTCCATAGCGTATTAACCAATGCGCGTTGCCTTGAGGGCTTTCTTCTGGAGGACCCGATGTCCCAAGGCAGTTCGTAACTGGCCGTTGGTTGTAGGTCAGCGTGCAAGTCTGGACCGTCAAATGGGGCCGTTGGCTGCCGATTGCTTACGCCAGCTGGGCCGTGTAGGGTCCGCAGCGTGCTGACGGTCTGAGCCGGGTTTCAGGCTGGGGGGCCTGGATCATTTAAGTATCAAAAGTCCAGGCCGACTGTAGAAATACCATCACTAAGTGAGCTGGACGTTTGGTACCAACTGTTATTTTAATACTGGTCCGGACAGACATATATGTATATATGTGTGTGTGCATTGATGTGTCTAGATATATGTGCATGTCTATATCGCTGTACACGTATGTCTATTGTCGTGGTTTAACTGCAGCTGGTAACCGAATACCAGGCAGCTGCTCACTCACTCCCCCCAGTGGGGTGGGGAGGAGAATCGGAGAGAAAGGAAAACTCATGGGTTGAGATAAAAGCAGTTCACCAGGACAGCGAAGGAAAAGATAATTATATTACATATTAATCAGGATAATAATAATAATAAAATATAAGGATAATAGAATATATAAAGTGAACAATGCACAGTTTCTCACCACCCGACGACCGACACAGCCCGTCCCGAGCAGCAGGCAGGGAGCAGGGGTATCCCCCCCAGCTATCCCAGCACAGCCAGTTCCAGAGAGAGCAGGCGAGGGAACCAACAGCCCAACGAATGAACAAAAAGGCCTGAACAAACGAAAAGAGGAAAAAAGGAAAAAAAAAAGATAACTGGCCCACTGGCCAACCCCCACTTATCCCTGGCATGCCGTCCATGGTACGGAATACTCTCTTTGGCCAGTTTGGGTCAGCTATGCTGGCTCTACCCCTCCCAGGTTTTGGCACCTGAGCACTGGCAAAACCCGGGAAGCTGGAAGACGTCCTTGATCGCTTCACAGCAACCGACAACATCAGTGTATTATCAGCATTCCTCACATACCAAATCCCATCCTAAATCCAAAACACAGCAGCTGCTGGGGAGAAAGTTAGCTCCGTCCCAGCCGGAACCAGGACATCTATAGATGTACAGTTTTTTAGAGGTGTCTTCATAAGCGTGTTTCTAATCAGAGGCTTCTGCTTTTTAAGATTTTGGCCAATTTGGGAAGTTTATACGCAGAGTCAGACTAAAGGTGATAGTAAAAAATTAGGAATTTCGTACTCCAGTTCTCGTGGTTAGTTTGCTCCACGCTACGCTTGTTTTCTGAAGAAAATAAGTGTAAATGCCTTACTGGATGGTCCCGTGAGTCTGACAGTGACGTTTCACTTTCTGGGTAAGACTGGGTGGAAATTCCCGTGAACTGGGAAGCAGAGAGTCGGTCCTTGGGGCTGACCGCGTGCAGGTCAGATTAACAACCGGCCTTGAAGAGCCCGCTCCGTTATTTACGCCAGTCGTCCCGGCGTAACGGTTTGTCGGGAAACGCGCGGCTGCTGATCCCGAACCCGCACGGGCCGTGGCGCGTGGCTGCGAGCAGGGGCTCGGGTCGGCGCGTCCCGCTCGGCGGCGGCGGTGCGGGCGCGCGGGGAGCAGGGCGGCAGGAGGGACACGGAGATCCCGTCTCTTATCAGGCCGGCCCCGGCGCGTCCCCGCTCCTTATCAGCCCCGGCAGAGCTGGCCCCTGCCGCGCTGAGCCTCCATACATCCCGCCTCTGACGCTATAGGGGCCGGCCCCGCTGCCTCCCGGCTGCGCCGTTATATACGTGAAGACGGCAGGACAGGCTGCGGTAGGCGCAGCGAAGAGAGGCAATGATGTTGGACCTCATTATCCTGAGCCTCCACTTCTTCATCTGCTTGCTCATCTCCGTTGTGATCTGGCGTGGACCTAAGGTACGGTGCGGCTCTTCGTGGCTCCTTTGCTCTCGGCGCCTGCAAAGACCTTTTTCAGCCTGATTTTTCAGAGGAAGCGAGGGTAGTGTGGTCGTACTGGGAATTCGGGGGGAACTGGAACACAGGAGCTAATTGTAAGCACATTTAATAGGAAGGCAGGTGTTGTGATAAACCTGCTCCTGTGCTCTGCTGGGAGAGGGAGAGGCTGCCAGACATTTGAAATGTGTAAGAGGAGGAAGGGAGAGGCGGACACGTTTGCTGGAAAGCCCAGGTTGAATTCAGCTTCTCAACAAACTAACTTTTTCCCTTTTGCAGATGATATTTTCAATTTTTTATCAACTCACATCAGTTTGCATTCCTAGCCATAATACTATTTAAAGAGTATTGGATTTACGTGTAAACGCCACTGTTTACCCATTGCGTAGCTAAATAGTATAGTATTTTATGGGTAGCGTCCTTGTATTTCTTTCCATGTAGCTTTCCCGGGGATGTGGCGATTAAAGTGCGGAGTAAGTGAATAGTGATTTAGAATTTATCTTGCCTCAGCGCCAGGTATCAGGTCTGCAGCAGCTGGTTTCCCCAGTGCCGGCTCTGTTAGCGAGCACGTCGGCCGAACATTATCACGGCGCTGCCGCGCTCTGCGTCGCCTGTTGATAGTCTTGTACGATGACTTCTGCTCCTTTCGCCTCGCGTGTTGTGGTCAGGGGGTTCTCTGGGGCCGAGACATCCATTCTACATGTAGAAATCTAAACATGAACTGCTTTTTAAGTGGCTTTTTGATTTTTTTGTGTGTGTTTTAAGGATGGGGATTTGCGCAGCTCAAGCACAGAACAAGCTGAAACGGTGCCAGATGGTCTTATATTAATCGGCAAAGAAGATGACATAAAGAAGTCCCAAAGAGTAACGGCCAAAGTCAATGGCAGAGAAGTTATTATTTTCTACCATGAAGGGAAATTTCATGCTATGGACTCCCGCTGCTACCGTAAGATATTTGCACATATGATCTCAATGTTGCAACAATTAAGCATAAAGTCTGCTGCATAAATTAATACTGTGTTCTACCATGTTTCAGATGAAGGAGGCCCTTTATATCTTGGAGAAATAGAGGTACGTAAGCAAAATAAAATAACGTAGGGGCACAGAGTAATTTGAAATCTCTAATGCATTTTTTGGAATACTTTTATCCGAACGTAATGTTGAAAAAAATGGATATATATGTAAAATAGCAGACAGCCATAGAGCCAAATGACCAGACATGCCGTTTGTCCTAGAGATTCTCCCAGGAGAAGAATCAGAAGCCGATGACTTGCTATTTTTTCTTCTTCTTCTTTACAGGATATCAATGGTCAAGCATGTATTATTTGCCCTTGGCACAAGTATACGATTACTTTGGAGACAGGAGAGGGATTATATGAAGCGTTCAACCCTTTGGAGCCATCACCAACACCACAGTGGCATTCGAAAGGAGTCAAACAAAGGATTCATAAGGTCACGGTAGATAATGGAAATGTTTACGTGAGTCCTCCAGATTTGTCTGTAAGCTTTGACTCCGATTATTTTGCTGACAAGTACAAAAATGATGGTGATTTAGCTATGGAAAAACAAAGCAAATAACGAGCAGCAAAGTTGTGGCCAGAAAGCAGAATCCTGGTGAATGCACCGACGAAGAGCTATTGTCGTGAAATAAAAATGTACTGTGGCAGTAAAGATTGTCTCCAGATTAAACTCTAGTGTTAGTGTTACGTTAAAGCATTGAAACACGTAGAATTGAGTAAGATAAGAAGCTCTGCATTGTCAGAAATGTGACTGATCTTGTGCCAATGATTTTTGGTTTTTTTGCACTTGCATTTCAAAAACACTTATTTACGGCAGAGTGCTTCATAATAGTTGGCATTTTAGAAATCCTATTTTGCTAGAATTGTTTTAATTTGTAGGAGGGAATATAGTATATTACTGCTTATATAACACATTCCATAGTTTAAGGTGAATAGTTAGGTGTAAAGGTTATCTTTATATACTTAACAGTTTATACTTATAATGCCTTCAGTATAAATGACATGGAAATTTATAACCTTTTAGATATGTGAGCAATCTCTGGATGTTTATTAAGTGCCACAAAGAGAAGTACAAAACTTGAGCATATTTTAGTGACCTTCTTTATGCCTATTTGTGTATTACTACTGTGATTCCATAGAAGTATTTATTTTCCTTCTCCTTATTAAACTCCTTTTGGTAGTTCATCAAATAATGTGACAAGAATTTGTCATGTGTAGCTTGTTCTTCCTGATTCTGTTGGATAAGGAAGAAGCTATTGGTATAAAAACCTGATGATACATAATGTAGTGGCTCTTGTTTCTTTCTTTTTATTTATTGTAACTACGTTTTTATACGTTCCTTTGAAAAAATGTGCTTTCTGTTTAGAGCCAAAAGTTAGATTTCCCTCTGTGCGTTCACTGTATAATATCAGATTTGCCCCAATAACCCCTCTGGGAAAGTTTCCCTCCGGAAGGTTCCCCTGCCCAGCCCGTGGGGTCCAGAGCGCAGCGGTACCGTGCGAATGCTTAACATCGTCTTGCACGGCTGCAACTGTATCGCTGCAATTCTTTGGGGTGCATTTTTGGGGTGATTTGTTGGCTGTTTGCAAAGGTTGGTCATAATCAGGTTCAGTTAGAAGCTGCCTGGTCTTCGTCTGTCAGTTTCTCTTGTGCATGCAGTGGGTTGTCTTGCTTTTAACGTATGTGAAGGATACACCGTTGTTCATATAAATGCATTTAAAAGTAGTGAGGCGTAGGGAAGTATCAGAGGAAAACATCTGTGCCCGAGGGACCACAATGGAAAAAGCAAAGCACACAATCAGTTTATTTCACCACATTTAAATGTAGATGTCCACCTCTAATCATGCCTCCTTACGTTGTTTTTGTGGTTGACAGGGAGAAGTGGCACCTTGAAGGTGCTGTTGGTCAGACCTGTTTCAGTCTTGTATTTTAGAAGAACTACAGCACACAAACGCTTTTCTCCTCCTCCTCGTCCTCGTCCTCCTCCTCCTCCTCTCGCTGACCACTCAGCCAGCCAGTGCCGACGAGATCAGATGCAAAAGCCTGCCTCCTGCCAGATGAATCACATCTTGATCATCTGCTAGAAAATGCTGTTATTTACTGACCGCTTCTGTGGGGGCGGTTGGTTTGTTTGTTTGTGCTTTGAAGGAATGCATAACCTTCTCTTTCTCGCTGCTCTTGCAGCCGCAGGGTAGACGGCAGGAAGGTAAGGGATGTGCGGAGGGGACGCAGGGGCCTGGAGCTCATCCCTGTGGGTGGTGCAGAGGGGGATGGAGAATTGCTTCCCTCCCTGTCCAGCTACCTGCACCTGCGGCAAAACTTAAGCATTGATCTCTTGTCCTATTGAAAAGACCTGGATCGTATAAAAGAGAAGTATTGTAAGGTCTTCAGATATACCTGCATTTACTCACGTGATTGCTTAAATAGTATTTTTATTGCCTTTTTTTTAGAGTACTGCTTCAATCGAAATTGACAATTTAAATTAATAAAGATGCGGTTTGGTTTAAGAAAGTACCAATTATGAGTAATACGCTATTGCCTGTATGACATTTAGTAGAATGTTAGTAATAGGAAGTTTTACTTGGAAGTTTCATGAACATGTTCATGTTAGTGAAAGAGTGCTCAGGCTTTTGCAGAGTTGAATTTTCTGGCTAAAATCCAGCAAACTGTTTAATCATATGATTACTGTTAATCACATGAATCCCAGAACCATAGAATGGTTTGGGTTGAAGGGACCTTTCCAGGCCACCCAGTCCAACCCCCTGCCATGAGCAGGGACATCCCCAACTAGATCAGGTTGCCCAGAGCCCCGTCCAGCCTGACCTGGAATGTTTCCAGGGATGGGGCATCTCCCACCTCTCTGGGCAACCTGTGCCAGGCGCCAGAGCCGGGTGAGAACGAGGAGTGTCAGGACAGGGGAGAAGAGGAGGTGTTGGTAGTCATGGGGGAAGGAGACCGCAGTGGGAAAACCAGAAAAGGCAGGAAAAGGCACTTTTGGAAGCGAGGAGACTGAAATGGGGGGACACACGGACTGGGACACTGAGAGCCATCCAGGGAGCCGCTGGCGGGGACGGGTGACAGCTGGGACGTGGCTGTTTGCGATTAGAGACTCACAGCAGGATAAGGAGGGAGACGAGGAGTGGTTCGGGTAAGGCAGTGAGGCTGAGATGGCGTTTAAGGGACAACGAAGAGACGGAAGGAATGAGTAGTTGTGGGCAACACACCAAAAAGTCACTGGCTGGTTAATTAGAGCTTCCTGGAGAGGTGTGTTAATGAGAGCGATGTTAAGGTCAACCCTCCAAGTCATTCAGGAGGAGTGTCTTGTTGGTGATCGTTTTGGAGGTTTAGTTTAATTTGACAAATGAGCAAACACCATCTGTTTTCCCATCATTAATCAGCCAGGCAAAGAGCAGAGAAATATATTTTGTGCTTTGGCTTGAAAATTTTCATGATGACTGTGCGAGACATTCAGGCTCCGTAAGCTGCTTCAGAAGCAGCTTTAACAGAATAAACAAGTTATATTTATCCTATCATGGAGCCATCTTTTCAAGAAAGACAGGTGAAAACTGTGACACAGAGATTACAGATAAAGGCAATATCTTTTTATTAAGCCAGCCACTGTAGCTGGAAAAAGTATGAAAGCTTTTAGGCACACTGAGGTAGGGCTGTAGTGCCTGAAGGCTTTTCTGATTTATTTATGTTTATATATGAGTTGTTTAATAGGAGATATTACCGCTGCTTGCAAATGTCCTGCCCTGATCTCGATTAACATCCAAGACTCATAGCTATATCCTCATTCAAGTAAAAAGTATCATCCTTTTTATCCTGAAAAAATAGCATGCTTATTTGGCACAGATAGCTCCAGGGAGAACTGCACACTCCTGTAGCTGCAGTTTGGCCTGGGACAGCGCAGCAGAGCAGCGCGGCGGTGGCCTTCCCCTATATGTGATATATGGACTTGCAGCGTTCCTGGCGCCGTACGGCCTCGGCACCCAAGAAACCAGCACCATCACCCGAGTTTGGAAAGCAGCAGCTGTCCAGGATGAATAACACCTCCCAGGGGGCTGCGTCACCTTGCAGTGCTCAGGGTATTTTTCACGAGACTCAGCACTGAAAGAAAACCTGAAGCTCGACATCAGTTTGGAGATGCAGGTGTTCACACGAATTTTCATTATCAGCTTGGCTACTCTAGCATGTGCTAAGCAGAAAGGAGGCTTGATGTTAACTAAATTCATGTGCAAGGCCAAGGGCAAGGTCCTGCACCTGGGTGGGGCAACCCCCGGTCTCCATACAGGCTGGGGGATGTAGGGATGGAGAGCAGCCCTGCCGAGAAGGACTTGGGGTGCTGGGGGATGAAAGGCTGGACAGGAGCCGGCACTGTGCGCTCGCAGCCCAGAAAGCCACCCGTGCCCTGGGCTGCATCCCCAGCAGCGTGGGCAGCAGGGCGAGGGGGGGGATTCTGCCCCTCTGCTCCGCTCTGGGGAGACCCCCCTGCAGTGCTGCCTCCAGCTCTGGGGCCTCAGCACAAGAACATGGACCTGCTGGAGCGGGGCCAGAGGAGGCCACGGAGATGATCCGAGGGCTGGAGCCCCTCTGCTGTGGGGACAGGCTGAGAGAGTTGGGGTTGTTCAGCCTGGAGAAGAGAAGGCTCCGGGGAGGCCTTATTGCGGCCTTTCAGTCCCTAAAGGGGCTCATAGGAGAGATGGGGACAGACTTTTTAGCAGGGCCTGTAGTGACAGGACAAGGGGGGATGGTTTTAAACTAAAGGAGGGGAGACTCAGACTAGACATAAGGCAGAAGTTTTTCACCCTGAGGGTGGTGAGGCCCTGGCCCAGGTTGCCCAGAGAAGCTGTGGATGCCCCGTCCCTGGAAGTGTTAATGGTCAGGCTGGATGGGGCTCTGGGCAACCCGATCTAGTGAAAGATGTCCCTGCCCATGGTGAAGGGTCCCTTCCCACCCAAACTATGCTGTGATTCTATGGTTTTATGTAATGTACTCCTGGTTATTTTTTCCGTTGCTTTTTTAAAAACTGTTAACTGCTTAACTTTACCTATAATAGACAAAACATACTGGCATTCAAAAACGTGTGCTGCTTCTGTGTCAATCTCTTATCCCAACGGGCTTTGCTCCTGCGATTCGGACAATTGCGGTGGGTCAACCTCGGCTGGATGCCAGGTGCCCACCCAGCCGCTCTGTCACTCCCCTCCTCAGCGGGACGGGGCAGGGGGGGGATGCAAAAAAACTTGTGGGTCAAGATAAAGGCAGTTTAATAGAGCAAAAGCAAAGGCCACGCATGGAAGCAAAGGAAAACAAAAGATTTATTCTCTACTTCCCATCAGCAGGCGATGTCCAGCCACCTCCCGGGAAGCAGAGCTTCAGTATGTATAGCAGTTGCTTGAGAAGGCAAATGTCATAATAACAAATGCCCACCCCCCGCCCTGCTGAGCAGACGTCCTATGGTGTGGAACATCCCTTGGGGCAGCTCGGGGCGGCTGTCCTGGCCGTGTCCCCTCCCGAGCTCTTGCCCACCCCCCGCCTGCTGGTGAGGGGGCTGTTGGCAGAGGCTTGGTGCTGTGAGCGCTGCTCAGCGGTAGCCAGAGCGCTGGGGTGGTACCGGCACCGTTGTAGCCACCGATACGCAGCACAACACCCCGAGGGCTGCTGCGGGGACGTTCACTCCGTCCCAGCCAGACCCAGGGCAACAATGCAAGCTGTAACAGTCATTACCAGTTAATTTCTATGGACATCTTTTATAAATTTTTTTTTTGCTGTGCAGAACGGAAGAATACTTTCCAAGAGCATTCATAGCAGTAAAATACCATGAGTCAATAATATTGCCCCGTATAGCATGCATTTTCAAATTTTATCAGTCAGTTCCTTGGTGAATATTATTATCCATACTTCATAGCTGTGAAACTGAAGCAGGAATTAACATTTGAAATGTTCCCTAGTTTTGCTATAGATGAGCATTCCTCTAGAAAAAAAGTGTAAGTACTGAAAATGAAACAAAAATACTACAAAACATGTTTTTGGCATTTACCCAAACACTCTCCCTGTATCTCCTCACTGCAAAACGGAAACAAGAAGGAATCCAAAAGTTCCTTCGGGCTGAGCAAAATAAACCTGATTTCTTGTCTTTCTAAGTTCAAAAGAGACAAAACCAGAGCTGTTCTAGATCCCCGTCCTGAGATTCAGATAAGCAACACGGCCCGTAGTTGCTGCCCCTTGCAAAGGGCAGCAGTTATGCTCTTTAACAGTGATGAGTAGCTTTTCCATTACTTAAGCAATGACATATTTAGCCACTTCTTACACACACGAGGCTGCTTGCCAGAAGGCTCTCGAGCCCTCGCCGTGCCTGGCTCTGCAGAGCTCGCCCCGGAGCTGTGGTCGGACCCGCGGGACAGCGTATTCCTGCACAGGCTGTCACCAGCGGAATCCATACACCCGCGGGAAACGGTGGTTCCTGCTATAGCGGCAAAGGTTTAGGTGGCTGCCAACGCAGAAATGC
This sequence comes from Phoenicopterus ruber ruber, assembly GCA_009819775.1. Classification (NCBI taxonomy): domain Eukaryota; kingdom Metazoa; phylum Chordata; class Aves; order Phoenicopteriformes; family Phoenicopteridae; genus Phoenicopterus; species Phoenicopterus ruber. Next base: position 85,573,523 of record CM020246.1, read on the forward strand.
ACGTGGATGGTCTGTGCCCGTTCCTTGGATGACTTTGCTCGGGGTGCTTTGCAAGGAGCTGCCGGTGGCTGCGTGGCAAGGCTGGGCTCCGTGGCTGTTTGCGGATCTGCCCCGGGCAGCTGGGAATCGGCCGCCAGGTCAGTTACAGCGGGGTTCCCGCTGTCCCCTCCAAGTCCCTTCACAAAGGAGCTGCGGGTGGGAAGAGTGACAGTGAGAGCATCAGTTTGTTTGCCCGGAGTTGTTCCAGGTGAAACAAAAAGTGCAACTTCACCTCGGGACCCCTGACAAACTCCGGGCGTTTAACATAAAACAGGCTTCTGCAACGTCATCTCTATACCTCAGGTGCAACATAAACATCAGTAAAGAATGAATACTGCTAACGAAATCGCTGTCAAGGTCTTTCACATATCACCCATCTCCAAGTTCCCTTGCAGCCAGGGGAACGGAACAATGGAGGGCAACGTGCCCGACAGCCAGCAGACTTCAGGTGGTTATTTCAAAGGGCAGGAACTGAGTTTCCAACACAAGCAGCCCTCGCTCTTTGCAGGATCTTTTTTAAGCCAGCGGCACTTGACAGCGTACACGCCTGAGAACTGGCTGTGGCTGTGTCCTGTCCCGCTGAACGTGGGGCGTGCGTGGCGCTCGCTCCGCTGAGACGGGGTCTTGGCACAGCACAGCGAGGGACCTGGCAATGGTACCTAGCCATAGGTTGCTTCTCACGTGGGTTAAGAGGAGCTAAGGTACGGTTATGCATTGTCGGGGTTTAACCCCAGCTGGCAACCAAATACCCTGCAGCTGCTTGCTCGCTGCTCCCTCCCCGCTGGGGTGGGGAGGAGAATTGGAGAGAAAGGAAAACTCATGGGTTGAGATAAAAGCAGTTCACCAGGACAGCAAAGGAAAAATAATAATTATATTATATATTAATAATAATGATAATAAAATATAAGGATAATAGAATATATAAAACAAACAATGCACAGTTTCTCACCACCCGACGACCGATACAGCCCGTCCCGAGCAGCAGGCAGGGAGCAGGGGTATCCCCCCCCCAGCTATCCCAGAACAGCCAGTTCCAGAGAGAGCAGGCGAGGGAACAAACAGCCGATGAACAAAAAAAAGGGAAAAAGAAGGGAAGTGGCCTAATGGCTGACCCCCACTTACCCCGGCCATGCCGTCTCTGGTGTGGAATACTCTCTTTGGCCAGTTTGGATCAACTATTCTGGCTCTGCCCATCCCAGGTTTTTGCACCTGCACATCAGCAAAACCTGGGAAACTGGAAGACGTCCTTGATCACTTCACAGCAACGAACACCATCAGTGTGCTGTCACCGTTCTTCTCACACTAAATCCAAAACACAGGAGCTGCTGGAGAGAAAATTAGCTCCATCCTGGCTGAAACCAGGATATGCATATATGTGCATATTATACAAACTTTCTCTGTAAATAAAGCTCTAGCTGCTAGCCTATATCACACGGTGAATGGCAAATGAGGTAGCTGTGAGATCATTTCTTCATTCAGATGTTCATCCTTTTAAGAGTTTGAGAATCCAGGTTCCAATACACAAACGTAGCCTTTAGAGGTATAGTAGCAGCTGAAAACCGGTGCTGTTTCATCAGCGCACGACTTCGCAGTACTGTTTGAAAGAGTGCCTTCGTTTGGCCGCGAAGCACCTCCTGGGCCGTGTTAGCATCCCATCGCATGAACGCGCGCGGTCCATCCTCTCCTGGCGTGATGGGGTCGTGTCTCATGCCACCTGCTTTTCAAATGCAAAACCACGACAGCCCTGAAGGTGGGGCAAAGCTTCTAGAGTGGCAAAAGGACTAGGAGATTTTTACACAGTCTCCACACACCAAGATTTGGGAATCCCGTACTGCTCCCTAATCAGTGCTCGCTGATGCAAAGGCAAGTTAAGGAAAATTCGTTAGGTGGGTAAAGACACGGGCACATACACTGTTTTGCAGGATTAAAGACCTTATGTCCAGTCGTTTGCTTCTTTACTTACACATTAAATATTCTCTGACTGTTGAGCTTTGTTTTACCTTGATTGCTCTATGTATGTCTCCAACTCTACCACTGTAATATCCAAGTTTTCACTGAAAAACTTACCACAATCTTCTAGCAAGATCAAAGTATACTGATCCACATTATTCCTGGCAAATCAGGCAAAAATTAACATAAACAGTGCTTGTTACCTCCAGGTCCAGTCCCATATCTGATCTGAGACACTGAAAACCTGTTTTTTTTTCCTGACTACATAATAACATACAGCTCTTTTATGTGAAACAACAACTTTCCTCAGTGGTGGTTTCAGGTACGCAGCCTGCACTTAAATGAATCATAGCATAGGGTGTCAAGAAAATGAGAAATGCACGGTTAGTCATTGCCCATTAAAATTTGTTTCAAGTGACTTGCCTAAATTTATTTAAGAATTCTAGCACGGAAAAAATTCTTTAACTAGAATTTTTTCACATCTAGAATGAACTCATTCACTCAAACTGTAAGTGACAGCGTACTGCAAAGGTCTGAGACAATAATCTTTTTAATGCTATCGTGGTCATCATTGCTATCCCAAGCCTGTGCCATCACCTTGGTAATGGATTTGAGACTCTACATCCTTGTTTCCTCTTAATCTGGAATGTAACGAGAGAATTAAGATGCTGCAGAAAAGAAGAGAAGGTGGACGTTGAATGTTCATGGAGACCCAGGTTGCTCAATGGGAGCTGTGGCACTAAGTGATGGCCCGGGTGCCTTCTGGCCTCTGAGCATCTCCCACGTCCTGTTGGGAGCAGCTGAGGTTTCTGCTCCGCTCTGGGGAGACCCCCCTGCAGTGCTGCCTCCAGCGCTGGGGCCCCAGCACAAGGACGTGGACCTGCTGGAGCGGGGCCAGAGGAGGCCACGGAGATGATCCGAGGGCTGGAGCCCCTCTGCTGTGGGGACAGGCTGAGAGAGTTGGGGTTGTTCAGCCTGGAGAAGAGAAGGCTCCGGGGAGACCTTATTGCGGCCTTTCAGTACTTAAAGGGGCCTATAGGAGAGATGGGGACAGACTTTTTAGCAGGGCCTGCTGTGACAGGACAAGGGGGGATGGTTTTAAACTAAAGGAGGGGAGAGTCAGACTAGACATAAGGAAGAAGTTTTTCACCCTGAGGGTGGTGAGGCCCTGGCCCAGGTTGCCCAGAGAGGTGGGAGATGCCCCATCCCTGGAAACATTCCAGGTCAGGCTGGACGGGGCTCTGGGCAACCTGGTCTAGTTGGGGATGTCCCTGCCCATGGCAGGGGGTTGGACTGGATGGCCTGGAAAGGTCCCTTCCCACCCAAGCCCTTCTATGACTCTGTGCTTCTGTGATTGTGGGGACCTGAGTTCAGCGTGACACCATCCCCACACGCCTCCGGTACTAGTGCCATGGGTGGGGGTGCGGGTGAAACTCCAGCGCATCGCTGCCGGAGGTCGGGGAGCAAGAGAGAGACGCCGTGTTGGGGGTCACAGGCGTGGCTTGGCTTGGGTGGAGGGACCCCCTGTCCGGGGTGCCCCCAGCTGCTCTCTCCTGGCTGGAAACCCAACGGGCCTTAATCAAGGTGTAGAAAGAACAATCAGAGTACAGTCAAAGACAATAGAGTATGTACCCTCTAAAGAAATTTAATCTGTCATCAAAAGGGCTTTAATGTGCTCAAGTAATTAAGCTTTTGTTTTAAAAACCTTACTTGAAAATATACAACTATGAAGATACAGGGTATTGTCACCAAAAGAAAAAAAAAGGGCAATAAGAGCAGACAAATGTACATTAGTCGATCCTAGTAGAACAGGAAGTTTGGAGAAAATCTGGGAAGGCCTAAATTAGTATCAAAAACAATGGAACAAGAAATAACAGCACAAGATCTATTTAAAACACAGATAGCATTTTGAGATCACTCTGCTGATGTTTCTCTATTATAATTAACTTTTTCACTTGCATTTCCCAATAATAATGTTAATTACTGTATTTTTAAGGCTCGTTTTTGCCATTATGCTTAATAATTAGAAATTAGTTTAAAAAAAAAGAGTTTTGCTGTCATTTATGGTATTACATAAGAAGCCCTCCTTCTGAAACATGATAAGGGCCATTTAAGCTATATTCAAGACATCTCAGAAAATCCTGTCGTTCCTCTAGCTGGTTGCATTACATCCTCACCAGGTGTCTGACACATGATTTCCAGTCCCAAACCGTCTGATACTACTGGCCCAAATCCACCAAGATTAGCTGTAGGACTTTATAATGTCTTACCAGATGAAGTGATAATTAGGACCTATTTTCTGGTGGATGGTGTCAAGAGAGAAATGAGGCATAGATTCATCTCTGGACAATGCCAGATGTTTCAGTGCTAATAATTGGCAATATCAAATCCATTACCTAAAAACAAACAATGCAGGACCTGCTTGAGGTTCTGAGAATTCGTATTTCCTTCTCATGATGCAGTATTGTTCAGAGATTTCCTTTAAGCTTGTTAAAAGCAATTACTGAGGCTAAAATCGCTAGGCGTGGTATTTTTTTGCTATTTCCTTTCAGTATACTAGATTAATAAAATACCGTACCAATTTTGAGCATCCTTAGTACTTGTCATGAGATATAACTTACATTTGTGTTCTTACATCCCTCACTTCAGGCAGCAAGACTTTTAGCTGACACCAGCATGAGGTACTTGTTCAACATCAGATACCCGTCATTTATTTAGGTGCCCAACTTATACATCCATTTCCGAAAGTCCAGGTTGCGTAATGGGACCACGTATTTATGTGATCCTTCCCTTTGGCAGGCTCCCTGACATGAAGTCTTTTCCTCCTCCTCTCCACACACAGGTCACAGATGAAACCAAACTGATTTTTCAGGCGAAACTTTTGGACTGATGTTCTGAGAAGATGCAAGCACAGACACACATGCAAATATTTTCTTTTTCTGCGGGGTCTCCTTCTGGGACCCGTTGTGTTTAATAAGAACCATTTTGTAGAACAACAGTGTTTTTCCAAATGGATCACTATTTTGGCATGACTTTATTCCAGACCATCACTTACCTGAGAAGCTTCTGAGGAACTGCGGTTATTTAACAGCCTGTGAGTATATCTGCTGCAGTTAATCTCACATTGTAGGTAGCTCATCACCCAAAGGAAGACAGGAGAAGTGAAGCTTCTGCTGATTGCAATCGGAAAAAATGAATGCAATAATCTAGTGGTTTATTTTGACACAATAAAGCTAGTTTTTAATTACTTTTAAAGTTGCAGAAGTAAAGATGGACCGATTTGCCTCGCCCCGTCCCCCTTAATATGCTAATAAATAGATTTGTGAGCTTGTTTTAATTCTCTCTCAACACTTTATGCCAGTGTTTATACCTTTTAAACTGATATTTTTGAAGTTTCTCTGCCTCGTCCTTCTTTGCCGTAGCCCCCTTGACTTTGTGCTGGTGCGTGCTGCTGCCCTGCTGCGAGGGCAGAGCATCGCACGGTGTGTGCCAGCAGAACCGGCCTCAGTCCCCACCCTCACGTAGCGTCGTACAGAGAGGCCCCACAAGGGCGATCCGCACAGGAACCGATGCCGTTCCGGGGTCATCTGAAGTGTCTCAAACTGTTAAAAAATGAGTCTGGATTCTGCAGGCTACTGGGGAGAATTTCTTTTATTGGTAACAAAAATTGCGGTGTTACCATCAGAGCAACACGGCAACGGGAATGGGGCAGAGGACGCAGAATCGAAAGAGTGGCAATTAAGAATGAGAGGAATTCTTCATTAGCCTTCGAAGTCTGCCTGATATCAGGTTAGAGATCGATATAAATGAGAAGCCTGAATTTAAGTCCCTAGCTCGTTGTGCTAATGTATACATTCCATATATAACTGTAGTAACACTCTTAATATTCGCTAGGGAATAAGGGCTGGCATTCTGATGCTCCTTCAGCAAAATCCTCCCTCTGTAAAAGTCCGTTTCAAAATTTCCATACAGACCGTAAGGCATGAGCAGGGCACAACCCCAAGGCTTAAGACACCTTCTGCCGCTTGTCTGCAGCAGCGAGGACTGAGGTCCCCTTGCTCCGCATCTCGGGGGGTTTCACACACCAAGAGCATTAGGTGACATCGACAAAATTCCTAAGATTCATGGGCGTGGAGCTAACCGAAGGCACCTTCCATTTGCGGTGGAAGAGCTGGGTGCCTGCTATTGTTTCTGTAAACTTCGTTTATAAAATGGAGGAGCGGACCTCCATCTCCCCAGGAGCGCGCAATGTCCACTTGTGCACGGCCGTCACCTGCAATAACTAGGCTGGAAGGTTCACCGTCCCAAAGGAGTGAAGCGGTTTTCATGAAGCTAACAGTGTAGAGCTCATCGTCATCCTTGCAAAAGATACTGTCTAATCACAGGCAAAATACTGCACTATCCATTTTCTTTTAAGTTTTCTTCATTACCTGCTTCAAAAAGTTGCTTTTGCTGCTTCTGAGCTATTCCTGTCTTCAGTGGTCAAGTATGAAACTGCAAATTCCCATCAACAAACTGCCTTAGGAATACTACAAATTAAGTGAGCCCCAATGTCAGATGGATGCAGAACACTATCGGCAGAATTCAAAACATCAAACCCATAAAATGTTCATTTCTCATGACGAGCCAATGTCTTGATCACTCACTTGTAAGAAGTTAACCCTTGTTTAGAAATTCTGTGGCTTCTGAGGGGATGTTTATACTGCGATGTATCTGATGGACCGGCATTTACCATACATGCCCCGTACCGTGACACAGAGGTTGGAAGAAGGTAGATAAGATTTTTAAGAGTTTCGTTACTCCATCTGAGGTTTCTGTAGTATATATCTGCCTTGAAATAATTATTTTTGTCCTGGTTTGGGCCAGGATGGAGCTCGCTTTGTCTCTAGCAGCTCCCATGTTTTGGCTTCAGTGTGAGCAGAACGGTGACAGCACACTGATGGTGCTGGCTGCTGCTGAACCACCAAGGACATTTTGCTGTTTTCCAGGTTTTGCTCATGTGCAAGGGCAAAAACTTGGGAGGGGCAGAGCCAGAATAGTTGATCCAAACTGGCCAGAGAGAGTGTTCCATGCCCAGTATAAGTGGGGGTTGGCTGGTGGGCCACGTCCCTTGTTTTTCCCTTTTTTTTCATTCATTGGTTTGGCTGTTGGTTCCCTCGCCTGCTCTCTCGGGAACTGGCTGTTCTGGGATAGCTGGGGGGGGAGTACCCCTGCTCCCTGCCTGCTGCTCGGGACGGGCTGTGTCGGTCGTCGGGTGGTGAGAAATTGTGCATTGTTCGCTTTATATATTCTAATTATTATTATAATTATTAATATATTTTTATCTTTTCCTTTGCTGTCCTGGTGAGCTGTTTTTATCTCAGCCCGCAAGTTTTCCTCTCTCTCCGATTCTCCTCCCCACCCCACCAGGGAGGGGGCAGTGAGTGAGCGGCTGCAGGGTATTTGGGTGCCGGCTGGGGTTAAACCCCAACAATTTTTTAGAGAGATCAGCCATTTTATTGGTGATATTATCAGATTTGTTGCTCTTGCTGACTAGTTGTTGAAGGTTTCTCTTGGTCAGGAATTAAACTCATAAAAGGACTGGATTTTAAAACCACAGGTTCTCTAGCAGAGAAGTACATATTAAACCATGGATGTACCAAAATAAGATTAAAACTCAGTTAAATAAATCTGATTTAGGAATCTGTAGAAATGTGTCACATAAAATATTTCTATATACTAACTCATTACTTTCCTGACAGCTCAATTTTAAATTAGTACAAATGTTTTGACTGACAGAGAATGGAAAATACTCTTAAAGACCAAGGCTCTTCAAATAAGTTCCATTTATGTATTTTCTTTTAAATTTTCATGTTTTCATGTAGTTAATAGGAAATAAGAGGTAAGTCCAGCCATTAAGTAACTCCACTGCTGGACTTAAAGCATGAGTTATTTTTGTTTTAGTCATGATGCTCTATATTATTTTGGTTTGGACTCGCTTGACTTTTGTTAATAAGCACAAGCTGCATAAGTCATTGCACGCAGCATTGGCTTTCAGAGGGGGAAACTAAGTGTAAAACCAGAATATTCTGTCCCAGCAGAACACATTTCTGTCAAAAGCAAACCAAAGAAGAGAATAAAACTGTCTTGTAGGGATGTTGTTGAATAAACTACTGTTTTGTAAAATAAATGGGAAAGTCAATAAACCTAGAAGCTTATAGAAAGCCACTATTGTTATTAAAGACAAAACAAAATTGATTTTGTTCTTTTTAGCTTGTTTTCCACTTTGTTTTACCTTCCTCCCAAATGTTTTGCCCTGCTTGGTCTTTTTTGAACATCATGCCCCTACTTTCCTATTTTTGTTAGACGAAAAAGCATTGTTAGGCAACCCTGGCAAGATTTCTGGAGATACAAATCTACACTCGAGACTATAGCTTAAGTTGCTGCCAAATACGTAACTGAAAATCACGATGTAATTTAAGACTGTTCACTGTAGAAAACTGCAGATTACTGATGACTCACTTATAAGAAAAAAAAAAAAGAACAAAAGCAAACCAATAACTGCCCTTTTCTTGCAGAAAAAGCCTGGGGTTTTTTTTGTAAATGTTTTCAGAGAAGAAAAAAACATGTCAAGTGTGTGCCTGAAATGTTCCCTTTCAGCAGGATTTACTGTTGATACTTACGCTGTAAGAATGTCAGAGCATCCTGACTATCTGGAGACTTACGCAGTGCCTCTGAAGTGAAAGTGAGGCAAAAATAGGGCTTCTGCCACAATAAAATTGATGCTATTTGTCACTCGCTGCTTCTGTCTTCAGTTTTAAACTGGGAACTGAGATGTCATCGTTAGCAGGCTAGGAACATGATTTTTGAAAACAATACTGATTTTGTTCTTTCTTATGATTCATCAGAGAAAAAATTAATATTGAGAAAGAAGGAAAAAAGATTTATGAAATTCCATCAAAATCACGTTCTTTTATGTTAACAAAGCATGGCATTTTAGTATGAGGTTAGCTGAAGAGAAGCAGATGCAAGTTTATAATGCATATACTGCCATCAGAAAAGCACCACACCTGCCATGAAAAAGAAAATGCAAGTGAAAAACATAAGTTTAGACAAGTTACCGATTGCGATGTTTGCTAGACCTTCGTAGACACCAAGTGGAAACCAAACCAATATGTAACTTGTATGTGTGTTCTTTTCGTCCAGCTCAACCAACTCTCTTTGCAATTGCTTGACAGCTCCTTTATCAAACTGTTTGGCAATTCTTTTAGGCTTTCTGCAGTATCAAGGATAGCATATTGTTATAGTATAGGAAAATTCCTTTTCTTGCTCTTTTTTTACAATATGAAAATTTTAGGCCTTTAATGCTAATCTATTTTGACTCTTTCTGACCAGACCATCTTTCATGCTGACCACTCTGGCCTTTTTGCCTCATTTTTCTTGCAACTACAATACTGTTAATAAGGAAATAGACACTCAAGCTAGTTACCACAAAATATCTCGTTCTAATCAGTCAGTTTATATCTGTGCAAACTCTAGACCAAGAACAAATTCAAGGTAATTTGTGATTACATTTATTTACCTCAACTTAGAGAAAGTGAAGCATAAAAGTACAATACTGATTTATGGGTTACATGAAGGTTCATTTCCAGTTTGGAGAACAGGCATTCAGAAATGCCAGCTTTTTATTGGAAACTTTTTGGTGGAAACTTACCAAATTTGTCCTGGTCCTCCTCAGTGATTTCTGAGGTGAGGCATTTAGTGCAGATGTGCACTTCAAGTTAAAAAAAAAACAAAACAAAAACAAAACCCCAGAATGACAACAACAAAAATTCCAATAAACTATTGCGAAAATAAGGAGCAACACAGTGCTGCGAATTTCCGTCTCCCTCCTCTTCAGATGGAGCGATTGCCAGCGTGATTCCCAGAGGAAGCAACGCCTGCAGAGTCGTGTTGTCCAAACCACCCGTCTGTCAGCCCCTAGCAGTAAACTGGCTATGGTGGGCTGATGGTGGAAAAGCCTTGAAGGCTGTAAATTCCTATTAGTTTGGTAAAAATAGGGTGTTCAGTAGCGAGACCTCAATTAACACTCCTATAGGGACAACAGCCAAAACAGGAACCTTCTGTGACTATACATTACATACCCAGGGTCTGAGGCAGGAAAATAGTCATTCTCTGGCTTCTGCTCTTAAAAATAATCTGTTCATAAAGATTTCATTTATGTCCTGTTGTCACACGCCATTTCTCACGTCACATGCATAGTTTATCACCCAGCAAAGGCTCCTGAGCAGCCAAACACCTCCTGAGAGTGGGCTGCCGTGCTGGAATAAGTGACCTGGGAATGCAGGAGAACGTGAGAGGCTACGAGACTAAAATCAAGTGGTGTTCTAGTACAGTGAAGGCAGCAAGGACAACGTTCAAATCCGTGAAAAACCTTCAGTTTCCACACACAGACCATCCTCTCTCCTCCTGCCTTGATACATGCTTCTGCAGTTAGAGGTATATGGACAGCAGAGGTGGCTGAGAACCAGTGAGAACCAGAAGGAGTATTAAGTAGCTGTGAAATCATAACAAAAGGGGAAATAAGAAAGCAGAAATAAGGTAAATAAATAAATTAATTAATAAAGAGCGGATTTAAAGCCTGTATCTAAACAGGAACTTTGGATTTTTGGAAATGAAACCAATTTCTTGGCCACCCAATGACCACTTGGAAGATGTTTAAGTTCTATATAAGGAAAACTAATTAACAACATGCTCTGTCTTTTAATTCTGGAGAAGTGCAGTTGTGTGAAAAGAGTTAGAAGGTAACTTTAAACAGTAAACTTACTCCTGGTGAAGTTTTATTTATGACTTATTAAGAACTTACAACATTGATAGGTGAAGAATTACTGTTGCTATGCATATACATATACATATGGTGGATATTTATATGTCTAGGTGTAATCTTTGTTCTTTAATTTTTCTCTTCTTAAAATGCAGATTAGCTCACAGCTGACATTATTAGACTGTTTTCCTTTACCTGATGTAATAAATGTTATCTGCACCCGTGTAATGCATTTTTAGTAACAAAACCTAGAAACTTTATACGTTACTGAACGAAACTGTGGGTGGGCAAAGGGCAGAACTTCTGCAGGAGCACGTTAAGTAGTTTTGAGGCACTTCTCCCTGTAGAATTCACACATTGGGTCACTCGGTCTTAAGCGCTTATCCAGGGGATCATAAAGTGGATTAAAATAGCCCAGAACTTTCAAAACATGCTGAGCATATGCCATCTTGTCCCTGCCCCCAAACTGCAGCAGCGTCTCCTGCCGAGGTGGTCCCACGCCTCTCCAAGCACCTTGTGGAAGCGGCCACCCAGGCAGCAGAGACCTGCGGAGCGCTTTTAGCAGTATGTCTGGCTGGGCCATCCCAGAAGAGACCTTCCCCACCTCTCTGGGGGGCAGCACCTGCCCCTTCCCCATTCCCCTTGGTGCTTGCTCCATGCCCACCTCTCCCACTGCTCAGCCTCAGCACCAGGCCAAGCCAACAAGCCTCGGCAAGGAGAGCCAGGGCAGGCTGGGGCGGGGATGGTGCTCCTCTGCACGACGTGGTGGTCCGTGCCCACCTCGGGGTGATGGCTTCTGTTTCTAAAACAGCAGAAATAGCATATAAAATACTTTTTTGAGCCTTTGACCTGCAAGCTAATGCAATGAATAACTCTTTGTTAAACTATGACGTGAGAATTGTATGGCGCAGGTGTACATCTACAGTCGGGGATTCTTCCCACTGTGAACGGGGTGTCTTCTTCTGCAGCACGTCGTGTTGTTTCAACCCTTAATAGAATCATAGAATCATAGAACCATAGAATCACAGAACCACAGAACGCTTTGGGTTGGAAGGGACCTTTCAAGGCCACCCAGTCCAACCCCCTGCCACGAGCAGGGACATCCCCAACTAGATCAGGTTGCCCAGAGCCCCGTCCAGCCTGACCTGGAATGTTTCCAGGGATGGGGCATCTCCCACCTCTCTGGGCAACCTGTGCCGGGGCCTCACCACCCTCGGTGTGAAAAACTTCTGCCTTATGTCTAGTCTTGAGTCTCCCCTCCTTTAGTTTAAAACCATCCCCCCTTGTCCTGTCACAGCAGCCCCGGCTAAAAAGTCTGTCCCCATCTTTCCTATGAGCCCCTTTAGGGACGGGAAGGCCGTAGTAAGGTCTCCCCGGAGCCTTCTCTTCTCCAGGCTGAACAACCCCAACTCTCTCAGCCTGTCTCCAGAGCAGAGGGGCTCCAGCCCTCGGATCATCTCCGTGGCCTCCTCTGGCCCCGCTCCAGCAGGTCCGTGTCCTTCTTGTGCTGGGGCCCAGAGCTGGAGGCAGCACTGCAGGGGGGTCTCCCCAGAGCGGAGCAGAGGGGCAGAATCCCCCCCCTCGCCCTGCTGCCCACGCTGCTGGGGATGCAGCCCAGGGCACGGGTGGTTTCTGGGCTGCCAGCGCACAGTGCCGGCTCCTGTCCAGCTTTTCATCCCCCAGCACCCCAAGTCCTTCTGGGCAGGGCTGCTCTCCATCCCTACATCCCCCAGCCTGCATGGATACCGGGGGCTGCCCCGACCCATGTGCAGGACCTTGCACTTGGCCTTGTTGAACCTCATGAGGTTTGCCCAGGCCCAACTCTCCAGCCTGTCCAGGTCCCTCTGCAGCAGGTTGAGGCACGTAGGCAGCGGATGGGTGCCCTCCTCGTGATACGGGAACTTGCTCCCTCACCGCCGAAGGCAGCGAGCGGGGAGGACAGTCCTTGCACCGCAGCTCTGCAGCAGCCCAGCTGGCTCCTGGTAATCCACGGCTCACCCTCACTGTGCTCGCAGCTTTCCACAACTCAGTCGTTGCTTTCACAGCTCTGTTCCGCTACAAACTGGATCTGGATAAATTTAAAAAGTGTCATTTTTCTTTCTCCTTCTCCTCCCATCAGATCATTTTCCACCCCCTTCATACTTTTGATTCAGAATTGGGCTGATATTACAGTACTTGATCTGATTCAGTAACACTCAAAAAAAAAAGTTAAAGTAGATGTTAACTAGTGGCCAGCAGTAGATAGCATTTATGAGAGTGTTCCTCAGAAACTCAGATAAGAAACCACAGAACCGCATCTGGGGTCTGTGTGTCACTGGAGGTGTCATTGGTGGCTGCCAGCATGTTCAAAACATGCTTTTTTTCTGGGGAATGCTGAAGCAACGAGGCCGGTTGCCATTCCTGGTGAGATGATAGAGTCTATGATAGAGAATGAGACGAAGGGACACGTGGATGAACACGGTCTGTTGGGAAGGTGTTGGAGAGGCTCCAGTGAAGTCCGGCATCACTGGCGTTTGGAGGAAGGGCGGTAAGTATGCCGATAAAAGGGGTCGTGTGGGCATAATAATCCTCTCGCATTTTCAAAAAGCCTTTGAGAAGCTTTTTGTAAAGCTTATTACACTTTGTAAGGAAACTAAGTTGCCACAAGATTGGACGAGAGGTTGGGTTTTGGGTTGAAAGCTGCTGTAAGAAGAGGAAGTGAAGGACAGGGCTTAGTGATCACTCTTCAGGAGGGAGGGGATTCGTGGAGTCAGGGAATAATTCAGGTCGGAAGGGACCTCTGGAGGTCATCCAACCCAGCCTTCACTCCAGGGATGTCTAATGAGCTCAGATTGCACAAGGACTTTTCCAGGGAAACCTTGAATGCCTCCAAGGATGGCGATTCCGCAACTCAGCACAAAATCCTTGGGATGTGTGCTGGTTTTCCTTGTTGTCTCCACCAGTGCCATCTGGAAAGCAGTCAACAGTGAGATCTGTTGGGCTGGAGGAACAGTAACCTCTGGCCTAACCCGTGCCATCTCTGAAACTGGCCTGAGTATTCACATGGGGAAAAAAAACCCCAAACCTGTGCTTCCCAGCCGGATCAACCCTACACCATTTTTCTGGCATAGTTGTATAGGAAAATATTAGCGGTCCTTAGCGCTGTCCCACTTTCATTCCTTGCTTTCCCACACACGGGTGGCTTTTGTTGGTTTGGATGTGGCAGATGGCCACAACAACAGAAAAACTCCTTGTGTTTGCTCGTGCTTGGTCCGTGCAGGAGGTCTCGGCCGGCGGATCGTGCGGCAGCAATCTCCGTAGCGTGGGGGACCACCAGGCATGTCCAGCCTACCACAGGTTGTATTTTGCAATCTTAGGAGGAAACACCCCTATTCACCAAAACGTATTACTGTTGACTGGAGTCACCTTCTGTCTTTGAAAAGTACCTGGAAATTTACCTCTCCCGGAACAACGTGCTTTCTCGTGCACCCAAAGCTGCTCATAGCAGCAGCAGCAGCTCTGTGCGGTGTGCAGGCTCAGCTAACGAGTGGGCTTGGCGACAGCTTTCAATCCAAGTGCATTAAATCCCCTCACTGTCCTGAAAATACGGGCCAGTTAGTCATGTGTGAATCAGCGCAAGTAACGCTACAGCTTCCACATGGAAAAAAATCCCCCTCCTTGACTTGGCTGCAGTTATCTCCTTGCCATGGAAAATATCATTACCCTTTTGTCAGCAAAGACTGCGTATTTGTTTTCATCGCTTTATCTGAGACAGTCACTGGAAAGCTTCAGCAGAAATAATTTGAAACAAAATAATAATGTTCCAGCGTAAAACGCACAAGACCAAATGTGCCATTGTTTTCTGAACCCTGTCAAAGACGCCTTTTTCTGCAGTTTTCTCTTTGTATGTCAGCAGCGATGGCAAATGCCTGCTGGCTGAAATGTTTGCTGATCATAGGATATTCAACTTCCAGATTGCCAAGCAGGGAACAGTCAAGCAATGCTCTGTAATCCCCTTCTCCCAGTTAAACAATCTTTTATGGCTTTCCCTTGCAGTGCCCGCGTAGCTGGCAGAATGCATCTGCGGTAGCGGCGCTGAGCAACTTCTCCATTCCTGATGTTTATCACCCTGCAAAAGCGAACTCATTTCCTTTTCTGTTTTTTGTTTGTTTGAAGTGTATTACGCAGTCCCTCAGCAATGCAGACAAAAACGGGGTTATGGACCTACTTTCACAGAAGAGACAGCATTTTCATCCGATTTTAATGCTTGCTTTTTAAATGTTGTTTTAAATCTTCTGATTGCTGGAGTGTTACTAAAACAGTACGGTGTTTTAGCGCTGTAAGCTTTAAGTGCTGCTCATCAGGGGAGATGAATCCCACATCCATCATCTGCATAATTTGCCAGAATTAATGCTTCTTGCAGTCCTTATTAGTTTCCCAGGTGGTTCCAGGAAGGAGTGAGAGGAAAACGAGTGTTTTCTGCGACGCTCCGTCTCCGTTGGTACCCCTGCCCTTCGCACCCTTGCGCAGGGCTGGGTCTGCAGCAAGGACTGCGCTGTGCTAATTGGAGTTTGGGTTAATTGGGTCACTTCTCGCTAGGGCTGTCCCGTTTACCAGCCCAGTTTTTCCTGGTGTTACAGCTCTCTATGCGTGCGCATGCCTGCATGTGTATATATATCTCTAAATGTATGTAATATATATAGAATGTAAATATACGTGTGTGTGCATATGCATTTGTGTGTCTCTATATGTGTGTGCATATTTAGCTGCACTACGTTTTGTTCACTAGTGTTGTAAAAAACTTTTCTCTCAAAGGTTTCCTCATTTTCAACATCTAGACCACTCCAAGTTCAAATTTAAGGGTTCCAAGGGATATTCAGTGCCCTTTGAAAAGTACATTAATAGTCGTGGTTGGAAGAGCGTGATGAGTCCGAGTACGTTGGCTCTCACGAGATGAACTTCATACATCCCGCGTTTGGACGCTACTGAGGATTTGGGTGTGGAGGACGATACATCACGGTCTGAGGATCATCTGGGGAAAAAAACAGTGGCTTCCTTTGGTTGCCTACAATTTTTAAACTCATCTGAGAAACATGGATTCAAACTATTCCTGGGGGGGGGTGGTGGGGATGGGATGACATCAAAACCAACCCCCCCCATCTGTCATTTTTCTTTTATTTTTCTAAGCAAAGCGAGATTGAAAAGCAGAAGAAACTGGAATGTGATAAAACATGGGGAAACAAAAATATTGATTAATTTTCTGGGGGTTTTTTGTGGGTTTTTGTGTTGTTTTGTTGGGGTTTTTTTTTAAAGTTTGGTTTGGTTTTTTTTTCAGTAGGCCCAGGAGAATTTATAATAAAAATAGAAAAAGTAATACTTGACTTCATTAGCATGCAACAGATGATAGATAGTAATGCTTATGATTTTTAAAAATGGCCCGGCCAATCAATACAAAATTGGTATAAAACTTTGGCAGTGACGTCCGTTGTCATCTCCCACGTTTGCCAATAGCGGAATAGTACCTTTCTCAGAGTGCGGGCTGTCGCGGGCAAAGCTCTGTGATTTATTCTGTGGGTAATCGTATCAAGACCTGTGTTGAATGAGTTCTTGCCTGTGGGATTAACAGCAGCATGTGTTCACATAATAGAGAGTGTTTGTTTATCATGAAACGTGCCTAAAATATTTTTACTCTGTTTTTTTGCTCTTGTGTGTATAGTGGTATCTGACAGATAACATGCCATTTTAGAATGGATTTGGTTCCAGCAAATGCTGCTGCTCTTTGTGTTTATTTTATTATAATTAGAGATCGTCCTTTTTGAAAAGAGTGCTTTAAACAGCACGCGAACACTAAAAAATCTACGTGGGCATTTAAGAAATTATCAGCCTAATATTGAAAAAATAGATACTATTTACCTAAAAAAAAAAACTTTAATAGAGGACTTGGTTGGTCCACGGCTCTCCTTCAGCTGTGACGGTCCCTCGGTGCTGGTCTCTCCTCCGGTGAGGATGAGCTGTGGCAGCGACCTGGTGTCGTGGTGTTGGTCCTTTCTCCGCAGGGCAGCAGCAGACACCCCGCGAACGCCCCCCGCGCGGGGTCGGACGCCGCTCGGCTCAAGCGCCTTTGTCTGCCTTTGCTGACCTGGCTGCACCGTGTTGGCTCTGCGGAAACGTCAGCTCGCTCTGCCCATTGCGTGTGCTGTGCTCCTGCTGGCTGACGTCAGGATGCGATGGCCGTGACCGAGCGGCCGCTCGCCTTACGCCTTGAGGTCACGTACAGCCGCTGAGTAACGCAGCCACCCGTGCCTGCGCTGCTGCTACTGCTGCCACTGCTACTACTGCTACTGCTGCCACTGCTACTGCTGCTACTGCTGGTACTGCTGCTGCTGCTGCTGCTGCTGCAGCTCTGGCGCGCGGCTGCAGCCCATCGCCCGGAGCAGCCGGCACCAAGTTAGCCAGACTGGCCGCAGGCGCGGGACTGCGGCAGGAGCCCCGGCGGTTGCAGCAGCGGGGCTGAGTGTGGACACCAGCAAATAAAAAGCCAAGCCAGCTGGGGATTTGTAATGCAAGCCGCGTTTCCAGGTTTCTTTTCCGCTTTGCTCTCATCCTGCTGTTGGATTTGAGATCATGTATGTGTTTTGCTGTTGATTACAGAGGGTGTTAAAATCTAGGGAGGGAAGAGGATTCGGAAGGATTAATATGTTAGTTTGGATTTAAGGGAATTTTTTTTTTCTCTCATCCCTGCTCTTCATCTTTGTTAACACAGCTTTGTCTTTATTATTTTTATTTTAGGTCGGTTAATATTGTAGCCTTTGGGAATGAAAGAGATGGGTTTTCTGAGGACAACCAGCAGCCGAGCCTGATCTGGAGCTATCTCAGGAGAAGCGCTCTCATTTCCCAGGTCGACAGCAGCTTGTCTGCCAGTCACGTTGGAAACCCAGTTTTTACCGAGTATCAAGCCTGCGTGTTTGGAAATGTCAGACTGGTGGTACACGACTGTCCTGTCTGGGTAAGGGATCGGTCTCAATCTTTTTAACCACACTTAACAGCGCAAGTTGTTTTAGTCATATGCAAATATATCCTAATTGTAAACTGTTTTCATTATTGTGGGATTTTATACCTATTGTAATTATTGCAAATAGTAAAAGCATATAAAATGCAACCAGGCAAATGGTGCAAAGTCTCGAAGGTGCTACAGAAAGTTTCTCGTTAACAAGCCGCTGCCCACCCCACAGAGTCACAGCATCACAGAGTCACCTCCTCTGTCGGAAGGTGGTATTTTCAACTCTGCTGTTGAGGGAAAACTTTATTGAAGGTAACGCCGAGGTAAACAAGAACCCCTTTTTTGCAACACTGCATCATAAGCAATCTCTCCAAATATTTATCAACAATAAAGCAAAACGTTTTTTTTTTTTCTGTAAAAATGAAAAGGCAGTCAGTTTTCCAGCTTTGAAAAATGACAGATTATAAGATTTGGTATCTTGCAAAATACAGTGTATGGAGTCATTTTACTTCTGTTATAATGAATAATCACATTTTAACATTATTTCCTTTATTTGAACGTAAATAGAAAGGATTTTGGTGCTGTTCCAGGTTGTCAGCACTTTTGTTAGTGAGATAACTTAGTTACGAGCAGATCAATGATTATGTAAGAAATGATACTGATAATCTAAATTAAAACATATTTAATGACTACTTAGTAGCCCTAAAAAAAATTAAGCTGAGCAGCTTCTAGAAATTAAAAGAATAATCAGTTTCAGCTCCATAATTCTATCCTTAGATTGATTTTTGCAGTCCTGTGAGGGGAACTTTTTTTTGGAATCTGCAGGAATCCTGACAGTTCCAGAAATAAATGATCAGAAGTTTGGAATCTTAAAGCTGAATGATCCAGTTTAGCTACCCTTCTGTTCTCTATTCTTATGTCTTTTTCTCAGCTGCGCTTACAGACACCGGTTCCGATGGACTGGGGGATCCTGTTTTTAATCTTTGAAGCTGCATGTGCGGTTTGCTGGAGTCACTTGAGTGCAGCAATGAGCAAAAGCTCCTGAATATACGTTAAGGCTGTAGGACTTCAAAGGGTGTTTCAGAGCACTGGAGGCTGGTAAGGGAGCGGGGAAGGCAGGCAGGGACAGCTGGAGGAGGGCAGAGGACTGAGACTGGAGATGCAGTTCATGTGTTTTTGTGTTGTTTTATTTGCATTTGCTCTTCTACAAAATACGGTTCCTCCGTTCTGGGGACATTCTAATTTTTGCCCTTGAAAAGCTATCTTGTTATTGTCTGCAGCATTATGTTTCTGAGGCCTGTTGTTTTTTCCTTTCTCAGCTAAAGGAGGCAGGAGATTTATTACTGGGAATGATGAGGAACAACTGGCTTGTTTTGCTTGGTAGGAGACATCCCGGACAGCTGGACTGGACTCTGCAGGAGGTTATTTGTTCCGAGCGAAGCTGTCTCCTTGCTAGGGTTAGGCAGAACAGGCTTGTTTTCCAGAGCCTGGATGCTGGAGGTTTGCTGCGTCACGGTGGTCCTTTCCGGACTATTGCCCCGGTAGCCTGGGGAAATGGTACATGACGATCCGAAACATCGGCTGACGTTGCCTCAAGTGTGGTTGTTGTTGATACGTCATATTCTTCATAGGAAAGGATTCCTGTTGCACATCACTGAAACACAGAGGTGGTGGTATGGTGGGCCTCACATTATTTCCATCTCTGTGGTCTGACCATAATGTAAAGGTGGATTTGCATTTTACCTGAGATTTGTATGTGATCTAGATTAGATTAAATCCATATCATTAAGGCAAGCCAGCCCTAGACATAGACTTGGCGACTTAGTACGCTGATAGCTGTGAGTCTCCAAACTCACGGGCAGCAAACTGCACCTTGCCCTCCGCAGCTGCCCTCTGCAAAAGCAGCGTGGGTGCAGGTTTACCAGGCAGAGCTCCCCCGTGCACGCGTGGGCTCTTTTGTGAGATTGACTGTGGTACAGGGCGCGTTTGCTCGTGTTTCGGTCTGCTGCTGCACGTGTCTTGAGCTTGCAGGACATGTGTGCACTCTTGAGTCTGCAGGAGCGATCAACAGCTCAAGTGTCTTCAGTTGAACTCTTCCTCGCGGTATTATGGTATCGGGCATCTTACTATGTACTATATGTCTCTTTGGATGGGCTGCAGGAAGGTTTATCAGCAGCTGCTGAAGTGCTCACGCACTGGTGGGTTGGAGAAAGGCGAAAGGTCTGGGCCACGCAGGGATCGCTGCCGTGGTGGCATCATCCTGCTGGGCACGTGGCTGGTCAAACAGCAGCAGCGCTGCCGTGAGAGCGCGGTATTTTATAAGCTGAGGGGCACTGAAGGTGGCTGCCAAACTGGAGAGGTAGGAAGCAAGGCTTCTTGGGCACGATTACCCAGGGCAATGCCCATCAAATGTTACAGACAGGCATGGGAGAAGAGCGTTTCCAACCGCTGCGGGACTGCTGTTTTCACACAGCGGGTCCATAAATATTTTAACCGCCTGTGCGGGTACTATATGCTTTGATATTGCTTGTCTGAGAAAATTACAAGGATAAATTCATGTTTGCCAACGTGCAAACCAGCGGCAGCACGCTGTGAGAAGCTCCCTCTCCTGTGGCAGTTGCAGGGCGCAGGACGGACGTGCTGACTTTGGGGAGGATGTTATCACTGATGCAGGTGACACGGGGTTGCAGAGATAGTGGTGGAGCAGACCTTTCAAAGTCGGGGGGAAAACGACGCTATTTCCAAACCCGCGTTGATCTCTGTGTGTCAGTCGCTGGGTGTATCGCTGTGGCTCGCTGTGTCCTGCGTTACGTTTGCAAAGCTGCACGCTGGTATCTCCCACAGGCAGGGGACAGACACACAAGTGGGCTAGCATCCTTGTGATTCATGTGCCTGGAAAACATTTCGATAAAAAATGCGGGCCCAGGATGAGAGGAGATAAAAAGAACTAGGGAAAATGTGTATGTGTGCTGACATCCATGCTGAATATTGTGATTTTAATAGCTGATCAGTTGCTAATGCATGCTCAGGTTTGGCTCTCATAAAGCATGTTGAACTAGCATGTCCCATTTTTTCTAATTTTTTGGGGGCGTAAACCTCAGTATGGAAGCTGGTAACTTACAAGGAGTTACTCACATGCAAGATGAATTTTAAGATTTGCTTTGGAAAAGGTTGCTTTATTTATCGCTCTAGATCAGATTTGACAGTCTTGGGGACCGAGCTGCCATTTTCCTGGCTTGTGTGTCGTTTGCAACTCCAGCCACTTCATACTGAATTTTGTTATGCTTCCGCATACGTACAAGTAAAAACGGTAGAAAAAGTGCAGGCAAAATTCATAATATCTGATGGTAAGGGAATCTTCCTGAACTTCAGAATGAAGCATAGCATAGGAGCTATAATTCGTATTTTGATTTATTTAATGATGATGCTGGAAAAGAAATGGCGGAATGAAAACTTCACTGTGAGTGTCCCCTCCCTGCGCTACCCCTCCTATTCTTTGCTCCCTTGTTCGGAGCAGTACTATAAGGATTTGAGAGTGTGTCGGTCCTGGGCTGGAGGTCGTGCTGTCCTTTTTAATTTTTTTCCCTGTATGAGACACTTGGTTTTGGTTTTTTGGGGTGTTTTTCTTTGATTGTGGTTTGTTGGGTTTTTTTCCCCTCCAGGGAACAACATCTCCAGAAGTTTTTTGGTTTCCCCCTAGTTTATAGAAACTGCCTAGTTTCTAGGGAATCACTGACATCATCATGTTCCCAGTAGCAGAAGTGTTACAAAAGGAGACAACGGAGCGGCTGGGTTTTGGAGGGCGCCTTGTGCTGGGTTCAGCTCTCGCGGAGGGGTGGATGCTGAGTCTGTACCTGCTCTGGAGGCTTGCACAGAGCTGCAGACCTGCACGGGACTCACGACAGCTCAAATATATTGACTGCAATCTTGAAAAGGTGTTCCGCGAATTATTTCTTTTAAATTCTCCCTTTCAACAATCTCTTTCCCTGAGTCTTTTCACATTTTTATGTCTGCTTTTTTTTTACTGCACCAACAGTAGTAGTTCTTTGAACCCTGTGAGCTTTCTTGTGTCCATGGTATCATCCATGGTGCAGTTCCCTGCCTTTTTCCCTGCATCAGCATCCCTGTGCTCCTTGTGCTGACTAGGCTGGCTGGCCCTTAACATGTCTGAAGGCAAAGGAATCTGATCCACTTTTTAATTTTATTTATTATTTTCAGAAATCAAGTAAAATTACTGCTTCAGTACGACACCATAGCTTGCAACTTTTCATTTTTTAATATGCCATCCTTTCTCATTTTGAAGCTTGGCTGTCTGAAGTTGGCAGTTTAAAAGTGATCGTATCGTGGTAAATTATTTTCCCTACTGTGCTTTTTACAAATATTATTAAACTACCTTACGAGAGGACAACACAGAACAATGCTCGCCGCCTTTTTTTTTTTGGGGGGGGGTGGTGGGGTGGTGTCAGTTCAACCGGTTAAAGCTGTTTTGGAAAGCCTCGAGTGTAAAGCAACAGTGGCATTCCAGGGCTGTGGTCTGAATTCCCTTGATTTCTGAAGAAGATACTTCCTTCTGTGCTGCAGGTAACTCAGCTGAGGAAGTTCAGGGGACTAGTAAGTTGCGGAGAGTACCCCCGCAAAATTTGTTCTGCTGTGGACCCGACTGATCCGAAATCGCAGAGAAACCTTGAAAAAACGGGGCAGGCTCTGGTACGTGGTGTGGAAAGCGTCACTGGAAAGAAGGCTCTGTTAACGGGAGTGGATGCTAGGGAGAGACGAACTCTCCAGTATTCCCAATGCAGCTCCCTTGCATCCCGGGGAAATCCCAGGGGAATGGTCCTCGGGGGTGGCCAGGCTCCCTCGTCCCCCCCAAGAGCGTTTGCTGTTGCTGCTGCCGCGGATGAAGGGCTGGGCTAGGTGGACCTGGGGACATTTGTGAGCAGCTTTTAGAAGGAGCGTGGGCTTTGCAGGGGCACAGTGGATTTCACTGCCGTTCCATAAAGGCATTCATAAATTATTATTAACAAAGCAAGTATTGTCCTCTTGAGGGGTCACGTGATTGTGTAGGAAAATCGCGTCTTCATCGCCCCTGGAGGCTTTGTTTTCAACATTAATGCTTGAGAACTATGATTTACTAATGGCAAGAGTATATTATGAGACATGTATAATGGAGACATGCAAGGAAAGAATGAAGCTTTCTTCTAATCAGTCCTGAGAGGAACAGTGACAGGAGTGTAATTATAATTAATAAGGTCATATTATAATAAACTTAGCTATGCAGTTACTTTTTCGTCTTGTCAATGGCTGTCCTGGGAAATGGGCTGTGCCAAGAGCAGGAAGCATGATGAGGAATAGCTGCTACATAAATCTCATAGCTGGAGCCTGGGATTAAGGTTATTCCTGAATCTGAACTGCCGTTCATCGTCTGAAGAAATTGCCTCTGCCGTTTTTGCATGAAAGCTTCCCTAGAAGTTGTCGTGGTTTAACCCCAAATTGTAACCCAATACCCCGCAGCCGCTTGCTCACTCCCCCCCCTCCCTGTTGGGGTGGGGAGGAGAATTGGAGAGAAAGGAAAACTCGCGGGTTGAGATAAAAACAGCTCACCAGGACAGCAAAGGAAAAATATGAAAATATATTAATAATGATAATAATGATAATATAGACAAGGATAATAGAATATATAAACCAAACGATACACAATTTCTCACCACCCGACGACCGATACAGCCCGTCCCGAGCAGCAGGCAGGGAGCAGAGGTATCCCCCCCCCCAGCTATCCCAGAACAGCCAGTTCCAGAGAGAGCAGGCGAGGGAACAAACAGCCGAACGAGCGAAAAACAAAAAGGTAAAATAGGGAAACAAAAAGCAACCTGAAGGGAAGCGTAACGATTAAGGCAAGTTAAGGGTCTAAAAGCCTCAAAAGCCTAAAAGATCTAGAAGCCTAGTGGCCCACTGACTGACCCTCGCTTATACTGGGCATGACGTCTATGGTACGGAATACTCTCTCTTTGGCCAGTTTGGATCAACTATCCTGTCTCTACCCCTCCCAAGTTTTGCATCTGCACGTTAGCAGAACCTGGAAAACAGCAAAATGTCCTTGGTGGTTCAGCAGCAACCAGCACCATCAGTGTGCTGTCACCGTTCTGCTCACACTAAAGCCAAAACACAGGAGCTGCTGAAAACAAAACTAGCTCCGTCCCGGCCTAAACCAGGACAGAAGTGATACTCAGTTTAACTAGCTCAACCTGGCTAAGGCTGCAGATGCTCAGTGGTGCCTTGGGCAAATAACCCTTCGTTGGCAGAGACGTTTTGGAGGACTTTCCCAGCACAGAGCAGGCTGTGCTACGCTGACACAAAATGAGAATAATCGCAACAAGACCTCTGGGAACAGGTCTTTCTCCTTGCTGCTTTTGAGCGTCACATCCATCCCCAAGAACAGGCTTTTGGGGGTGTTCAGTCAAATGTATGAGAGCATAGGGAAACAGCAGAACAGTAACAGAAATTGGGTGTCATGAGACGTTGGTTGCCCATTCTGCGTTTTTCACTTCTTGATATACCCCTGGCTGCCTCTTGCCTTGGGAAAGCAGGGTCCATCCCCACCAGAACTTCATCAGCGTTGGTAAAGTCCTTCTTGGTAGGGTTAACAGAGCCATACAGCGGTGGCACAGGGCAGCGGCGGGAAGCACAGACCTCCAGAAACGTGCTGCAACGTGCAGCCGCGCACATCTGGGAAGCTGTTACAGCCTGCACCACGTCTCCGCAGCATTTCTTTCCCCTCACGGTTAAACGAAGAGGTGTATTTGCACACCTGCGTGGCTGTTGCCAGTAGGGATTTTGCTAAGTTTCCCCGCGCCTGCAGAGAGGGAAATGTGGCAAGTTGGGATAAGTACAAAAAGGGTGGGGTAATCATACGAGGTAATGGCCGTGTTTTCTTTTTGTTGTTGTTGTGTTTTCCAGAATACAACTGCTTTTGTTATTAGTGTTATTTTCATTAGAAAAAGAAAAAATCTGTGTGTTTTTTTGCTATATGACGTTGACCTCATAAGCCGCTGTTGTGTTACGTGCATGAGCGTGCGCACTCAGCCAAACACAGGTCTACTTCAACGTGCTCTGTGGAGGTTCCCATCAGTGAGCAGAGCGTTAGAGCCACCACTGGCTGGGCTTAGAGCACGGAGGCTCTTCCAGGCTGGTGTTTTACTGGTCAGTGCCCTCCTGGGAGAGCCGGGAGGAGCGCTGGGGCCGGAGCAGGGTGCGTGCCGGGGCGTGTGTCAGCGACATGGTGTCCCGTCCCCTGCTGCCGGTGGGGCTGGCGTCAGGACGGAGCCACGGCGCGGTGCACGTCGGTGTCTGGGAGCCCTGTCGTCTGCTGCAGGTCAGGGCTAGGGTCATGCTGGAGCTAAGGGCGAGGGTCAGAGCGGCTTCTTTCCTTGCGGGTGGCTGTGTTCATATCCACTGAAATCTTCCCCAAGTCTTTCTGTTTCATGACATGAAATGGTGTCATAATGCACTAGGCATTTATCTCCATTGTAAAATGGAGGGAGCTACAAACTGTATACAAACGTGTCACAACATGCAAAAAATACATATTACATTCTGTAAGAACTTTCCATAAATATTTTTCATTATTAATACTTGAACTCACGGCAGGGTTCTTGTGTATTTGTGCACCCATACTCTAGTCCTCAGTGGTGATACTGCTGGTTTTCACCGAGCTCATGGAGATGGGCACGTGCAAAGCAGGGCTGAGCTTGAAGACAAGCAGCTAGAAAGGAACTGCAGAGGAACAGGCATACTTTCTGTCTGCCAGCATAGAACAACTAAATATTCTATATTATTTTTTGGTTTGTATTGCATTTTTCTCTTAGCCCTTTGTTGTCTTATATGTATGCAACCCTACTAAAAATTCTTTATTGAGGTCTTCATCAGCTGAAACATGTTAAAGCTGTCCCTTGAAAATTCCAGTTTTTGCCTGACTATGTGATCAGGTTCTGCAAGTGCCCATCTAGCTGGCTGTCTCGAAGCACTGTAGCTGGTAGTCTTACCGCTACAGGTGCTAAACTTGTGTTTGTGTGTTAACTTTATATTCCTAGCGCAGCTTAAATGATTCTGTTAAACACTGGTGGAGATTTCCTTAGCCTGGGATTATAATGGTCTCTGAGTCAACTGGAAAAACAAATACCAAGAGCAGTGCTCTTAAAGTTCTTGTGAACATGGTGAATCATTGAATAGCTATTCTTGATAATTTGTTAATTTTCTGTGGTTTTCTTATTACAGAACAAGAACAACTATTAAGGAAATTAATGGGAATACCTATTATACTTTAAGCTTATTTTCTGAGTTATTTCTTTGTAAAGACAAGACCTAAATTGGGCACGACGTGCACCGATAGTCTAGGCAAATATTTGCCGACTGATACGTTTCCGTCAAGTTCATGCTGCCTCTTGTACTTAAGAGCATTGCAGCTACTTCGCCACAGGCTTGAAACAATGACTCTTTTGAACTGATCAAAATAGTTATATTGACAACACAAGCCACTCGTTGATAGTAATAATCTTTTACATGTTTCTCTGGTTCCCATCTGTAATGCTCTTATTTCTGTGACCTGTTCTTCAAAAACCACATTGACCATCCCCAACCCAAACTTCAGGTCCCTTTTGTCACTTCTTCTGTGCTCACTTACCCCTCTCTTCCACATCTTTATTTCATCATTGCTTGTTTCCATTTTTTTCTCAAGATCCCAAGTTCTTCTAGCTTTGCCTTGTGTTGTACAGGACTGTTACAGAATCACAGCATGGTTTGGGTTGGAAGGGACCTTAAAGATCATGCAGTTCTACCCCCTGCCATGGGCAGGGACACCTTCCACCAGACCAGGTTGCTCCAAGCCCCGTCCAACCTGGCCTTGGACACTTCCAGGGATGGGGCAGCCACAGCTTCTCTGGGCAACCTGTGCCAGGGCCTCACCGCCCTCATTAAAAAAAAATAAATTCTTCCTTATACCCAATTTAAATCTCCCCTCTTTCAGTTTAAATCCGGTGCCCCTTGTCCTGTCACTACAGGCCCTGGTAAAAGTCTCTCTCCATCTTTCTTGTCAGCCCTCTTAAAGTTCCAAGAGGTCATAGTACTCTACGTTTTTGAGTTGATTTTTAGTTCTCTGGACCAGTTCCAGCTTTCTGTCGAGAATTTTCAGTTGAGCATATGTGCAAAGCCGTGGCTTTCGTCGGTATTATGAGCTACCTTTAGGTAAAGCAGAAATCGTGAAATTATAGTTCTCATGACAAATAAACGAGTAATAACTGTACATTACATGTGGTTACAGCACAGTTGTAAATTAACAGGATACAGGATAATTTTAGAGTGTAAGTCTTATCCTTAAAGCACGGAACAATGCCAAATTGAATGTGAAGTCAAAAAAGAAAGCTTAGTTTTGTGATTAAAGCCCTTATCCTGAAGACATTAACACTTGTTAACACTGCATGGAAGCTCTTGTGAAGCAGATAAAAATCACACCCAAGGGATGCAACTGGTGCTTAAAGGTTCATATGTACATAGCATAGTTCTGTGTGACCCTTTCCCTAAAATGTTGTGATAAATAATGGTTTTGTATGAACTGCTGCAAACCTCTACTACTGCAGCTGCTTTCATTTCCTTAATAAAAACATTTGAAAGCTAAGTAATTAAACCAGTAAAGTTTCTTCCTGCAAAGTGTATTCCTAGATAAACCCTATTTTTTTTCTTCTTCCTGAAGAATTCCTGAATTCATAACAGAGATTTATTGTTTATTATAATGAACAACTTGTTCTCCAAACAAGGAAATTACAAAGCATGAATTCTGCTCTTTGTTTCACATCTTCAAATAAGAGATTAAGTTATCAGTTAAAAAAAAATACTTTTGTAAGGTTTTGCATTCAGACTGTTGAATAGTTCACGTTTTCCTTTATAGACAGGACATTCTTGATCAGTGTTTTTTCTGTTTAGGATATATTTGACAGTGACTGGTACACCTCTCGCAGTCTCATTGGAGGAGCCGATATTATTGTGATTAAATACTCTGTCAACGACAAGACTTCATTTCAAGAACTAAAGGACAGTTATGTCCCAATGATAAAAAAAGCATTAAACCGCTGTTCAGTTCCAGTAATAATTTCTGCTATTGGTGCAAGAAAAAACGGTACGTATCCAGTCTCCTGTAGTAATGCTTAAAATCTCACTTGGAAGCTAGAGATGCTGTAATTTCAGTAGAAGCAGACTGTTTTCCAAGTTGTTAAGAGAAACAATTAGTCTGTCAGGACGACAGTAATATGCGCATGTATTATGGCTCTGTAGCCTGGTGTATTGGCAAGAACATTGTGCTTAATTAACCCTGGCGACGAAAGGCATCCTATCCTGCTTTGACCTCTGCAAGGACTCTTCTTGTGGAGTCATCACCCACAGGGATTAAATCTAGTGCTGTGGATTAGGCAGCGTACATCTGAGTGTATAAGCTGAACCCTACGGCCACGAGCTCTCTCTGGTCGTCCCTCAGGTATAAAATATCTCTAGCGTATGGGATTTAAACTAAGTCCATCCGCCTGCAGCCACGGCTGAGAGGGTGGGAAAAGCCTCAAAGTTCCCTCGGATGTCGTCGGATGAACGGACATGCCAGCCCTTTGGGTACCACAAAGTGCCACGTGCTGCCGCCTCAACAGAGCGGACCTGTCACGGCAGAGTAGCTATGGTATAGCTGCGGTGTGGCTATGGTATAGCTTACGCGCTCGCACAACGCCCCGTCCCGGCGGGTCGGTAGGCTGCTATGAGAACGATGCAGATCGACTTCACACTGAGTACTTAGCTAGCACGAAGCTGTTGTTGTTGCTGTCTAACCAGTACGAAAATCAAAGTCGCTCGGCTGTGGAAGGACCACGTGGACTCACGGTGTCCAGCAGCCGACGCGGGCACTGCTGGTGAGAGCACGGCCACGGTTTGGTAGACATTCCTAACTTCGTCAGGGAAACAAAGTTCAGAAAGAACACCGCAGATACCGATAGAACAAACATAAGGACTTTGTTCTGTATTTCCAAACGTTTTGCATTGTCCTTTGTTGATTTTTATATGGTCTTTTTAGTCACGGGGCTTGAATTGTATTTTGTTTTTCCTAAAGCAATGAATGCAAAACTTGAGCCCATGAGTTGTCTTTTACTTTATGAGTTCAACTAAAACAACTGTTTCTGAGCATCCCTCCTGCTATGAGTAAGGGATGTGACGGACGTAGATGTAGACATTTATTTTATAATGTACAAAGAAATATTAAGCTATATGAAGTGTGTCTTCTGTGGATGTAATGCTCAGTTTTGACAGGGTCTACTTATATATCTTTTTGCCCAGTGATTGAGAAAGAACTGTTAAAGAATTCCGTAACAATTAAATCTTTATTTTCTTCCCTTTAGCAATTCGCTGATAAAGATCAAATGTTTTTATGCCCTGATTTATACAGGGGTAATAAAACTGCCATTCTAAAGGCAAGGTCTCGCTAAACTAGTGTTTGTTTTCCCCAACACCTTTTCTTGCACTTTTTATTTACGCACACAATACCACCAATCCGAGTGACCCCACTACTGGCATTTTTTTTCCCCTGCTTTTTTTTGTTCTCTCTTCCTCCCTAAATAATGTGACCGCGGGAGAAGTCAGGCTCTCCAGCCGCAGTTTCGCTTTGGGACCCGCCGGCACAGACTGCTGTGCAGACACAGAGCCCTTTTGTTTCTAGGAGGTATGTGTGAACACAGCAGTTTGCTCATACAAATTACAAAGATCTTAATCCTCTGTAGCGGTAAATGGTGCTGCCAAAAGAAACAGAAGAAAGCTGTGTTATTGCATGTTATCCATAGGTCTGAGCAGAGGAAATCACTGTAGAGCGTGCACAGCGCGTTTGAAAACGCATCCATGGCCAGCAAGTTCTTACCTGCACTAAGCAAAGTTGAGCCAGGGTGGCTGACAGATTTTTATCAGTTAACTGGGATAATCTTCAAAAAGACCTATTTCGGCTTAAAAAAAAATTGTAAAATATGTGTAATGGAATCATATTCTGCAGTACGCACATGCCCATAACAGTCGGGACTGCAGTGGAAATTTTTCCCCTCCGTTGCCGTGCGTGCTTCCAGCACGACAGGCCACAGTAATTAAACAGGCTCAAGGGTGTCAGTAATGAGCGGTAACACCTGCAGGCCGGTACAACACCTGTACATACGGGGATACCGAGGCGCTAAGCCAAACCTGACTTCGGGAAGTCCTGCTTGACTTTTCCACCTTAACAAAACTGAATGTAAAATAACGCTAATGTGATGTAAGCTGAGCTTTGTAGAGCAGCTAATATGTTGAACTGATTAATTAGAAGTTTGGATTTTTTGCAGTAATTATAGTTTTCTTACTATAAAATTACAGAATCACAGTGGTTAGTAAAACAAAATACATAGTAAAGCAAAATGACTATGTTTCCATTTCCCTTTTTGTTCTTTTCTAAATAATACATCTTTACTATTACTTAGGAAGGTAAGTATTCTGGATTGTTTGACAAAAATGGCTTTTTTGCGTGACGTTTTACCGCAGGAGTGCCTTGCACCTGCCCCCTGTGCACTTCGGACAGGAGGAGCTGCGTCACCACCTCCGAGGGCGTGCAGCTGGCCAAGGAACTCGGAGCTACTTACCTCGAATTGCACGCTCTTAATGACTTCTACATACAGAAGTACTTCGGAGGAGTGGTGAGTGAGAGGCCCCCGGGTGGAAAGCAAGGCGGCACACATGGGAGGTCCATGGCCAATGTCCAGGCTTCAGAGAGGGAGTAGAGGCAGACCACGAGCCCTCCCACTGAGGGCAAGTTCCCACTGATGCTAGATTCAGATGAGATATTAGGAAGAAATTTTTTATGATGAGGGTGGTGAGGCCCTGGCACAGGTTGCCCAGAGAGGTGGGAGATGCCCCATCCCTGGAAACATTCCAGGTCAGGCTGGATGGGGCTCTGGGCAACCTGATCCAGTTGAGGATGTCCCTGCCCATGGCAGGGGGTTGGACTGGATGGCCTTGAAAGGTCCGTTCCAACCCAAACTGTTCCGTGATTCTATGATGCTAGCTAAATGGGCAGTACTGAGGTTGCTCTGGTTTTAACTACCTTCTAGGAAGGTAGTACACACCTATCATAGAATCACAGAATCATAGAATCGTTTTGGGTGGAAGAGACCTCCAAGATCACCGAGTCCAACCATTAACCCAGCACTGCCAAGGCCACCACTAACCCATGTCCCCAAGCGCCACATCTACACGGCTTTTCAATCCCTCCAGGGATGGGGACTCCCCCACTGCCCTGGGCAGCCTGTGCCAGGGCCTGACAGCCCTTTTGGGGAAGAAATGGTTCCCAAGATCCAACCTAAACCTCCCCTGGCACAACTTGAGGCCGTTTCCTCTTGTCCTGTCGCCTGTTCCTTGGGAGAAGAGACCAACCCCCCCGGCTCCAACCTCCTGTCAGGGACCTGTGGAGAGAGATAATTTTCCCCCTCCTATTCCTGTCCTTTTGTCTTGCTGGGATGGGATAATCAAAACCCAGCTGGACAAGGCACTCGACAACCCCATCCCACTTCGAAGACGAGTCCTGCTGTAGGCAGATGCCCTGAGTGGGTGACCTCCACAGGTCCCCTCCAACCTGAATTATTCCATAATATCCTGATATTTTTTATTTTAGTTGCTCAAACTCTCGCGTCTGTTGTACT
Source organism: Phoenicopterus ruber ruber (assembly GCA_009819775.1). Classification (NCBI taxonomy): domain Eukaryota; kingdom Metazoa; phylum Chordata; class Aves; order Phoenicopteriformes; family Phoenicopteridae; genus Phoenicopterus; species Phoenicopterus ruber. The sequence goes on from CM020246.1 coordinate 85,605,024, forward strand.
TCTAAAGCGAGACAGGTCAGACTGTTGAACTGCCCAATTTTTTAGCATATTCTGGTGGTCGCTCAGTTCGCAGTCGTGACGCAGTTTTCGATCCCGAGCAGAGCCTGGGGTCAGACACAGCGAAGCTGAACGAGGCAGAAGCTGAGAGACTTGTTAAAATGTCCCACCTCTAATGAGCTTGTTCCTTTTCCGTCTCCCGAGGACGGCGAAGGCCACTGAGCAGCTTCTAAATACATTCTTTCGCATGTATTTGTCTTCTCCACAAAATTATCTCACACCGATATTTTATTTTCATTTTTATGAGGTGTTTTAAGCTCAGCCTTTTTTCTGAACCTTTTGGTTACTTTCCCAGTGGCATTTGGGCTTGAACAAGAAAATGCTGTTCTTTCAGCACAGTAATTTCACATGGTTTGTGCTGCTGTTGTCCCCGGTGTGTAAGTACAATGTGTTTCCATGGGATTTGATACTAACTTGGAATATCTGGCACAACATGTAGCCAATTTTTATTGGATCCATTCATTCGCAATTAAAAATGAGGAATCCACTCAACATCTGGTCCAGTCAGGGTGTTTTTCTACATCTCACCTTGGGTGATAAAAGCGTTTAAGACATGCATTAACCCAAACTGATCCACCCTTTGTGCCTCTCCATTCCTGCAGAAGGGACCATTTCCCCTCGGGTACATTTTTATTGCGGTGATGGCACTTGTAGTCTGTCCCAGTGACACAAACCTTGCCCACAAAGGTCACCCTGTAACGTGACGTTCTGAGAGGACACAGTGGCGTTGCGTGGTGGTGATGGTCAGTAGCTGAAGAGCTCGTATGTGGTTTTGTTATTTCCATCACTTGCAGCTGATCGTTATCCATCAAGTCTTACTCTTCTCTGTAATTCTGTAATTAACATCTGTGGAAGCTGGTAAATTGAATATCTTTGTGCCTGTCATTTCTGGGAAGATGAAATACAAGCGAATTAGCCACCATCATTTGACTAAACAGCCTTTTAAATTGTGGTAATGCCAGCTGCATGTGGTGCCTTCTGCTGGAAAGGAGGGCTGGGACTCAGTGGTCTGGATGCGTGTTCGTGGCGGCCGTGGCCTCGGTCCTGCATGCAGCACCCGCTCGTCCTCCTTGCTTTGATGTCTAGGTAGTTCTTAAATGACTAGGATTTTGAAAAGACACATTTTGTGTTTCAGCTGGAATATTTTATGATCCAACGGTTGAATCAGAAGTCATCTGAACAGATGAAGAAAAGGAAAAAGACGCAGAAGGGCCACCGAGTTCAACCCCCTCAGCTTGAACAGCCAGGTGCTCGCTGATGTCTGGTCTCTAGGATCGGTCCTTATGCGTGTCCTGTTCCCTGCACAATTAACATTCTGTAATCATTACCGTGAGCTGTGCTGTCTGTCATCAGCTATTCTGGTTACGCGGCTCTAGTTCCATCATCTTTTAGTGATGGTTTAATTAATTTGGGGAGAATTGTGTAGCAATATGTAACATTGAAGTGGACTTCTAATTTATTTTAGGCAAAAATAATAGGAGTGGTTTTCTGGTGCACTTGATGAAATCATGCAAAGGTAAATTAGTAACAGCTTTACATAAAAGCTTTACAGAGAAATTATTATAAAAGAAAGTCATTACATCATGCTTTATTACTCTATAATATCACCAAGTAATATTTTTATTTGCTGCACATAAAATAAGGGAGAGGTGTATGCCCCTGCGCATAATTTCCTGCACGTGATTTATGAGCATCTGATGCACTTGTTCGGTGAAAGAATCACGGACAAGTACTTACCTCTAAATATGTAGTTGTCTCTTCTCACACGTACTGGAAATTTGCTCAGATCCTTTAGGTTTGGGATTCACAGGCAAGGTTTCTTTCAGACGTAAGTGCCTAAGGAGGTGTTGTAAAAGGATGGACACTATTTACTGATCTAAGTATTCCTTATATTTCTTATTTTACTATACTAAGTATTTCCATTTTTAGAGTATTTTACTAAACGTATCCAAACTACATATAAGAAATTTTCTTATCAAATACTTTTTTCAAAAATTGTCCTCCATTTGGTCAGGCCTCTGGGAATAGAGTTGCCCTGTGGTTAATACCTGCTTCAGTTCTACAGCCCGACTCGTTACCTTTCGCAGAAAAAATGCCGATCCTGAAGGGCGAAGCCTCGCACTACGACGCGGACCTGCACAACCTGCTCTGCTGCTGCCAGTGCGCGGACGTGGCCTTCTGCCCCGAGGACCTCAGCACCGTGGTGGAGGCTCACAAGGTCATCCTCTGCTCCGTCAGCCACCTCTTCATGCTGCTCTTCGAGGTGAAGAGCCCCGCCGACATCCGCGACGCCTCCATCCTGCGCACGGCGCAGAGCCTCTTCGCGGTGGAGGCGGGGGCCGCATTTGCCCCGCTGCCCCGCGGTGTCCCACCCTGCGTCCCACCCGTGAGGGTGGTGGTGAAGGACTCCGTCTTCTGCGCTTGTCTGCCAGACATCCTCCACTTCATTTACTCAGGTACCCCCTGGGAATGGGTCCGGCTACTCATTTCTCTTACGGCTGGTGCATCACAAAGGAGTACGTGCATCACCCTAAGGAACACGTCGTTGCTGTTGGTAGATGTTCTGCCATGTTGCTACATCTATTTTATCCTCATGATATGAATGAACAATGTCTATATGAAAGAAGCTCTTCACTTAGATTTAATAAAAATTAAATTAGTTGCCATTCCAGATCTAATGAACATAAATTAAGTGCAATATTTTAGTGAACAAAGTCCATAAGCTAACATCTAGTTGCGCCAGGGGAGGTTTAGGTTGGATCTTGGGAACCATTTCTTCCCCGAAAGGGCTGTCAGGCCCTGGCACAGGCTGCCCAGGGCAGTGGTGGAGTCCCCATCCCTGGGGGGATTGAAAAGCCGTGTAGATGTGGCGCTTGGGGACATGGGTTAGTGGTGGCCTTGGCAGTGCTGGGTTAACGGTTGGACTCGATGATCTTGGAGGTCTCTTCCAACCTAAACCATTCTGTGATTCTATGATTCTATCAATAATATTAAAAAGCTTTGCCAAAAAAATCTAGATAGTTTCATATTTCAGGCTTTGAAAATATTTAAAATGATTGCGTGTTCTAAACACGTTGACAAGAGTGCAGGGCTGCCTCAGAAAACTCAAGTGATTTCTCTTCTGGGTACGGTGCTGCTGAAGAGAAAGCGGTGATAACGGCTTGGAGCGCAGGGGGGTCTGATATGTTGCGTATATTTTGCGACCAATTCAGTACAGGCAGTGACCTCACCTACCTAATCCCAGCTGTCTAGTAAAGGCACTGATATTTTTCTATCTTTTAAAATGTTGCTTAGAAATCCTCAAGTGAAAGAGAATTTTTTTTTTCTGAAAGTACTTGATACCCATTTGTTCTTTATAAAATATTTTGCAAGCTGTCAGTACACAGGAATATGTATTTCGTATTTGCTGAAAGAATTAGATGGCTTTTTAATGATGCATTCTGATTTTAACTGTAATTTTTATATATATATATATATATGTAGTTAGAGCTGCATCCATAAAAAAGCTTAGTCGGTCTTTGTAGGCTGACACCTGCCTGACATGCGAAAAGGCTTTCTGCCTTAGTAGCTGAGACGTGAACACTGGCTTGTGAAGACACAAGGGAGACTCTTTCAGCTTTCAGTTAGAGTTTGCCATTGAAAACATCCCTTTTGGTTCTTTCCAAAGCAGTGTCAAACATAAAGAACAGACGCAGAAGTTTTTCAGTGTGAACGGATTGATTTTTTTGTCTATTGGTGGCATGAATAGGGGATTAAACCCGGAGTTTCAGCAGGTGAAAGCTGAGCACGTCTGCTGCCGTCTGTGTGTTAACTTTACCTTTGCTTGTGTCAACCCAAGAGGTGGGAAACTGCACAGCGGCGGATGAAACTCTGCTCTAAGCCACGGCTCCCAGCCTGACGGGCGCTGCCGAGGGTCATTGCACTGTTGGGTGCCTTTGAGAGGGGACGAGATCTCTCGAAGACCCTTGAGGCACGGGCTGAGAAGAGACGAGATCCTGAGGCCGCGTCGCTGTTTTCAGCCTCTCGGGACCATGACATCATGGCCGTGAGGTTACGAGCGCTTACCGTCCACATGGCAAACACGGGAGCTGACAGAGCCGAGGACGCCATAGGCTGCATGCGCCGTTTCAGCCGTTTCTGCAGCGGAACGGCTTCAGGGCCGTGCTGACTTGTGCTTTGCCCTGAGCTTTATCTGTCTCTGGCTCTTCCTTGCTGCTTGGCCCTGGGGATCGGAGCTGAAAGTCACCCAAAAGCCCCATGGTGTCTTTGAGACTTACCCCAGCAAAGTGTACGAGGGTAAACTATGTTTGTTTTAACGCTGGCCAACACTTTTAGTTGTTCCAAGAAAGCTATTGAGAGACCTAAGAGAATGTCAGGGTTTTGACTCTGAAAACAAGAAAAAAAGAAATTCCACTGCAAACTTCATGAAGTTTATAGCTACCAGTATTCAGAATATGACTGTGCATGAAGCTTTTCTGGTTCAGACACCTGCAAAGCAATGCAAATAGCAATATGGGCAGAAGCTAAAGAACTTCCATAAGTATTGAAACATTCAGGATTTTTTTCTGAATGTCTACCTGCGATATGTAGTGATTGAACTGGGGGCAATCCAGAAACTGATTTTGAAAGCAAGGGAGATGCCCTGAGCTCTCTGTACTCGATTGCATCCTTGTAAATCACCGTGGAAGTTTTATTGTGCAACTTGCCCTTCCTAAGCACAAAGATCTGGCTGACCTATGTGCAAAAAACCATACAGTTTCTCCAGGATCTGTTTGGCATTGACATCATCTTTTCTCTGCCTGTTGAGGCCTGTGCCTGGTTAATTTGTAATCCCACTTTACTTGCTCTTGTGACAGGTGCTTTCCAGTGGGAACGATTAGAAGAGGACATAAAAAAGAAGTTGAAGGATGCAGAAAAAACTGAACATGTGCTTGAGAAAGTTAAATGTATCCTGAAAACTCCAGGGAAGGTACGTCTAACTCTCTTGGGGTGACTGTTAGTATTAGTTACGTCAGTTCTTGGGAAACTGTTTTGTAGACAAGATTTCCTTGTCAGCCTTTGTTTCACGCTCGCTTTGGCTTGCACGGCTTTTATTACTTTATCAGTGGGCTGTTCACAGGCACGTACAAAGTAGAAACACAGAGATGCTGATCTAATGTGCAGAGTTAACGTAAAGGGTACGAAGCACGCAAGTAGGTATCCTAAAAGCGTTGCTCCTATTCAGAGCTTGGCGCATTGTCTAACAATACGGTTATGCGTTCCTAGTTCTCATGGCATAGAGGCTGCCCAGGAAAGCTTTGCTTCCCTCAACACGTGCCAGAAGTTACGTTTCCGCAGGAGGTCGGGAGAGTTGGTTTCTCTTCTAAGTGTTGTGATGTGGAAATCTGTCTGTAGCTCAATATGTTTAATTCTGCAGGTGGCCTCACAGTAAAATGTAATTTATGTCATATTATTAGGTTAATAAAAAGTTTCAATATAGAATTAGTTTTAACAGCCATTTGCTGATGGAGCTTATACAGTCCCTGATACTATAGAACTTGCGCAAACTATTTCTGCCAATTTAAACGGGAAATCATCTCGGACTGTCTTGCGATAGCATAATATAAAGATCAAAAACTTTCTTAGCTGTTTTAAGCTTCTGATCGCTCCTCTGTAGGCTTGCCAGTCCTAAGTGTCCACAGCTAAGACATTCACAGGGCTGGACTTTTAGAAAGTCCTGAAAACTTTTAAGATAATAAGCCTGAGTTGTTGTTTCTTCTGGGGTTTTGTTATGCCTTTGGGATACTTTTATTTCACATTTAGAAGGGTTTTTTTGAAGACATGAGGACTGGAAATGAATTGTGATTTTCTTGATAAAAAATAATTATATAAATTAGATAAAATTTTAACCATAAACTCAGCCTCATTTGAATTTCACTTATCACAATCTAGCAATACGATTTTGATGTTGTTCCTTTCGGTGGCTTTAGATTCCATTTTTAAACTAAGAAAATCAAAACTGAAAAACTAACTGGAAGGATCTTGACTCTGGCGTGCCCAGACTATTGTAAGAGAGGTCTGTGCTTCAGCCTGTGATCGCCCTCTGCCTTTGCGGAGGCAACGTCGGGAAACACACGGCTCTCGGCTGCCCTGCGTCTGCATGTGGCATCGCGCCGGGGCGTGGATGCGTCCTGTCCCTGCTCCCCCCGAGCCTTCAGACCTCGTGTTTCTGCGGCCGTGGGTCCGAACAGGGCACGTACAGAAGCGTTCGGAGGCCAGAAAATTCGTGATGCCGTCAAACCTGGCCAGAGTTGCTGGAAGGGGGAGTTTTGTCACGGGTCAGAGAGTACCAAGGCGCGAGGTGGGGGGTGACTGTAGGAGACGGAGACGCTGTGGAGCTGCAGCACTGTGGGAAACGGGAAAATAAATGATAAAGATGATTGCAGAGCATTGCACGTGCAAGAGGCACGGCTGAGCAGCATTAGCAGAAGAACGTAAAGCAGAAAGCAAAAGATTGTTGTTCAGTTTCCCTACATAAATGATGCCTTGTAATCTTTTATTCTGAGGGCAGCTACACATGGCAGTGTTTTATTAATAATTTATTTTGCAGCTAAACACTGTAAAGGACTGCGGATCTCACCGGATAAAACGGCTATATAACACTTCTCTCAGGCTGTTCTTTAATACACCTGTCCTAGCTGATGTCATCTTCAAAATACAAGGTACGGTACCTCTGCTCCCATTGACGCGGCACCGCTGCGCCTCCAGCTTTTGTCCTCTCCGCAGGAGAGTGGGAAAGGGAGGTGACCCTATTTTCTGCTGCATCAAAACTAAGACAATGTATACCCTTAGCTATTATCGCAGAAAGCATTTTTCTGCTTAGAGCTAATGCTTGTCCCTGCGGACGCTTTACAGCAGCGTCCACTCTCACCGTGGTTCGCCAGGGCTGAGCGTGCGCGAATGGCCTCCGCCTGTCGCGGCAGACGGTGCCTCTCCGGTTCGCACGCGGCCCCCGCAGGCTTAGCAAAACGAGGGACGTGCCGCGGGAAAGGCTCCTGCAATGGCGTAGCACCAAGGCAGCAAGGCTAAAACAGGGATGGCATCACATTTCCTCGTGTTCCCACCTGCACGAGCACCGGGACGTGTGCGAGGGCTCTGCCCAGCATCAGACCTCGGGGAGGTGTGGACTCGGGTGGCCACAGCGACACTCGTTGCGCTGAGTGAAAAGACCAGAGATGCTGGTTATCGACTCCTTACCGCCTTCCCTCTGTCCATCTCGGGCTGGCGCCGGCTGTGGATGTGCCTTCCTCTACCCTCCAGAAGCTGACAGGGACTGTCCTGCTCCTCTGCCTCCTCAGGCTTTGCTCACCGCCCTTCCTCCGTCCCCCAGCGCAGGCATCCCCAGCAACGCGCTTAGATGTGCCGGGGTTTGATGACCCGCTAATCCGGGTGCCATCGACGCCTGCTGCGTGTCACTGCCCTTCTAGTGCTCCCTCCCCGAGACGCTCCCGTACCGGTCGTCCTGTTTCGTCACAGGTCTCTGCAATTTCTGCAGGACAGGTGACTGTCTGAAGGCAACCTCCCGCCTCGCAGGCGCCTTCGTGAGACCTGCCTACTGCTGGACCCTGCAAGTGGGAAAAGAAACATCTTTTCGAGGCCCTAAGGGATATGATTTAGTGGGGGACTTGGTAGTGCTGGTTAATGGTTGGACCCGATGATCTCGGAGGTCTCTTCCAACCAGAACAATTCTATGATTCTATGATTCTATGATTCTATAAATTGTTATTTTTTTTAAAAAACCCTCTGTTGAGGTGACAGCAATTATCTCGTCCACTTGGTGGCCAGGATTAAAAAGACGTGGGGCGGCAGAGGATGGCTTTCCATGCTGACTGGTCTGTAACAGACTGTTAAGTGACCAGGGTTGCTGTTGGCGCTACGTAGGTCTGCCAACGAAGATGCAAACGCTCCTCGGCAAAGGCACGGGCAGGAGCCGCGCCGGTGAAACCGTCTTTTGTTCCCTTTTTGTCTGCAGAGAACGTGCTTGGGTGCACCAATATGCTGCAGTGTCACGGGTGATTTTTTTCTGGAAATCAAATGTTTTCTTCTCTAAAAATAAAAATACAGGGGGAAAAAAGTGTCGCATGCTTTTGTGAGAATGAGAATGAGACGGTTTTTAAATGTTAATGATTCTCTCGATTTGTCCAAGCCCACCCTTTGTGCAGAAATGCTCTTTTAGGTTTAGACAATTGTTTAATTATTTTCAGCTTTAAATCACGGAGCCAAATATGAAGCATTAATCCCTCAAAAATAAGCACATGAGGACAAGCAGATTCTTTCTAGATGTTCTGTGTAATATGCAGGAAAAACAAAAAGATCCTTGAAAATGAGAACAAAGTACTGATGCTGAGTTTAATGACGTGAACAATTCATCTCAGCGTCCCACTCCTGAGAGAGGCCTTGTGGGAAGCGGATGAAACCATACCACCACAACGTATTTCGCAGAAAAAAAGCTACTGCCGAATGGGTTGACATGTATTTAAAAAAAAATGTGCTTATCCACCAAATGTGGACTGTTTTTCTTAATGGTTGGTTAATCTTCCAAGACTTTTTCCCTAGTTCATCAGCCACAACAACTGTATTAAAATTGAATAATTACTAAGAGAAACTGATGACTTTAGTCTTGATCAGGCAAATACATTTTTAGTCTTCCACTAATTCCTTGAATACTGGGAGTTGCTTTGAGCTTTCTAGCTTTGAGCCATTGAAAATGGGAGCCTATCATGTCTGTGTAAAGACTCATAACATGACTGAACCTCCTAATTAGCAGGTAAATATCTAATTGCATGCGCGTGCAAAACTGCATGCATGTCCTACATCACGTCTGCTTCGCGTATTGCTCATATTACGTGCGTAAACGTATAAGACCATTGACAAGTGTTCTCTCTATATAGAAATATATACATCTTGTATGCAGCTTAGACAATTAGGAAGTAGAAGCACAGGTGAATAGAAATAGAACAAAAAGGAAAAAGCGCCAGATGTCTTCAAGGAATTAGGTCGGTGGCAGGCTTGTGGTTAAGGAGGAAATTAAGACACTAACCTCTATATAAGTATTTGCAGTATATTTGTCTTGCATGTCAGTTGATCTGTTCGTTACAATTTTGATTAAATCATTTGCATCCGACTGCCAGCTCTCATTCTGTGCTCGGTTGCTGTCCTGGCTGGCGCTTCTGGGCACTGTCTTGCACGCAGAAGCGTCGTGTTCGGCTGGACTCTGCCGCCGCCGAGTGTCGGGCTGGCAGCTCGGGCTGGCAGCCTTTTCACTGACAGCCTGCAACGCCTCTGCCGCCCTGGGCTGTTGGCCTTACTACGTCTTCCAAATGCTTCCAAACTCACTTGCAAATATTGCAAAATGGGAAAATTTCTGCAAAAATTTGTCGGCATTATTTTCGTGAGACAACCATCGGGAAATTCACTTAGGCAAAATGCTTACTCTGGTTCAATTCATACTTACCTAATGGATTTAATGAAATTTCATCCGGGATAATTTCCCTTTCTCTGCTTCATAGAATCATAGAATCATAGAATTGTTCTGGTTGGAAGAGACCTCCAAGATCATCGGGTCCAACCATTAACCTATCACTACCAAGTCCCCCACTAAATCATATCCCTTAGGGCCTCATCTAAACACCTTTTGAATACCCCCAGAGATGGGGACTCCACCACCTCCCTGGGCAGCCTCTTCCAATGCCTGACAACCCTTTCGGTGAAGAAATTTTGACAAATGTCCAATCTAAACCTCCCCTGGCGCAACTTGAGGCCATTTCCTCTTGTTCTGTCGTCTGTTACTAGGGAGAAGAGTCCGACCCCCATCTCTCTACATCCTCCTTTCAGGTAGTTGTAGAGAGCGAGAAGGTCTCCCCTCAGCCTCCTTTTCTCCAGGCTAAACATCCCCAGTTCCCTCAGCCGCTCCTCATAGGACTTGTGTTCCAGACCCTTCACCAGCCTCGTTGCCCGTCTCTGGACACGCTCCAGCACCTCAGTGTCTTTCTTGTAGTGAGGGGCCCAAAACTGAACACAGTACTCGAGGTGCGGCCTCACCAGGGCCGAGTACAGGGGGACAATCACCTCCCTACTCCTGCTGGCCACACTATTTCTGATACAGGCCAGGATGCCGTTGGCCTTCTTGGCCACCTGGGCACACCGCTGGCTCATATTCAGCCGGCCGTCAACCAACACCCCCAGGTCCTTTTCCGCCGGGCAGCTTTCCAGCCACTCCCCCCCAAGCCTGTAGCGTTGCCTGGGGTTGTTGTGACCCAAGTGCAGGACCCGGCACTTGGCCTTGTTGAACCTCATACAATTGGCCTCGGCCCATCGATCCAGCCTGTCCAGGTCCCGCTGTAGCGCCTGCCTGCCCTCCCGCAGATCAACACTCCCTCCCAACTTGGTGTCGTCTGCAAACTTACTGAGGGTGCACTCGATCCCCTCGTCCAGATCATTGATAAAGATATTGAACAGAACTGGCCCCAGTACTGAGCCCTGGGGAACACCACTTGTGACCGGCCTCCAACCAGATTTAACTCCATTCACCACAACTCTTTGGGCCCGGCCATCCAGCCAGTTTCCTACCCAGCGCAGAGTATGCCCATCCAAGCCATGGGTAGCCAACTTCTCCAAGAGAATGCTGTGGGAGACGTGTGGTTGTGTGAAAGTTTGACCTCTGGAACAGACATTCATTACCAATGGGATTGCTGATGAACACAAATTGCTCATTTGCATAATAATTCACAGCACTGCATATTTATGCAATGGGCCAGAGGTTCGGTTAGTGTAAACTGGTGTAACCACAGCGGTTTCAGATTTTTTGCTAGTTGAAAGCCTGTTTCTGGCTGATAAAAGTTTGCCTGATTTGGAGCACCTGGTGTTGGGAGCAGGTTGTCGTAATAAATTTGGTGTTTCTTTTTGCTTGCTGGTGGCTCCTGGGCAGATGTAAACATCTTGACTGGTATAAAGTGAGTGTGTTATTAGTTTTCTACTGGATATTGTTAATTTTAAACACTTGAGTCATGTTCAGCAAAGTGAAGGCCTTCTAAGAAAATACGAGATTTATAATCAAGATCTTTCTGTGTGTATAAAATCATCATAGATTTTTGCCTTGTGTCCTGCAGGGGCAACTGTACCAGCCCACAGAGCAGTTCTGGTAGCTCGCTGTGAGGTGATGGCCGCTATGTTTAATGGTAATTATCTAGAAGCAAATAGTGTCCTGGTTCCAGTGTACGGGGTTTCCAAAGACACTTTCCTCTCCTTTCTAGAGTACCTTTATACCGACTCCTGCTGCCCAGGTAAGAAAATTTAAAAATACATGTATATCTGTTACTCATTTGTCCGCAGTGGGACATTGATAGAGAGCAATGTAGCAGCATTAATTTCATTGAAAAATGCCAATATTTTAATGTATAATGTCTCAAGAAAGAGAACTTGTTCATATTCTGCAACAAAAAATGGAATCAGTCTTATTCAAGTAAGACCAACAGCAGGCAGAACAAATATCACTAATAAAATGCTGCATTTGTTTTGTGCTTGCATAGCAAGACTCAAAAAACTGTGAAATTTCATTTCTGGTCCATTACAATATTTGGAATTTTCTTTCTACATCACAATAATACTGCTTTCTAATCTTAATTCTGGGTTTTATTTCAAATTTGTCATTTTGTTCAGCACATGTTTTGTTAAGTTTGATATAAACAAGGTTAAATTGCAAGAATACCTTTTTTATACACATGGATATCTTATTTGTATGTAAAAACAGAAAAGAAGTATGTCAACTGGAGTACATGGCAAGAAAAATTGAGCTAAAGTATTCTTTGTGTCTTAACCTTTGTCTTTTTTAATGGGAAGAAAATCTACATACTGCATATGAAATACGATTTAAATACAGATAATTTTCCTTTGATATAATGAATGAATGAATGATGTTGTGATATGTATTTTTGCTTTTGTTTTCTTTTCAAATAATTCTACCTTGTTCCTAGGTTTTCTATATGTTTCTCTTTTCAGTCCATCTAACATTTCCTTGTCCATCAGTTTAAATATGCAACCACTGCACCATAAATTTTTTAAAAATACGGTTGCTCCATTGTCTTTTTGGCCTTTTTACTATATTTTGTTGTACGTGTGTCATAGAGGTTCTTTTTCAAAAGAGAAATTAGAAAGCTAAATCCTCCTATTAATCATCACCCAGTTTCAATAGACCAGCAGCACTTGACTCAGCATCTTCAAGATACAGGATATTGACAACAATTTATTACACTTACCTTCTAAAAAGTACCGATTGCTCTTTTCCTGTTAGTTAAATAGTTCCTCTGGGAAAAGAGAGTGATATAGCAGACTTACAACGATGATAATGAAAAATAAAAGGTGATCAACAGCGGTTTGATTTTGTGTGCATTGTTAGGTGTTTAAAAGACGACTTGGTGAAAAGTGGCTTTGATCATCTTGTCAAAAAGGTAAAATACATGTAACTTATGTTTTCCTGTTTTTCAGCCAGTATTCTCCAAGCTATGTCTCTCTTGATCTGTGCTGAGATGTACCAAGTAATGAGACTCCAGCATATTTGCGAGCTTTACATTATCACGCAGCTTCAGAGCATGCCCAGCAGGGAACTGGCGTCCACCAGTCTCAGTATTGTTAGCTTGCTCAAAAAAGCGAAGGTACGTGTTGTATATATCGAGTAAGGATATATATGTTGACTCGAATTAGTGGGGGTTGTTTAACTGTTAAGGTTTTTAAGATCTTAATAATTTCCATTCCCAAGGACAAACACTGACATACAATCTGTTGATCAGGGATATCTGGTGGCACAAGGCTGGCTAAAACAAGACCTTCAGCCCATTATTGGAGAATGTGCCGTCATACCATAATCTGTGCGATTTCCTTTGTCAAGGATGCATGCGGTAATTTAGCTTAGTTGCAGCTTCTGACAGAAAAGATGTGTTTTAAGCAAGTGAAGATGCACTACTTCCTCTTTTAATCAAAATTGTATGATATGCAAGTGGCAAAGGAGATCCAACCTGACAGAATATGGAGTGAAATACATAAAAAGCATGAAAAGAAAAGGTAAGAGGTTGAAAAAAGAGAGAAAGAGAAACAGTAAAGACAGATTTGGAAAGCAGAAGAGGAAAATAAAAACTGAGACAATGAAACCAACATGCCACACTCTTATCTTCCTTTTTCTGAAGCTCTGCTTAAGTGCAGAAGATAAAAATTTCCAAGATTCATGACCAAAAGAGCCCAGGGGCTAGGTCACACCTCTGGGGGAGGGAGTTTTTTGATCCGTTCTTGGGTCTCCATCTGTTTACATATTGCCGTCAATGACTTTTCCTTCATTATGTCCTACAGTCAAACCTTTATTTAGCAAACTGCTATGTTGACAGTGGAAATGTGAAATATTTTGACAAGCGAGGTGTGGTTGTGTTTTAGATATGATAGCATTAAGTGCTGTTTGTGTTTCCTTTCTTCTCGCAGTTTCACAATTCTGATTGCCTTTCAACTTGGCTTCTTCATTTTATTGCCACTAACTACCTCATCTTCAGTCAAAAGCCTGAATTTCAAGATCTTTCAGGTAATTTATTAGTTACTTTTAAAACAAGAAATGTTTTTCAGTTCCGGTTTGATCAGAAGTGAGGTACCGGCAATGCTGCTTCTGCACGAGAAGATGATTAGGACTTCTTTAGGGTGTACAGTCTAGTCCAGCCCAGCGTCGGTCTGAGCTGGATGGTTCACCACCCTACTGTGGGACCAGCACACGACACATGAAGAGCAGCATGGCCAGCCACCGGATCCCCTTGTCTTTTTGGTCCTGTACTGATGGCCAGGTTCCCACTCATAACTCAATCTACTGGGACAGTTTGGTCATCATATGTCATCCCTTCCACCTTATGTATATAATTTTGTTTAGTTTGTACATTTGAATCAAGGTAATGAGTCACTTCCAATACCTGCTCTTTAAGGGTTGGGGTTTTCTTTGAAGAAAATAGGATTCTTACAGTACTCTCCAGCAGATCTCATGAAATCAAATAACTAATGTACATTCAAGTAAACAAAGCCAGGTTCTTCCAGGGAACTGATATTTATTGTCCCAAACAGTACATTTGTTTCCTGATATGTAACTCTAGAAAGTTTTGCTCATTGCCTACGGGATTTTTCATCACCCTGATGAAGGTGATCTTGATGGGTGCATCTCTTTGACCCATGGCTCGTGTTCAGACTGTTGGTGTGGGGCCAGTGTATTCCAGAAGGGGATTTTTCTTATCAGTGAGACGAAACTCTGTTTGGTCCAAGGTACATTAAAGGTGCTCTTTCCTCACTGGCAAGGCTTGTATATGTGTGTGATGGTGGACAACTTCGTAATCATTGTGAGCAAAGGACGGAGAGCTAGGTCCTCCCTGCTTTGTTTGGACCTGGAATTTGTCTTCCAGCAGCCTGTCTGCGCATCTTCTGAAATGTCCGCTTTGTATAGCCGGATCTGGATTAGACATGGGAGAGCAGGGGACCTGTGCTGGCAGATGTCACCCACCAGTGGGTTTGGTCCACGGTGGACTTGCTTTGCTTCCCTTCCTGCTGGTTCAGGTGACAGGGTGTGTTTGAAAGCACTTTGTGGCATCTTCCTCGCGACAAGGCTTCGGTCTCAACCACCCTGAGGTTCTCCTGAAAACGCGGGAATCAGGTTGTCCTTTCCATTTGGTGAAGGTGGGAGCTGCCTCCAGCTTCCCCTTGGCGAGGCAGGAGAGCACAGAGACCCTTCTGACTTAGGGTCACCGCAGGGCTCCATCTGGGCATCTCTACTTACCCATTTTCCAGTTCTCCAGTGGGATATCAATTTATCAATATAGCTTATTAATTGTTTTTTTTTTTTTCTGTGGAAAGTAATAGTAATAGCACTTCCATCTCTGTGTCGTGCTTATCCTGATGGATATTGGACTGCATGTGAGCCTGTCGTGATACTTATGCAGTGGTGCTTCTGATAAGCATCGCTCATCAGCGCTTGTCAGCACGTGCTCTGGCAGTGCCCGAGTAACTCGGGGATGAGCTGTGCAGTATCACCACGCCAAATGTTTGCTCTGCCATCACCTGGCGCTTCCTCCGTGCTTCCGCCATTCGGGGGGCATCCAGGGCTGACGCAGGGCAGTACTAAAGCTGTTGGTTGTCAGATGAGGTTCCTGAAGTCTCCGGCGGGTGGCTGATACCAGGCTGGCCGTTTTGGAGCCAAGGCCCTGTGGGTCGACTCGAAGGGAAAAGGTGCCACACCGGTGGACTGGTGTCCTTTGAGATCTGGTGTCCACACGCCCGGCAGCCTGTCCTTTGCTTTTCTCCTGCCTCTGAGTCCCTTCCACGTCATTCACTGAGGGGCTGACACACTCTGCTGCATCGAACTTGCACTGAGCCCGACGGAGGAAAGAGGTAGGAAACAGTAAACGTGGGCGGATGGGGTGAAATCGTTCCGTCCCGGCTTGCCAGGGCACACTCACAGGCGCATTCCGACGGGAGCACGCTTCCCAGACAGCAGCCGGAACGCGTAGTCGACCTTTCTTACTCAGGACACCGGGACACAGCATCAGCTCAAGGCTCAGGGAGAGCGATGCAGCACGAGGCAGCGGCTCTCTGGGGACTTCCCGACGGCTGGAATCTTCAGAAGCAGCCCCGCGTTTTGCACAAGGCAGGCGGGAAGGCGCTGCCTGCTGCCCGTTGTTCCTGCAATTTCCCTGACCTCGGCCCTCCCCACGCTGCGCGTCTCTCCGTTGGTCTCTGTCCGGCTTGGGCTGAGCCCCTAAGAGGACTGGGCAACCACTGCTGCAGGCGGGCGCAGGAGAATCTGGGGCACGGGGCTGAAAATGCCTATTTCTGCAAAGGCAAAGGGGATTCATCTAAATAGTACGGCTAAAAACTCGGTTACGTGATTTTGTCAGTGACAAAAAACACGTGGAAGAAAAGATAAAAATCTTGCTGCATTCTTATTTTCTCTCCTTGCCTTGCTTTTTGTCATGATCTTGAGACAAACTACTGGCACAGGGATTGAAATACCCTCCTTTATAGTGATGCAGCATAGAAAAATCCTCGCCGTTGATTACCACGCCTGGTTACCTTCTAAGGACAAAGAATATTTGTCTTTGGGGTAATGTCTCTGCTCTCTCTAATGAGTATTTTATTTATTTTATTAAGGAACTTATTTATTGCTAACTTAATAGCCAGGGAATGTCGTGTGGTAACTTTTACATCTGCACTGCTGTAAGATCTAGGCAAAATGGACAGCACTCATCATTACTTTTCTAGATGTATTTACATCCTTCATGTTTTTTAACCTTTTTGCAGCCTGTGCACTTGTGCTGTACGTTTGGATGTTACATTTAATTCCTTTATTGCTTTGTTTAGTGGAGGAGCGCAATTTTGTAGAGATGCACAGGTGGCCTTCCAACCTGTACCTGAAGCAGCTTGCTGACTACAGGAACTACGTCCACTCTCAGAAATGCCACTGCACAGTAATGTGAGAAGACTGAGCGTACGCAAAGTGCATCTCGACTGGGAAATCTCAGACCGGGAATTATACAGAGCATAAAAATCACACCAAGAGCAAACCCAATCCTGATGTCCCCTGGAACGCTGCATGCCGTGCCGTAGCGCACTTACTGATGCTCCTTGCTTTGATAATAAACCACGGTACCCTTTTCCTTAAAGCGTTGAGAAATGTATCATGAAGATTTATTTCAAGCACAAGGATTTCACGCCCATGGGGATTAAAAGAAGTATGGGACAGTGTCATGACTGTCATCTGTTCCCCCTTCTAATTTCTTTGTCCGTTATTTTATTGGTTTTCATGGTTATTTTTGGCTGCTAAGCCAGCATCTGTTGAAAACAGATTTTTATGTAAATCTGTGTACAATAGGAGCACAGTGGCATGCAGAGAAGCTGAGAAGCCAGCTCTTAAGTTCTTTAAATATTTCAGAATGCAAAAATTTACTGCAGCATCTGTTGGTTGGCAAAGTAAAGGGTAGGCTTAATGAGCATTTTAGTTACTATTGGTTCTCTACTTCAGGTTCAGTCCGTAGTTCCTTTTACTGAGACTCTTGCAGTCGTATGAGTAGATATTTTAATTGCAGAGCAACGCCTATGCATCACTACGTTGTCTAATGCCTCCCAAAGATCTAAAAATTGAAATGATTTTTCCTCCCAGTAAATAGGAGAAGCAAGTCTGTTTTAGCAGTCTGCGGAACACCGTAGTGAGTGTGGTCATGTTGCGGTTTCGCCCCTAAGGGAAAAGTGAGGGAGGACTAAGTCCGCGCAGAGCGTATCCGTACGGTGCTGGCCAGGACTGGGAGGGAAGGGAAGGGGCTCGACAGCCGTTCGTAGGTTTGGTGGGGGAAAACTCACTGGCGCCGGTGGGGTTTTTGGGAAGAGGGGGTGTCGTTGCCGCGGGTCCCCGCTGGCGGCTGGCAGCAGCGATGTCCGACGCGCTGGCCGCGGAGGGAGGTGACCCCCAGGGGTGCGCCGGTCCTGTGAGGAGCGCCGGCCGTTGTGACGGGACTTTGAGCTCGGCCTCCCCAGGGGGAACTCGGTTTAAATTGAATTATCGTCCTGTGCTCGTCAGCTGCACCGTGTGAGACAAACCCGATGATATTTGCTGGCTGCGTGGGTTCTTTCTCGGATGCAACAGATAAATCCTGAATATTATGACTAGGACGACCCTTCAGACGCTATTGAGAGTTTTCTTGACCTAAATCATTCATTTGTCCTGCCACTGACTTATATGTATGTATTAATATTAATAACAAAAGGAACCCAGCCTTTACAGAAGGGTCCCTGTCTGAGCGTGGATACTTTTCTGTAAGTGAAATCTTATCGAGGAATTAAACCCTTCGTTATCATTCTTGTACATTAAATTCTGGTTTGCCAGCTACCTTTAATTCTGGTGTGTAGTCTGAGCCTAGAAAGACAAAGAAATGGCACCGAAAAAAATTATCTGGTGTTTCCCCAATGTCCATGGGAGACCATCTCAGAAGTGCCTGGAAAACGCAGCTGTGAGACGAAGATGGAGCAGCAAATTGCTGGAGCTGAATCTTTTTTTTGCTTATACGAATTGATTTTATATTTCAATACGGTTTCATAGGTAAATTGTTCTTTTCAAACTCCATGCTAGAGTCGTAGGGATTTTATTTTTTTTTTTCTGGTGATATTTTGCAGAGGTTGAGAGGATATTTCCTTTCCTATTTTTGGACACACACACAAAAGAGTGCTTGTGACTCAGCTGGCTGCTGCAGGCTCAAAATTCTGAGGTTAGTTTTACGTAAAATTGAGTTTGTTTTTTTTTTACCTTTTCATCTGGAGATCCTGAAGTTCTTTAAAAGACGAGATATAGTTATCTACATGTCATATATAAGGAGTCTGAAATATAGAGTATTACATTGCTTTTTCAAGATCACTGAAGAAAACTGAAACCATTAAAAAATTAGTAGGAAAGTAACATGTATTGAACTTAAATGTGAAAAACGGTAATTTCCTATCGTTAGAGTAGAAATTAAAAATTCTAAGTATCAGTTGACTGGATAGATACGAATAAACCTCACAGCTTTTTGAAGCATAAAGTGAAGAACAAAGCCGAGCGCGCAGCTGAACCCCGGCTTGCGTGGGCATCTGGCAGCGCCCTCGGTCACAGCACGTGCTTCTGCCAGCAGCTGGCTCGGGTACCGCAAGTGTCGTGCTGACTTCACCTGCAAAACTGATGATACACAAGTTGTGCGGATGTTTGTCTGCGTTGCACGTAGTCCTCTATGTTTAATACTTCGAAAGCTTTCCCACTTTTTTTTGCTAGAATTTAGCTAGCCTGTTGCCAACAATTTAAGTGTAGATAACAAATAACAAAATACTGTTTTTAGCTTTCTGTACATGTTTTATAGGCACTTAAAAACAGGCTTAATGGAAACACAAACACTTTCTATCCAATGAAGAGAAATATTTTACTATTATGTATTTTGGTCAGTGGTAACCACAGGTTTTATACAGAGAAGCCAGGCAGCGTAAAAATATTTATTATTTATTCACAGATTAATGCATACTACTATTCAGTCACTAAAACAGCTTTCCATTTCGCTGAGTATCCCATAATGCCGCCTGTATCAGGCGCAGATGTGCTGTCCTTGCAGAAGTAGACCATCTGATAAATTTAAATTCTTGGAAGATTTCTTACTATAAATTCTTATTTTTATTCTGTATGATGACCTTCTGTAGAAATATATTTATCTTAAAGCTATTTTTAAAACTGATACTTTAGCACTCAGAAATGCGATGGAAAGTAGACCGTGATGCTCGGTGAGTTGCTGTTGGCAATTTTTTTCAGTGGAGGCTTTAGGGCCATATCCATCACAGATAGTCAGGAACTGGGGCAGCACTGAGTTTGGTATTGGGGAATAACTTTGTATGATATAAAGTAAAAATTGCTATGGTATAAAAAAAGCCCTTTATACTATGGTATAAAGTAAAAATCAGGAACCGTCAGAAAAAATCTATTTAAGCAAGTGGTTTTGAAAGAAGTAAAATGTCAGAGGAGAAGGGTCCCGCCGGCCCCAGCATCTCCTGAGCTCCGGGGCATCAGCAAGGCTGGGGCCGAAGGACGAGGCCGGTGGCGAAGGCAGGTGCCTTGGGCAGGTCTTAGAGGGTTGGGGATTGCAGCTTCAGACTTGGAGCTACGCGGAGTTTCGGCTCCCGAGTCCTTCATTAGCGCTAACTCTCAAAATCCGCTTTTAGAAGATAGTTTTTTGAATAATGGATTGCACCGTATAATTCTTGCCGTACCGATATATGTGTATGCTTGTCCCAAGCTAGCACTAAGCTTTATAGAGACTAACAAAGAACGCTCTCTGCACTAACAGCGTTTTCCACATGATAGTTAGCAAACTTCTGCTATTGTCCTTCAGGTCTTCGTGTATCTGATTTGAAAAAACGTGTTAGAAGGAAGAAAAGCTATTTTATTAGGCATGTACTGAAACTCCTGTATGTTTTTCTTTTAATGTACCCTGACTAAATGTACATGTTTTTAGACTGAATACATAAAATTTTGTTATAAAATAAAAAATTTTCACTAGTCATTCTCATGTGATTATTTACCCATGTGCATTAGACGATTTAAGCGTTACGCTGGAAATACTTTCTGTAGCTTATTAGAATCATAGAATAGTTTGGGTTGAAGGGACCTTTCCAGGCCACCCAGTCCAACCCCCTGCCACAAGCAGGGACATCCCCAACTAGACCAGGTTGCCCAGAGCCCCGTCCAGCCTGACCTGGAATGTTTCCAGGGATGGGGCATCTCCCACCTCTCTGGGCAACCTGGGCCAGGGCCTCACCACCCTCACTGTGAAAAACTTCTGCCTTATGTCTAGTCTGAGTCTCCCCTCTTTCAGTTTAAAACCATCCCCCCTTGTCCTGTCACAGCAGGCCCTGCTAAAAAGTCTGTCCCCATCTTTCCTATAAGCCCCTTTAGGGACTGGGAAGCTGCAATAAGGTCTCCCCGGAGATAAGGTCTCCCCACGATGCCTCCCGTAGCTGGAGCAAGAAGGCTTCGTCAATAGGCTCCCCTTGATCAGGCGGCCTGTAGCAGACACCAACCACAAGGTTCCCTTTATTGCCTTGGTCTTTGATTCTTACCCATAAGCTTTCAACCTGCTCATGGCTATTCTTCAGAGACAGCTCCTCACACTCTATCCATTTCTCGATGTAGAGGGCAATGCCTCCACCCCTGCTTCCTCACCTGTCCCTTCTAAACAGCCTGGAGCCATCGACAGCCGCACTCCAGTCATGGGATTCGTCCCACCAAGTTTCAGTAATGGCAACTAGGTCGTAGCTTTCTAGCAGCACGGTGGCTTCTAACTCCTCCTGTTTGCTGCCCATGCTGCGGGCATTGGTGTAGAGGCCCTTCAGCTAGGCTGTTGGCCGTGTCACCTACTTAGAGGAACACCCCTAAATTCCTTTCAGGTCTTTCACTGGTGTTTCCCTATTACCTCAGAAGCCTCTGGCTCATCTCCATAAGACTTCAAGTGTGCTGCAGCGTAGCCAGCATGTCTCAGAGCAACAGGCTGAGGGTCCTCGCTAGCACCCGGTCCCTCTACCCTTGGCGTGTCATCCCACAGGTTGTCATGGCCAAGCCTGATATTATGCCCCTCCCCCTGCAAGTCTAGTTTAAAGCTCTGGCAATGAGCCCTTTGAGAAAGGTGAATCCCATCTGACCCCAGCAAGCCTGGTGCCATGTAGGCCATCCCATTATCGAAAACGAAAATTGTGGTGGTGACAGCAGCCATGGAGCCATGTATTAATAGACTGGGTCCATCTGTTTCTTCGAATGTCACTGCCCGCAACTGGAAGGAGAGAGGAAAAAGTAACCTGTGCTCTGGATTTCCTCACCAACTCGTTTGGTACAATATTATAGAATCACAGAATCATAGAATTGTTTAGGTTGGAAAAGACCCTTAAGACCATGGAGTCCAACCATTAACCCAGCACTGCCAAGGCCACCACTAACCCATGTCCCCAAGCGCCACATCTACACATCTTTTCAATCCCCCCAGGGATGGGGACTCCACCACTGCCCTGGGCAGCCTGTGCCAGGGCCTGACAGCCCTTTCGGGGAAGAAATGGTTCCCAAGATCCAACCTAAACCTCCCCTGGCGCAACTTGAGGCCGTTTCCTCTTGTCCTGTTGCCTGTTCCTTGGGAGAAGAGACCGACCCCCCCTGGCTCCAACCTCCTTTCAGGGAGTTGCAGAGAGCAATAAGGTCTTCCCAGAGCCTTCTTTTGCTGCTGATGCACCGTTGTGGTAGCGATCGGCACATGTTGTGCTTCAATCCTCAGCAACTCCATAACAGAAGGGTCCTCCAAGAGACTGGGCAAGGTGGACAGCTGTTTAATTTCATCCATCTCCAAGGCAGCTATACCAAAAGCCCAGCAGTACCCTTTTGGGTCCTTGAAATACCTGCGATGATGGTGCACTATGTACAAACTTCTGCCACATGGGCCGGGTACATTCGATTTCATCTGGATCTACGGGTGTCTGTGGGTCATCCAGGTCACGATAAACCAGCTCCTGTGCAGGTAGCTCCCTCAGGTACTGGATACCTCCCTCCATGGTGGTCCACCTGCTTGGGTGGCATATAGTATCTTCCTTGAAGAAATACCTGTCCCTCACACCTGACAGGAGTCTCCTCCACAGACTGCGGGCTTCCGCCTCTCTTCCAATCGCCCTGTCGATGGCCGCTTCCCTAGACAGGGATCCCAGCTGCCTGGCTTCCCTGCCCTCTAGTTCCAGGCTACTGGCCCCGTTGTCCCAGCATCAGAGCAGCCAGGTGACAAGCTGCTCACCTTGATTACGGCTGTAATCTTTTCGGATATCTCGCAGCTCAGTCAGGGACAGGGGTCGGGTAATTATCTCTGCTTCTGCCTCTCCCTGTTCCTGTGATGTCCCTAATCCATCATCATCTTTCTTTCACTAAGCAAACGTATTTTTTGTGCTTTTCTTCTTTTGTACAGGGGCAACTGATACCGGCATGGGTTGGTTCTTGGTTCATCGGTTCATCTACGGTGCATGTCGCCGGGGTTTGGGTAGCCGCAGTACCTGTAGCAGGGGTTGGAGTAACCGCACAGCACCCACATCTGCACTGATGTTTAATCTTAAGCAAGACCTGACATACATTCATTCCTAGTAACAGGAGCATGCCGGTTCGAAGATCTAAAACGTATTCGAAATTCTCCAGAGCTCCTGTAATTAGCCAGGAGGAGAAAGGGAAAGTGAAGGAAGGTGTTTCCCCCGGTGGCCCTCCGGGGAGGAAACCCAAAAGCTGTAATTACTGGTAGTCCCCACTGTATGGCTCCCGAAGGACGGAGCTGTAGCTGCTGCCGCCGCCCTGCTCCGCGCGCTGCCCGCCGCCACTGAACACTAACACGAAAGCGGTCCCATCGCCAATGATTTTATCATCTCACAAGCCAGTGCCAGGCAGCACAGCAGAGCAATACCTCTAATCCAGTGCCCAGAGTTGATAAGCCGCATGTAAATCCTGGCTAACAGCGCACACGGCAAGTAGGGTGCTACATAACACAGCTCTCGGAACAACTCTGAGAGAACTAAAACAACATTGTGGCCAGCGATGTAATGAATGACATGCTTGTAATAAGTTTGTTTTAACACGCTCTGGTCAAATCTGTCATTATCTCAACACTTTGAGCCTGACCAGGGGCTGATGCTGTCTCGGCTGAGCTGGCCGGGCCCCTCTCGATGCCAAGAAAGGACCATCGTGGTTGAACCCCAGCTGGCAACGAAGCACCACGCAGCTGCTCATTCACCTTCTCCTTCACTGCTCCGTTTCACTCCCTCCCCAGCGGGGTGGGGGAGAATCAGAAAGAAAGGGAAACTCGTGAGTTAAGATAAAGACAGTTTAGTAGGACAGCAAAGGAAAATATAGTAATATTGTATATTAATAATGATAATAATAATTTAAAAATATAATGATAATAGAATATACAAAACGAATGATGCACAATTTCTCACCGCCTGACGACCTGATGACCAATACAGCCCATCCCGAGCAGCGATCACGGAGCAAAACCAAGAGGCGATCTCAGAATGATCCCAAGCAGCGATTTCAGAACAGCAATTTCCCAAGCAGTGACCTTGGAACCCCAAATTCCCTAGAGCAAGTAAGGGAACGAACAGTCAAATGAATGAATGAAGGAAAGCATGAAAGCATGAATGAACGAACGAATGAACGAAGAAACAAACGAACAAAAGCATGAACGAATGAACAAATGAACAAACAAAAGCATGAACAAATGAAGGAATGAACAAATGAATGAATGAACCCTGCCCACTGGCCGACTCTCCCATACCCCGGCCATGCCGTCTCTGGTAGGGAACAGTCTCTTTGGCCAGTTTGGGTCAGCTATTCTGGCTCTGCCCCTCCCAGGTTTTGGCACCTGCACATCAGCAAAACCTGGGAAGCTGGAAGACGTCCTTGATCGCTTAACAGCAACCAACAATGTCAGTGTATTATCAACATTCTTCACCCACTAAATCCCATCCTAAATCCAAAACACAGCAGCTACTGGGAGGAAAATTAGCTGCATCCCAGCCAAAAGCAGGACAGTTCCCTAAACACATTTTCAACATAGGTCTGCTAAAGTAACATTTCTGGACTTCTTTTCCATTCTGGAGCTGGTCCTTTGAGCACTTGTGGTTCTTCGCGTCTTCCTGCTTTTACACTGTTACTTTGTTTGGCAATCTGGATTTTCTATGAAAACAGATAGAAAGTAGGAGAAGCGCTGCCATAAGGCATGGCCCGGTGAAGAGGTTACATCCTCCTGGGGAGGGGCTTTGGGGAGGAAGGCGCAGTGCAGCTCATAAATATCTCGGGCTGAGATTCCTGCCGTCCCAGCTGCCTGTGAACTTGCTGGGGAAGGCAGCGCTCCTGCCCGTCCTGAGAAAGCAGCATGGCTGCCAGGTTTGTGCAGGAAACCAGGCAGGGCAAAGTCACCGTGTTCGTAAGGCAAGGCTGCCCTTACTGCAGGAACGCCGTGGAGATGCTCAAGAGTTTTGACCTGGTGCCTGGAGCCCTGAATGTGTGTGATATTACCAGGTGCGAGGACATGCAGGAATACCTGTGGGAGACAACGAGGCAGAGAAGCGTAAGTTCTCGCGGTCTCCTTTCAGAATTTGCTGACCCTTTGTCCCAGCTGCCCCGCAATGCGGCTGCCTGTGGCAGAGGCTGAAGCGGGGTCTCTTTCCCCAGCACTTTCCAGGCCAGATGGCAGGGAGAAGCTGCGCCCCTTTCCCGCCTGTACAAATGCTCCTTGTTTCGAGGACTCTGCTCCTCCTGTCGCTGGAGCCGCCGCAGGGACGCGTGCTGCCGTGCCCAGGCGTGCAGCCCGCTCCCCCACCGCGGGGACCGGGGGGGTGCGGAGCGTCGCCCGCTGCCGGCTGCTCCCGGGGAGCCGCGGCACCTCCCGGGACACGCTGTGCTCCTCCAAACCCCTCTGCTGCTGTAGCACGCAGAGCAGGGCAAAAGCCTGGTGTTAAGGCTCGCTGCGTGACTCCGCGGGCTGAAGAAGGGCCGGCGGGGAGGAAGGGGTTCCTTCACCTTTCCAGGCGTCGGCTCTGAAGCCCCTTCAAAGATTTTCCTACGGCGCTGCCTGAGGCAGCACAAATTTGCAGAGGAGCAAGAGCGTAGAGCTGCGAGTTTGTCTGCGTTTGGGCGCTCGCTTTCCCCTCTGACTTTAAGCAGAAAAGGCATTTCAAGTTGCATCCTTGCAGCTGGCCGTAAAGTAGATGCTGTGCTCCCCAAACGTAGCGGCCGTTTCTTTTGAAGCTTAATGAAATCATTCGATCTGTCATAGGGAGCAACGTTTTGTGCTTGACTTTCAGGAAGGCACTTCCTCGAAGCGCTGTCACACAGGGCAGGCAGTGCAGCCTTCAGTGCTGGTTCTACCTCTGCGTACGGAACGTGCCTCCCCCCAGCGCACCTTGACGATACCGAACCCAACAGCCTCCCTGAAGCGAAGCAGAAGGGAAATGCCGGGGCCGCGCTGTCCCCGCCGCCTGAGGTTCGGGGAATTTTCCCTGTGCTGGCTGCACGTCCAGACGCGCAGCTGGCCTCAGCCAGGGAAAACCCTGTACTTCTGCTTTGGGGACGGCGGGACGGCAGCTGGCCCTGATGGAAAGCCTCCCTGCGTCTGTCCCGCGCGGGTGACGGCCAAGCGCTGCCGCTGCCGCTGCCCGCACCTCCCGTAAAGCCCTTGCTCTCGGAGTCCAGCTCTTTCCTGGCTTGTGCCTGATCCTGCCTGCTCCGTTTGAGCCCCTCGGGGGTGGCGCAGGGGCCCTTATTTCTCGCTGGGCTGCCTGTCCCCCATCCTCAGACTGGGAACGGGGGGCAGCCCGTCGGGATTCACCCCCCGCCCCGAGGCAGCCCAGGAGGGAGGTCGCGCATGGCTGGAGGGAGGCAGCCTCGAGCCTTTGCTGGTCCATCACGGAGCGGGTCACCAGCGAGGCCATGGAGCCCAGCCTCACCCCCGGAGGTGCCGGGCGGTTTGGGTGGGGGATGTGGGCAAGATCATGGAGGCCGTTGCTCTCTGGGGGCTGTGGGACCGCTGATCTGCATCTCCTGCCTGACGCCTCGCCTGGCCCCAGCCTGGCACGGTGATCGTAGGGTCACGCAATGGTCTGGGTGGGAAGGGACCTTCACCTCACGGCCCGAAGCTCAGCCCTCGGGCTCCCGCAGCACCCAGGTCCCCTTTTTCCGCACCGACTGCCAATCAATGTCTCTTACGTTTCTTCCCACAGCCCCAGCCCTCCGTAGCGCTGCCCTTTTAGGGAAGCCTTGTGAATCCAGCTCTGTCTCCCCCGGCCCCTGCCCGCCGGGCCATTTCTGAGCTTTGCGCTGCGCTGCCGGGTGCCGGTGGCCGTCCCGGCAGACCTCAGGAACCCTCACGGCCCTACAGCTGCGCCTCCGCTGAAGCACAGCGCGGTGTGGAGCAGCGCTGGGAACTGCAAGCAGTGTCCCGAAAGCAGACGTGTTTTCCCGGCAGCAGGGGCATTTGGGAGGGAGGGAAGGAAAGAGAAGACGGCCAGCTTTGATAGGGAAGCAGCCCAGTGAAAGCAGGCACGGGTTCCACAGCAGCAGGGGCATTGATAGGATTAGTAGCAAGCAAAAGTGGAAGCAGACTTCCAGGCTGCAGAAGAACGGTGGGAGGTCTGCCAGCGAGAGAAGTCAGCTCCTGGAAGCAGAAGGTAATTTCCAGCAGTAGAGGGATGGGGGAGCAGGAAGGCGGGCAGTAGCGGGGACAAAGGGGTGCTGCTGAGGACAGGGTGTCAGAAGAAGGCTTGTCTTAGCTGCTGCTGGGGTTGGGGGCCCTTACGGTGCTGGGAAAGCTTTGTGCACCAAGCTGGCCGTGCACCATGAAGAACAAACTTCTCTGTGCTCTCCTCAAAGCTCCCTTCTTTCCCGCTCCCACCACTACTACATCGCTCCCCTTGCCCGTCCCAGCCAGAGGAACGCGTATGGGGTTTGCCTCGGCTTGTGCCTTAAGCGCGCCCTTCACGGGGACACCGGCCGTCCCGGGGCACCCCCGGTGCAGGCAGGCTCCCTGCCGCAGCCCGCTCTTGCAGCAGGGGCTCCTCGGGACCAGAACGCGCCGCAGCCTGGGCTTCCGAGCGCTGGGCACGGGGCACTGCTTGTCTGCACCCCTCGGCGGGGACGGAGGCAGACCTTGGGCAGAGGACCGTGCCCAGCCGCCTCCCCCCTCCAGTGCAGGCAGAGGAGAAGGGTGCGGGTGGGCTCAGGGCTGGGAGTGAATGGAGCGGGGATGGCTCACTTGGGACCTTCACCGAGAAGGGCATGTGAGGGGCCGGGAGAAGAGCTGGCTGAGATCGAGAAATCCAGGGGGAAGAGGGAAAGGGACAGGATAAACCAAAACGCTCTCGGCGGGCTGGCGCGTCCCCTGGCTGCCATCGCCAGCCTGCCTACACGTCGTACCGGTGCAGGGAGATACTGAAGGGTTCTGCTGTCCGCTCACCCGGGTCTCCCAGGAGGGCAGTGGGGAGCTCACAGCGGGGTGGGGGTCCCTCCTCGGGGGGCGTCCCCTCCTCCCGAAGCTAGACCTGCCCGGGGCTGCACAGGAGCAGGGGAGAGGTCTTCCAGCTATCCACTTGTCCCCTTAGGATTTTATGCCTGTTCTTGCCCACGTCTTTTGCCTTGAGTCCTTGAGCCGTTACGGTCTCAGTAATTTCACTTCTGCCCACGTTTTCATTTCTTTCTGTCTCCCCTGGCTTTATTCTGGGTCCTTCTTCCCAGCTCGACGAGGATTTTCATTTCCCTCTGCCAAGAGATGCCCCTGCATGCCTTCAGCCAGTCTCAGATGCTGATGTTCAGTCACTGTTCCTCATCTTCAGGAGAGAGGCTTTTTCTTGGGGTTTTTTCCTTTTTTTTTAAATGTGACTCCACACTGTCCCCTTCCTGGCGACATTTGCTGTTCTTGTGCAGCGTCTGAACCTGCGCTGCAGAGAGAGGAGTTCAGTCGACGCCAGTCGGGGGAAGTGAAAGAAAGGGCAGGACACGCTGAAAAGGGACCAGCGCAGGCAGGGAAATTGCAGGCGGTCGGGGCTGCGAAAGAAGAGGAGGAGGAAAGGCTGGGAAAAGGGTGCGTGGGGAAGGGGCTGTGCCAGCGAGGTAGGTCTGCCGTGCCAAGTGCCTGCGGCAGTAACGGTGGCCGGCGGGCGGCCGGCGGCACATCCCAGCCGCAGCTCCACCTGCCTGGGACGCACTCGGGAGCACGGTGGGGCTCCTCGGCACTTGGAGAACCTGCCGTGGGCACACCAGGGTCCGTACGTGCCACAGGGCTCGGTGCTCGGAGCTGCTCGCTCGCTGCGCGGGGACCTTGTCTTTGGAGCACACCCAGCGCTACCCGGGAGTGTGGTTTTGTCCTCCTGCAGCCTCTAGAAAATGCCGAGTATGCCCCTGCCCCTTCTTTTCCTGCAACAGATCTTCAGACAGACGCGGGGGCCGGGGGCGAGAAGAGGAGGATTTTGTAAACCCCTGTCTCCTTGGTGGGAACTCTGCTTCCCAGACAACTCCTCTCCCCGCTCTGTGCCTTCGGCAGCCCAGCTCTAGCGATTCACCCCTGGCTTTGCTTTGTGCCCAGGCCCCTTACGTGTTCATTGAGGGAATGTGGATCGGAGGATCACTCGACCACCACGACGCGCAACGCAGGCTCACCCAAATGCTGCAGAACGTCCGTGCCCTGCGCTAGCTGAAGGGTGAGTCCCGAGGAGTGCTCTCTGGCCAACAGCCGTGCTTTTTCACGAGAATAGACACATTGGAGTATTTGTAGTACCGAAGCATGACTGGATGGAGCGGTGTTGCGTGCCATTACGCAACAGCGAAGGGTGAATTCATTGCTGGGGTTGCCAGTCGCAGCACGGGCGTTGTGACGCTCTTCCTGCGTACTGGAAGGAAAAGCCACCAGAACCCCTGACAACGCAGGTTTCCGTGGCTGTCCCTCTGCAGAGAAGTTAAGTACCTATGTAGGTAAATCATGGAAAGCACTGCTTAAAAGGTCTCCAAGGTCTGTTCTCTCATGGCATCGTATTAATCAAGCAGTTGCTAACCGCAGTGATCTCTGTCCTTTATGTCTGCTGTTTCTACTTGCAGGAGCAAGATGACCAGGAGCTCTGACCTCCTCCCTTGGCCATACACGCTTCTCGGAGCAAATTCCTGGCAACGCCCTTCTGTGGGATCAAACACACCCTTTGGGGGGAAGCAGCTGCTTTTAATGTCATTGATCAGTGCTTCGGCATGTTAGCATCTCTCCGTCCTCTCTGTAGCTCCAGAGAGAGGTCCCGAACACGATCTGATTCAGCCCAATAAAATACGCTTGCTCTAAGTGGCTGCGTTCACCCTTGCGGTTCTTTCTCTACAGACCCGTCCGTGCGCTCATCCTCAATGCCTCTTTCCTCTCTACGCTCTTTTTCCTACCTGTCTCTCCCAAGCGACCTTCTGGAAATTCTCCATGTTTTCCACGTCCTGTAAGAAATGCCATCGCCACGCTCTGAGCCGGAGGAATGCCCACAGTGCCAGGCTGCTGGTATCCCGCATCGCGGTCTTGAGAGCAGCCACTGCGGCCTGTACGCACGTCCCTGCCCTGCTGAGCCGTCATCTCTTGGCTGACGCCTGAGGAAGAGGAGACTGAGAGGGGCCCTCACCAACCCTTATCAATATCTCCAGGGCGGGTGTCGAGGGGACGGGGCCAGACTCTTCTCAGTGGTGCCCGGCGACAGGACAAGGGGCAACGGGCACAAACTGGAACACGGGAAGTTCCGCCTGAACACGAGGAAAAACGTCTTCGCTGTGAGGTGCCCGAGCCCTGGCCCAGGCTGCCCAGGGAGGGTGTGGAGTCTCCTGCTCTGGAGAGATTCCAACCCGCCTGGACGCGGCCCTGTGCAGCCTGCGCTGGGTGACCCTGCTCTGGCAGGGGCTGGGCTGGGTGGGCTCCAGAGGCCCCTTCCAGCCCCCACCGCTCTGTGACTCCGTGTGAGTCTCTCATGGCAGGGTCGTGACGGCTCGTCTGAGCAGCACCTTTTTGGTGGGGTTTCGTTGCGCCACAGCCGCTGGCCGGCAGCCGCACAGGGGTTCGCTTTGTGCTGCAGTCACTCGGCAGGAGGAGCGGCCGGGGCAGGAATCGCCCGGGGCCGCGCAGGCTGTCGCGGAGGCTGCTGGCGGCAGGACGCCGCGCCGAGGCAGCGCGGGCCGGGGCCAGGCCTGGAGCCGAGGGCGTGCGTCGCGACGGGGGGTGCAGGGAGGGGCGCAGCGCGGCCGCTGCCAGCTCCGGGCGGGGTGAAAAGCAGCGTACATACCTGGCGCGAAATCGGCTCTATCTCCAGAGACAAAGTCTACAGCCCGTTGCAACTTGGTGATCAGGCAAAAACCCCCAAAAGTTCAAAACCGTTCTGAATTCCTCTCACGTTATTTCTCTCATCCTTTTTTTGTCCTCCTTTTCTTTTGAACAAAAAAATTAGAAGCTGCTTGTTCTTTTCTCTTTTCTTGGAAGTTCAGTTAAAACCTGCGGAATTCGAGGCGTTGGCTTCCTAAAGCCTGAAACTTGTTTGATTTTCGATGAACAGTTCACCCCTCGGGATCTGCTGCGCAGACGGAGCCCGAGGGGAAGGAGCCCGCCCGGCTCGGGGCTGCGGTGTCAGCGCGGCCCCCGGACAACTCGCCCCGGACAAACCCTCCTCCCGGGACGAGGCCGCACGAGCCTGCCCCGCTGCCAGCGCCGCAAGAAGCCTCTTCCCGCCGCCAAACTCCTGGTGACGCCAGCTGGCATCGCCCA
Organism: Phoenicopterus ruber ruber; assembly: GCA_009819775.1. Lineage (NCBI taxonomy): Eukaryota > Metazoa > Chordata > Aves > Phoenicopteriformes > Phoenicopteridae > Phoenicopterus > Phoenicopterus ruber. Next base: position 85,635,968 of record CM020246.1, read on the forward strand.
TCCTCCTCGCCCTCGCCGAGCTCGAAAGGAGCGGGAAAGCCAAAAGCTTCATTCCTGGCAAGTTCACAGTCCATTCCCTCTTGGCACGATAGGCACCTCCTATTTCAGCCAGTCCTAGGTAACCTAAGCTGACTGGTGCAAATTTCTGCAGATTCACGTTTTCTCAGCGCATCTTAACCCTCTCCCAGGCAAAGGGCAGCCCTTAAATATGAGAAGTTCAGTGCAGGCGCTTCCTAGATTGCATGACAGACTTCTTCTAAGCTGTTCCCAAGCAGAACTCGCTGCTTCCAGTCCTTTCATGTGGCTGCAATTGCCACTGAGGGAAAAGTTTACCATCTAATAGCGAAGTTTTAAGGTGTTACCAGGCAGAAACAACGTCAGGTGAGGCTGCTGTAGGAATTTTCTCCTGCACGGGCACACCGTGCACGTCCGGAGGTACGTCGGAACGGCTGCTGGATGGGCTGTTTTACAGACTTTCGGATGATGGGCGGTAACTAGTGCTGCCGACGATGACGAGGGAAACTTCTCAATAACGCTGCAGCCACAAATTGCTATTTTTAGGGCTTGAAAAAGTCACGCCGCTTCCCTTCTTGCTTCACGTTTCTGAGGAGAGTTAGATTGGGGTGGTTTTGCCAAGCTGAGTTGCGTGCCATGAATTGAGCGCTCTGGCTTCGGAGGGGCTCGGTGAAGAGCTGGAGCATTTGGCCTCCAACAGCACCTGCTACGTGAGCCTCTCCCGAGGAAAGGAGAGAGCTTGTCCACGCAGCCGTGTAACTGCGTACGGGTCGCAAGCTGCCCTGCGGCAGGAAAGCAGAACTAGCTAAATATAGTCCTCAGGTCTAAAGTCCGTAGTCTCCTGCGGTATTTTACCTCCCAGGAAGCCTTAATGCATCTTGCTTGTGTGATACAGTTTGACTTTACAGTAGGCGACGCTGCTGGTGCACACCTCCTCCAGCGCTCGTCCTTGTTCACCGCCTGGAACCGCAGGGTTCAGCTTGGAGGTGCTTCTGGGTTGCACCAGTTTTACAGCTAGGTAATAAGGTGGCCTTGGTCAGGTTTACTCCAGAAACTGCGGTTTCTCGGGGATCTGGAAGGAGAGGTTTATTTGGGTGCGTGACAAACGCACAAGGAGTTTCAGTTCAACTGTAATCGTCAACACATCTGGATGGTTTTCCTGGATATTCCTACAGTTTCCACATCATTTCCTACAGATGAGGCAACCAGAATATCAATCAGAATTCCTAATAGCCCGGGGGAAACAAACTGTGGTGAATATGGCCAAAGACCATTTTTATCTTGATGATACACCACACCGGAGGGTATCATCTGTGCTTTAATGAGCCTGTTGCAAACTGACGGGTAAAATCCACACTCCGCAATCTTACGTGCCCCGTAGCCTCGTTGGTAAACGGCTCCAGGAAAACAAAATCTCTCCCTTCTCCTGTGTTTCATGCTTCAAAAGAGAAACTCCCACCGCCAGCCAACCAGCGTGAGTACAAACCTCACTGCCGCTCAAACCGGTAACGCGCTGGGAAAACAGCGGCCAACGAGCCCAACAGAGCAGGGAGGCCAACTTCCAGAAGCCGCACAGTCACGTAGAAAGAGGCGCAGCAATGTACCCCGGCCTGGCAGGTAAACCTGAACAGAGATCTGCACTTGTCACGGGCTTCGTCATCTTTCCATCAAGGTCAGAAATAAGTCATATTACTTTGCTAGGTCTTGAAATTCATTATATGAGGTGGATTTTGTGCCTGGATTGGGTGGCATTCGGACATAGTCCTATTTAACAACTTTTTGCTTTAGTTCATAGGGAAAAACAACCTCAGAAAGAAGGTGGCGAAGGAAAGCTGGATGGTGATTTTGAAATAAATTCTCTAAACTACGAGGTGGTTGCAGTCAACACACGGAGCTGAAACACCGCTTTGAATGATAGATATGCGTAAAGAATGTCGCCCACGGGAGGAGACTATCATGACATGAACTGTGGAAGTGTGGATAATCCTATGTTCACCCTACTGAAGGGGCATGTTCAAACATGCAGTTTTTGGAACTACATAATCTTTCACATTTCCTGGGCCAATCCGTTTCCACTTAAAAACAAGTTCTTCAAAGTTAATTCCAGTTAATCCCATCGCAGGGCAAGTGAAACTGAATGATGATTGCAGAGGGATTTTTTGCCTTTTCCCTTTAAGGATTCACCACTCGGAGCATTAAGCGTCCCATGGCACTAACACCAGGCTGCAGCTACCAGGGTGCACTGGAGCCCTCCTCAGAAGCAATGGTTTCTGGGCAAGTTCAGTAACATATACACCTTGCAATTTAATATTGAATGAAAGGATGAGATTATGTATCATATAAAGTGACTCATCTTGGTTTTCTGAATTTGAGGGACAAGAGACCTGCGTGATAATAACACTCAGCAGATGCTCTGGGATGTGTTTGGGTTTTTTCCATACCACTAAGCCAAAATCCATCCACCTATCTGGAGTTACTTTCAGCTTGGTGCAAGCCTCTCTCCAGTGTCAGCAAGGACTAAACAATGCCCAAGTTTTTCCTATGGGGCTTAAATACCAAGGGCATCCTGCCTCTTCTCCAAAGGCGTTGGGTGTAGCTGCCCTGTATCAGCTCAGCTTCATCTTCCTATGCCCAGCACCTTTGGAGAAGGAAATTGCTTTGACCTGCGCCGCTCCATTTAAAAAGCCCCAAATTCTCTCAGGCTTGGCCTGCTGCATCCCCTTAGCTCCCTGGGCAGCGGCTGCTTTTCCTGTGGCCGGGGTGAATCCTGAAGAGGAAAAGGCAAAAAGTCCCTCTGCAATCATTACACAGCTACCCTTGCCCTGCGATGGCATTAACTGGAATTAACTTTGCAGAGTTCCAAAAACTGCATGTTTGAACATGCCCCTTCAGTAGGGTGAACATAGGATTATCCACACTTCCACAGTTCATGTCATGATAGTCTCCTCCCGTGGGCGACATTCTTTACGCATATCTATCATTCAAAGCGGTGTTTCAGCTCCGTGTGTTGACTGCAACCACCTCGTAGTTTAGAGAATTTATTTCAAAATCACCATCCAGCTTTCCTTCGCCACCTTCTTTCTGAGGTTGTTTTTCCCTATGAACTAAAGCAAAAAGTTGTTAAATAGGACTATGTCCGAATGCCACCCAATCCAGGCACAAAATCCACCTCATATAATGAATTTCAAGACCTAGCAAAGTAATATGACTTATTTCTGACCTTGATGGAAAGATGACGAAGCCCGTGACAAGTGCAGATCTCTGTTCAGGTTTACCTGCCAGGCCGGGGTACATTGCTGCGCCTCTTTCTACGTGACTGTGCGGCTTCTGGAAGTTGGCCTCCCTGCTCTGTTGGGCTCGTTGGCCGCTGTTTTCCCAGCGCGTTACCGGTTTGAGCGGCAGTGAGGTTTGTACTCACGCTGGTTGGCTGGCGGTGGGAGTTTCTCTTTTGAAGCATGAAACACAGGAGAAGGGAGAGATTTTGTTTTCCTGGAGCCGTTTACCAACGAGGCTACGGGGCACGTAAGATTGCGGAGTGTGGATTTTACCCGTCAGTTTGCAACAGGCTCATTAAAGCACAGATGATACCCTCCGGTGTGGTGTATCATCAAGATAAAAATGGTCTTTGGCCATATTCACCACAGTTTGTTTCCCCCGGGCTATTAGGAATTCTGATTGATATTCTGGTTGCCTCATCTGTAGGAAATGATGTGGAAACTGTAGGAATATCCAGGAAAACCATCCAGATGTGTTGACGATTACAGTTGAACTGAAACTCCTTGTGCGTTTGTCACGCACCCAAATAAACCTCTCCTTCCAGATCCCCGAGAAACCGCAGTTTCTGGAGTAAACCTGACCAAGGCCACCTTATTACCTAGCTGTAAAACTGGTGCAACCCAGAAGCACCTCCAAGCCGAACCCTGCGGTTCCAGGCGGTGAACAAGGACGAGCGCTGGAGGAGGTGTGCACCAGCAGCGTCGCCTACTGTAAAGTCAAACTGTATCACACAAGCAAGATGCATTAAGGCTTCCTGGGAGGTAAAATACCGCAGGAGACTACGGACTTTAGACCTGAGGACTATATTTAGCTAGTTCTGCTTTCCTGCCGCAGGGCAGCTTGCGACCCGTACGCAGTTACACGGCTGCGTGGACAAGCTCTCTCCTTTCCTCGGGAGAGGCTCACGTAGCAGGTGCTGTTGGAGGCCAAATGCTCCAGCTCTTCACCGAGCCCCTCCGAAGCCAGAGCGCTCAATTCATGGCACGCAACTCAGCTTTGGCAAAACCACCCCAATCTAACTCTCCTCAGAAACGTGAAGCAAGAAGGGAAGCGGCGTGACTTTTTCAAGCCCTAAAAATAGCAATTTGTGGCTGCAGCGTTATTGAGAAGTTTCCCTCGTCATCGTCGGCAGCACTAGTTACCGCCCATCATCCGAAAGTCTGTAAACAGCCCATCCAGCAGCCGTTCCGACGTACCTCCGGACGTGCACGGTGTGCCCGTGCAGGAGAAAATTCCTACAGCAGCCTCACCTGACGTTGTTTCTGCCTGGTAACACCTTAAAACTTCGCTATTAGATGGTAAACTTTTCCCTCAGTGGCAATTGCAGCCACATGAAAGGACTGGAAGCAGCGAGTTCTGCTTGGGAACAGCTTAGAAGAAGTCTGTCATGCAATCTAGGAAGCGCCTGCACTGAACTTCTCATATTTAAGGGCTGCCCTTTGCCTGGGAGAGGGTTAAGATGCGCTGAGAAAACGTGAATCTGCAGAAATTTGCACCAGTCAGCTTAGGTTACCTAGGACTGGCTGAAATAGGAGGTGCCTATCGTGCCAAGAGGGAATGGACTGTGAACTTGCCAGGAATGAAGCTTTTGGCTTTCCCGCTCCTTTCGAGCTCGGCGAGGGCGAGGAGGATGGGCGATGCCAGCTGGCGTCACCAGGAGTTTGGCGGCGGGAAGAGGCTTCTTGCGGCGCTGGCAGCGGTGCAGGCTCGTGCGGCCTCGTCCCGGGAGGAGGGTTTGTCCGGGGCGAGTTGTCCGGGGGCCGCGCTGACACCGCAGCCCCGAGCCGGGCGGGCTCCTTCCCCTCGGGCTCCGTCTGCGCAGCAGATCCCGAGGGGTGAACTGTTCATCGAAAATCAAACAAGTTTCAGGCTTTAGGAAGCCAACGCCTCGAATTCCGCAGGTTTTAACTGAACTTCCAAGAAAAGAGAAAAGAACAAGCAGCTTCTAATTTTTTTGTTCAAAAGAAAAGGAGGACAAAAAAAGGATGAGAGAAATAAACGTGAGAGGAATTCAGAACGGTTTTGAACTTTTGGGGGTTTTTGCCTGATCACCAAGTTGCAACGGGCTGTAGACTTTGTCTCTGGAGATAGAGCCGATTTCGCGCCAGGTATGTAACGCTGCTTTTCACCCCGCCGGAGCTGGCAGCGGCCGCGCTGCGCCCTCCCTGCACCCCCCGTCGCGACGCACGCCCTCGGCTCCAGGCCTGGCCCCGGCCCGCGCTGCCTCGGCGCGGCGTCCTGCCGCCAGCAGCCTCCGCGACAGCCTGCGCGGCCCCGGGCGATTCCTGCCCCGGCCGCTCCTCCTGCCGAGTGACTGCAGCACAAAGCGAACCCCTGTGCGGCTGCCGGCCAGCGGCTGTGGCGCAACGAAACCCCACCAAAAAGGTGCTGCTCAGACGAGCCGTCACGACCCTGCCATGAGAGACTCACACGGAGTCACAGAGCGGTGGGGGCTGGAAGGGGCCTCTGGAGCCCACCCAGCCCAGCCCCTGCCAGAGCAGGGTCACCCAGCGCAGGCTGCACAGGGCCGCGTCCAGGCGGGTTGGAATCTCTCCAGAGCAGGAGACTCCACACCCTCCCTGGGCAGCCTGGGCCAGGGCTCGGGCACCTCACAGCGAAGACGTTTTTCCTCGTGTTCAGGCGGAACTTCCCGTGTTCCAGTTTGTGCCCGTTGCCCCTTGTCCTGTCGCCGGGCACCACTGAGAAGAGTCTGGCCCCGTCCCCTCGACACCCGCCCTGGAGATATTGATAAGGGTTGGTGAGGGCCCCTCTCAGTCTCCTCTTCCTCAGGCGTCAGCCAAGAGATGACGGCTCAGCAGGGCAGGGACGTGCGTACAGGCCGCAGTGGCTGCTCTCAAGACCGCGATGCGGGATACCAGCAGCCTGGCACTGTGGGCATTCCTCCGGCTCAGAGCGTGGCGATGGCATTTCTTACAGGACGTGGAAAACATGGAGAATTTCCAGAAGGTCGCTTGGGAGAGACAGGTAGGAAAAAGAGCGTAGAGAGGAAAGAGGCATTGAGGATGAGCGCACGGACGGGTCTGTAGAGAAAGAACCGCAAGGGTGAACGCAGCCACTTAGAGCAAGCGTATTTTATTGGGCTGAATCAGATCGTGTTCGGGACCTCTCTCTGGAGCTACAGAGAGGACGGAGAGATGCTAACATGCCGAAGCACTGATCAATGACATTAAAAGCAGCTGCTTCCCCCCAAAGGGTGTGTTTGATCCCACAGAAGGGCGTTGCCAGGAATTTGCTCCGAGAAGCGTGTATGGCCAAGGGAGGAGGTCAGAGCTCCTGGTCATCTTGCTCCTGCAAGTAGAAACAGCAGACATAAAGGACAGAGATCACTGCGGTTAGCAACTGCTTGATTAATACGATGCCATGAGAGAACAGACCTTGGAGACCTTTTAAGCAGTGCTTTCCATGATTTACCTACATAGGTACTTAACTTCTCTGCAGAGGGACAGCCACGGAAACCTGCGTTGTCAGGGGTTCTGGTGGCTTTTCCTTCCAGTACGCAGGAAGAGCGTCACAACGCCCGTGCTGCGACTGGCAACCCCAGCAATGAATTCACCCTTCGCTGTTGCGTAATGGCACGCAACACCGCTCCATCCAGTCATGCTTCGGTACTACAAATACTCCAATGTGTCTATTCTCGTGAAAAAGCACGGCTGTTGGCCAGAGAGCACTCCTCGGGACTCACCCTTCAGCTAGCGCAGGGCACGGACGTTCTGCAGCATTTGGGTGAGCCTGCGTTGCGCGTCGTGGTGGTCGAGTGATCCTCCGATCCACATTCCCTCAATGAACACGTAAGGGGCCTGGGCACAAAGCAAAGCCAGGGGTGAATCGCTAGAGCTGGGCTGCCGAAGGCACAGAGCGGGGAGAGGAGTTGTCTGGGAAGCAGAGTTCCCACCAAGGAGACAGGGGTTTACAAAATCCTCCTCTTCTCGCCCCCGGCCCCCGCGTCTGTCTGAAGATCTGTTGCAGGAAAAGAAGGGGCAGGGGCATACTCGGCATTTTCTAGAGGCTGCAGGAGGACAAAACCACACTCCCGGGTAGCGCTGGGTGTGCTCCAAAGACAAGGTCCCCGCGCAGCGAGCGAGCAGCTCCGAGCACCGAGCCCTGTGGCACGTACGGACCCTGGTGTGCCCACGGCAGGTTCTCCAAGTGCCGAGGAGCCCCACCGTGCTCCCGAGTGCGTCCCAGGCAGGTGGAGCTGCGGCTGGGATGTGCCGCCGGCCGCCCGCCGGCCACCGTTACTGCCGCAGGCACTTGGCACGGCAGACCTACCTCGCTGGCACAGCCCCTTCCCCACGCACCCTTTTCCCAGCCTTTCCTCCTCCTCTTCTTTCGCAGCCCCGACCGCCTGCAATTTCCCTGCCTGCGCTGGTCCCTTTTCAGCGTGTCCTGCCCTTTCTTTCACTTCCCCCGACTGGCGTCGACTGAACTCCTCTCTCTGCAGCGCAGGTTCAGACGCTGCACAAGAACAGCAAATGTCGCCAGGAAGGGGACAGTGTGGAGTCACATTTAAAAAAAAAGGAAAAAACCCCAAGAAAAAGCCTCTCTCCTGAAGATGAGGAACAGTGACTGAACATCAGCATCTGAGACTGGCTGAAGGCATGCAGGGGCATCTCTTGGCAGGGGGAAATGAAAATCCTTGTCGAGCTGGGAAGAAGGACCCAGAATAAAGCCAGGGGAGACAGAAAGAAATGAAAACGTGGGCAGAAGTGAAATTACTGAGACCGTAACGGCTCAAGGACTCAAGGCAAAAGACATGGGCAAGAACAGGCATAAAATCCTAAGGGGACAAGTGGATAGCTGGAAGACCTCTCCCCTGCTCCTGTGCAGCCCCGGGCAGGTCTAGCTTCGGGAGGAGGGGACGCCCCCCGAGGAGGGACCCCCACCCCGCTGTGAGCTCCCCACTGCCCTCCTGGGAGACCCGGGTGAGCGGACAGCAGAACCCTTCAGTATCTCCCTGCACCGGTACGACGTGTAGGCAGGCTGGCGATGGCAGCCAGGGGACGCGCCAGCCCGCCGAGAGCGTTTTGGTTTATCCTGTCCCTTTCCCTTCCCCTTTCCCTCTTCCCCCTGGATTTCTCGATCTCAGCCAGCTCTTCTCCCGGCCCCTCACATGCCCTTCTCGGTGAAGGTCCCAAGTGAGCCATCCCCGCTCCATTCACTCCCAGCCCTGAGCCCACCCGCACCCTTCTCCTCTGCCTGCACTGGAGGGGGGAGGCGGCTGGGCACGGTCCTCTGCCCAAGGTCTGCCTCCGTCCCCGCCGAGGGCTGCAGACAAGCAGTGCCCCGTGCCCAGCGCTCGGAAGCCCAGGCTGCGGCGCGTTCTGGTCCCGAGGAGCCCCTGCTGCAAGAGCGGGCTGCGGCAGGGAGCCTGCCTGCACCGGGGGTGCCCCGGGACGGCCGGTGTCCCCGTGAAGGGCGCGCTTAAGGCACAAGCCGAGGCAAACCCCATACGCGTTCCTCTGGCTGGGACGGGCAAGGGGAGCGATGTAGTAGTGGTGGGAGCGGGAAAGAAGGGAGCTTTGAGGAGAGCACAGAGAAGTTTGTTCTTCATGGTGCACGGCCGGCTTGGTGCACAAAGCTTTCCCAGCACCGTAAGGGCCCCCAACCCCAGCAGCAGCTAAGACAAGCCTTCTTCTGACACCCTGTCCTCAGCAGCACCCCTTTGTCCCCGCTACTGCCCGCCTTCCTGCTCCCCCATCCCTCTACTGCTGGAAATTACCTTCTGCTTCCAGGAGCTGACTTCGCTCGCTGGCAGACCTCCCACCGTTCTTCTTCAGCCTGGAAGTCTGCTTCCACTTTTGCTTGCTACTAATCCTATCAATGCCCCTGCTGCTGTGGAACCCGTGCCTGCTTTCACTGGGCTGCTTCCCTATCAAAGCTGGCCGTCTTCTCTTTCCTTCCCTCCCTCCCAAATGCCCCTGCTGCCGGGAAAACACGTCTGCTTTCGGGACACTGCTTGCAGTTCCCAGCGCTGCTCCACACCGCGCTGTGCTTCAGCGGAGGCGCAGCTGTAGGGCCGTGAGGGTTCCTGAGGTCTGCCGGGACGGCCACCGGCACCCGGCAGCGCAGCGCAAAGCTCAGAAATGGCCCGGCGGGCAGGGGCCGGGGGAGACAGAGCTGGATTCACAAGGCTTCCCTAAAAGGGCAGCGCTACGGAGGGCTGGGGCTGTGGGAAGAAACGTAAGAGACATTGATTGGCAGTCGGTGCGGAAAAAGGGGACCTGGGTGCTGCGGGAGCCCGAGGGCTGAGCTTCGGGCCGTGAGGTGAAGGTCCCTTCCCGCCCAGACCATTGCGTGACCCTACGATCACCGTGCCAGGCTGGGGCCAGGCGAGGCGTCAGGCAGGAGATGCAGATCAGCGGTCCCACAGCCCCCAGAGAGCAACGGCCTCCATGATCTTGCCCACATCCCCCACCCAAACCGCCCGGCACCTCCGGGGGTGAGGCTGGGCTCCATGGCCTCGCTGGTGACCCGCTCCGTGATGGACCAGCAAAGGCTCGAGGCTGCCTCCCTCCAGCCATGCGCGACCTCCCTCCTGGGCTGCCTCGGGGTGGGGGGTGAATCCCGACGGGCTGCCCCCCGTTCCCAGTCTGAGGATGGGGGACAGGCAGCCCAGCGAGAAATAAGGGCCCCTGCGCCACCCCCGAGGGGCTCAAACGGAGCAGGCAGGCTCAGGCACAAGCCAGGAAAGAGCTGGACTCCGAGAGCAAGGGCTTTACGGGAGGTGCGGGCAGCGGCAGCGGCAGCGCTTGGCCGTCACCCGCGCGGGACAGACGCAGGGAGGCTTTCCATCAGGGCCAGCTGCCGTCCCGCCGTCCCCAAAGCAGAAGTACAGGGTTTTCCCTGGCTGAGGCCAGCTGCGCGTCTGGACGTGCAGCCAGCACAGGGAAAATTCCCCGAACCTCAGGCGGCGGGGACAGCGCGGCCCCGGCATTTCCCTTCTGCTTCGCTTCAGGGAGGCTGTTGGGTTCGGTATCGTCAAGGTGCGCTGGGGGGAGGCACGTTCCGTACGCAGAGGTAGAACCAGCACTGAAGGCTGCACTGCCTGCCCTGTGTGACAGCGCTTCGAGGAAGTGCCTTCCTGAAAGTCAAGCACAAAACGTTGCTCCCTATGACAGATCGAATGATTTCATTAAGCTTCAAAAGAAACGGCCGCTACGTTTGGGGAGCACAGCATCTACTTTACGGCCAGCTGCAAGGATGCAACTTGAAATGCCTTTTCTGCTTAAAGTCAGAGGGGAAAGCGAGCGCCCAAACGCAGACAAACTCGCAGCTCTACGCTCTTGCTCCTCTGCAAATTTGTGCTGCCTCAGGCAGCGCCGTAGGAAAATCTTTGAAGGGGCTTCAGAGCCGACGCCTGGAAAGGTGAAGGAACCCCTTCCTCCCCGCCGGCCCTTCTTCAGCCCGCGGAGTCACGCAGCGAGCCTTAACACCAGGCTTTTGCCCTGCTCTGCGTGCTACAGCAGCAGAGGGGTTTGGAGGAGCACAGCGTGTCCCGGGAGGTGCCGCGGCTCCCCGGGAGCAGCCGGCAGCGGGCGACGCTCCGCACCCCCCCGGTCCCCGCGGTGGGGAGCGGGCTGCACGCCTGGGCACGGCAGCACGCGTCCCTGCGGCGGCTCCAGCGACAGGAGGAGCAGAGTCCTCGAAACAAGGAGCATTTGTACAGGCGGGAAAGGGGCGCAGCTTCTCCCTGCCATCTGGCCTGGAAAGTGCTGGGGAAGGAGACCCCGCTTCAGCCTCTGCCACAGGCAGCCGCATCGCGGGGCAGCTGGGACAAAGGGTCAGCAAATTCTGAAAGGAGACCGCGAGAACTTACGCTTCTCTGCCTCGTTGTCTCCCACAGGTATTCCTGCATGTCCTCGCACCTGGTAATATCACACACATTCAGGGCTCCAGGCACCAGGTCAAAACTCTTGAGCATCTCCACGGCGTTCCTGCAGTAAGGGCAGCCTTGCCTTACGAACACGGTGACTTTGCCCTGCCTGGTTTCCTGCACAAACCTGGCAGCCATGCTGCTTTCTCAGGACGGGCAGGAGCGCTGCCTTCCCCAGCAAGTTCACAGGCAGCTGGGACGGCAGGAATCTCAGCCCGAGATATTTATGAGCTGCACTGCGCCTTCCTCCCCAAAGCCCCTCCCCAGGAGGATGTAACCTCTTCACCGGGCCATGCCTTATGGCAGCGCTTCTCCTACTTTCTATCTGTTTTCATAGAAAATCCAGATTGCCAAACAAAGTAACAGTGTAAAAGCAGGAAGACGCGAAGAACCACAAGTGCTCAAAGGACCAGCTCCAGAATGGAAAAGAAGTCCAGAAATGTTACTTTAGCGCACCTATGTTGAAAATGTATTTAGGGAACGTATTAACAGACTCAAAGGGATTCAACACGCACATTGCATGACACAGTTAAGGACAATTTTGGAAACTTGGCAGAGGAAAAAATCTTAAGACTGCAATCCCTCACAGAAGTAGTGTCGTAGAAGAGGCAGTTGGGTAGCCAGCCCCGTAGGGCTAAATGGTGCCCAAACTTCGGACGCTGAGCTGCGGCGGTGAAATTGCACGCGCAAGGGAGAAGCTGGGTGGGAGCGTGGCCGTCTCCAGCACCACAGCATCCGTCCTCTGGGCAGAGCCCGTCTCATACCATCCACTCACCGACATAAAGCTGCTTTATTACAGGGGTGGGAAAAGACCGTACCCAAAGTATCACACCACTGCTGGGCAGCCTCGGTCTAATATTTAGGTTAGCTTTTGTTAAACCGCTCAGCCCTGCTCCACTTCCTTTTGAGCTAAGTTACTTTATTGCCAGGGGGTCCCCAGTGTTTTCCACGTATTTAAGTTGCACAGAACAACAGAGACCTCCGGAGATCACCGAGCCCACGGCCCTGCTCAGGGCAGGGTCACCTCGAGCTGGTTGCTCAGGGCTGTGTCCCATCAGGGTCGAATGTCTCCAAGGATGGGTCCTCTGCAGCCAAAACAAAAAAAAAATGTTTTCCTTATGTTTAGACGGAGCCTCCTGCATTTCAGTTTGTGCCTGTTGCCTCTGGTCCTGGCACCGGGCACCACCGGGAAGAGCCTGGCTCCATCGTCTTCATTCCTCCATCGGGCATTTATGCACGTGGGCGGGACCCCCCCAAGCATCCTCTTCTCCAGGCAGAGCCGTCCAGCGCTCTCAGCCTCCCCTCCTATAACAGCTGCTCGATGCCTTCATCATCTGCACAGCCCTTTGCTGCCCTCACTCCAGCACGTCCACATCTCTCTCGTACCGGGGGGCCGAGGACTGGTGGACACAGGTGAGAAATCCCCACTGGTACCTTGGACCACTCGCCAAATATAAGCAACCCGCTCACGTTTCAGCTGTTTAAAATAACAAGGCCTAATACAGAAGGAGAAAAAAGAAATTCAACTTCTTATTTTCGTGAGTCTGGAAGGGGAAACCCGGCACCAGGGCCCCAGCCATCTTTTTGTCAGTTAATAGACGTCGCGTGTGACAGGCAGGCACAAGAGCTCAGCCCCTGCCCCAAACACGGCTTCCCAGATGCAGTTTTCTGCAGCATCAGCACGGCAGAAGGAAACTTGCTCCACTGTGCACAGACAAATACGCATTTTGAGTTCAATGCACTCCTTGGCAGTCCTCAGAAAGTAAAATTTAGGCAGCTCTTTGTGCAGCACCGTACCACAGCTGCCTGCCAGGCACCGGCCACGCGCTTGCTACACCACAGAAAGTCCTGGGCAGCGTCACTTCTCCTCACTTTCAACATTCGGTATTACTTTTCCTTCTCTTATTTCTAGGAAAACAGAAGAGCCCTGAGACCAGACGCTCTAAGAGAGAAGGTTGACTCTGCATCTCCCTGTCCTGGTAACGGGCATCCCTGCAGGACTGTTTCAAAAAGCATCCTTGGTGACCCCCACGTCTCACTGCGTGAAACAACAACTCTGCAAGCTGTTTTTCAAATAACTTATTTACAACTGCTGATTTCAGCCCTAGAAATTTCACCAAAAGAAAGTGGATTTTCTCCCTAAAAGCACACTAAAGTCTCAATTCCCGTACTTCTTCCAGCTTTAAGGATTGCATTTCAGGGCGGTTCCGGGTCAGTTGAAGTGCAGAGACTGGCAGAAGGAATGATCACAGTCGCCAGAAACAGAGTGAAGTATTTGAAGAATTAGCTGAATCGGTCAAGAAAACCAGCCAAAACCCCAACGACAACGGAGGGGAGACGAGACAAGCTTCCAAGAGCGCTGGAACGGGGGCAAAGCACCGCGCTAAAGACGGGGAGGAATCCGGCAGTTTCAGCTTGGGCAGCGGTTGGGGTTAGGTACCCACGGGTGCTGTCAGCAGCCCTGGCAGCGAGAGGCCGAGGCTCTTCAACCGTCCCGTGACTTTATAATAAGCACACTTTGAAACTACTTCAGGGGCTGTGCCACCATAAGCATCCCAGGCTGGCAAAGATCCTGGGAGCCGGGAATGTACGTACAAACCTACACGACTTGGAAGAACAAACCCACAGGCTTTGAACTTGAACGAACTTTCCCTCCTGAACCAGGTAAGCCGTTTTGCCAGTCATTTATAAATGAAGTACGTGCACGTTTTCTGCAGGTTTGGAACATCTGAATTGTGTGTTTGCAGGCTAAATTTAGACAGGTGAGACTAACTCTGGAATCCTAATAGCTAAGTATTTCTATCAGGTTGTGTAAAAATCTCCCCACATATCCGTGTGTGCACATGTGCTTAATCTTTAACTTCTTTGGACGATGGTTTCGATGAAATAGATGATATTTTGGGTCTTCTGAAGCCAAATGGGAGGGCTAGGAGCCAGAGTCTGCCCCATGCAGAGAAAACGGTGAGTGACAATAAACCCGGTCTTCCAGGTTGTTAATAGAGGGAAAATAAAAATGAGGGTGAGCAATCACAACCTGAATTGTGCACTTTATTTGCCCTAACTGAGGAAGAAATAATAAATGGAGGTTTCTTGAAAAACAGTTGAATATTTCAGGGATGTTTTTTGCTCTGCACGGGACTTCTGTAGAGATGGTGCTGAGTCTAGCTGGTAATGGTTTCTGTGCACCAAGTATTTCCTGAACTTTGAGTAAGGCCTGCCTTGGAAAGCACGCACGCGTGTGCACTGCCCGTTCGTTATCAGACACCATCTCAACCCGTGCTCGTCCCCAACACAAGCAGAGGGACGGTCACGCTTATTTCCACGTAGACAGCCACAAAATAGGACTAGAAATGGGGGCCTGGCGATTCTTCAGTGACCACCCAACGGCAGGTTGCAAGGTCCACAAGGCGCCTTGTGAGTTTAGGTCCCGCAGTGCTGATCTGGTGCGACTCCAGTCCAGATCTCAGGTCACTCCTGAAAACGGGCCCAGGTGGCTCCGTCTTGCACTGCTGAGCCAAGCAAGGCCCTAATACCCTGCAAAATAGGAACGGAAAGTTTGCCTTTCTAAGCCCTTCCTGCCTGATGGAAGACACAGAACTGATGATAAAAGTAAAGAATTGTTCTCTTTTCTTTTCTTCCCAGCAAAAGGAGAGTCGTAGTCCAGACCCGGGAAAAAACGGTGAAGAAATACGCTAGAGAAAATTTTGGGGGAATTCCACCAAACTCCTCCAATCCCAATAACACACCGAGAGGCACAGCTGAAAGCTGTCCGTAGCAGCTGAAGAGGGGCCAATGCACATCCTGTCGAAAAAACACTGATACTGCTGCGGTTTTGCAATTGTTTCCCTTCATGTTGGCTTTACACCCCAGGGGAGAGAATGCGTGGGATGCCAGCTGGCAACAGGGCTTACAGGGACGGACAGGCTGAGTATCCGTAGGAATTATTTAAGGCTGATGCGCGGTGATAGAATCGGTTTATGAGCTTAGGGGAGGATGCAACTCCTTTCATTATGCTGAATCGCTTTATTTTTAGAAGAAGAGGTTATGCTTCCCAGGATTTCGAGAGTGATGTGGGTGGTTGTGATGATTGGCAGTAGATGGGTATCGAGCACCTGAGAAATCTGGTCCAGTGGAGTAAAGCATTTGGAAGGCTGGCCAGGCTCTGTGCTTTGCACTTCCCCCTGCCCCCCGCCCCCCCAGTTCCTTTAATAAGCAGTCGGCAGGAAAATTAACACTATTTCATAGAATCACAGATTGGTTTGGGTTGGAAGGGACCTCAAAGATCATCTAGTTCCACCCCCCTGCCATGGGCAGGGACACCTTCCGCCAGACCAGGTTGCTCCAAGCCCCGTCCAGCCTGGCCTTGAACCCTTCCAGGGATGGGGCAGCCACAGCTTCTCCGGGCAACCTGTCCCTGTGTCTCACCACCCTCATCATAAAACATTTCTTCTTTATATCTAATCTAAACCTGCCCTCTTTCAGTTTAAAGCCATGACCCCTTGTCCTGTCACTCCATGCCCTTGTCAAAAGTCCCTCCCCAGCTTGCTTGTAGCCCCTTTAGGGACTGGGAGGCTGCTGGAAGGTCTCCCCGGAGCCTTCTCTTCTCCAGGCTGAACAACCCCAACTCTCTCAGCCTGTCCCCACAGCAGAGGGGCTCCAGCCCTCGGAGCATCTCCATGGCCTCCTCTGGCCCTGCTCCAGCAGGTCCATGTCCTTGTGCTGAGGCCCCAGCGCTGGAGGCAGCACTGCAGGGGGGTCTCCCCAGAGCGGAGCAGAGGGACAGAATCCCCTCCCTTGCCCTGCTGCCCACGCTGCTGGGGATGCAGCCCAGGGCACGGGTGGTTTCTGGGCTGCGAGCGCACAGTGCCGGCTCCTGTCCAGCTTTTCATCCCCCAGCACCCCCAAGTCCTTCTGGGCAGGGCTGCTCTCCATCCCTACATCCCCCAGCCTGTACGGACACCGGGGGTTGCCCTGACCCGGGTGCAGGATCTTGCACTTGGCCTTGTTGAACCTCATGAGGTTCACCCGGGCCCACCTCTCCCACCTGTCCAGGTCCCTCTGGATGGCATCCCGTCCCTCAGGCGTGTCCACTGCACGACTCAGCCTGGTGTTGTCCGCAAACTTGCTGAGGGGGTGCTCGATCCCACTGTCTATGTCACTCACAAGGATACTAAGCAGCGCTGGTCCCAACACCGACCCCTGACGAACGCCACTCATCATCACTCATTTGGACATCCCAGTGATATGGCGGGAGTAAATAGTTGTGTGTATCAATGAGAACATTTCTTTTGGCTGGGAATGTGGTATTGCTGCCAGTTTACACATGGACGTAGCCATGTTCTCAGGATCTCTCTGTTCCTGTAATTACAACCAGACTTTTTAAAAATTATTTTCCCAGAAATACAGTTCTCTAGACTTGGGAAATAACCAGTGAATTCTGTGTTTCTACCAGGATTAGGAGGGTGTTCTGCCACCCCCTCCTGTGGTCAGGGGTACTGTCAGGCCACTCTGGCAGGGGTGACCAAGGGAAAAGCATGTAGGGACCTCGGCGATGCCGTGTGCCTCTTACAGTGTGTGTTGACCCTCTTGCCTCTCGTGTCGCTCTTTATACCTGTTCGTAGTGAGTATTACCTGGTCAGGATGGCTGTTTTAACTCCTGTTGGCAGAGATGAATGTGGCTATAGGCTGGTGCAAGCAAGGGAGAATCGGATCCTGTGGGATGCAATTGAAACAGAGGACAGGCGCCAGAAATCTCTTGTCTGCCTGGAAGCCGTGCTGGCGGGGAGCCCGACGCCTCTTCCCCGGCCAGCGCCTCGGTCAGGCACTTTTTGTGTCTCAGCGGTTTTTGCATGAGAAGCAGGCAAAGGGAACTGCTCGGTTGCAATATTTCAGCGCCCTCTCCTGCCCCAGCTTCCACTGAAAAGTCAAATCAAAAGCAGAGTGTGAACTCTATTTTTATTTTTTTTTTTTTTTTTTAATATATACCTGTCTTGTTGTCTCGGTTGTCTGTAACTGCCTTCACACGATGACCTCGGTACCGCAGCCCCCGGTCTCTGCCTGTGCGCCCTGAACGTCGCCCCCCACCTTCCCCCTCAAGGCGACGGGACGGGAAAGAGCAGGGACGGAACGTGGTCGCTCCCGGGCTCTGCGCGGCGCGGAACCTCCGCCGGGCGGCAGCAGCGCCCCGCGCATCGCCCCACGCTGCGCATCTCTCCCACACAGCGCATTTTTGGTCGGCAGCGGCTGAATACGAGCCAGCAGCGTGCCCAGGTGGCCAAGAAGGCCAACGGCATCCTGGCCTGTATCAGCACTAGTGTGGCCAGCAGGACCAGGGCAGGGATCGTCCCCCTGTGCTCGGCCCTGGCGAGGCCGCCCCTCGAGTGCTGGGGTCAGTTCTGGGCCCCTCACTCCAAGACAGACCCTGAGGGGCTGGAGCATGTCCAGAGACGGGCAACGGAGCTGGGGAAGGGGCTGGAGCACAAGTGCTGTGAGGAGCGGCTGAGGGACCTGGGGGGGTTTGGCCTGGAGACAAGGAGGCTGAGGGGAGACCTTCTCGCTCTCTGCAACTCCCTGAAAGGAGGTTGGAGCCAGGGGGGGTCAGTCTCTTCTCCCAAGGAACAGGCGACAGGACAAGGGGAAACGGCCTCAAGTTGCGCCAGGGGAGGTTTAGGTTGGATCTTGGGAACCATTTCTTCCCCGAAAGGGCTGTCAGGCCCTGGCACAGGCTGCCCAGGGCAGTGGGGGAGTCCCCATCCCTGGAGGGATTGAAAAGCCGTGTAGATGTGGCGCTTGGGGACACGGGTTAGTGGTGGCCTTGGCAGTGCTGGGTCAACGGTTGGACTCGGTGATCTTGGAGGTCTCTTCCAACCAGAATGATTCTGTGATTCTATGATTCTCCGTGCATCACTCGTGCACTGCCCCATACATCGCATCACCCCATGCATCACCCTGCTCCTTGCATCTCTCCGTGCATCACCTGCACATTGTCCCGTGCATTGCATCATCCCACACATCACCCCATGCATTGCATCGCCCCGTGCATCACCCCACACATCGCATCATCCCTCACATTGCCCCATACATTGCATCTGTGCATCACCCACGTGTCACCCTGCACATTGCCCTGCACATCGCATCACCCCATGCATCACCCTATGCATCACCCTGCGCATCGCATCACCCCGCGCATCGCATCACCCCGCACATCACCCTGTGCATCGCACCTCTCCGTGCATCACCTTGCACATCGCATTGCCTGGTGCATCACCCCGTGCATCGCACCTCTCTGTGCATCACCTGTGCATTGCCCCACGCATTGCATCTCTCTGTGCGTCAGCCACGCATCACCCTGTGCATCGCCTGGCGCATTGCATCTCTCTGTGCATGGCTCATGCGTCGCCCCGCGCATCACCCCCCACCCGCCACTGCTGCCATGGGGCAAATGATTTCAGTGGCCAGTACCACGCATCGTCCCTGTTTCTGGGGACAGTTCTCCCAGGATGGGTGCAGGGGGCAAAGTCTGGTGTTTCCTGAAATGCCCATCGCTGGTGTTGGGGGCAGGACCCAGCGTCGATGTAGGACATCGCCGCCAGCGTTTGGGATTTGTCCCCATGCACAGAGTGGCTTTGTGAGGGCATTTCTGTGTGCTCTGTGTCCTTCAATATGTGGAAAATATGTGTTTGCTTTTCTCATCGGCTTCTCTGACAGCAGAAAGCTCAGTTTTTCAAAATTACAGTTTTAGAGACAAGGGAAGGTGAAGCTACTGAGGTTGTTGGTGTTTTGGGAGAGTCCAGAGCAGTTTGGTCCAGACTGCGGGAAAGTGACAGGGTAAAGAAGGCTGCTAAAAACCAGCTGCAAAAACTGGCGTCTGTGTGGAGGCAGACTTGGGGGAAAAGAGGCCGGTTCCCGGCAGCAGGCACGGGCAGAGGCCGAGGCTTCACCCGCGTCTTACGGTTTGCAGTGAGCTCACCTGGCCCAGCCGGCCGCCGGTCGGCCCGTTTCTCATCAGCACGCTTGCAGCCGTAATTCACTGTGTGTGGCCTTGAGAGAAACCTGCGCTCTGTAACGTACTTTTCTCAAGAACAAATGAAAAAAACAATCCCTTGGAAACTCTTTTCTGCTTTAGTTTCCCCTGTCTTGAACAAGCCCCGCACAGGCGCAGGACGCACCGCCTGAAAAACAGATGCCACACAAGCAACATTTGGTTTGTTGGAGGACATCAGTTATGCTCTGGCGCTGTTTTGGACCCTTTTTTTATTAACTCTGAGGTAATTTAAAACATCTAATTTCTTCTCTGAGTCTCCTGCGGGATATGTCAAATAAGAAGTAGGAATTGAAGGGCTAGGTGAAAACAAACAAGGCCGAAAAAAAAGTAAGCAAAAAGGGCACAAGCCCAACCTGTTCTTGTTCTCCCGTGCAGCAGCTATTAAGTGCTGAGTAACGCGGCTGGTATGTGAGGCAAAAGACGTGCTGGCTTCGTCCTGTCTCTCTGAAGAACTGCTATGGAAGGAAATCAACAAACCCTGGTATAGGATGGTTAAAACTTTGATTTGTCTTTTTAAAGAAATAAAGTCTTTCCAGAAGTAACAGGGTATATATTCACTAGTCTTAAATCTGTTAGTTATGATCACGAAATGCTGGGGCATTGGTCTCGTTTAGGTGGTACATTTATGTAGATTTATTTTATAGCACTTGCAGCAGTTTGGTTACTTCTGTCTTAGAAAACCCCAAACTGAGATGCAGCCAGGTTAAGCGAACTGACTACAGGCGACACAAGAAACCAGCCAGAGATCCCCAGACTCTGCCCCTTGACACTGGGTTAACATCGGATCCCAAGCCTTCCTTCCAGTGAACTTAAACCTTTTTTTGTGCAGAGTAGTTTTGAAATCTGTGGCGAAGCCTGCTCCATGTTTGCTCAACAGAATAAATAATCCTCATGTTTGTTTTACATATGTAAAAAAAAAAACTTTCTTGTTCATGTTTGCTTATTGGGCAAATGTCAGTGTTTTTGTTGGGCTGCGCTGCTGAAGACGGGAGCCCAAATTCGTCTTTTGTGTCTGCCCTCGCACGGTTTCGGTGCGGGGGCACTGGGAATCGTTTTGGTCAGGCATCTCCCCCTTGGCCGGGCTTCAGTTAGTGATTTCCCGTCCTCTGTTTCTGGTCCGCGTTTGTCTTGCGGAGTAGATTTCCTGTCTTTACGTTTCTCTTGGTGTAATAATGTTCCCCGGGTGATGGAGTATTTGTTTAATTGAATAATATTGCAGCTGAGAAGTGCTTGGAGCCATTTATGGCGCGGGACTGCTGGAGGGCTGGAATTCAGTATATTTCCTCTTGCTTTTGTAATTCTATAGAAATGTCAAAGCAATTTCCTAGGGACAATGCTGCTGTTCAGCAGTGTGTTGGGAGGGAGTGCGAGCCTCTGCCACTGCATTATCTCGCAGGCTTTTTGCACCCACAGTCTTCCCTTTCACTCCTGTTGACACACATCGGCCATGAAGTCAGCTAGGCTATTTGAGGGTAAAATAAGAAGAACTGGGGCTGTAAGATTTGTAGCAGCTAAATTGAACTGAGCAGAGTAAGAGGAAGGAAAATGTTGTGAGAAAAATTAACTATACTTATATCAAACTAGTATTTCTTTTGACTTCTGGGCCAATAAATCTTTATATTTGTGTGTATTTCTGAGGGGAGCATATCTGTACTTAATACCACCATGCACTGTACATTTCTGAGAATTCTTGTAAAATGATGGAGTTGGAGTACTTTTTTTTTTCGTTATGAGGAGCTGTGTTGCCCTGGTGGTAACACAGGCATCATTTTGATGGGAAACGAGGAGATATGGTCCCCTCCGCCTTTGCTTTGGAGTATAGAAAAGTTATTTGCAAATCAGTTTGTAGTTGGAGCTGGGAGATCAAGGCTAAAAATAATCCTTACTTTCAAATGTATTTTCACTTGCATTACCCCAGTGGAGTACGCTGTAAAAGCTTCACAAAGCAGATGCGAAGCGTTAGCAAGATCAGCTTCAGCGGTTGTAAATCGGTCTGAAGTTGGAGCATCCTATCAATATGCTCCAAAACCTATGCTGATCTTCTTAACTGCAAAAAAAAAGCGGATACAAATGGGTAAGAACAAGGCTTGTAGGTGTCAGTTCTGCCTGCCTGGGCTTTGAATAACGCCTGCTGCCAGGTTTCATCCCGCTGCTGCTAACCTGGCAAAACCAGACGCAGTTTTTCCGAGGACTTGCTTTCTGGCTGACGCGCAGCATCGTGCCTCCAGCTGCATGCGTCTCGGCGAGCGCCGGCTCCCGCAGACGCTCCCGAAGGATCTCCTTTCTGCAGGCGTGTCCCTTCTGCGGCGCCGGGACTGCCCAAATCCGGACCCGAGGCGGTGCCGTGCGGCGCCTGCTCCGGGAGAGGGTGCAGGCAGACGGCAGAAGCAGCCCTGCCCGTGGCGGGGGTCAGGAGCAGCAGCCCGGCAGGCGCTGATAAGTGTCTCCCATTAGGTGACGGAGCCGGATGTTTGCTCTGCACGGTGGCTGCGGGATGTGCACTTCCCGGACAGGTGTCCAGGTAATGCTGCTGTCAGTGATGCTGCGGCAGGGAGAGCGATGAGTAGGCGCTTACAGAACGTGGAAGGAATTTGCAAAATGCTTTAAAAGCTTTTGAGACGTGAAAGCAGATGGGTTTTTTTTTCCTGCCCTGTGTTGAAATCGTAGGCAGGCTCCACTCTTGTCAGGTACATCCACGAACCCCAGTCAGTGCTGAGGGTGTGCTAGCAAACCCTCCAGCCCCAGGCTCTGTTGACAGCGTAATACCAGCGTGGTTTTGTTGCCAGTCTGATTGAACTTCTGAAAAAAGGGGTGGAAACACCCCCCCCAGCATCAAATAACTGGTTATGAAATGCCATTTCTCTTACTGCATTTGTCAGGGTTTTTTCCCTGGTCCTTCATTATTGAAGCACCTGCAGAGTGATTTAAGGGGGGCCATTCCCTGGATGCTAAAGCATCCGAGCAGAAGGTGGTGATGCAGAGGGACACATCCAGCTGTTTCTGGTGCCTCACTGCCAAGCAAAACAGGAGATTTGCCTGCGAAGTGACTATTCCCTCTTTCTGAAAGGGAATGAGGAGGCTGGATATCATCCTTGAAAACTCAGTGGATGTAGATGCCAATTTACTTGAGTATGTCCTCAGATAGTTTGAACTTTATCAAAATGGAGCTTTTGCAGGATTTTACTGCATTTCCCTGCCTACGGTGAGCAGTCCGCAGGCGTGCCCCGTCGTCACTACCCCGGACCCCCGTGACGGGGACGGTCGCTCCCACCGTGCGGGCAGGGGGGCAGAGCCCGGCGTCCCGCGGCACAGCACCCTTCGGGTCCCACGTCAGCGCAGGCTCAGCGCTCGGCCCCTGGCTGTGCTCAATCTGTGTTTGCCCCCCGCTTTTGATCATTGCCCCCCTGTTCCACTGCTGCGTATATTGAAGGAAGCACAGAGCTCGGTGGGGCATTGGGAAAACGGCCAAGTAGCAAAATCTGCCTGATGCGTCAGAGAAATCCCGTCCCATCACTGACGTGTGGCTCACAACAGGCTCTCTGCATAACGAGTATGACTTCTTTCTTTTAATTTTAAATTTAGTCTGAGTTTCAGGAATGACCTGTACCTGAGACGTCAGTGGGGAGGAGAGGGAAGCAAACCAGGTTTTTGGGGAAGCTGTCCATGGAAAGACGACCTGCCGTTGTGCAACGAGGAGTTCCACCCGCTCCTGCTGCGCAGCCCTCGTTAGTCAGAGCCCAGCCTTCCCTGCCTCCATCAGCTTGTTTGATCCATTGGAAACAAACACCAAAATTCCCCAAACTGGCTTCAGAGGTGGAGTTTCCTAAAAGAAAGCAAGGCTGAAGACTTCAGGTTGCTTCTGTCCTCCTGTCGATCCACGGTGGGACATTGGTGACTCCAGCATCATCTCAAACGCATCCCGCTTCCCGCGGTCCCTCCCGCGCTTCTTTGCCCCAGCGCATGGCGGACGTGCCCTCCTCCAAAACTGCAGAGGGTTGCAGCGCCTGCGGAGAAGTGTCCACCCCAGGTCACACCTAGGAAACGTCTTCTGCCGAGGTCAGGTGCGATTCTGCTTTCTTTGACATTCGAGCAACGCGGAGGCTCTTGGTGAGGCTTCGCTCTTCGCTTTCAGGCACAACAATGCCTCACAGAGCTGAGGGACAGGGTGTCCTCGGAGGCCATTTTAAAATGATAAAGCATCGTCAAAAGGGAAGAAGATGACGTGCTGTATCTGTTAGAGGGAGCTGATGTTCACACCAAGGATTTCTTTCAGCTTTTTTTTTTTTAGTATTATAGAGATTTTTTTTATTACAGCGATTTTAGTGTTACAGAGAAAATTAATTACTTCTAAGTATTTTTGAATGAAAAGGGACGATGTGCATTAACAAGGTGATGAGCACTTTGTACATGCAGAAATCAGAAGCAATTCAGATTGTGCTGTTGCTTAAAGGCTGGAATTGCTGTAGGAAGAGCTGGTGTGTCACTCAGCATCACAACGATAAACATCTTTAATGTGGAGAAAATTAGGGGGTGCGATCAGTGGCTGTGTCTACCTTTCACTTTTAGCTGGAAACAGCAGGAAAAAATATGTTTGGCCCAGTATATGGCGAAGGTTGAAGGGGTTTAATCACATTTCTCTTTGTTCCTCTATCGTGACATGTCTCCATGACCTGTCACAACAGATGCCCCTCCAGCAGCCCATGTGGAGCGTGTCAGGCTGGCCTCAACTTTGTTTTGACAGCAGATGTTTATGTCAATAGTCACTGAGATCTAGGAGTCAAACTTAATCTATAATTATCCTCGAACAACAGGGTACCCGCCATTGCACAAGCGGCACCGTATGCAGTAACCCAGCGGTTAATTGCCGACGGGCTTTCCAAACCCCGTCCTCCCTCCCGTGAGGTCTCCCGGCTTGCAGGCGTCTCGGGGCTGGGCGCTGCTGGCAATTGCCACAGCTTGTGTTGACGTTTACTTCCTCGCTTCCCACTGGGAATCCTCAAATGCGCAGAAACAAAGCTGCAGTGCAAGAAGTGGTAAAACAGTTTCAATAATTTCAGATTTCCTTTTGGCTGGGAAGCTGAGCCACTGTTCCTGCCAGAGCTGCAACGCAGACGTCCCACCGGCATCCTTGCTTATAGAATCACAGAAGGGTTTGAGTTGGAAGGGACCTCAAAGATCATCTAGTTCCACCCCCCTGCCATGGGCAGGGACACCTTCCGCCAGACCAGGTTGCTCCAAGCCCCGTCCAGCCTGGCCTTGAACCCTTCCAGGGATGGGGCAGCCACAGCTTCTCTGGGCAACCTGCGCCAGGGCCTCACCACCCTCATCGGGAAGAATTTCTTCCTTAGATCTCATCTAAATCTCCCCTCTGTCAGTTTGGACCCATGACCCCTTGTCCTATCACTCCGTGCCCTTGGCAAAAGTCCCTCTCCAGCTTGCTTGTAGCCCCTTTAGGGACTGGAAGGCCGCAATAAGGTCTCCCCGGAGCCTTCTCTTCTCCAGGCTGAACAACCCCAACTCTCTCAGCCTGTCCCCATAGCAGAGGGGCTCCAGCCCTCGGATCATCTCGTGGCCTCCTCTGGCCCCGCTCCAGCAGGTCCATGTCCTCCTTGTGTTGGGGGCACCCAAAAAGCTGTTGCTTTTCCCAGTCCTCCGCGCTTCCCCACCTCGCTGCCTCCGGGTCCCCCCCCCCGTGCCACACACGAGCTGCCCGGCACGAGCTCGGTGCAGCCGGCGGCGGCGCGGCATCGCTGCCTGAAGCCTGCGGTGCCGGCAGCCGCCCGGCGCGGTGAGCGTCGGTGCCCCTGAGGTGGCGGGAGCCGCGGCTCAGCAGGGACACGGTTCCCTCTGCGGCAGCCCCAAACTGTGACTTAGTTCTGCGGTATTCGGAAGCTGGAAAAATGAGGCATAGCTCGGAGATCCTGCTTTGCTCTTTGTGAGAGGTAAAAGCTGTAAATTGCAGTCTTGGTTTATTTCTCATTTTTCAGAATAATTTTTTGCCAAATTCTGCAGGAACCTTGAAAATTATTTTTCCTACAAATTTATACTCTGCTACATACCTGCAATAAAAATCTGATTTCTTCTGGACACACAAGCTTGGGGCTGAGGTGTGAGGGGAGGAGAAGGTAAAGGGTGAGTGCGACACGTTTTGTGAAGGCAAACTTATATTGGAGGGAAGGCAGAGAAGACCAAACTTCAGCATGAATTTAAGGTACAGTATGGCAGGCGGCTCAGAAGGAAGAACCTCTGAAGCTCTGCCCTTACACTGCATAACGCCATGGGTCTGTCGAGGTTTGTACCCTGGATGACACGAAAGGCAATGTACTTTTTATCAAAGTTTGCTTCCATTTCAAGCCAAGCCAGCTTGCTGAGAAGCAAAAATTGTTTTGTTTTTAATGGCGCCGCAGTTCTGCGAGGTTCATTATCTATAAAGACTCAAGACAAAGCTATTGCCCGGGGAGTTCACAGCGTTCTTGGGTCGTTTGATATCTTTTCTCAAGCAGCGCGCAAACTGCAAGCACACAAGGAGCACAACAGAGGTGTTTGTGCGAGTCCCGAATGCCGCTATCCCGGCGCCGTCGGGGCCGCAGCGCTCCCCGCGGAGCCGGCATGTGACGCTGCAGCAACCTGAGGCGTTGGCGTTACCGACGGCATCGCCGGCTGACGTGGCTGGGCACAAACAGGCAGACGGGTTTTGATCAGGAGAACCAAGCGCAGTTACTAAATTAGGCGATTGTGTTCCCGTTTGTCCATGGCGGAGCTGCGCCACGTCGCGACGTGCTGTAGGTCATGACAAAGCGGAGGCCGGGTAAGGCGTGCAAATACTTGTCAGCGTGACTTTTGCGTGTCGGAACTGTTGACAAGGATAAGCCGTTTTTAACAACCATGGAAAAGCACCCTTGGCGACCAGCCCAGGCACGGCCCCGTGCTGCCCCCTCCTCTCCAGCCACCTCCGCAGCGGGGGCTGATCTCCGTCCATGTTGCGCACCACAACTTGTGTCTCATTTGGGGTTTTTTTTCCCCAAGATTTTCTAAGGCCCGGGATTTGCGTGCAGGAAAGTTGCACCTGCTGTTCCTGAGGAGACGGCAGCTTAATTCTCCGTACACCCTATCGCCCTGCCAGTCCCAGCACTTACAGCGGGACCTTCGATGTAAAGTGCTTTTACGTAGCTCGGCCGCCGTTAGGTTGGACGTCGATGGGCAACTGGAGACCTGTGTGTTATGGGTGGAAGCAGCCGTTCAGCTTTGAAACCTGAGCACACAGAGTTCGAGGAGATACGGTGAGGTGCAGCTTGACTTCTACTCAACAAACCATGCTGTCCTTTTCCGAGAGACTCCGACCTATTTTCTTCTTGTATTGTGCCTTTGTGAAAAGCTCTGGCAGCCCTTTTTTGCGAGCGCTGAGTCACTGACTCAAAACATTGTTGATCTTACAAGAAACTTTCTATGGGTCAGATGTTTTTTACAGAAAATTTGAGGTCCCAGTGCTCTGGATCCAACACCACGTTTTGAACGGGAGACATTTTACCCCGACTACGGGAAAGAGGCAGACGCAGCCTCACCCAACGGCTGTCGGCTCCTGCTCTTTCTGCCCAAAGCAGTCAGGGTCGGTGCAAAAGTACCTGCCCCCTCAGAGGGAACAGAGCGTTGCCCAGAAAGAAGGGGCAGGCTGCCGAGCATCACCCCCGGCACACGAGCGTGCTATTACCGTGCCAGACGCGGCGGGAGTGAGGTTGAGGGCACTGACTCGGCTGTCCAACGTGGTGTCGTGGTTTAACCCCAAATGGTAACCAAATACCCTGCAGCCGCTCACTCACTGCCCCCTCCCCAGTGGGGTGGGGAGGAGAATCGGAGAGAAAGGAAAACTCACGGGCTGAGATAAAAAGAGTTCACCAGGACAGCAAAGGAAAAATATAACAATATATTAATAATGGTAATAATATATATAAGGATAATAGAATATATAAAACAAACAATACACAATTTCTCACCACCGGACAACCGATACAGCCCGTCCCGAGCAGCAGGCAGGGAGCAGGGGTATCCCCCCCCAGCTATCCCAGAACAGCCAGTTCCAGGGAGAGCAGGCGAGGGAACCAACAGTTGAACGAACAAAAAACAAAAAGGAAAAATAGGGAAACAAAAAGCAACACAAAGGGAAGCTTAAGGATTAAGGCAAGTTAAGGGTCTAAAAGCCTAGTGGCCCACTGGCCGACCCTCGCTTATACCGGCCATGCCATCTCTGGTATGGAATACTCTTTGGCCAGCTTGGATCAACTGTTCTGGCTCTGCCCCTCCCAGGTTTTTGCACCTGCACATGAGCAGAACCTGGGAAACTGCAAAATGTCCTTGGTGGTTCAGCAGCAACCAGCAACATCAGTGTGCTGTCACCGTTCTGCTCACACTAAAGCCAAAACACAGGAGCTGCTGAAAACAAAACTAGCTCCGTCCCGGCCTAAACCAGGACAGTGATCAGCTGTTCTTCAAGACTTGGAAAACACGGAAAATTTTGCGTTGCAGATGTTCTCGCACACCTTGGTGCTTTGGGGATCCGGCGGAGATCAAAGCTGGTTTGGTAACGCTCCGGGCTCAGCCGCAGCCTGAACCTCCTCCAAGGTCTTTCCACAAGACTGATCTTGCCAGCGGATCTTTGGGTGGGAAGAGGCTGAACTTCAGGATACCTGGGGAGAACTGAACCTTGTGATAGCCAGCACTCAGCTCATTCCTGATGAAGAACAATGATAAATACTGTTACGGCAGTCTGCCACCGTGCCCTGGAAAAACATGCAAGCCTGCGCATGTCTGCCCCAATAAACACCGAAAAAGGCTGGATTCTAGCAAGGAGCGTGCCAGGGTTTGGCAGTGTGGCTCAGGAAGGCAAGCTGCCCTAGTCTCGCTCGCGGGAGCAGGGGGGTTATCGCTGTGCATCTTTCTTGAACTCCTCTTGTGACTATCTTAATTTCATTGCTCTTATTTCCTTTTTCCTCTGGCATTTTTGACTCTTGCTAGGTGCTTCTCAAAGTGCTTCATCCAGCAAAGGGATGAATTGGGCATCTAGTTGTGTCCTCCGTGGTACGACAATGAGCCGGGGAGAAGGGGAGAAGGGGGAGAAGGGACCCTTGCACTGGCATGAGGCCCTTGGTGGAAGTTGTCTCCTCTGCCACCCTCCGCATGCTGCACGAGGATGCCTGGATGCTCACTGGTGTGCCACCAAAAGCACCTCCTCGTAACTTTCTTTTTATTTGTTATTCTTTGTCAGCCACAGCTGAGGCAAGAGGGGAAGGAAGGAAAAGTGTGATTAGCCACTTCTGACATATGAGGCAATCTGGGCTGAAAAAAGTCAGGTTTGTGGGTACTAGAATTGATGAAATCTGACTTCCTGCAGGTTTGCCTGTGGTGGCTGGTTGTCATTGGAGCACCTAAGGAGGGTGAAAGCTCCGATTAGAATTTTTCCTGTGGCTAAAGGAAATTATATGGGGTTTCCCCCCCAGGTTTTCCCTCTGCAGTGTAACGGGGCATGAGCGCATCCTGCTGAAGTCAGCGCACAGATGACGGCGGTTCTGTGACTGTCCCCCGTGATCTGCAGGAAGAAAATAATTTTTGAAACAGTCGCCTTCAACTGTGGAGAGTGTCCCCATACAACCAATCGCTCTTGTAGAGAAAGCATCGGCTTGGAAACCAGGGGAAGAAAAGACATTTGGAAGAGGCATCATGCACGAAGGTGCTTGGAAGGTCTGTGGATTATGTCTCCTTCCCCCCCAAAAAAATAGCAGAAGAAATGGAGGATATACTATAGATGTTGTTAAAATACACTAAAATTTTAAGAAAATAAAGACATTAAAGACACTCAAGTGCTTCAAAAGGCACAGTTACGGTGCAGGAGCAGCTCTGCGGAGGGGCTGCAGAAGGTGCTGCAGGCACGTGTTCAGGGAGGTGGGCACCCATGCGTACGAGCGAGGCGCCCTTTGGGTACCGGTGGAGCGGAGCCAGGTGGAGCCGTTCCAGGGCAGCCCGCAGGGCCGGCAGGGCCGGCCTTCCGAAAGGGGTTTTGCTGCGCGTCCGCTCGCACGTCGCTCTGCCGGGGCAAGGATGCCCGGGAGAGGTGAGTTATGGGCTGCCTCCAGCCGAGGCACCGGCTCCTGCCGTGCTCCGTGTTTGCTTTGCATCAGTCAGCGTCCGTCACCTCCACGGTGGTCAATATTTGCTTATCAAAGGCTTCCACTTTCTGTCGTTTCAGAGAGATCCCTTCCTTCCCTTGGCTAAGCACTCACACAAGGTCCCTGCATTAACGTGGCTAAAACTTCATTGATAACTCTTTGCTGTTAGCACTACGGTGGGGATTTACTGAATTAATCAAGAAGTCCTATTTAAAAAAAAAAAAAAAAGAAAGATACGGAGAGGTTCTTTTTAGGAAGCAAAGCCACCTCATTTTCACTGAAATGCTAAGGAAGGAAAAAAAAAATTCAGATTTTCTATAATTAGTTGTGCCTAGAGGGGAATTAAATTTAAATAAAATCTCAGGTCTGCCTCTTGCTGTCAAACGCCACCCCATCTCCTTTCCGTGGTACATACAGACTTGCGACTCTTGCAGGTCACACTTGTTTGTGAGGTTGTTTCTCATAGCAGCGTCCCGTGTAAGACCGGGAGGGAATCACAGTGGTGCTCACTTGGAAATGGTGCGAATACAACCTGCTCAAGTCCTCCCCGAAACCGCCACGTTCATGGGGAGGACAGAAACAGCTCAGGGCTGCATTTGCTTAGAAAAACATCCTTATCACCAAGAGAGGTGCTGGGTGTCAGGTGCAACCTGAAGCCCCCTGAGAGTATAATAATAATAAAAATAATAATAATAATAGGAAACCCAAAGAAACCCTATTCGGCCTAAAAGCACAAAGATCAGTGTCTGGAGAAGGGGACCACCACAGTGCGAAGTCACCGCCTCTAGCTGGGATTTGCGGCCGACCCAGGTGGGGTCAGCTCTCAGCATCCTCCACGACAGCCCCGGGTGATGGCAGGCTTTTAGCTTTTATTGGCTAATTTAGTTAACGTGCATTTTTCTGTTAAGACATCATTGTTCCGGCTATACCTTAATTCTAACCGTATGCATTTCCACAGGGGAAACAGCCTTGAGGAGTTTCAGAGCTCTGATCAAAAAGGGCTGGTGGTTTTGGTCTGCTCTTCCTTCCCGAGTGCTTTATCTCCAAGTGCCAATGGCAGAAACACTCAGGAACTGAGGTACGTTGTCAGTCAAAGAAAACACACCAGGTGAGAACATGGCTCTGTGCGCTTCATCATCACCGTAGCTTTTAACTCAAGCCCTCAGCTAATTCTCTTAATTAGCGTGGTCACAAAGAGATCAGCGAGCAGGCACAGTTCTCACTGGCGGCAGCGAAGGACGATCCCCGTAAGCCCTCTTTGAATCATATAAAACTTTAGTATTGGTTGTGGGAATCATTGTCCTCCTATTTTAACGTTTCTCTTAGCAACACCTGCAATAAAACACTTGCAAAAGGCAAGGACAAGATGTTACTTTTTTTTTTTTTTTTTAACGTTTTTAATGTTGCTAGCATAATTTGTGGATTTGCAGTGGGACTAGGACGAAAGGAAAAAAGAGAGAGAAACACCTCTAATGAGCAAAAAACCTCAAGACAAAAATACCTACTTTAAGTGTGCTGTTGATGACAGGTCGCCGATGTAAGAGGTGGTGGAGCAGAGCATCAGGAGGAACAGAGGTGAAGTGCAGATTCTATTTTTCATAGAAAAAGTTGGTTATTTAAAACGTGAAAGGCTACAGTGAGCAGTGAGTGAAAACTCCTTTTTATGAGCAGTAATTGGCAGAACCTGAAGGTAAAATGCCGTATTTCTGGAAGGCACTTCTGTTATCCTGCTCGTAGGTAACTGTAGCGCATGGAAGGATTATGCACCTTTTCGGATAATCCGTCTGAAGCATCTGCTTATGCGAGGTGCTGACTGACAGTCTTTGAAGACAAATCTCCTATTTAGTAGCCAGTCTGCTTCCTCACGGTGCTCACCCGTACAACTCCTACCCTTTTGGAAAGACTGAGACAAAAGACGAGGAGGCGCCCGTTCTCCGTGTCTGTCTGGTTTCTGGCCCCATCACTGAGGTTTGCTGCGTGAAGAGCTCGGCTGAGGCAGCGCTGGGTCCCCTGGAGCCGTCTCCTCCCCTGCCGCCACCCCAGCTGCCTGGCGCGCAGGTACCTGCTCCGCTTTGCCTTTTGCCGGAGTATCCTCCACCCTCGTGCCCCGTCATCGTCAGTGCGTTGGGTGCCCTGCGCACGACTCACAAGAAAGGGGGGATGAGACGCTCTCGTTCTCCTCCCCCTCTAGGGCAGGTGTTTTGGGAGAAGAGAAGAAGGCAGCGCCCAAGACTCTGCGGCCAGTGGCACCCCGTACCCACCTTTTCAGACGCCCAAGCCCAAGTGTCTCTTGTTTGTGCTGTCTGTCACTCATGACAACGTTGGCTGGAGCCACCACACGGTCTGTCCTGTGCGTGACTTCCTGGTGCAACGAGCTAGGGATGCTTCTGAAGTGCATTTCGTAACTCCAACAGGAGTGTGACTATGGCCACAGCCAAGTTACTGACACGAGCAAAGGAACAGGTCACGTATAGTGAGAGCAGGCGCTTGCAGTAACCTGCTCCTTAGCTGGATGCGGTGACATGGCATTTGTAAGGGTGAGGCACGAGCAACAGGGCGCCCTGGCCGTGCCACGATGTGACCTGGGATGCCAGCAAAGCTTCTGAGTCAGGAGAGGCACTTCCAGACGCAGTTGTGGTCCTTCTCTGCCAGATGGCTGGGAAGATGCTTTCGCTGGGAAAGCACACAGCAAGCTGCTCTGAAACGCGGCCATTGTTTCCACACATCACACCATTGTTTTGGTTGTCAATGGGCCTTGAAAGACACTAGAAAGGACAACTCTGTGTATATTGCTCCACAATCGTCGGCATTATCTGCACTTGCTGCTCACAGCACTGCACGACATCCTAGGGGACACCTTCCTTTTCCTTCCCTTGAAGCACTTGCTTTGTCCTTTGCCTCCTGATCTGCAAAATCACCACCAATTCCCAGTTCCCTGTTCTGCCCTTCTCATCCTGTGCCGGTTCTCCTAGCACTGTCCTGGGGGTGGAGGAGCTTTATGAACATCAGCCTCTCTCAATTTTTCGTCGTCTGTCGGCCTTTTTCAGCAGTTCTGGAAGGAAGAAGCATTTCAGCCAAGGATATTGTTATGACTGTTTTATCATATCTTCGCTGCCACTACTGCAAATCTGTGAGAACCTGCTCATCTTCTTTCTCCTAAAAGCTTGTCTGGTGAAATTTTGACCATGCTGTGACAAAAAGGTGCAACTGCAAGTGATTTACTTGCAAGGGGAAGGGATGGATGGTTAGAAATCGTGCAGTGGAATGGCATTAAGTTTGCTGCAGACCACAGTGATAGCAGCTGGCATCTTGTTTCTGGGGTTGTGAAATGGTGTTCAGCCATCAAGGGTTACTTGGGGATGGTTCGTGCCCATTTCACAGCAGTGGTAGCAGGGGAAGCTCTGGTAGTGGAGAGCAACACAGTAGTTACTGTCCTCAGGAGTCTCACATAGGAGAAGACCACAGTCTATTAGAAAATGCTGCAGAAAGTGTTGTCAGCCTGAAGGTAGATGTATCAGCCGGTCCTGGTCTGCCCCAGAAGCCCCAGAGTGCAAGACAGAGAACACAAAGACCTAAGGCAGCGATGGTTCAGCCAAGCATAGCGGGCTGTTGGGGGTGGAAGACTGAGTTCTGGTCAAAGCTTTATTTGTACAGGCTTGCAGTTATTTTTCCTCGCCATGTCATTATTTTTGGCTTTCCAGTGAAGGGATGTCCTCACAGAGTTTTTTTACTTCGTGTGGGTTTAGTGTTCAATTTTATTAGTAGCAAAATGGCTATTTTGAAAGCATGTATTTCATTCAGTCCTGAAGACGTTCTTAGCCTGTGCACAATGGCTGTCATATGTAAGGAGGAGGAGGAGGTTCAGGCATAGTGATGGAGGGAAAAAACCCCAAAAGACTGCTGAGCGGGGTGCAGCCAGGGCATCGGCGAGGGCTGGGACCGAGCACGGCGTGCGGCTCCCTGCGGCGGGGAATCGCTCGTCTGGGGCGGCTGCCCGTCGTAAGAGCTCCACGGCGCACAGCTTGCAGGATTCCACGTCTCCATCGCTGCACGGGCTGAGGAAGCGCGTGACGTGCAAGTGAGCTTTGACGCTTTTCTCCTCCGCGCAAAGCTGGAGCCGTGCGGGTGGGAGGATGCTCTGAGCGGGACGGGGGGGGAGCGGCGGGGCTGTGGTCCGCAGGACACCCGGCTGGCGGAGCTACCGGCGGTGGCTGAGCCTGACTCGGACAGCGCGGCACCCACCCTCGCCTTGTGCAGGATGCTGGCCGAGCCCTTCGTGGGTCAGGGGGGTAGGCTTGGCTGGAGGAAAGCCAGCCCTGGTTTTGACTTTTGTGGCTGCGGCGGGAGAAGACTGAGTGTTTCTTAACAGAAAAGATTTTCCATGTGATCTGGAAATTGACCTGGGAGCTCCACGGCGAAGATGAACGCATGAAGTTCTCACTGTTCTTTGGTCAGGACAAAGACTCGGAGGCTGGCTGTGGGCAGTAAGCGCACAATCAACAGCTACATCAATTCTTTTAAATGCACAGCCACGCTCTGTCAATGTGAAAAAATAGCTGGAGAGCCTGGACCACAACAGCCCCATCCTCTGTGAAGGGCAGAGAAGCTCCAGTTCACACACAAGAATTTTCTAAAGACCATGGTATCTTTTTATTTATGTACATGCCGTTATCTGCTTTTTCCTACACCGGAAGTCTTACCGGTGTCTTACCACCTAGCGCTTCCTGTGACATGGTAATTCCCTTTCGAGCAGCGAGCTGGGGCCGCCAGAGCAGAACCAGAGCTGGCAGAGGCTGTGTTTATCCACTTGCCAGAAAATCCACTGTTTCACTGCAGCCGTGTGTGCAACACACACAACCTGACAGCTCTCCCGGGGTACAGCCGAGGAGGCTCCTGCAACCTGCCTGGGGCTCCAAAACCAGCCTGGAAAGCGTGTTATTTGAGGAAGAAACTCCAGAGTGCTTCTCCTTGCTGGCCTTTTGCAACAACCACACTCAGTCCCACCTCTCTGGCCGGGGCGCAGAGCTGCCAAAGCAATGGCGAGCTGCGGCTGCCGGTCGCCCTCAGCAGCACGTGGGGACCATCCCGCTCATGGGAGCAGCATCGCCACCAGCGCTGCCCGCTGCCACGCTCGCCTCTGTTTTGCGCCACGGGTGACCCCAGCCGTGGGCTGGTGTGGGACAGAAGAGTGGTGGCAGCCTCCTGGCGATGCCAGCAGGGCTGCCAACCCCCCGGCACCTCCTTCCCCCCCGGGGACGCTGCCCTGCCCCAGTCCCAGGGGTCTCGAGCAGCCTCCTGGCCTTCAGGGATGCTCCTGCTGTTCCCCAGCTACTGCCATGCATCAGCAGGTTTTGAAAGTTTGAAAAATTTATTGATTGAAAAAAAAAGGCTAAGGTCTTGATCACAGTTGTATCTTGCAGTGTGACTCCCAGAGAATAATTTCACATTTTCTTAACACTGCATTTTCAGCCAGGCTTTAGAGGAGGCTGGTGGAGATGCCTTTGGCACCCCGGAGGTGACGCAAGCCTGCCCACACTTGTCGCTGGAAGTGCCCAGCCCAGCATTCCCAGTCAGGTCAGGGAGGAACCCGGAGCAGGGACCTCAGCTCCGGGATGCGTGACCAGCACCGAGCTGGGCCGCGGGCACGGCCGAGCCACAACCCTCGTGCTGCTCCCAGCCCTCCGCTCTCTGCTGCGCCGCTAATCCTTCTGCAGAAGGCTTCGTCTCAATGAAAATACGAGTATTTCTGTACCTGTTGGACACCACACTTTTGTGTATAGCTTTTGGGAAAATGTAAACTTGCTCCAGGACTAGGGCTGAAATAGAAAACTGTATAGAAATACACGTGCTGGAGGAGCACTTGGAGGTCAGGAGCTGGAGGAGTTAGATCCAAGCTATGCAGAGCCTACCGAGCTCGTAAAATTGTTTTTAACGGGGATGTACAGCAGCTGTCCACCTTTCAGGCAGCTGTAAGGTACGGGGTCTGTGACTTTTAATTGAAAACTTTGGAAGTGTTTTCTGTTTTAGGGTTTTAAAGAACAGTGTTTTGGGTTTTTTTTTTCCTGTTTGGGGGGTGTTGTTTTGTTTCTGGTTTGTTTTTTAGGGATCTGGATCAAAATGACAGCCAGAAACGCACGGGCCTATTAGGCCTGTGGAAATCACCCGTCCTGAAGGTAGCGTATGGGCCCAGCGAAATGTGAACCAGAATAAGGGTGTCTGCTTGTAAAACCTTTATCCCTCCCTCAGTTCCGTATTTATAACCAACAATGAACTGTTGGGAGTGACGCGACCATCTCGCACCAACAGTCGGGGAGCAGCGGACGCGCCGTTTGTCGGGGAGAGGCCCTGCCGATGCGGCTGGCAGCCGGCGCGCGCCGGGGCCGCTGCGTCCTTCCCCGCGCGGGGCTGCGGGCGCGGGGGAGACCCTGCGCCTGCGAGAGCTTCCCAGGCACGCGACGGGGCTGCCAGGACCATGCCCCCGCTTTGCAATAAAGCGGCACGGACAGCGGTCCAAAGCTCGGAAGAGAGAAAAAAACAAGAAATGCAATTGAAACGCAAAGAAATGCAAGAGAGAAAAAACAGGAAAAGCACGTGAACATTTTGCTCTTTTAGGTTGGGAATTGGCCCCCGCGCCGGAAGACGAGGAACACGGGTCATCTGCCAGCGTAGGGGAGGGAAGTGAAAGAGGCGGGATACTACACGTGAGGTAAAAAGAGGGAGAGTAGTGGGAAGAAGGACAATCTGCGGGGAAAACGCCTGCGCGGGTTTCTGCCAGCTCCATCCGAAGCAGCGTGCTCAGGCAGGCCGGAACGAGTCACCTCCTGTTCACCGCGACCGCTGGATGCGCGTCTTCTCCTTCTCTGTCTCGGCCGGCAGCCGTGTCCGGCGCGCCACGCGAGCCGGCAGCGGGGCGACAGGCCGAGGCGACGCGCCCCGGCACACGGCAGAGCCCCGCGCCCCAGGCAAGGACAGACCAGCGTCTCACGGTTGCAAAGTTAACATTTTATTGAACTTAAATTGATGTAGAACAGAAGGGCAACAACGGCTCAAGTGTTCACTAACAAACGCCCCAGGATGTTTCACGTACAGAGTCTTAATACAGTTTGCATGGGAACAATTGACAAAGCTGTGAAATACTCTCAAAGTCAGAAAGGGGGACTCACTGCCCTGTTTTAAGCCTTCACATTCCCAAATATTGTCCTCCCTTGGTCAGTTTCCTACCCTTCCCCAAAAGGCGGCCACGGAATCGCTGGCCACATCCCTCCCCCGTCCGGTACAGAAACAAATGACAGCAAACTTGTGAAAAGAACTATACTTCAAAGCAGCCACAGGTCTTCGCATGAATCAACACTTGCGCATCTAGAAAGACTGGTTGTAACATTACTATTTCAAGAAAAGCTAACAAATGAGCAAAGTTACAATATCAACACTTTAACTCAATTTCTGTTTAAAACCTATTGAAGTAACTTGCTTCCAACACTTGTCTACGTGTTTTACAAAACAATTCCAAAAGAAGATCTGAATATTACTTTTTTTTTTTTTTTTGATAACTGACAAGGCGAACTGAAGACTTAAAAGCAGTCAAGTGAGCTGCTTCAAGTGACAGTTTAAAGCAAATCTACAATTAAAAAAGAAAAATTACTTTGGGCACAGTTTTCCTCCCTTATATCCCCACAAGACTGGAAGCCAATCCTCCTAACCTATGGTTTTCTTCAGCCAACTGGAAAGGGCTATTGGCTCCCTTTCAACCACTTTTTTTTTTTTTTTTTTTTAATTTTTTTTATGAACTGTAGTGAGATTCACAGTTTCCACGAAGGAGACGTGCACAGTTGCCCCTTCTCTACATCAATCATCCGCTTCAGAGCCGCGGCAGAGTGACCCCAGCCAGATGCCACCGCGGGCAGCGTCTGTCTCTCTGAGCCAGCAGGCCAGTTTTACAGGAACGGCGAAATCATGCCGTCGGGGGCCCCGCTTCCACGGGCTCCCGACCTTCGCCGAGCAGGAACGTCAGCTCCAGGGAAACAAGAGATACGGAGATTTACAGCACTATTTTGCAGGACATAGGCTGTCGGGTATACTCGCAAGGCTTCAGAAGTGCTCAATGCAAATGGGCAAAACCTTCCATTAAGGCGTTTACAGTAGCTTGTCAGGTCTGACGACGATACGGCGATGCGCAGTGCTGGACCTCTGAGCAGCACTGACCTCCAGCTGCAACACATACACAGCCTGCAAACCAGAAGATGCATGCGAATGCAGGGTAATGGTAAAAAGTGGAGGAAAAAACCAGAAATCAATTAACTGCACCGGGTCTGTTACACAGCGGCAGCACTGCGAATGATCGCAATGCATCCAGGCAGTTGTAGCAGCGTTGTGCGTCCCACAATGGCAGTTAACGTCAGATCCAGGCACAGAGTTCAGGTAAAAAGAGCACTGAACTGCTGAAACGGGTCCCAACATCAGGAACTTCACATTATTTTAATCCCAACAGCCACTTCGTTTCTAGGGTGAAGGCTCACCAGCCGGCGCAGCTGCGGCAGCACGGCAGCGGATTTCACAGCCGCTGCGCTCGTCCCGGGCGTCTCTGCGCCTGCACGCTCAGGACCGAATTCGGCCGTTACACCCAGGTGAATGCAGCCCTTAATGGGAAGCGAGAAGTCGTCTCTTCATCTTGCCATTTGAAATGTGGCGTGGAAAACAACTGTGCTAACCCAGAGGACCCAACGTCAGCTTGGTCTCAAGTAGGTTACACAAATATCACTGTCGTGCAACAGAAAGGGATGCACCTGGCTTGCTGCTCCATCCCCATGAGCGTCTTTGAACCCACAAATTTAAGGCAAAAATTCAGTTGCTCCCTTTTACCCGCAAGCTCGTTTTCTGGCAATCGCACATTTTCTGGTTTACAGTGATACACAACAGTTGTTTTGATGCTGGAGATAAAGTCTGTTAGCGGTACTACCAAAGTTTTGGCAAAAATTCCAAGATCAGATTTGTAAACATAATGCTTCCCTTTTCATTTGGCAGCATTTTGAAAAGACAAACACAGTAAGACACACAAAGATTTTGCTCAATTTTGACCAAATAACCTGTGTTTTCACATGATAAAGTAAGCAATGGTTTACATCAAAATAAACCAAAAAAAAAACCTGCGTGAAATGAAAGTTTGTGCTGTTTGGTGATCACAGTATTTTATAGTTAATTACATCTGTTCTTTGTTATAGTCCTGGC
The DNA here is from genome assembly GCA_009819775.1 of Phoenicopterus ruber ruber. Lineage (NCBI taxonomy): Eukaryota > Metazoa > Chordata > Aves > Phoenicopteriformes > Phoenicopteridae > Phoenicopterus > Phoenicopterus ruber. Next base: position 85,674,579 of record CM020246.1, read on the forward strand.
ACCCAGGACAAAAATCTTTAAATATATATTTCATGTAGGCAATAGCTTCTTTACATATCTCTCTTCAAAAAATACTTTGTAGTAGTATATAAATAGGTAACCTACATGTTTAACTTTATAATCTTGCCCAAAAACTATATATCTGTTTCATTTTTGTAAAGTATCAATTTCCCCAATATTATTAAAGCTGACAAACTATTGAAATGGAAATGCTCTCATCTTCCACAACAGAAGTAGCAATTTCATAGGAAAAACCTACAGCAACACTCGTCAGTTGTTTTAACCTGAGCGTTTGGCCTACTTAGAGTAGCAGCTTTGTTTTTTTTCCCCACCACGCACGCTCACACCCACGCATTCTGGCACGCACACAGCACAAGCACACACTTCCAGACACCGGTAGGCCACGTAGCGCTTCCCAGGTGCTTCAGCAAAGAGGGAAGCGGTGTAGCTAATAATTTAACTACACTAAATATACACAAGCAAACATCTTAAGGCAACCACTGCAATGGGGGGTTTAAGTTGCAGGGGCGAGTTTCTCTGGTAACAAAATGGGCTGTATACAGCACATATACATGCCTCTTTAACCCTCCAAAACAATGTCTTTTTTTTTTTTTTCATTTTGTGCAAATTTCTAAACTTTCTACCATTTAAGGCAAAGAGTTTACATTAACAAGAAAGGTCAGAAAACAGCCTTATATTTATCCAAAAGCATTTCAGTTTGCTACAATATTTTTCTAAAAATGTGCACAACTTCACAGTAGAGGTACTGGGTCCCCAGCATCTACTGATAAAATTATTTCAATGGACAAACATAAGTCTTGAAGAAAAAAAAGGGACCAGAAAAAGCAGCTTCAAATATGCATATAAGCAACATCAACAACAACAAAAGTAGTTAACTTAAGTCTGCTAATACTGAAACTTCTGTAATGCAAAAGTTCAATACTAATTTTCAGAATCTTAGAGAAACTAATCTTAAGTTTTAAATAAATAAGCTTCAGTTCATTCACATGTCTCGGTCGAAGCAGAAGACTAGTGCCACGACTCTGCTTGCCGTTGGTCAAATTCCCCTATTAGTCTCTTAATATGAGACAGCTTGTTGTGGAGATACTCGCATCTATACTTCTCTTCATAGTAGTTGGGGCTAGACTGTAAAGATAAGACAAAAAGAAAATCAGGGCATGAAAACATTTCTGCAGAGTTTAGTATTTCATGTCCTTCGCTTAAGAATAGCCTTGAGCCAGTCTCAGTGATTACTACCTCCCACAAATCTGGTGTTACACATACCTGTTTTATCTTTCGATACTCTTCTAAGACTTCCTCGTGAAGGATCTTCAAGAAAAGGAACATGAAAACAATATGAAGAACATTTCACTACTACCAGAACATGCAAATTTATGTAAAACACTAAAAATACACTCAGTTTTACTCCAGATATTTCTTATCCATGAGCCACCGCTCTCCTGCATTGCAAAAATAAACCCCCAGCCCCCCACATCACCCAAGACCTGCAATTAAACCTGTAAGTAGGTGACAAAAGGAGCATGTGTTTGAAGCTTCCCTTTGAGAAGGCGCTCGCGCTGCTGTGCGTTCACAGACAGCTCAAACAGGTGGAATTTGAGGGCTGAAAAACTTTTTGCAGGGTTTTGCCAAGCTTCAAAAATCGGAGCCAGCCCATGCAGGGGCTGAGCACATACGCAAATTCTGCAAGGTTTCCCTTCATCTGATTACGCAGTACCAGGGATTTTAAAATACTCCTTCTGCTCACAAATACATCTGCAATCTGGCCAAAAACTTTATTTTGGCCAATAAAAGCCAAAAATCCTCAGTGTGTACACAGAACTAAAGAATTCTGATATTTAACATGTGGAATTTGTATGTCCAAATCAGAGAATTCCAGGCTGGAAAGCCAAAATATCAGGTTTTTAACACCCTTCTCTGCTAAAATCGTAGCTAGGATCAGCCACCTGGAAGATGAGTAAGTTGTGGACGTAGGTTTAGTTAAGAGTGCAAAATCACGGGAAGTGGAGGGTCAGGAAAGCTTTGGGATTACAGCCGCTGGTTTCCACGCGCTCCCGATCTCCCCGCACCGCGCCGGGGTGCTGCGGCGGTCAGCAAAGCCTGAGCCAGCCTGGTGATTCCAGCTACGCCACAGTCTCGGACACTGAACCCGGCAAGTCCTTTAAAACCACATCAATACATTTAATGGATAAATATACTGAAGAGCCTGTCTGTGCTGAAAATGTGGGCTTTTGGAAGGGATAAGAGAGATGAAACACAACCTTCACAGTTTTATCCTGGTTTACCTGATACTCTTTGGACCCTGGAGAAAGAAGCTTCCGTTGTGCATCAAGCTTCATGAATCTCCTGGTGATACTCTCCATCCGAGCGTGCAAGTTCCTGTACTCATCATACTCTGCATTGAAGTCATCCTTGTAACTCTGGCGTTGCTCGTATGAGACTATAGCTATGTATTTTCTAATGGAAAAATAAGCACACGCGCAATTTTACACCCAGGACGTAATGAATATCAAGCATAGACACCCAAGCTTTAAGTCAGTTAACTATGTGACTGACTGCTGCTACATGTAAGCATACGTGCTCCAAGAGAATGTATTTAGGTAATCATGGAAATCTACCGTATTTTTGTGACAGTTATTTGCTAACATTTTACTTTTTAGAGTTTTTATTCAGAAGCTGTGCAAAAAAAAGAAGTGTAGCATACTCAGAAAACATTAGCAATCATTCAAATATAGAAGGACCAATAAATGCATCAGCTTCAGTGAGAAAAGACAAACTGCTAGGTTATAACCTCTTTCTATGAAGGGATAGGTTAATTAAGTTATATCTACTTTTGAAAATTCATTTTCACTACTTTTTTGGAAGGGGCGGCATTTATGGAGTTGGATGCAGTTCGGCTTTTGGCTACGTATTTGCCGATCTAACAGCAAAGCACAGCTAATGATAACCTTTGATTATTTTAGCGAACACCAGTTCTGTTGCTGTCCATTCAACTAAGACACCTGCAACACAGCAACAAAAACAAACCGCAGAAAAGTCTGAAACAAAACAAAAAACCCATCACATCACTTCCTAAGGAGGGCAAAACCCATAAATGCTTAAAGACACTGATGTGATTGAAACTGGGCAGCCTGTGCCAGGGCTCGGGCACCTCACAGCAAAGACGTTTTTCCTCCTGTTCAGGCAGAACTTCCCGGGTTCCAGTTTGTGCCCGTTGCCCCTTGTCCTGTCGCTGGGCACCACTGAGAAGAGTCTGGCCCCGTCCTCCTGACACCCGCCCTTGAGATATTGATAAGCGTTGGTGAGGTCCCCTCTCAGTCTCCTCTTCCTCAGGCTGAACAGCCCCAGCTCCCTCGGCCTTTCCCCACAGGAGAGATGCTCCAGCCCCTCAGCATCTTTGTAGCCCACACCGACACTTCTGGTCCTCCTAGCCTGAAGACCTGGCTCTCTTCGGGTGACACAGGCACCTCCACATGGGGACGAATCCTTCAAATCACCCTTAGATTAATTTTAACAAGCAGTAAAAATTTAACAAGTTTAAAGTCCGTACCAACACAGACGACAACTTTTGTCAGGGATGTATCCCAGGCCAGGTGCACCCACTAGAGAACTAGATGGTTTTTAAAAGAAAACTAGAGATGCCCTTCAACCTTTTGGGGGGTACCTGTGAAGCGACAGTGTGGAGTACTTATGCGCAGTTACATCCCCCAGCAAGAGTCCTAGCAGAGGACAAGAGCCCAGCAAAGCACTGGCAACGTGTGTGGAGAGGGAAGAAATGAGAGTAGAAGTGGGGAGAAACGTGAATCTGTTTTGTTTTTCTAGCTTTTGCTTATACTTTGCTTAAAAAGCTTGAGTTCCTTTACTCTCATAATCTTTATATTAAGATGGAAAGTATCTTTACGCAAAAGCTGTGATTATACTCATGAATTACGTAGCACTTGGAGACAGGAGGAGAAGCTGGAATAAACTACCGAAGTCCTTTAAATTGGATCAAACTGCAGCTGCTCTCAGGTTTCAACCTTTCTGTAATGATCAGGCAGATGTCTGAAACAGCACGACCTGATTTTTTTCCAGGACATCATGGCCAGTAGATTATCTGTGAGATTGTTCTAGCGGTTGCTCCTTTCACAGAGAATTCTTCATTAAACTTCTGACTCCCAATCAGAACTAAACCAACTTCATGAAATCTTCCATGAAGACTTTTTTCTTTTGGTTTTATGTTGGTTTTGTTTGGTTGGTTGGTTGGCTGGTCTTTTTCAACTTTTAGCAATGGCTGTTGGCATCCAACATTAATACTAGATTACATCAAATAACCATACACCTTCCTCCTCAGTGTCACTGCCCTCAGCTCACGGGGAAGCAGGCAGGGAAGAGCTCAATCTGTCCGTTTTGACCCAGCAGAGGCTGGGAATTAAGCGCAGGTTTGAGTCCCGGGCTCGGATGTGAAGCACCACAGCGCTTCCCTGCAGGGCCAGGCTGACTTTCAGCCCTCCCACGGAGCGTCACTCGCTGTACGACACAGGGCGCAGGGTGCTGCCGCGCCGTCTGCTTTAACGCGGACAGAAGATGCGCCGAGTTCACGTGCTGAAACGCCAGATACTGGGCATACGCAGAAGCTGTCTGTCTGTTTTACAGCAGTACAGACAAATCCTCCCGATAGGGAAGTTTTAATACTCTAAGAAGGTGTTTAGGCAACCAAATGATTCTGTCATTAGAGCTATTTCATTTTAAAGCAAGTTCTTAAATACTTGTCATGGATGAAAAACTTTTTATACAGCAGGTAAATGTTAACTTTTGGGCCTGTTAATCTGATGTATGACAACTTGTTAAGAGCTAAAATTAAACTTACTGGAAAGTCTTTCTGTAATTTTATAGACTGCAATATGCCCATCACTGTAGATATGTAACATTGCACACGCAAGTTTAATGCATTTTTATCTTGCTTTGTAGTCAAAATTAAGCAGCTAAAATTTAAAATTTGAATTGAGGTTTTTTTGTTTTCTTTAGCTCTTTGGTCTGCAATTCTATGGTGAAATTGGATATTTTGCTGTAGCTTCAAGTTAGTCAGTGGCCATTTTGCATCAAAGCTTTAGAAATAACTTTGATGGTTAACTCCTGTTAGCTCATATATACGCTTTGTAATGCTGGACTTTAAAGTCTGCTATCTTCCCTCCCCACCTTTCCAGCTTAGGTGCGCTATGCACTGAAAACACCGGAATGATGTTCAAATTTACATATTCGGTATTTTAGTATTCAGCTTTCCTCCTGTATTGCCTCACTTCTAAAAAGAAAATAGCGCACATTCATATTCCTTTTTTATTGTGTTCTTGAAGAATGAAATTAAGTATTTTAAGTCTTCTTCTAAAGTATATTAAAAATTCTTTTTAACACTTCTTTTCCCCTGCAATAATTAAGGGACAACCTCAAAGTTTGAAACTTGCAGGTACTCAAATAAGGAAGCTAGGTGAATTAAAGGAGCTTGTCATTACTCTAAAACTACATTTTGGAAAATCTTCAATTTCGCAGCTAAATGAGGGTTGTTATAGGTGATTTTTCAACTGCTTGACTGAGTGGCAAGAGACTCTTAACCGTTACTTTACTCACACGAAGTAGTCTGGTTGTTCACTTGTTGATGAAGGAGGATCTGTGGCGGCAGTGCAAGTTTCTTTAACTCCTACAGAAAAGCAGAATTGTGACACTTGTGATAAACAGACTTTTAATATAGCCAAACAATATCAACCTGATGGGCCTGAAAAAATCCTTTACAGTTTTACTGTCACAGTAAGTTACTTATAGAGCTTATTCTGAGTCAATAATAGGGCTCACACGACCTTCTCCACAGCAGGCAGTACCGGGGTTTAGAAAGAGGGCACGGCTGCTTTATCCTACAGGTTCTGCACTACCGCAGTATTAACCCGAGGTCAGCTTTTCTTGTGTGAAGACATGATGTGTCATCTGCACAGCAATTCAAGCTATGCAGCAACAGATGTAGCGAACAAAAGACGACAGCTTGATATATCTATCTATCTATATATTTATCTGTCTCAACACCCAGGTTCCAGCAAGAAACAGAGTAGAAAGCTGAAGTTCTTTTTATGTTATGTTTTTATCCCTCCTTCCCTGCCATTGACAGATAGCCAAAGTTAGATTTAATTTCAGCGCTCTTCTAAGCAGGAAAGTCAATAGCATTGTATATGGGTTACTGGCATTCAGGCTTCAATAACCTGCAACAAAGACTTGCTCCTCATTAACGTGGCAATATTGGGTTTGAAAGTTATTTGCACTTGTAAATTGCTCTTTTAAATGGCATTATGAAAGCACAGTACACTTAATCTCTAATCCCTCTTTTTAAAACAATATTTCAAGAGCCTCCTATCTTTTTGATAAATAAGAAAAATAGCCACCGTAAGGACAAGATAGCTGCAATGGGAAGGAACGCTCAGTATCTTGGTAATCTCTCTCTGCTTTTGATTTAGGGTTTTGTGGAAAGCTTATCCTTTATATTCATTATTACCTTACACTGCCACTGTTTAAACATCGTATTTCTGCTAAAGCTCAACCATTCCTGCCAATCTGTAAGCTATCTGAGCTTTAAGTCACGGGGAGCGAAAAGAGCTACCATGCAAGGTTCTACTCAAGTCTTTTGTTTTTAATATTAAAATTATTACGTGGTATGGCAGGCGTATAAAGAAGCGTAGAAGTGGGAAGAAAATTTGAGAGAAATGCCAACAGTAATATTCATAGTCACAGTATGTACAATACAACATATGTGAACAGTGTTGCCGCGAGCATTTCATTTCCAAAAATTCAAGTGCACTCGTTGACATGGCTCGGTCCGTTTGAAAGCTTCAGGGTAAGCACCAACTTGAAACTACTAGTCCAGATTTTTCCTTCTCTAGCTGTTCAGAATTTTGTTACTGGCTTCTGGAGAAAGACGCTCACATGTTTATAAATCCAAGCAAGAATATTTTCAAAGCAATCCCAAGGCATGTGGGCACTGTGTTGCACGCCCAGGGTAAATGTCAAAAGACCATCTCAAAGCACCCTTATCTACAAGCACAACACCACTTCAAAGAGGCACCCTGCATACTCTACAGATGCCTGCGGGCTGCGGGAGGAGAGGGCTAAACCCGACTTCTAATTTGCGAGTCACACCTCTGAAATCAGACAACGCACAGATTTGACAAAGAAACTGGAGTCTGCCCTATTTTGCACGTGTGTGTGTTAAGAAATCAAACATTCTTCGTACATTTCTGTTTAGCTTTTCAATTTTTCTAAGTGTGTACCATTTCTACACCTTTTGAAGTCCTAAGTTTTGCAGCTAGGATGGAGAGGAGCTTACAGCACAGTTCAAACAAAACTGTAGTAAACCACATGCCAGTTTATGTAAGTTTTAGACTTTCCATGAAAAGGCAGAGTTCAACAAACCTTGCGCTGTGATACACGATGAAATACACTTATGTCTGATCTATGTGTTTCAGTAAACTAGTATGCAATAAGTATGTGTGACAGCTTTTTATTTTCAGCGTGCAGACTTTAAAACTTGCTGATGGAAAAAGTGGAGTAAGTTTCAGTGAACTGTCAGTTTACTGGAAATCAAGCAAAAAAAAAAAATCCATTCCTTGTGTTTTTCTAGTACCTAGCTCTTCCTTTTTACCAGTTTCTGCCCAACAGCAATCCATTTAAGATTTCTTTGTTCTAACGATTTTTGTACTACAGAGTGAGAATTCTTAAAAATGAACCTAATTTTAGCTAAGGTTCCAGCAGAACAAGTCCAGCTTCTGTTTTTTGTTGTTGTTTTTAAAATAACAGTGACAATGTAATGCAGTGGCAGGAAAAAAAAAACCAACACTGATTCTTCATGACCATAAAGTAGGGATAATGGCAAGGCACTTAACATACAGCAAGTGAAAAAATAGACCACTCGCATTTCCAATCCCTGGTTTCACTGGCTCCTTTTCACCAGGGTCACCCACGCAATAGTTCGGAAAAGCAGCGTATAAATACCTTCACCCGAATCCAAATGGGAGGATTCTTTCAGCTTGGCGGTTTCTCCTTTTGTAAGGTCTTTCTCCTCCTCGCTCGCACTCGTAGTGTCCTCTGTTTTGCTTCCGTCCTTCTCCTTATGCTCTTTCACCTTCTTGGGCATTTGGTGCAACACCGCCTGCTTCTCGCCTGCGGGCTTGGGAGGCTCCGCGGGCACCGCAGCCGGCGCTGGGACTCCCGAAGGAGCCTGAGAGGTATATTTTTGTTGCTGGTCCTCAAAGGTGCTACTGCTATTTTGACTGAAGCTGTCCACCGGCAGGTCTTGTGTCCCCCGCCCCTCAGGGGTGCTGGGGGAGCTGGAGTTGGCAGTCTGAGGAGGGTTGGAAGTGGGAAGGAGTGTGGGAGGCAGCGGCAGAGGAGCGGGAGTAGCGGCGGCTGCCGGGGGGGGAGGCGGCGGAGGGGCGGCAGCGGCTTTCTCACCGGCGACTGGCAGGTGGCCACTGAACGGTGGCTGGACTCGACTGTTCAGGTGAGATATCCTCTGCTTTTTGTTCATCAGAGGATCGATAAAATCGGAATTCAAAAGCCGTTTCTGTAATAATTTAAAAAAAAAAAAAAATCAGCAGAATTAAGTTTTGCTCCCATTCTGAAAAACAAGCATTTCTGAACAGGCAATTGTTGAAAACACGTCTTTCTTACCTAAAAAGAGCTGTCAAACAAGGAAGTGCTGCAGCTAAATACATGGTTTCTTTCATTCTTATTTTCTAATCTTACGATTTAGCGAGTTGTTCTTCGTATCCACAGCTAAAAGGCTTTGGGAGAGAGACACTCTCTTCAGCGGCTCTGTCAAAGACCTCACCAAAATGAGGAGGTCAGGCCGGTCCTGTTTAGGTACCGATTTCAGTTCAGACATGCCGGGTTAAGAGTCAGCTCCGGCTGTCACACAGCCACGCGATTTACTAAGGCGGCCGCGGGAAGCACGCAGCAGCGTGCTCGTCAGCGCACGAGCAGTGCGAAGCTGGTAAGAATCTGTAAAACCCCTCGTTTTGCTACAGCTGTTGTTCCAGCTGTTCTCCCGCTGAAATGCTGGTTCACACCCTCTTCCCTAGCAAGCACAGGCTGCTCCCGTGACGCGCCAGGCACAGCTCTGTGCCACCCTGTCGAAACAAACCCAGATTCTGCGTGCACAGAGGCAGGTCCCTGGGGATCTGCACCGTCTCACCCTCTGACTGGAAGGAAGTTAGGGAAAGCCAGAGCTGTGCCCTCCCTCCTCTGTTTACACGTAAATATCTCAGTGGTGAAAGACTTTCAGTTCTTCCCAGCTTATCGCTGTACACGCACAAGCTCTTGTGTTGTTCAGATTTCAATTGCATTTACTAAAGTGCAGTTTTAATCACAGGAAGTATCCAACTTTTCCTGAAAGTAGTGTCTTTTACGTAGAGTTTTCCAAGCTTCTTCTAAAAGGTCCTCTTGTCTTGGTAAGACGACGGGACACGTGCATTTTCAGCCTGAAAAGGCTGGGGGAGGGCAGACGTACTACCTCCTGATTCAGATCTGCCGTTTCACACCTGGGCTACCCTGAATCAAAACGGGGGCTTAAATGGTGCCTATAGGAAAAAAAATATGCCTCCAAGTGGATCACTACTGTAATTTATCCTTATTCTAGACTTTCCTAAGCTTTATATTTAAACAGTAGCAGAAGGGTGTTTGTGCAAGTTTTATATACTCTAACTACCATATCACAAAGAACCTTGAACACATGCAACCACGTAACAAAAATATATACGTATCATGTCTTTAGAAGACCATCCTACCCACCAAGATAAACAAGTTATGTGGCAATAGAAAACAGTTTTAAGTATTTAACCAGAAAGAACAGGGTTGTGTCACGATAACGGCTAACCAAGAAGTTCAGCAGGCGGGTTTAAACTCTACAGGTGAGTTTAGGCTTCTGCAAGGTCAACGTGCTATGGATGGATTTAGGCCCACGTGTCGGCTGTTCACACACGACAGGGGTAGTCTCTGTCAGAGATCGAGGTGTATTTACAAAGTACTATGTAGGCAGGAATTGTTTATTTTTCTGAATATTTTAATAAACATTCTGAAATACAGAACACTAAACATAGCAGCCCTTAAGCTACATGACCATAAGTTTTTTGCACTTTGACAGTGCAACCACCTTTAAAAAAAAATATAATAATCCAATTGGAAATAAATGCTTCAGTTTTTCATGTGTCAAAGACAATTTCAGTGCTTCACACCACAGCTTTGACACCAATATAAAGGGTGATAAATCTTAATACACTGTAAATAATGTTAAAAAAATAAAAAATACCTGAGAACTTGTTGATGGAGCATCTTTATTAGAAGTTACAGGAGATTCCAACTGGCTGGTGCTGGTGGCATTCTGAGATGAATTTAATTTTCTGTAAGGATGACCCAGCATTTCAGGTTACAAGGCAAAAATGTCTATGTCATAGTTCTTTCATTACAGAGAAGACAGACATTCATTTCCCAGAAAAAGTCTTTTAAATGGCTATTTTCCTTCCCCTAGAGACTGAACTTACCTAGAAAGTATTAACTCCAATGACTGTTTATCTATTTCATTGTATCCAGGCCAATCTTTCTGAATTTCTTTAAATATATAATCCTTCAGAGTGTAAGAATTATCCTTTGGATTCAGGTTGGCTACCTACAGGCAGACATTTAAGAAAATAAATGTTCATTACACCCAAATGCAAACTACAGAAATAAGATTGGTACTGCAAAGCTAAATCAAATGTGAAAACGAAATCACGCACCATTTTTCCAGGTTTTTTAGACGTGAGGATCAAAGTAGCTCTCATGTAACGACCACCAATTCTAAAAAATGTGGTCAATTTGGGATGTAGAAATCTGGATGCAAGAAAATCCCAAACTGCTGCAAGCAAGTATGAAACATACTCCGTGACAACCTCTCTCTGCACCAGGTATCTAGTTTCTTGTCTTTAATGCAGCATTGAGAATCAAGGCAAACTATGCCAAAGCTTTAAACCTTCACTGCATGAAATGCGTTGAGAGGCCTAGTTTTTTAAATTTAGTTTTCTTTTTTAAGAACCGAAGAACAGTATCTCCCCATACAAATTCAGATTTGTGCAACTTGAGGAGGACACCTGCTGTTCTTTTGTTTTACACAGCTATACCGCGATGGCAGAGCACAGACTGTGCCTGCAACAAGCATGTTTTCCATCATCACGCTAACGATCACAGTGTGACGTCATTTGTCTTGACAAACAGAACGGCTTCTTCTTCGCAAGTGCCTGAGCCACAAGAAACTACAGCTCCCTACTGAACAGTCGTACGCGATAACCTAACTAGCACTAAACTACTTCTTTTAGTACAAAGATGAATTATTCATTTACCCCATTAGTTTTAAGCCATATCGAAGTTTTACCAATTGGGAAAAAAGTAACTGTATTAATATCTAACAAGTTATATTTTGAAAACAAGATTTAGTGCTGAAATGGTTAAGGAGAGGTGCACAGGCCCAGATGCACCTTCATTTTGCAGACGCAGGGTTCATTAGAGCAAACCATTGTCTTGAGACGGTCGCGTGCATGCATCGCTATATAGCTTTGAAAATAAAAAGGGTTTCTATCTTCCCAAAGAAAAATACAAAGTACGCTCAAAAAGTTAAAGTGAGCTAGTAAAACCTTGAGACCGTTGACACCTAAAGTGCTATTTTAGACTTCATCACCTGGCGCCTGTTCAGAGTCTCAGAGAAAATCTCAAAGCAAGAACACCCCAGTCTCCGTCAATTTGCCCGATACAAAATGCTGAGTAATTCACACTACCACCACTTTTTGCAGCTTTGCCTATTTGCCTATATTTGCCTAAAACATGATAGATAAATACTGCTAATTTGTGTCTGTGTGCATGTCTGTCTGTCCTCAGCTTAAAAATAATTAAAAGTAACAAAGATACCCAGAAACAGTAATTCACTTGTTAAAAACAGAATTAAAGCTGTATTCTAAGAGAAGCAAATCTGTGCATATTAGATCTCAGCAACTTCAAGCTGCTGATTTTAGATTTGTACAAAAAAAACTCATTATGAAGATAAGAAAAACGTGAGCAAGGCTTTTCAGGGTGCAGTGCTGCTAACGCGACCGTTTCTGAATGCAAACCAGTGCCTCGAGGTAGTTCGCACCACAGACAGAAAACAGACTCCAAGAAAGTCTCCTTAAATATTGTCAAGCATAATGGGACAGGAGAAAATGTTTGCACCTTTTACCCTCTAGGGATCTGAACTTTTGGAATTGTATAATCAATTTAAAGTATAAATTGACAACTTCGATTCATGTGTAAGAACACGGTTTTTGTTAAACGGTGTACGCCTTCAGGGTGAAAAAACCTGCCACTGCACCAGGCAAACAAAGCAACAATACTTAACATATTCAAGCAGTAAGTTTTTAAAATTCAGTGTAGGATCAACCAAAGCTGTATAAGTGTTGAATTTTACACTTTAATAGGTTCCAAACCAGTTTTTTCCTAGATAAATAGGAAACATTCCTACTTTACATATTAATACATGCATAATTCAGCCACAGTCTATGGATACAGGGAATATTTAGAAAGTAAGGGAGGAGCCACTGCATCTTACGATACTTCTAGCAGCCTTTTCTGGTGCACCCCTCCCTGACTGCCATTTTAACAGATCCTAAGAGAAGCCAAGTAACATTTACAGGCCACCAACTACGTCCAGATGAAATACTAACCTATGGGATTACCAAACTTCTCTCCTCATAAACTCATCACAAGAAATATTAAGCACCAGGACAAACTATTTCACACAATCCAGAGAACACATGGTCAGCTTCTCGCAATTAAGCCGTTAAGCAGTCCACGTAAAAGAGAGAGGAAAAAATAAGACGTTATTAAGCTAGAAATAGTTAATTATTGCCAGCCACTCTAGCACAATAAAAACACTCCCCCTAAATTTTTTAGCCTTTCTTTCCTTTCCTCATATCGACTTGCAGTTTGGGGCATCTGTATAAAGTTGATTGAAAAACTTAAACAAGGAGCTTTACCTAAGTTGTTTATTATTTTCTAATTTAAATACAGGAGTATGACACCTCAGAGGTATTATTAAAAGAATAGCAGGAGGGAGAAAACGCTGGCACAAACCCCACGATCTCACCTGCTGAAGGACAATTCCAAGGGAATTCTTGTCCTTTTGGTTGACACCATCTCTCTGCAAGCGAGCCAGTAACTCCGGCTTCTTGTAACTCTTCAGCGCCAGTAAGTGAATCACCCTGTCCCTGTACGGTCGCTGAGAAACAGCGTTGTGTGTGTGAGTCCTCCGTATGGTGTTCGCAGGGTTCATGGGTGTCGATCTCTTCCTCTCGGGCGCAGCATCTGGAATGCTTTGTGGTGGTCTTCTGATCTGTACTCTTTTTCCTAAAGTAAGGGTGGGAAAAAAAAGAAAAATAATAAAAAACCAAAACAAAAAAAAAAAAGAGTGACATGGGAGGTTGGGAGAAGACAAGAAAGTTGATTTAAAAGAATTTACTAAGCCAGATAAACTCTAAAAACTGCATTTAGTTAGCATTTCAAGATCTATAAGAATATACAGGTAGTAAAGATGCATCGAGCTAGGCATTAACAAAGAAATATTCCATATTAAAAAAAGCTGGTAAATGAGTGATATGGGAAGACTTTACTGATTATTTATATAGATGGTGCTTTTATTACTTTTCCAGTTTATCAGCTCAAGCACTGAATACCCCAAATCAGGCATCTTTTTTAGAAGAGTACTCTGAATTACGATGCAAAGGTCTTCCATATAATTGAAAGATTCCCCATTAATGTCTAGGGTGACCAAGTCTACACTATTAATTGCATCACTGCTTAAAGAAACTACAAACGCTTGGTGTTAACCACTTGAGTTACCATAAGTTACACCACATTTTAAACTGAGATGTTCCCCTCCGATTAAATAAGCCCAAGTTTGTCAGAAACAATACACCAAAAATTTAACAGTTCTTGGGACCAAGGCCAGAGAAGTTTTAAAACATGGCCTGCACAGCATTTTGCATCAAACTCTATAAAAAGACGTGTTTCTCAACTGGAGGAACAATGCAAGTGTTTGCAAGCGATGCATCCAGAATTTAAAAATAACACCGCCCAACCTGAATCTCAGTTTTCCAGAAAAAGACCCAAACTACTCTGTGTTTTTAAATAGCATTTGCTATCGGACAGAAAAAAAAGATTTATCAGAGTATTACAGAAAATCACTGTAGCAAATATTGTTTGCAATCCAACAGAGGATGTGACAGAAACTAGGCATTTTTCTGAGAGCAACAACTCATGTTTGGTACATGAGGGAGACTTAATGAGTATTGCTGAGAAAACCTGGAGCTTGCTCTCTTCTAGCAGACACAGAGAGACTGAGCTGTGCTTAGGTACTGCTTGTCCTCAGGAAGAGCAAAAATTTTTTCCCATTTTGCAGTGGAGGCCAAACCTTTACAACCTTTCTACCCTGCATGTTCCCTGGACTTTGCCCTTCTGGTTTTCAAGAACAAACCTAACACACACAGTTACGTTTTTAGAACAGTATGAACTTGCCAGTTGTTTATTGAACACATTACAAACGTTTTGACAAGTTAAATTTAATGCAGATACACAAACCCCCGGCACAGCGGATAGTGCAAGCAGCATTTGAACACAATACCTCCTAAAGTCATGTCTCTGAATCACTTAAAAAAAATATATATATTAACTGAAAGCATAACCAAGCATTAACATGATTAACAACCCCAGTTCCTAATTTGTACTGCATGAAGCACGTTGCAAAGTCACCCCTGTGCCCTAACAGCAACTAGACCTGTCCTATCGGAGCTTCATCAACGCCAGTCCAAAACAAAAGCATCCCCAAACACAGTAATTGTCCTGCTGCCAGTCTTCAGACCCCATTTATTGAATGTTAAATATTCACTTAAGCTCTGTTTAAACAACTAACAAGAATCACACAGATCATTCACATGTAAAACAGAACTTCCCCAATGAGAAGTCTGGAAATAGATGAAAGCAGCTCCTCTCACATTGCCGTTAAAGAGCAGTTTAGACAACATCCACTGCCCCGGTATTAACCCGTGCCCAGCTCCCTCAGTGTCAAGGCCGCACACACAGTTTCGTATCTCCGAAAAGCCAAGACGATGCTGGCTTAAAGCGCTCCGCAGTAAGTCGAGGCAGAGCAAGCGCTGCACCATCGCTGTCAGGGACGTCCGTGCTGGCGGAGGACTGCAGCCAAAGCCAAGCGAGAGCCCGGTTTACCCCAGGGAGATGAAGTACCTGGTTGAGCTCGCTGCTGCGGGCAGGCCCGCCGCTGCCTGCACCGCTGAGTGCCTACGAGGGGGATGCTCACCTTGCGTCTATCTGCAGCCGGCTCCAGGCTCCTCGGGGAAACGGTACTCAGAACAGTTTGGTAATGAATGATACCACCTAAACGCTTTTTGGTTTGTGGAAAACGATTAAATTCACAGGAAGATGCCAACATTACCTTAATTTTTTTTTTTTTTAAATCCCATGGTCTTGTGGTAACAGTTGCTTATTAATGACCAAGACATAAAATAAATAAAATTTAATCAGCATTAGCAAGTGTGAAAAGCAAACTTACGAATTTGTATATGAGACTTCCTCAATGTTAATTTTTTTAGATTACAAATTGAGGTTAATGGTTTAGCACGGTATTTAGGTACTCAAAAGTGCTGTTACAAAAAAACAATAACTACTAAACCAGAGACTTTAAGTGCATGTGGTGGTAAAAACGCTCACCTCAATGGTCAAAATTTCAACCAGTCAAGCAATATGGGAACAAGGAAGGACTGGTAGGCTTTCTGGGGGAAAAAAAGGCTAATGTCTGAACGCAGCAACGGGAGACTGCAAATCCGTAATGTGAGGGTGATCTACCTACACCCGAGATCTCTGCACGCACCACCTTTCCCAAGAATACCCTGAAAAGATGAATTACTAAATTTGAAAGCTTATAGACATCTAGTAGAAAATGAAATACAACCATACCTAAAAATGGTCCACCAGGCTTAATAACCTTTGCACTTCGATTGCGCGACTCCTCTTCTGCCTGGGTCATGCGCTCTCTGGTCGTCACATAGGAATCACTTGTTGCACATACTGTAATTTTATTCTGTATAAGTCCCAGGCAACTGAGTTGCGAGGCTCCAGAACTATAAAAACATTGAAAAAAGTTGAGCCCAAGCACTAGTTCAGGTTTAGAAGTATGGTTGTATCAGGAACTTTAAAACCTGTCTTAACAGGTGAAGAAAAACGTTTTCCAGTTCTGACAGCTAGCTAGGGCATAAACGTATTTCAATTCGTCTCTACACATCCAAATTGTATCCGTTTTACCTGTCGGTGCGATTACGCTTTCCTCACGTAACCGTACGTGAGAGGCAGACTGCGGGCGGTGCTGGTGGCCGCGCCGGTACACGCCGCAATGACGACTACAGGGACAGCCCGGGCAGCTGCACCGGCACCCCCATGGCGGGCAGGTCCTGCCCCGGAGGCTTCCCGCCGGCCCTCAGCGCGGCACACGGCTCCTCTCCTCCGCCCGAGGCGGCCGTGGTGGCCCCAGGCCCGGCGAGGGCAAGCCAGCCGCCCCTCCGCTGCGCCACGGGCTCCCCCCGGCCGGCTCTCAGAGGCGGCCACCCTCCTCGTCGCCCGCTCTGTGGGTGTGACAGCGCCGAGGAGGGCAGGCGCCTCACCCGCCTGCCTCTCTGAGGGTCCGTGCCCGAACAGAGGCACCGAGAGCAAACCCCGCGCGAGGGGGCGGGCGGCGGGGTCTCCTCGATAGCGTCAGGGCGGGCGTTGGGTGTCAGGAGGCGTTTCTGGAGGGGCCCGGCCCTCACGGTCAGCCCCAAGGCGCTCCTGCAGTGCGCCGCGCCCAGCGACAGCGCCTTCCTACCACCGCTCTTGGCGAGCGTGCCGTGCGGCACCGCCGCTGCCACGGCTCTGACCAGAGACAGGGCACTTCAGCCAACCCGGAGCGCTTTAACCACCCTGAAACTCCCCGTCAAGGCTCCAAGAAGAAGGGTCAAGAACCTCGCGTCTCACCTTACGCCGTTTCTGAAAGCCACAAAGCTGGACCAAGCCACCGATGAGTATTTCAAGATGATAGAGCTACAGTTTTGTCCATAGCCTAGAGCTATGTATCGACTTCTTGCTCCAAAATCAGCACATTTACAACAGGAAAAAAAGGTCCTTCTTGCCATCTAAAAGCACAGCTTGTACCCATTGCCCATTTCCTTGAACATCGCTGCCTTTATGCGCTTTTTTACCACAGCAGCAGCCGAGCACTGACCGAGACACTGGGTAATCCCCCTCCTCAGGCTGGGCATGTTCAAAATCCCAGCCAGTTCTGAAGCTAGACCTGCCTTGAGCACACAATTAGACTAGATACCCTGCAGAGGTCCTTTCTGGTTTCATTTTTTTCAAATGAGTCTGCGCATAACCCTGCACGAGTGTTGCATTAACTTTGCAGGCACCTTGCACAAACCAAGAGCTGGCTACAAGGGACCTCGCCAAAGACAGTCTGAATCAGATTTTGAAGCAGATTAGTAAAACCATATTAAAACTACCTAGGCACGTTATTCAGAGCTAAAGCAGTTTAAATTTAATCTTGCTTATAAAATGAATCCAGTTCAATTTAACTGAAGGTGCTCCTTCCCAAAGAAGAAAGTGCCCTCGGAGACGCTCGGGAGAGGCGAGCCAGGAGCGGAGGCAGGACCTCTCGCCCCCGGCACACACACACTCCTGCCGCTCGCTTTGCGCCAGCCTCGGCAGCTGTCTGGCCCCTTTCAGGTAGAGTTTAATCAAAGAAAAACCAAACCCCAAACCCCACGCTGCCCCAGGCTCCCCCAGGTCTGCCACTAAACCATTCGGCTTGCTGCCAACCCCATCAGTTAAGTGAGTTCACTGAAAGGCTGTATTGTAGTAGGAGAGACCTAATGCAACGGGAGAAAGAGGAGGATGAGGATGCTGAGAGATCGCCTGTTAGGCGGAGAGCTATTAAATCAGCTCATTTTCTTATTGCTCCACAAACCCGCTATCTAGACAAATCTCTGCGTGGAAATTGAAGGCAGAAGCTCTGCTGTAGCCGAGAACCTGAGCAGCGCCTCTCGGAGACGTGTCGGTGTGCCGGTCTGCTATCAGCTTCCTGGATCAATACACCAACTCTGCCTGCGATGTCCTAGTTAATCAAATGGGACACACAGATATTCAACACCACTGGACTACATCGATACTACGCTGAACGTAATATTCTAGAAGCTGAGGCAAACTTAATGTAAAAGCACGGTATTTTCTTGCCTTTTCGGTAGACGTTAACACTGTTCACTTTGACTCAAAGGTCCAGGACAAGGCGCTGCTGTATTACATTTGGGTTCTGAAACACCATGGTCATGCAATTATGGATAAGGTCACTGATTTATGTGGTTCTTAAAATAAGACAACTATCCATCACGGCCAGCGTGCTAGCCTGCTGCCAGCCATAATCATGTTTACATATGGTTGTAGAATGGATCTGGTCTAGCTTGGACGATGCTGAACTCCAAATGCTTTTAAAAATAGCACTAAGAGGTGAGAAAGTACTCAAAAGGTTACTTTTTTAAGAGCAAAACCAAAAAGAATTCTATGTAAAAGCAAGTATTTATAATTAGCAAGAAATCATGCTATTGCTAGGAATTAATTTTCTACTGTAGCTCATCACTAGGAGCATGCTTCTGTTAAAGGTTTTTGCTATATGCTCAAAGCCACAGAATCTACTTAAATTTGCCATGAAAGAAAACGTTAAGTAAAACTTACCTTGAGTCTGTTTGCTGGACACAGTCAAAGCTTCCCTGAGGATTATCTTTGCCAACATTTGACAAGTAGAAGTTAAATGTATGCACTTCATTTGGCAGATCAACTTTGGGAATTTTAATAAGCTAAAAGGAAAAAAAAAGTTTATGTAAAAAGTTTAGTCTACACTCCTTTGCTTGCGATTAACTAGGACCGTAATTTTAAATGAGAATGTATTTTGAAAGTTTTGATATGATTTCAGCGACGTCACTAAAAAGGCTGCTTTGGCACGATTCTCCCTCTGAACGCAGCCCTGGCTACGTGTCTGTCGCGGCAGCAACTGCACTGGAACAGCAACAGTCGCCCAGCCTCTAATTAGCAAAGCATTCAAGTAGCAAGTCATCCTTTCCCATTTAGTGGAATTAATATGCACGTGCTCAACTTTAAATGCAAGCGCCTGAGTATAATCAAACAGACCGAAGCTCAGCTAACAAGACAGACGAGAGTAATTCGCACAGACCACATCGGACACTGCCCCGACTTTGTGATTTATTTGGTCCTAATGAAGCACATACGGGAGTCAGCTCCAAGAAGGAAAAAACCAGCAACACCCAAATTACAAGAGTAAAGCTTCTTAAACTATAAAAGATGCATTTCAACTCCAACAGGCGCTACAAGCCTCTTTCTTTTACACAGCTCTAGATGCAATTATTTGCATAAATGTGAAATGTAAATAGTTTTCTGCAAGTTTAGTCAGATGTAACAAAACTTGATTTCCTTGGCTGAACTAATCATTTAGTACAGAATGTGCCGCATTCTGCTGGAGCTTAAAAATGTAAATATGAGAAATGATTAAAATGTTTATTGGCATAAGCACATTTTTCAATGTGCTGCTATACAAAACAATACTGAAGCACAAAAAAACTACTGCCATCCAACTACTTTATTCTGAAGGTAAAATTAGCTTGCAGTAAATCTAAAAAGCTATTCTTCTGAAATTTGCTTGAATTTTTAATGTGACATTAAACACAACAGACAAAGAAAGACCTGTAAAAGCAATATTCAGCCTTCTCTTAGAAATCTTTCTCTCCGCTTGTGAGACTGGCCAGTCTTCATAAATGTCAACGTCATTTGCACAAAGTGCTACTACAAAACGACTCCATTACCATTTACATTTTAAGCATCAGTACTGGCAGAGCTTACCAACAGCTCGGGACGGCGACTGGACATGAAGGAGAGAGACAAGTCACCCAAACACCATATTCTTTTACTTAAGCTTAAAGTACTAGCATGCTTAAAAGAGCAATCTGTGCATTTTATATAGGAATGGAAATAAATCGGGTAAGTTACCAAACGCATAATCTTGGATTATATATGTAGCTTTACCTTTTAATGATTATGAAGGTTACTATAGAGTAACCATCAACCTAAGACGACCATAGGGGCCCAAATGACACTAAAATTCATCTGCACTTTATAAAACTATCACTGATTCAATGTTTCACCATATTGGTTTTACTGTAAATACAGCAGGTGTGCATGTATGAATTTGACAATTTGAATTCAACCCACTGTAGAAGACGTGATGGTTTTTAGCCTGATATACACTTTTGAAAACTAACAAATACATACTATGACAAATCTAAGGCTGGCCCTCAATACAACCGAACAGAGGGAAGCAGGTAACTGTTGCTGTGTACGCTTGGACTTCATTCTCAAAGCTTATTTTGAGCAAATCTTTATTTTCTGTTGATCAGCCTAAAGAATGTATATGCATGAAATCACCTTAAACATCAGGAATTTCTGTACCCTAATATTTATATTTAAAATTCTGGGAGAATTGCCATGGGTATTAAACCACAGAGTAGCTCAATGTGTTTCGATGCAATAACGTGAAGATAGAAGCTGGCCTTAGAGCACATTTAAAAACATGTTTGTTGCTGTTCCGCTCTCTTCAGTGAGGTTTTATTTCTCCCAAACACTGAAAAAGACACTGATAAAGTATGGAGAAAAACAAGTCTGCCTCCTTACAGGCAGATGCCTATGGAGCTTATCACCAGCAATGATTTCCCAGGAGTAAACTCAAATGGAAACGCTGAATATTTTAAAGCTTCTCCCCCACCCTGAACTCTGTAAGAAAGACACCGATGATGATGAGGGAACCAGCTGCTGCAACCATTGCGACAGGTTTCTTTGCATGAGTAAAGAAAAGGTCTATAAATTTACTTTCATTCTCAGGTTTTTAGGATATATTTTTCACAAACTTCAGAAGAGCAAGATGACCATTCCTCAGGCATTCATTAATTTGGATGAAGAGAACACAAGAACGGTGGGGGAATATTTCTCTGCTACAAGATTTCAAAAGTGGCAGTGCAACTAACCTGACAATAAAAATTTAACTCTCTCATCCTCAGCTCCAAAGTTTTATTATTTAATTTGTAATGCAGCAGACAAGCCTTTCATTTTTGTGAACTTTTTTTTGGATCCATTCAGAATATCCACACAACCAGAAGCTTTGTCCCTTGAACAAGCAAATTTATTGAAGTCTGTCATAATTCACATAACCTAGTTTAATAAGCTTGGGACAAGCTCTGAGGGAAAAAGTGCATTTTAAGTTATATTAAATGCTATTAAATCAGGTAAGCCTATTTCCCATATTATGGTTCAAAAGTGAAAGCCCAAACATTTATGAAACGGAATGAAGAATAGTTATTGAATCTGCAGGTAATACAAAGCTGGCAGGGACGAAATGCATGAGGATGGAGTTAAAATTCAAAGCCGTCTTGGAAAACTGGAATGGAGGTCTGAGAAGAGGTATATAATACCTTTCGAAAGAGGCTGTGCGAGGTATTTTGAGGTAAAAACCCCGCACGGGGAAGCAGCTGTGCAGAAGACGACCTGCGGGGCACCGTCGAACACGCAGCCGACACAAGCCCAGCGTCGCGCCTTCGCCGTACCGGGGCGCAGCAGCGCGGCCGCAGCGACAAGCGGCAGCGGGCTGAGCCGCAGGACGGCGACCCGAGCCCTGCTCGCGGGAGCTGCCGCTCCCGACCCGCTCCCCGGCTCACCAGAGGCTTCCACCACGCTCGCCCTCTCCCGCCACCGCTCCAGAGGAGCGCGATGCTCCAGCGGCCGGTCCCAGCCCCGGGGCACTGCCCGCTACCAAATGCCACCCACCAGCTCTGACCTGAAGAGATTTCACGGCTCCCTCCTTGCGTCTTGGCAAAGACAACCCCATCCCCTCGCAAATCAGGTAAACTTCTCTTACAGGGGCACGCTTTTAAGGCATGGGCTTCTTGCTCGGCAACAGGTAGTCTAGAAAGTATTCCGAGGATATTAACACCTTTTCAGCCACCTAGAGAAAGCAATACTTGAACCAGATAAACCTGCTGACAACACCTAGGTTTGCAAAAACTGTCGTCATCTCAAGCCCTTAACATCAAGTTTTGCTGCTGTTGACATATTTGCCATTTCTTTCTGTATCTTGCAAGACAAAATAACACTTTGAAGTACTTTAGACTCAGCAACTTCTGCAAATAACCCTCCTGTTTTGAATAAACGGTCCTGTTTTTACACTGTAAGTTTATATTATATGGTTCTGAAAAGCTCAATAGGCAGTTCAAGGATTTTTGCCTTAATCAGAATTAAGATACCGCATTCAGCTTGAGATAAGCATAGAGGCAAAAAGTTTGTTTTTCCTATTTGAGCAATACTTGCAGAAGGTGGTCAAGGAGCCTTTGTTAAGAAACTACACATTGCAACCACGTTAATCCATAAGAGAAAATAAACTTTTGTTTGCATCGGGAAGCAGCACTGCAAGCCCGTTGTCAGCACGTTTGTTTCAGAGAAGCTGCTTTTGATTTGTATTCAGCCTCCCACGTATAAAGAGCATCCTGGCAGGTGCGCGGCGTGCAATACGTTGAAAAGGAATTTACTATATTCTCTTACAGCAAAGAGGGAGATTTCTGAACAGCAAACACCCACCATTATCTATAGCTGATACACACTCTTCCAGAAACAGTGAAGTCCTTGCCACAATCCTTCGTTAGATCTACTTTATCCTCACCATCAGCCAGCCAAAGAGGGCAACGAAAGGAGAGGAGAACGCCCTGAAGAGAAGCTGCACGCTTGCACGCCTTACCCACAAGAGTCACCAGACCCTGGACACGGCGCTGGTTGTGTCCGGACAAGGGAAGAGGCCACCTTGAAGACAGGTGTATAAGACCACAGCTCACAACAAACTCTCCCCCTGGTTTAGGCACCATCCTAATAAAATGAACCGCGCGCCTTTCCCCTAACATTGCCCAACTTCAAACACGTTAACTAACGGGTCTGAGACGGCAAGCCCGCAGCCCGCGTGCTTCCCAGAACACGGCCTAGCACGGCAAGGTAGGGCACCCGTTTTCTTCTCACATGCCAAGCACATTTATCCTTGCACATACGTCTTTCCCCGTTCATGCGAGAAGCCCGCCATGCGAAATACTCTCTCCACCACCAGAAGACGCATCCACCCCACCTCACCCCACCCGTGCAGCCCTCGCTGCCCTTCCCGCTGCCGCCCTGCCGCCTCCGGGCAAGCGACCCGGCTCGGCTCGTAACGCCTGTCCCGGCTGCCACCTTCCAGCTAAGCCCACAACTGACAAACACTCGAAGAACGTCACTCGTCTGTATCGTAAGATAACTTAACACCGATCAGTGGTGATGGGTGAGGATTTACAAAGCGGTAGGTAATGCCTAGAAGTCTTCGCATCCCTGCGATGCTAAAAGTCTTCGCATCCCTGCGATGCTATAAGTACCACCCCCACGTGCTTCTCCTGCACGGCCAGGAAACAGCATCAGGAGAACGCAGGCACTGAAGGGGAAAAAGCCAAGCTAAGATGCACCTAAGGCATAGACGGGTGAACGCTCAACAGTTTTCCCCACCAAGTTTGACCGTATTTTCTGCTCTGTTGTGACCAGCTGTTTGTTTCAAACCCTTCCCTTCTACATTTCCTCTCCGCTTCACTTCACAGCTGCCTTCTCACACCGCTTTTCCGTCTGTACCATCACCCTCCTCCTTTCCTGTTTAAAAAAAAAAAAAAGTTTAAAAACCCCATCTTTAGTGAATCCACTGATTAACAGACTTTGTCAAAGGCAACGTATGAAAAAGGTGGTGTCAGAAGCCACTGCAGAAGAGTTATTTTCCAGTTCTGGAAATTGAGTAATTGCTTGTTTAGCCGACAGAATTTGCATCACTCTACCAGAAGCATGCAGGAAGTCTTAACCATTAACGTCAAATGCACCTCTAGGCTAATGGAGATGCAGAAAGCCTATTTTCTAGGCCCACACTGAAAAGACAGGAGTGGCTGAGCAGATAATTCTTGATGGCAGTTGCAGGAAATTTGCTCCTTCTGCCTCTGCTTTAAGCTTGCATAAAGAAAACACTTTCATCTATGTTTGCATACAATTCAGAGACAAATTTAATCAACCCCCAGAATCTTCCCTCACTGGCAGACTTTTCACCTGAGTTACGGAGTGGATGACGGGGTAAGAGACCTCCTGCTTTCAAGTGCCTGCACCTCCATCACTGATGAAACCTCTGAGGACACAACTATTAGGAGAGACTCCAACGCCACCAGTGTCAGTTCGATACAACAAGGTGTGCTCTTAAAACACAGTGAAGCCAACCTAACGGGCAGCTGCCAGCAAGAAGCACGGCTCCACGAGCACGTTCCTGCTGCTTCCCAGCCAGGGCATTGCCTGTGCCAGTCCCACAGCGATGCAGAGAGCCAGCCTTGCAGAGAGCTACAGAGGAAATTAAAAAAAAGAAAAAGTTTTCTTCTAGCCCATCTTCATGAAGATCGTCGCTGCAGCAAACGCACAGCGATGGCATTCGCAGAAGGGTCCTCCTTTCCTAGAGCGCGAGTAGCTGAAACACAAACCAACAACTGCTTTGTTGCAGCTACATTTAGCACCGGAGGCCAGAGAGAAGTGTCAGTAAGTACAGCGGTGCACAGGACAGTAAGGATACCAAACGTATTTATCTATACACGCTGAAACCCATGAAGATGCTAGCTTGGATACACTAAGGGAAATCCCAGGGAGGAAGGACTGAGTTGGTACAGGGTCCTCTTGAATTAAAAAAAAAAAAATAAAAAAAAGTTTTAGCACAGGATACAGAAAACGAAGTGGAAGAACAGACCTTCTGTATGGATTAAGTCTTAAAATTTTTACACTTTCAAAATTGAGACTTTAGGATAACTTGTAAAGTTTTCTTACTGCAAGCTGTTTGGAAACAGAAGGATGCAGAGAGCACTTTGAAATCTTCTCAAATGAAAATAAGCTTCCATGCTGAAGTGACAAAAAAAGAAGCCAAGACTTAAAACAAACTCGGAGAAGCTCTGGCAAGCTCGGACCAAGCGGCAGTGCGACCCGGGGACGGCCAGGCAGATGCTCAGCAGAAGCGTGCCCTGTGGCACGCCGGGCACCCTGCTCCTCCTCCTGCCCGTCACCCCTCCGCAGGGACACCTTTCCCGGCGGAGCCCACGGCTGCAGACGCTCGCGCGCGCCAGCACGCCGGCCTGACGCAGGGGCAGAGCGGCACGCCGCGCTTCGCCCCGGGCCCCGGGCCACTGCCGGCCAGGCTGCAGCACCTCCGCGTGAGCGTCGAGCGCCCTTGACCTCTGCAGCCTACTTTAAAGCGTCATTTTAAATTCTATGCCCTCAAACTGGCTTGCAATTTCTTACCATCTAATGGATGTAGTAATAGAGAACATCCACTAGAACAACTCAGACCCTTGACTTTAATCCCTTCCTCTTGGTAGTTGATTTCCAGATCTATCATTACCCTCTCTCACTCTGCTATATCATCCTCGTTGGCTCTCTAACGAAAGAGCAGTTTTCATAATTTTCTCCCGAAGCTCCTGTGTGGATTCACTCTAATTTCTCTCGCTTGTAGCTTTTTGTCACTTCTGTCCTCGTCTTTTCCATCGTTCCCGCTGATACCGTGTGCTGTTATAGTACCCTCAATTCAGGCCGATGTATTTTGCTCTCCAAGCCCAAGTCACTCAACCTCTTCCCTTTCTGCACACATCTGCCCGCTCTCTCCTCTTGTTCTTCCACGGTACGGCACCACGTCATCACGTTGACTTGAGCACCGTATCTTGAGGTGCCTCTGCTCAGCAGATGTGCTTCAGTCCTCTGTCTCCTTTGTCTCTTCTCAGAATTGTTCCAACCTCACCATCTCACCAGCGGTTTTCCCCCAAAGCCTAACTTTTAAGGATAAGACGTGGCAGCTCACAAGCCTGAGCTGCAATCTGCCTCCTGCCCCGTGCGGGCATCCACGCCAGCGCCCAGCTCACGCCACAGGCCTCTACAACGGGGTTAAAGGATTTAAAAATTAACAGTTGCAGGGCCCTCCAAGTTAGGCTCCTACTATTTTCTGGAGAGACAATTCCAATGAATCCATTTTCCGAGCTGAAGCTGACTCATAGTTTCTTTAGAGCAACACTTTATTTGCGAAGAGGCAAACCCCTGCTCCTCGGGAAGGGCACTACTCTGCTCAGCAGGGACGTTCCGCTGTGCTTCATGTAACTTCCACTTTTACAAACCCCAAGAGGCATGGTTTTTGCCACAGCATCATTTGGATCTTTGCTACGGTGGCTTCTGCCCAGGTAAGCTTGCTCCCAAACTTAAAACTTTGCTCCTCCTGTGTTAATGTGGATGTCCAGCCTGCACATTCAAGGAGACACAAGTGCTGCAGAAACCTACTCAAACCAATTTGAAATGTCAAAAAAACACTCTTAAACATGAGAAAAATCTCAGCACTGATTTCTTTTGTTTTCATTTTGATACTAGCATTCTTTTTGCAAAATGCTGTTTCCTTCAAGTACTAAACCTTCTCCTCCTCCTTCATTAGATCTACCCTACAGAACATGTGGCCAATGTCCCTTTGAAAAAGGAAATTAAGATGCCTTTCTACAGAAATAATGTTACTACACATGGCTGCCTTGCAAAGAAAATTAAACATTTTGCTACATAAAAACCATTTTGAATGTATACATTTTACTGATTATGCTGACCTGTAGACAAATGGATAACCTTATGGGAGAAGACTTTCTTTTAGTTCCAGTCTTGTCCCCCTCTCTTCCCTTTTTTCTAAGAACTTAGCATTTGCTCCCCCAAATCCGTGCCCTTCGCCTTCATGCGCCAGCGCAAACCTGAGCTCTGGGCACTGTGCCGGTCTCGCTGCCGCCCGGCAGGAGCCTGTGACCAACCCTCTGCAGAAAAGCTCCTCGCTCGGGGGCTGCAGCCGCGGTCCCGACCCCGATGCTGCTGCACCTTCCTGGGGCGCAAGGACCAAGGGCTTGCACGGGCCCAGAGAGCAAGGCAGGCAGCAACTGTCCCGGAGCCGGAGGATCCCGCGTGCTGCTGCGTGCCCCCGGCCAGGCGGCTGCTGCTGTTCGCTCACCGGAGAAGCCGAGGTCGCGACGGCCGCCCCACGGCAGCCGGAGGCACGTGCCGCGCAGCAGGAGGTCGAGGACGTCGCCAGCTGCGGGTACGGTGCACAACGTGCAAAGTTTGTCTCTGTACAAGAAAGGTATTTGCAGGTTGCGGGACACGGCAGAGAAAGATAAACACACAGGAGGAAAGCCGCACCCGGGAAAGCGTGGCTGTTTGAAACATTAGCACCACAGAAGTACACTGGACTATAAACAGACTTTTTTTTTTTTTTCTTTAAACATATCCCTACCGTGTTACAAGTCAATTGCCAATATTCACATTCCTCAGGACTCATCTAGCACAGCATGGCTGCTACATTCTCCACACTGCCTAGGTGCACTCCATCACGTTTAATTACAAGGTATTTCTTAAAAATTAATCTGTATCACCGCGATGATCCATTTCTTGCAGTCCCTCGGTATCCTCCAGCTATCTCAGACACCAGCAGACGTGATCGCCCAGACTGGTTGGGAGTAAGAGGAAAAGTTCTCCTTCCCAGGGGCCGACTTGTGCTCTGGTGCAAAAGCTTAGTTTAATACTCACGGGTATTTCGTTAATTCACAAATCACAGAGTTTTCAGGTGTGTTTTGTGCAAACTGTTCCAGCGCAGTGTCAGTGGTTCCTGTAGTGACGAGCATCTCGAAGCTAACAATGCAGCACGCACAGCTGATTTATTATCGTATTGAACACAAAACATCTTACTGCATCACTGGATTTGCTACTGCGCCTTCTGAGACCATCTATACACTTTCAACACTTTCCAGATCCCTTCAGAGCAACTCTGCTGTACAACAGAAAAAAGTTAAGCTTGCCCGTTTTTGGTTTTTTTTTTGTGGCAAAGCAACTGCAGAACCCCTTTGAGACCAGTCTTAGCTTCTTGTTAAACATATACATGAAATAAAAGCTCCTCCCTTGCCTCTTCTAGCGTAAGGCTCCTTTTCTCAGTTCCCACATCTAACGCAACTCTGGACCACCCCAAGACAGAAAGCTCCTTTTATTTCTCTGCTCCAGCCTTTCCCATCATCCATAGAGGACTGGGAGTAGAATGCGTGTAACTAGAGACGGAATGCTTTTTTTAAATTGCCTTTTTTTTTTTAATGCTAGTATTTTATCCTCAGCTGGGAGTTAGATAGTTGCCTGAATTGCAGAGGAAGTACTCTCAAGAGACGAATAAAATCACTGTTTGTTTTGAGCAGCACTTAAGGAAACGTCTCGCTGTCGTAGGTAACCTGCAACGCCTTGGCACTGACAAACCCACCTTGAGCGCGCTCTACCCTGCAGATCTCCGACTGGAAACCAGTCCAGACGAGGACGGAAGGCCTTTCAGAGGGCCAGGCCCGTCCTCCGCCGCGCAATTTGCGTACTCTGGAAACACTCAGAACGTGGCTGCACAACACAGAAATCACGAGCCAACCATTTCCCTCCTGCTGTATGTACAGTAGTAAGTGTCCTGTTTTAACCCACCATCTGCCTTAACGACCTTAGATTTCTCTCCCTATTGCAGACACTTAGGATCTAGGAATCTCCTGCAATAAATCCCTTACTTTGCATTTCCTTAATTAGGGACAACTTTGAAAAGTACCACAAGAGATTATTGCTTCTGCAGCAAGCAGCAAAGTCCTTGCAGATGTCTCCATCTCACAGAGCATGGGAGCAGACCTCACTGTTGAGTTTCATAATGAAAAAGCACATACCTGGATGAACTTTTTAATAGAAACAACAGCGACACCACTGTAAGTTGACGTTTGGCTCTTCAGCAGTCTCGGGACCCCCAGATTTTGACAGCGTTTGACAAAACGCCCGTTTTTTTTTTTACAGCCGAGGAATAAAGTCTCCCCCAGCCTAGTAACATCTCAAACCTCACATACTGCTGCTTTAAAGCTGCTACTAGAGAACATGGGCAAAAGCAGCACATGAACTGTTGCAGTGAAAGAGAGGGTGCAGGGCAGATAAAGCGTGCTGGTAATTTTTCTTTCACAGCGTACTACTTGCAGAACTTCACGCCAACAGCTAGGTTAATTATTTATACTCCGAGAGCTGATTTTCAACTCGGCTCCTGCTCCATCCCTTGCAGTGCTCGCGTGCCTGCCGCCACGGTCGGCGGGTCGGGAAGCCCATCGGCAGGGCTGGCCGGGCCCTGTAACTGCGTTACTTCCCAGCCAAATGAGCAAGTACGACTTCCCTCTTGATGGCAGCGTGAATTCAAGTCGGTTTCTGCTCCCAGCCGCTCTCTCCTGGTACAGCTATTTTGGCTGACTGTCTTAACTAAGACGGTTATTCATTCTAGCAAAGAAATTCTTCTGCCAGTATGGCTTAAATATTTGCCAGTATAGTTTAAATTGCAAATAAGCTATAACGAGGAAGGATTTTCTTACAAATGCAGCGTTAAGAGACTTCTGTTTGCACAAGTAGCTTTGTTATAGGTATGATTCACCCAGCATCTGAGCACCCTTCAGCCAGACTGACACGGGACCAGGGGTGTAGTTTCACACCTGTGGGCAGCAGTCCCTCCTCACACCAGCGCAGAGACCTTACCCATCCTCCTCTCACCCCTTCCTGGCTCTCTCTACACAAGCACCACACAGCTACGGGGAAAAATGGATCAGTTAACGGGTCTGAATTAAGGCTAAAAGCGTAAAAGACACAATCCATACTTCAGTCTTTAAAAGTGAGTCTTTAGCCATCCCTTAAAGTTTAAATATTAAACCCAAAATCTTAAATCATGCTACTTAGAGATCATAGCCTGTGTTTAATTTTACCTTCAGCTGTAGTTCTCCAATTTGCACCGCTGATTGATTGTTTAGCAGGACCTGTGGCCTTTAGGAGGCCACATTTGCTCATACTTTCCTTCAACTCTTCAGCAGGCTTGAAATATTCTTTTTTATTAGAGTCTCAGAAATGGTTCAAGAACCATCAGTAGTCTGCAGTATACAAACCCCCACCCCTCAAAACTGCAGTTCTGCTTCACACCTTGAAGACAACCACTTAAAGTCCATTTTAAAATATTAAATTTGCACTGCTCAGTTGATGACTTACAAGTTATTCCCATCGCTTTCAAATTTAGCTTAAAAGGTGACAAAAGCAAGATAAAAAAGAAGCATACCTAAAGCATGATTCTCTTCAACTTTCAGCTAGAACTCTTAAGTAAATAGACAATGAAACATGTCTGGCATTAAGCAGATCTTAAGAATGTCTGTATTTTTTTTTTTAAAGAAGTGAAAGCGGTTAATCTACACTGCATTTATTTTCCATATAACAAGAGTACAAAACACTTACCCCTTGGGATTCTTGAAATTGAATTGAAGGTTGAGAAGAAACACGATCCTACAAGAGAAAGAAAACAAGCAGAACATAAGCAAAATGACAAACCTCCGCGCTCCGGCAGAAGTCGTTTTGCTGCCGAGGAGAAGGTGGGTGCGCCCTCAGCAAACCGGGGGGCTCCTCGTGCCCGTGCCGCGACGCAGACCCCACCGGGCCGCAGCGGCCGGGGCTCCAGCGCGGGGCCGGGCTCCTCGCAGCGCCCAGGGCTTCCTCCGCTCAGCGCCGAGGGGCCGCGAGCTGGTGCTTTATGGTGCTCAGCGGGGACGCCCGGGGAAATGCTCCAAGTTGTACCACGGTATTTGCTGGCACGGAAAGGAAAAACCACCCCTCCTCTGCCCGAAGGACCACTGAAACGTGGGAATCCAAAATGGCGTGCTTCCCTCTTCCCAAACCCTGCCCTGCTGTCCCGGTCGCGTATGGATTGGGACCGTCTTCGTTTGTGAAAGGACTATTCAATGGTACCACTTTTACACAGTCTTGAGTTCTAGGTATAAGCTTGAACTACGTGATGAACACAGGCAATCTGCCAGTCGACAGGTCTTGATAACGATGGCTTTCCTCGTCAGGACAACGCTCAGGCCCCCATCGCTCCTCCACTGTCACAGACGACCCACTCTGCACCCGGACCCCCACGCATGCACCGCCAGGAGCACTGGCAACGCTGGAAGCCAGCCCTCCCACCACGGCACCTTTCGCGCTGCTCCCAGCGGTGCGGTCAGCCCGCTGTCCTCGGGACGGCAGGGAACACCACCCCCTTCTGCTCTTACACGTCACCTCAGCTAGCACATGTCTTAAAGACAAAAAGAGATTCAGGGCAATCAAACTGGCTCCAGAAAACTTCTCAGCTCCCCTAAACAATCCTCACTTCTTCAGCTACGTATCTGCCGAGGGGAAGGCACAATACGTCCAAAAATAACAAAAGCCACCTGCACCTTGTCTCTATAATTTCACAGCACCAAGCGCAGCCTGTTCCTGACCCGCGAGGATGGAAGTGTCCTGCACTGCTTCTGTCCTGACACCGCAGTCCATGAAGACTTGCAAATGTTAAGGGGAAAAAAATATAATTTAAAAAATCAAGGAGCTCGCTAGCTGGAAACTACTTTTCCCTGTCGCAAGCTGGCTTCTGGTCAGATCTGCTCCTCAACACAGCCCCAACAGCAACACCACCAGTGCCAGCAGGAGCCCTCTGATAAGAAGATCCTGGTTTAGCAGCAATGCTGACTTTGCTCAGCTTTACTGAATCCTGAAATTATGCTGCTGGACACAAAAACATAGGACAACTATGCTGACTAGCTCAGTCTGCTAGGCTTTGTCCACAGGGTGTTACAGGGAGTTTGCCGACCCACTGCAAACACTTACACTAAACAAGTTGCACCAAAGGATGAAATCCTAATGAATACAGACTTTACTCCAGCAAAAGCAAGTGCTTATCGACTTAAAATTTAGGTGCCATTGAGGAGTATTCAGGACTCAGCATCACTGGAAAGGCGAGTTAGGTCTGTCTCCTGTCCTCTCCTCCCTCCAGCCACAGGTTCCTCCTCCTTCACTTGCACTTGTCTTGCTCTTTTGCAATAAAATCCATCCCTCTGATCGAGCAGAAAACTGCCCGCACTGGGCTTGGCGATGAGCTGATGCTGCCGACACGGGTGCCAGCGAGCGCTGGAGCCGGCGGAGCACAGGCAGCAGAGTGTGCGACGAAGCCCAGCCTCACCAGTGCTCAACATCACCTCTGAGCATCTCCCAACGCCGGGAAATCCCGGAGAGGGGCAGAGATAATACCACTGGAGAGCTGGAGCTCCCACACAAACTGGCAGCGGGGTCTTTAAAAATAACTATGCTTGTTTTTCCATGATCAGAGGCCTATACGCTATCTCAGGTTACACAGCAGCCAACAACACACACAACCTTAAGCCTTGAAACAGCTTGCTGCAAATTTGTCTGCTCCACAAACCTTCCGACCTAAAGCCAGAAAGTTTTAGAAGTGAGATGAGTTTGACATTATTAAGGTACCTATCTGCTTAGCCAGCACATACAAGTAAGCTCATTTTAAAAATGCAAGGGGTTACATATGCAAATCCAGCACACCTTTACGAATCCTAACCCTTGTCTGAGGTTTTCCAGAATGAAGTTTAGTGCTCTGCATGGAAATTAGCGTATGAAGGTCCTTCGCAAAACACTGAGCCAGACAGGCAATTGTGTAGGACCACGCAGCAGCCATCACCTTACAGTGGCTCCCAGAATTTGACACGAGCTGGTTTTTGATCCGGAGAAACTGTGCTGGCTTCACCAGACACCTCCTCTGCTGCAGCACAAGGAAACACCATAAAACAAAATACAAATTTAGCAGGGCATCAAGCAGAAAGGTCTCACCTACTCACTGGCAGGCGGTTTGGAGCAGCAGGCTGCTGCGGTGGGGAATGAGGTAGAGGACCTTGGCGCTCCAGCCAAATCTTCTGTCATCCCCCCGTGTCCAGCGAGCCGGCTGCTTTGAACAGCCACCACATGGACCTCAGGCTTCAGGCACGGACACGGGAAACGCTTCTGCAAACCCCCTTTCCCTCTGCTCCCCCAGGACCACCCAGTTCTCCTGCGTTTCTTTTCTCGCAGCGCAGAGCATGAAGTTTTGGAGGAGCGTCTCTCTGCGGGAGCCCAGGAGTCCCACCACTTTCCCATGCCCATTCCCCTCGTACTCGCCCACCACCCGCCCTTGTCAGGAGTGCTGGAGCGCGCATCCTCGTTAGCCCTGTTCTGCATCCATTCACACGCTTGCTGTCCATGAATTAGCCTGGTCCCTGTCTGAACCCACGGACACTGCCTGCCACCAGCCTCCTACGACAGCAAGGTACAGAAGTCCACCATCCCACAGGTGAACAGACCCACCCGCTTTACTTTTATCTGCTGGTTTCATCAGCTGCCCTCTCGCTCCAGTACTACAAGATACGAGCAGCATCAGCTCTACTGTCACGTTACGTATGACTCCCTGAGCCGCAGCCCCATATCCTTCACCCCCCAGGGGAGAGCCCCAGCCTCCGTGGTCTCTCCTTGCAAGGCAGCTGCTACAGCTGGAGGGAGCGAGCAGAGGACAGCTCTTCTCCCTCCCACCCCTCACAAACCAGGATTGCACAGGGGACTTGAAACCTGGGTGCCCAAGAGCTTCACGCAGCACCAAAGGGACCCTCTCCATCACCCTTAATGCCCTCCTAGATGGTGCCCAGCTCTTTGCTCGCTTTTCCGGCTGATGATGCACACTGAACAAATTATTTCTGAGGACTGGAAGTAGCGACTCCCAGATCTCTCATTCTGTAGTTGCAACTGCCCATTCCAAGTTTCATGTCATGCAGAGCTTATTTTTCCCCTACGTGTTACTTTACCTATGGTGAAAGCCATAGGCCACCTCTTTTGCCACCGATCCAGATCGGCAAGGTCTTTCCAGAGCTCCTCAGCATCACTTTCTGATCACCTGAAAAGTCCCAGCATCACCTCCAAGCTTTGACATCTCAGTATCTTCTCCAGGCCACTGCTGAACACGTTAAGTGAAACTGGCTCCAGGACTGACACCTGGGAAATCAGAGGTGGTCTCGCTTCTGCCCTGAAGAGCCACCACTAAGCCAGGCCCACTTCTGCACATCGTTCCTCCGGTGCCGATCTGACTGGCATTGCTTCTCGCCTAACATGTGAGCTGACCCCTCTTCCCAATCCACTCTCACCAGTTTGGCCAGTTCAGCCCAAAAGTTCTGGAACAGCGCAAATCTGAAAACCCTACAATCCCACACCTGGGGCACAAACTCCAGAGTCACGCCTGGTTAATCCAAGGAAGTGATCCTGGAAAAGCTGTTAGTGCCCAACACAGCTGGAGCAATGCACACATTGCCTTGCTAAAGAGCAGGGATAATTGGGCATCAACTCAGCTGAAAACCAAGCTACAAACAGCTCCAGGCACACTTCACTTAAGTAATTACTCTTTATTTGCATCTGAAGATTTTAAGATAAGGAATAAGTTCTCCTACACAGGACTGATTAAAAAAAAATTAGCTAGAGGAGATGCGACATTCAGATCTTAAATCTCTAATTTGAGGGACAAAAACTCAAGAGCTACCTGTCTTGTCTTCTCCAGGTCCACTATTTTGCTTGTCTTTGGGCAGGGACTGCGTCTGCTCACAAGACACGAGATCTGCGCACACACATGGCACGCTGCAAATAACTCAGATACTTATAAGGCACCACCCTTGTATATGAAGCTAATTATCTACTGTTTTTCAGGCACGTTGACTCAGAGTGAGGAGAAGATGCCTTGTATCAGCACATTAGAGATTGTGATGTGTAATAAAATTTTTCATATGCTTCAATAGTTTTTAAAGAGCTATGTATTACACAGAACGAGGCTCGGACAAGATACCGGTGCTCTCCAGCAACGCCAGCCTAAGGATTTCCCCGATCCCCTCCTCCTCCTTTTGGCAGGTTCTCCTCCCTGCCTTGGGCCATACAGCCGCCCACGGAGCCCCAAAAAGTTATCTGTCCATTCAAAGCATGGCCTTGTATCGGCACGACTCATGCTGAGGAATTACAGAGGTCTCCTCGCAAGGAGAAGCAGCAGCATTTGGAAGGAAAGACTACCTGATAAAGTCCACTAAGTTACCACAGACGGGGGATCACTGCCACAGCGGATCCCCCCTCACGTACGCCCTCCAGCGAGTCCATCAGTCGTGCCACGCTTCCCAAGGGCTGCAAGGACCACGGGGCCGAAGCGGCCAGCCGGGCTGCACTTAACGGGGTTCGGATCGCCAGCTCTGGCCTTCAAAGGGATGGAAACAACCACTCCGTGGGGTGGCAGAGCCATTTTCACGCACAGATATGGAGATACAGCAGTAATTTAGCCGCCTTGGTGTACCCATTCTGATTAGTTTTTGAGTTACATTGTTTTGTTGGTGGGGTTTTTTAAATATACAATGTCTTCACACAATCTGTATTCAGTGAGCAGGAAAACCCAAAACATTGAAAAAACCTCAGCACACAGCTCCACGACTCGGTTACCATACAAATCCCAGAAACTCAGCACCCGTCGTTACACCAGGAGTGCTTCACAAATACCAGTGCATTTATCCTCCTATTCACCAAGCGGCATTACTACCACTTTACAAGCAGTAACAGAAAGAGACGATTACGACCTGCGTTACCTGGTAGTTTTGGGTGTCAGATGTGAAAAATCCAAGTTCTGACTTTCACTGAGACTCGCTGGCACTTGACGTTCTCACCCGCAGCTCCTGGTTCCCCTCACCGTGCCCACGGCCAGCGCAGGGCAGCGGCAGCCGACGCGAGGGATGCTGCCAAAGCCAGCGCTCGACCGCCCGGTGCCAAAGCCGGGCTGCCAGCACTGGCACCGGGACAAGGTAAGCAGAAGCAGCGCGCAGCTGCAGAGGGGAATGGGCCTCCCCGGGGCATCTCATCAGCTCAGCCCGTCTCCTGGAGCCACAGCCCTGGCGTTAGAGCCCTGGGGCCAGACGGGAGCAGCCCTGGGAGAGGGAAAGCAGCGGAGGTGCTGGCTCCGGTGGGACTGCCCTTCCTGGGGAAGCTGCAAACACATCTACTTAGCTGTGCTGGGAAACAAAGTTGTATTCTTGCTGCACGGCCATCAGCTGCTCGACAGCCCACGGTTCCTGAAAGAGGAAGGTCTGGCTCCTTTCTCTACCAGTTCCCTCCAGCACTTGTGGGTTTCTTCCATAACCTCATTCAACTTGCTAACCTAGAAGACGACATTCCCAAAAAATAGTTAAACGGGTAGTTTTCTGCAATGGAAAAAACCAGCACAGGACTTTTCCCTTTCAGAGGCCACGAAACATCCGATCAGTTGAAGTCACCTCACCGTGTCGCTCTGGACATTCGGCTCAGTTGTATCCCTAGCGAGCACCCGGGCAGGGTGCGCGCAGGGCTCTGCGATCGAGCCATCACGTTTGCCAGGACAGCGTTTAACTGGCCGAAGGTTTTCCTGCCGTGCTGTGTCTCATCAGCCACAACCCTCTGACATCTGAAACAGGATACACATCTTAGTCACTTCATACCAGGCCTGTGATTTATCCAGGGCACAGTCCTGTGTGCTAGACGAGGCAGGAATTCTGTGGGAAGGTAATGCATCAATACCGCTGGAAGAACTACAGCTACCACCCAGCTACCCCAAAGAAACTGTAGGGATTAAGATTTTTTTCCCCACTAACAGATTTGTTTGAAATTGGACTCAAAAGTTAGCGACAACACAGAAACACGCAGAGTGATGTCACCTAGGCCTTGCTGCCGTAACGTAACAGGTTCAAAAGAGCTTGCAACCAACCAGTCAGTGACGAAAATGCATTTATAATGAATACTCGTATGGCTCGAATTGATTAACTCTGCATTATCAGTTACATCATACATTAAGACACATGCAATCTTAGATTTCAAGAAATCAAACCAAAGTAGACACACAACTTATCATCAACTCTCCATCAGTATATTTAGACTGGCAATTCAGAGGCAAAACCACAGATGTCACATAAGCACATCCCTTCTCTTGCACGGAAGTGAACATCGCTGCCCTGCGGTTCGGACACTGGTGGCAAACACGCTGGCGGCAGATTCTCACTTACGTGCCGACGGCAGAACGGAACGGCTTGGGCTCTCCCAGCTCCACCGCGGGCTCTGGAAGCGCCCTGCAGGAACCAGACCCTCCTGCACAGCCCTGTTCCTAGGACGATCTTCAGTCTCTTTTGCTCACTGCTAGCTCACTTCATCCCATTCCCTTCCCTGGAAGACGGGAGGGATGATAACCAGCCGACCTCAGCCCTTGGCTGCCTGCTCAGAGCTCCTAATAATTCCTGCTCTCAGTCTTCTCCATCACTCCCAGTTAACCCCATCTGCTCTTCTCTTTTCCTAGGGCTTATCTTCCCAGTCTTCTTGTGTCATCACCTTCAGCTCCCCCTCCAGCCAAGTCCCGTTCTGTTAACTCCCCAGCTGCTCATCTGCGGTAGCATCTCCCCGCTGCGGGTGCCAGAGCCCATCCTTATACACCTGAATCTAAATCCAGCACAGCTGTGGGCACATGCAAGCTACAGTTTTGAAAAGACTAACAAGGTGTCCACCTTCAAGCTGACCTCAAAGCAAAAAAGCAAAACCTACGACATCTGCCCCATCTGTGAGCAGGAGCGCATCTCCGTTCCCAGCAGCACACTGCCAGAGCTCCCTAAAAGGCCAAACCTCTCCAACGAGCGAGTTTCCTAACCCCCAGCCCAAACTCCGGCCGTGGGCAATTTCAGCCCTGGTAAGTGACATATGGCAGAGCCCTGTGACTCCATTTCAATGGCTTGGAGTGGGGGAACATCAGACAAACATCGTGTTTTGTATGCTTACTGACTCAGCAGCTCTGCAGCTGGAACATCCCAACAACTGTTTGAAGAATAAAAACTTAAATGCAAGACAGATTCTTAAGAGTCATAATTATCCTTTGGTTTGAAAAGCTCAGATTTTACAGGTCAACAACTTTGCTTTAACAACATGCAGGATAAAATATACACCTCCAGCTGCTTTTACCTGGGCAAGCACAGCTGAAACATGACTGTAGACAGACATAAATCCTGCAAAAAGCCTTGTCAGTGGACGACAGTGCTGTCCCCACTGCTCTGCAGACACTACTCAATGCGGTATTCCCTGATCTGCTTCAGAGTAGTCAGCAGATTAGGTCAGGCCACCGCCAGCGAGAGTGAAATTATATGCTGTAGCCAAGCCAGACGAGAGGCCCCATGTGCACCAAGGTAAACCGACTCCATTTCTCCGTAATGTGCTCTCTTTATGCTGCTTCTGAGGCAACTTTACAGCCAAGCCAGTAAAAAGTGATTTTTGGTTTTTTGCTGGGCTAAGTTTCTGCACGGAGGGTGGAGTTGCATGCTATAACTGGAGCTAATCTAATCAGTTAGCTGCCACTGAAAAAGGGAGGTTCTGCTCCCACTGCTTATCCTGGCCACGTGCTCTCTGTGCCCTCCCATCGCGTCAGCTCTCACGGTTCTCCATCCAGCACCAAACCACTGTGGAAAAAGAAATAAAAAGAACCCCACAACTAAATAAATTGGTTCAAAGAAGTCCCAGAGCACAATACAGGGGGTGGAGGGAGGTGATGTGCCACGGCCAGCAAAGCCGCGTCCGGCAGCGGCGAGATGCCAGAGCAGCTGAGCCCCGCAGCGCGGTCCCACCGGCGGGCACGGCTCTGCCCGAGGCGGGCAGAGACCACCCAGCTCTGCTTTTAGAGCAGGGCCCCAGGCATCCCGCCCGCGTACGGGACACGGATGCACCGGGGCGAGTCATCCTGCACCTCTCCCCGCTACCTCCTGCGGGGCAGCAGCAGCTCTGGCCTCCAAGGGCAACACACAGCACTTAACCGAACTCACGCCCAAGTATTGCTCCCTTCTAAACAGAACTTGATTTTAAAAAGAATTAGCCGTGCTTTAAATTAATACTGCCACAGATGATGCTCAAGGATCTCTAAGCATGCCGCTCAATATTGTCAAAGGAAATCTAGGCAAGAAGATGTCCTCCATCATCTAAATCCAGCCTATCCCAGGCCAGGACAACAGAGCACATCAAGTGAGTAGGGAGTCAGGATTTGTCCTCACCTTTACTACGCTGCAGAGGTCGGGCCTGCCAAAGAGATACAACCTCTAGTCTGTCTTTCTGAAGGTGGAAGTGAAGTTAGATGTTTTTAATGTAAGAATTTATGAGTCTTTTGAGTTTTCTTTACCTGTCATGCCAGCTAAGAAAATCCTCAGCAGAGGTAACAAGGAGCGAGTGCTTCATTCTTTATGCAGACTGTTTAAATTTGAACGTCGGGCAATTAAGTATACAGAGCCTGATTACCCGCTGCCTAGGTTCTACAGGTGACGGGCTAAGTAGGTCATTGGAGGGTTATCCTGATTTCTCACCTCCGCACGCTTTCTGCGATATTGCTTTTGTTACACAGATAAGATCTTCCAGCACGGAATAGAAGCAACAGCAGAGCTGTAGGTTACCTCCCTTGCACTCCCCTTATTGCTTTCCCCAGTTCTCGGCAACGCTGATTTTAAGCCTTCAATAAAAATTTTTCAGTTGCACAGTCAGAACTGAAGTGGGTCAGCAAAGCTGCCGAGCATTAAGCTCGAGAGAAGGAAGGTGTCACCAGCTACAGACCATCAATCCTGTCCTCCTCCGGCACCGGACAGTCGCGTGAGCTAGCACATCACAACCAGACCCACTGAAAATGGAGACAACAGAAAGGGATAGTTTTTCGCTCCCTCATTGCTCCTCCTGATGCTGATATTCTTGTCAAATATTAATAAAACAAACCATAAAGCATCTGCAGTAAGATAACTCTGAGGATCACTTCCTGAATAGTGCCACAGGAGGTTTTTCTGCCAGTGCAAGAGTTAGAAACGTGTGATTTGGTTGAATAGTTTAAAAGACGACCCTTTCTAAACCCAGAAATTCCAGAGGCTACAATAACAAATCTTGAAGTTTTTGTGTTCCACTATTCCTCCACTTGCCACCGCTCGACTGGTACATTGGAACCCCAGCAGGACCAGGTTACGGAAAGCAGACCTGCAGGAAGAGTTGGAGTCTCATTTACAGTTAGGGAGATGAGGAAATAGGAAACTAGGGAAAAGAATTTCAACTATTTTCTTGATCATAATTACCAGAAATAGCTCTTTATTCGGTTTGCAATATCCTGATGATTAGGCATGTATTACTCATTTTTCATGCAAAATTACATTAACTTGGAAATTGATCTTGGTTTAGAAAAAAACACAGGTAAATAATTTACCCAAGTCGTTTCATAAAGTAGAAATAATTAAACCTCTTCCAAGATGTATTTACCTGCAGTAAAGAAAGCAGTTTTATGACAGTCAGCACAATTTCCAACTTGTCATGTGTTCGAACACGCCAAAGTGTCCGATTTCAAACGGCAACATCACATATCGCACTTCCACGAGGTGCGCGCAGCCCTTCGGGATCCCCGCTCCCAGCGACCGTACGGAATGCCCAAGATGAGGAGCTAAGCGCCCCGACGCTCGGCTCCCATCCCACGGGAAGCGCTCCGATCCGAGAAGCGTGTCCCACCTGCACGTCACCGGCTGCAGGAAGGCATCGTTTCTCGGGAGCGCAGAACTCGCTCGCCCTGAACTAATGGCTTTACATTAGCTGCGAGGATCCCAGCACCGCGAAACGCGGCTCCAGCTGCAAATATCAAATACCTGAGTCACTTTTAAACACGGCGCGGACGCGCGCTGGCTTCGAGCCTCTCGCAGCCCGACAGCAATCCCTGGCCATTGCCCGCTTGCGGGGCTGCTTCACGCGCCGTGACAGCGCAGCGGCGCTTGGCAGACGCTCGTGTAAATAACACGTAACGATAAATTCATTAATTTTAGCCGGGAGGGATGCCGAAGCGCGGCTGAAAGTTTACAAAGTGTCACAGCGCCGAGAACGTGCAACAACCTCCAACTTCCACCGGGCGCTTCGGACCCGTCCTCCCTGGGCCGCCTTCCAGCGGGACGGCTGCGTCCCGAGCAGCCCACGGAGCACGAGTGGGGACCCAGCCCTGCCCAGCGCGTCCCCCGGGGGGCGGCCACGGCACCTGCACACCCACCGCCGCCGCGGGTACTGCGGGAAGGACCCCACGGGAGACGGGAAAGGGGGGTCGGGGGGCGGCCGAGGCTGCCCGGCGCGCCCCACGCGGGGATGCGCGCACCGAAAACACGACAAACACCCCCCCGGTGTAAACCTGCAGAGCCCGGCGACCGGCCGCGCCCCCCGCCCCTCACCTGGCAGCCCTGGTAGCTCTCCAGCGCCCGCAGGGCGGTCTCGGTCAGCTTGACGTGCAGCACCGTAACGTTGGGCGCCTCTTTCCCGCAGGACACGCCGTACCGCTCCCCCTCCCGCAGCTCCGCCATCTTACGCGCCCCTCAGCCGCCGCCGCCGCCGCCGGCCGCTACGGCCATCCCGCCGCCGCCGGCCCCGCCGCGCGCAGCCGCGCCGCGCCCATTGGCCGGCGGGGCGGGGCCGCCGCGGGGGGCGGGGCCGCCGCGCGGCGTCACTGTGGGGCGCTGCAGGGCGGCGGTTGGGCCGCGCCGCGCCGCGCCGGGCCGGGCCGGGCCGGGCTGGGCCGGCGGTTCCTCGGGGCCGGCGGGAGGAGGTGGCGGCGGCAACGCGCACCCGGGCGGCATTGGAAGTAGGAATAAGGCGTGCTGGGTGCGGCGAGGGCGCCGAGGGGTGCCCTGAAGGGCGCCGGGGCCCGGCTGGGGGCCCCCCGCCGGCGCCTGAGGCGGAGGACGGGGCGCCCGGGGACGGGCAGCGCTGCCAGGCGGCCCCGGCCTTGGCAAAGTTGGCCGGCCTGTGAGCAAACATCCAGAAACGTGCTGCCCCGCGTGCTTCGTACCCATCGCCTTGTAACGAAGGGTGGTGGTACCTCGGGGTCGCTTTGCCACCTTCACCTGCTGCACCATTATCGCTAATTACTGCCTTTTTTAAACATAAAAAAAGACTACACTGGCCATTCGAATTGCTCAAGCAGCTTTCTACTGGGAATCGAGGACAACTGAGTGCTGCTGTAGAAAACTGCTCTGCTTTATCATGTCATAGCTAAAGGAGCAGCTTAATGCCACTAACCCGAACGCATAGACTTTTAGCACAGGCCGGCCCTAACTCGTGGGTGCGTGACTCTGCAAGGATTAGTGCGGGTGCCCTCTGATGATCACCCAAATCTCATCTATTTGGTGAAATCCCCCCGGGTCTTTTCTCACCCCACAGTTTCCTAAAAAGAGGCAAGCCAGCAGCGTCCAAAGGCTCCCGTGTGCTCTGCAGGAGGAGCTGACGTGAAAGAGCGATCGGTTTAGCGCTGACCAAAATTACAGGCGCGTAGTTCTGCTGACTGCAGGTTGCCATTTAAGTTGCTTACATTCATGGAAAATACTTTATAGGCAGCTTAAAACAGTTTTACTTTCATTTTCCCCATGCCCAATCTTACTCCTGCTCTGCGATTCATCTCGGTCAGCTGGCACCAAAAAAACTTGTCCAGTCTTTACAGGGCTAGGGTTTAAAAGCATGCTATTTGAAATGTGTTGACTATTATCTTCAAACGCACATTCTTCATGTCACAAATTAAAATCTTGTCTGTACCTTCAAGACCGTGTCCGTATCTGCCCTGGTCTGGTGTCCTGGCTGCCATGGCCAGATGATAATGTCCTGTTTCGGTTTTCATCTCCACCAGTTTTGTTCTGTTCCTCCACTAGTAGTTGCTCTTTCTTCTATACTGCCCTAGACCAAAATATCTTTCTGATCTATATATATGCACACACACACATATATATGTATATAGATACATCCTCATATATGCATACATATATATACACACACCCCCCTTCATACAACCCCCTTTCTTCAGGTCATTTCTCGATATAGACCTGTTTAGCTTCACTGTTTTGTGATGACTATTTCCTGGCCAAACTAAGCAAATAAAATATATAATAAAAAGAAAGCTAATGGTAACAATCTCTTGACCCTATAATGCATAATTCTATGCACACTGTGCCATTTATTATTTAGGGAAGGCTAAAGTCAGTCCCATAAATGTTATACCCATAGGTGTGTCTGTGCAGTGCTCTGTTGCAATCAAGGTTGCCTGTATGTGTTTCTTTGCAAGACTGGTTCTCTGGAATGTGAATCTTTCTTAATGTGACTACTTTATTATATAAATAATAACATGTCGGGGACCAGTAGGGTATGGAGAGCAGACATCAGTGATTTCTTCGATGTGTAGGTCTTGAAGTTTTCACCAGGTCATAATAAATGCAGCAAGTGGTAATGCGGAGTCTGTACAAAAATAAAGAGGAGAAAGTAGAAGGAAGAATGTTTGTATGAGCACGTTGAAGAGAGTTCATGGTTTTAGTAAGCCAGTGCATTCATCATCCTCTGAGCTCTCTGTTCCCTTAACACCTTTTGCCGTTGCTCAGCCCTTTAGGGAAATTTTTGCTTTTTCCTTTCCTTCTGTTTGTTTTTTGGGGGGAGGGTGGGGGTGGTGTGTGTAATAATTTTCTCTGTATTTTCAAATATCAGGTGAACGAGAAACTGAGAATAGAGCAGTCTGCCTCACCTCCCGAGTTGGAGACTTTTCCATCCGCTTCCCCTTTAGTAAGCTCCCAAAGACATCACCGCAGGAAGAAGGCGGCAGATCCTCTCCCCTGCCAGCAGCCCCGGGAAAAGCAGAGAGAACCTCGTCTGTGAGACACACAGCGAGGAGCTTTAGTAAAACAAGCCAGAGGTTTGTAGTGGAAAAATAAACACCTTCAGCAATTGCAAAAACAAAGCCTAATTTACGCTCATTTCACCCACTTGCAGATTTTCTTTCTGCTGTGAGTTTTCATATGTGAGAACATGCAGAGTGTAAATAATCCTTTTTAGGAAATGAAACATTTCTGGTTATTCAGTTAACTTAGGATCTGGTCCAGCTCCTGTTATTATCAGGATCAAAGTGCACAAGGATTCAATACGAGACTCACACAAAAATAAGGGACAGCTTACCACGTTGATGATGGTACCGCAGCTCGCTCTCTGGTTTTACGAAGCGAGATCGTAGGCCCTATTCCCGAAAACAGCCCCCAGAAGAAAACCGTGCATGCATCCCGCGGGAGTCAACGGCTTTGTGTTCTCCATGCTGCAGATTTTGGGGTCTTTAGGACTTGCCCATATAGGGAAGAACCTGTAGTCTTGCCAATGTATGAAGCTGCACCTTTTTAATTAAAGGTGTGATTGCATGCTGAGCTCCTTAAGCTGGTGCAGCTTTGTAAGTGGACACCTTTAGGCTAATGACAGAGGTTTCTTTCACAGTAAATTGTTTAAGCTTATCTTGCAAAAGTGAATTAAGAAATGTGGACACAAACTGCTTTAGTGGCAGATGATAAGTGAAATAATTTCTTCCACTGGCACAGGTAGATATGGAAGAAGGTTCTTCCCCCCCCCGTTGTTTAAAGTGCAAATTCCATGCTCAGATGGGCTTTAACATTTCTGCAGTTTCTAGATCTTCTGATTAGAGTTTTTTCAAACAGCCTTCTCCAAGTGTCAAGGTGAGAAATCTAATTTCATCTTAAAAAGCTTAAGCTGTTTCTTCTTTGTGATAGTTGCTTTCTATAAGCAGAGCCTGGTACCTGTAGGTACGGTTTGGGGAGAGGTTGTTGTTGTTTGAAGTGGAAAAGGAGAGCGTATGAAGGAAAGGAGCTGACTGTACGGCTAGTTTTGTATGCTCTTTCCTCCTCTGTAGTCTACTTTGCCCTAGAAGAGCTGCTTGGAGAAAGGA
This sequence comes from Phoenicopterus ruber ruber, assembly GCA_009819775.1. NCBI lineage: Eukaryota > Metazoa > Chordata > Aves > Phoenicopteriformes > Phoenicopteridae > Phoenicopterus > Phoenicopterus ruber. Next base: position 85,719,556 of record CM020246.1, read on the forward strand.
GCTGTAAAATAAGAAGCTTGGTAGCTGGGCAACAGCGTCATCCATCCCTTGCCTATTGAGGTGTGACAGAGCAGCGTATGTGCCCAAAGAGGGTGCCTGTGGAAAAAAACAGATGTGATTCAGAGGTGCACAATTATGCTCATAGAAAATACAGCCACCAAAGGGAAATGACAGATAAAAGCAGGCTATTTTCATTCCTTCTACTGCTTTTCCTGCGTTTCATTCCATACTGAAATGAGCAAAAATGCTGTGCGGTTTTTCAGCACCGTAGCACATTTATACGCACGCACACAATTAAAGAGCAAGTGTTCGCAACGATTTTAAGGCATATGGCATGTTAACTTGCACGCTACTGCAGTACGTGGTTTAGTTGACAGGGGGTGGGAATCGGGCTACCGTTCCTGTGGTGCCGTTGCTGAAAATCAGCATTGCTCTGCTCTGTGTGCAGGACGGGAGGAAGGAGGTAGCGAGGCTTTGGAAACCCTTCGTTGCCGGCAAGGTTCCTCCGGAGCCCCGTGCTGGTGGGCAGACGGCGGCTCAGCAGCCCCGAAGTGCCACTGCCGCAAGAGAGCGGGGCACCGGGGACGCGGGGCGGGCTGCTGGGTGCCTGATGAAGGGGACTAATTGCAAAGGACTTTCACGACTGCAAGTTTTTGGCGTGATCTGCCTCTCACTAATGTCAATGGCAGGACGCCCACGTGTTCCTGTTCAGTAGGATCAGATCTCGCAGGTGGTTGTCATGACCCAGCTTGTGGGGTTTTGGGGTTTTCTTGTTTTATCCTTGGTAACTGATGGCACTGTAACCAAAGTTCAGATGGCTCCAGTCCTGCACGCTCTTGTTGTGGTGCAGAATCAAACCCACTGAAATGTGGCCAGCTGGGATAAACAGGACCCCTTGAGTTCTTACGGCTAGCACTTCCTCTAAGGAACATACTTAAAAAAAGTAAAGTAGCCAGCGTTTGGGGGAGAAACAGCCAATTACTGCTGCAAAACGGCCAATTGCATTGTTTCTTCCTTCTTTAATGCACTGTGAGCTTTTTGTAGTTCATGGAGCAGTGGAGGCTGCAGTGATAATTCATGCTGCTGGACGAGTGGTGAATGATGTGGGCATATTTTGTGGTCTGCCAAGAAAAATCTCCATTTCCTCATTACACAGGTTAAAAATATACTTCCGCAGATAGTGGAAACAGAATCTTTAAGTGTGCATAAGAAATGGTTGTACTTAGGTTTTGGTAGTCTTCAATAGTAAATTAGTTATAAGAATGTTGAAATGTTGCTTTAAAATTCATGGCAGTATTGACTTTTTAACCTACTTAACCACTTATGTGGTTCTTGCACTGCATTCATAAAATGTCAGCGTAAGTTAGTGAAATACTGTCTATCATACAAGCTGTGCCAAATTACATATATTACACAGTCTGGGTTTTTATAGCTATCAATGTAATTCCTAGTCCCTGTTCTACATGGGATCGCTCATCACTGTAGCAAAAAGTGAAGCCCCCCTCTCCCTTCTTGTGGACCCCACAGCAGGTATTGTATAGGCTCCCAATGCATAATTCCTGTGCCATCCTGGTCCTTCGTACGGCTGCCTGCTGCACCTGCGTAGTGCCCACGTTGGGCTTGCGTAGTTTCTGGTTTGTAGGTTGGTTTTGCTACTGCTCACTGGCTGCGTGGGACAGAGAGGCCTATCATTTTCCGATTGCCCAAATGGGTTATTTAGGCATATTGTTGGTCCACACGAGGCACGTGAAAGATCAAGAAGCATTTAGGAAGTAGAATTATTTTACTTAACCTCTATGGAGTTTTAAGCTAGTGGCTGATGAGCTCCGAAGCTGTGCTTGTGCCTATGTGTGTGTGTATACGTATATATGGTAGTTGTTTCTGTGGCATATATGTCAAAGCGTAGGCAAGATTTCTGTTTTCAAAGGGCTGTTGAAAATATACAAGAACTGAAAAGTGTTTTGTGATAACTTAAATCTACTAGTCATCACTGTTACTTTTTCCCCCGAAATTCCGCAAATTGTGAGACAGAAATATACCTGTACAATGTATGCTGCTTGACTCCTGCAACCTTTCCTGCCATTAAATATAATGTTTTCTTTATTCTGCTTAAAGGAAAAAAATACCGTAGGCAAAGAATTAGTTGGGTGTACGCTGTCTGTATAGCGGATATATACTGTCTGTATACCTGTGCCACGCAGGCGTGGTAGCTGCTGGGAAGCTCCCACCGCGTGCAGCGCGGCACGGCACCTTTGTTTTAGCAGAAGTTGCATGTCTGCGATGTGTTTTGAATTCCCTTGGATAACGTGAAGTTGCTAAGGTAACCGAGATTTGGACAAAGAAGTAGGAGAACCAATCAGTAATTCATTTGCCCGAAGGACATTATCCACTTCTGTAATCAATTATAGACAAACGCAATCATGTCATGACAATCTGACATTTCTGAAGCAAGTGCTGTACTTTTGCTAAGGAGTAGCTTCGGATGCGAAAGGATGAATGCTTATGCTTCTCTGAAACTGTACCAATTTTTAACTAAACTATTGCTTATTATTAGGTAGCGGGATACGCTGGGGTGATTTGTTCTGTATACAGCTGAGACGGGAAGAAACTATGATTTGACTTGATGTTGATACTAATGTTTGAACGAGGTGAATAGAATGTCAGCGTAGTTCACAGAGACATCTGTAAGAACGTTTGTTGTTGTTGCTGCTCTGTTTTAGATAAGTTTGTGTATTTTAGGCCATGATCCCAAAAGACCATTTCTGCTGATAGTTCAGTATGCCCGTAAGTTTGCAGGATGAAGGGTGAACTGAAATCATGCATGTCTAAAGCAGGAGTGTTACTGAGTACTTGCTCTCTGCCTCGAGAATTTAATTTAATTAATGTGGTGTTCTTAATGTTAACATGCTGTTTCTCTCCAAGTCTCATTCATTTTCTTGGTCAGTCATGAAGGCATGAAATTTGTTCCCCTGGCTGGAGTACGGAGGGTTAAGGTGTTTTTACTGGGTAAAATCGCCGTGTGTTTTTTCTTCGTGGTCAAAGAAATGGTCCAAAGCCACGGCAGATGCTTTGGCCACCGTCACAGGAGCCGGTTGCTCTTCACGCTGTCGCCCGAGTGTCTCGTCCCCGAGCGGAGCCCACGCGGGACCCCCTGCTTCGGCAGGCGGGCGCTGCGGGGGGAGCTGCCCGTGGCACGAGGGACTCTGTGCAGCCGTGACGCCGACTGCCCGGGGCAGTGGTGGAGTCCCCATCCCTGGGGGGATTGAAAAGCCATGTAGATGTGGCGCTTGGGGACATGGGTTAGTGGTGGCCTTGGCAGGGCTGGGTTAACGGTTGGACTTGATGATCTTAAAGGTCTCTTCCAACCAAAACAATTCTGTGATTCTATCAGCAGGTCGGACCTGAAGCCAAAGCCGTTACCAGGTGGGTTTCTCACGCCTGATTTCTGCCATGGGTTGCAGAGCACCATCTTTTGTCCCTCCACTCCCCCTTGGAAACCATGAGTTTTGCCTAGAATTCAATTTTTACAACAGAGCTGCCTGGGCTGGTGTTGTTTTCCCCTGTTTCTCAAAGAGAAGGAGGTCAGTCCTCTGTCTCCCTCCCTGCTTTCTGGGCACGGCGCTGTTCGAGGAGGACGGGAGCATCGCTTCAGAGCAGACGGCCATCTAGGAGGTGGCTCTCGCTCCGTGCAGCTGCAACGGGAAGACGAGCTTGTGTGCCACACTCGGTGGTTTAGAAACCTTGCACATTTGTAATGAAAATTCATCTCATTTAGTACATTAATTGCTGTGGAAATAAATATAATTTAAACTGGCATATGCCGGTCCTAGAGGTTTGCACCAGTTCAGCCGAATTCACCCGTAGCCCATGGCTCTGTGTAATACTACGTCCAACTCTAGGAAGCCTCACACTGGACCAAAACCACCTTGCCTCCCTGGTGAAACGCACTAAAACTAAGCATAAAATCGCTGTGATGATTTGAGGGAAATCAGCTCTGGAAACCGTGTAGGAAAGTGGTGTTTTCCTTCTGCAGGACAGCCCGCTCGGGTGTCCGGCAGCCAGCGTCGAGCCAGCGCCAGCCCGGTGCGGTGTCTGCTGGCCGTGTGTCCGTACGGTGGTGCCAGCACCCTGGCACTTGCACGGGGAGGAAAAGTGAACAATACGCATTGCTGAAGACACACTGGCCTGTACTCTGAAAGTATCTGGTGATTTTTAGCTAAATTATTGCTTAATACTAGATAGAAGGGGTAGTGCTGGGATAGCACTGCTCCAGGCTGAGCAGCGAGAACGCTGCAGATACCGGTTTTGTGTTTTCTTGGCTGTCCTTCTGCTTAGCCCAGACCAAGTTTGTAGGGTCGGCTTGTCCACGAACGCACCAGCACGGCTACGAGTGGAGGGGCAGGGGCCACGCTACCTGCTAAGGGTTTTCCCACCCCATGGAGAAGAGCTCACCTTACAGCCCCTTCACGTCCTCTGTCTTGCAAACAGCGCCGATCATCTTTCCAGTCTTTCTGGGTCCAGTCTAGTATTTCCAGACTTAAAAATAGGTGTAAAATTAAATCAGAAGCGGTCTTGTTATTTCATGAAAAGCGGTAGAGAGACAGACCTAAACTTTGGTTTCCATTCACTTTAAAAATATGAGTAATAATCTGTAATATTCTTGGTTTCCCTCATGAATGAGCTCTTTGTGATTATACTTTCTGTAAATAGCCAAGTACAAGGCAAATGTTATTAGAAGAAAATAAACATGACTTTCGCTTTCTCTCCCTGCTTTTGGCTTTAGAGATGAAAAGAGACTCTAATTGCATAATTTTCCCAAAATGGGGAAAATAGGTCTCTGATAGTGAACTGTAAGAAGTAAAACTTTTCCCCTTATGACACCTGATTTCTAAATTTTTCTCTTTAAGGTTATAAAATCCATAAAAGCTTCCAGATTTGTTGAAGTTTCTTTTTATATCACTTTTTATCATACTTCATATCAAGTATCTTTTGTTTCATTGCTTGAATAAAATACAGACAATTATGAATATGAAGGATTTCTTACTCTGCACAACTTTTGCACAGTTTGAAACGCGCCAGCCTTGACGTGCTTTTTTATGGAAGAGTTCAGCTGCTAAACTTGCTCCTTGTTAAAATAGATGGTTGAGTCCTTATTGTAGTTTGAGTCCTTATTGTAATTTTATTCTATAAATAGAAATACAGCCTCTTTGCAGTATAATACATGTCTTATACGCGTCTGTTGTGCTGGAGAATCATTAAACCAATTAGAGACATGTTTTTCCTGACTGTAATTTCTTTGAGACTTGCAACCTGTAATTTATATGTAACTTAGTACGCAGCAAGACATTTGGGGTTTTTTTTCTTCTCTTTCCTTGCACCATTCTTAAAAATAAAATTGTCCCAGATGTTTAGATACAGCTCTTGAAATAGGGACGTGCAGCACTGGGCTTCTGTGCAAAATAGCACTGTTAACTGCTGTAGTAGTGAGATTTGTTTACCCTATTTGCTAGAAATAGTGCGAGTCACCATTCAGACGCCTTCAGCTCTGTCAAAATACCACAGTTAGTGTAATTTTGACAATTAGGATTGTGCATCCCACTTTGCTATTGTTTATACTATCAGGTAATTGTTAGCTAGTCACCCCTTCCTAGTTTACATTGCACTGTTTAAAATGTTGGGGTTTTTTTTCTTTCTTGTATTTTAAACTATCTTTACTTTTTCCTTTTTTTTTTTGTCTTCTTTTAATTGTAAGCTTAGAGTTTTTTGCTACTTTGTTGAAGGGAAGTTTAAATTTAGACATAGGCTGGAACTGCTGAAACCAGCTTATTTATGTTCAGTTGGTTTTGGTTTACATTTGCTCTGTAAAGCTTATTCATTCATCCAGAACAGTTAAGTATGACTTGGAATGTTTGTCTTCCACATTAGTTTCCAGTCTTTAAATTTCTGTCATGCATTTGAAATGAAGACATGAGTTTTGGTGGAAAAATCAGGTACTCCATGTGATCCGCTGCGTTAGACAGTTGATTACTCTGAACTGTATAAATAAAAAATAAATAAATGTCCATGCTCAAAAACGCTTAAGGAAGGAGAAGGTGCCATATACCAGTTCCGCGATCATTTGCTGTTGGGGTGGAAGTCTGATTCCACTTAAATGTTGGAAGAGCTGCCGCTGGCTGCAGAGGAACGCAGGTTTCATCCTGGGGACCGTAAGGACAAGGCAGAAGAAAACAAAACCAGCTCTCTTCGCTCCCGTCCTTCCTCCTCCCCTGACCCACTGAAAAAATGCCTTCTGGCTCAGACTGAAGCAGAGGCAGTTGGGTTTCATGACAAAAGCAAACAAAATGGAAATACCAAATTTGGGACTAGGGCTCCGCGGTGAAGGGAAACTGGCCCGTGTTTAGGAGCTGGTAGGTGCCACTGTCGCACGAGTTTGTAACAGCAGCAAGAGCGGGGCTTTGTCCTGCGCCTGGCAGTGACTTGCAAGGAACATAAAATACCGATTGGCCTACCTTGGCAGTGCCTTGAATTACTTCAATGGAAGTGATTCTGTAAGTGCAAAAATACAATTACTATTAAATATCTGCCTTACTACGAAGCTGAACTGGAGAACAAGAATTTAGGATTAACTGTATTCTTGTGCCTTACCGTAGTTAATTTATCCTTAATCCTGAAAACCGTTTCGTGTGTGATTTATCTTTTCTTGGAGTAGTTTTGTTGCTGGAAACCCACCAAATGTGAAGCTCACACTGGGGTTAATTAGTAATTAGTTCTGCAGACAATGCGAGATGATGGTGAAGATGTGGCCAGCCTTCAGAAGGGACTTTCTGGCGGCGATGTTGCTCCTGAGCGGCGTGTGTTGCCCGGGTGCCGCGTGTGCTGGGGCAGGGCTGCTTCACGGGCACGGACCCGTGCGTTCACGAGTGGCCGGAGGTTTTATTTTGCAAATAATGCCAAGAAAGGAAAGTGCACGAGCCCTGTTCTGTTAAGAGGTCAGACATCCCTTTTAGGCCTCTGTGCAGCTTACACTGCTGGATGTCGTGGCTGCGGCACTGTAGGAACTAAAGAGCAGTTTCTTGGGGAATTGCCAAAATGAACAGAGTAGAAAAATTAATAAGCGGCTGCCACTGAGTCATCCTATCTGCTGGCCCTTCTTTAGTATCCTCATGCAAACTCTCCATCGGACGATCGGACTGACATAGTCCCCAGAAATATGTTGGACCTCTTCTTTGGAAGGGCCTTGTATAGAAATGTCGTGCTTGCAGGCTCCTGTTTAAGAGCCACCATACATATATATGCTTTCTATTTCCAGGACACCCGTGGAATAAGTCTTGCAGCTTCGGTTGCATAGTAGGTCCCTGTGGCATCTCATTAGCATCTTTCTAAGTCACTTATTGTCATCCAAACCCTTAATGACTTTGCTCAGGATTTCATTAGGTTAGGAGCAAATCTAATTAGCTTCTTGGTGTTAACCAGAAGGGCCCTGTAGCTCTTTCTCTGGACCAAAGACTTCACTGACAAGATAAAATTAATGTCCTCACCTTTCAAGGACGCCGGGCACGCAGGGGACGCCGGCGCTGCCAGGCGCTGTCCTGAAGGAATCCTTGCAGGGAGCCCCCGTTCCTGGGGGATGCTCCTGCCGCCCTCGGGGCCCCTGCAGGCACACGCAGCCGGATTTCTCCGTTTCTCCACGCTTTTCTGCGTGGAACAGACAGGCTCTCCCGTCCGCTGTGGGTTGCTCAACCACACGGCCCGTGCACGCAGCGGTGTGACGGATCTTCCAGCTCATTCTTCAGAGGAGGCAGTTCAAACGCCAGAAACTGCTCTTTTTTAAAAGTTTGAGGGTTTTTTGGTGCAAGTGTTTTTCTCTCTGAGTAGCATTGTATTGCTCCTAGCACTACATAATCTCCCTATAATAAAGTTTCCTTTCTGGATACCATTCAGCTGCTCCTCGAAGGGCTGCCATGGGGCGCGCCGTGCCAGGATGCACAGCTACCAGGCTTTGTCCTGACCCGGACTGCTCTGAGACGGTTCACTGAAGTCCCCACGTCCGGAGAAAAGTCACCCGTGGCTAACTGCACGCTGCGACTGCTTGCCAGCATCTGAGATTCGATTTCTCCGTGGTGGTAGAAGGCAGGACAGCTGCCCCGGCGGCGCAGGCGTGCTTGCCCCGAGCCTGCCGAGCCGTGCGTTTCTGCTGAGCGCGCAGCAGCCGTGCAAACGCCGCTGTGACTTTCCGCGCGGGTCTGGGTGTCGTGGAGCGCCGCGGCGTGAGCCGGTGTTCACGTTCCCTCGTAGGAGACGTGCAGCTTTCCCGTCCTGGGTCTGGCAGTTGGGAGCGTTGGCTCTGTCACCTGCCCAGCCAGAGGGATGAAGCCTGTGAAGCTGCAAAGTACAACCTCCTGTTACTGACACTGTATATGACAAGAGCAGGTATACACATACATATACACCTAGTTAAGTTTTACCTGAAAAACATGGTGGAAATGTGAATTATCAGTCACGGGCTGTTCTCTAGGCACTCACATCTGGTTCCTCTGGGGGAAACACAAGCACGTGTTCTCGTGGTTGGTTTAGCCGTGGACGCATCGATCCTCCCCTCCCTGCAGCAGCACGTTGCTTGTGCCTCGGTGTGACTGCGCGGTCATCCCGATCGGCTCACCGACCCTGCTGGAAACTTACCTTTCCAAAAGCACTAGTTTTCAGGGAGGTGAGCTGGCTGACTGTGGGTAAATGATTCCTAACGCAATCACAAGCAGAAGGGGTGGAATTTACAACTGGAGACTGAGCAGAAAAATCCATCCAGCCTTTTTACTGAAAGCCGTACTTTGGGTTGGGTTGAGGGAACGGACAAGTCTCAGCCACAGGAAGAAGCGGATAAGAACAATAGCTGCGACACTTGACATGAAAGCAGTACTGAGTAAATGAGATTGAGCGTTTGTACTTTCTCCCACGATGTCACTTCACTTTCTCTTCCTTGTGTTGTTACTCCGTTTCGCAAACATCGGCTTCCGGGCTTAATGCATTTGCAATCCAGCGTAAGAGCTTTTGCAGAGCCCTCTGGATCTTTGTGTGTGAAAGAACTAACCTGAATGTCTGGGAGCATAATAAGCCTAAAAATAGAGACTGGTGTGAATAGAGAGACAAACTTTAGACAGGTACACTTGCTTCAGGGAGCTGCACTTGCATGAGGGAGTCACGGCAAGAGATGTGGTAGAGGCAGCAACGTGCAAGTCCTACCGAGAAGGACTTGGGGTGCTGGGGGATGAAAAGCTGGACAGGAGCCGGCACTGTGCGCTGGCAGCCCAGAAACCACCCGTGCCCTGGGCTGCATCCCCAGCAGCGTGGGCAGCAGGGCGAGGGAGGGGATTCTGCCCCTCTGCTCCGCTCTGGGGAGACCCCCCTGCAGTGCTGCCTCCAGCGCTGGGGCCCAGCACAAGGACATGGACCTGCTGGAGCGGGGCCAGAGGAGGCCACGAGATGATCCGAGGGCTGGAGCCCCTCTGCTATGGGGACAGGCTGAGAGAGTTGGGGTTGTTCAGCCTGGAGAAGGGAAGGCTCCGGGGAGACCTTATTGCGGCCTTCCAGTGCCTAAAGGGGCTCATAGGAAAGATGGGGACAGACTTTTTAGCAGGGCCTGCTGTGACAGGACAAGGGGGGATGGTTTTAAACTAAAGGATGGGAGATTCAGACCAGACACAAGGCAGAAGTTTTTCACCCTGAGGGTGGTGAGGCCCTGGCCCAGGTTGCCCAGAGAGGTGGGAGATGCCCCATCCCTGGAAACATTCCAGGTCAGGCTGGACGGGGCTCTGGGCAACCTGGTCTAGTTGAGGATGTCCCTGCTCATGGCAGGGGGTTGGACTGGATGGGCTTGAAAGGTCCCTTCAACCCAAACTGTTCTGTGATTCTGTGATTCTATGGTTCTACATAGCTTGCAGAGAGTGCCAAGTCTGGGTGCAGGACACTCGCCAAACCAGAGTGGCTTGTGAGCCGAAGCCTTTCTGATGCTCTGGCAAGCTCACATCCAGTTAATTGCTGGCAATTGCATCCATAGGGAGTAGGTGAACAGAAGAAAACACCCCTAACTTTTGTGTTGCCACCCAGAGGTATGCATTTGGCACGGAGCTGGTAGACACTGGTTATCTTCTCAGCTGATCACTTGTGCGAGATCCCCAGAAAAGAATGGGTGCAACCAGTTTCAGAGGTTGTATGAGATCTTCTGGCAGATGGCTGGCTGTAGCCAAAGTGACCATTGCTTTGGGATGCCATCCTTAGGGCTTTCGTAGGGTCTTTGCAGAGGGCTGAGACCACAGGGCACGTAGGAGACACGCTGGGAACTCTGGGAGCAGCTCAGGAGGCAAAGCTGGTTCCTGCTCCCTGCGGGGACGGGACCGTGCTGACTGCACGCGGGTCTGCTGGGTAAGCTGTTGATGTCGAAAGGAGCTTCTTCCCACGGGTGGGGTGTGCTTTACCCAACAGCCCCGCTGGCGTCATGGCGTGACCCCCTCTGAACTGCTGGTGAGCTCCATAGAGCTCAAGAGCTTGGCAGGCGCCGAACTATAGCAGGGTCTAGGTCGACATCTCGGTTTCCAGGCGAACATCTGGAAACACCTCTGCACCCCTTCCAGGGAATGCCAACCGCGATGCAGTCACAGTGACAATGAAGCGGGATTCTTGCTAGCCCACCGCCGTTTGATTGCTTGCAGAGGTCTCAGATGGTTTCTACTGATGCGGTGTGGGTTTCACAGCTGTAGGAAACGTCTTTCTTTTGGCTTAGGCTTTGTAAGATTAATCTCCGTGAAATTCTTTCAGGAGAGGGCTGAAGTGAAGCGTGAGAGTGATTCAGCAAAACTTGGCAATATTTTCAATAAGGGCAGTGGTCTTTCTCCAGAAAATTCAATCGTCTGGATGCTCAGACTCTCAAGACTGCCAGCAATTTATTAGCATTTTAAAAAACTAAATCCTTTTTGGAGTTATGAAGTCTTCCTTCCATTAGCAGTAGAGAGCATTCAGCGCATCGTGATCTCATGGTAATAATAAATATAAATATAGGTTTAATTAAAAAGATGGCCATTGTTTGCAAGTACAGGAAATATAAGTATGATTATGAACCTTTCAACTGTAAAATCCTCCTTTTGGGATCTGGTGCATAACCAGAGCTGAGTGAAGTCAAATCAGCTGTTCCGTGGAAATCTGCAGTAGCTTCCACACTCCTTGGTGGATGCTCCACAGCGGGGCTTATGGTAGCTACATGACAATGAAATTCCTGCATGAGTATTTGTCGGCTGAGCCCTTGTTTGAGTGTGAAAACATCTGAGTGTTAGACAAAAGCTTTCTTCTCTTTTTGGCCTCTAGATTACAGGTTACTTTGATAGCAAATTATGGACCAGTTAATGATGTTCCAGTTAGTAGGTTGAAAGTTAAGGCATTGGTTTCTTCATGTTTTAAATAAATTCAAATAACACATGGGGTGACAGACGGGGAATTGAACAGTGCAGCGAGCTGACAGATGAGACACCTCTGAATATACACGTCGTGGGGAATGTCAGATCTCCTTGTACGAGTTAGAGCGCGGCTCCTCTGCTCATTTGCTCCGAGCAGGAGAAGAGGAGCCTCTTCTGCCCCACTAGTCCCCATGGGCACAAGCCCACCGCATGCCACAGTGCCCACATGCATTTTGGATCCTGAATGCTCCAGGCTCTTTGCAGGGATGAGTAGGGAATGCCTCCATTTAGAACCATAGAATCATAGAACCACAGAAGGGTTTGGGTTGAAGGGACATCTCAAGGCCACCCAGTCCAACCCCCTGCCATGAGCAGGGACATCCCCAACTAGATCAGGTTGCCCAGAGCCTCGTCCAGCCTGACCTGGAATGTTTCCAGGGATGGGGCATCTCCCACCTCTCTGGGCAACCTGGGCCAGGGCCTCACCACCCTCAGGGTGAAAAACTTCTGCCTTATGTCTAGTCTGAGTCTCCCCTCCTTTAGTTTAAAACCATCATCCCTTGTCCTGTCACAGCAGGCCCTGCTAAAAAGTCTGTCCCCATCTTTCCTATGAGCCCCTTTAGGCACTGGAAGGCCGCAATAAGGTCTCCCCGGAGCCTTCTCTTCTCCAGGCGGAACAACCCCAACTCTCTCAGCCTGTCCCCAGAGCAGAGGGGCTCCAGCCCTCGGATCATTTTTGTGGCCCTTTGCAACCTTTTTGTGTTTGTTTTCCCTATAACTTACTTACACTGAAACCCACAGCCATGTGGTTGTACCTTTTCCAACAAAAAGAGCATCATGATGTGCTCAGCCGTGTCCGGCCCCTACAGACGCACGCTGGTTCTGGACTGAAGTCGAGCTGTGAAGCAGTTAACATCATTGACGATTAAGCGGTCGTGGTTAGACCTCAGAGCTTGAATCCCACGTACGGGAGAAATCCGCGCCATTTGCCGCTGCTGTTTCCATCCGCTGGATCGCCAGAGGAGAAGACAACCGCGCGTCAGTCGGCATTGCCGTCGGGGACGGGCCCGGGCGCTGCAGGCGAGGGGCTTCCAGAGGAAAGCTGCCCAAATATCCGTGGCGGAGCTGCCGGACAAAGGCCGTTTTCCCAGCGGTTGGTCCAGTAACGTGTCACATCATTATCACGGCTTGGTTCGAGGTGTGGGAGAATTTTCATGGCTTGCCACTGGGCGTAGCTGAGGGCCATTGTATTAGCAGCTCTGGGCTGAGGGATTGTTGAGCTAGCGCTGTCCCGACAGGTGATGGACCGTAGCCCACGGTGTTTGCACTCCAAATACAAGACACAATAAGTTAATTTTATTCTATTTTTTTTTTTTTAATGGGAAGGATGGTAGAGTATTTTGCAAATGTGCTGCCACCTCTCCCATGCAGGAAGCTCTGCTTAGAAAATAAACAAGTTTTTTACCTCTTTGGCCCATCTGTGGGCTGGTCCCCAGCCAGCTCCCCCAGCCCTCCCAGCTCAGACCTGCTTTCTCGTGCAGGATGGCGTTGTGGGACCCAGGCCAGGGTGTCAGTTCGCTCCATACGCACACCTTGTTCTTTCTGTGCTGGGTGGCAGAGATCAGTGTGACCGAGGGTTGTTTTGGTTATGCATAAAGGTGAGGCCTCATCATCTAACCAGCAATTCAATCCTGTTGCAAATTAGAAGTAAGCAGATCTGCTGTTTACACTAGATGATAGAAAAAAGCAGTTACTTTTTAAATTACCCAGCAGTATAAGCATATAGGAATACATTTGTAAGCACGCCGAGTGTCTCCCAGAGGATAACATTATACTGATATTGTATTATTGCTCGTTATTAATTTGGAAACCCACATCTACAGCTGCAAGTCTGCCACAGTGTCTGTTGCTGTCCCTAATTCTGGGATACGTGCAGCTCCACAGTTAAAATTTTGCCTGTGGCTCCAGCTCCCCAGCCTGAGAGCGAAGGGCTTTTTCCAGCAGCAACGAAGCCATTGCCTCCGCCGTCTCCCGGCCCCGGCGCAGTGGCCCCGGGGCGCTTGGAGGCAGAGCAGGGCCGCGGGGCTGCGGGCACGGGCACGGGGCTGCCCGGCCACCCTCGCCGGCTCGCGGTGCGGGGCAGGTCCCGCAGAACGGTCTCTCCGGCCGAGGGGGGCCGGCGGGAGAGCGGCTGGGTGGGCGACGCAGCCCGGGCAGGTGGCTGTGAGCAGGGACGGCCCTGGAGCGGGCTACGGGCGTGCTGCCTTGGCGGGCGGGCGGGATGCAGGCCAGAGCATCCCCGACTCCCCGCCGCCGCCTCCTGCTCCGGCCGGTGCCTCCTCATGTGCTCAGAGCTTCGGCAAAAGTCTCCGCATCCTTCCTCCGCCGCTCCCTGCCCGCCCCTTGAAGTGCTGAGGCGAACGTCCGTATGCGCTGTGTGTACGCGTGCGCGTATGTCGTGGACCATAACGTACTCCACTGATTTACAAGTCGGTTTCTGAGCTGTGTGTACGGGCTGTGTCTCCTTTGCACATCACGAGCTGCGTGAGCTGTGAATACGTGAATAACAGCTGGAAGGAGCGGGGTCTGTCCTGGTGGATGCAGAACAGACGAGCAAAGTGGGAGTAGGTGCAGCATTTAGAAGAGCAGGTAGCGTGGAAAAACAACGAAAGTTTAACTGACATATTCGGGGTATAGAAAAGTTATACATACAAGAAAATGGTATTTTAGGGCTAAATATTAGATCTTATCCATCAGCCGTGTTGGGTTAGAATGGATTTTAAAAATCAAAATTGAAAAAACGAAAGAAAATGTACACAAAAAGCTTGCTAAAACAACCTCGTTGGATTAATCTAGAACAACAAAAGCCAGGAAACAGAGAGTTAAGATTAACTCGTTTTGTTTTGGCTGGAGACTTCAGTAGTCTCCAAACAGCAAGTGATCTCACACACCACACACAATGCTGCAATAATTAGAGACACGGAGCTAAGGATGGAATTTCAGCCTGTTATTGGGGGGGGGGGGGGAAGAAAAAGAATAAAGAAAAAACCTGATTTCTGGGCTGGTTGTGCTTCTCATGGTATACTATGGCTTTTGCAAATGTTTCCATTGTGCTAGTCTGATCCCTCATGATAAGTGTGATTTATGGTTCATTTGGAAGACGTGTAAAATATTAGTTCGGACAGCCTCCTCGCGACGTTGAGGTTTTGATTAGCTTTTTAAAGGCTCGTGTTGCTTTAAGCCATTTTGCACATCATCTTTTTAAAGTGTGCTGGTATAGTAATTTATTCCAGCTGCTCATGAGGGTTGGGATTGCAGTATAGCAGCTCTTAAAACAAATGCTTCAGGAATCCTCGTGCAGTTTGTGTCATGACGTGCACAGGAGATAAGTAGCAGCTGTACTGCAGCCTGGTGAACAACCGGACAGCAGCGCACTGGAAAAATTCACTGCTAAATAGAAGCTTAAGCAAAATTATTTGTATTTTTATTCCGTTCAGCAAGAAAGGTGGCGACGGGTTTGCTGAGAGGGTGGTTGTGTTGGTGTTAGCTTTTGCCGGGCTGTTCCAACGCCCGAGTACTGGTGTGCGGCCGGGCCGTTCGTGGGCTGTGTGCGAGCTGGGTGCCCGCAGCGCCGGGAAGCGTCTCGGGATTGCTCCTCTGAAAGTGCCCGTGCGTGGGGAAGCGGGGAGCAGGCACGGCCACGGCGTCCCGCTCCCCGGGCCGTGGACAGCAAACGGGCCGGGGCAGAGCAAAGCAGAGACTCGCAGAGGGCTCTGCCTGGCGCTGCCCTTCTTCACGTCTCTTCTGAAGGCTTTTAAGAGCTGTCGGACTTTTCGGTTTGCGTTGGAAGAACGCGTCCCACCCCATCCTCCCATGGTCTGGTTTGTAAGGATGGAGGAACAGCTCTGGGAGAAAGTGATGGGCTGGGAGCAGTAATCGGCGATAAGGACGTGTGTCTGAGAAGAGAAAGAACCCAGCAACCAAAAAAAAAGAATCGCTATGATTCACACTCTATGCAAATGAACTGACCTTCTGTTTATATTCATTAACACCCTGTTTTATTTTTTCACAGTATTGCTGAAACAGACAGAAGTTGCTAGAGGAATTTACATTCACCTTCCAAATAGAGCATAAGCTATTCTAAGTGAACTTTGATTTCTCAGATAAATTGTGCTGTTGGGCTGTATCCCATCGTCCCGCGGAGCAGCACACCGCAAAGACGAAAGCCAGGCTTTCTGCTGATTGCGTCAAGCGGAACATGGGGCTCGTCTTCAGCTGGTGTCAGTTCTCTGTGCTGGCTTGCCAGCTGAGAAAATATAACAGATAGATGCTGTTTGATCACTGCTAAATACCAGGCTGAGAATTTGTAGCAGCCAGGATCAAGGATTAACGACTTCCCGCGCACAGCTCAGCCTGGTTACCTGTCTGCGGTGTGCGGATGGGGGTGGAATCCCCCAGAAACGTCAGGGGATTACCAGCACGTCACTGGGCACCTCAAATGAAGGATTTGGGGTGGTTTCTGTGCTAGAAGTAAATGCTGGGAAGCGTTACAGTGCATAGTGCTTGACTTAGCACATTCTCATTTGGCTAATTGAAAGGTCATTCTTTTGGTTCATATTTAATTCATGCAGTTGTTGCTTCGCTATTATGTGGTTATTTGTCTTGTGGCAGCTTACGCGGATCAGTGTGCAGTGGTGTGTCTGCCTTCATAATTCACAGAATCATTTAGGTTGGAAGAGACCTCCAAGACCATCGAGTCCAACCATTAACCCAGCACTGCCAAGGCCACCACTAACCCATGTCCCCAAGCGCCACATCTACACGGCTTTTCAATCCCCCCAGGGATGGGGACTCCACCACTGCCCTGGGCAGCCTGTGCCAGGGCCTGACAGCCCTTTCCATGAAGAAATGGTTCCCAAGATCCAACCTAAACCTCCCCTGGCGCAACTTGAGGCCGGTTCCTCTCGTCCTGTCGCCTGTTCCTTGGGAGAAGAGACCGACCCCCCCTGGCTCCAACCTCCTTTCAGGGAGTTGTAGTCAGACAAGAAACCAAATAAAGGCATATTATTTTTATTTTTGCTTTATACTGAAAAATACAAAAACTTTTCTCAGTGTGTTTTTTTCTGACACTCTGAGGACTCTGATCCATGGGTGAGGGCACCTTCCTTTAAGACACCCGACGTGCCTCCGCCGGGTCACTGGAGGGTTGGCTTAGCTACTCACGGAGCAGCAGCTGAGCTGCAGTAGTTTTCAGACGGGTGTGTTGATTGATTTTAGGACAGGCTGTAATTAAATGGCTTCAGCGGCTGCAGGTGGCTCATCCCCACAGCAGGAGCGGAGATGGGGAGATGCTGGGAAGAGGAGTGAGAACAGGGGAACGTGGGCTGCAGGGGTGACGCTGGGGGAGCCCGTCCGCCCTCGGCGTCCACCCAGAGCGGGAGGGGAGAGACGGGCAAAGGGAGACGGCCCCGTGCCTTCATCTAGAAGGCTTTAACTTAAAACGTTTGTTAATGTTTTGTGTCCTTTTTGCTTCTTAGCAGAACCCAAGTGCAAACACTCTTGCTGAGTTTTTTGAAAGCTTGCATGTTTATTTTATGTGTGACCCCAGTGGGAGAAGGACAGGCACCAGGAGAAGGAAGGACAGACGCCAGGAGAAGGACAGACAGCCACCGGAGCAGAACCTATGTATCCAGGGCCTGGTGGGCGTCCTGTGAGATTACAGCCTCATGAGTACAGAACATAACGAACAACGTAACAAATGTTATCACGACATTTTTGATAACAAAAAGAGCGCGTTGTCCGCCATCATGAAGAAAAGCCTGAAAATGGGAATGGGGCGTAAATTGCTGCCTGCACGGAAAGGTTTGTCCTGCATTGCCAAGATTTGCGTTTGAACCTGTCTGCTTATCCTGGTGTCGTCTTCTGTGGAAGGAGGACGGCCCGTGCGACTGAAGAGGGGCTGAGGTTACACCGAAAGCTCACCACCTCCCACCGACACAGTACCATCTCTGGGGGATGCCGAGGGGATGCAGCTTTTCCCACAGCGTCTTCTGGCTCTGCTTCTTCCCGGGCTGCAGAGAGGCCGGCGGTGAGATTGGGTCTGCTGCTGCGGGCCCTGGCAGCCCCTCGCCATTGCCCTGCTCCACGCGGCCTCTCTCGACTCCGCTGCCCGGGGAGCTGCGGGTTTGGGCAACGGAGGCGGCTGTGGGCATCACCGCAGAGGGGGCAACGGTGCTCGGGACGGTGAATCCCTCTGTACGTGACGTGGGAGACGTAGGGTTTGCAGGCGTAGCGCGGGGATGGGCAGCACCCCACCGCTGCCGTCCTCGCGCTGTCGCAGCAGGACGGGGGACGGCTCTGCCTGAAAGCGCGACGGGGAGTCCTCGGCCCCGGAGCACGCGGGGGTGAGCGGTGACGCCTCGTCACCTCAGGGCTGAAACCGGCCGCTCTGGGACGGCCACCCGCGTCGTCACCTTTCCCTTCGGGAGACGCTCGCGGCGATGTTCTCCTGTGCCGGCGCGTTAGACCCTGCGGCTTTCTCCCAGCACGGACCACCTCTGGAACGCCAGCCTGCCCACGTTCCCTTTTCCAGGCGTCTTACCGCTCTCATGTTAGAATTTTGTCCTGCCAAGGCCGCTTGTGAGTGGAAGGGTTAAAAATACGGGGCTTTATGCTCCTCGTTTCAATGTGGCACGTGTTTTTGAAAGACTTCTTGTAGGCTTATTTTTCATCTAAAACCTCTGAAGAAGGATGGCCGGTGGTCGTCCTGCCTGACGTTGCGGAAGGACCTGGGGGCTGAGGGGAGAGGAGTGTCAGAGACCAGCGCGGGGGCTTCCACACCCCCACTGCACGGACCGTGGGTCTTCGAAGGAAAAATTGTCATCATCATCATTATTATTATTATTAGCTTTTTCTCCCCATCTTTCTCTCTCATTTTCCTGCAAATAATTCATTAGGCACCAGGGTTTAATATGCGCTAGAAAGAAAGGTTGAGTTTGAAACAGCAGCTGAAGGTCTATTTCTGAACTAATCAATTTTTATGAAGCATTTCTGGGGATGTTCTGCAGGTTCAACCCTGTTCTGTTGTTTATGAGATGACTGACGGGTATACAGTGGGTGAGCAGAGTTTCTAAACACAATGAAAAAGCTGACCATCTTTTTAAGATATTTGTTTTCTTCCCAGCTAGCCCTTCTGCACTGTAAAACTGAAATGTTGCTTTATACGGTTGCATTTTTTTACTGATTATTGAACATGCTTGGAGTCTGGGCTACGGTAAGCACATCTTTTGGTCTCAGTTCATACACCTGAAAAAATTAGCGACCACCACAGCTTCAGAGGTAGTTTGTGCTTGCACACTCAGCCCTGTCACTCAGCTTTTTATTTCTGAGGTTTAACAGGCAAAGTGGGGTCCAAAACACGTAATTTTTTTTAATGCCTGAGGTGTCTGCTGCCCTACTCAAATTCCTCACTCACAAATGAGGCAGATGCCCACCTGTCTTCACCGCGTCAGAAGCCCGGGCGTCTTTGCCCTTACTGATGGCAAAGCCGTCCCGCCGTGGAGCCTGGCAGGGGTCCCCCGAGGGCTGTCGTCCTCCCCACGCGAGCGGGCTGCGCCGAGCCTCGCGTAACAGCTCGAATAACAGGTCCGTGCGCAAGGCAGCACGACGTCAGCGGGAATTAGCAAGGTTTTTAGTAACAGAAACTCGTATCTGTCCGTTCGGGCATTTCCTCGTCCCGGGGTTATACAGTCTGCGTGGGGAAAAACGAGCTGGACAAGCTGAGTCGCCACGTCCAGCCAGGTTATACCCTTAACCGCGTCGTTTCTCTTGCAGCTAAGTTATATACTCTGCACAAATTGCGATTGTTAGGTATCTGACTGTTCTTTTACAATATTGGTTGGTTCCTACTATGACACAGCTGGGTTAATTTTAATGCGATACGGTATTAAGCGCTCAGCTGAGGCTGGTTTCCTGGAAGAAGGGCACCTAATACAGGTGTGGGGAGTTAAATCACGCTTGAACACACGATTTAATTAATTGCTCTGTTGTATGTTGCATATTTTTATGGTCTAATAAACCCAAAGGTCTGTCAGCCAGGATGCTCTGATGTTTTTTCCAGCTTTCTGAAAATCTTCCCGCTCTCCCCTGCCCCGCTGTTTTATTCCTTAGTGGTTTACTGCCAGGCCCAGCTGACTTAACAGGGAATTGGGAGAGCGGTTTGCAGCTCTCTCCGCGCTTTTAGAGCCTGAAGTGCGTTGCTATGAAGTGTAACGCTGGTGAAAGCCTTGAAGCTGATGCATTGACCTGTGCATCTTTCTCTGGGAGCGAAGGTGATGGAAGGACAAGAATGTGGTTCCTTGCGGACCTTCTCTGGACCGAGCTGATCTCGGTCTCGTACAAGCACGCTACCAGAAAAGCCTGAATAAAAAAATAAATAAAAAATAATTAAAAATCTATTTTCCAATAATGTTTCTACTTATGAGGAAGGGGAAGGACCCTCAGGTACTAGGGGGGAAAAATCATAACCACAAAAGCTGACATTCTTGGAAGCCACCGCTTTCTGGTGCTTGGGAGACGTGTTCCTTCACCAGCGTTATTCCTGCTCGGGAGACGTGTTTCTCCTTGATGTTGCTTGCACAATATCCACTAAAATAGGGTCAGGATTACTCTGTGTGCCCGTGGGTTACCATCTTCGGTAGTTTTGCATTTCCTCGGTGGGAAGGAGGCAGGAAGGTTTCTCTGTTGGGGGTAAGCTAATGCTTGTCCGCAGGGTTTTTCAGTGGTGAAAACCATTTTCTTCAGCTGTGGCATTAGTTTTTTAGTTGGAATCTAGCATTAGATGTATGAAGAGAGGTTTTATCCTCAGAGGAGGTCTGATTGAAACTTTTCCATCAAAACAGTTTTCTCCAGGGGAAACACTGATTTTTCAACAAAGTTTGGAAAAAAGGCACCGACTACACAGCACTCAAAATATTTTGATTTGGCAAACGCAACTAGGTACATCATGTCTCCGTGTTTCAGTCAAGCCAGCTGCCCTGACGAACCAAACCAAGGGCTTCCTTCCAAATTCCTGGCAGTGAGGTCGCAGCCTGTTCCGGGGGAGGCAGAGGCGTGAGGGAGCCTGTGCTCCTGGTGACTCGGGATGGCACCGTTTCAAAATCAACCCCTTTTCGGTTTTAAATTGAAATATTTTGGTTTTCCCCACAAAGGAAAGCCGTTCACTGGAAAGGACCATGCTTTTCAAATGGTTCTTTTGCCTCAGATCCATTCACGCAAATACCGCTGCGGAAATCAGACTTGCATAAGCATGGCCTAAGGTCAGGATTTGGGCTGTAGCAACGCCGGCTCCGTTAACCGATTTTGTTTAGTTTTTCTGGATGTTGGCTGGTGTGATGAACGCTGACCTCTGTGTTAAGTAACAGTGTTCTTTTATGGTATGCTTTTTGTAATGCCTATAATCATCATCTCACCCTACATTTCAAAAAAAACCCATTTCTAGGAATATTGCCCAGCTCTCTGTGGTAATTTAAAAAGCCTTGAAAAACATTGTCTGAACCTGAGATGATTCTAAGTTTGGGAATAATCAGATATAAGGTTTCTGTCTGGACATGTTTCTAGACTTATGATATTCAACTATGCTTTTAAATACGCAAAGCGTTCCTCCTAAGTAAACTACGTACAAAACATTGTTTGTTGCACCAAGAAGTGAGATAAAAACAAGGATGGAGGAGCCTTGTGGTGCCGCTGGAGAACGCAGGCGATACGGTCACGTCGCGGTGGCGTCCATGGTGGTGTCTGCTGGTACCGGTGACGGGGTGCACCCCGGCTGCAGCAGGGCCAGGCGCCCGCCGGGCTCCCGGGATCCCGCTGGCTGGGCAGGGTCAGCAGGCGCGAAGGTGATAAGAGAAGGAAAAGAAAAGAAACAGCTAAAACCCGTGCTTCTCTGTTTTGCTAAGAAGATGTGAAAATATTTGTGAGTTTAGCGCCTTTGTTTAAGTTCTTAGGCTGGAGACTCCAGCCTTGCCTATCTATTTTGCATGAATATAGATAAATAATTGGAGAACAGTAAGGCCTGTGACCTCATACATACCCAGAAAGCGCACAGAGATCTCCGTATCGAGGCTGGAAGTTAAACCCAAAGATTACAGTATCTGCCAAGCCTGGAGCCGGGCGGCTCTGCCTCCCACGGCAGTGGGGGACGTTCCGCACGTGAAGCCGCGGGGCCGGTGACCCACGGCGCTGAGAGAGATGTGGAGTGGGGAGTGGTGCTTCGTGGCTGGAAAAACAGTCCGTCTGTCCGGTTATCGGAGCAACTGCAGGCACACGGTCCCGATGGTTTGCTGGACCCTAGAACAAACGGAGCAGGGCATGGAATTAAATGAAAAATCATGCAAGCAGCATGGTTTTACTCTAAGGTAGATTGTGCCGGGCTCACTTGACAGCCTTCCCTGATAGAAACGTTCAAGTTTTAGGTAAAAGTTATGCAGTCAATCTAATCTGCTCTGTCCTAAATAAAATACTGGCTATCATAATACATTGAAAATCAGACATGATAAATATACAACAAACTGTTCAATACAGACATCAGTAGAAAAAGCTGTAAAACGGGAGAGGAATGGGATAAAGAAGCGATGACAATGCTTTGTGCTAAGGCACTATTGAGTTGAAGGTTTGCCACTGGCAAAGCTGCACAGACATTGGGTTCGGGAGCAGTGTTATTTAATACTTTCAGTAATGATCTCGGCACAAAAAAAAAAAAGGGAAGAGTGAAATAATGAAACTTGGTGACAGTGATACTGCAAAATTAGAAGCTGTTGTCGTTTTGGAGAGTGCTACTCTAAATACCATGCGAGCAAAGTGAATGGGTTTGAAGACTGAAGCCACAGGTACGGGAAAATGCCCTGAACAAACCTGGTTGCCCACGATAAAAGGATAAAAATGTGACATCAGGAGAGAGGCGTAGAAGGGTCCGGCGTGGAATGACAACTCTGTGAAGCGGAGTGGCAGCCTTGTGAATGAAATCGCTTGCCTGGCTGAGCACGGCGCGAGGGGATCGTGCCCTACAGATTCATCAGTGTCCATGTCCAGGAGGAAAAAGAGCTGTTTAAGCTAATGGGCACTGCTGGCGAAAGAATAGCTTTAAATTAGCGGTGATAAATTTCATCTGGAAACAGTGAGAAAGTGAAAAACCCATTTATATCCTCTTTTGGGTCAACTTGAACTGTGAACATGCAGAAAAAAGCTTTCTAGTGACCTCGGATATTGAAAAATAAAGTGGGGCTCAGCTGTTCATGCAGCACGTTGTATTCTTGTTGCTCTTATGGTTCCCTGAAGTAGCTCCAGTAATTGCAGGAGTGGAGTCCAGAGTCCCCGGTTTAAGCTGTATGTGCTTCACTCAAACCAATACTTATGTTAATTTTTGTGTTTGGCTTTGGTCACTACGTTTTGTAAAGCTGTGAAACACACCTTGGCTGAAGTAAAAAAAAAAGTCTTTCTGAGGAGCTGATGGATGTGTTGGGTTGGGTTGCCCAGGGAGCGTTGGCAGCGGGGCAGCAGCAGCCTCCGCCGCTGGGTTTCACTGCGTATCTTGTCGTAGAACCACAGAACGGTTTGGGTTGAAGGGACCTTTCCAGGCCACCCAGTCCAACCCCCTGCCATGAGCAGGGACATCCCCAACTAGACCAGGTTGCCCAGAGCCCCGTCCAGCCTGACCTGGAATGTTTCCAGGGATGGGGCATCTCCCACCTCTCTGGGCAACCTGGGCCAGGGCCTCACCACCCTCAGTGTGAAAAACTTCTGCCTTATGTCTAGTCTGAGTCTCCCCTCCTTTAGTTTAAAACCATCACCCCTTGTCCTACCAGAGCAGGCCCTTGCCGGTGAGCCCTGCGTTCACAGCCAGCTGTGGTAGCATCAGCGAGCTCTACAGACACCTCTGGGCAGGGGACACGGGGCCGTGTTGGCCGTTCTTGGCAGTTCAGGGAACACACTGGGATTTTGTCCATGCAGGGTAAACTGTCCTTGCCTGGACAAGGTCCCTGATTTAGCAGGACCTGCTTGGGAGCAGCAGGCTGGACGGTATGACCTCCCGGGGTCCCTTCCAGCCTAAATTATTCTCTGTTTTTAAATATTGGATTGGTTTTTGCAAGTGGGAACTGTACTTTTTTCCTGTACTGGTGACATTTCCCTGGAGTACAGATATACGCTGGTTTGAATACAAGTATTTGTTTATGCCAAACAAAGTGTTGTACTAATATAAAAGTGTTGCAATTTAAAAAGAAAATCATTCTGTTGTCCTAAATAATTGTGTTTGTACAAGTGCCATGTGTATGAGTTGTTCCAGGTACTGGCTGAGGGCGCTTTGCAAATTCCAGCCTTAAGCTGCTCCTTTTCTCCCTCCGATCTGCATCGAACTTGCTGACACCACGAAGATGTTCCCCAGCAGCAGCACAGGTACTGAGCGAGCGTTTTTAGCAAAAACTGAGCAAAAGATAAAAGGTGATTTTACTTGTGACTAGGGACAAATCTTTGCAATTAATTGCTTCAGTTATGAAGAATTACCGTCAGTAAGTAGTTGTTTCTAAAGCCAAGGTCTTGTTACTCAGGCCCCTATGAGTCCACTAAGAGCACTTCTGATTTTCTGGTGCTGATTTTTGGTCGGTTGGTTCAAGATAACTCCCAAAGCTGGCCCAGCCAATGTTAAGTGATTTATCTTCAGTCCTGCAGAAACAATTTATGGAATGCCACACGTTTTGCTTTTCAGTGTTGCCTCCACAGCGTCTCAGAATTGTATTTCACGACACAAGGACACAAGTAGATATGCGGTAGAAATCAGACGCTGTTGTGATAGGATGAATATGCTTTGCAGGGGTAAACTAGAATTGTGGCTACGATGCTTTTGCAGTTTTTTTACTACCTGGCAGGCAGTACCGAGTTGTGAAACTAAGGAGATGTACTCGGAGGCTACATGTTATATACAGGCTCGCAAATAGAAAGCTTGGGAAGCCAAGAAATTGCTTACATGTTAAATAGGCAGCCTGCAGTAAATTAAGATTTGTGCATTTTAAACTATCTTTCAAAATATGTTTTAACTTGGAGATTTGTATGACTCTTTACCCCCTCTGAGTGATTGAAAATCTCAGTTGACCATGGCCCAACTGCTGAGACTCTTGTAAAATTGAGCTAAACTAGGAAAAGAGACTAAATTTCAGCTGCAGTAGCGAGCCACAGTTTTTCTTCAGTGTAGGAGTCAAAACACTTTATCCTGAGCTGAAATGATTATGGTTAATACTGGCAGAGACAGGCGCACACTAAAATACTGACCACGCAGCATCAGTTTCCCGCTGCCGTGCTGCCAGCGCCTTCGCTGCAGCCGGACCCCGCGGCGCGAGAGCTGCCCCGTCGGTTTGCGGCAGCGCTGAGCCCGTGCCTGCCGCTGCTCCGGCGGGAGCCGGGCGTCGTGCTCCGCCTGGCTGGGGCCGGGATGCGGCTGGGTTTTGTTCCCCGCCACCGGCCGGGCGCGCCGTGCGGATCGCAGGGTGACGAGCGCAGGGCTGTGGTGAGAAAGAACAGCCTTGGGGGCTTGCAAAGAGCTGGTTGATCGCGGTTGTCGGTTGCAACTGCAAATATGCAATGCCATGCCAGAATTCAGAGGCAGCAAAACCCAAAACCCCAAAAACCAGAGGTGAGGGAGTCCGGCTGCAGAGGTGGAGGCAAGTTCCCTGCCCCACGGCTTCCCTGGAAGTGCCCACACTCACGGCATCACTGGCGGAGCACAGCGCATCCCTGTGCACATCCCTGTGCACATCCCCGTGCTGGCGTGCACCAGCGCGTGTGTCGTGACAGCTACCCCGTCGGTCTGCCCTGCCCCCCTTTTTAGGGCTCCGCGCCTGAGCTGAGTGCCTGCGTGCGAACTAGCGTCTGCCCGGATCCCCGTGGCGTTGCTGTGGATCTGTGGGTACCAGCGCTAAATTCGACAGCAGCTTAATCCCACCTTCACTGAGTGTGTTTTAAGTGAAATCTCTGCATTTCTACATCTACTAAATCGCTGAGGATAGAGGGGCACCTTCAGTTTTGAGCGTGGTACGATGAGGACAGTGGCGATGGGGACTGTGAGCTGCTGTGCCTTAAATTCCAGTGGGTGTTTGCCAAATGCACACAAACCAAACCTGTCAGGTGTGATGCTGTTTGAACTTGGTGCTAATTAATGTCCAAAGCCATGACTCAGACCGAGTTAAATCCCCGGTTGAAGTCACAGCAGCAGATAGCGATCACGGACTTCACTAATTAACAGGCTGTGAATAAACTTCTATAGGTAGAGTTTAGCCAAGACCAACTAAGTAGTGATGAAATAACTTGCCCATTTGTCCTCTGAATGACAGGTTCACAATCAAAAGTGCATTAATTCCCAGCTCCTAAGGGAGGTATTTTTTCTGGCGAAAGTGAGTCCCTACATGAAAAAGGATTAACTGACCACAGGAGTCTCGTTGCTTACCATCAGCATTTGCTCCCACCTTGCTTTAGTTTTTGCTGTCGGGCTGCTTGGATCTATTAACACATCTGTGCTAATGTGGGCCACGTCTTCGGCAGTCGCTATCGGACATTGTAGAAAGAGCCACTCTTTAGGCCAAGAATCTAAGAAATTTAACAATCCAAGATACCCACAAAGTCATTGCAGTGAGCTCTATTCCCATCACCTTTTAAACTGAAAATGCAGCAGCACAGGACATGATGTTCTTAGCAGGGAGAAGCTATGCTGAAAATGCCATCTTTCTATAATGTCAGGTTTCTTATCTGTGATTATGTCATTGTGAGGCTTGTGTTTAAACACTGACTTCTTGATGACTAATTGCTCTTAATCAGCACACAGTCTAGATATTAAAAATGTCTTTTCTACTTGCTACTGGGGAGCGATGTAAATAGTACTTGTGAACAAAACTTTGCACTGCTTCTCGGTGGAACTGGCAGATATGGCTGAACAGCAATTAAGCTGTTGATTTTAAGTAGCTAAAAGGGAGAGAGTGTTTGTTTAGCAATCTGCTTAAATAAAGCTGAGATGAGAGCCCTGGTCATGGACAGACAAAACGAAAACTGTCTTGAATTTCAAGTCCAACCGCTGTTGCATCCACATGCTTATGGCTTATGTCTGCCTCAGCTCTCAGCAGTGAATTAACATTTTTGCTGCCTCATTCCATCAGCTGGTGCGACACCAGGGAAGAGCACAGTGCTACGGGGCTGGATCCGTTCTCGTTTTCCCTTTCCTCGCGTGCTCCTGGACAGCTAGCAGGCGGATCCCATTCGTCTGTCTGCAGCCCGCCTTCTGCACATGTTGCAGTGTGCTCGCCAGTTTGGAAACCACGGCATCTCCTGAAGCTTAGGTTATTTCACACACACAAAAAAAGCATTTTGCATAGCAATTCAGAAAAACTGCGGTTTTAGACTTCTTATTTGGGGAAAAAAATGCCCTGCCTGCAATTGCCTTCATGCATTTTTCAGTGAGCAGCACCAGTTGCTGTTTTCCAGGGACCAAGAGGGGACTGGGGCATCCGTTTGATGCAGCAATTCTACTTCATTTCCGTACACTGCCGTATCCCGAGACAGCTTTCACGTGCAGAGCTGTCCGTAGGCTGCGCCGGCTGCTGCTCAGCGAGGATGCTGGCACATGGGTGGGTTACTACCACAAAAGTTAGCGTCTTGGGTTCCAGCAAACCAGCTGCTCCAAAAATTGACTATGGCATTCTCCTGCCTGTCGTTATTTACGGGGTAGTTTATCCCTCTTTCAGGTAGGGAGCGTGTTACCACGCGCTGCCACGCAAGGGCATCTGCAGGGAAGCTGCGGCAGTGCAGCTTTGGCCCGGAGCACCCTTCCCTGGTTTGCCGGAGGATAACCCGCGCTGTGCTCATAACCCCAGTGCCCGTGGCGCGGGGACCCTCCTCAGCCGTGGATCCACCCTGGGTAGGGAATAGCACGTCACTGGTCTGGCCGTCCTCTGCGTGCAAAGTGCGATGCGCACGCAGGGGCTGGAGCATCATTCGTGCCTGTCCCCGGGGAGGGCAAATAGGACCACATCAAAACGGCTGTGCTTTGTGTTCAGCCCGCTCGTGCATGAACATTTCTTTCTGCAGTGAGATGGAGTTAAAGAGTCTCTCCTCTTTCGTCTTTCCCCTTTTGGTTGTTCCTGCGCCATGTTAGTGGTTCAGTTTTGCTGGTACAGTGGTTTATGGGCTGCAGGTTGGAAAAGGTCAAGTAATTAACCCTTTTCACTGGTAAAACCAGTTATTTTCATCTCAAATCAGCTGCTTTCATGGCCAAACAAATGGCTGAATAAGGAGGCAACAGCTCCGTAAGAGAAGTGTCAGACTTCACTCTTGCTTTGTCCTAATCAAAGTATCCCCAGAAAGCACAAAACGGGAGAGAAGCGGGTCCTCCGTGGTGTGTCTGAGCTCCCGACAATAGGATGCACACCCCAACAACAGCCTGCAGACAGATGGGAAGGTATTTTATGCTGATAAATGTTTATTAAAACTCCTGCTGAGTTCTTCCCCTGACTGTAAGCCAGCCAGTTTAAAAATAGGTGAAAAAGGAAGCTGAAGGTCTGAAGAATTGTGGGGCTTCCAAAGGGTGCCGGGAACACACGATGCCTACTCGAGCTATCAATAACAAACACTCTCAGGCAGGATAGAAGCTGCTAACAATGATTTTCCTAAGAAAATAACTAAAAAGCAGGGTATGCAAAAGCTTCTCTTATTTAAGGAAATGAAACCACAGCTGTTAAAAACTGAGTATGTACCAGCCTTTTCTGGAGTGGATTCAGAGGACCTGCGCAGGAACGCGGCCCTGCTGTGCTACCTGTGCTGCAGCAGCAGCAGAGATTTTTTCCTGGCGGAGTTTCGTATTTGTGGCCTTGCACCTGCGGCTTGTTCCTGGGCTGGCCCCACGCGGGAGGCAGAGGGGGAGCTGGGGCACCACTGAAAATGAAGTACGGCAGGGAGAAATGGGAGAAAAAGCGAGGGGAAAGCAGCGCGGGGGGCACACAGCTGTACAGGCTGGCTGCAGCACGAGCCCAGCTTTGTGGTTGAGTATTTTTACCTGTGCAACACAAGATGCAAAGAAACATACTTTTAATAAATCACAAATCCTTCCTAGCTGTCTGCAGAGTACCAGGAGAAGCTCTGCACTGTCCGGTTTCCTTCTCACGCCTCCCCAAAGCACCGCCTGCCTGCGAGGTCTCTGACGGAGATTCCTCCCAAGGCCGGGGCTCCGTGCCGCAGCGGCTCCGTCCGAGATAAGCAGTTATCGTGCGTGCCCGGCTGGTCCCCCTGCGCCGTCTGACGGCAGATACCAGCCTGGCGGAGCCGCCACCGGCTCGTCACGCACGGGGTCCGTGCAAACACCAGCCCCTGTTCCTCAGCTGCTGCCGAACGGATGGGTGCCGCTCTGCAGCAAAGCCTCTGTCCTTGTTTCCCACTGGTCATCCCCAAACCCCCCAAAATTGCAAGGCTGTTAACTTTTTTATTTGATGTTTTGCTGTGGGGGCACGGGGGACTGCCGTCCTCACCCCCAGCACAGTGCACGCCGCAGCCGTCGTGCACGGCCCCGCACAAGCATTATCTGCCCCCTCCCAAAAGCACGGCTGGCCCTGGACCATGAGAGGGACGACCCCGATGCTGGCTGGCTTTAATGTGGGTGACACAGGCTTAGTAAGATTATACTTTCCTCTAAAAAAGTCTTAAAAACTTTCTGCTGCATTCATGAATTACACTTTCAAATGTTTCTTTTTTTTTCCTTTTTTTTTTTTTTGACCGGACCTGGAAGACTGTACATTTCTAATGTATTTGTTTTGGACGTTGAGCTGCATGCGGCATGACTCAGTGCAGCTGAAACTCTCGCTATGTGAAAAACGCCTGCGAGCTGTTAGCGTCACACGTGCCTGCAGCAGATTTACAGATGGGGTTTCGCCGCTGGTTAGCTGGTGTGCAGCTGAAGCAGAGCAGGGATCCGAAGGAAAATGTACAGCTGCAGCAAGTTAAACTGCACTCAAAAAATTACCCGTCTCTTCCAGGAGCTCTCATTCACGGGCAGTGAGAAGTGCAGTGTGTACGCTTCATATTCGTAACTGCAAAACTTTCTTTCTTGCTGCAAGAGATCCTTTGCCCAAAAAGGATTAGGTGTCCTTTCATTACAGCAGCGCTCAGAGCTGCAAATCCACATCAGAGCCTCTCTGAGGCGGGTGCTGCCGTAACCCCCACGAAGGCATCTGTCACGGCACCGACAATAGATGTGGTCTGTAAGCCCTGTTCTGCAACTTTTTGGGGAACGGTGTAGAAATGGTATTAGTATCCCCCAAACTGCATTTTGACATTGGAAAACTACTGATAATGGAACAAGAAAAAACCCTCAAATATCAATTGGAGCGCTAGTTTTACTGACCTGGCAATCGTCTGGGTCGGCAGGGTGTCGGACAAGAGGGACAACGGTCCCGACACGAGAGGACCCTTTGGTTTTTTATGGAGCAGCGGTATTTGCTGAGGTGGATTGTGAGTCAGTCCCTGCATTTTTGATTCCCATTTTTAGCCTGGGATTTCATGCTCCGTTATGCAGTTTGTCTGGAAGCACGTCCCAAAAACGCTTCTCCCTCCCTGGGGTTACAGGGCTGCTCTCAGCTGTTTGTCTTCTGTGAAGATAGTCACGGAAATCATCTTAAAATTGTTTGAGAGCAAAACTGTTGTAAGATGGACTTGGGAATGGTCATTCTTCCTTTGCTTGCCTCCTTTTGCAGGGAGCCCACAGATTTGCAGCTCCGTACTGCTGTAATCTTCTGCGAACTGCGGGCCGAAGGGATCGCAGGGCATGCTGCAGTTTGTCTGCAGCTTTCCAGTCCCACTGCAGTGTGACAGCTTTGTAATAACTTGCCCTGTATGTATTTGCACATTGTATTGTTACATAATTTATTTTATTTCAAAAAGTTTTATTTTTAAGACATCTTAGAAAGAAGTGCAATTCCAGTTTGCCTGTGGGACTTCCACAGAAAGTCGCGATGCATTAAAACAGAAATACAAGGGCTCATGTTCTCTCTTTCTGCCAAACTAGTGGATTCCGTTGCAACACTTCTGTGCCCCAAAAAAGGAAGAAAAAGTTACAGAAGGAATAAAAAGGAAGAAAAAGCTAAGGCAGGATTAATAAAAAATGGTTAAACAGTTTTGGAGGGAGGACGGGGTGTTCTCTGTCAGGCATTACCTGTTCCGATGCAGCTTCAAACCTTTTCTGATGTACTCATTTCAGAAACAATTACGCAATTATTTGGATGTCTTTTATGGCAGCAGAAGCCTCTCCTGCTGCTCTTTAATTAGTTTTTTCTTTACACTGCTTCAGTTTCTCCTGCACTGCCGTTCACAATAGAGCTAACTTGGTGATAATAACATGTTCTTCTTATCTCAAAACACTACTTACAACCTCCAGTGTTTTCCTTTACAAACATGCCGCGGTGGGAGCGCCAGCTGCACCTTCACGCCAGCTAAACCGCAGATGCAAGGCGCAGAGCGGAGGGCTTGATCACCACTTGGTACGTTCCTTTAATTACCCGTAATCCGGGAGCCAGCAAGGCTTTTGTGCAACAGGGCTGCTGAAATGCCAGCGGGATAATGCGGTGCTGGCGACCGGCTCCCGGCTCTCTGCTCTGTTCCCGTCAGGGCTGTCACCTCTCTGTCTGCTAAACACGAGATGGTCCATCAAACCCTCTCTCTGGCACTGAACTGCTGTGCCGGCTGCCATCAGAGACACCCCTTGGATACCTTCCTTTTCCTGCTAGTTGCTGTGGGCAGAAAAGAAATACCTATTTTCTTCTCTGTTCCTCTGCACCTGGCAGAGGGGAGAAATGCAATATTTGCTAGGACAGCTGTTTCTTTCTGAAAATGTGAATGCAGCGCAAGGATGGAGGGTTCTTGCTGGCTACCCTCGCAGGCACTTTCGTGTCCTTCAGTTTCCCTTAACTCAGCATGAGAATTAAGAGGAGAGCAGCTGAGTGGTATGTTTATTCTTTGTTGTCTTCCAGAAATCCAGCTGTTGGCTTAGGGTTTTTCTCCAAAAATGTAGCTCAGCTCCTCAGTAACCCTGTGCCACGCTGTGCATTTTTTTCTGTAAGATTCCTGTATCGTGTGTTTATCCCCTATCACTCTTGGCTGCTTTTCATCTCTAGGCTGTTAAAAAAAAATAAAATACAACAATTCCCATAAAAATGCCATTAAGATGGAAAGCGCGTGCATATAGAAAATGTGGCAGAGAGGACAACGTGTGTTTTAATATTTTGCAACTGGCCATGAACACTTGCCAAAGCCCGAACTGGCAGACTGTGTGATTTAGTGCCACCAAAGTAAAACTCCACTTCGGGCTGACTTCCACAGAACAGAACACACAAGCGTGCAAAGAAATTATTAGCACTCCACAAAAGCTCACTTGCTTCTAGAGGTTACTGGTGTGAATACCTCATCTCCAAACAATATTGCTTTTGAAATAATTATTCCGAACTTAATTACAGCATATGCATCACCTCGGTCGGTCCTTGCTCAGGACAGCAAATGGCTCCAGGAAGGAAACGTCCCCCAGATTAAACCCCTTGCTCTGCTGACCTGTCAAATTTAGTAAGAGCAGTCAACAGGTACCAGTGCTT
Organism: Phoenicopterus ruber ruber; assembly: GCA_009819775.1. NCBI lineage: Eukaryota > Metazoa > Chordata > Aves > Phoenicopteriformes > Phoenicopteridae > Phoenicopterus > Phoenicopterus ruber. The sequence goes on from CM020246.1 coordinate 85,751,660, forward strand.
CCTCTGGTATTTATTTAAATTTTTGAGGGTGGTAGCCTGCTTATAATATGGGCACAGACTCTGCAAAACTTTACTGTGAATAGTCCAAAGTTTGTGGCATTTTGCCACTCTTTTTTTAAGAGAAGGTGTCACTTCACGGCTCTTGACATTTCCCCCATTTGAAAATTGTTCACCCACTGCCAGGGAGAAGCTGCACGTGTCCAAATCTTGTCCTTTCATTGAATTTTCAATAGGAAAGGCCTTGTTCCTGACTTCTTCTGAAACGCTGCGTCTTACTTAAAGCAACGTGATCAGTAAACATGTCCTGCAGAAAGCTGCAGTGCAAGGAGCCGGGCCCTGCTGTCGTGCGTCTTGGGTCCAAACATGATCATAGAATCATAGAATCATAGAATTGTTCTGGTTGGAAGAGACCTCCAAGATCATCGGGTCCAACCATTAACCAGCATTACCAAGTCCCCCACTAAATCCCCCACTAAATCGTATCCCTTAGGGCCTCGTCTAAACGTCTTTTCAATCCCCCCAGGGACGGGGACTCCCCCACTGCCCTGGGCAGCCTGTGCCAGGGCCTGACAGCCCTTTCGGGGAAGAAATGGTTCCCAAGATCCAACCTAAACCTCCCCTGGCGCAACTTGAGGCTGGTTCCTCTCGTCCTGTCGCCTGTTCCTTGGGAGAAGAGACCGACCCCCCCTGGCTCCAACCTCCTGTCAGGGAGTTGCAGAGAGCGAGAAGGTCTCCCCTCAGCCTCCTTTTCTCCAGGCCAAACCCCCCCAGGTCCCTCAGCCGCTCCTCACAGCACTTGTGCTCCAGACCCTTCCCCAGCTCCGTTGCCCGTCTCTGGACACGCTCCAGCCCCTCAGTGTCTGTCTTGGAGTGAGGGGCCCAGAACTGACCCCAGCACTCGAGGGGCGGCCTCGCCAGGGCCGAGCACAGGGGGACGATCCCTGCCCTGGTCCTGCTGGCCACACCATTGCTGACACAGGCCAGGATGCCGAGGAGGTGGAGGACAGGTCAGCTCCGCGTCCCGTCCAGCCAACGCCCAGAAGAGAGGTGAGCCTCCGTTAGCGCGCCGGGGATGAGCTCGTGGATGCTCTGAAGGGAGCGCCGGGCGGGCAGCCGAGGGCGGGGCCGGGGGAACGTGGCCTGTCGACATACGCGATGGCTTTTCTGAACTTCACAGCCTTTGCTTCTTGACTTCTCCTCAGGAACAGGTATTTCCCAACAGCTCCCCGCAGCCCTTGAAGATGTCCCAACGATTGGCCAACTTGGCTGTTTTCCTCAATGTAGTTATTTTTCAACATTTTTTTTTTTTAATTCACTTAAAAATGAACTTACTTGAAACTCTGAAGATTTGCAAGGAGATAGCAATGATCATAATTTCAAAGACAGGTTCTCTAGTTAATATATGTCAAAATATAGCTGATACGTAAACCTTACCAAATTGGGGGCTATTAACAGCCGATTCTGATAATGCCTGTAGCTGGCGGAATGGCCTCACCTCTGTCTTGTGCAGCAATGGTAGTTTTCTCTGTCTGGTAAGTAATAAAATAAAATCTCTGGCAGCTTTATACAAAGGGATACAAGCCCAGTCAATCGTCTTCATGTAGCGTAGCAGCATTTTCTAGAAGTACCCACTTTCGGGTGCTTGCTAGGAGGCACTGCTGCTGCAAAATACCGCTGTAGCGGTTGAATATGCTGCAGCTTTGGGCAGGGTGGGACCTTGCAGTGCCCTCCAGTGCAGAGCCAGGAGATCCCCTGCCCCAAATGACATAAAACGTCACAAATGCGTAAAGAACGGGAACCAGGGAAGATTTAGCCTACATGCATGGCTTTAACACAAACTAGCAGAGAGAATCCTCACGAGCGGGGTTTTAGCTGGACATGTAGCAGAACAAAACCCAACACAGCGTTTGGCACAAGGCCGGTCTTTTCTTTCTGGCAAGCTAATATTTGCATACGGCTGCCACTTCTGCGAGAGTGGCTATTGAAGCGTAAAGGGAAAAAAACCATTTCGAACTTCTTGGCGCCACACTTCATGCTCCGCTTGACAGCCGTGAAATGCTGGTGAGCTGGAAATGACACACAGGGCAATCAAACAGCTCTGTGGTTTTACAGCTGCTGAGAAGGAGCGAGGCGCGCGGCGCAGACGCGTGAGCGCAATGCGTCTGCGGGTGCTCTCGGTCGCTCCGGGTTCGGGATCACCGGCAGCGCTGTGGCTGCGGGAGCCCTCGGGAAAGCGTGGGGCTTGCACGGTGCGCACCAAAACCGTGTGCTGTTGGGGTGCCCGGGGCAGGAGAGCCTGCAGGGAGCCATGTCCCGTGCATCTTGCTGCTTCTGGAGGGCCACCTCCAGCCTCAAGTGAGCGTGTTCAAGCGTGTAGCACCGACCTTCCTCTGCCTCAGGAGATGCAAGGAGTAGGGAGATACTGGCTGTTGTAATACTAGTCCTGCGTTTGAGCTGCCGGAGATATGCTGTTATTGCTGTGGCTCTCTGGGAAGTATCACTGACTCAGGCATAAGGCAGCACTTCTTGAAGAAATGCGTCCTTGCACCCTCATGTTTGCTTCGGGGCTTTACTTGGTTATTTTCCTTGGCATCCTGTGCAAAAGAGCCATCGGGAGAGCAAGGACTGACTAGCTGGTGATGCATCTGTAGGCACCAGCAACACTCATGGAATACAGAATGTGCTTGCTAAATTGGGGAAAATACACAAATAAAAAGTAAAGCTAAAGAAGACGGGCTGAGCTGCATATTAGTATTCACCTGGCAAGAGCAAACTGCTCGGAAATCACCCCGCAGTCTTCTTCGTCCTCTGTTTACTTATCACTACAGTTATGCTGACTGTTGCATTTGTCGTTGTTGCTGTGAAATAATGATCTGCGACTCTTGGATAGTACCATTTCTTCCGTTCTCAGAGAGCTTAAACTAGGGCTTAAATGGTGGTGTCCTGACTCTTGCATGAATATCGACTTGGCGTCTGGCAAGGATTGCACTTGGACCCAAAAACTTGGAAGCACTTTTTATCCAATAATATAAATACAGGCAATGAGTCTTCCCGGGAAGGACAGATACCACCGACTGCTCCTACTTTTCTTGGGTAAGTATTCTGCTCAAAATATTTTTTAATTAACTTTATGACCTGTTTTTTGAAATCGTATCTGTGTTAGTAGTGCGGCTGGTGCAATGTCTTGTCTATAGCACCATTTTTTTAAGCTGAGATGAATGTCCAAATAGACTGCTAATGCAGATTTATGTCCTGAAAGTGTTACAACACTTAAAGTAAAAATCCTTACGTTCACTTTCCAATTTCTTCCGTCGTCTTCTCCGGCGTGTCTGCACAGGCTGACAGCAGAAGAACAAGGGCTGTAGCCAAGTTTAACAAGAGCATGAAGGAGCCGTTTCTGTGCTTATCAGAAAGCATCTCGCGAGTGTGACAGTCTCAGCTCGTCGTCATCCTGGGCGTGATAAACTGGAGAACGACCAGGGGGCAGGGAGAGGTGCTGAAGGCTGGCGTCTCTGGGGCAGGACTCCTGTAAATACGCGGCAGCGTTTCGGGGTCTTGTTCTCCTAACGAGGAACTACAGGATATCTCCTCCTTCCTCCCTTAGTTTGGAAAGCCATAGACACACACACACACACACATATATATATATATACACGTACTTCCCCTTGCCCAAGCCCACTGTCTCATTTTATCTCCTCTGCACATGTGTCTGTTGGTATTTTCTTTCTTGCCTTTTCGATGACAAATGGCAGCAGCTGATGTTGAAGCCAAAAGCTCACAAGGCTATATTAAGGACAGCTCCAGGCATCTGCTGCACTGGTAATAGCCAGCATGTACTTTATCAGCTGGAGCACCACTGAGGTTGCTGAAATACCCTTGGGCATTGGAGTGGTGGTGGTCGGGCTCGTGCTGCCCGTTAATGAACTGCCTGGTGTGGCTGGACGCGTACAACAAACTGCATGGACTGAATTTTGTTTGACGTGTTTACAAATGGTCTGCGGAGAAGCAGAGGAACCGCCAGGATGGATAAACCAATAATCTGTTAAATTCAGTCTGCCGTCTGGGATTGTGAGCTCGTGTCAGCTGCTGCGGAGGAAGGTGCAAGAGGCCGGGTAGCGGGGGGTTGTACGACATGAGATGATGGCTGCTTGTAAGCTGGTGCTGGACTGAACTGGGGCTGGGTTGTCGGTAGGACCTGAGGGGCAGGAAAATGTGGAATTTTCAGATAGAAATCTCAGGTTTGCTTGAAAGCCAGGCAAGAACTTTCATTAACTTCTTATTCCTCTGTGTTACAGAATAGAGCTGAGAAATTTCCCAAGAGGAGACAGACGAGCTGAGAAACGTTTTTGCCTTCTTTCTTGAACAGTTTAAGCATGAGATGTTTCTCTGCCTGCTTCTCTTTTAGCCCCATCCAACTCTTACTGAGGTCACTGGGGAGAGCGGGAAGACTCCTGCAGGGGTTCCTGGATCGGCTTCTACCTCTGCTTCAGAAAGGGCGCGTGCTTTGCTTCCAGTGGCAGAGAGGGGGGCACTTGGTGGTGTTTCTCCCCACGGCATACTTCTGAGTACATGTTTGTAATCAGCAGCTTTTCCAGAGGCTGCGCTCTGCTGCGGCCAGCCGATGGAAGTTCTGCAGAGATGCAGCCGCCCACGTTGTGCTCCGTGGAAAGAGTCCTTCTGTCCTCGGGATGGGGCCAGGTCGTGCGCGGAGGAGGGACGAGAGCTGACCTGGTACCTCAAGCGCTGCTTGGGATGCAGCACATCGGCGCATTGCTCCACGCTCAACTCCAACCCTGATCCTGAACAAACGTCCTCATCTCCTCTATTTTACCCCTCTGTGAAATATGGGTGTTGTTCTGCTGATTAAATTAATGAGCGGTTTGAGGCAAGGACACATATACGCACAGGCAGGTACAGCTTCTAGCACAATGTATTCCTGATCTGGGCTTTATGTGCTACACCACTCTATGTACCAGCAGTTACGCAGAGCAAAGGCTGTCAGAGTACGGCTTAGGCTGCAGCTGCACATTTTCCCCACTTTTCTTGACAGATTTTTTAAAGCAAAGTCTAGGTTTGTAACAGGTGAGCTCTGATCATATTGGTCATTCCTTGTTTGTAGACTTTTCTTTCCCATGGGGGATGCAAAGCCACGTTCTGCCTTCAACAGCCGTCCGGTGGCAGCCAGCGCGGGATGTGCTGCGGCGAGGTGAGCTGCCGCAGCGTGCACGGGCCGCTCGGCTGATCTCCCCAGCGCCGGCGCGGGCTCGTGTCCCTGCCAGAAGCAGCGTGTGGGCCTCATCTTTCGGCACGGCGCTCTCTGCACGGAGCAGGTCTGCGTGCAGGTGTCCGGCACAATAACGTATAGGTTTTGGGTTTGCCCCGGGTGCGTTTCCCCCCTTGGACAACAGTGAGGACAGGACCCGTCCATCAGAGGGTACCCTGATCCCATCAGAGACCGGCTCCGCAGGGATCGCTGCCTGTAGGCAGGGCTGTTGCTCCTGCGCTTTATTTTTTTTCTGGTTTTCTGAGCTTCCTTGTTTCAGAGAGTTCAATATGTCAAGGTAACACCTGCATTTTGCTCATCTGGCTGGGAATAACAACCGAAGAGATTGTTTTGGGGAGTTCCTCCCGGACTGCGCCCCGACAGTCGCGGCTGTGCGTCCCACGGTCAGCCCCCAGCCATGGGGCTGTCCCAGGGGTCCCACCCCACCAGACCTGCACGTCTCCAGCAGCGTCTTCTTCACATTCCTCGGTCAACACATTAAAAGACATGAGGGCAGGGCAGGTTTTGCCCAAGTCCATGCATTGTAAGCGAGCGAGTGGTGCTGCTACAGATAGAACCCAGTAGTTTTAAATGCCGACCCTGTCAATTCATTGCTAAAATATGCTTTATTTCGTGGGCATCCCAACTTGTCTGGAGCTGGCAGCTGCTGGGGATTTGTTGAAGAACTTGTTCTCACAAGAGTTCCTGCTGGTTTTTTGATCTAAGTGGTGTTGCTAAATTTGGACGTGTTATTGATAAGCATCTGCGTTGGTAGATTTATCTGATCTGGACCTCTGAACCTGCTGAGTAGGTGGCACCTCTGCTGAGTTTTCATTGTAAAAATGAAAAAGATCAGCAGATTTCCAGCCATAAAAAGAGACAGCGCATTGTGTTACCGCCACTCGGCAGAGAAAGTTTTTGCTGTTTGCTTCAGAATGAAATGGCGAGGAGACATCGCTTCATTCTATTCCCCTAACCCTGTTACATGATTTGTATGCACTATAGGGTTTTTTTCCCATAGTCGATGCTATAGACATTGTATTTTAAGGGAAATTAAAGGCATTTGTGTTAGATAGTTGACCAGGACACCTTAAGAGGAGGAGAGGCCAGGAGAGTTTAGATGTTTAGCCTAGAAAAGGCAGACTGGGGGGACGTGTGCTTGCTTTCTGTAAATGCACAGGGGTATTTGCCAGGAGGGCAGAAGATCTGGGAGAGCTGAAGAGACGCGTAGAGACAGTGGTGGGAGGAGTACCTTCGGACTGGGAGGCAGAAGCAGCTCCCGAGCACCTGCCCAGGATGCTGCATCGCGACCTCGGAGAGGACCCGGAGGGTTTATGGATGTGGACGGTCCGAGGTGGTCTCTGCAGGGGAGGGAAGAAACCTCTGCCGTCCCCGGTAAAACATTTGGGGATGCTACGGTCCTGCTTACCACTGCTGCCATTGCTGGTGGGAACAGCTGGGAGCTTGCTCAAAGAGGTGCAGCCAGGAAGGCCAACGGCGTGCCGGGGTGCATGAGGCAGAGTGTGGCCAGCAGGTCGAGGGAGGTTCTCCTCCCCCTCTGCTCTGCCCTGGGTGAGGCCCCATCTGGAGTCCTGGGTCCAGTTCTGGGCTCCCCAGTTCCAGAGAGACGAGGAGCTATTGGAGAGAGTCCAGCGGAAGGTACAGAGATGCTGAGGGCCTGGAGCATCTCTCCTGTGGGGAAAGGCTGAGGGAGCTGGGGCTGTTCAGCCTGAGGAAGAGGAGACTGAGAGGGGACCTCACCAACCCTTATCAATATCTCCAGGGCGGGTGTCGAGGGGACGGGGCCAGACTCTTCTCAGTGGTGCCCAGCGACAGGCCAAGGGGCAACGGGCACAAACTGGAACACGGGAAGTTCCGCCTGAACAGGAGGAAAAACGTCTTCGCTGTGAGGTGCCCGAGCCCTGGCACAGGCTGCCCAGGGAGGGTGTGGAGTCTCCTGCTCGGGAGAGATTCCAACCCGCCTGGACGCGGCCCTGTGCAGCCTGCGCTGGGTGACCCTGCTCTGGCAGGGGCTGGGCTGGGTGGGCTCCAGAGGTCCCTTCCAACCCCTGCCAATCTGTGATTCTGTGTGGGATGGAGACAGGTAAAGCTGCCTCCGGGTTTTACCAGGAAATTAATGGAATATATATTAGGCCAGAGTGGTGTGCACCTTGGTAGCCAGTTCAAGTGAAATATAGGCAGGACTTGGCAATTATTTGGTATTTCTTCCCTCTCAGGAAGAAATCTGAACAAGTTTTTCTTCTTTAATGAGTTGAACTGATCTTTCTTTAATGAGTTGAACTGATCTCTCGGAGTAAATGGTGCAGCTAGCACTTGGTTACGCACCTCCTCGGCACTTCATCTGAGGAGGAAAAAAAGGAAAGGCTGGAAGTGGAGCTGCCTGACGTGAATGTTACCTCCAGTACCTGCAAATACTGACACTGCAGCAGCGCTGCCTGACTCACTCAGCCCACAAAATAAACAGCCAAAGGCAGGATTAATGAAAAAAAAAAAAAAAGGGTGTCATCATTCTGAAGAAATATCAAAGGATCTAATTTTAATTCTCATTCATAAAACAATGTTTCTAAGACTGTAAAGGATCCAAGTCATATTAGTCATCATTTGTAAGCCGAGCAGCTTCCTGAGGGATTAATGAAGTATATTTTGAGCGTGGCTGAGTCTCTCCCCCCGCAAGAGCAGCAGCTCCGGGGGTGTGGGGTGTCCCACCGGCAGCAGCCCCCCGCTCAGAGCGACAAGTCGCGGGGCAGCAAGCTGAGGCGGAGGGGAACAGATGGGACGGGGCTCTGGGCAACCTGGTCTAGTTGAGGATGTCCCTGCTCATGGCAGGGGGTTGGACTAGATGGCCTTGAAAGGTCCCTTCCCACCCAAACCCTTCTGTGGTTCTGGGATTCTATGAAAAGGAAAGCCCTTGTCACCTGCCCCGAGCTCCTTCCCTGTGTGTGCCAACAGTTTTCCGGAGGAGCCCTCCCGGGGGGCCTGAGCTGCGCAGACCTGGACACCTCGTACTCTGGACATGCAGCTGTGCCCGTATCGGAGGAATCTGCAGCTCCAGCCTACGCTGCACGGACGCTCGGCTCCCAAACCCCGGCAGTTCAGCGTCCCTGGGTTTCTGGTTAAGTTTGGAGCCGCAAATTGCAGCTCATCATTCTTGGAAGCTGGGCTGGCGGTTCAGCCAGGCAGGTCTGGATCAAAACTGGCTGTGCTCTAAGGGCTTGTTTTGTCTAGGCTCTGCCTATCCGCCCCTTGTGAAACTATGCTATGGTTTGACCCAAAGTTAGCATTTTTCAGATAGCTGTTCTCGCCGGCCAGCACGGGGCTGAAGGGGACGATGCACAGCTGTACGCCTTCTCCGAGGACCCTGTGCAAAATCTCCTTTCCCATGCGCTGCGTGTGGTTTGTGAGCACCCGTTTGACAATTCCTGCTAAAAGCAAGAGAGGACAGACGGTGCTGGAGGCGGTGAGCTGCGGACTGGGAGACCCACGCCCCTGCTCCGCAGCAGACCTCCTCACAAGTACCGACAAGCTGTTCGGGCTGCGGGAGGATGCCTGCACCACGTGTTTGACAGGGGTGCAGAGGGTCCTTTGAGACCAGGTTCCCTCCCTTTAAACAGTGAAATTAGGTGCTGGGTGTAGCTGGCAGGTACCTTATGGAGCGATGAGACCCTACCTGCTCCAGGGCAGGCGTTTTGTCACACCTCCATGCAGCCCTGGACAAGGAGTCCGTGAGTGCCGTGTCCTGCTGTCCCCACAGTCACTTTTAGGTCTGCTGTTAAACACAGTGTTTTTATTCTTCATCTGCAACGTGCAAATATAAGGACGTCCATTTTTCACAACACGCAGTGAGGAAAAAGTGGAAGCACTTAACTACCAGGCTAAGGTGACTTCTGCGAGCACCGTAAAGGCTCTATGACGTGGAGCTGGTCGTGCTGTATTGCATCTGTTCCCTGTGTAGGTAGTGGGTAGTTGTGCTAGTATGGATGTGTGAGTCCTTCAGGGTTGATAAACATGGTTATCCGCCCAGCATTCAAACAGAAATAGCATAAACTCACAAACAGTACCTCATCTCCATTATTTTCTTTTTTTCACTATTCTTGAGGTTGTTTCACGGGTACACTACAGACTCCTCACCCCGATTATGCTCTGCAAATCCTGATCTTAAACAGTTTTAGCAACGGAGTGATGCTCTGTGTTGTTCCCACCTCCTGGCCGCGGTACCGGCGAGAGGCGTGGGGGCTGCCCTGGTCTCTGCCGCCTGGCAGCAGTCACCGCGGAGCTGGGAGCAGAGAGGCGTGTGCTGCACGCTCCAGCTCTTCCTGCAAATGGCCTGGGTGGGTTCTCTCCGACCTACTGCTAAATATTCATCCCTCCTCACCATCAAATCTGGGTGTACTGGTTTTTCACCACTGTAAGCAAGCGCAAAAGCAGTTAAGCAAAGCAGAAAATCCTTTAATCTGTGATACCTTAACAGCCATGTGCCTTCTTTTGATACTAAACTGTGTTTTAAATAACCATGGCTTTCATTGTGACTATTTCAGTGAAAATATTTGCAAGGCTGTGTTACAGCAGGGACTGACTTTCTGTTCGCAACAGTCTGTTGTCTGCCTCCAAGTGAGCCATCTGCGTGTGCTTGAATAGCAAGTATGGAGGTGAGAAGATGAGATCCTCAGACAAAAACATTTGTCATACTACAGTGATGAAATCTTGTTGTTTCACCCTATCCTTGGCCTATGATAGATGCAAGCATCTAGCAAATCATTTCAGTCCCCTGAAGTTTTGCATCTGTTCGACTTCAGAAAATTTGGTACTGGCAGTCTTTCATTTTTCTGTTACCATTGCACTGTCCCACATGCAGAGAACTGGCATTGCAATAACATTTCCTTCTCAGTGCAGCAGAGGCTTTTCGTAAGAAGAAAAGATAATTTTTCTGCCTGACACAGACATCTAAAGGAATATTAGTTAAATCTGCCTTGAATCTAATTCAGGTACTGGGAATTGCCCTCCCAGCATCCTTCCATTTATCGTAGGTTGAATCTGAAGTCCTCTAAATGCAATCCAAATGAGATGCGCTAACGGAGCTGGAAAGAAGATCCTGTTGTAGGACCAACCTGTGCTCTCCTGTCACTTATGTGGGTAAACTCGTTTCACCCTTAGTGAAGGAGAGCAGGGAAACAGGAGTCAGAGAAGCTGCGATGCTTTGTTGTTCAGTTTCAATAGGGTCTAAAGTTAAACTATAAGCATTGAGAAAGCCCATGCTTAAAAAGTAACTGAATTAATTTTTTGCGTTATTTCTGAAACATGAAAGCTCTCCTTCATGTGCCTAAAATAAACTCAATAAGCACCACACCAGAATTTGAAGCTCTTTGGAAAAAGACACTAAAATTCTTCTGAAAGGACAGAATTTTTTTCTCTTAGACTGATTTCAGATGATGATTAAAGAGTGCATGAAACACAAACTGCTCCGTATTCTGTTTTGGGGGCTGGTTTTGACTTGTCTTTCATTGTCTTTGCTGTTCCTAATTTTAAGATCTCAAGATCATTCTCACATGCATGAAATGAAGTCTGTCCCTTAATTTCATGATATAGAGAGGTGCAAGGAGGCAAATGGGATTAAGTATACACATTTGGAACTCAGACAGTTCCAGTACAATGCATATCCACCCTATTCTAAAACCAGAAAATGAATGCAGGTCTTAATTAATCACTTAGATGCTTGACGCAAGAGACATCCCATTCAGAAATAACTCCTTGCTCTCTGCATTAGCATCGTGTTATATTCCAGATCCACAGTTTATGACCTTTGGGAACGAGCAGTCTTTGCTGCTTGTGAAGGTCTGTGAGTCTGCGTGCAGAGGAGACAGAAGGCAGGAGAAATTGAATTAAATTCCTCTCCAATCCAGACACCGCTGCGGGGGAGGGGGCGGTGTGAAGTGTCCAGGGGTTCTGACCAAGGAAGACAAGGGTTACGTCTTTGGTGAATGGACTAAACTGGGGCAAAACGTTGTTTTAGGCAGACAGGATACAAACCAGCCCTCCCTTGCTGGTGGTGTGGAGCAGCGTGTTTCGCACCTTGGACTTGAACTCCTGCAATACGCCTCTCCTTATATTTGGGGCTAGTAAAACAGAGTTTTTTCAAGCGTGAGATACAGCTTACGCCTTAAAGACGTGAAAACATTTGCTGATGCTTCCTGTTGCCTATGTCAACCTTACAGGAGCCCACAGCAGCTGGATCTGCTGGTGGGATTATTTTGCGTTGGAGCTGCCCAGCAGAACGCAGAAGGCTTCCCTCCGGACCAGGCAGGAGTGGGCTCCTGCCCAGGACATGCCAGCTTGCCTGGCTTGGCCTTCGGGTGCCTCTGCTTTTCTCAGCTGACAGCGCAGGGAATCACACATCTCCTCTGGCAGCAGAGAGCTTGCTCGAAAGAGCTGCGCTTCACCTCCACGGCACGGCGGCGGCATCGCAGGGCAGGTGTGAACAAATGAAATTTCCTGGGGAAAACAAACTGCAGAGCTCGGTGAGCACAGGTCCATGCTTACGGGTTGCATGAAGCAACTTCAGATCCAGAAGACACCAAACATGAACAGGAGGACTGAGGCTGGCCTTGCAGCGGGGCTGCTGCCTTCAGTCGTGTCCTAGGACCCAAGGAGCACAGCACAGGAAAAGGAATTGCAATGAGATGCTCCCATCTCGCGTCTGTGTTGGCTCCTATAGCTCTGCAAAGAAATCTGAGTCTCTGCTTGCCTCTGTCCCGCTCTGCAGGTGGCCTCACCGAAGACCACGCGTCACCTGCAGGACTGACGTGTGAGCTGGGAAGAAGTGGTGGAGAAGATGGTGCTTGGCTGCCCCATCTCAGATACAGACCTGGACCACTCGCGTCTCTGGGAATCAGGAAGGAGCACATGAGAAAACTCATCCATTACTTTCTGAGCCAGCGACCACGTACCAAATCCGATTCTACAAGCATAATAAAACAGAGAATTTACAGAAGTTAATATTTTTTTTTTCCTAAAGCAGGACTGTTCAGTGCCCAGTCTGCAGACTCCTGGGGCCAATGGACTACTTTTACTGGATTTGTGAAATATGACTAAGAAAGGCTGTTGTCACTAGGTTTAACTTGCTGTGCAAGGATCCATAGCACCAGCAGAAGATTTTTAGGGATCTTCAGACTAAAAAAAGCTTGAAAACTGTGGTCCTAAGGCAGCAGTGGCCAGAGCTAGCAGACACTTGCTGTGAAACTTGCCACGCCGGCCGCACCGTGCAGGACAGCTGCTGGCGGCCGGTGGCCGGTGTTTGTGAGCAAGGGTGACTGAAACCCTTTGTGAATCTTTGCCAGGACAAAACCCGCAGCAGCAGTCACTGAAGGGAGCACAGCACAGAATCAGATTCATAGAATAGTTTTGGTTGGAAGAGACCTCCAAGATCACTGAGTCCAACCGTTAACCCAGCACTGCCAAGGCCACCACTAACCCATGTCCCCAAGCGCCACATCTACACGGCTTTTCAATCCCTCCAGGGATGGGGACTCCCCCACTGCCCTGGGCAGCCTGTGCCAGGGCCTGACAGCCCTTTCGGGGAAGAAATGGTTCCCAAGATCCAACCTAAACCTCCCCTGGCGCAACTTGAGGCCGTTTCCTCTTGTCCTGTCGCCTGTTCCTTGGGAGAAGAGACCGACCCCCCCTGGCTCCAACCTCCTTTCAGGGAGTTGCAGAGAGCGAGAAGGTCTCCCCTCAGCCTCCTTTTCTCCAGGCCAACCCCCCCAGGTCCCTCAGCCGCTCCTCACAGCACTTGTGCTCCAGCCCCTTCCCCAGCTCCGTTGCCCGTCTCTGGACACGCTCCAGCCCCTCAGGGTCTGTCTTGGAGTGAGGGGCCCAGAACTGACCCCAGCACTCGAGGGGCGGCCTCGCCAGGGCCGAGCACAGGGGGACGATCCCTGCCCTGGTCCTGCTGGCCACACTAGTGCTGATACAGGCCAGGATGCCATTGGCCTTCTTGGCCACCTGGGCACGCTGCTGGCTCATATTCAGCTGGCCGTCAACCAACCCCCCCCAGGCCCTTTCCCGCCGGGCACTTTCCAGCCGCTCCCCCCCAAGCCTGTAGCGCTGCCTGGGGCTGGTGTGACCCAAGGGCAGGACCCGGCACTTGGCCTTGTTGAACCTCATACATTGGCCTCGGCCCATCGATCCAGCCTGTCCAGACCCCTCTGTAGCGCCGTCCTGCCCTCCAGCACATCAACACTCCCGCCCAGCCTGGTGTCCTCTGGAAACTGACTGAGGGTGCCCTCGATCCCCTCGTCCAGATCACTGATAAAGATGTTAAACAGAACTGGCCCCAGCACTGAGCCCTGGGGAACACCACTTGTGACCAGCCACCAGCTGGATTTAACTCCATTCACCCCAACTCTTTGGGCCCGGCCATCCAGCCAGTGTTTTACCCAGCGCAGAGTACGCCCGTCCCAGCCATGAGCAGCCAGTTTCTCCAGGAGGATGCTGTGGGAGATGGTGTCAAAGGCTTTGCTAAAGTTCAGGTACACAACGTCCACAGCCTCTCCCTCATCCACTAGGTGGGTCACCTTGTCACAGAAGGAGATCAGGTTGGTCGTCATCTGAATAGGAACAAATTAACACAATATTGATTCATTGTAATAATACGTTCATGGTAGATAATAGAATATATACGCAAGATATGTACTCATATAAATGTGTAGGGGTATTACCTTCTTAATTTAAGCCTAGCACTGGTTTTGCCGGTGAATATGTAGTGACCTGCGGACCGTGCAGCTGCCGCTCCCCGGGCGCGTGCTGCCGGCAGCGTGGCGCAGAGGGGCACGGGGGTGCTCGGTGCAGGGCTCAGGTGGAGGGCAGCCAGGAGCCCCCAGCGATGCCGCTGGGCTGGGCGCTGCAGGAGTTATCCGGCACGCGGGAGCTGGAAGAGGTGGTGATTATCACAGGTTTGCAGCGTATTTATCGCGATGTACGAGACGTCTTCACATCATACTGCACAACAAGCCCTTTGTTAATCTCCCTCTTGAATGCAAACCACACCAAAAAAAAACCCAACCACCAAAAAAACCCCAAAAACCAAAAACAATCAAGTGTTTGTGGCACTTCCATGAGATTCTGTGGTAAATATTTTTAACTTTTTCCCTTGATCAAGTTTTTTTCTTTCACCTTCTCTGTCTTTTAGGGATTCCTCAGTGATGGGCTCATTGTAAAAGCATTTCTTAGTAATGGCATGGAAGTAAATGTGCTGGAACACCCTTTACCATTGGGGATAAACATCATGTTCTTGATGGGAGGGCAAGGATCCACTAGTACCTTTTATGGTTATAATGTCATTGCCGTAGCCTTAGTCCTGCAGTGATGGCAAACTACCAAGATCCTAACCTCTGCTCCATGCCTACTTCTGATGCTGTGGGGGTTTTTTTCTATCGTTTAGTACCCTGAGGTACAGTTATTTAATTAGAGTCCAGTGCCTAAGCCTCACAAGACTGACCTTGCACCTGGAAACATTGCAACGTAAAGTTTTCAGCAAAATCATGCATAGCTTCAGACTTTGCTAATATCCTGCAAGTAACCCGTAATTCCTCCTACTTGTGAAAAGATACTTAGTAGTAAGGCTAATTATAGTCTTTTAAATTAACTCAGGCTATGCAAAAAAGGCAATATTAAAACAGGCTCAGAATGATGGGAAGCCACCACTAACACAAAAAGCAGCAGTTTCTGTGCTGTCCATGAAGCAGTGAAGTTTCCATTGCAAACAGCTTTATAGTGGGGATGGAGGGAGGGACAGCACTGCATACGGAGCAGAGCCTCGCGTGGTGCAGGTGCTCTCGAGCCCCCCGGCCTTTGAGGAATGGCAATGGCTTACCTTCGCTGGTAACTTAGCTTCATCAGTGTCTTTAGCTGTGTGCTGTCCTGGAACAGCTGTGCAAAAAGCAAACCCAGAGAAGACAGGCAACCCTGGGAAACCCGCGCAGAGAATCAATCTCAGGTTCCTTTTCTCTCCATTCCTACCTACTGTTGCAAAGAATGAATGGATTTCCGATGGACGTTACAGGCAATCTTGGGTTTAGGAAGACAAAGCAATTTCATAATGAGCTAAGGTTGAGAAGATCCTCTAGACAGATGAAGGTATCAGCAGGTTACTTTCAAGCGTAGCTTCAGTAGAATGATATCACCTTACCAGTGATGATTTATCTCAGATTTGTATAACGTACACGCAGCCGTATCATGCACACTCCATCATCGCACAAAGGAATATTCAAAAGCTGTCGGTAAAACACGGTGCATCACGCTGGTATTTTGCTGTACACGCAGTTTGCCCATTACTCACTGACAATTATTTTATATGACATGCAAGCAATGTGAAATATTTTGCCTAAACGTGGCATACTTCAGACAGAAGACTTCCTCGGAGACAGGAATATCTTTATCACAGGAGGGAGGTATTTTCTGGCCCCTAGGCAGAAAAACATGCAAACAAAAGGCCAGTTAAAAATAGACTGCTTCTCAACAAATGAACTTTACTAATTAGTGTCCCTCCTATCTTCCTGCACACATATACCTATATACAAGCGAAATTACATGTCCTATAGAAATTCCTTCCTTAGGCATGATATAATCATATCCCAAGCACTTTAAAATATGTCGAAAGAAAAATATTTGGGTATGTGAATGAAAGGAGGAAATTTCTTTATTCGGTCTCATAAATATAAACACAAGCCAAGATTCCTTCTTCATTTTTAAGTGATGTAATTGACACACAAGCGTAGGTGAAGGGAATCACTGTCGATTCGCTGGCTGGATGCAGGAGCCGATGAGTTGAGGCAGACTGACTTGGGCTGTGTGTCAGGGCTGTGCTCCATGGAACAAGCTCGACGGGCGCGCAGGGTGGCGATGAAGGGGATCATCACTCAGCTGGCTGGAAGCGCAGAGCCTCTGATCTCAGGGTCTGACTCACAGCTCCGGCTGGGAGAGGAGACCAAGGACGGACAAAGGCAGAAATCCCTTCCTGCCTTCCAGCATCTTCCACCTGCACTTCTGCAAATTCTGTATGAACAAGGCATATGGAAGTCAGTCTCGGGGAGCTTGAGGTCCATCAGCTTGTCCAAGCCCCTTGGTGTCCATCTGCTTCAGAAATGGGGCAATACTTGAACCGAGTTGGAAGGAGTCACATGGACTAACGCTATGTTAAACATAACTCGTGCTCAGTATAGATGGGAGCGATGTGAACACTGGGAGGGGTGTGACATCTACATGTCCTAAATTCAGACACCTACCTTCAGTTTGAGATGTCTACTCTGCAGCTGGTGAGCAGGGAAAGGCAGCCTTCCAGCTGAACTGCTTCGGATCCCTTTACAGAGAGTTCATGGTCTACAGGAGCCTAGCCTCCAAATTCAGACACCTCACGTAGATGGCTGAGGCAATGGTCACATATCTCTCTGTTCATTGTATGATCACCCTATATTTTTATAGGACCTGTGTTTTGGGGTTTCTTTAGTGTAGCAGGAGATACTCACAGCAATTTCCCTATCCCTTCTCTACAGGATCTCTACACTGGCTCAGAGCAAGCCACATCAAGTAGACTGTTGAGAATAGTTGAGCCAGCGCATCAGAAATTCACATATCGTGGCCCAAGTGGCCATGCGAAGGACATGCAGGGCCACCACACCGGCTCTCTGGACTAGACTGGGAGCTTCAGTGCTCAGCTGGATGCTGCCAACATCCCCATTCACTTCACTGGGCCTCTGTAAGGAGTTATGTTATTTTTTCTCACCTGGCTGAATAACAGATCTCACTTCGGGAGCAGGCAGGTGTTGTCTCCTCTTCACAGAAAGTCATGGACACACAGACACGGGGTATTAGAGACTTGCCAAGTGTCTCTAACCAACCCTTCTTGCAGATGGCGTGATGTTACCCAAAGGCACGAACACCTGGGGTCTGCAATATGACGTCTTGCTGTGAACACTACCTGTCCAAACCGACGTGCAGTTTTACTAATTCAGCTTTTTCAGAAAATATTCTTCTCTTCTGGAAGCAGGTAAACTAAGGTCCCACAACATAAAGTCTCCCAGAAGAGAGAAGTAATGCAAGACTCCTCGTGTACTTCTCCAGGATGACAAAAACTGCCACATGGAATAAGGTTACAAGAAACAGAAGTACAACTCGATGCCAGTTCTTGGTCAGTCGGATGCGCTACATCCTGGTTTCCATCCAAGGTTACAATGATCGTCCCTACAATCAGCCTTGGAAAGATTAACAGCTTGTGGCCTGAACGGGGCAATAACAACTCACATCATCGTTAAATTGCTCAGGAGCAATAGGAGGATCCTGTAGGAAGCTGTAATCCAACACCTTATACCATCTTTATTGTAAAGTGTGTAACAGCTGACAGAAAGCCTTGACCACCCATATAAAGGAGAATATTTGCTTCACCAGTTCATAACTGTAGGGGTTGCCCCAGGCTATCAATGGCACAATAAGAATTTTTTCACCCTCCAGTGAAAAACTGAACGTCTCTGTGGTTTGAAGCGCAGAACTGGAAACTGAGATTTTGTGGGGTTAGTCTTGGCGCTGCCCTTGAATGGCTTAGTATGCTTTTTGCCTGATATATTAATCCCTCTGTGACTAAATATGCTAATTTCTAAATAGTTTTGATACTGGAGGACTGTGTTATTTCATATTTATAAAGCACTTGAAGGTTTTCACATGAAAGATCTGGTAAAATCTTCAGTGAGGATACCTTAGCCTGTATCACTTGAGGAACTGGTTAACACGTTAATTTCTGTTTATCACCTGTCCTCTGAAATGTCAGAGCTTGTGACTCGCTGACACCCAGCAGAGAAGGCTGAGGAGCAAACAAGGCATCTCCATCTGAGAAAGCACTGCCGCAACAGGCACAACACGGAGTGTGCATTGTCCAGATTCTCGTTGTCTCAGCTGGCCAGTTAGGGAGCTGGGAGACTTGTACACCATCATCTAAAACTGCTTTAAAGGAGATGCAAAGATTAAAAGCCCATTCGTCAGCCTCACAATGTCATCCCAATTGTCTTTATCTAACTCCGTGTCTCCTTCTACTTTCCTTTACTCTGTCTCCACGGTAGCTATTGCTCCACGTGTATCAAGAGGTGTACCTCTGCTCAAGGCGCGACATGTTTTAGCAGGTTGACAGGATAGCCAGGGTACACGTAAACAAAACTAATGGATAATTTTTATTGGGTCAAGTGAAATAAATTGTTCAGTTGCTATGACAGCTCTAGTTGTGTTTGGTAAGCACTAGAACAGCACACTCTGCTCACGATGGGAAAAGGTTACGACTGGTGGAAAAATAGACAAGATTTCTTGCCATTTGAGAAAACAGCAGTAAAAACCTGGTGAAGCCAGCCTGGTGAGTGCAAGTCATGTTCTTTGGTGTGACACGGCCTTCTGTGGAGGAGCAGATGCTCAGTTCAGATGATGACCACTACCAAGCAGCCCTGGTCTCTTGGCCAGACATGCCAACTGGGAGCACCACGACACCTTCTCTTGGAGGAGAATCTCCTGCTCTTCAGAGGAAGACAAAGAAATCTTCAAGGAGAGGGAGAAATTAAACCATATTCTGGCACCTGCAGAAGGCGTGAAAATCTGTTGGGGGAAAAAAAAATGACTGTGTTTTCAGCGCATCTCCAGCAAACAGGACATGCTTGACCAAAACGCATGCAGTGGATTCAGAGGCAGACTCAGGACTGCTCTTGAAACGCAGCATAAGTGGGTTCGGTGCAAGAAAGGTCCTCAGCTCTTCTCTCTTGACTTGTAACCTTCTACATGTGCATGGCGTAGATGGGCTTTTGTCATCAAAAGATAGTTCCTGTCTGACTTCCCCTCCCTTCTGTGTTGTTTTCTTTTTCTTTATTTTTTTTACATTTTAAATCTGAACACTGTGTTAAAATAGGGATTGCGTTGCACATTGTAGTTTCTGAAAAAAATGATGTTCAGCTAAAGAAGCAAAATATAAGGAAACCTAATTGGCCTTTATATACATATATATAGCATTTCTGGTTTGCCTGGTCTGTAACAGTAGAAAAAGATTCCCATTTTTTCTGTTGAAATTGTTCCATATTGGGGGAATTCTTTAATAGAACAACTTTGAGCTTGTTTCTAAACGGTGTGTCCTTTATTCCAGTGGTAATTACTTCTCCTCATGAGAACCCCCAGTTTTCTTTTAAATAGGGGGAATTCAGTGGCCATAGTTAAGTTTATGTGTTGAACGTATCTAGTGCTGACATAAAAGACACATTCTGTGCCACACATGCGCCTCACGATTTTAAGAATTCACTTTAAAACACCAGTGTTTGAATATGAGGTCGATACCATACAACATTTCTGCAAAAGGAAGTATCTCCAGTGCTGTTAGTAACGCATATGGCATTACACACACAGGCAGATGTTTTTCTCCTGGTCAAGCTGCTTAATTTTTATTATGCTATTAGGCAAATCCTATTTTCAGCCTTTTCAGGAGCATGAGAAAGAGGCATTGCATTATGATACAACCATTCATTGCGTGTTTTTCTAGCGTGTTTTTTTACTTGACTTCTGTCTCATGCTTGAGTTGTTGGAGGTCATCCTTCAGAGGGTAACACAAAAGCCTGGGAAAGATGCTTATTATTTGTCTCCATTTGGGCAGCAGCGGATGTCAAACACACACTTAACAATGTCTTGTAAAGTGTTTGGTGTCTCTGTCTTACCTGGAATCACAGAGTTTCCTCTTCGTGAGGCAGAGCAGCCACTCAGACCCTGTTCCCCCCAGCACACGTGAGTGCCCTTCCAACAAGTTACTGGTAACTTCAGGGAGCCCTTTCTCTCTCCTCCAGGATGTTCTGCTTGTATTGAATAACTTCTCCCAGAACCGGTCTTCCTGAAGTTGTTATATTTCTGCGATTTTTTTTTTAAAGAATCTGCACTTCCTTATAGGAAGGAAAATTCCCCACTAGCTCAATTCTCAAGTTTTTTAAGCAAATAAAGTAAAATTCTCAGGGGGTAAAGCATATATAGTATGAATTAACAGCCATTGTGGTGCAGATGGGAAAACACCAATATGCTATTTTCTTGCTTAAACTATGTCAGTTATTTAGTAAGAGAGCAGAAGCAACACAGTACACTGAATAGCCTACTCTGAAGAAATAGAAAATGCTTAAAATAACAGCTTGTAAGTTACCCAGAAACAGAAATTTTTTTGTCCAAATTATTTCATGAAGTGCTGTGACCAATGAATGCAGGAAGTGAAATCACAGCACTTTTCTGAAGGACTTCAAAGTTTAAAAAAAAAATGACTAATGCTACTATATCTGTTTGTCTTTGGCTTTCATCTGCACTTCTTTCAAATTAAAAGAAAAGCAAACAGAAAACGCTTCACCCTCCTATATTTATATCTGGCAGAGAGGGAACATCATAAAAAAGTCAAGTGCCCGCTCTCCTGCTTTCCTCATTACTCTGCCTTCTCGCATCACAACCCTGGAAAGCCCAATCCGCAGCAAATTGTGCCCAAAGTCGATCCATCGGCAGCACGGATTTGGAGTTTCCAAATATATCCCGCTGACATCTGTACTGATGAAGTCAGCTCCTCTCAAGCCCAGAGACAGGCGTGTGTGTACAGCACGACCGGGCAAGCGCAGCGGTGCTCTTCGGGCATTCAGGGTTTGCCACTCAAAATACTCAGCCCTGCCGCATGACTCACTGAGGAACCTGTCTCCATTCAGCTGCAAAATGTAGGAGGCCTTCATCTCAGCGCTCATCTGATGATAAACATCTCATTTTAAATCCACTTAAAAAAGAACAACAAGAACTAAAAAATTGCAATTGGGCTCAGCTGCTTGTTCGCTGTACTAAAACATGGAAATTTCCACATGGATTTTGGGCAGCAGCTGGTCGTGGCTCCACCTTGATAAAATGCAGGTACAAATCAGTAAATGCAGCAATCTCCTCCTAAACCATCCATGTAACCTCCCCTGCACAGGAGAATACCTTCAACCTTGTCTTAACGGTTTTGGACGTAACCCGTCTTGCATCGGCCCCCAAAGGACCTGCTCGCCTGCACTTCTCCTTGTCTCGTTGAAGTTAATTTGCTTTGGAAGGGATGTTACTCTGTTCAAAACAAGCTCTGCTCCAGCAAGTTCAGTATGGGCTTCAACGAACTGCGCCATTTCTGGTGGTCAATCCCATTGTCTTGGGTTGCCCTGTGTGGTTGCCTCAGGGCTTTTCCCTTGTGTGCAAAATCTCCTCTCGTTGAAAGGTGGAGGAGAACCAAGGCTTAGTGTCCCTGTGGCTGTGAAGGACCTGGCCCTGCCACTTTGCCCCTTGTCTTTCCAGTTCAGCGTGGACACACCAGGAGACCCAGGGTTCTCTGGTGCTAGCAGAAGAGGTGCATACTCAGTCTCCTCTTCCCAAAAGTCACTGGAACATCTCTCTCCTTCAGTACAATTAAATGTGTGTAGCTACCAGGGAAGAGATTAACGTCAGACAGAAGCATTTCATGTAGAAGAGGCCTGACTTGAAGCTACATGCTTAGCTGCCCTGTCAGAGGAGATGCTCTTTTTGGAAGTCTTCGTGGCACCTAGTTGTTCCCGAGCCTCAAAAGTGGTGGGAGGAAACTGAACGTGCTCCTTCCCCCAACAGAGCGAGGTCTAGGATCCCCCGACATGACCACACAAAAACACAGTTCAGTAGCAGAGTCGGTGTTTGTGACATGGGTACGCTGCTTCTCAAATGGTTGGATTCATTAAAAAGTATCTTCAGCCCTCTAATTTGAAATGACCAGCACCGGAAAGAAAGACTGCATGTGTTATAATAAAAGCTGATGTGGCTTAAAAGTGAACTAAGTTGGTTAAAACAAGCAATGTTTGGTTCCTTATGCCATAGCAGGATTCAGAATGAAATAAGAAATTATGAACAATTAAATTTGTACATTAATCGAGTTGATATAAAATACTAAAGCTGGCAAGACAGCGGTGACTTACATCTCAGTATCGCTGGCAACCTCTTACAGCTCACTTAGCTAGCTACTTAAATTAACCTTGCCAAGGTCAAAATAACCATGTCTTTTCTCTGCTAGTATTTTAGACAGAAAAATAAAGTTTTGCTTTTCATTTCTTCTTGAGTGGAAGGATATCTCTTTGTCTTTATGTCTACTAAATAACGAGATCTACAATTCTAGCACAGAGAAGGCTTCAACAAGTGCAAAGATGGTCCGGCTTTGGCCTGCAGAATGCTTTCCTGGTTCCCAATGAAGTTTTACTGGGAGTGCGTTGGTAAGTGCCATAGGAAACAGCCTTGTCTACAGTACTACCTGAAGCTGTGTTTGCGTGGCAAAAGGTGATGAAATTCCAGAAGTGAAATACAGAGGAACATTGTCATCAACACGGAGCAGCAAGCAACATGTCTGTCTGGGACATGCACGCCAGCTATTTATGCACTGCTTTCATTGCTACTATTTCCTATGCTGTCAACATTAAAGTCGACTTGAGTGTGCTCACCTGTATGTCCATCACGCCTACATTTCACAGAGCTCCTGAAAAATGTAGTCACAGGTGTAAGATAATTTACACTTCAATCGTAAGTCAGGCAAAGTTATAGAAAGGTGGTTTTAAGATTTTTATCTGTGAACCTGTAGAAATCTTTGGGTATTTCTAAGAGATGCACAGAACTTGACTGGGCAAAGTGAGTTAGAAAATAGTATCAAGATAACAGATGCAATTTAGCAACTTAAATAGGCAAAATTGCACACTAGCATTGTGTAAGATTCGGCAGTCTCCAAGCTGAAAGAGATTGGAAGAGATTGCTGAAGAGATCTCGGAAGACATTGATCCAGACCCACATTCTGGTGAGAACACGCTTGGTAATGAAGACAGCTCAAACTAGTAAACACAAAATAGCAAGACCATAACTCTACACCCGCCATCTAAGCGTAGTCCCTTGGCTCTCCTTGGACACCCTTACCGACAGCTGAGAACCACCTCACACCGCTCTAGTAAATCCGTATGACCACATGGCTTCTAGTTTTCTTAGGAATAATGGCCATAATTTATAGCATTACAGGTTACATGTATTTTTTTATCTTTTATTGTTAAAACATAGACTTGGATTTTGTTTTACATCACAGAAACTATTTTCTTGTCTGAAAAACAGACATTCCTAAAGACATCTTTCTCAGATGCAACACCGCAGTTGCATAATAGTAAATGCAGAACTCATTTCTGTAAAACAGAAACTTTCTGGAAAGAATTCTGCTGTCATGCAGAAACAAGTATGTGATAGAAGAGGCGAGGTTATTATTAAGCATGTGCACACGATGGGAACTTGCTGTGCCAGTAACCTGTTTTACCAACATCCAGCTTTCAAAAGAGTTTATTCACTTGAATTCTTTCACAATGCCTGTTTTTGTCAAACAAATTGTTCTGCTGTTTATTCTGTTTCTGTTGCTGTTGCCACAAGGTGCACAGAGGATTTCAGCATCTCTTTTTTCTCAAAATGAGCCAGCTTGTCTGCCAAATATGCCAATGCCAGCCTTGGGGGTAAAGAACCGCTGGCGGGAGGAGAAAGGGGCCTTCAGTTCACCCAACTCCAGCATTTTTTCTTACATCTCTACATGCCTTTCCTTTAGAGGGGACAAGTACCACCAGCTCGCTGCTTAGACGCCAAAACACCTTTTCCCCAGCCAGGCAGATGTAGAAGAGGTTTCACCTGGAGATGTGGACGGGCAGAGCTCCAGACCCACTGCCCACCCTCCAAAACGTGATTCCACTGACAACCCTTCACCCACGTGCTCATCAGAAGGGTTGCTCTGCATTTCTGTCCTTTTATGCGACATGAAGAAAATACCTTTTCCTTTAATGGTGGTTTGGGTGTCCACACGCCACCCTCTTTGCTTCAGTCCATGCAAACATTTTCCTGTGGTTTAGAGCCCATCTTTAAAGCAACAGCTCCTAGCTTTGCCTTTTCGTAGCCAAATTCATCGTTATGCAACCCGGTAATGGTCCCTGAAGAAAAACTGTGTACGAGTAGCAGGGGGCCGGGCGAGCAGACCACTTTCATCCACATCTGACGGTTATCTAGAAGACCACCTACACCTCGACGGCTTAAAGGCTCCTCAGAAGTCACTGCTAAAGGGCATCAAAGCCGACTGCAACTTGCACGTCCTGAGCAAAATGTGGCGAGAGGAGAATATTGCATGAACCGGCGTACTCGGGGAAGCGTCGCTGAGTTGGAGTCGCTCTGAGCTTGTGGCAAAAACATTTTTTTGCATATTCCAGAGGTGTTTCCTAAGAATCTACTAGACAGGTTTGAAATATTTAGGCTGTCCCTCCAATGAAAGAACGTCTGTCTTCAGTTTTTACAGATTCAGTAATCGTAATTTAATTCTGCAGTTTAACCACCTGAAGAGTTTGTTGAACACCTTTTAGGCTGGAATTAATTGACAAATTGACAAACAAATACTAAGGAAGACACTGTTCAAAAAACCCTTTCTCTGCAATCAGCTGCTTTGCATAGATCCTTCCATGCACAAACCCAATAGAGGCATCATTTTTTTGTTGTTTTCAATTTGCAATTCTGGCAGCATTTTTTGCAGATTTGGACTAAAAGTTTTGGAAACAATAATACTGAAGGTTGAAAAATTCTAATTAGAATTGGGAAAAAACCCCGCCTTGATGGTAGCCCAGAGCACAGCTGTGGACGTGCTCAGACTCCCAGTGAAACAGCTGGCTCAGGTCACGACAGCAGCTGCCGAGCCCACCGCTCCCCACGAGCCCACCGCTCCCCACGAGCCCACCCCTCACCATCGGCTGGAGGACCCCGGGGCTTACGGAAGCCCCTGGGCAGCCCACCCATGGGGATGCTCCCTGGCCCAAACCAGCTGGTTGGAAACCAATTTGGGCGCTTAGGTGAGCTGCAGCTTTTGATGTCATCAGAGTTCTGCCGACCCTGCCGACCCAAGTCCTCCTCTTTTCTCCAAAAGATCATAAACTGCAGCAGGTATGTAAAATTACGTTAGTCTATGCAGTTTCCCACAAAACATTTCTCCCTCGCCCATTTCCTAGAAGTAATTCTCTGCAGCAGAGGCGATGTGATAACACGACCCCTCAAGCATCTCCGGGAAAAGAGAAGAACTTCATTTCTGAAAGCTCAGAAGTGAAATGATTTTTGCTGTTTCACTCCTGGCATACATGAATTAAACCATTGAAAATGAAAGAGAAATGTGTTCAAATATAGCTGAGGGTAAATATGTTCATTACACTCCTTTTAGAAATAATGCTTGTATTAATGGGTTTTTGACTGTTAAGAGCAAGGATTGTGTCATGGTCCTCACTGGGAAAATCATTGTAAAGTTCCATGTATTTGGACTACCGTAGCAGAAATAGTCCTTAAAATCACATGCTATTAGTAAGCTAGATGCAGCAGCACCCCTATTCAAATTCTGGTAAATTGCCTTCAGGACTACATGACATGAGTGGCGATGCGTGTGTGAGTAAGTCCAGCCTACAGCTCATCTCCAGAACTGTTCTGCCAAGTTCCAGGAAATTGCACGGACGTTGACAAGGCAACTCACCAGCTTTAGCAGGCACACTATGCCGAGCACTAAAAAAAATCCCCTTGACTTTGATGAGGTTTGAATAGGGCCATATCTCTGGCTCTTTTAGTCCTGTGATCCGAAGTTGGCGGTGATTAGAGTAATTCTGCCCATAAGTGAACTCGTTGCTTTTAACGAAGCTGAATGACAGCACCATTGCAAAAATTTGCAATTACAATGTATGTACGTGTTTCTCTCTGTTTGGGAAGTCTTGTGATCGCATCCAGAATTCTGCTGCCTGCAGATGGTATAAAAATCTGCTTGAGAGAGAAGATGACATTAAATATTTTTCCTATAGATTTTTCCTCTTTTTTGTCTATGCTCACACGCTCCCATTTTATTTTTCTGCGCCATCAGAATCCAACTCGTCATTATGGTTGAGGAGGTTGTTGGCACCTGTGGTTTTCATTGGCACAATGCATCTATGCAATATTTGCAGTCTCTTTTAAACTCCAATAAGGGTGGTTAAAAGAATCCTCACTGTTTTAAAAGCTGCTCGACTAATGGTAAATGCACTATAATTCGATACTGCAAGGGATTAACGAGGGCGAGCTGGGCATAGAAGACAGAGGGAGGGAAAGCCACAGCCCACGGGGGGAGCGTGACGTCCTGCAGAGCCGGGTGGGTCGGACGGGGGCTGCGTCCTGCACCCTGCGCCTGCAGCAGCACCCGCAAGTGCCCCAGCGACGGTGCAAAGACAGTTGTGGAATAAATTGTCCCTTAAATCGAGCTTCTTCCTTTTGCCGTTCAACAGCTATTTCACCGTGTGAGGCATTATTTAATTCTGTGCATTATAACTACGGATTGAGTATACTCCCTTTACCGATCGCTTTACAGCACTTCGCAGCATTGTGTATTTTGACTGTACGTATTAATACTGTCCACATATACCAACATCGCTGTTGACGCACCAGCAAACATCCGTTTCCCTTTATCGCCTTGAGGTAAAACCAAGCTAGGAGGTGTCAGAGGGCTTTCTTTTCTGGAGAGAAAGGAGCTGTTCTCTGAGCCCTAACAATCTGTAACATTCCTTTTTTGCGTCCATTTGAAGCCTCTGAATAACAGTAATCCCACTTCTCCCTAAAGAAGACTGGATGTTCCCTGAGGAGCTTGAAACCAGATTCCTCATGAATAATAGGGGGTGACCAGCGAAATGCACTTCATACCCATAGCTGGGCTGAGAATCAGAGAAAAACTCTGGGATTGTTCCTGGGATGGATCAAGCTGCTTGGACTCTGTTGGGATAAATTCCCTATTCCTTCCCAAACAAGAGTACTGTACACAGAATTCAAAATGTCTTCTTCATTCATAATGAGCATTTTAATAACCATACTGCACCATCAGAATTGTGTAATGTCAGGCATCCAGTTGCTTCTTAATGTACTTTTATGCACAGAAGTGTGAATCTTCCTGGAATGCAATGAAAAGTACTTATGCACCATTTTTACATGCAGATGAATTTTCACAAGCTAATTAAGCCAGGTGTATGCTCAAAAGATGGTTTGCAAAACTCTAATACATGACAATTTATATGTGCAAATTCAAGTATGCAAAGCTGAACCCCTGGTAGGGTTTTAAGTTCCTTATGCAGGTGCATTCACCTCAATATATTTTTAACTACCTGGGATAACAGCAATGTGCACATTATTTTTCACAATATACTGATCAAAATTCCTTTTTCATTTCTCCTCTTTTTTTTCTTTTTTTTTGCATGTGCAACAGACAGTAGAAGGTTCTTTGTCCTGATTTCTGAAGTACACCTGCACTCGTTTACAATGGTAGTCAAGCAGTGCCAGAACATTTCCTTCCTCCTTCAGCCGGCCTGCTTGGCACTTATCTAGATGGTTGGCTGAGAGAGAGAGAATACAATGAGTTTTCTTTGTTGTTGTTGTTTTCTGGTGGGTTTTTTTTAGGAGGACGCTGCATATATACAAATAGGCTTACATATAGCTAATAAAAAGTGAACCTGGAAAAGAGTTTTGAGTTCTGAGTTGCTGTATTTCATGGACTCTTCAGTAAAACGTGCAGAGAAAAAAGTTAATTTTCTCATATGATTTCTTCCACTCACGTTGCTTTATAGAGTGATAATAGAACAGAAAGGTCTTAAAGGAAACATTAATCATCCCTCTTACTTGCTCTTAATGTATACCACACTGCTTTGACAGATAATGCATTAGAGCAATAGTTCTCTAAAGAAGCCACCACGTAAGCAGTACTAAAGCATCTTCTGCAATAGTTAAAACACGTTAATCCCTAATTTGATAAAATTAATTCGGGACTATTCCCAACAAAAAATAGAATTATGCTGAGCAACTAAAAAATTAATTTCCTGTTTTAAACAAATTGACCAAAATCAGAAAAGCCCATCACCCCTCGCTGGCTGCAGTATCGATCGATTCTGCGGGAAAAGGGGTTGGGGCGAAGGCTTTACTTGCCAGTGCAAGTGCAGACGCAGTTACGTCGGACCGGAGGGAGTTAAGGACGAGCCACGGTTCGGCTCACGGCAGAGGGGCTGCTGTGGCCGCAGGGGTGGCCATGCCCCGGCAGCGCGGGTTGGGACGGGACGGCTCTGCCCAGCCCTCTGCCAGCACGGTCGTCCCATGCCAGGGAGACGCGTATCTGGCGGGTACCTCCGTGTGCCCTTGTTAATGCAGTATTAGGCGTCCTGGGTGAGGAACGACCAGCCAGATTTCCTCCTGCAGCAGGGACCCTTCTCCTCTGGGGACATGGGAGAGACCTCAGGCTGGAGGGGACCCATGGGGTCAAGCTTTTCCTTGGCTGGCAACAGGAGCAGCAGAACACATCGGTCCTGTCTGACCTGCTGTTGAAGAGGTTTCACGGCACCCCTGGCCACTAGAAAGCTTTTCCTGATGTTTAACCTGAATCTCCCTGTGCCCTAAATCCAATGCTTCTTACCCTGCCCACCACAGACAGAGAAATCAGACTGCTGTCTTCTCCTTTGCAGCAGTCTTGGAGGGTTTGGAAGCTTTTGACCATTTCTCCCTTCTCTTTTCTCCAGGCTAGACAGTCCCATTCCTTCCAGTCTTTCCTTCTAAGTCATGTTTTATATATTTCTTTCTACGCTTGTGGTTTTATTACAGGACCTCTTCAGCTGGCCCTTGATTTGCTTGAGATGCAGAACCTAAAACCACAGAGGGTTCTCCAGGGAAGGAAGGATCACCCCAGGTACCTTGCAGTGTATGTCCCTGTCTTTAGAGCTCGGTGAGGACAGCCACAGTTTTTCATACCCGGCCAGGCAGCAGCCTTCAAATTGCCTGGTAGGTGCCATATCCACCTCCAAATAACCATATTCCTGCCAGGCCAGAGGAGCTCCAGCTGCCGGCTCTCCTGAGACTCTCTGGCAGTAAGAAAAGCCTAAATATTTGTGGTGAGCATCACCCTGGCTTACCCAGCGCTCTGGTCACTGCCAGCCTCGGGATCAGCCCCAGGCAGGCTGGGGCATCTCCATCCTTGGAGATGTTCAAACCCTGTCGGACACAGCCTGGAGCGACCTGCTGGAGGTGACCCTGCCCTGGGCAGGGGTTGGGCTGGGCCATCTCCAGCGATCCCTGCCGAAATAAGCACTGCGCAGTCGAGGATCTCTACAAGCAGCATCTCATTCCGGCGAGTCGACAGGAAAAGGAGGCAGCTGCCTTGCTTGGATGAAGCCACAATCATAGAATCAGTATGGTTTGGGTTGGAAGGGACCTTTAAAGGCCATCTAGTCCAACCCCCTGCCATGGGCAGGGACATCCTCAACTAGATCAGGTTGCCCAGAGCCCCGTCCAGCCTGACCTGGAACGTTTCCAGGGATGGGGCATCTCCCACCTCTCAATCCTTTCACTCATCTCAAGATGCTGGATAAGACCAAAAAAAGAGAGTATCTTCGCTCAGGCAGCACCCAGCACTTCACTGAACTACTGCAAACACAGTCCTGCAGCTCCGCCGTGACGCAGCAGGTTTGAGAAGATAAAGGGTAGGATTAGGGGGAGGCAACATGAAAAAGCACTTACAGACTTTTTTTAATTTTCTTTTTTTATGTGTGTGTGTAAGAATAGATAGACGTGCACGTATGGAGGATCTGAGCCATCACTGGCTACGTAAAAGTGCTATTTTTATTTTTTCCTGCTAGCACACTAGTTAAGCTGTTAGATGTGACACCTCTATACATTTCTACGCAGCATGAGGTTTTGCCTGACTTCTCTCATGCATGATGTTAAACTCGTGCGTATGCGTAGTCTGTACTTTAGTTTGTAAATTGCTCTGACATATGCTGAAGGACACAAGATGAAAGTTGTAATGCATTATTCATCTAAGCAAAATAAACAACAGCCAGGCTTATGAAGACGAAAACCCAAAAATGTGAAAACTTTTCATTAGGTAGCTCAGTGCAAAAATACGGAATGATACATGTAAGCTCTGTGGCAGCCTTCGTTGAGTGGGTGTTTTATCAACAAACCACTTAAACATCTAGCTCATATGACAGTTTTGAAAGTTAAAGCAACCACATTGAAAAAAAATAATTAAATATTCAAAAAACACCTTTCTGTACACAAGAAGTTTTACCCTAAGAAGGTTTTGCAATATATTCTAAACAAACTACTTAATTTTCAGAGCTTTGCCTAACCACTGACACCACTGCTTACTGTCATCTTGTGATCATAGCTGACTCCCTTTTTTTAAAAAAATTCTAGCTTACAATCTTTTTTGGTGTATTTTATTCCTTTTATTTTCAGAATATGTAGAGGTGTCTAAGACTGATAATAAAAACAAGGGTCTGCAACTGAACATAACTGAAATGAAGATGTGGGTCACGATTTCCTGATATATGCAAAATGACAAGGAAAAATTGATAAAGTTACTGCGCACTCACAAAAAGTGTTTGTGAAACATTTGTCTGGATGGGACTATGTAAAGCCTGTTACAATTGTTTTGAAGGTCCGGTTCCCTGTTTCTTTTCAGTACATTGCACTAAAAACTGTAAATGGCCTAATTCTGACACCCCTGTTGCAGCCAAACTCTGCTAAAAACTGTAAAAAAAACCTTTGCCCGTTGTCTCCCCCATAAAAGCAGACGTATAATGGCTGCAATTCAGACGGGCTCTCATCCATTTAGTGAGGTGTCTTTGCCCCTGGCAGCAAACGGCAACCCATGATTTGAGCAGTGGGGTAGAAACCCAGCAGCAGAAGGATGTGCCTAGCCATGGGCAAACCAGGTCTTCTGCCCTGAATATTCAGGATTCATATCATTTGCATGTTTTTATCCTAATATAAATGCTAATGTAGTATTACATGTATAATATTTTCCTCCTTCTTGCAGGTTTTTTTCGTGATTGATATCTTGTGGTAATGAGCTTCACAGTTTATTTGTTGATTGCTTTAAAAGGTGTTTACTTCTAGCACCGTAAAGCGTTTTTCTCTTTGC
The DNA here is from genome assembly GCA_009819775.1 of Phoenicopterus ruber ruber. Classification (NCBI taxonomy): domain Eukaryota; kingdom Metazoa; phylum Chordata; class Aves; order Phoenicopteriformes; family Phoenicopteridae; genus Phoenicopterus; species Phoenicopterus ruber. The sequence continues at coordinate 85,782,964 of CM020246.1, forward strand.
AATTTATTTGAAAACCTAAAGAGGATGACCTTATTTGCTTTTTCTTTGACATTCCTTACATTTTTCTAGCCCCTATTGTCTCTGCCCAGTTTTTAATCAGCCATTTCTCAAAGAATACCTTCTGGAGGAATCTCCACACTGAAATACGTAGCTTATTATGTGCTGAGTGTGTCTGAGGACAGAGCAAAGACCATCCTGCTTCTGCACTTACTGAATGAAGATTTCTCTTCCCGTGTCATTTACTCCAGCTTCGTGACTTGTTTCATTCTGAGTACCTCTACGACTTTTTTGCAATAACTAAGTATTAAAATGAAGATGGAGAAGCCCTGCAAGATCTGTCTACTTGGAAAGCTACTCCATTTTGGAGAAATGCTTGTATGTCATTTTGTTTCCCATGTCTGCAGCATTGTCAGATGTAAGTATTACACCAAATCTAAACAAATCAGTCCAGAAAAAGGTTGGAAACATGTTTAGCATCATGCAAAAGAGTATTAATGCCACACTTTGGAACTAACCCTGAGGAGCAGTTGTCCCTGTAGGAGCGGAGGGTTCATACCCTTTGTGCACCATCCATGTTACTGTTTCCATAGGGAGCTTTTTTCACTGCGTTTCCCACAGCCGAACCCATAATCCTTCCAGAAATTCCCAGGTCCCTCCTGGCTGTTGGATCTCTCACAACGTATTTTGCTGAAGTTGCCCTTGCTGTAGAAGGTAGGATAGGGTAACTGTATGGACAACACGCGTTGTCGACTTCTGAATAGATGATTTCAAATGATGCTCAAATGCTGTTGTTGCTGAGGCTTTCCTGATTGAATAAATAAGGTGATGTGAGATGTATGGGAACGACAGTCATGCCTTCAGGGTGGAATGCATGAACGGATGCATTTTCTGCAACATACAAACTGATTATTTGTTCTCGTTGGGACCAAAGTGCCATATTTTGGGCAGCAAATGCAAGAAGGATACGGACCATAAGAAGAGACTTTTCACAAAAATCCGTGAGGATGGTCGGAGGTTTGAAAATACGTACCTTTCCTGTGCTCGTCTTCAGAGCACCATGTCCACAGCAGCCCCGGGAGAGGCATCCTGCTGGGAAGCCAAGCCTGGGAGACCCGTCGAGGTTCCCCCTCACCGCGTTCTCTCGTATTTCTCTGGTCTGAGTGATATTTCAATGAAAAGATGAATTCACTCATTTAAACATGGAGACACACATATCATCGTATAATTCATTACCTGTGCTGTTCATGTAAATAAAGCGTGTTGAAGAGATACTCTGACATTGAATCTTAAGTTTGGATGCCATGAAGGATCAGCCCTTGAATTGCAGCAGCCCCCAGGAAATTCTTGTTATGGTTGCTATAGCATTAAAATTGTACTAAAGTGCCCTTGGTCTGCTAAGTAATAGTCTTACACAGAGGTTATACAGTAAGAAAGAATAAAAATCTTAAAGTTTTCTTCAAAGAGTGTTAGAAAGTGGCATAGATTTTTTAAAAAATCTCATCATTCCTAAATAATTCATGCTTTTTTGCGTGAAAAACTTTTTTCTCCCAAAGTTACCTATTTCTTCCAATGTGGTTGTAGTTCTGGGCTAAATCAAAGCAAGATATGGAATTTCTGACCCAAAATACACAGAGAAATATCAGACTAAAATAATTCACAATCCAAATCCCCTTTTTCCTTCGTTATCAGAAATTTCATGCTGGTTACAGACCGTATACTTCAGAGAGTGATCCCAAAATGTTGTTTTCACAATCAAATGAGCTGTTTTTTCCTGTGCAAAAGGCGAGCTAATCTTTCAGCGGCAGGAGATGTTCTGTGCTGCGTGGAGGGCCGCGTTCGCCTGTGCACGCCCCCGGCTTTGCAGCCCCCTCACGCTGGGTAGGACGTGTGGCAGACACCTGTACGGCGCGGTACCTCCTGCAGGTAACGAAATACCCCCCCAGCGACCCAAGCCATCCCATTGCTGAAGAGGGAACAAAAATTAACTACTAAATCAGTAAGACAGGCTGTCATTTTCATCCCTTGCTGTTGACTTGAATTGCCTGAAACTGCAGCCTAAATTCCAAATAGATCTTCTGGGTATTTATTGGGAAAAAAACCCAGATTATTAAACACATTCTAAAATTAATACTTTAAAATGTCATCCAGTCCTCAGTTGCTAATGCCTAAGTAAGGATAGTGCTAATAATAAACAAACAAGTCAATTGAAAAACTAAATTTTGGCATAAAATCATTATTAAATAGACAAGCCAAATTAGTTTAAACAAAGGTACATCAGTACTATTACAAACTTGCCTCTCAGGGACTTGTCATCAGTTTATAGACATTGATCTTTGAAAATTATCACGCAGATAACCTGCATCATCAGAAAACACAGGCTTGGGGACAGAACTGTATTTTACGACATGCCGGGACAACAGTTTTGAACATTTGGAGGGGACAACGGAGTGTTGTGCTGCGACGTACACATACATTGCACTAGGAGGTACACACGTGCCTCGCACACGTATACGTACCTGAGCCTCTGCTCATGCTGCTGTGGAATTAAATGGGTTTTTAAGTGAGCGAAGCATAGAATAGCTGTTTCCAAAACAAATTATTTTAGCTGTTTCCAAAAAGGAGTGCTGTCAGAAACTGGCAGGGGCCGAGACGGCGCAGCAGAGTTTGCAACGACGGCGAAGCGGCTCGCACCATTTGCATTTTGTGGCTTTGTGGGTTTACAGCTCCCTTCTAATATTTGTGTTGGCTTCGGGCCACATTAATTATGTTAAATACCATCATTTATTTATTCATTCCTGAGGCAAAAATGACCTCGAAGTTGCTTAAAATTCTTGTTGGTACTTAAAGAGAGGCAAATTCTGCTGCAGACGGGCAGCTTGGGTAGCCGGCCTGGGCGAGAGGGCGGCGGGGAGGCGGCGGCGGCGGCGTGCTGGGGGGATGGCCGCGGCGTGGGCCAGGCCGTCCCAGGGGACGGGTGCCGGATCGGAGCGCAGGCAGAGGCCCCGCTTGGCCAGGCGGGTTGCAGAGCACGGGACACGGTCCCAGTCGCTACAGAAACGCTTTCAGCGTCAATTCCTCCTGGATTTTCAGTAGAGTCAGTATGCAGGATTGGCCCTTCCCAAACCTGGGACTTGTGAATTTTCCTCATTCCCGTTGCTTCATGCCTTTGCATTGAGAGCCCACCCCTGCGGCGTGACTCGGTGCAAGAAGCCACGAGCGGTACCGATGCTTTTCTTCTTTTCCTCTTAGCTGCCCCTCACGACGTGGCGGCTCAGGGGCAGCCTGGGGTGTCCTGGTGGAGCAGGGGAAGGCAATGGGCAGTGCCTGCAGTACGGCAGCCCACGGCTCCTCAGAGACAGCGCGGCCATCTCCATGCCGCTCACGGTCTGCTCGGCAGCGCGTCCTGGGGCACTTGGGGGGAGCGGCTGGAAAGCGCCTGGTGGGAAAGGGCCTGGGGGGGTTGGTCGGCAGCGGCTGAATACGAGCCAGCAGCGTGCCCAGGTGGCCAAGAAGGCCAACGGCATCCTGGCCTGTATCAGCACTAGTGTGGCCAGCAGGACCAGGGCAGGGATCGTCCCCCTGTGCTCGGCCCTGGTGAGGCCGCACCTCGAGTGCTGGGTTCAGTTCTGGGCCCCTCACTCCAAGACAGACACTGAGGGGTTGGAGCGTGTCCAGAGACGGGCAACGGAGCTGGGGAAGGGTCTGGAGCACAAGTGCTGTGAGGAGCGGCTGAGGGACCTGGGGGGGTTTGGCCTGGAGAAAAGGAGGCTGAGGGGAGACCTTCTCGCTCTCTGCAGCTCCCTGAAAGGAGGTTGGAGCCGGGGGGGTCGGTCTCTTCTCCCAAGGAACAGGCGACAGGACAAGAGGAAACGGCCTCAAGTTGCGCCAGGGGAGGTTTAGGTTGGATCTTGGGAACCATTTCTTCCCCGAAAGGGCTGTCAGGCCCTGGCACAGGCTGCCCAGGGCAGTGGGGGAGTCCCCGTCCCTGGGGGGATTGAAAAGCCGTGTAGATGTGGCACTTGGGGACATGGGTTAGGGGTGGCCTTGGCAGTGCTGGGTTAACGGTTGGACTCGGTGATCTTGGAGGTCTCTTCCAACCTAAACGATTCTGTGATTCTATGACACCGTCACCAGAACAGAGACTCACAGCAGGCGTGGAGCTGGTTTGTGCCATCCTTCGTGGGCTGCCCAAGCCCAGGAACAGAGGGCGATCCATACAGAAGCACAGCCAAAACGTTGTCTCCCTCCAACACCAGCACTAACCGAGAAAAGAAGGGGGACAGCCTCACTAGCAGGCGTGTGCTTGCCCGTACGGCCCTGGTAGCACGCGCCATGAGCAACCCACAGAGGCACCTCACAGGAAAAGCAGATTAATGCCCGACCTCCGGCACTGCCCGGGAAGGATGCAGCAGCGAGACGCTGCCGAGATGTGTCCAGAGGGGATGGCAAGGGCCGTGGGTGGTACAGCTTGTCTCCCCACACTCAGCCAGCCATGCCTCCCCGCACGAGCGGAGGGACGTTACTCGGATGCTTTCAGGAATATTTTCTAATATCACATTTAATCGGGCTGAATTTGACTGAGCATGTCAGCTTGCCAAACATGAATAACTGCACCAAGAGCTAGCACGAGTTAATTCCAAAGAGCTTCTACGATCCAGTTGCCTGTCATTAAACAAAGATGTCACCATCCCACACTGAATATGTGGCTACCTGGCTCATTCTGAGATCCTGAAACAACAGTGACTCATTTGTGCAATATATTTTGAAATTATATTGCATATATATGATATATTATTGCATCTATAATATATTTGTCAATCTCTAGCTTTCTCCTTTGGGAGAATTTGGTGCAAAAGTAAGTACTGAAGATGACCAGAGTTACTAGAAATCTGAGATTTGAGAGCTGAAGCTTCAAGTAAATGTCAGGTAAAAAATCGTCTGTGAAACATGAGAAAGCCAAGCTGCAGACCCTCCCTGCTGTACAGGACTTTCTGACACACTGCATTTTCTATGCCTGGGAAAGGTGCGCTGCGTCTGCCGCCGGCTGGAGAACAAGGCAGGAGAGGCTCGGGGAGCGCTTGCACCCGCGCAGAAGCCACAGCACCTGCAAGAGCAAAGCCTGCCCTTCACAAAGCTGAGTCGGTGCGCGGGATGGGAAAGGGGGGCGAAGGAGGCATCTCCTGGTGTGATATAAGGTCTAGGTATTTCTGTCCAGCTGCGAGTTTGCTTCAAGGTTTCTCATGTTGCTGTTTTATCTTCATTATGCCTATAACGACATCACGTCTATCTCATCTTAAGCTGGTGTTTAAAAGATGACTCGTTTGCATTGTACTCCCTGATGTGGAACATGCAGAGGAGAAATGTAGCAGCTCAGGACTCTAACTCGTGGATCCGTAAGAGCGGTGTTTGTTCAGCACATGGGGAAGAAATGGTATGCACACTCGAAGATATCAGCGTTTACTTTACATGTAATGGAAAAAATAGGCAGCTAAAGAATAAGTGCCGCAACAGCTGATATTTCGTACCAGGAAGAGGATAAACCTCTTCACACGTGGTTCAGTTTGGGAGAGTTTAGCATGATCCATTTGGCTAACGAAAGTCCTTACAAATGGCAAAACTGTGCAAAAATGTATCATTCCTGGACAGGAAACGTGATGCTTAATACTGATCTGAATTTAGCAAAAGTTGATCTTGCTTAGGGACTGTAGCACTTAGCCTTAAGTGACCCAACTGCTTTAAAAAGTCTGACTGTGGAATAAATTATTTTGGGTTTAACATAATGGCGTTTTTTTTCCAGTCCTTGTGGTTGAGGCATTCAGTGGAGAAGACGCTGCCTTTCAGAAGTGTATTGTCAGACCGCAGCGTATGCTGCGTAGCTTAGGAAGTTTTCATGCACAAATGCTCGATAATAGTAATCAACTGGAAACTACCTGCCGTGTATGTCTTATGAAAGCAGACAGTAATGCACAAAACTAATGGAAAGAACAAATGGTGTTCGCTAACCTCAGCTGTTGGCAAACATACCTTGCTTTTAGCAGAGGAAAGCATATTCAAACAGAAAGATCTTAAGCAAACAGAGAACAAAGTTAAGTCCTTGGCAGCTTTTACTTTAAGAATATTTGCTTTAATAATCAAGCAATTAGTCTGATTTAACAGTGACCTGCTACCTATAGTAAAGCACCAAAGCTGTAGTTGTTGACAGAGAAGTTAAGCTACACAGAGCCACGTTAATGGTGGCTTTAACGGCCAACAAAAATGCAGAGTCCAGGGCGGGTACGGAAATAAAATACTGACTCCCTCAAACAGGAGATTTCCAAGTGCGTACGAATGATGGCCTGAATTTCACCATGCAGGTGCTGCTTTCCTGCTGTGAAGGACAGGGTCTGATCCCAAAAGGTGTTGTGTGTCCCTACACCCACAGTCACCAGGGGAAGCCTCAGGTGCAGAGCATCTAGGCAAGGACGAAGCTCCCGAAAAGGAGAAGTTGTGGCTCCGTTGGCTAAAGGCGAGTGCTTATTTTCCTTTGGAAAATAAATCTGCCTGTAAGCATTTATTTCTGGGAGATACTCCTATAAACCACGTCATACAAAGAACTCCCTGCCAGCGGCAGGACTGTCTAGCGTGACCCGGTGCCTTTTTCTCCCCGTTGCCTATTGTTATTCCGACGTACTTGCGTGATCCGACAGCCGCTGATGAAGCAGTTGGTGAACACCCATTGTCTCAAGGAGATGGGAATGCAAACACCGCACTGCAGAGGTGCATGCTATTGATAATGTGGGAAGCTGGAAAAAGGTCAAACGAGTATCTTTGTAGAGCCACTGTGTGAATTATGATTCTGGTTGTATCAGACTGGTTGTGGTTTTAAAGGGAGAAAGCGCCTCTTATCTTGGGCCAGCTGCTCTACATTTGATAAAAGAGTATTATGGGTGGGGGCTATGGCCTGCAAGTAGGCAATTTTTGGTTACTGCTTTATTTTTTGAAGTTTTTACTGAAACTATCTATCAGTTCAGAGAAGCAGTGGATTTTAGATGCACGATAGACAGAGAGATGATTTGCAAAGTGGTGACATTACCACGAAGTGTTTAAAAATACCTGCCTGGCAAGTAGTAGAACAAAACTAAAGTGGCAGATCAAGTGGACCTGAAGACAACATCCACACTTACACAGTGAAAACACACAGGTCAGCTCGAGGCCGTGATGCCAGCTGGAGTGGAGCCGCTGCCCCCGTGACTCCCGAAACGGGCTCACACCCGGTGCCGGGAGCGGGCCAGCCGGGACACTTGGACCTGCCCGGGGGCAGCCGTTTGCCACGGGCAGCAGCAGCTCGAGCAGCCGCACAGCGTCAGCCCCGGAGCTCCAGCACGCGGCGATATTCCTCGGCACTCTTAGCTGATGGGTGCAACCACAGCTCGGCTGCTGAGACGTGGTGAGGAACCATGCGGTGGGGCCCGTGTCCCCAGCCACGGGGTGTCCGTGAGGCTGGCTCTCAGCATGCACCAGCTTGCAGGAGGCACGAGGAACGCTCAACCTCTCATGTTTTTATCTGTAGACCAGGGGTCTCCAGCTGCCATGTCACACACTTGCATTTTGCATGAGCCAGCAGTGCTGCGTGAAGAACTCCTGCTGCCTGGTCCCCCATCCCCTACCTCCCGCGCTGATGCCAGCGTTACTGTGGCCACTGAGAAAACCACTCAAAAAAACTGGTACGAGCTAAAAAGGACCCTTTTGCTGGTTTGTTTTCTGCTTGGTCAGTCCCTTTGCCTGGTTGACTGCATGGCCAGAGGCTACACACTACATGGTATGGAGGGCAGGAGTGCGTCTTGTGATGAAAATGCTGCACGTGTCAGTTCAAGTGTGCAGACAACGGCAGTCGGAGTGACCTGAGCCACAGACAAGGCTTTGCTGAGCTACTGTGGAAGTGGAGGGAACCGGGAATTCTCTGTTTACAGTTTTTCTCATTTCCTGCCCAGTTCCAGCCCCAGGAGACACATCCGAGACCTCCCAGGGATGTTATAGTAGATAGCATCCTGCAATTGAAAGAATTTGGCCCTAGATTCCCCCCTCCCCCTCCCTTGCTGTCCTGCTATGTCAGTTCAGTATGAACACACTTGGCAGACGTGGAACAGCACTTCTTTCCCTCAGCTCTTCCAGCTGCAGCGTTCTTCCGTTTGCCACCAATTCCTTCCATATTCCAGCCTTGAACTTGTTTTCTGGTGCTGGTTATGTACCTCCTACAAACCACCACTGAAGAATTCTAGCATCGTGGGACACCGAGCCAGCTCTTTTCAAAAGGACTTTTAAAAACGGACTAGGCCCATAAATATCGGCACCTGAGGGATCGGTGCAGCATAGATGCTCAGATAGGTTAGCCCAAGTGGGATGCAGAGCCTTCCATGCGTGGGTCACCACCTCAGAAACGAATGCCTGCCTGCAAAACTGAATCAGATGATGCACATTTACTAATAAATATTAAGTAAATTTGACTGCTACAGCCATGCAAAGCAGCTGAAACATCACTAAAAACATGAAACACTGCTTTATGTGCTGCAGTCCTAACTTTGTTTCAAAGCTTGCATGATTAAACTTCAGTTTGCCTGCTGAAGTGAAGCAGAAGGGTACGGTCAGCTTCGGCTGCCTCCACGCGTGGTCAATACGCACCTTTTATTAAGAGAAGGACCCCTGGGAATTAAAGGTCGCTTTTCTGGATGGGTTATATGTTTTGCGGCAATGCTGCGTTTGCCACGGTGAATCCCATCGCGGACACCCTCCCTGCTCCAGCGGTGCCAGTGCCTAACGGCGGCGCGGAAGGGTGCAACCCGCCTCGGAGCAACCCAAACGCTCGCCGGGTGCTGCGGGCGAGGGGCGGCCATGCCGCAGTCTCCGACGCGGTAACTCTGATCGCGGACGGCCGATGCTAACGACAACTTGTTTGCTTTCGTGAAGCCTCAAGTTGGAAAGCATTTATGTATTAGACTAATTCTGCTCTTTAAAGCCAGCGAGGCATGAGCCCCGGCGCTTCTGCACTGACCTTGTGCTGCGGTGTACAGAGCGTTCGCTGAGCATTTCAAGCGCACAGCGTGACACAAGACCCAGTTCTTTCCCTTGACAATTTTTCTGCAGCTGATTCATTAGGAAACAACCCACAGGAAAGATGCAACAAGGCCGTGTGACGATGGTGCAATATTCAGTGGTTTTCTTCCGGAGGATTGCTAGACTTTGGAGCAAAAGTGGGAGAAAAAAACAAAAGTGGAGGCAGAGCCCTGAGTAAATAAATTGCTGGGGCACAGCAGGAACAAGCGCTGTGTAAATCATGACTCAGCAAACCCTCCTGTGGCGGAGCATGACTCAGCAACCCCCACCCAGGCGCAGCCGGGAGCAGACCCACGGAGGGCTCGTCCCGCAGATAATCGCTCTCTGTCTTTGGTTTCCAACCCCGGCCCCAGCAGATGTCTTGAGTCCCACTTGTGGTCACCAGCGTCCGCAGCCGACACGGTTCTGCCTGCCGCGGTGGCAGACGTATTTCCCCGTTCCCCTATTCCAGCTCTCCTGAACACAGATTTTTCGGTGCTGATGTCACCTACAGCACCAGGCTGCTTTCTGCCGCCTGCCCTCAGTAACGGGAAAGCAGACACAAGCGCTCAGAAACCATCACTGCGTACGTATGCCTTGCAAAGTCAAATAAATAATCTTTCTTCTCGTTGTTTGCTCATCCTTTTTTGGAAGGCAAGGAGAAGAGCTCCACTTAAGAACAGCATCTCGATGCATCTTAGAGCAATTGCCCACCACTGCAGCAAGAACTCCAGAAATAGGAAGCTGGAGACCTTTATCACCCTGCAGAGTTTGGGAAAAAAACCCATAAACAGACCTCAGGGAGACAGCTAGCCTCTTCTCTTTTCTAAATAAAACCCAAAGGGCTCTTTGATGAAGGGCAATGATCTGCTTGTGGTGCGGTGGGAAGGCAGAGGCCTGGCTGTCTGGGTATTTGACGTCTTTTTCCATCTTGTTGAGCTGCTGGAAAACTTCAGCAAAGTCACTTTCCATCCTTCCTTTCTATTATTTGCCTGCAAATAATATTTGGAACAAGGTCTCTCTTAATACATTGTGGTTTGCTCTCTGTCAGGATGAAGGGACCATACTGGCAGGGACCTTGCAAAACCAGGACTGTCACCAACTCTGCCAGTTTTATCTCTAAGCTCATAACATTCTTTTTTTTTCTGGAGGAATGTGATTAGATGATAAAAAAAAAAATTCTAACTTGATTTTTTTTATTTGCCCTTATAGTTAACAAACAAGTGGGCTGGAAAAAGCGATGTGAGGAGATACATAAAAGAAGTCGTACTTTCAAAGAAGGAAAGAAAAAGCATGAAGGGAGAAATACTAATTTTTCGCACAACATTTTGATGGTGGCATCTGGCTCTTTGCTCTGAGCGCTTGGGGACAACGACGTTTTGCGCATGGGGAGCCCTTCTCGCCCGGGCTCCCTGGCGCTGCCGCAGAGCCGTCGCTAGAGCTGCCGGGCAGCCGTGCCAGGGACGTGGCCCCAGCCGGAGAGCCTGTGGCAGCCGGCGTCCGAGCCTGTTGCTCCGAGCTGCAGGAGCCCGAGCTCCGCGTACCAGAGACAACAGCCTGCCCTGCAGCCCTCCGGCAGACCGCGTCTGGCTGGGGCTCAGCATTGCACACGCCCGTGACGAAAAAAAGGGGGAAAAAAGATAACTAAATTATCCCAAGCCTTAAAAGTTTGATCTTTGCTCAAGCTCGGGTGTGCAGAGGGAAGGGGCATAGTTAGTTATTTATCCGGAGCACTTTTCCCATCGCTGTGTGACGGTGCACGCCGAGACACGCGGCTCAGCGCTGCCCGTGCAGCCCCCAGCTGCCAGGATCAGATAATCGCCTGCGGCCGGGATGGGGATGGGCACCGGGGGCTGCGCAGGGTGAGGACAAGGCAGGGAGCGGCAGGAGCCCGCACCAGCAATTGCGCCGGCCCGCGGGACCGCCCGGGCTGGAAGCGCTGCCGTCCCGCGGGTTGGGCTGCAGGCAGGGCAGCGCCGGGGGCTCCTGTGGCCCCTCCTGCGGCCGGGGTCCCGCTGCGGCACGGCACCGACTGCCGCAGCAATGGAGACCTTCCCGCTAAGGCGAGGGCTTTACCCGCAGCTCGAGCCACAACTCTAAACTCTTAATACGCAAGTGTCTCTGCTTTTTGCTGCAATCTTGCTTTTTAGAGTTAAAAAGCACCGCTCAATTACAACTTCATCCACGCCCACTTAGCCTGGGTGAGGATGGCCAGCTACAACCTGACCTCCAGGTGATTGCTCAAGGGAGGACCTTCCCACAGGAGTAACATCTTCATGCTGAATTCAGCATATAGAAAGTCAAAGCTATAAGCAAAGAATTAAAAATCCAAGTCTTGGCTGTGAGGCAGAAAAGCTTTACACTTACACAAATGCATAGAAGTGGAGGAGGGGACACGCACGGACACACGGACACGCGGACACACTCCTCTTCGGTAAAATAATTGTCACCCGGTGTCTCCCCGCACGGAGGAGCTTGACAAAGCCACCGTGACGAGGCAGAGCCCGGATGATGCTCGCTCCGCACACCGCCATGCACGGTGCCGCTGCAGCCCCGAAGTGTTCCCGCGCTGGTGGCCGCTCCGCCTCTCCTTACACACCGCTGTTGGGCGCCTTCTCAGAGCACAAACCCTCTAACCCGGGGCTTCACGAGCTTCATGCGCTTCTGAGACAGGACCGGCACCAAGCGCAGTTACAGCATCGTGCCAGGTCCCGATTTGGGGAAGCGTCCATCCGCACACTTAAATCTCACCCTGTGCCGAGTGACACTTCAGCATCACCTTAACTGTAATCCTGAGCGCGAATGTTTTCCTGACTCAGTCCCAAGAGGTTATTAATATATTGCTGGGATGAAGCAGCAGTAAAAGCATGGAGAAAATACTTTTTTAAATTAAAGAGTCAAAATGTCAGTTTTATTTTTAATTTTATTATTCTTAGTCTGCTATTCTTATGATATTTCTCTGTGATTTTTTTTCCCGGTTTTAGTGATCTCTTCTGGCAGTATATTTTGATTTCTGTGCCATATTCAATACAGATTTACAACATTTTCATTTCATACCTTTCATTTATAAATACTTTACACATGGTACTATGCAGGTGCTCTTAAACAGGGTACTCAATAGACATGCAATTTCAAAATAAGATGGAGAAAGGCCCACTGAATCTGCTTTAAAAACTCCAATTTCAAAACTTCTAGAAGAATGGTGAAAGCGGGACAGAACCTGCCTTAGTAACGCGTCGAATGCGTTGGGCTGTGATCACGCAGCCGCTCTGGGAGCAGTGTGGCACGTACGGCTCTTGTGTGTCTCCGCGCGGGTACCGGCTGTTGCTGCTGCAGAGGGCACTTCTCGCCTGCGCTGGTGGAAGGTCTCCAGGCTGGGGCACGCTCCCCTGTCCCCGTTGGCAGGGCCAGACGTCCTTTTCTACCCCTCAGCTGCTTCTTGCTGCTGTGGTGTCTTCCCCTCTTTGCTGACACTAATGTTTTAGGGGGCAGCTGGCTGAATAACACCTTAGCCATCACAGAAATCATAAAAAGAAGTTGGTTTTCAGACAGAGAAAACTCTGTGTGCAACTCTGTTCTTGGTTTAAATCGCTTTGCAAATAACCCCAGCCGAATTCGTACTGAGGCAGATTCTCGAACCTGTTCCCACAGTGTTGTGTGGCATCCTGCAAGCTTTGGAGCGATAACTTCTTACACCGCTCCTGCTTCACGGAGGAGTACTGTGACTCGGGAAGTCAGAACAAAAGCTTATCTAGCAGGAGTACAACAAATAGACGTGCCAGGTGGTTGCCTGCGTGTGTAACGACCATAGTTTCTTCTGCAAATTCCGTTTTGGCAAGCCAGGAAGAGCTGGAAATCGGTGGCAAGTCTGCATTTTGGACAGTTAGAGCACAAGACTCAGATCCACTCCATTTTCTGATGGCAGCAACTCAAAATTACACAGGGCGGGGAGAAAAAGGGTAATTGGGATAACTAGGTCAGCGCCCTTCTCTTTACAAGGGGAAAGCATCTGTTTTCTTTTTTTACATTAGAAACACAGGCTCTTCTAGCCTATAATTTTCTGTATGACCTCCAGCAGCATCACAATGGCGACGGCGCAAGAGGTAAGAGAGTCAAAACTCAACAACTTAGGAAAGAAAGGATTTTGAGTTACAAGTTCAGCTTTGTATCTGATTTCCTTTTCTGAAATATCTCTTCAAAATGTACACTGACAAGTGGTGCTGCGTAAAGGATTTCTTTGTCAGAGACACACTTCTGCTACCTCTCTCCGAACTGCTAAGGATGCAAAGTAATTACCACTTATTCTTCCCCAATGTTGCTGCAACCAAGGGAGGCTCAGACTTTGATTTTTCAGTACTTCCATGTTGAAAAAGGAAAAACTAAACAATACAACAACTCCAGTCACATAATCAGTCTTTTTCTTTAATCAAATTCTATTAAAAAAAAAAAAAAAGAGGAAAAAAGAAAAAAGAAAGAAAGGAGAAAAAACATTATTTGAAAATGTGCCCTAATCAGGTTTCCTTTAAAATCATATGAGATATCCAGTTCCTCAGCAAGGAATTTTGGAAGGGAATGAGTATGTTTCTGTACAGTTCCATTTCCTATACTTGCAATGCATGCACTGAAGCTGTATGTATGGGAAAGACATCGTTAGAGTGCAGAGCTTTTCGATTTGCATGAATGGTTTTAGTATTCTAGAAACGGTACATTTCCAGTTCATTTCCACCTGAAATGATTAAATCTGCCAACAGCGGCAGTGCAAGATACTCATCTAGCCGTAAGGCCAGGCCTCAATTAATTCTAAGACCTCGCATGTCCGTTTGCGTCCCTCTCCCCTGTAGACAACATAAACTCATGTACAGAAAGAACAAGGGCAGAAGACAAAACTGATCTGTGTGAAAATGACACATACCGCACCAAAACATTTTCTGACATTTTAATTTCATGGGTTAAAGGCAGGTTATGCTAATCTACCACCTTTCTTAATCCCCTCCTAATCCTGTTGAGTCTACCTGGAGCGGCGTTGGCATCCCCGGCAATAAGCAGCTCCCTGCGATAAGGCATGTTCCCACACGCCGCCGACCGGTTCATTCCTGAAGCAGATGTTGCTGCCTGGAAAACATTCTCAGCTTTGTTTTTTAAGGAACCAGATCACTACACTTCCAAAGAAATTTGCAAGAGAGAATTCATGGGATAATGGAGGTAATTGATGACTGTTCTGGGATCATTAAACCCTTTTCATTTACTACACTATAGGCAAGATTTTAACTCCTCTTCAGATGTACAAAGCCTATTCACCGACACACTGAGTCACTAATTGCCTTTAAAGTTTCATTAAAAACAGATGCCTTGCTAAAGAGCAAATATTAGTCACACTCTGATCAAGGTGCAGCTAGACATTTTGAGCATGAACTGCTGGCACAGCTACTGATGTGGAAAACAGCTGCTAATGCCGGGATTGCATTCTCCTCTGTGCAGTCACAATTAATATTGATAAATGTAAAGTGCCTTGTGGAAATGCATCCCCTTGGCTGGGTAATCAGAATACTGATGGGGAGGAAAGGAAGGATGGGCCAAACATGCACCATTGCCATTGAGCTCATTTTCTTCTTTCCTGCTTCTAATCCGCAGTGATGAGACGGGCGTCTGCCAGAGACACAGTCACGTGTGCACGCTATTTAAGGTTTGCAAAATATTTTAGGTTAGGCAATATTCTACACAAACTAATAAAGGCAAGTAGCAGGATGGAAGACCCGGCATAATCAAGCCTTCTGTTGTTACACGATCATGACGTTTTCTTATCTAACTGACTTGCAGTTAGGTACTTCAAGCAATACATTTCCAGCAGTCTCATTGCTTCCTCTGGACGCAGGCTTTCTAGAACCATTTTATGCAAGAACGCTTATGGCCTTCGCCCGTTTGTCACAGCCTTGTTTCAGACTAGTACGCTCTGGTGTGGCTAGTTAATTCAGCTGGTAACCACAATTTGCGTGTGGATGAGAAGAGCGTCACATCAGATACCGTAGAGGATGAGCAAGGTA
Source organism: Phoenicopterus ruber ruber (assembly GCA_009819775.1). Lineage (NCBI taxonomy): Eukaryota > Metazoa > Chordata > Aves > Phoenicopteriformes > Phoenicopteridae > Phoenicopterus > Phoenicopterus ruber. Next base: position 85,798,074 of record CM020246.1, read on the forward strand.
CCAGTCCTCCGGAGGTCAGGAACAGGGCACAGGGACCACACCTTGGGGCAGGTGACGTCTAAGTACGTGTCTATACTTGAAAAAAGACACAACCGCTATTCCTGGATAATTTCTTCTAAATCTTCTGCCCTTTTCCCACTTTATTCAATCTCCTTTGCAACGGGTTTCAGCTAAACTGGAATAATCCGAAGTCAAAGCAAGCTGATCACCGATGAGTAGTAAAACATAACGTCCCAGGATATCAGCTACCCCGCAATAACTACTCGTGCTCTTCACCAGGAACCTTTCCCCATTATATTCCATTTACTGAGTAGCAAAAGCACATGCAGAGCTGATTTTGGAGAAGGGGAGGTATGCTGGAAAGTGTCGCTCCAGTTTATCCGAGGATGGCTTGTGTGCAGGCATATCTGAAGAAAACTTGTGACCAGAATAATTCAGGAGTGATTTGCATACAGGCAGCATACACAAGCTGCTAGAGAAAGACCATGCAAGTGTGAGCCTCTTCTCTGTCCCCTCAATCATTTAAATTCACTTTTTTTTCAGATAATATAGAGAATAAACTCTTGTTTCTGAAGTTGCTTGGCGAACCGTAGAAGCAGAGTGTGGGAACCATCACTGATGTCCACTTAGAAGAGCGTCTGTCTTATTTTCTTTGATCTGCCCAAAATATAATGTTATGACAAGTGTTGTGCAATGTGGGGCCCTGCGGACAAGACCTAATTTGGTTTCAAAAGAAAAAATGTTTTAGCGCAAATTCTAGGCCCATGGAAACATGCAGATTTCTCAAATGTTGTTCCTAACTCTTGGATGACGTTCTGGAAATAATAGGATTCAGGAGAGCGTATTTGGAGATGCTCCTACAGGAAAACTCTCCAATGGCAGCTCTCTAGATCTCAAAGGAGTTACTGGTAGCCCACCAGCTTCTTCAGATCTCTTCTACTCGCCTTTTCTTGATGGAAATACTCTACACAAGGCTGCCGGTTAATGGCCCGTGCTGTGGTTGTCTTCACATGCCTTTCTATGCAGATTTGAATTTCAGTGGAGCTGAGGAAGCCCCGGCCTCTCCACTTGTCCTTGTCCGCACCAGCCAGCACAGAGTCACCTGGCTGATGGGACTCTCATCTTTTTAATTCAATGTATACATGACAGGGAAGTAAAACAGCGACCTCAATAACACCATTTAAACAAAAATAATCTTTATTTTTTTCATATAGAAAAACCTCACATTCTGCTTACCCGTGAACATTTATGAACATACAAAGTCAGGGTAAAATAGTTCCAATGCAAAAGTTATTATAGAAAACATCAATTTCTTTTAACAATTCTTTGGCTAGTGAGAAGGCAAACCACACACTCCCTTACTCTGCAGCCGTCGCTGGAACAGAACCAAGGGAGGCTTCATCCTCAGAGACAGGGTTCACAACGCAACCTGTGTCAGTTGTTTCAATTGCTTGACTTAGGACGTGCAGCCAACAGGACCATTGGTTTGGTCCATTACCAGCACTCCCACGTGTGTCAGTGAGAGTCAGGAGCCCTTCGGTGAAGGTCTCAGCTCCTGCAGCAGCGCTTCCCAGCAGTGGCCACGACCACCTACGTCCCCTGCGTGGTTTGGGGGCTCTCCCTTTCACACTCAGGGACCTGGATGGTACAAGGAACATCCCAGCTCATCCAAACCCCAAGCAGAGCTGGCGGTTCGTCGCCAGCCTTCCCGTACCTTGGGCTGCGGGCTCTGAGGGTCATTGGTGGGGTGTTAGAGACCCAGCAGCTCCCCCATGGTCCAGCTGGCAGAGGGCATCCCCTCATGCAGCTCGACGCCTGGCACGAAGCTCTTCTCATTTCCACCTCCCCAGGGCTGCGTCTGGCTCTCTGCTCTCGCCTCGTGTCCGTAACTGGAATTTCCCGTTGTGTCAGTGTCAGCACAACCCCTTTAAACTCCACGGTGCAATACACAGCACTTTTATACCTTGGTGTCAGACCATGAGCGGCAGCAGGTAAGTTCTTTTAATGGGTGTTTGTTTTCTCTGCATTAGCTGACCACCTCTGTTGCTCCATGGAAAGTCATCAAAAAAAGTGCCTGATGATAAATACTATTTATCATGTACATAAAAAAACCCCATATCCTCAAGAAGTCAACCTTCATTTGAATTTTTGAAAATACAAAACTAACACAACCTCTACAGCTACTGCCTCGTGGCTCTGTACTGTGTTGCACTGCTCCTTGTGCAAGGGGCTTGTACGAGAACATGCACAGAAATTAAGTTACATCTGCAGTTAGAAATCAACATATGAACTCGTGGCTATAAGCATGATTTCTGGCGAATGGTGTAGGTCTGGGACAGAAGAATCGCACATTTTTAGTCTTGGACATTCCCACTGAAGCGTACCTCAAAACCAGGACAGAGCTGGATAAGAAGTTTCTGCTCTGGGAGGAAACTGCTCTAAACTGACTATTTTGATGGAGAAATTTATCCAATTTTACACTTAGTCTTCTGCTTAAAAAGATCTACATCTGTTTTGTTTCGCACCACTGTTCTCCACCTGCCCAGGTCAAAATTCTGCAATTCAGATTCAAAAACACCAAGGCATTTCAGAATCAGACTGCATCGACGTGTGATGGTCTAGTGCTTCCCGAGAGGCACGGCTGACGGAGTCTCTGCCTCAGCGCTTCCTGCGCTTTGACTGACAGGACTCCCACACCTCTCCTGGGGGCCGTGGGAGAAGTAATTCACCTGGGAATTCGTCTGGTAGGGAGAAACGCAGGCGGTGCCGATACAAATCCTGCCGCTCTCAAGAGGGAGGCGGAGGGAAAGGCAATCTAATAGTGACTTGAATTAAGATCTCGGTGCAGTTGATCGACCTATCAAATGGAAGTCAAAATATTATATCTTTTCACTGAAGTCAACAGGAATGTAAATTTAAAATACAGAATCTCCATAGGGTGGTCATGGCAGGCGTCCTTCAGCATCTTTCGAAAACCCATCACCTACATTTGGGAGCAAGATCAGATTGCAATATTTTGACACAATTAGCATTAGGTAGGTGCAGGAGATCAACAAAAACTACTATAAGAAATAACACTTATCTTTTAGACCTGTATGACAAGGAGTTATCTGAAATCAGTAAGTTTTTCTGTAAAACCAAAAATGTTGCATCATATGCCCAATCACCGCCCACATCTTGAAGATCTCTTGGAGGCGTCATGTTGACTGTCAATTTAAGAATTTGAGCCTTTTAATTTGACAGTTTTTTAAAGATATCCTTCCTTCATCATGCTCAGTGATCACTAGAGCTAAATAGAGCCTGGAAACATTTCCACACAAAAAATGCAGTTAAAAGATATCTTATTTTGTTTTTTTCACAATTTGTCAGCTTTCAGCCTCTTAGTTCTAATTGTTCGCATCACTCACTGCTCTTCAAGACAGAAAACCTGAACATACAAATATACACAGGAAAAATAATCCCCATTTACTCCATATTTATGCCTTACGCCCCATGTTGCTCAACTCAGCTTTAAAAAACATTAGAATAGACTATTCTTAGGAGATGTTTGTGCCTGTTCCTGAAAAACAACCCTTCTCAGATTTTCTATGCTTTTTCTTTATACCTTTAGGTGAGAACAATGTCGGGAGAAGAGGGAGAGGAACAGATTATTCTGTTGCCAAAACATTTACAAAAACTGCCAGCAAAAGGAAACCACAAAGAAAAAATCCATCTTGTTTAATTATAAGCTATTTCCTAGTCTTGCTGGAGAGACCCTGAATGCCTGCAAAAATAAAACTTACTAAAATCTCTTTTTCTCATGCTGATTATTCAAGCGGGTGGACGGTTACTACAGCTTGCAATCCTCAGTAACTCTCTGAAGTGTAACGAATCAAGCAGACCACAAGCAAAGACTTGCCATTGACTAGCTCCACTTTAGGTGCTCTACCTGCAAGGATGCTTCTTTTCATCAAGACCTCACAGAATCACCCCGAGCTGAACTCCAGCTTTTCTGAAGGAAAATGTAGGTGTGTCTTCCCCTGGTTATAAAACAACAACAACAAAAAAACCCCAAACCGACAGAACTTGTCAGAATTCCTTGATGGAGGCAGCCCAGCTGTGCATTCACTGGGTGGCAAGGTTTTTTCCTCGTACGGAGATCTCGGTGGAGGCTGTGCTGACAGATGAGGAGGGCTGTGCTGCCACTGCGTACCCTCCGGCGTTGGAAACGCAGATGCCCACATTTGCAGGTGAGAGGAAAAAACTGCTCCACCACTAAAGCAACAGATCAAATTTGCAACACCAGAAGAAGCTTCTGGAGGAAGGACTGCCCGTCCCACGGCCCTCGCAGAGGTGGCTTCCACAGAGGTGGCAGCGGGGCTGGACATCCCTCCTCGGGAGGTCAAGGCTCCGTGGGACGAGTGGCTTTGTGAGCGAAACAGAAGCTCTGTGGTCAGAGCAGGGTCACACGTCACGCGCTCAGGACCCTCACGCTACTTACTCTGATGCCGACTCAGCTTCCCCGTCTACGTGTCGAGATATTTCTTACTGCCTCCTGCATATTGCAGGACTGAGGTGAAATTCATTGGTGTTTCTCAAGAGTTCGGATACTTTGGCGAGACACATCATTTGGAAGATACATGGGTTGGGATGACCAAGTTTGCATGGTTACCATCTGGCATCTTGCTGTTATTTGTCCGTGGTTTGCTTTATATTCCAGCGAGAAGAGGTACGAGAAGCTTCCTCCGTCGTAGGACCCTTTAGGAGAAAAGGTCACCGCAGCAGCCCGGCTCCTTTCCCTGGGATGCAGTCAGCACCCCTGTGTACCCTACAGTAGAAAAGCATGCGTTTGTTTCTTTTTTTTTTTTAAATATGAAAGGGTGCAAGGCATTTCTTTGGGCTATTTGCATAGTAAACAATTTAATAATACTTGAAGGATTTATTACTGCAGAAAGGGAGAGCAAAAGTGAGACCCACCCAGAAGTGACGTGTCGAATTTAATGTGTTTCTGCTCAGTTCGTGCACCAGCAACAGGCACCGTATCAGCTAAACGCGGGGCATCACCAAGGACCAAACCCGGAGATGAAACCCTCTCTGCCCCTTTTAAAGGCACATATTGTGTGCTGGAAGGTCTACAGATGCTCGTGGGAAAGCCCTGCCGGAAGCATACAAAGCTATGTTGTTAACCTCGAAAGAACTCAACCCAGTTGGATTTAAATGTATAGTATGTACATTGTTTGCTTCCATTGATTGTATAGGGAGGCGCGAGCGACCAACAGCAGCCGAGCCGTGCTTGGGTCTCTGCCCGGGCCGTTCGTTGGTGCAGAGCTACCACCGGGCACAGGCAGAGCAGTTGCGGCTCCCTGCAGACCCAGCATCGTCCGTCCTCTACACCGAGCTCCCAAACTCTTCCCTTTTCTTTCCTCCAGTGACGCATTTGACCCACAACTCAACTTTTTAATTACATCAAAGCATGCTGGCAGAACCCCCCCACGTTTGAAGCAATGAAGCTCCACGGAGGGAACTGCTCTCTGCTCGCTCCCTGCCATCCCACTTCCAGCAGGACTTCACTCCAGAAATTAAAAAATCTGGGAAGATCATAACCAGATCAAGCTGACTGACAGATAGGATAGGTCCCTCAGGCATAAGTAATACTGAAAAAAGCATTTTTGGCGGGGATAAGAGCAAGCCAGCACAAGCGCCTGACCTGCAGCCGCGACCAGCAGAACTACATCTGCGTGAGTGCAGTCTTTAGGTTATCGCTTTGCATGTCGGGAACAGCCCATTAAATCCTTTAGATACTCTGGCACACAAAAGGCCACTAGAGCTATAGGGTATGTCACCAGGAGACAAGTATATGAAGACTCATTTGCAGAATTAAGTATTTCCCCTTTTTGTTCTTCTGTGGAACCTTTCATTATAAACAGTAATTACAGTAATGAATGCTGGCAAGCCAAGAGCAATGGTAATTATTTATCCGCTTGGGGAAACTGAGGCACTGAGGGTCAAACAGACTATTTATTTCATGAGACCACATCATAAATAAGTTCAGCTTATTGTCACAATTAGGACAGCGTTGTGCGCAAGTCACGGGGAGAGCAAGAAGTAGGAAGCAGAGAGCCACCTCCGTGCCTCGCGGTTCAGCGCCGGCCTGCTCTCCAAAACAAGAACCGCCCCGGGTTTGCAGAAGAAATCCTCTTCCCAAGGGCCTTTCAGACACAGCCTCGAAATCTTAGAGCTGGTCCTGTCTGACTCATCTCATCCTCCGATGCAGTAATTCAGACCCAAGAATGCTCTATCTGAACAGAAAGTAGTACACAAACAATTTGACATTTAGAGAGAGATGTTTACGAACGAATTGAATCGCTTGTTAGAAATACTTTACAGAGATTCAGTGGCTACAATGGCTGTTGTAAGATCTTCGCAAAAGCAAAGTGTGTTAATCTCAGATGCGCCTCTCCTTTCTAAACTTCATCTAAAGCTTAAATGAACCCAAAGTTTTAAGGTTTGGAAGGTCAGCTGAAACTTTTTTATTATTTCATATGATTTTATCTTTACTCCATCTTCCTCCGTGCTGGAAAGAACATTAAAGTTAGCAAGATAGATAGCTTCGCCAGCTGCAGGTCTGGCGCAGCTGAGCCAAAACGTGCCCAGCATCCCCGCAAGATCAGGTTTCTGCACCACAGAAAGGAATCTGGGTAAGCACGTGTGCTGATCGTTATCGACTGTTACCTCCTCTCTTAGAGCAACAACACTTTACGATAACACAGAACAGAACACGTAGAGCAACTCGCAGGAAAGGTGAATGACGTATGCACTCTCCTATAGATCTAGGTGGGTCGGTGCTGGGAAAACCCCCCCAGGTTAGGTGCTCCCTGCAACGAGGAGCTCTCCCGTTTAGCACTACTCGGTGCCTTCGTCTCCGCACAGCACCGCGCTCACCGTTCTCGTCCCCTGACACGGCGCAGTACGTACTGCGTGCCCTGCGCTGGGCAGCGATGAAAACCGCGGGCTGTGCGACTGTCGTAGCTGTCGTTCCTTAAAAGCAGAGTCTGCTTCTGCTCCTTTGGGCAAGCCTGGGTCCTAATCTTGATAGAGGGAGGTGACCGAGTCTGCTGCATTATTGCCAAGGAATTAATGCTGATTAAGTTAATTAGTAAATATGATAACCTGTACATTTCGTACGCATTCTTTGATTTTACCTTTTTGCATTTCTATCCAGTTTGCTGGGTAAATCTATTGAAACATTGGCAAATACTTTTGTAATTATACATAAGCAGAGGCAGAGCTTTGGGGTCATCCGCCGCATAAATCTAAGGATGAATTACCATATGCAACAAAAAGGTGCTCTGATTGCCAGGAGCTGGACGTAAAGTTCCTACTTGTTATTAGAAATCAAAGTTAAGGAAGGAGAAAATGAGGCTCAAAGTTAAGCTTTTAATGAGCAGCAGTACTCATTAGCTAACACACAAAACCACATTTGTTGCCCGGCACTTACATGGTGTCTCTTCACTGAATTTCACCTTCCGTGAAAGTCTGTATATTCTATAATGACCTACAAATGCTGACGAGCATGAGCTCAGCATTGAAAGGTGCTCTCAGTGTTTTATGGATGGCGAAAGCTGAGGCACGGCGGTTCCCAGTTTGCTGAAGGCCATCAAGGAAATCCCTGTCCGAGATGGGAAGGGGATCCACTCCTGTCTCCACCCGAAGGCCCTGAGCTTCACCCCGCTCTGGTGGGCACGACCCGTGCTGGGCCATGCCGGGACAAAATGTCGTGCTTTGAGGAATACAAAGATTTGGGGCTTTTTGGACATTCTGGGACCATAATGGTATCTGATGTTACACTCAAGGGTCCAGCCCCGTTTCTCCTCCTGTCATGCATCCAGTTTGGTTCCCCATTTCATGGTGAGCTATGGCTGAACTGAAGTTTTGGGGTTGTTCACTCTTTGCGTTTGAATTTGGAAACTGCAGCTCCGCTGCAGTGGAGCAGACCTTGCCCTTTAAAGCCCGTGCACCGACCCGCTCCAGCGCCGTGTTTCTGCACGATAAGCGTGTTTATACACAGCTTTTCAACTGTTTTAGCAACAGGCTTTGGATCCCATGAATTGCTATGTATGACTGTTCCACAGACCACCTGGGTGGGGGAAAGCAGTGTAGTCACTTTGTAGTTTGGAAATGACTCAAAATTACTTCGGGAAGAGCTATTCAAAGCCGGGTTGACTTTTCAGTCCTCTGCCTGGGGACATGAGAACATTTCTGTACTTTTTTTTTTTTTTTCTTGACCACCTCTAAGGAACTTTGTCTTTAAACAGCCCAACGAGGAGGATTCCTGCTGACAGCTCTTGTGTTTTAAGGAGACTTAATTTCCTGCCCTTCTCCCTTTGCTGCCGTGGGGGAGGGCTGCCCGTGCTGCATAGGAGCCACCAGTAACAAAGAGAGACACGAATGCTAATTTTGCCAGTTCTCAGAGTTGGTCGAAGAAGGTGTTTTAAATAGGCTGGATGTCACTCTCATGCTGCTACTCAAAGGAGCTAATGGTTGGATTAGGTTTGCGAATATAAATTGCAGGATTTCTAGCTTCGCTTCCCCACCATCCCTATCGAATTGCTTTAGGTGCGGACTCAATGCCAGATGGCCCCTCACATGTGTCAGACGTCCGTGCAGAACATTCATTTCAGGGTCAGTTCTTTGTTTTGTTTCCCTGAAGACCCCATTGATTCCTGCTCCCCATGGAGAAGGATTTTATTGAGCTCTTGGGAAAGGGAATGCTGCTTAGATGAGGCTGCTGAAAGATCGGATCCCTGAAGAGCAAGCAGCAAACTCAGCTAAACCAGACAGGCAACATGCAGGAGCGGGGCGAAACAAAGTGTTCCGATTTACATTCCTTTGCATTCGTTTAATGTTAATGAAACTCAACCAAGACTTAAGAACTTTTGATACTAATTTGCACTAAATTTCTTTTGCCATTGACAGAAATGTTTAGGAGGGTCACGGCGCTTTATCGTGGTGTTGAAATTGAAGTTGATTTAGGCAAACCAGGGTAAACTTCTGTGAGAATATTTACATGTGCTGGCTGAAACTGGCCGCAGGAGTTTGGCTGGTGCTTGTAAAAAGAAAGTAAAGATGTAAGCTAAGCTGGTATAAGAGGTCCGAACTGCATAAAGGATGTTCGTTCAGGGTTTTCTACGGTTCAACTACATCATTTAAAGTGAACAAACTGTGTTTACAGGTCAAACGTTAGCATACAGGAAAATCTGGCTATCGAGCTCGGTATGTCGACCTCTCTGACGATGGGCCCACCCTGAAGGAGCAAATGGAAAAGGTGCTTTCCAAAATCATTTAACGCAGCGATCCACAGATATCTGCTGTCTGACTCTGAGCTACTAACGGGAGCACAGGCGCGGCACCTCTCCGTCCCGCACTGCGGTGGCTCCGGCTCTGCGCCGTCACCGCCGCTCCTTCCCCGCGCGCGAGGGCCTGCCAGACCACACTCCTCCTCGCGGGGCCCTCACGCCAACCGCCCAGCGCCGGGAACCTGCCCGGAGCAGACAGACTCGGATGCAGCTGCAGAAGATTAAAGGATCCTGGAGTCCTTCCATGCAATAAATCTTTTCCCTGCACGTCCCGCAGCAAGTTCGGCGTTGCCTGGAACGCGCTGCGGGTCCACGCGCCTGCGCCGGCGTTAGAGCGCGGGGCTAGTGCCGGGTGACGGGCTGGAAACGATCCTTTGAGATTTGCGTTCATACCAAATTGGATTTACACCTTCTAAGTCCACTGAAATCAGAAGGATCTGCAGATGATCACCATTGCTGCTGATTTTGAAAGGCATGGTCAAATAAGTTCTAATCGCCTATTGTTCTATTTTTTTTTTTTTTTTAACAAAAGGAGATGCAGACTAACTTGTGAAAACAAATGGTAGTTATATTTGCCATGGGATATGGTTATTATTAGAGAATGTGGCAGTAAAGATTATTTCAGAAAGAAAAAATCTATATCTATATATTTATATGCCTGTATATCTACGTATCTCTGTATCTATATATCTAGATATCTGTATATCTATCTATATATCAATGCCTATACCTGCATTTATATAGCTATCTATATACAGATACACAGATATATTTAGATATACATATATGTACGTGGATAATAAAAAGAATATTACCAGTTTACTACTTGTATTACCTAGGATTAACTGTGTCACCAACTGCCTTGGCATTGCATTAATTTTACTTTTGGTTTAAGTATTACACGAATAAAAGGCTGCACTGAAATTTCTCCACCAAGTAGTTATTTATCTGCTACTGTTTTTTAAAAACTAGAACTTAAATAAGAAACTTTAAAAAACAATTCCTAGTGACATCATTTCTAATAGGCGAAAAGGTTTGTCCCGATGAGATGACGCAGCACGTGTGCCGCATTAGGAATAACAGCGCACCCAGGACGCAGGGGCCGTGCCTACAGAAGGGATGTTAAGAACTGAAATCCTGCCGTCAGCAGCTTCGGGAGCCCTGACACGGGCGGGATGCTGCGACGCCGCTTTGAGCGCTGTGTAATTCGGCTGGTCCTCAGCAGGATTCAACCAACGCGAAGCTTCCAGTCCGCGAGCTGCTGCTCTGCCTTCTGGTACCAACGCTAACGGAGCCGGGCGGGTTCAGGCCATGGGGGGCAGGCACGGGGATGAAGTCAGGGCTCTCCCTGCGCTCCTCTCCCTCCCAAAGGGCCTTTGCTCTGACCAACGGACGCGTGAAGATACCCTGCGAAATAATGGAAATTCATTGTAATCGGCGACTGTTACGCATACATATAGAGCTTTGTTGATACTTGTGCGACGGCTGCGTTATTCTTCACAGGCAGCGTGTAGTGTAATGCCTCTTCTGGGACCAGTGCTTTGTGCTGTGAAAGCAGACTAGCGATAATGCAGGCTGTGCTACAGACCTATAAAACTGATTGCGAAGCAACAATCCTCCAGAAAAGCAGCCAGAGAGCACACAGTTAATGCAATTAATCACAGCTGCTCCTCATACCGGCTTTTAGTTACAGAATTGCGGTCTTTAAAAATTACAGCTGCAAGGCCACTAACTTTTAAATTTCTCTTTATTTTCTTCCTCTTTCTCCCTTAAATTCTCTTTTATGATTTTAGTTGAAGACTGAGGTACACGTGATCAAGAGCTGGGCACCGATGAAGTCACCGTGTATTTGGATTTCTATCTATAGATGGAAGGGGGTGTTCTCCTTACACCACAGCTCCTAAAAGGGATACTGTCTGGATTTGAACCAAATGGGACATGGCACGCTCTCAGGGCAGCGTCTGAAGCTGGTTAGATTCCAGCTTCTGGAGGGTTTGAGGGCTGGATTTTTTCACAGCTAGTTTCAGAAAAGCTGCTGGCACCGTCTGGAACTAAAGTAATGAAGTTACGTAAATTCAAGTGGAGTGGGAAACCCGAAATCGCAGACGCAGGACACGGCGCAGAGGCTACAGCCCAGCAGCCTCATTTTGCCAGCAGCCAGTCACCCCCGAACCGAGCCGAGAGCGTGAGTCGGGCGTCGGAAATCGGACAGGTGACGAGGGTGCCCGCGCCGCAGCGCCCTGGCGATGCCGGGCGGGATGCAGGCGAGCACAGCTGAAGGAGGTCCTTCGGCAGACGCACGCCGGCCGGGCTGGCGTCACCCGGGGCGTTGCGTGTGACGTCGCAGGGCGCAATCTGGCCGATTCTGTGAGCCCTGCGTGGAGACTTCTGACCTCCTCCTCCTCCTCCTCGCTGCCCACGGCTGCTCCCGCTCCCCTGCCCCGCCATCAGCAGCCTTTGCTGGAGGGGTCCCCGCTCCCCTGGCGCAGACGGAGCCGGAGCGGTAAGAGATAAGGGGACGGTGCTGCCCCAGCCTCCGTCCTGCTGCAGGGGAGAGCGGTGGCAGCGGCAGATCCCCCCCAGCGCTTTCCCTCCAAGTCTTTTCCCGTTAGAAGTTATTGCTCTGCTTTTCAAGACCCGCCGAGATCAGATCGTGTTAAGAAGTAAGGATTTGTGTGTCTCTCATGCCATAGTTTGTAAAGTGACTGTGAAAACCCTCAGAAATTGACGGACTACAGAACTATCACAATACTCTGCTGTGTTTTTCCCTCTCCTCAAGAAGGCAGTTATGCACTGCCTCACTATCTATAGCGAAGAAGCACTTAAGTGAAGCACTGTTCTCCTGAATCAATCGCAATAAGAGCAAGATGAGGCCATCTGAAAGCTCCTGAAGTACCGGCTGCTCTCTGAACCAGTCCTCCAGCGCTGAGAGCACAGCTCTCCACTGCCCACAGCCACCGCCCCACGCAAACCTCCCCGAAACGCAGGGGAGCAGGGACACTTTTCACTGCCCACAGCAAACCAGCCTTCGCCCCCGTGGAGAGCAGTCAGTTCCAATCAAGCGAAGGCAGGACAGGGACCCCAGATGGTTCCCTGGAGAAAGTCAAGGAGAAAGCTAGAAGGTCTGTGGCCAACTCTAGCTCTGTCTAGTTGTGTGCCTAGTTACCTTTACAGGTAACCGCAGCGTGGATAAATCAGTAAATACTGCCACCAAAGCTGGCAGAGCTTTGCCTGGAAGAGGTGGCATTCTGGAAAGCTTTTGGACAACAAGATGTGTTCTCTGAGAAAGGCGCCCACGAGGGCAGGCATAATTCCAATGTCAGAGCCCAAATACAGCAAATGAGGCTTTCTGTTGGTACTTACAGTCAAAAGAGGACAGTTTCAAAGAAAAGGCGTAGGCTTCACACCACACTGATGTTGCTGTGAACAGTCTGCTCTTGGGCTGGTGACAAGGAGAGGGTGGTCTCAGGCAGCAGGCACAAGCGTCAGGGTCAACAGCCTAGATTCATGCCACAAAACACCCATCTAACCTTGCTCAGGGTGAACCAGGCCTCAGTTCCCCAGGTCTAAAATGAGGAAAACACTTCCCAAATGGGTCAATGACTCTGTGAGATGCAGTGGTGACGGACACGCTACTTTGAAATAGGAGAAAGTCAGGCTCAGTTGTATACAACGGCATTCAGAGTCAAAAGAGTTATTGCTGGTACTAAGAGGGAGGCAAGAACTGAGATTGAGCATGAAAATGAACTGACAGAGACAATAGGCTGGACTGCCAAAAAGTGCCTAAATCAATTTTGAAAATATAGCCTGAAGCTCCTGGAAATGTTCACTTGAGGCTCTGGCGCGTCGGAGGATTCCTTGTCCACAGAACCCTCAGACACTGCAAGCGCCCAGGCAGCCCTCTCAGCCTGGAGCCTGCGTATGACCCACTGTCTTTACCAAACTCACATGAATTTACATCAGTTCTGCACCCTGAGTACTTATTTTACTCATGTGCTTCAAGATGTAGATGCACTTGGAGTACTTGTCGAGCCAAGGCTTGTGGTGGGCAGTTTTGTGTTGGGAAGAAACACGTGCTCGCAGGCGGCCGTGGAGAACTGCTCCTGCAGCAGGACGGACCTGCCGAAGCAGATCTCGCACAAACCTACCTGCTTCAAATCCCTCATTAAAAACACTGTGGAAAGGCTCAGCTCAAAGTATTTTTTCTGAGTGGATAAGGGTCTTGCTGTAAGGTATCGCTGCACACAGGATCCATTGCACGGTCCATGACGTTGCTTCATTTAAAGAAAAGTAGTTTCATGAGCACCAGAATGAGCAAGGCCACGTTCCCTGCAGATTTGCATCTCTTGCATGATTGACTTTGATGTCAAAAGGAAGCAAGAGCTCCATTTGAAATTTGCCCTGTCATTAGAGATTTCATAATGTCTCTCTTTGGCATGAATTCTCCAGGATATTAGAAAATGCCATTTGATATTTTATCTTCTAGAGTAACTGCAGCTCTGAAAGGCTTTTCTGCTTGGCTGTCTCTTTCATGCACCCTGTAGGAACTTTGCAACACCTACACTTCTGTAATTGAAGCTGGCTAAGGGAGCTGAACGTTGTGTTGGGATCTTGACATACATGATCACTCTGTGTCCACGCATAAGCTTTGGTTCCTGTCGGACGGTTCAGCACCTGCAGCTTTCAGTATCAGCCTTTTCTGCATTCCTATACAGATACCAGCAAGATCGCAATCTCCCAAGAAGTTCTTCATATACCTGCCTATTACCTGACCCATGGGGTGACTTTCCAGTAGAACAGGCTTAGCGCTTCTGTGTGTTGTTTGCTGGAGAATGGGAAAACAAAAGCCAAACTGCAGGTTAACTTCTCGAGTTCTGTCTTGCCAGGGTTAGGGTTTCCTTTCCTGGGGTTTCTGACTTTATTTGCATTAATGCTGGATGAATGCATTCATCCACCTCAAAGCCAAAGGAGACCGAGAATATCTAGTCTAACCTCCAGGCTGATCCGTTTCATGCAGTTACTCCTCTGCTGAGGGAGATAATTACATTTCTACCGAGTTACCTGTGTTCCAAAAATTCATTCCATCTTTACTTGAGGACTTACAGAATTGTTCTGGTTGGAAGAGACCTCCAAGACCATCGAGTCCAACCGTTAACCCAGCACTGCCAAGGCCACCACTAACCCATGGCCCCAAGCGCCACATCTACACGGCTTTTCAATCCCCCCAGGGACGGGGACTCCCCCACTGCCCTGGGCAGCCTGTGCCAGGGCCTGACAGCCCTTTTGGGGAAGAAATGGTTCCCAAGATCCAACCTAAACCTCCCCTGGCGCAACTTGAGGCCGGTTCCTCTTGTCCTGTCTCCTGTTCCCTGGGAGAAGAGACCAACCCCCCTGGCTCCAGCCTCCTGTCAGGGAGTTGCAGAGAGCGAGAAGGTCTCCCCTCAGCCTCCTTTTCTCCAGGCCAAACCCCCCCAGGTCCCTCAGCCGCTCCTCACAGCACTTGTGCTCCAGACCCTTCCCCAGCTCCGTTGCCTGTCTCTGGACACATGATGTCCTGCCGTGGACTGGGAAGGTGCAGCCAGGGGAGCATCACCAGGGTCCTCTGGAGGCTGCTGTTGCTGCCGCTGAGCTCTCACCCTGCAGCAGCTCAGCCGATTCCCACCTCATCCATCACCTACCTCCACCAGTCCACAAAACGGTTTTGGTGACTTTTGTGTCTGCACGCAAACCTGACAGCTGCTGAATCTGTCACCTATAGCAGAAAAAACACTTCTCTACTGGTTTTTATCATTCCTTGGTCTATAATTCTAAAATTGTCCCTTTACAGCACTGTGCTGCGGTGCCTCCACCATCACCCCTAAACTCTCCTCTGTCGCTGCTGGCACGCCGTGGGCAGCATCTCCCAGCACTGTCTGCGCAGCACTGCCTGCCCTGGGGTACGGCTGACTCGGGATTTCGTATTTCATGTTCTCTCACTTCCAGAAAATTTTTAGTTATCAGTCACTGCTTAGCCTCTGTTCTGCTCTTCCAAGAAAAGTTCAAAGTCACTGCTAAAGCTTCATCCTGTCCAGCAAATGATATGGATCCATCCCAGCAAATTGGTTTTAAAGACAACAGGATTGTGGGCTCTAGCTCCACTGTATTTATAGGGAGAGTTCAGATTTTAAGTGATAAGCTTTGAGATGAAACCTGTACTTTGTGGACACATGGTCAAACTCGCGTTTGCCTCAGTTACTCATTTCACTTGGCTTTGCATCTAGACCTCATCTGGTTCAGACAGTCAACAAGTGCCAGCAAACGTCCAGCTGTCACTTAATTAGGACTAATAAAACCATCCCTTACACAAAGCTGCTGGTGCTCCACTGACCAGACTAAGCCAGGGTGCCTCTCTGCCAGCCCTGGAGCCACGGGATGGCCAAAAACAGTCTTCCCGCGCTATTTCCCTTGGCGTGGCCCATGCTTTCATGGGACGGCGGCCAAACAACGCGGTACCTGTGCAGGGCGGTCAGCACATGGCAGGGGAAGGAAGCCTCGTCCCAGGACCAGACCAGGGGACAGGCACCCGGGTGACCGTCCTCTCACCGGGACGGGATCCCTGCCAGACCGCGGACAACCCCGCCAGCCTTTGTTTCCCACCTTTGTAAAAAGTCCTTCTTTGAAGGCCTAAATTTAGCAAGTGTTTATTTGGGCTGCAGTTACGAACGGTGGTAGCTGGGCAATGGCGCGCGTTACGGCGACTCATTCGAATCTCTTGCGCACAGCGGGAGGGTGCAGGGGCTGGGCAAGGGGGGCGAGGGCCGTCGGTGGTGAGGGGGGAAGCACGCCCGCAGCGTGGGCCCCGGCTCTGCCCAGGAGCACCGCGGGTCCCCCACGGTCCGTGCGGGGTCCCTGCAGGAGCGGTTGCTCTGCCAGGTGCTGTAGCACAGGGACGGGAATGGGGCCGGTGCAGGGTCATTCGCTTCCTAGGGCGTCCCTTCAGGAGCTGCGTTTTCGAAAAGGATGTATCTTATCACAAATAAATGATCATCACAAAGACAAGTCTGGCTCTGGCGCATTCTGGGATCTCTTCTTTCATTTGTCCTCGCTGCTGCTTCCCTTCTAAACACGGCCATTCTCCCTAACCAGCTTGTCAACTCCCACGAGCTGAGGAGGAAAAGAGATTTTTCAACTCGCATCTTTTATCTACAAAACTTCGAAGTTTACCAGGATTTTCCGAGAGGTAGAACCTCCGTCCGAAGCTCCATTCCTCTTCCCATCCGAAGAAGGCCTCGCGTGGGGAAGCCTCCCACCTCCTAAGACCCAGAGAGTTCCACCTGCCATTCGATTCACCCGGCGCGATGTCTAACCGGTCAGCCTGTTACAGAGCTTCCCGCTAATACTGCTTTTTTCAGACGTTGCCAGAGAAAGAAATAGGCTCTTCCGGGAATAAATGAGGGGAACTGAAGGGAAAATTCAGCCCAAGATAACCACTCCAGATCGCATTGAAGCCAAGCAAGACGGCTTTCGTTGTGTCAGAACACAGCTATCACGAACAAAGCACCTGCCGCTCGTGAATCGATTGCAAATGACAGCTCTTACAAGTCAATAGTTCAACTACGGGCCAAGTAACAGAAAATGATGTGGACTCTAATACTGTCAGAGCCGTTTTCGTAACATGTTCCTTCTTTAACCCATAATTCCATCCCAAACAAATTTTCAAAGCAAGCAATTGGCTTCAGACACTTGTCTAAAGAAATCTGGTGGCAGCCAGAAAGTTGCTTCACTGCCTGGACTCTCTAAATCTCCTCTGAGATTTAGAAACAAAATCCCAGCGCTTCACCTGCCCGTTGCCTTCTGCCAACCACGGAGTGCAAAGCTCACGTCTGTACCACCGAGAAACAGCACAGACTACTTTTAACAAAATTATTTCTCTTTTTTTTATGTGCCAAAGTCAGGACCGGGGCTAGAAACAGAGATACAGCGTGAAGATACCCTTTGAGGCCCCGTTGATAGCACTTCTCCCCAGCTAGCAGTGAGAGGCAATGTTGGAGAGTGTGAAGAGAGGAAGGTCTGTCAATGAGAAGCCAACATTTCATTTTCCACTGAGCTTAGATAAACCCTGGTCATGCAGAAGTTTCTTCTTTAAGGATATTCTGGAAGTAACTGCTGGTATTTTGGATAGAGGGCCCAGCTACTTATACATGAAGACAACAAAACAAAAGAGGAATGGTTCCCAAGATGCCTCCAGCAGATTCCAGTTGCAACTTTCTTCGGAGCTGGTCCTGCCTACACCAGCTCAAGAGGCATCTCCTCTTCTGCCGGCCGCGGCGCAGACCTCTGGCATGAGCTACGTGAGAGGGCGAGGGGACACACACACATGGACACGGGAAGGTGTCCACCCCAAAGACCACTCCTGCAGCTGACGGCTCTTCCTTCATTAGCACACGTCTGCACTAATGCAAAACCCGTTTCAGTGATGAGAGTCGTAACTGCAAATACAGTTTTGCTGCACGACACGCCTTTTGACGAGGTTAGAGGCCCATGGGGAGCCGAAGTCTTCCAGGAGGAAGGACGAACGCTGTCTCGGCAGTGGGCAATCTCCCGAGACATCCCGAGCGAAGAAGTGCAATTTTAAATACCAAGTTTCACAGCAGAGTCCTGTGCACAAATGGGAGCCAACGTCGAGGTACTCCAGGAGCACGGTGCCCTCTAGAGCATTCGGGCTGAAATAGGTGTTCAGTTCAGATCTGGAGTTTGTGTCACACACCCCTCGCTGACCGCCCCGACTGGGCGACTGAAGTTAAAAGGTGATTTACCTGGTGGAAGCGTATCTGGGGCTCCTGCACGTCACTCACATCGCGCTGCCACACCAGTTCTTTTGGGGCTTGCGTATCGGCACGGGGGTTTGTGTCAGAGCAGCTGATGGTCTCTGCTAAAACAGCTGCCAGGTGCAGACATTTTCGCTCCAGCCTGGCTCGATGGGGTTGAGGCAGGGACTGCATCCAGCCCATGAAAACCAGCGAGGTGGCCTGGCTCGTCGGCTCCCTGCAAGCTCGGCCAACTCGCCCACCGCCTTTGTGGCTGAGGAGGTGGCCGCTAAGAATGTCCCCTCCATGGAGGAATTTGCACACCAGTTCTGCTGTGTCAGTTGATCATTAGGAGCATCTTGGAAAGGGTCCAGCTGGCGGTTCAGCGAGGGCTTTATTTAGCACTTGGTCTGTAGCCATACACATCTATATGACATGGCAAAACGAGGGCTTTGCTTTCAGAGGGCACGTGGGCTTTGCTGTGCGAACTTTGCTGCAGCATCTCCTGCAAACGCAGCGGGCTGGAGGGCCCTCGTACCCAGGGAGCGGCCGCCAGACCCTGCCAGCTACGTCTGTCCTACGCATTTGCCATCAAGCCATTTTTTTCATTTAAAACGTCTAGCTTCTGCGTCCCTGTCAGTGCTGCAGAGGGATGGCTTTTTTTTTTCCTCTAAGCAGTTTAGTATGGATCCATTTAAAGGTTCCATAAAAGAACTACAACCATTTCAGCTTGGCTGCGCTTTACCAGTAGGTACTCAGCACGAGATATTCTCTGTCCGGAGGATTAAATTATACATTTTCTCCAGCACAGGGTTTCTTCACTGTGGCCATGAAGCCCCCAAGTCCTCATTTCTCACCACTAGTTTTGTGTTTCTGTCTTGAATATCAACTCAGCTGTTTACATCTCTTTTCATCAAAAGATTTCTTATTTCTACAGACTTCTGTTGTCACGCTTGGCGCATCTCCTGGTGCAAATGCAGCACGTAAGTGTTCTCTCTCTGCAGGCGTTGTCCCTCACCTTGAAGAGCCCCAACAACGTGGACATCCCTGCCTGGCTCCCCGGCCCTCTGCAGAGGCGAGTCTCCCCGGAGCCGGTGCTGCCTGCGTTGCCTGCTGGCGAGGATGCGGACAGGCTGTGCCAGGGCTGGCGCTGCTTCCCCAGATGTACAGCAGAAGATGTACATTAAACAGCTCGTTATATGCCGTGTTCATCTGACAGCCTACTGCTGACTCTTCCCCTAACGGTACTGATGCACATGCCTGGTAGAGACTTTTTTACACTCTCCAATGGCTTTGTCCTACTTGTCTCAGAAGCAAATGCTATAGATTATGTTAGCATATGTTACAACATCGTGACATATATGGTGGAGTGTATTTCGTAGCTGACATATAGACACTGCACACCTTTAGAAGATCGCAGGCAGCCAAACATGCCTCTTGAAGGATCAGGGCAGCACCTCGGTTAAAGATGACAAATGCTTGCACATATTAACTATTTTAATTAGGCAAACCAATCACTTTTGGTCCAGATGTTTCATGACAGAGCAGAAAGAATTAACACATAAACCTCCAGGACATGGAGGTAGGTCTATCAGTAACTCCAACGTGGACATTTAAGATCAATTTAATAGCACCTGCACTGCATTTATCAGCATTAAAAAAAAAAAAAAAAAAAAAAAAGTAAAAAGATCACTAAAAAGCGTGCTCATGTCTCTGAGAGCCTGGTTCAGCTCCAGATACCGAAGAGTTTTGACGGAGCTCAGCTGAAGGGATGGAGAGCAGCCCTGCCGAGAAGGACTTGGGGTGCTGGGGGATGAAAAGCTGGACAGGAGCCGCACTGTGCGCTGGCAGCCCAGAAACCACCCGTGCCCTGGGCTGCATCCCCAGCAGCGTGGGCAGCAGGGCGAGGGAGGGGATTCTGCCCCTCTGCTCCGCTCTGGGGAGACCCCCCTGCAGTGCTGCCTCCAGCGCTGGGGCCCAGCACAAGGACATGGACCTGCTGGAGCGGGGCCAGAGGAGGCCACGGAGATGATCCGAGGGCTGGAGCCCCTCTGCTCTGGGGACAGGCTGAGAGAGTTGGGGTTGTTCAGCCTGGAGAAGAGAAGGCTCC
Source organism: Phoenicopterus ruber ruber (assembly GCA_009819775.1). Taxonomy (NCBI): domain Eukaryota; kingdom Metazoa; phylum Chordata; class Aves; order Phoenicopteriformes; family Phoenicopteridae; genus Phoenicopterus; species Phoenicopterus ruber. The sequence continues at coordinate 85,818,305 of CM020246.1, forward strand.
AGGGAGACCTTATTGCAGCTTCCAGTCCCTAAAGGGGCTCATAGGAAAGATGGGGACAGACTTTTTAGCAGGGCCTGCTGTGACAGGACAAGGGGGGATGGTTTTAAACTAAAGGAGGGGAGACTCAGACTAGACATAAGGCAGAAGTTTTTCACGCTGAGGGTGGTGAGGCCCTGGCCCAGGTTGCCCAGAGAGGTGGGAGATGCCCCATCCCTGGAAACATTCCAGGTCAGGCTGGACGGGGCTCTGGGCAACCTGATCTAGTTGGGGATGTCCCTGCCCATGGCAGGGGGTTGGACTGGGTGGCCTTGAAAGGTCCCTTCCCACCCAAACCGTTCTGTGACTGTGATTCTCTGGCCAGTGGCCGCCGCTGGTGGCCAACATCCACGAGGTGGAGCTCCAGACGTTACGATGAGCCCTGTGAGGCCACTTCATCTTGCACATTGCACTCGGTTTTTTCCTCTTCCCTCCCATAGAGCTGTAGAGCTGAGGCTGGGTAATCCATTTTCTTGTTAAATGGGTGCTTATTTCAAAAGTAGACTTGAGGGTTTTCTTTTCCATCTGTTTCTCTGACTTTACCGAATACCCATTTGCTCTCCTGTTCAATCACAGAGCCGCTGAGGTACGAAATACAAAACCTAGTGTCTTCTTAGAAAATGGGGCATGGTTGTGAACAAACAGCATTAGGTCAGCTTCATTTTCACGCTGAAAGCTGCGGAAGGCAGAGATTATGGCTGAATTTGGGTGGCAGATAATGACAGTTAATGGCAATTGACACAGGCAGAACCACGTTCAAGAATTTCAAGTGTTTCGATGAAAATTTTTAAGCTGATTCACCTAGCCAATTTCCGTAATTGTGGCAGGAATGTAAATGTCTTTCCTGCAGCCCTGGCACAGAGAGGTCGTGGTAACTTCAGAGGACTGGAAACAAAATTAATAGAGTAATCTTACCCACCTTGACAAGGGACAGTTCGTTCAGGAGATTTTTGCCTGTTTTTCTCATAAGGTTGGGAGCAGCAGAGCTGATGTCACCTGACGCAAGCCAGAAAGTTACCTTTCTTACTGCAAATTACTGAAAAGTTCCGGCGTTTCCACCAGCAATATTACGTCTGCTCTCTGTCCCTGTCCGACCTTTGGGACGCAGCCCTGCGAGCGCGAGGCAGATGTGCTGGGGCTGTTTTATCAGTTTTATCAGTTTTATCAGGCCTCGCGGTGGGCTTTGCGCCCAGCGCCCCGGCCCTTCGGCGTCAGGTCAGAGGGGGGACGCGGTGCTGCGTCAACACGCTGAGCCTGGACCCCGGTGCGTTTTGGGCCAGAAGGTGCCAAACCCGGTGGGCTCTACCCTAAATGTCGGCATTTCAGTAGCATTATACTGGTCGGTCAAACACCACTGAGCCAAAACCCTCAACTCAGCACGCTGCTTTTCCTGACAACTATAATTAATATCAAACAAAGTAAGAGCCAGTTTGATGAGAGGCCGTTTGAAGTCTGGGGGGCAGCTGCCATCCTGCTCGGCTCCCGCACCCCTCGCGCACCCGCGCTGGGAGCGGGCGATTTGGGGAAGCCCCTTGCAGGCTGCCGGGCTGCGGGTGCAGGGATGCTCGGGGCCAGCCCAGCGCCCTGGGGTGCCGGCAGGGCCCCGCTCGCCCCAGGGACATAGCAGGAGCCAGACCCCTGCTCCTTGCCACAGCCGCACCAGACATGGCTCAGTTCCTCTGCTGCTGCTGGGGCGGAGACGACGATTTTCTTACGGCTCGTCGATGAGTGACTCCCTGGAACAGCCACCGCGTTTCTGTCGCCTGGCTTTGACCTCCCGTGACGGGGCAGTGACTCACCAAAGGACAGCAATGCGGTAACACGGAGGCCACAGCGTTACCGGCAGGGTAATGTCCCCATCAGGGCTCATCAATTAGCGTGCTAATTCACTTCCATTTTCAACTGCTGGCAAACAGGAAAATTTATTTCAGCCTGTGCAGGAGGGCACTTTTTGCCTTCTGTACAAGACCTGCTGCCTCTTGCGCCCTGGCTTCTCGCCCTACCTAATGAGCTCTGCTCCTCAGCTGGTGGTTCAGCTCTCGCCTCGAGTCCCGCCGCGTGGTCCAGACCGCCTCGCTGGCCGCTGTTTCGCCCTGGCCCCCGTCATCACTCGTGGAAGACCTTTGGCATCTCTCGTGCCTCATCGCAGGTGCTTTGCTCTCAGGGCTGGTTTCTGGCCAGGGAATGATAACTCGCACCTCGACAGCTCCTGCTGAGTCCCTCCGGCTGAGCCGGTCCTGGTGGACCCGACTCACTCACTGCTGGAGCCTGGCTCCTGGTGCACCAGGGTCCTGCCGGAGCCCGGCTGGACGCGCTCGGCAGGAGGCTTGCACTGCAAGCTCCCCCTACGGTGCGGGATGAGCTGGGGCATTTTGGGAAGCAAAGCCCCAGAGACTTGTGCCTCTGACCTCCCAGAGCTGCTCAGAGCATGGCTACGAAACTAAGCTAAGGGCTGAAAAAGCCTCCATCAAAACCCAAAGTAACATCAGCTCGATGGGACATTGAAGAAGGAGGGCAAAATACTAAAAGCATGGGCTTGAGAGATACTCATGTCTCCCACACCTGTACTTGTACCCTACGTCTTACAAAATATATGTCTCGAGACTGAGACAGATTAAATCTTTTCTAAATAAGGGTTTACACTACACGTTTACACCTGAAAAAAACATTCCTTGAATTTCAGTATTGGTCAGATGTTCAGGCAATGGTACCGAAAAGTTGCGTCTGGCTGCCGTGACCGAAGGCGATGGCACCGATCCCTCCCGTATCCGTACCCGTGATGCTGATGAGGGCAGGGTAGCAGGCAGGGCATGTTTAGCAAGCAGAACAGCTCCTTTCCCCACAGGCACCAGGGAGATGGAAGCCGGGGTTAGGTGCCCCTAAGACCCACGGCTGCAACAGAGGTTTAATCCCCGCGAGCACAACTGACATGTGCTGCACAAGCCGGGGGGCACGCTCCCTAAGCGGGGCGGGACAGAACAAGGGGGTGTTCCCCCATCCCAGGCACACTCCTCTGCTTTGTATCTCGGACTGGACCGAGCAGATCCCTCCACAAGCCGATTTGCCTCCAAAACAGCAATATTTGGGACTGCCCCCTCCCCAAGCAAGGCTCTCAGAGGGGAGGGAGGGACGGGAGGTTGGCGGGTTGAATGGGAACATCTTCCTTTCTGACAGCTGAAGCCATGCCACCTCGGAGGAGTCGCTTTTGTTGTTGCTTTTTAGTTCAGGTTTCAGTGTCTCAGCCCCAGGGTTCAGAGGAGGAGGGCAGCGCTGACTCGACCCCTCGCTGCCGGAGAGCTGAGCCACCCTAAGGGCTGTTTATGTCTTTTACTCAAGGAGCATGCGCCTTAAGTGCATTTATTTATTGCTACGTGCTCTAATACAAGCAGTTTTAAATGGGATTTCCCGTGCAGGTCGGTGTCCCCGCTGCCAAGGTGGAGGGAGCAGCTGAGTCCCCGTCGCTGGCGCCAGGTCGGGACTGGGCAAAGAACCTCATCCTGCCCGCGAGAGCCCTGGTCCAGGGGACAGGCAGCACCGCAGCGTCTTGCGCCGTGTCTGCCTCCGAAGAGACGGACAGCCTGCGCTGCCTCCAGGGGAATGGCCTGTGCCCCTCGCCGCGGCTCTCGGCAGCGGCTTACGGAGCTGCGGGTTCGGGCCAGGGCTGGTCTCGCCTGCCGCGTGCAGCAGCATCCGTCTGCGTGCGGGGGCCGGCGCTGATGCGGCTCCTGCCGCTCCCAAACTTTTGCTCAGGTGACATAAAAAGCACGGCAGGAACAGCAGCAGTGCCTGGCTTTGAGCATAAATATGGAGCGGGGAGTTGTCAGCTCTTCAGGGACTATTTGCTTATTGCTTTGAGTTAACACGCATTTTGCAAGGAGGACTCGTGCTCTGGTCTGGAAACGTCTCCGTGCCAAGTCCCAGAGTTTCTGACCAGCATCGGGCACCTCCCTCCAGGCCAGGATTAAGGGGCTTTGCTCCCCAGCAGCAGGATTTAAGTCTAAACCCTCTCCATGATTTTCTGCTCAGTGTAACAACCCTGAGATGTCCGACCTCTCTGCCCTGATTCTCCTCCCATCTCTAATTTGATGCTGTGGTTTTTGCCTCAGGACCCGGCTGACGGAGAGTGAGCTGCTGAGCATTTCAACGTGCAAATTCCTAGGATACAGCCCTAATTTGTCCACTTTATAACTACCTTGTTTTCAGGAGGATTTCTCTTCCTACCAGCTAAGTAACTAAGAACAAACAAATCATTATTTTTCCTTACAGAAGGCAGAGCAGCACAGCCCCCTGGAAGAAGACGGGTTTTTTCTGGCATGTTTTGTTTGAGGGATGCATTCAGTGTGATAGTCAGGGCATGTCGTTGCTGACCTCCAGCGCAAAGGTGAGCCGCCACAAACAGAACTATTAACTTTCAAATTCTCAATAACTGGGTCTTGCTATGGAAACAAAATCTCATGCATTTTGTATGCAAGAGCAGCTATCAATTTTCTGTTTGTTTTGTTCCTTGTCGTTTGCAGTTGTGCTTAATAGCAGCATTTTTACCTAAGTCCATATATGGAGAATGTCCATAAACTTGTAATTCTCCTTACTTATGAACCTGTTTTTGATACACCGAGACGAAGTTGTGAGAAGATAACCTAGTAGTAGTTGAAGAGATTACCAGTTCAGGAAGAACAGGTTACAGGGCAGAGATAAAAAGGTTATTAATTAGTCCCATCTTCACACCTACCATATTAGTCAGTAAAACAGAAGATTTGATCCAATAGAAGTATGTTAATACATGCAGGGACAAAATTTTTTGCACCTGGAGAATCCCGCTCCGAGGATGAGCACACTTTGTATGTAACACGCACACGTAGCAGTTCCTTCTCACCCCGTTAACGAACCAAAACTTCCCTCTCTCTCGTGCAAGGAGGGTTTTGTTTTAACCGCCAGTCTGATTCGTTAGAGCATTTGAAAGTTTGGCACAAACACAACCAAATAGTTGCAAATAAATATGGAATTATGGTACTGATTCAAATGTAATTCACTTTCACACTTTCTTACACAGCAAGGCTAAAAAAAGAAAGCCTGCAAGTTTTTTATCACTTTTACTGTTATGTGGAAGGAGCTCCCTTAGGAATGGGGAGCCAGAGCCCAAGGTAAAAGGAAAAATGTTTCAGCTGGCGGGAGGCTTGTTGACCTTAGAGAAATATGGAAGGATTAAATAAATCATGGTATTTATGCACGTAAGGCAGTCAGGAGAAACGCTTCATGCAGCTAATGACAAGAAGGCAGTCATCCTCATTGCGAGGTCACGCTTTAATTAGAAACGAAACATATGGTCTCGAAGAGCCGAAGGAAAACGTGCAATGCCACAGAGCAATTCTTTCCAAAGGTCACAAGGCGATACGAAAATTAAAAAAAAAAAATTTCCATTCTTCACAGTAATATTGTTTTTTCCTCCATTTAACTGATGGCAAAATTGAGACTACTATTGAACTTGTACGCTGTAATTATTACATCAATAGATAACATGATTCAGTAAATAAAAAGAGCCAGAGGTTTTCATGCTATTAGTACTTTGCCATTGACTATTTCAAGCTTTTATCAAGTAGTGGTAATCAACCTTTATTTGCTTAATAAATTCTTATCCCAAAGTGTTGATTTTATCAAAATTACCTTCTCGGTAAAGGGTGTAATTTTCCGGTGGTAAAATGAAGGATGTTCTCAATACTGGTAATTGTCCAATTATTTTGTCCAATTTTTGTGTTTTAACAAGCTCGAAGAGTTCCAAGGCAGCCTGAGCGCTCCGCGTGGTTTGTAAGCGTGCTAAATAGGAAGGCACCTGGCAGCGTTTTAATTATACACGGTCCTCTTGCTAACGAGGAAAATAAGACCTGAGTGTGTTTTTTCTTTCCGAGTGTGAAAAAAACATCACATTTTCACACACCAGAACACAAAACAAACATTATTCAATTCACTTTCCACTCCGAAAAACACGTTATTTGTTAGCGCCTGCCAGCGCACAAAACGAAGCCCGGTGGAAAGAGCTGCGCGAGGCTCGGCGGGGGCGGCCACCCCCAGGCGCCGATGACACTGGGTGCAAGGCTAAAGCTGGATGCACGGTGCCCCTTCTATGCCATATATGTGTGTATCTGCAGATATACGCTCTGCTGGCGGAGACACCGAGCCCTGGGAAGGCTGGTGTTCCCTGGAGCGGGAGGAAGACTCGTACCTGGGTTACAGCACGGTGACTCCCGCCGGAGGAGCCGCCGGCAAGCGCGGCAGCGACAGGAGGAGATGGGAAAGGCTGGTTGCAGCCATCTGCCATGCACGAGGCAACACATAACACCAGTGGCACCAGCAAACGCTCCACAAAGCCTGAGCTGTGAGCACTGCGATGCCACATGCATGGGCAAAACCTTCCTGCATTTATCTGCCCAGGCACAGTCACGTTTCCAGCCTCCCGTTCTCCGTTCCTGCCCCGGCTTTTTTTGCGTCGTTACCCGGAAGGTCAAGGAACACGTGTAAGGGTTTGCAGCTGAGCATGATGAAAAACGAGCAGCCGTCCAAAAGCCACGTCGTCCTCTGCTCCCGTGTTCTATGAAAATGTTACGTCTGCGGTGGGTTGTGCGTGAGGAACGATACCCGGCACCGGGTAATCGCACCAGATGATCTTTGTACTGGGAAAAGCAGCTGCATCTTAGCACAGAAGTGAAACTCGGATCACACGCGGCGATTTGTACCGCCGGTAACTTAGATGGCCCAATATCCCCGAGCAGCGAGAAGCAAGTGTTGCCTGACAATATTATTGATTTTCTTATCTTGAAAGAATCACCGAAGAAGCACTAGAGGGCAAGGTTGAAGGAGAGCTAGAAACAACCAGATTTGGACTACAGTGAAATACTTAACACACTAATGAAATTTCCTTCTGATAAATTAATGTAAATCGGGCTTGGAAGGAACACTCTCATTTTAAAGTTGGCTGACAGACCGTAAACAAAATTATAAGTGACAATATACCAAACTGGGGAGGGTTCGTTTAATACGTTGGCAAAGAGATAGGTGTCAGGGCTCGTTCTATTTAACATCCTCATTAATGATCCAGAAGAAGAAACAAGCAGCGTGTAATGAGATTTGATACTTGGGAGGATTAGTTAGCACTGGTGAGAGCCGCAAATTAATGCAAAGCAACAGACATCAGAATCCCGGGCAGAGAACAACAAAAGGCACAAAGCACGCAGGTGGAAAACAAATTTAATAAAGAGAAACCTGAGGAAATTGCAGCCAGAGGAAACATCACCTCAGTAGGAGCAAACCGAGGAAGCAGTAACATGGGAAGCAATTTCAGCAGGAGGGCGGGTGGGCTCCCACGCACCAGGCTGGGCTGCGCCGGTGCTGCAGCAAAAGCCGGGGACGCGTGAGGCTGCGTCGCCCGGCGGGGAGCTCAGCCGCCTCCACCTCTCGGCACCGTCTTGGAGAGCACCATCGCGCTCAGCTGCTCCGTCCTGCGCATCCCGGCCACTGCCAGGCTTCAGCAAAGAGCAATTAAAGTGGTGGCGACAGACCCGGGCGGCTCGATCTCCGGGAAAAGCCTGGAAGCGCTGCAGGTTCGCTGCTGTGGCACGGCTTGGCGAAGCCACGGCTTGGAGCGGATGGGGGGCACGGCCGTCGCCTGCATCTGGGGAGCTTAGGAAGGCAAAAGGCAGCTCAGGGCGCTGAAGCCACAGCGTCGCCTCTCAAGCAAGGAAGACGCGGCTCTTTCCAAAGTATTTGGGCCATAGCGTATATGGAAATTCCCACGTTTGAGAATAGAAGAGCAAACTGAGTAAATTCTAATGAAGGCGAAAACCTATAAAATCTTACATAGTTAGCAAGATGGCAATGATGCGACATTAATTGAAAAAAAATCAGCCCTACAGAAACAAGGCTTCTGATTTATCTGAGCTCAGACAGGCAGAGTGACAGCCTGGAAAGAACATTTCTAAGCAGTTATAGGAGGTGACAGACTCTGATCGTGTAGCTCAAGTAATGCAAGAGGTGTAGGAAATGCCTCCAGGCGGCTTGGGGGCAGCCGGCAGCCCCGCCGCACCAGACAAGCACCTTTCCCTCAGCCAGCGCTGGCCGAGACCCCGGAGGACCCCCGGAGGCGGCAGCGGCCCTCAGCACGACCGGTGCTCTGCCGCGTGGCTGCCACCGCCTTTGGCAGGGCCAGACCTCACGCGCTGGCAGACGGCGTCATCCCTCAACGCAGTCCCGTGCGTTACACACGTTTTCACAGGCACAGGCAGCAGCAGGGCTCTAACGGGCAGTAAAAGGAAGGGCATTTGGGATCCAAAACCTCATGGGCAATTGGCTGGTTCATGATTTGAGCTCCGGCAGGAATTAGGTGGTGTTTTCCCGTTTTATTAGCACTACCCCCTTCTCAAAAACTTTTTAAAAATTCCTGGACAGATTCTGTAGCTTCTTCCCGACTGCGCTGCCGGATAATTCAGGTGTATCACGAATTCATTTCCAGTACACCCGCCTCTACTTACCCCGCTCTGCATTTCAGCAGGGCCACAGCAGCACAGCAGCATGAAGGGAGCATCTCTCCAGGTACCCCACGTGTCCACGCAGCTGCAACAAGGCTTTTAAAATTCTTAAAAAGTCAGAAAAGAAGGCAGAAAGCCCACAGGGTATTTTTTAATCTCAACGGAGCCACGTAGAATGGAAACTGAAGCCCATAAGGAGTAATCCATTCCAGTTCACAGGAAAAATTAGGTACTACAGAGAGTTATTTCCTCGATATAATATGGGCAAGGAGGAATCCTCTGGTGCTGTTGGTTATTTGTCATGTCAGAAATACGTCTGATATAGTCGCCTGTGCCGAGGCTCGGCTCCCACCAGGACCAACTGGGAAGCTCGGGGGTGACACTGGCACGGAGCCCGACGCGCTCCCGGGCTGGGTCGGGCTGAGCCCGTCAGCAGGCAGACCCGCCGGGGCCAAAACCCACGAGGCTCAGCAGACCCATCGGCTGCTCGCCCGGCCCTCGGCTCCCCGGCTTCGCTGCCGGGAGCGGGCGGCTTCGCTGCCGGGGACAGCACACGTCGGCCCCGCGGCCGCTGCAGGAGCTGAGCTGTCGCCTGCCCAGCGACAGTCGTAGGGAGGCTCCTGGGTCTTCTCCAGCCTTGCCGCGAGCTCCAGGGCTCTGTGCAAGCCAGGTCCTCACGGTCACCCAGCAAAGCCAGTGCTCTGGTGGGCTCTGGGGAAGCGAACACCACGCTACCATCGTCTTCTTCCCAGTGTACTCTCTCTGCAGGACGTGCTGGAATCCCTCTGTCCGCAGCAGGTGCTGCGCAGTGTTGGCAAGAAGTGCTTCCTACAGGTCATCAGAAACCTTCAGCTGTTCCCTCAGGTCCTTTTTCAGAGGATCTCTGGATGGCGGGAAGGGACTCGGGCAGACGTGCCGGCGGAGGAGCTGCCCGCCCGGAGCCGCCGACCCTGCGAGGCAGCCCCTGCCCTAGCAGCGGAGCAGCAAAGGCAGAGCGGCTCTGAAGAGGAATGTTCAAACACAGCGTGGGTACCACTAGGTTTGCGTTATCACAACTCAGAGCTGGGCCACCACCTCAGTGAACGGCAAGTCATCAGTGGTCACATACAGTTTATATACCTTTTTCTTACACAATTACAAGGGTTATAAAAGTTTCCCATTAACCTTTTCATTTTTCAAAATCATCATTTCAGAGTCCACAATTGTTCTCGGCTCTCAGCGCCTTTCTTCTCTCCTGGTTTCAGGTCCGGTTTTAGTTTCACCGACGTCCTCATTTTTTATTCCAAGGTTTTCTTAGAAGTCTTCAAGAAGTTTTATTAACGCTTGAGCAACATATTCTACCTACCTGAGGACTCTTTTATCTAAGCCACCTGTTTTTATTAATCTATCATCTTTTATTAAAGTGTCTTACCTATTTTTATTAATCCATCATCTTCTATTAAAACTGTCTTAACTGTCTAAGCTTGACTGGGTTTTAAGCCAGCCTTGGGTAGGGCTGTACGGGGGGCTAGGCTGAGAACCGTACTCTGTGGCCTATTAAGCAGCCTAGTGGCTTGGTTCATTCCGTTTAATTGTCTACTAGTCAAGCGTTCCTTTTTCGGGCTCCCCCTGTGCCTGGGATATGTGTTTCTCGGCCTGTCCAGAGCACAAAACAGAGCTGTGTCGCGGAAGGTGCTGAGCAGCATCCAGGGAGCAGGAGCTCTGGAAGCCGGCAGCTCCCTGCAAAGCTTGCAGCCTTTCTGTTCACAGCAGAAGAAAACAAGCCATTCTTGACAAGAAAACTCCCAAGGCTGATCGTGACTCTTCAGAAAACGAAAATGTTTTCTTTGCACGTGCAGGATCATGGCAAGAGCACCAAACGTGAACACCATAACCACAGGCATGCTCTTTGCCACTCCACATCGTGAAGAACAGCAGCTGGGTAACGGGACAGAGACGAGGAGTTGGTAATCGCGATTACTGCCAGACTGGCCAGGAGCTACCTGCACAGAGAAGTCTCTGCCGAAGCATCCCACGGTTCTCCGACACCGCTATCCCGCCCTCACGCTCCATCCCGCTGCGTCCTGCTCCGGCTCCGGCCTCGGGGTAGGGCCTGCCCCGCACGGCCTGTCTGGTAGCTGGATCACGCAGCACAGCTTCGCCTTGGTGAAGCCAGAGTACTATTAACCACAGAAAAGCCCTGCTGTGGGTTCACATATTACCTAAACCTAAAAATACCATAAATAACATTTTCATCTGGCTGAGGGGCTTCCAAGCAACCTGCTTGTCAGTGTCAGTGGTTAGGGCATGCCAAGAATAACCCTGAATCGGAAGGTTTTTGAACGGCAGTCACACCGATGGCACAGCAAGCGACCAAACGTGCGGGTGTCTGAAGGTGACTCAGCCTTCCCCTCTTTCAGGGTAAACAAAAGGTGATCTTGCCTCTCCTGCGTCACTTCTCCGGGTAGCTGAAGTGCTCGTGCTCATCTTTCTCCTGCACATCTGCAGGCTGGAAGACATGAAAACCTAGGACAGCTGGTGGAACGAGGGAGCTGCGGCACTCTGCTCTCCAGTTGCTGTCTACGAGCGGGCGTGAATCGTCGCTGAAGGAAAGCTAACGCTACCCAAGAGAGGAGACAGTGATGCTTATCTTCATGAGGCTTATGTTGTTCTATATAGAGACACATGCATGCTTATATGTGTACGTTACCAGTAATTCTAGAGGAGAATGACCATTATCTTCCGCCTGGGTTCTGTTTCACACCTCCCAGCTCTTGGCTAATTTGCAGCTTTCTAGTCCTGAGGATGCCCTTACTTCAGGTTGGTTACAATCTGGAGTCTGCGTTGGTACCTGCGAGGGAAGCAATAAATTCCCACGTGTTACGGGACCTGCAAAGTTTGCACACAATGTGTAGATCCCATTGACAGTAAAGGGAATTAAACGCATGAGATGATACTGGATTTTGTCATTAGTGTCACTGCACCAAAAATGCACTGAAATCCAAAACACAATGTTTCTATTTAAATGTAAGAGACACGAAAAATGTTTGGACTGCTAGAATGTTGTGGTGAAAACATATACCAGTAAAACAAGTGCTTTTCTGGTATGATTTGTTCTGTTTGGTGACTCAATATAAACTACGCTGGCAGCATCACTGTCTCATTGACAATACGGGATTGGCACCTGGACAAGCCGTACTAGAAAATACCGCCCAGCACAGATGAAATCTCAGCTGGTTTATGGTCGTAGGTAGGTGGAGATCAGCAGAGAGAAATGACTTTTTACTTGGGCATTTTGGCAGGAGACTTTGGGCTGGGCAGGGCTGGGCTGGACCCAGCTGAAACACCAGCCTGATTCTGTCAACGCTGCAAGAATTACTCCGGGTTTCGCAGGTTATTCAAGCTTTCCTAGGTTAGGGAAAAAGATGCCTTTTTGCAAAGTTCTTGTACGTCGCGTGTTCCGTTCCACACGCAGGGAGCCTCTAATGGAGAATCACCTTCAACCATTCGCTGAGGGCTGAGGGCAAGGAGGCTGCCTCCCTGAAGCGGGAAGATCATTCTTTTCTAAACGTATAAAGCCTAAGAGGTCGTTAACTCCTTTTCGTGACTCAGGTCTTTGAACAGACTGAGTGACGGCAGCAGTGCTGATGGAAACGGGGAGCACGAGCAGACCAGCCCCATTCGTGACTCAGGAAAGGATGAGCTGACCGGGCCCGGTGAGGAGGCAGGATGAGCCAAACATCAGCCTTTTTTATGTGCAAGGTGGAACGGAGTAAATTAAATCTCTTCCTCTTCCACTGTTACTTCCACCCACGCAAGGAAACTAATTGTATGACTCCACACACCGCAGATGCAGGCAAAGAGAAGACACTTGCAGGCTGAGCCTGGGCTTTGTGCTAACAGAGGATGATTACGCTCAGTTCAGCGCAAAATCCCCTAGCCACACTTTGCAACCCATGCAGGGATATTTTTGTTCCAGAGAGATGCGATACGGGCGGGGATTTAAAAAATCCTAAGGGATTTAGGTGCTCAGATGCCACTGAAAGGTGAAGGAAGTTCTGGGCCCCTCTTTCCTGCTGTTTCCTTGTGAAGCGTCAGCAGCGACACGCTCGTCCGCCAGCCCACCTCCGCAGCAGTAACGCGTTGCGGTCATGCTTCGGGCGGTGCGCGCAGGGTGTCTGAACAGTGCAGCCAGCCGAGCTGGCACCACTGCCATTAGCTTTGCTGAGAAAAGAAAACGCAGCGCATCTCTGAAGGTAAGCACGTGTTGATGAATGTTCCTAAAAATGGATACTGGCTTAGTCTCTCAGTGAGTATAAAATTACAGGGCCGAAGTCGGGGAACTGAGATGATTAACACAAACTGCAGAGCTGATGAACCTTGAATATCTGGAAATGCTGGGCTTTGGATTTTATAATTAGAATTCTGGTAGGAAAGGGAGACATGAGAGATCAAGAAAGCAATGAATTTTGTTACAAAACAAACCGTATCTGATTCATCAGCATGAGCAGCAGAAAGATCTTTAAAATTTGTCCTTTGAAGCCAGAGTAATGCAACTGAAAACTGCTTGAATAAAGAGAATGGAAAAGCACAAAATTCACCCTTTCTTGTCTGGGTCTCTTTCCAATCTGTCATCTCTTTCTTTCCTCGTCTTTTCCACTGCTGTGGAATAACACCCGGCTCAAGCTATTTTCAGCTAGTTTCATTTCTCAGGTACATGAGAACATTTGGAGCGAGCTTGTAAGGACAGCGGCGCTACTCAAAACTGACGTCACGGTAAGTAACAGCGCGTCTGTCTTCAGGCTGTTCTTCAATCCCAACACATTTGTACAGCACCGTAACACAAAACTAAATTAATTATTATAATGTGCTAGGGTCTGCCTTCTTGTTAAGCGGGTGGCATTCTCTGAACCGTGTGAGAAGACTAAGGTCACGCAGGTTGGAAATGTACGAACCTCTGAAGTGTTTAGTGAGAACACGAAGTTACCGGTGCGGAAGGTAGGTCTCCGAACGGGGCCCGGTAAGTGTTGTTGCCCTGGTGCAGAAGGGCTTGTCTGCGCTTCCCGAGGGAACGCGGTTCACCCCACCAGGCCGAGACCCAGTGCGCTGCAAGGCGAGCAGCTCGCGAGGCTTGGCCGCGCGCTGTGAGGAAGCCCGGGCGTGACTCACCACACGGTACAGAGCTGCAAGCAGACGTCTGCAGTAACCGCGCAGAACTTCCACGTCGCGTCCCCTTACGCGGGGGCAGCGGTGCCCCGCAGCAGCAATCCCGTCGGATTCAGCCCAGCACTCAGTCGGGCGCTTGATCCCATACGTTCGCTTAAACAGCATGGGAGTGATTTAAGCAGGCGGGTAAGGTTAAGCACACGTTTAACGGCTTTACATCACCTGCAGCAGTGCCTAAACGGCTTGCTGAACTGCAGAACGCCCGTTGCTCTCTGAGGGGACTTTCCTTGCGCCTGGGGCTGACAGGAGGCCTCGGACAGCAGTCCTGGCCCGAGAGGGGAGATCCCCGCGCGTGTTCTGCAGCCAGCGCTGGCCCGGAGGGACGCTCGGCACCTTCCACCCAGCTGCTGCCCGCGCTGCGCTCGGCAGGGCCGGCACCCGACGGGGAGCGGGAGGCGACGGAGAGGCGGGCAGCAGGCGCACTGCCCAACCAGGCGTGAAAAGTCAGCGCCTGAATTAGGCGCGTGGTTCACAAGTGAGCTGCTGCCTACCCGTGTCTCCCCCACAGTGTGATTCCGAGCCACCTCTGAATCCCACAGACGCTCTAAAGGAGGTTATTTCTGTTAATTTTGAAGGAAATCTAAAGAAATATTCAGAGTGCTACGAATACCCTTCCCTAAAGAATTTCAAATTCAATGCTTGAAGCGCTGAAGGAATTTTGACTGCGGTGTTTTCACAGGAGACCCAAGGTCCAGCATTTACAGTGCCTGATACAACACTTACCTGTGGTCTTACAAAGCCAGCGTTACTTAACCGTCTAAACTGTCCAGAGCTCCCTACAGAGTTATGGCTATTTTTTGCATAATAAGCGTAGGGCAATTTTTCCATTAGTGCAACTGCACAAACACAGAATTCTTTGGCAAAATGTACCTCAGCTGTTAAAAGGATTGTCAAATGACCAAACCTCCCTTCCTCCTCTGCCGCCCTCCAAAACAACCTGCATTATCAACACTGCTTTGATGCAAAATCTGAGCTGAGATTTAGCTTTAAACTCTGTTATAGCAAATTAGTGCTGCATCTTCTTCCTCCTTGCTGTTCCTGCCAAGAGTTGCTATGTTCTGCCATCGGAGAGAGCTTACATGGAGTCACGTAAGCATGCACGTCCATTTTCTTCATGTAAAGGCATAAGCAATGAATTGCATCGACTTCAGACAGCCTCATGTACGTCCCTGGTTAAGCAGTGGTTTTAGTATCTACAGGTATTTTCAGAAAAGTCTCACTCAAGTATGGTGCACCACTCTAAAGCGGGGTAACTGAAATACAGTGTAAAAGAGGAGAAACGAGTAGCTACGCTTTGTCCTAAATCCTCAGTTTCCAACCCGTCGCTCACAAACTGAATTAGCATGGAGGTAACCGAGCTGCCTGTTGAAGCGTGGTGCCGAGCGCTGCCCTGGCTTCCCTGCACCACACCATCGCTATTCCTGAGCGCAGGGCTAATCCCCCGGCGCTAATGGAGCTGGCATATGGCTCTCCGCTTTGCCTAACCTTTACGGGTCTCTTCCACACGAGCACCTCGTGGATCAGCGTCGGCAAAGCTGCACGTCCTTACTCCTAAGTGCATTTCCTTATCAGAATATATGGCGCTGCATTATGCCGCATGGTTATGATTTGAAACAGCGACTGATAACGCGGGCATAGTCAAACAAAATGGTACATGTAACAGCAACCAATTCATTTGCTTTAGGGAAAGAACATGACATCAGAAAGAAGGAGATATATGCTCAGCTACATTTGACTGGAGGTAGTCAAACAGCTGAAATGATATAACCATTAAGATATATTTTCCTGATAACTACCCATATTCATGTATTATCTATTTATTTTTCTCCGGTATCTGAGTGGAACTTGGAGCACATTTGACCTGTCTTTTTCCACTGGACATTAACTGCGTTGCTGGAAGCAAAATTTCTTGTTCTTTCTGCTTACATTATCCTCATAAATAGCAATAAGAGAAGCGATATTTTTTTATGAGTACTTGTGTCATTAAATAGAAAAATGTTTACTGAAATGATCTCTTAGTGCCTAGTAGGGTTGGAGTTTGAGCCTTTTCAGCCTGCAGTCAGAAATATTAGCTAGCCAAGTAATCGATTCTGAACAAAATACACATCTCTAGGGTTGTCCCTTTCTAAAATGCTGTTGTGAATGGCGCAGCTCCTCAGAGCTCTGGAAATGGACCTCCTGAAAGGAAAGACTGGATCAAACAGAGAGGTTTTAGGCCGTGCAGATATTCTGTACCTGCTTAGGCACAAAAGTGGTGTTGCATAATAATGATCAGGTTTTTTTTCCTGTAATTTTTAAACTATCATTATTTATTTTCAGAGCTGAACTAATGCAGGAGCCAACATCCCTCAGGTCTGTAACGCTCGGAAAATGGCAGTGGCGGAGGGGGGTTTGCTGTTGCAGGAGGGGCAGCGCTGCTCCGCCTCTTGCTCTGATGCACATGGAGTTAAGCCCCGTCTGCACGTAAGGTACGTAAAAGCTCGTAAGTAACACTCAGATGTTTCCCGTGAATGTGCTCTTTTCATAAACAGACTTCATCCACTCCTAATTTCTGATGCTACGATAATTCTAGTATTGTATTTGTAAAGTCCCTCTTGTCTCTTAAAACAATTGTCCTTTCACTGAAAATGCTTACGATTGTTTTCAGGTTGAAGTGACTGTGGGAGAGGTGAGAAAGAGGATGCTTCTTTTGAAAACCAAATTACCGAGTTTGGAGCTACAAGATGTGACTGACTAGAAGCTCTGCTTGGATAACCCAAAACAGCTAAAGCCAGAAAGTTCAAATGCAGCATGGCATTTAAAAAGCAAGCCAACTTGAGAGAAAATCCATCGTTTAGTGTGGAAGCTAGTTAATATTGCTTGAATGCAGGCTTAGATTTCTTTTTTTGTGCTACTTCAGAAATCTACGTTCTAGGCACATTTACTAAAAGTATTCCTGCTGCGGAAATGTAGCTTACGGAAAGCACAGAAAATGTTTTAATTATCCTTACAGCGTTTGACAAAGCAGGTTTTGTTAACGGAGCACCAGTGTGTTGAGACTGGAGAAGCCAACTAAGTCTAAGCATGATCCGCAGGTCCTTGGGAAGCTACGGCTTTGGAAAGCAGACTCATCCATCTCCGCACAGCGTTTGCCCAAACACGGTGTCCTCTGGGCCTAACCGCGGGACAGGGCGTTTTGCAGGGAGCGCTGCACCTCCCTGCCCACGCCTGGGCACCCGCGTGGGTTAGGGCAGCCCGGGAACACCCCAAACCGCGCGCGGCCACGTGCTCCCCACAGAGCCCGCTCCTCGGACGGACCCGCAAACAGCCACCCTGAAAAGCAGTTCTCCACAACTCTTTCCAGTACGTAAGGACACAGAAGGGCTTGTTTCTTTACTGGCTTGAAATGCAAGTAGTGTGGGGGGTAAAACAAGTATTTTAACTGCTGCCGCTTTGACGCAAGGAAATGAAGTCCTGCGCATTTAATTTGACCCCCTGACTCATTCTGCTGCATTATCGCATTACAGTGCTTCTGACACACACGTCTGTATGTGAAATAGGCAGAATTTTGTAACCCAGAGCCACCGGGTCTGAGATACAGACAGCGCTGCTGTCACTGACGTCCGCAGCAAATCTTACGTCGGCTGCAGTTGCGAAAGGTAAGCACTCCAGTGTCCCTGGTGAAGAAGTCCTCTGCAAGTCTTCATTTTCAATAAATTACACATTTTCTCCACCCGACCCCTGGTTATTTCCTCAAGCCGTTATTTTTAATTCTAAACTATATTTCCCGGTCCTTTCAAGTCAATAGCATGACTTTATCTTACTGTTTTCTTTACAAATGTTAAGACCACACACTGAGCTCTGCTAACACACTGTATTATGCTACTAGTAGACAAATTTTAACATCACATCACATACATGTTGCGGTTGCTGTTGGAACATGCCTTTTAAAAAATACCTTTATTGGATGAAATTGTCTCTTTCCCAAGAAAAATCTGGTTCTTCAATATAATTTATTATGCCTTTTAAAATTCTGTCTGTTCAATAAAATCTTTGCTATATTATAAATACCTGTAACGAAAATATAATTTAAAATTCTGAGAGAAAACATCTTTTTTTTTCCTTTTACATTTTTCACAAAACCCACACAGGCACCAAGGAAAGACTAACAATAAAAATAATTTACTCCTGCACGATCTACTCTGGGTTGGAAACATTCAAAACAGAGATTTTAAACTTGTCCTCTGATGAAACTTTGGCTACAACATGTGAACTGATCTTAAAACAAAGGAGGGTCCTATGTTTTCCACCCGTGTAATCTGAAAGCTTCTTCCAAGGGCTGACTGAGTGTTGCTAGTACTTTCCTCGCTGTAACACACCTGAATGAAGACTGGCTAAAATCACTGTCATCTGAGGGAACCAGCCTCTGAACTTCATTGCACAGGACTAAAAGTGGTCCTACCTCACCACATGGGAATATTTATCGTGGAGATTAACCCCCCGTTCTGAAAAGTAAACATTAGCGGAAATAAGTTAGTGCTCTCACTCTGCAATAGCAGCGATCAGAAATTTTTACGTTTTCCTTGTTCAGGAGTTACATATTGCCAGAAAGCTTGTGTGTTGAAGGGACAGCACAGGAAACCTTTCTGATTTGGACCACTTGCAGGGATTTTTTTAATCACTTCTCATTCTGAGCAAATTTCTTAGTAGAGGGGGAGCGATTCAGTATAAGAGACAATCAATGGTGGAGTTGTTATCCTTGAAGTATGGACTAGAAATATCGAAGAATTCTTCAAATCAACTAAGCTAAATCTGTCTAAAGCTGGCAAAAAAGCAGACTAAGCCCAAGACAGCCATGAAACCATCACAAAGAATGAATAAGCAGAGATTTTTAAATCTTGCGTTCGGTAAGACAATTTTCAAAGTTGTCTTTAAGCAGTCCCTTTTTCCATCAAAGAAGATTTAAGTACTCTTACACTAAATAGATTTACCTTTAAATTACAGAATTTAGAGTGAAGTTTGAAAAATCTCTATCCGAACTGATGAATTATGAGCAAAATGCTAAATTCCTGTCTTAGAGACACTTGCATCATTTTAAGGAGTAGACAGTGAAGGAGAATCAAGTATTTCTACAATGTCTGGAAAACACATTTCAATAGTAGACGGGAAAGAAAGAAAAGTAAAAACCAGTCAGCACTTGTTTGGATTATCTTTAGCACTGCAGTGTGGTAATTATCCCCTGGGAATCTTCATTTCCTTGTTCTAGATCCCCTTCAGTATCTGAGTATCCAACACTGCATTGTTTTTTTTAAATTATGAAAAGCAAAATAATGTATCAACCTCGACTCTGACTTTAAAGAGGTATGTGTGGAAAACTGTCTAGTATACTGCTGATGTTAGGGAGCCGCGCACCCTTGTGTCCTCCTCTTCCACCTTCTCCTTCCTTCTGTTCCTTACCCTCCTCCACATTCCACGTGCTCTTTCCCTCCATTTCTGAGTCCCTTCTCAGAGTATCTTTTTTTATCTCGCACCTCTCCCCATCCATTTTGCCTTAACTTCCTAGAGATTTGGGAAATGTTACAATTTACCACAGACACCCCAAGATCCAGTCTTTAAGCAGACTTTGCTGGTACAGTTATCCTTCCTATTCCACTTTGGTGGAACAGAAAGTTCAAGGAAATAGGAATAGCAAGTTCAAGGAAAGGACAAAGCAATCTCAGCTTTGTTGTCCTGACCACTGCAGACGTAGGCATCTCAGAAAACATTTATATTATTTACCTTTAGAAATTTAACTGAGGCTCCATAGGTAGGAGGTTGGTCCCCCAAAGCTCATAGAGTCGATACAAATAGATCAGTACTCCGTCAGATAATTCAGAATCGGTGTAAAGACTAGCCAAGTGCTCTGAAGTGCTACCTACAGGAGCCTCTGCCTCCATTAACTACATACAGCCTACAAAGCCTAGGCTCGTAACTCAGGCACTTCACTTAGGTAGTTAAAGTTGGGTGGTGAGAACGTCATCCCGTGGTCTGGGATGCCTCATTTGGGGCTCTTTTATGTTAGTGCATGTCTGTCTGTAGTCTAAATCGTGGATAACGTCATCAGTGTTCGCTGATGCTCCAATCCAGCTCCAGCCTCCCAGCTGCTCCTTTTCGGGAGAAGAGAAGGGCAAGGGAGCATTGTTGTTTGGAGAAGGGACAAAAAACCTACGACGGAAGCAGTACTGGCTGCAAGTGTGAAATCTGGAATAAATGCCAAACATAAGAAAGACTGCAATATTCATTACAAATCCTGGGATGAGAGTATCTCCCCATAGTTTTGGCAGTTCGGTTCAAAACCACTTGGTAATTCAGGTTTTGAATCCTGCTGCATGCTAACTGAATAGGGTGGAAGAATAAGTAATGTGAAAATTGTTTAAAATAGAGCATTAGGGTTTTCAGGGGAATACTACTGCATTTCATGCCTGAGGGGGCAAATCTACTCTGATGGTAAAGAAGAAAAGCTTTGAAAAAAGCTATTACTAAAAAGCATCAGTTTACTGCCTTATCCTCCCACACCCGCTTTTTCCCTTCCTTGATATTTGTATTAAATATGAAGCAATCAAAGCAGCAATCACACAACTAAAGCATACAACAGACTTCTGAAAAAAAACTACAAGTGGGGTGGGGAGAATGAATATTTCCAACTCAGTGCCATACCCTACAGTTTAGCTTCCTTCATTTATAATATCAACCAAGGCTTGCAGCAGTCTATCATCTCTATGCTTGTATGGTTTGGCATTGTAAAAAAGATCAACGTAGTCACTGTACAGACTTTCTTCTGAGTCTCTTAACTGGGAGGGCTTGTTTAATTTTTCGAGGGCTTGATAGAAGTGTTCATATGGAATATTTAACTTCTCACTTGCAGTCTTCTTTGGCAGTCGCTTCTGAGCCATCTGTCTGTTAAAAGCACTTTGCAGTAAATGTAGCATAGCCTCTGATGGGATTTTATCTTCTGCTTTGTCACTGCTACTACTGGTATCTTCTGCGACTTTGGGTTTTTCGCTCAGGTTCTCCTGTGTGGTATGGTCCTAGAATACAGACCAGCATAAAAAAGGTTAGGTGTCAATGACAAACTGACTGGAATAAGAATGGCTCTGATTAGCAACTTCCATCTATGTGTGGGTAGACGCTATTTTTTCACTCCGGAGCCACCTAGCATCTAGAAAAGAACTAGGCCATTATGCACCAGAACAGACTACCAAAAGGGCTATATTGTATAAAATATCAAATCCCCCCACAGCGTAGGAAGTTATAAATTCAGATTCCACCTTGGCAGGATACAATATGTCATTTTATAGCAGGATTTGTCCCAGTCTTAGCAGATATTTCTGGTCGTACTATGGGAGACAGCTCCTCAGCAGTCTAACTGAAGGAAGTGTACACAGCGGTGATGGCAGCTCTGATTGTGCCACACACCCTTGTGAAAAGGACTGAACCTGTGCTTCCATATAACCTTCTCTGTAGATGATGTCACCAGAGAAAAGACAGTGGAGTATGGCTAACGGGTGGCCATGACGTGTATCTCGGAAACCTTGGAAGACTAATGCCAGATACAGATGAACAGAGAAGTCAGTGAGAGGCATGATCTCGTTTCAACAGTGTGTTATGCCTCCCACACTGACACAGTAGTACGTGGCGGCACAGCTTCCTCATTTACACTGGGATTGTCTTTCTAACTGAACACTCATTTTATCTTCATCTGGTTTTTACTATGTCCACCAATCTCCTCCTACAGTACCTCCTGAATCCACTTTTACTTTCTTCCCATTTATTTTCTTGCACATGGCTGCCGCACCTGTGGACACTTACTTAATGTATTTAAAGACCATAATCGCGTCTCCCTCAGTCTTCTCCTTCATAACCTGGCTGAGGAAGGTTAATCTCTCTGTACTTTATGGACATCCTAATTACTTAATGGGGAGACCAATTGATGGGATGTGATTAGTAAAGTATTCCAAAGATGTTGACATAACCAAGCACTGTGAAAACGTACAATACTACCACCCTGTGCATCCAGAAACCCACTGTCACTCTCAGAAGCCTGGAATATGTTTAGAGCACTCTACTTGAAAGGTAAAGAAGGGGTGACAAAGGAGCTCGCAGCAACAGATCCACTTAACCAAACCTTCTGAATCAGTGAGTCCCTGACTTCTGTCATGTCTTTTGTTACTAACTTCCTTCCAAACTCCCTGGAAGCACTCCAGCAGGCAAAGCTCTTGGATGCAACACTTGTTCTCACTAGAATTACATAGGTTCATTGTGTCTGTCAGAGGCGTATTCCTACCTCCTTGTACCACTCAACTGCATTAGCTATTGAGTTCACTGCTTTAGTAGCAGTATCATCTCACCATCCTAAACCCCTTAGATGTTGGCACATGAAAACAGAGACTAATAAAAATATCAGTTGTTGCCATGGTCAAAATTACACAACTCAGAAATGGTCAGGGACTAGTTGAAATGAATACAGAATGAGTATGTGTCTTCTTACTAGGAAATAATATCATTTTCTTATAAACTGAAAAATACATAAGGAAAAAAATTAATGTAACTCTACCTCTACAAAGTCCGTCATCTTCTCCACTCCTCTTCTGTCATTTTGCACAGCGTTGTAGGACGTGTATACACGTGGCAGCTCCATATGTTCAGGCTGGGTAGCAGTGCCATGCAAAATCAATTTCCAATTTACAATCCTTCCTTCATTCTGTATTCTTCTGGACTAAAGGACAAGCATGGCATTAGCATAGGTTCTCAGCACATAAGAAGAGTAAACAGGATGCTTGATCGTAAAGTAGACAGAAGTGACTAAAATAAATTATAAGGCTTTCAATATCTAAATTTAGACAATGATTT
The DNA here is from genome assembly GCA_009819775.1 of Phoenicopterus ruber ruber. Taxonomy (NCBI): domain Eukaryota; kingdom Metazoa; phylum Chordata; class Aves; order Phoenicopteriformes; family Phoenicopteridae; genus Phoenicopterus; species Phoenicopterus ruber. The sequence goes on from CM020246.1 coordinate 85,840,930, forward strand.
ACAAGCACCAAAAGAGTGATATATTAGAGGCAGGATATATCTGAAAGTGGGATTTAATACAATGGCTTAACTACTCCAAATATTCACATTTTGATGCAACATAAATATTAATTAATCATGTATTGTCGTAACACAGAATGCTAAAAATTACCAAAGCAGTATGTTGTGTTACTAGTATTTGTTCACTAAGCCGTTCCTTGGCAATTTCCTCACAAAAGTTACCATTGGAATAGTAATTTGGAATAATATTCTGTAGTGGTGTACAATAGCAATCTGAAACACAGCTTGTGGAAGTGAGCAACAAATGCTTTGTCCGTCAGTTTTGGCAGCAGTATTTAAATAGGAGAAAGCGGAAGAGACAACTACAGAGAACACTGACACTTGGTTTTACCAAAGCTTCTTCCAGAATTTTTCCTCAGTCATTTAGTGACTGAAGATAGCTGCTGAAACTCTTCTTTTTTAATAGAAATCTACACCAAAGTTTACATACACAACTTACACAGTAACTAAATTATGAGCAACTCTGCACGGGAATCTGTGATTTCAGTTAGGGTCATTCATGTGAACACTTATTTCAGGAATCACAAAACCCTACAACCTGAGGAAGGATTGCATTAACTCTTGAGGACAAAAAGCTTGGTTTATTGTAAGTTTCAGGAACCTCTCACTTGAAAATGGAAAATGAGAGATAATTACAAACAAAATGCTCTTCTTAACTTCATTCCAAAAAATGCATTATATTGATTACAAAGAGCAGGATATCTGTAACCATGGGGTTACCTATAAGCCTGCAGTATTAACACTACACTGTTTATAATAATATTTACTTCTAATGCCTTGTCCCTCTGCTTAGTACTTGGCATTATCCTCCTGTTCACAATTTGAGGCCAGTAGGGGTTGGAGGCTCAGTGTCTGACAGGAAGCACTCAGTTTCTGGCAGGATCTGACCCCTAATGACAAGCTTAGTAACAGACGACTTCAATGAAATTCTCCAGAGACGAGTGCGCTTGATCACTCTCTCTTTGAAGGGAATGATTTTTCAGTTGCCTATCAAGCAGCTTTATTCTGGTGTCTCGCTGTTGTAATCCATGTCCCCAGGTGGTTTTAGTAAACTTATTTATTTCATATCTGTAGATTTCTTGGCTTTAATCCTTAAACATTGCTTAGCAGTAATTACTCTAAGAAAGAAGTTAGGGAAAGGTATGCATCAGAATAGCTCTCCGAGGTCACCAGAAATTCATTAATTCAAAAAGTTTTGAGTTAATGAAAATTATGCACATGCACCAAGAGAAGACTAGACCTATCCTGTGTTCTTTTCTGCAGAAAAACCTAATTTGCACTTAATCATACGTTAATTCGATTACATATTTCACTCCATGAATCGCAGAAAATTACATTAAGTGATTTCTTTCAGTGACATATAATGTGTGAAAAACATAGACATGAAATTTTTTTGACAGGTACATGTCAGTGAAATGAGGATGGTGCTTTGCATTTCTGTAAAGAACAGGAAAATCTCACCCTTTCTTCTGTGTTTCAGATAAGCCAGTCTTTAATCTTTAATACAGATGGATATTTAGTTTAAATAAATTCTTGTTGTAGCTTGCTTAATGAGAAGACTCACCATTCAACATGCTTGGTAGTGGTTAGCGATCGTTTATCTGTATCAGCTTCCAAACGTAGCTAGTTAACATACAGACATACTTACCACATCAGTAATTCTTAAAACCCAGGTGCCCGTTGGATTCTCTCCCCACGTGTGAACAGACATGAAGTCCCAGTTCTTAAAGCCATTGGGAGATTTATCTCTCTCTCTCTCAGCCAGTAAGACAGTGCTGGTCCCTGTGTTAGAGCAAGATCAACAGTGGTGACTGTTCATACACGTCCGCTTTTGCTCTTCACATTGCTCAGCTTGCACGCTATATAGTGCATAGGTAGCCTGGAAAATACACTATTTAACAGTGGCTTCTGGAACGGAAAACATGCTATTTCTCATCACTGGTTACTTTAATTACTTTCACAGCAGTATTTAAGAGCACAAGAACTATCACATTAAAAAGGTACATCTTGCTTAGCGTTCAATCTCTAACACAAAAAAGTGGTGGATGCACATAAAGAAATGTAAGAAACAGGTCAGACACAACCAGTCTTTCCCACTGATAAACAGTTCAGGAAACTTCTGAGATGGATGTTTTGAAGGCAAACCAGCTCATGCAGCATTGTGAAACCAAAGCCTTATCTTGAATTCATCACTGTATTTTTTTTTTTTTGGTGAATGGATGTAAATTGCTACAGCCTGGAACTCCAACAGGGTGAAAAGCATTTGCATTGTTATTATTATTACAAAAATGCTGCAGTTCACAAAGTATTTCTGCAGCAGAAGAGATTCTACTGCACAGTAGGAAATTTGTTGTGCTTGTTTGCATATAAGGAGAAAGCAAGGGAGCTATATTTACATAATAAGGAGCAGAGAAGCCCCAGGGAGCCTGATCACAAGCTATAAATATATTTAAAGGTAACAGCATAAATATAGAAAATAAATGACATACATTTGGTAGTACCATTTTGCAGGAAAGTGAAAAAAAGCAAGAACCAAGGGAAAGAACAGTTTAACCATAAAGGCAACGTGATATTACAGTGGAGGCAGCAGCACTCGACTATTGCTACCTCAGCTAAACCCACAGAAATACATACAAAGATGAAGAACACACTACTGTTGTCAGTCTTTCAAAAGGGAGTGTTTTTCTAAGATGAAGTCATGCTTCCTACATATTAGCAGTAGAACAGTGTCTTGGGAGGGAAATACCTCTACAGAAGTAGAATGAGAGCTACTGTTGCTGTCATCTCCATGATGTACCTAGAGACAGTCCATATATTTACTCCCAAACTAAAACTTAGTCTACGATGGAATTAAATTTGAAAATACCACCAAGAGTCAAGGGTAAAACACCTCACAGCAACATTGCTCCCCTAAGACAAAAGGTAAGCTCAGAAAAGGAAGAACTAAGGTTAGGCTTAAAAGGAATCCCAGACAAGGTAGGGCTTGGAAATACACTGTACATACAGTATCTTAACCCTGCTCTCTAGTGAGGTCCCACAATTATGATAGGAACAAGGCTCTAGTGCTTTATTGTCTATGAATTACTAGATCAGCCTTTAATACCAGTAAATTAGATGAGTCCGATGTTTAAATTCATACCTGAAAGCTTGTCTTGTTTTTCTGGTAATACCAGTTGATCTAACAGATCTTGCTGCCTACAAAGTTGTTTATACTCATTCTCCTTTCTTTTTTTTTATTCCTTATGTTGTTATTTCAGGGCAGTGTCAAGACAGCTTGCCATATTCTAGCACATTTAGTATCGTTGTACTAAGGCGCCCAACAGAGACACTGTGTTTTTAAATACACCAATGGGGAGACACAGTTACATGAAATCTAGAGAGTTGGATTTCCTTGGTTTTCCATTAGTTTGTTAAATCACAGTAAGGCCAATAAGCACTATTGAACTATAATTTGTTGTCTGCCAGGAACTCTCAGTTTTTATGGGCCCTGTTGCCAGAACGAAAACATATTAGAAACAGTGCCTTCATTTTCTGAAGTATGAATTTCAAACCTCTTCTCACAACAATGACCCGGAACGCATGAAGGCTGGAAAGGGGTTTCAGAGAACCAGTCCTCTAGTTCCCAGGATGCTTTCTCCTCACACTCACCTGCTGGAGGTGACTAGATTTGTTTAATGATATATTTAGCTCTTTTCAATCCACTGAAGAACACAGAGCTGGTTTTCAATGAAATAAATGTTACACGCTACAGCAACACAAACAAAGAGTGTCTCTGCCTCCCGTACCTGATGGAGATACCAGAGTGACATGAAGATCACCTCTACGGGAATACTCAATCGTTGCCTCAAGCTGCACGTGCTCAAGAGATGCAATGGAGTTTTCTTGACCCTCGCAGGCTTTTGTGGGAATTTCAATGATGACTTCCTCATTTGCTCTTAATAGTCTGGCAAAATTACAGGAGTTCTTTGATTACTCACAGAAACTTTAGATTCTGGATCATTATGTGACGTGCAAATGACACATTTAAGACCCATTTCAGAATGATGAGAAAGGAAGAAGTAAAGACAAATTTTACATTCATTATTTTTTTGAATGCTCCAGTAAAAACCATGGGAAGTTCTGGAAGCACAGATAATACTAAAGTGGACCAAGTGATGGGCACTGCATAATGCAGGCTCGTGCAACACCCCCTGGAAGCAAGCAAGCAAGTTTGATAATCAAGGTTTTCTGTCAACACTTCGTTGTCCCACACAGACCACAGAAAAACAGTTTTTGCAGGCAGCTACATCACACGACTGTACCAGACTTACACTTAGTTGCCTCATTCAAATATCCAGAAGAGCTGTTATCATGGAGTTAAAATATTGCAGCAGGCACAGCCATTTTAACCCTTTGTAATCAGTGCCATCTCAAAAAAAAGAAGCTAACATCTTCTGTACATTCTCTGTGCAGAGAGCTACAGTGCATAGCCTTCTCTGCACAATTTCCATTACTTCTAATGAGAATGGGGTACCTAAATCTCCACATAAATAATTCTAAACTCAGAAGCGTGGGATCCTTGTTTTTATAATGTAACATAGAGGACTGCAATAAAAACACATAAACAGCAACTATTACATACATCAGTACTGGATCAACTCTCTGTGGAATGCAGAGAGCTCATAAAAGCAAATTGATAGTAAAAGAGCATAAATAATAAGGTTACCAAGCAGTGACACTCCAAAACACTGTAATATGTTTCTACAGACAGAATTTTGGTGCACTCACACAGTATAATTTCAATATTTGAAATGGCTGTATTTTTTCTAGCCAACAAATCCGTAAGTGAACAAGTGGAGACAAAAATGGTCTAGATATCCTTATTGATTAACCCGCTTAGTGACTGATTATAACTTAAGTGTATGTTGAGCTCAGTTTAGGCTCACTACGCTGGGAGCACTTGTTAATGTGGCTGGTAAGTCTTTTCAGTGAGCCTTTGAGGCACTTGTGTTTCATAAGAGACATGCTACAGATATGACTAAAGCTCAATATATCACCTTGATTTCAACATATACTATGCCTGTCACGGGAGAAGAATTGCTAAGACCAATTACAGATTTTAAAAAAAAAAATCCCTGGGAGACTTCGGTATCTTTTTATTCTTCTTTTGATAGTGGTCTAAACATTCGTATCTTATCTGATTGGGTTCAGTCTCACAGTATCACCCATCCATACACTGGCTGCACAAGCATACATAATGATCTTATTCTTTGTTAAGGCTTCATGCTAGTAATTTCCATCAGTCTTACACTAAAAGAAGCAAGCAAACAAACACTCCTTGCCTGCCTCTGAGGAATACAGCAGGGCAAAACCAAATGAATCAAAAGAAATCTCTTAGTCTGGTTCAGACCAATCTGTGCAGAATACTATCCTTCAGGCTTTAATAAGACAGACATAAGCTTAGTTACTGCTAATGCAAATTCTCACCTTGGTTCAAAGCTTTTGTCTTTGACAATACACTCTCTCTTTTCTGGTACACCTTTCCATCTTTTGGGATCAGCTAAATCTACCAACGCATTGGCATTGAGTAGTCCAAACCCAAATCGGCTGTTGACCATCAGTCCCGCTCCATTCTTTTTCCATCCTGGATTTCCAGCCAGTGGATCGTATTCTGAGGTCCACACTACCAGGTGCTGCATATCCCTCCATGTTAGATTTGGGCTGTTGAGAAAATGTTCCTGGTTAATTGTTTCAGGGCTATCTATCATTTTTCTCTCATTGATTAGTCTGCAGCAGAACACACTTTGAATGTATACGGCATCCCATTATTTTAAAATACGCAGTATGTCGCATGCTTATCCTCACAATACTTCTCCAGGTAGACAAGATTTCTGTGTGAATGAAGAATGGGTATCTAGCAAGATTAGAGTCCAATTTTTCAAAATTATTCAGGCCTTTAAAGTTAACTAGCAAAACTAGTATTTTCCACCACTCTTTATGGGACATGGCCTTTGAAAATTCGCTGGGTATTTGATTCTATTTGTGATTAACTCTACCCTTAAAAATACGGCCCTGAGTATCTTGGCTTATGTCATCAAAGGAGTATGCAATAGAAAATGGAGCTGAACCTACACCATTCAAGTACTAAGCCTACGCCCTAATGCCTGAAGTGTTTTCTGCGGAAAAGCCATTGTCCTGTCCTGTCCTGTTCTTTCTTACCCTCTCTAAGTCATACCTCCTGACTACTGGCCCTGCAGGATCTGAACATGCCTGCTCCCTGCCTGCTCTGACAGTCAAGCTTGGGTACCTTCCACTTTATGTCTCATCACTGGCAGAGAAGGTTCCATAAATTGACTAAAGACTTAAACTCCTGCAACCTATTGTCTTCAAATTATGTTCTCCTGATACGTGTGCAGCCTCACTGCTTTTAAGTGCAACTGACCAGAACTCAATAAACAATTGCTGCCAATGCACAAAATGGACTAAAATTCCTCAGTCATCACATTTTACTTACATTGGTTCTGCTTTGATAGGGAGGTGTTGAGGCAAGTAGCTGCTTATTTTTGTCATCAGGCTGAGCAAGTCTGACTGACAAAAAGTGGAGCTGCAGCATGAGATGGTGCCACTTTAAATAGACATTTCAGGGAAGATGGTGGGGTGGCTGAGAGAGAGGCGTTTCAAAGGTAATTGTGTGACATCTTACTTTGCTTCCAGCGCTAGAGCAAAAATTCCTGCTGCCAGTGGTGCAGATGCAGAGGTCCCAGTGTGAGTCTCTGTACATTCGTTGTGAAGATCAGCACTTGTCTGAGAGAAAAAAAAAAACACACAAAAAACCCAGATTGCATGAATAAACAGTTGTAAATACAGTCATATCCACATTCACAAACATAACCATGTATCCTTTACCTGGTGCGTATTAATACATTCCTCACCAGCAGAAAAAGTGATGGATGCTTAAATCCGTTCATATTTCAATCCACTCTTTTTACTTCAACTATAATTTTTGTATCAAAACGCTTTGTGTTGGAACAAAATACTCCCACACTGAATATCTTATTTTATTCCAAGGTTTCACAATAAGTGTTTCAGGCTTACTGGTGAATCATAAAAACAGATCATTGTGTTGGGCCTAGAACATTTAAAATTACTGCTTGCTAGAAAATTACTCATAGGATTAGTATTGGTGTTCTGCTCCCTCTTCAGCAGAAGAACTATAATTTGCAATGAAACATGTGCTTTATTTGGAAATTAAATACCAAACTCATCTGCCCATGTATCTACACCTTGGCTATGAAGAGAAGCCACTTAGGAAGGACTGGTCTCCTGGCTAACTTGGGATGACATTGTTTTAATCCACATCAATGTAGTTTATGGTAAAATTAGCACCCACCAGGGCCGAACAGAAATTATAGGTACTTCAACATTATTTTATGACAGCAATTTTCTTCAGTACAAGTTATTTCTTGCACAGTTAATGAAGGCGCACAGACTGATACGCCTGCTTGCTGAGTACCTTTTTACAGGTTTGGAAGCACTATTGCTGCTGTTGTAAGTGGGCACTCAGGGGCTGACAACCTTACAAAAGGCGATGCAAGGGATACCAGAGGTATTGACTCATGTGGTACACTAACTTCACAGGTTCTTCTTCCTTTTACTCTAAATCTCTCTTCATCTGCCCTTTCTGAAGAATGGGACCATATCAACTTCACGCAGAGGCCTCTGTCATACACAAACAGCAGACAAATTTAGCATGCTGATTTAACTGCATCGACACAATGATTTTGTTCAGCCATTGCTTTACAGTAGAAGATGTTCCAGGAATACAATCACTTTTTGGATTACAAATCCCTCAGTGTTTCAAGGCAAAAGCACTAAGCATGTAACACATAACATAAAGCAGGCACTTGAAACCAAGCATTTAAGAGCTCTCACTTGTTATTTGCATATATAATACATTTCTATGTTTGTTCTGAATCTGGTAAAAACAACCTACAATTCTTTGGTCAGTATAATCCCCACTGCTGTATGCTGTGGCCAGAGTTGAAGAGCACTTCTCTGCATACCAGGGAGAAAGGCCTTGCTGAGAAGCACTGCTAATGGAGATAGTGTAGATACTATCAGTGTAACCGTCACAGTCACAGTTGTCACCCTGACGGCCTCCATTCCCAGAAGCCCATACGAAAATGGAGCCTTTCCCATTTCGGCCCTAGAGAAAATGGAAATAAGTGGTTATGAAAGAGATTTCAGTCTCTGTAATGTATTCTTAACAACTTCTCCCCCCCCCAAAAAAGCCTAACATATCAAACGTTTTCAGGTAGAAAAGGACAGTTTTCCATAAGCACTGTAGAAGACAGAGACAGAGGAAACCAGCTACTTGACGTATCCTACTTCACACCCTATAGTACATCTCTTAGTTTGACTGGTCTAGGTTTAGTGTCCCGGGTACAGCAACTTTCCCTAGAATAGGTTTTTAAGTTAAAAATAGAGTCTGTGCTCAACAGGTAAGTTTTCCCACATGCTGATGTTTTGGTCCTGAACATTTCTAGGAAAAATGCCCATTTTTTTTAAGATATGGCAAGTTTTTCAGGGGTTATTTCACTTGCCTTTCCTGTAATCACAGAGGTATGGGTAAGTAATACGAACGACGTACATGATATGACTTTTCCACCGATTTATTTTTTGTAAGGAAGCCTTTCACAGTTGGCATTCTCTTGCTGAAACACAGCGAACCAGCAGGCACATCTGACTGAAACCCCTCCCTTCCCTTGCAGATCTGTGGGCCAGCACCACCAGCCTCCAGACATAACCACGTTCATTCCCTGCTCCGGTCTCCAGTGTGCGATGAGGGAGCGGCAGCTAACAACTGATGCTGGCAGCTGACAGCATGTTAACCATCACAGCTATCATAGAGGAAAAACGTATCACCCTATCCAGTCTTAAGCTGTGCTAGTCCTTCAGAGGAAAAAAAATCAATTTCGTGTGAAGAGCAAAGGTTCATATGTTGTTAGTTATTAATATATGTACATTCACTGGAAACAGCAGTTGAAATACAGATTTTTATCATCCCACTCAGATGAAGTTATTCATACAAGCGCTAAGACATTTGCAGCACTTAAAACATTAAAAATAAAGAAAAGTAAGCTGTAGTCTTTGTGATACAACTGTTAAAATGGGAAGGACAAGCCACGTCAGTTGCAGAAAAGGAGATAGTATCTTCCTTTGAGAATAAAGGCTGCAGTCCAGAAAAGCACTGGTATATGTAAACACCTGCTTTGATTTCACTTAGAGTGCTACTAACGCCTCTTAGGTGCTTAAGGCTAAGCATATGCTTAAGTGCTTTACCAGGCCAGCAACGAAGGTGCCAAGGATGAAAGCTGTTGGCAACCCCAACTCTGGCTGACTTTAAGCAAAACGGTGACCATCCAGATCCTTGCAAAAAGAAGCCTGGCAAATGAATGGGTAAATTTGCTCCCCTTGAGAAATAAAACAAGTTGTAAAAAAGGACACATTCTTCACCAAAGAACCTGCTTTTTCAGAGTCAGACCACTGAACACTGGTTCCCCAATTATTGCCTTTAATTGTCCCTCTGCACTTGCTGCCTACCTATGGACTTAGATCTCTGTTTATCACCAGCCCACTCCTCTCAGTCTCCGTTCTTCCCTCAGATTATGTTTGTCAGCTGTCAGACTCTTCTTTCTTCTTCTCTCCTTCTCTCTGCTAATGTTAACTGCCCTTTTCTTTTCCAAAATCCTTCCTCTTTGCTTCTGTCCTTCAAGCTTTCCTCCATTTCTCTCCTCTCCCATCTCTGATTCAGTCTTCCTCTCTACAGTAGTACCTGTCCATCTTTAGATATCTTTTCACCTCACTGGCAAGAGCAAGAGTAGTTTATTAATACATCCCTGGTAGCTCTCAGTTTTCACCCTACTTATCATCCAACCAGGTCTAAAGAGGATAACATAAAAAAGAACTGTAAAAACATTGTTTCCAATACTCTTCATCATGCATTTTTACTGTCTTTATTTTAATTGGATCATGATATGCACCAATTTATAAACTAATGCAATTAACACAATACAAGCCCATCCACAGGGTGCTAAAATGCATCACTATTTCACACAGCAAAATATTCACGAAGCAGAAATTTTGTATTAAATTTTATAGGCTTTCAGTGCAGAAATCCAATTACTGTTCAGTGCAAAACAACCAGCAGAGAAGGGTGGGGGTAGGGCGAGACAAAGGCAGCAAAAGTAAGGCTGGAAAAAGAAAGCTTATCTGTGGAGAATAGCAGCTTAAAACCAGCTTAGAAAGCTCTATTGGTGCTTTTTTAAAAGTCCTGTTCTGGCTGGTAATTTCTCTGACCTGTACTATTAAAATCCATCTCCTCCTTTTCAAATACGTCTGAGCAAAGAAAGCACAAACCATTTTCATTTCTTCCCTGATATCAACCATTTTAAAATTCTGTTCTCTGCCACATTTTATTGTATCTTTCTCTTAAGTATCGTACCTGTTTTATCCCATACTCAAAAGCCTTCTGTGCCAGTCTCCCAGGTCCCTCCACAGTTTTACCATCATCATTAGGGCCCCAGCTTGCGCTGTAAATATCCACGTGTTCTGGATTGAAACCGATGGAGCTGGCTTCGATAGCATCGGTGACTATTCCGTCCAGCATTCGTATACCTTAAGAGAAAAAAAGAAGCAGACTGGATTTACTTTCTGTTCCCTCTTTGTCTTTGTTAACTGTTTGTGAACTTCGCAGCAAAATTACTCTGTAACTATTACAGCCTCCGCCTACTGCTGTTCATGTAATACTGAGGACGGTTCATGTCAGTGTGACACAGCACACTTACCTTTTATTTGCAGAATGCAGTGCTCTCTACAAACATTAAAAAAAAAACCCCTCTTAAAATATTGGTTGCCTCTTATTTACTTCTTTCTCTCTTTCTACAGAGAGACAAGAAGATGATGTTTTGCTTACTGTTCCTGCTTTTTGTTATTGCATTGAGCTCATTCTTGACTCTTTCTTCCTCTCTGTTAAATCTGTAACAAAGACTTCTCAAACTGCTAGTATGTCACTAAAATTAAATAGGTTTTATCAACATTACTTTTATCTTTAAGAGTTCTAAGAGTTTTAGTTCAAAGATGTAGTTCTATATGTTCTGACTAAAACACTTTGTACTCACAGTCATTAAGGTTTTGCTGTCTTTGTGACGCTGCTATTTCACTAGGTCTTCAGTCTTCACCACAAAAAATTCCCACTGTTGCTTTACTGCCACGTTTTTTCTACTGTGAGCAATCCAGAGATGCTAGAGATATCTAGCCATTAACATTTTATTAGGAACTGCATGATCTAATCTTCTTTAGAGCAAGCCTGATCTCAGTGGTACTTAAAATTCAGTGGCAGACAGCGGTTCATCTGCACTGGATCTCTCACTCTGCAAATCCTTAGCTCTGCAGTAGGACTGCTACCACTGTCCAGTGCTGGAAGAGGACAGAAATAGCAGAAGTCTGGCAAAATTCCCACTATGGCATGGCTCTCCCAGCAACAGCAGCAATACAAGAGCCACAGCAGTCAGGATTCAGCCTGTGTTTTCAAGCAATAAAAATGTCTGGGCTCTCTTGAACTTGGCAAGTTAGTAGTACAGCAGCTGTACCATTACTGGCAGTTGGTGAATCATGAGTACTCATTTTCTAGTATTTTCCAGAAAATGGGGATTTTTCCAAAGCACGGCAGGCAAAATGTAGTCGTTCTATTTAAAAAAAAAAAAAAAGAAGAAGAAAAAACCCCCCCAACCTCGCCCTCACAGCTCCATGTCTTGTTCTTTTTTTATACTGTCAAGCAGGAAAAAAATGACTGTAGGAATAATTCTTTTCCCAAATGGCTGGCCTCTAAGACTCGTAATACCTCCGAGATAAAGCTGGGCTTTATTATTTCATATTAATTAGTGGCAAAAACAGACAAAGGAGTTAATCCACTCAACCACTGCTACGCCACTATCACTCACAAAGCTGGGAAAAGAATCAAGGTATATCCTGTGCCTCAGGTACTAAAAACACCACTTACCCTGGATAGGCTTACACTCCTAACATTTTGAATACTCATTTTTCAGTTGGCTCAGAACTGTGAGATTCTCTCATACCAGCACGCTGTGAGCAAAGATCTGCCTGTGTGGAAATGACTGCAAGCTCCGGGTGCGAGCGTGCAACACATAATGAGACACTGGGAATGCAGAGAGTAGCGTACAGATATTTCCCACAGAAGACAAAGCCAACTCTGCAGATAAATAATGTAATAAGGAAGAAAACAAGAACACTGACAACACACTGATGAAAATAGTTCAAGAAAAAAACCGCCGCCTTGTCTTTGTGATCGCCAAAAATCCTGCCTGTTTAAGTCAACCCAGGGATTTGATGACTGCAGTGATATTTCCCTAAGCAGATTCCAATTATGTCCTCTTGCATAAACTCTTTCCTATTCTTGCACACGCTTGCTCCCATCATCAGTCCCACAAAATCAAGAGCGGGCAAAGCCCAACGTAATTTCAGACACATACATGTAATCTGCCTGGCAGAAGGCTATTTTTAGCAACACGTCACTGTGCAGGAACTCTCAGACCAGTCCTTTGTCAAATGGAGCTTCTTAATCATTTGATTTCCATGGCAGCACCAGAGAAATATCATAGCACAGTGCTATGGTTAGGTATGCGTAAAAATATATACACCCCGCTTTACTCCAGAGGTCTTCGATACACGCACATTTCGTAGCTCTACACAGAAGAAGAGGTGACTGTTAAAGGACGCTGAAAGGTGCCGCTTTGAAAGCTGGCGTTAAGAAGTATTTTTTTTCACATGGCGCACAGAAAAGCCTATGGGATTCACAGCCACAAAGTCCTGAAGAGACTAATCAAGGTTTCAGAGTAGGGCCAGGCATTGATGTGACTAGTGAGACCACTCAGGATTATTATAGTCAGTATTTCCACAGAAAACAAAAAATTTTGAATGGAATGTTTCGGTTTACCACTCAAGGCAAAGTTAAACCACCCTCTGATGCTGAAGGGCAGAGAACAAGGTATTACAAATGTCAGGGCTTCTTCCCCTAAAGCAGCTCTTGCTGACTATCAGAGAGAAGGCATCGGCTGTGCACCCCTGGATTTATCCAGTATGGCAATTGCTACAAGCAAACATCCACTCAAAGAAGTCATCCTGAACTAATGTCAAATAGAAGTGTGTAATGTGTCATTTCATGGATTTAAAAAAAAAAAGAAGAAAAAAAGCCCGTGAAGAAATGAATCCTGTATAGCTTGGAACATCAAAAAAGCCTTCCAATGTTTAGCCACTCCAAATTTATCTGAATCTTTTGAAGACTTCTCCTATCCTCCATTGCTCTTTGAACATATTTTTCTTACGTCCCTATCTTAATCAGTCTGGTCATATACAACAGCTTACAATTTCTTTCAACTTTTCCATTCTTTCTCCTCCCCTGCCCAGCTTTCTGGGTAATTTGGATTGCTGGACTGCTTTTCCTCCAGTTATTTTCCTTTTCTAGACAAATCATCCCGCACAGATCTGCAGTTTGCATTTGCAAATGAACACAGAGCATATGCAAATAACTGTGGAAGAATCTTCTCTGTAGATGCAAGTGCCTTAAAATATGGGCACAGCGGGAGTTCAGACATCTTTGCAGCTTCACCCATTTTGCCCTGCTTTGAAAATTTGGCGCCTTCATCTTATGAGTGAGATATTTTATTTAAACAGAGCATGACAGCACAATGCATTATGGCAAAGGCAGACTGCAAAGCTGACATCTATGACAGCTCAGAAGAGTAAATGGGAACCTACAAACATAAGACTGAAATGGTGGGAACGGCAGTTATGAGTGTCAATTGCCACTCATCGTCCCTTTGTTTAAAAGGAAAAAAGGGAGTAATGGAAAAACTAGGACTGTACAAGTGTCTTCCTCTGAGCTAAATAACCATTTGCAACTGATACTTTGATCATGACTATTTCATAAACCTCTAATGGATTAAACTTTTAGTCACCGCTTAAAAAAGTGGCAATATTGATTGACGGGCAAGCAAGACTCTACTTATTTTCAAAATTGACTTATGATGATAGTAGAGAAGTAAGCTGTTGAAACAAAAACCACAGCAGTTTGAGTATCTTGACTGACATGACCTTTCAAATGTAATTGTGTAGATGGAAACAATATGCTGCAAGCAAGGGTGGGTATGAATTTGTATATTCTTACTTTCACTCTACTCAATCCCTCTCCTCCCCCATGCCATCTCCTTCCAGGATAACCAATTACAAGAAGTGAGTCCATCATTCCTTAAAAGATACACTCTTATTCCTGGGTACAATATAGGTTGTTGCTGTTATTATTATTATCATCATCACCACCTCTATTGTTGCTGTTGTGATATATTCTACCTATATTCAACTGATAACCAAATTCCAGAGTATGCTGACATTCGAGAAATGCTGTCACACAGATATAACAGTCTGCACTATGGCCAGGATTTTGTAGCCTAATACTGCAAAACTGACGTTTTCTGAGAAGGACCAATCATTTGTGTTTCAGATTAATGGTAGCTGAAAACACTCAGCACTTCACAGGATCTGTCTGGTTTCCATTCATATTTGACATACAATTATTTTCATTTTCTTACCTCCAACTTTGGAATTGTAGGCTACTCCAACTCCACATTTTCTGTTGTTGGCTTGCATGGCAATTTCTCCTGCACACCGTGTCCCATGCCTGAATAAATATAGCAAGAATAAACAATGTCTCATAACATCTCTGTGTAATGTACACAAAGACTCATCCATGACCTTCTTGATTTGGTGTAAGTCTTCCTTTAAATGAATACAATGCAGCTATTGAATAGCTTTTGAATTGTATCTAAAAGATACAAAAACACTTATCCCAGAATCATAGAATTGTTTAGGTTGGGAGAGAACTTTAAGATCACCGAGTCCAACCGTTAACCCAGCACTGCCAAGGCCACCACTAACCCATGTCCCCAAGCGCCACATCTACACGGCTTTTCAATCCCTCCAGGGATGGGGACTCCCCCACTGCCCTGGACAGCCTGTGCCAGGGCCTGACAGCCCTTTTGGGGAAGAAATGTTTCCCAAGATCCAACCTAAACCTCCCCTGGCGCAACTTGAGGCCGGTTCCTCTTGTCCTGTCTCCTGTTCCCTGGGAGAAGAGACCAACCCCCCTGGCTCCAGCCTCCTTTCAGGGAGTTGCAGAGAGCGAGAAGGTCTCCCCTCAGCCTCCTTTTCTCCAGGCCAAACCCCCCCAGGTCCCTCAGCCGCTCCTCACAGCACTTGTGCTCCAGACCCTTCCCCAGCTCCGTTGCCCGTCTCTGGACACGCTCCAGCCCCTCAACGTCTTTGTTTCTCTTAGGCTTCAAGCAACGTAATTTACCCACTTAATGATCAAAGGATCATCATGATGAGATGATAAATACCTGACCTAAGTCACACTGAAGTCTGTAGACCTATTAGATACCAGTATTTTAGTAGAGTGCAAAAGTAGCATAAAATTATGGGGCTAAGACGCTGCTAATCTTCTTCAGACAGAAACAGCATACGTCTTGTTTAATCACACATTTAGATACTCTCTTTTTAATGACTGCATTTATTTAGGATTTCAAAAAGTGAGCCTTTAAAGTATCCTCACCATTGCTAAATTTTTCTTGTAACCAACTATTTTCTATGCAATTCTTTTTTGCCATAGGTGATTCTTATTCCACAATACAGAAAACCTTCATATAAGTGTAATTGTAAAAGAGTTGTATTATTTAATACTACAGATTGTTATTAAATGAAGTGTTTGAATGCTTCTGGGCTGAATTCCATTTACTTATTAATAAAGATTAGAGGTAATACAGGTAGATTTAAGAGATAATGTCATCGGAACAAGGGGATAATGGCTTCTTGCTCTTAAATAACGCTGTAACAAAGTAGAAATGTCATTTTTCAAATGTCTTATTCATGGGACATTTATCCTTTGATTGATTGATTTTTTTCCCCCATACACTGATTTATGTTGTGGATGCTATTGCATTGTCTGACAGACAATAGGGAACCAGTGCATCAGTTTCTTACTGTATCTTTATTGAGTAGCAGCATCCCAATTGGTTTAAAAAATTGACTTCTTCTGTGTACCAGCTTTTAAAGAGGTCTTTTTCTGATGGACAAAAACCCTCCCTGAACTACCATGGATATGCCTAGGTGCGACAGACCCATCAAGATGTTCCACAGAGTATCAAAGAGGTAGCTCTGGAGAGGGAGTCAAAGAAAAGTCCTCCCTCCTTCCAAGACACACAAGTCCACTAACTGAAATGGCTGGTTCTCTTGTGTTCAAGCCTTCTGAACCTTCCGAGGTTATCACGTTGAGGACATTTACACCAAATCTGGTCTAAATAAAGCTTCCATAGGCCTCACAAAGATTGTCACAGAGTGAACGTAACCTCCTCCAGTGTCTGACCGTGTGTCATACCCACACGAGAGGAGGTCAGAAGCATGACTTCGCCTATGATTGCGTGCACTAAGGTAGAAGCCATTCTACTGGTCCAAAAGGTACTGCCAGAATTGGAAAAGACTGTCCTTAGCTACAAAAGCTGACCTGAAGGGGTGGGTTTATTGGTAGCTTCCTCTAAGACAGAGTCTCTTGCAGAGCCCTTCATAGGAGACATATTCTTTTAAAATTCCCAGTGCAAAGCAGAGAATGGAAGTCAAAATCTGCTTAGGGAGGTATCATTCTAGAAACACACATGGTGACATGAACAGGTTGCTCCCTTCAGCTTACAGAAACATACCAGCACCTTACATATACAAAGATATGAAGAAATTCAGGATGTTATAGGGAGATAACAATTATGAAGCTCTTCATCTGGGAATTTAACTTCCTTAGTTTCCAGTGTTTGTGCCAATGGTGCATGCAAATCTTTGCACAAACTGAGACACAGAAGGTTCCTTCCAAACATCAAGAAACACTTTTCCACTGTGAGGGTGACCAAGCGCTGGCACAGGTTGCCTAGGGAGGTTGTGGAGTCTCCCTCCTTGGAAATATTCAAAAGCCATCTGGATGTGGTCCCGGGCAACCGGCTCTAGGTCTCCCTGCTTGAGCAGGGGCTCGGACCAGATGACCTTCAGGGGTCCCTTCCAACCTCAACCATCCTGTGATTCTGTTACATAAATGTTTCCTTTCATTATATAATTGTCATAGGGGACATACATACATATTTCTGCATTTGCATGTTCTAACATACAAATTATTAACATAGTGTTTTGTTCTCTTCACACAACTGGGGGGCTACTCACTTGTTTTCATTTGTTGGGTCATATCTAGGAAAGGGATCATGATCGTTGTCATTGAAATCATAACTTGCCTGTGGATCCTACATTTAAGAAAAAAACCAATTAATTCAGACAACTAGAAAATGCATTTTAAAATGTGTAACAAAATGGGTTCTAGAGTCTGTATTTAGTTATTTGGTGTGGCTCATGTTGACAGCAATCAAGTTGGTAGAATATGATGGGCATTAACAATTCCATAAATTTTTCACAGAGCTTTAATAATTCAGCATTAAACCACTGTATACAAACATGCCTGGGAACTAAATCCACTGAGGGAAAAAAAGAAACACAACAAAAAACCCACCCGCTATCATTGCTAAGTAACATTCAGCTTCCTGTGACATAGACCAGGTTCCAAATTATGCCTAAGGCAAATATTTCAGTCTTTGTACTGCAGGAGCTGACTTACAGAACAGACAGTAATCTGGAGAAGAGTGTCTGTATATCAAATTTACAGCTGATTAATTTATTACGTAGCATTCTAATGCCCAAACTTACATAGTTAGTGTAGATGTCAGTGTGATTCCACTCCAAGCCATCGTCTAGTACTGTGATGACAACACCCTTGCCTGTAATCCCTTTTTGCCATACAGGAATAACATGCAGATCCAGTTTGGGCAGGGATGGAGTTATTCTTGTGTCTTGCTGGAGGACAGAAAGGAATAAAAGATGTCAACGTTTTTATCCATTTATACTACACAGGTCCAAAGTCGTATTTTAAAGGTGCTCTAAATCATCCCAGCCTGAACTTGTATATTTTGCTCAAATTTTGCAAAGATAAAACAAAAATCAGTTTCTTCAAATACTTGTAGCCCTGAAAGATTTACCCCATTACTTGAAGATCCCTGAAGACCACCTCTGAACAAAGAGCATCTTGCATTTATTGGAGGCAGGCAGCAGAAACGTGGGAATGGTAGGGATGTACCGATGAACCTTGGAACGCTGAGTTAATGATCAGACCTGCCAATGTTTGCTCTTTTCACTTGATGAGAAGCCAAGACAGCACCCCGCAGCACAGTGAGCTGCCTTTTCTCCAAATGTGTTTTCTCCTTTGACGTTCAAGTTAGCCAGAGCAAAATAATTAATGGATAAAACAATTAAGGTAGTCGTTTGATTAGGAACAACTATGCTGAATCACAACTTTCTGTTTACTACCCTCATTAGTGCTCCTGCAGTAAATCAACTGGAAGCATGAATCACCTACAGCCTTCTCTTCCACAGCAAGTTCTTTGAAGAGTAGCTCCTAAATGGACCATTTTTCCTCTCTAATATTAAATGTGCAGTACATACATCTAATTTAGAAAACTTGCTTACAACCCCCATAAAAACACAGATGTAAAAAACGCATTTTCTTTCTGTTTCTCTGTGCATAATTACATTAGTTGATCGCAGGTTTTTCATTTCTTTGTTTCCAAATGAATGTTGCATACAATATGAGGCTTAGAAAAATAAATTTGTTATGGGAATGACCTTTCTTTCATTTTATGCTTTCTTTTCTGACTGCTGCTGTTCAGGGAATTATTTGAGGTTTCAAGTTTTGTTCTCTAGAATCCATCAAATAATCATTTTTTCTGGTGATGTGTGAAGGTACACTGAATAGAGCTAAAAGCTGTTACCATCAAATCATAATAATAAGGTAATAAAAAGTTATTTACTACAAGGCAAGGAACATATATTGGAAGAAAATATTTAACACATTTATGCATTTAATCAGAAAAAATTCAATGTGTGCTGCAAACAAGGGTAAGCATCGTGTTTCCATTTCTCATGTGGGAAAACTAGAGGGAAAAGAAGTGAAAACCACAGAAAGGTGCAAAAAAAAGACCTATGTCTCCTGGAGAGCAAGACATTGCTTTTTGTTTGTCCAATACAGACATCTTGGAAATTTCCTGCTTCCTATCGGAAACAGGCAAAGAAGCAAACAGATACTGAGCTTCAAAGCAAAGTTAAATTCTTAAAGATAACCATTTTTTATGTTGAAAAGAAGTCTGCAGGAATCTTCATGGAAATATTTTATGCTATGAGGTTTATAATTTATTTTTCCTAGCTCAAACAAAGGAAAGAGGGCAAAGCATTATACAAACAGCCTAGAGTTTGGTCTGTTTTCTCTAAGCCAAACTGAAGGAGAGAAAGGTATTTCCAGCCACTTGGGCCACATTTGTGCCTGACCTTTCTTCTTGATCTGCTATACCCACCTTTAATCCCGTCCCTGTTCTGAGTGAAAGCCATGAAGCCTAGACCGAAGGTACAGCTAGATGCATAGTGGAAATACAGACTCTCGAAAGAAACCATATAAAACATAAATGACCCACTGCATTTCTGAGTTGTCACATGCAGACAGAAACTATAGAGCTCAGGAAATTTCTTTTTTTTGAGGTTTTGAAGATGTGAGCTGTAGAGACCCTCTTCTACTTAAATCCTAGTGCAAGAGGCCGAAGGTGATTGTCACATGCACGTGTATGTTTTTGTTTTCGCCTGGAGTATGCACTCTGCACTACCAATTCTAATAATGAAATACATGGCCAGCTTCAGACATGATAAGGGACTTCTTATATGCCAACAGCAAATATTTTAAAATTATCATAAAGGTAGCTTTTAACTGTTACACTGCTTTCTAATATCAATCCCCATCCTAAGCAGCAGCCTGAATTCGCTTTTAGAATCTTTGCACAAATGACACTTCAAAGAAAATAGAAGACTGCCCAGAAATATTATCACAGAGATCTCTCATTTTTATAGCATATGCTAATGAGAGGGACTCTTCATTTACTCCCTCCAGTGCAATCGCCCTGATATTAGTGAATTAATACAGCTGATAGCACAACTGAAATGCACCATCCCCGGTTCCACAATGAAACAAATTCTTACCAGATACCACTGCTGATTCCACATAGGATCATTGAAAAGATTTTCTGCCGAGTCTCTCACGGTGGCACGCTTAGTTCGCTGCTTTTCGTATTGCTGCTCTGCCCATGACACCTACAATTATTTGTATAAATGTGACAAGTAAGCCTCTATAGGTTAGGACTTTATTAGCCTAGAGGGTAAGGGGTTTCCTCACACAGCAAAATTTTGATGCCTAAAGCAAAACAAGCAATGTTTGATGCAGAGAGGAGGATTATTTATACTGTAGTACAGCGTACTTTGGGAAAGAGGACTTGATGAAATCACAATACTATAGATTCAATTCATAGAAAAATCATTAAGTACAAGTTAACAGTAGAACTCCTGTGAGTGCCACACAACGCAGGCTTTTATATCAAATGTGTAGTATGATTAGATGGTTATCTAAGCAGTGGTGGCTACAGAAACAAGCAAAACCACAGCCTGCTTCTTTCTCCTACCTACATTTTAATGCCTATCTATTTCTACTGGGAGTTAAAAGAAAAGGAGAAAGATAATCTCTGGCTTTAGTCTAGCAATCATAATGACACTGTTACTCATAGCCCAGCTGGACCTTCAAGTCTCCTTCCCAGTGGTGTTTTGAAGTGTGATCAATTAGTAAGCTACGAATATTGGACTAACTTCATCACTGGCGTAATTCCACTTAAGGCAACTGAAAGCCAAAATGCTTCAGCGTGTTTTGTTAAAGCATCAACACAATGAGTTGCACAGCATTTGTGCAGGGACACAGCAATCTCTAAGTTGCTGCATTTTAAAATCCCACTTTGTTTCCTTGAATGCATTACTAAGCCCAGTTCAAATCAAACCCTGATTCTGGTACCTCTCTCTCTGCTGTGTGCTCCTTTTGGAAAGGGGAATAAAGTGTTACTCATTGCTAGCACCTGGACGGTCACTCTGACACAGATCAAGGCGGTGCTTTTCATCCCAATTTCCAGACAAGCAAAGCAAACTCAGGTTCAGTAGATTGCCAAGATCCTGCTATGAGCCTCAAGTGGAGGATGCCTTGATCTAACCTTTTGCTTTAAATGTCTGAACAAATTTCATCTTTTTTCTCTACTGTGATCCAATGGCTTTATGTTCCTTACATGTATCACCATATATGAAGCAATAATAAGAGTGACTCAGAAATTATAATGGTTAAAGAAGTACTGATTTGATTAAAATAGTTTTCTAGTAAGAACCTAATGAGAGTTCACTACAAGAACATAAACCCTTAAAAATGGCAGCTACACCAGGCATGTCGACTGAAAGCTCTCTAATACTATTCCCTTTGAAAAATATTTAGTGCTAAAACCCCTACAAACCGTAGTTAGTCACAGAAGATGAATATACCCACACAAGTACAAGTATTTTAAACTGCCCTACTGATATGCAGGGCCATACATACTTGTGCACAGGTTAGAACAATTACCTTTATGTCTCTTCCCTGCCCACAGGAAAGCCTGGCCTCTTCATCACCCAACAGTAATTAACAATTGACAACTTCCATGCTCGTTATTTTTTTCGATGTGGACAACTGCACTGAGGGAAATGAGCTGAAACTACCAAGCACATATGTCAGACAAACAAGCCAAATGTTTGTCGCTCAGCAGCTGGGTGAGGTTCCAACTATCCATCTACGGCAAAAGCTGAAGGCCCTGTGCCAAATCTCCTGTCACTGATATATAAAGGAGTGGAAATGATTTTGATTCAGGTCTCTTGCAAGACAGTAGATTTGGAAACTAGTGCAAATACCGGAAGAAGTTAGGGAACCAGATAATTCTATCCTTTCAATATATTCACAGCCGTTATCTGTTTTACAACAAACACTGGGACATCTATAGGAAGCAGATAAATATTCCAATTACAGCCAAGTTTTACCCCAGCTTTCACACTTAACATACCGTAAAATTCATGAAGGCGTTATACAAACAAAAGCAGGATTCCCTTCTCTCTCCCTTTTTAAAGACTGAATTTAAATCTTTCTAAATAGGCTGTTGCTGAACAAGAGTAGCTCTTTGGAGCAAAGGTCCATGTATAACTACACAGCATTACGTGATTGCTTTGTGTTTATATACTTACATAATGACATAATTACATCTCATTCATTCACACAGTTAATTTGCATACTAGATGGTAAATAAAAGGGAAATTGGAGTAAATTTAGCAAATCACCTGCAGCACTTTGAAGCTCTGGTTTTGGATCTAAGTATGTAAGTCTGCAGTGATGTTTGGCAGTAATGCGCGTAGCACAACCGCTTCCATCCTGCTTATGACATTAGAATTTGGTATGTTAAACACGGTCATGCTTCCCTGTGTCAGAGATGCATTCGATGCAGTAAGTCCAAAAAAGGCAGGAACTGCAACCAAGGCTCTGTTCCTGAACATTGTACTATGATGGCATTGAACATCTGATCATTGGTAAGGCTATAAATTAGAACACTAATTTACACTAAAGCTATGGTGTTGAACATCCTCAGTTTAGAATGATTTCACCTGGAAGACTTGTAACTGTTAAACCAATGTTTGCAAGGAGATAGATGGGAGCGTGCAGTTCCGAAACAGAACAGGCGAAACAAATACCCTGTCTCACCCCCTCCTTTAATTCTTCTAGCTACGCATAGAATATTTCCTCCTAGATGACATTTGCATCTAAAACCTCCAGATAACCAATTAGTCCTTCTCAAGTGATCTGTCCTTAGATGATAAATTGCTGGTTTTCACAACTGGGTTACTTCATGTTCTGGACTGCTCATATGTTTACAATGATTGCTGCCATAATGCCGACTCGAAATTCAAATTTCACTGTTCTGAAATTTGCCAGAAGTTGTTTTTAAGAGGGGCTGACAGCATTCTGGTCTGTTCCTTAAATGGGCCACCCACCCCGTTTTCTCAGTATGTTTACAGACAGACATGTTTCTGTCTTAAATAAAGCCAGATAAATGGGGAGTCTGCTTCAGCAGTGGCCGGTACCTTAGAGCCCTGGCTCTCCAGTGTGCCTGTCTCCGACTGCGGCGGGATCCCAGCGTACCAAAAGACCGCAAGTCTAGAATGTGTGATGGATCCTCTGAGAAGGGGTTTTAGCTTGTCATAGAAGCAGCAAATCCAGCAAAGCCTCAGCCCTTTTCCTCTACTTTTTTTTTTAATATTCAGTCACTTTAAATCAAAGCTAATTCCCATGGTAATTGCACAGACGTGGCCTGATTAAACTTACTGCATCTATGCATTTTTACTCTGAATCAAGCCCTGTGGTTCCTCATCCGTATTTTCATCAGCAACACATCAACATCTGAAATTCCAAGCCTCTGCAATGCTGCATATCTTAAATCTTAATTTGGAAAGCACTTGGAAAAAATATGGTAAGAGAGGGTCAGAGTCTGCCTGTTAATGACAGAATAATAAAGTATTATTCAGCACGAGTATGGATGGCTGAATGTATTAGACTTGCAAAACGAGGAAAGCCTGCCTGTGACCTCATTACAAAGCTAGCAATAAGGAGACAGAATAAACAGAGGGCATGAAAAGGAATAAATGTAACACTCACCCGTTCATCATCAGAAAGTCTTTTAGTGATATGAATGGCACTTCTTCGAGACCGCCTTGGATGGCTTTTATGTCTGAATAGGTAGTGATTTTTGAGTGATCCAATCTACAAGACAGAGGTGTACTTTAACTATCAAGAGATATTTCTCCACTGCAAACAAATGTCAACAATCACAACCTGACTGAATTCATTCTGCTTAGAAGAGGAAAGACGAGAGCAAGAAACTAGCCTTTAGATACTTTAATCTAAACTACAAAACACCCTTCAAGTAAGAAGTGCGTATCACGGCCTGTGCGCTGCTAGAAGAAACTGGGGGAATAATTTCACTTAAACTAGTGAAGTAGCAGTCCTTACTACTACAGTACTGAGTAATGCAGTACTTGAGTATTACAGCAGTAGTGTAGTATGGCCAGTATACTCATGGGCATACCTTGACACGGTCACATTTCGCAGGACAGGTTTTACGTATGGTCACACGCCAGTTTTATCTGCTCTTCCTGGGGTTCGGCTGAACAGGTGTAAAAAGCTTCGTGTGGCTTCAGAAACCTCACTACAGGGTTTGCTTGTGCAGGCACCTACTGAACTGGCACTCTCACTTGCGCAGCAGCTGGTCACCGAGGGCCGGGTGCACCCCGCCAGCTTTAAACGTCCCTCTTCCCTAGGCAGGGGCTGTTTGAAATCGGTGGGGGCGAATCCACTGACTCCCAAGGCAGAAAGACCAAACTTTGCTTACAGAGGTGGGATCACGCCCAGGTTTGAGTCTGAAGAACACGACCACGCCCTGGACACGGGGCCGCCCGTCCTGCACGCCCCGCAGGAGGGTGGGAAGGGGCTGCCCACAGCACCGGGCCCACCTCAGGAGAGGTGACCTCCACCCCGCTCCCAGCCTGCTGCCGGCGCTGGGCGGTGGGCCACGGCGCGGGTGGGAAGCAGTGCTGCGGCGGGGGAGCGGGGTCCCCAGCGCTGCCAGACGCGCTGCCTGGCACAGGACCCTTGTCTGGAGGTGGGACGAGGCTGTTACCTCAAGGCGGTTACTCATCCCTGACAACGCTGACGTCACAGCATCCCAAAAAAGCGCCAGGAGGGCCTGCTGGAGAGAAGCCCCGCGATGGCAATGGAGCCTCCGTGGGGGTGAGATGGGGGGGGGGCCAGGTCGGGGGCGGTGCGGGGCCAGAGCCAGGGCTGCCCGCACCCTCCTCCTGCCCGGACTCCTCGGGGAGAGCTGGTGTGCCCTGCCTGGTCCTGCAGGGAGAGCGGGGGTGCCCTGTGCGACCCTGCCCGGTCCCCTCAGGGAGAGCGGGGGTGCCCTGTCCGGTACCTGCCCAGTGCCTCATGGAGAGCGGGGTGCCCTGTCCGACCCTGCGTGGTCCCCTCAGGGAAAGCGGGAGTGCCCTGTCCGGTCCCTGCCTGGTCCCCTCAGGGAGAGCAGGGTGTCCTCTCCGACCCTGCGTGGTCCCCTCAGGGAAAGCGGGAGTGCCCTGTCCGGTCCCTGCCTGGTCCCCTCAGGGAGAGCAGGGTGTCCTCTCCGACCCTGCCCGGTCCCTCAGGGAGAGCGGGAGTGCCCTGTCCAACCCTGCCCGGTCGCCTCAGTGAGAGCGGGGTGCCCAGTCCGGTCCCTCAGGGAGAGCGGGGGTGCCCTGTCCGGTCCCTGCCCGGTCCCTCAGGAAGAGCCGGGGCGCCCTGCCCACTGCTTTCAGGGACCGCGGGGTGCCTTGCCCGACCCTGCCTGGTGCCCTCTGGCACAGCCCAGGTGCCTGCCGGGTCCCCTCACGCGGAGTCGGGGTGCCGTGCCCGACCCTGCCCGCTCCCCTCAGGGAGAGCAGAGTCGCCCTGCCTGACTCTCTCTGCCCAGTCTCCCCAGGGAAAGCCCGGTGCCTTGCCTGGACCCTCTTAGGGAGAGCCGGGCGCCCTGCCCGACCCTGCCGGATCCCCTCAGGGAGAGCGGGAGCGCCCTGCCTGGTTCCTGCCCGGTCTCCTCAGGGAGAGCCGAGTCGCCCTGCCCGACCGTGCCCGGTCCCCTCAGGAAGAGCCGTCCCCCTGTGGGCGCCGCGGGCGCGGGGCTCCCCGCCAGGAGGGGAACCGGGGCCAGGGGGCGGCGGGGGGAAAAGGCGCTTCGAACTCCCCGGAGCCCCGCGAGCGGCAGCCGGGCACAAGTTTCGGAGCAGCCCTGAGGAAGGAGGCAGGGAAAGGAGCCCCGGCGCGGCGGCTCGCCCGGGCTGTGCGGCGCGGCGCTGCGGTCCGCCCCCCGCCCAGCCGTACCTGCCCCACGAGGTCGTAGTCCAGCTCCTCCGCGATGGCTCTGGCGGCGTCGGGGCCCGCCGGGACCTCCGCCGCCCACTCGTTGAGGAACTGCCGCTCGGCGCCGCCGCCGGGGACCAGGCAGCAGGCGGCCAGCAGCGCCAGGGCCGCGCACCGGCCGGCCCAGCGGCGCCCGTCCATGGCCGCGGGGCGCGGGGCGGGGGGAGCGGCGGCCGGCGGCGAGGCGGGCGGGCGGCGGGCTGCGGCGGGGCGCCGCGTTGCTAGGCGAGCGCGGGGGAGCGGGCGGCGGCCCGGCGCGGGTCCCTGCCTGCCGGCGCGGCGCGGCGTGGCGCGGCTGCCCGGGGCTGCGCGGCGCCCAGACCCTCCGGAGCCGGAATGGAAATGAGTGTTTACACGTCAAAACGACGACAGCCATCCTGACGTCAAGTGTACCTGGCCCCCGAGCCGGGGGGGGTGGTAATTCCCCGGGGGGGGCGGGCGCCGTGCGTGGAAACGCGCGGGAGGGACGCGGGCGGGCGGCGGGGGCGCAGCGCGCCTGCCCCGGGGCGGGGACGGGGGACGGGGGCGGCGGCTCCCGCGGCGGTGGCGGGGCGGAGCGCTCGCCCCCCCGGGACGGGGGTCTCGGTGCCCGCGGGCGGGGGCAGCGGGCGCAGGGCTGCGCGGGCTTTGCGTGGTGTGGCGGTGCGGCCGGTGCCATGATCGCGGGGAGTCGCCGAGAGTCCCCCCGGGCCGCAGGTGAGGCGGCAGCGCCGACCTCGCCCCCCCGCGCCCACGCGGCCCCGCCGCGGGTGGGCTTCTCCCCCCAGCCCCGCGGTGCGCGGGGGGCGCTGGGCGAGTCCCTCCTCTCCTCCAGTCCGGCTGGTGCGGCGGGCAGGGCCGCGCGGCGGTGCGGGGCGAGGGCGCGTCATCCCCCGCGCGCGGGTTCGCGGCGCGAGTGGGCACCGCTGCGCGGCCTCGCTGTGTGACGGGCGTCGTCCCGCTGCCGCGCGGCCGCGCCCTTAGCACCATTTCAAGTTTCCTTTTTTCCCCTTTTTTAATCACATCCAGTGGTCTGCATGTTGCAGTTCCCCAGCAGTTTGTTAAATACTCACTTATTTCCATATTTTCATTCTTCCATCTGCATCTCCCCAGCTGCTTCTGTTTTACTCAGCTTTCCTACTACCATTTCATTGTTTTTCCTCACATGTCAGAAGACGCCTCTAAAAATGTACTAATGTTCCCTAAATGCTCTTGCTTCTGCCTCTGAAACGGAACCTTTTAGCGGTTTCAGTTTATAGTTAACTATATTTAACTGCTTGATTCTTCCAGCTTTTAAACTGGAAATTCTGTAAGGTGCTTTTAAGCATCAGCTGTGCCTCAGTACTGCTTTCCTTCTGTTCATCAGAGCGACAGAGATGCCCACCCTGCTCTTGGCTGGCTTCTGAAATGGGAAGATCGTGGAAAACATAAATGCAAACCAATGAGGAGTGGGAAATGCTGTAAAAGGCCGGCGTTTTAGCGCCTGGAGTCTCAGCCTCGGACGCGGCTGTGCGAGGGTACGGTCCTGAGAGCCGCCCGAGGGCCCGCGGGTGCCACGGGGACTGGGACTGCCGCCCCCGCAGCTGAGGCACGGCCATGACGTCTGCAGGAGCCCAAAATGACACGAATCTGAGCGGATCAAGGGAGGGGAAAAGGATGAGTATGTAGTAAGTATCGCAGAGACGCCAACAGAATATCAATAAATACCAATATCACGTAGAATACCAGTGAAATGGCACTACGGCACCATCCCGCTACTCACCCGTACTCGCCTCCTGCCACATGGTGTAACGACAGGACAGGGTTTGTCAAAGTCAAGCCAGCGACTAGGACATGTGTTTTCCGTTCGTTTTAATTTATTGTATTCACTGCACGATTTTCTCAGTGTTCATTGCCAAAAATGTCTTTTCTTCACTTTCCTGGACAGATGCCTTAAAGATCGCTCTGTTCCATTTTTAGCAATGTGTTTCTGAGGCTTTCTTTAAATGCGGTTGTCTCGCCAAGCAGTTGCTGGGTCCACGCGGGTTTTTCCTGCGTCAGTTTTACCACTACTGTTCTACTCAAAACACAAAGGGCTTTTTACCTCTCGTTTCTCATCAGAGAGATTGCAATTTGGCTTAAACTTAACATTTTGTATTAAGCAACTGTGCAGAAATGTTATCTGCATACAGAAATGAAATGAGAGCCATAAGTATGTATAATGACAATTTATATTCCCGAGTCTGAAGTGGTGGTTAGAACATGTACATCGCCAAGACTGCCTTGAAAATCTCAGTACTCTTTTCTAAATGACTAATTCGTTCACATGTGTTTATTTGTCGGGATATCCTGCTCAGGGCATCAGCTAGTTGGGCTGTGCAGAGAGTCCTGAGCTGTGCTAGAGAATGATCTATATGTGCTACGCGAGCTTGGTTATCCCGTCCGTGAATGAAGGATGGTGTCCAGCCCGCTACTTTCCCATCTAATAATAGCACAGTAAAAAGGAACAGCTTGCTCAGCAGCATCAGGTGGAGTCAAAGTTAATTGTTTCATGCTCCATAAACAATTTATGGATTTGAAAGATTTATTCAGCACCTAGTGCGCCCAATGCTGTTCTGCCTGAGTGCAAAATCAGAAACAAACGCAAGACCAATTATTAAAATGTTATTTCTAGCACATAACTTCAGTTTAACATGGTATTCAAGACAGACGTGCTTCTAGGGGACCTGCATTCTGGTAAGGACCTCTCTGCATCGGGTGGAGCATTGTTAGTAAAGCAGCTCTTGAGGGGTTTTTCAGTGTGTGGTAGCTGAGTGGGAATCTTTACATTTCCCAAGGTGAAGTGTCTTCTTGTAGACCAAGCACAAAGCGTTTCCTTGCGCGCAGGTAGGATGTCCATCAATAGAGTGTGTAATACCGAGTATGAGATCCTGACCCTCAGAGGACTGTAGCCAGTGGTTGCAGGAGAGCTGTGAATGAAACCCCTCAGCCCTGATTTTGACCCAACAAAGATGTAAACCAGCAGCAATTACAAAAATATTTTTTTTTGTTAAGAAAAGTACATTACGGTGGTGTCAATGAACTCAGAACCCACGGGGCAGGAGTCTTTTCTCAGATCTTGTA
The DNA here is from genome assembly GCA_009819775.1 of Phoenicopterus ruber ruber. Taxonomy (NCBI): domain Eukaryota; kingdom Metazoa; phylum Chordata; class Aves; order Phoenicopteriformes; family Phoenicopteridae; genus Phoenicopterus; species Phoenicopterus ruber. The sequence goes on from CM020246.1 coordinate 85,870,142, forward strand.
TTGCTTCAGCCGGTATAAATGCATGTCTTCACTGGTGCGTGTCCTGGATGCCTCCCCGGTAGCACATGTAGCTCACGGGTACATCAAAGAACTTTGCGTTAACGTTCAGTAACTTGCTCCGGGATATCTGTATGAAAATTATATTGGAAATGTCCTTACACCCCACGCAAAAACTTACCCCCGTTGTAGCCAAAGGCAGCATTCCAGCGCTCTAATGCTGAGGAGCTTAACTGATTGGGTCTTTCTGCTTGTTGTCAAAAGGCATGTAAAGGTTTGTCGTGGTTTAACGCCAGCCGGTAACTGAATACCAGGCAGCCGCTCACTCACTGCCCCCTCCCCGGTGGGGTGGGGAGGAGAATCGGAGAGAAAGGAGAACTTGTGGGTTGAGACAAAAGCAGTTCACCAGGACAGCAAAGGAAAAAAATAATAATTATATATTAATAAGGATAATAATAAAAGATAATAAGGATAATAGACTACATAAAGCGAACGATGCAGTTTCTCACCACCCGACGACCGATACAGCCCGTCCCGAGCAGCAGGCAGGGAGCAGGGGTATCCCCCCCCCAGCTGTCCCAAAACAGCCAGTTCCAGAGAGAGCAGGCGAGGGAACCAACAGCCGAACGAATGAACGAAAAGGGCCAAAGAAACGAAAAAAAGGGAAAAAGAAGGGAAGTGGCCCACCGGCCGCCCCCACTCACACTGTGCATGGAACACTCTCTGTGGCCAGTTTGGGTCAACGGCACTGGCTGTACCCCCCAAGATTTTGCACCCGTACATCAGCAAAACCTGGGAAGCTGGAAGACGTCCTTGATCGCTTAACAGCAACCAACAACATCAGCGTATTATCAACATTCCTCACATACCAAATCCCATCCTAAATCCAAAACACAGCAGCTACTGGGAGAAAAGTTAGCTCCATCCTGGCCGAAAGCAGGAGAAGGTTTCAGACCATAGCTGTGCTTTTGTACCTGCATTTCTGGTCCTTCAAAGAGATGTCCATGAAAAAGGGAGACCGACTGGTTTTGACAAGCCGAGCACGTACACACAACACCCTATTTCCTCGCTCATTAGTAGGGCTAGCACTTTTAAACCTAGCAGTTCTTAGTCAAGGCTCAAGTCCATATTTTTGAGCCCAACTCTCTCCTTAACTGCTGTGGCATCGCCCCGTCACCCGCTCCTGAGCTCCACGGGACGCAGCGGCGGGCAGGGGGCTGTACGGGAGAGGGGCCCGGAGGAGCAGCGGGGCTGAGGCTGGTGTGGGAATTGCTCCGCTCCAGCCGGTACCGCGTGGCTTCGCCACGTCCACGCCGGCCACGCGCCCGTCCCGTCAGCCCGAGCCACGCAGCCGGGCGAAATCTGCCATGCAGGGGAGGGCTGGGGAGTCCAGAGCCTCACCGCCTCCGAGCCGCAGCCGGTGTCCCGAGAAATACATTGACTGCGAGGTGGGAAGCACAGGCGTGAAGCCCTGCGACTCGTGAAGTGAGAAAGCTGTCACCGAAATGAAAGCACCCCGGGAAGCTATGAAGAGAGAAAGCGGCATTCCTTCATCTTTGTGCACCTTGGAGAAGAGGAGCAATTGTCTGTCTTGCCGAGGCAAAAAACGAAAGAGCAGAGATGAACAGGAAGAGAGCATGAGGAAAACCAACAGCAGGTAAAAGAATTACGTTTATCTGCAGAAAAAATCAAGAGGTTTCAGGGGAATGCCATCATTTTATCATTTTATTATTTTGAAAGAGTATTTTTGATGAAGAAGGGTATTATATAATGACATTTCATTTTGAGTCAGTCACAAGGTAAAAGCCAGAGAGCAAATTCATCTCTGATGTCACTTCATAGAGTCGACCCATTTGATTTTGCAAAATGAAACTAAGCGGTTTTTGTCTACCCACAGAGCTGTCTTTCAACATGGAAACTTAATTAGGTTAAAGTATTAGTTGTCCTTCATGAGCACGCGACCAGCCGTCCCTGTGGGAAGCCAGAAGGGGCACGTATGCGATGCAGAAGGAACACGTCCCGAACGCGTCCCCGCGTCCCTGCGCTCTGCCGCGGGATTGACAGAGAAGGATGAGACCGGGGCTCGGCGGCAGGGATCCTCCAGAGACCCGGCCGCTGCAAGCCGCGCTCCGAAAGGAATAGAGACGCGGAGACGGGGACGCTGGTTTGGGGGAAGAGACGGACGGACGGGGACCGGGGATCAGCGCAGTCCTAGGCTAAGGGTTGTGCTGCCGCCTCCTCCGGCGCTGGCAGCGCGGAGCAGCTCCCGGGCCATTTGGCCGGCGCAGTGTGTGCGGAGCAGCTCCCGGGCCGTTCGGCTGGTGCAGCGTGCGCAGAGCAGCTCCTGGGCTGTTCGGCCGGCGCAGCGTGCGCGGAGCAGCTCCCGGGCCAGGCTCGCTGCCAGTTGTGCTGAATTCCTCCCGCTTCCACCCTGACCGCTGAGGAGCTGCCCTGTGCTGTCATCCGTGAGCAACAATGCCGTCTTCCTTCTTTTAATTCTCCAAGTGCATTCACTTAGAAGAACAACGCGTTGCAGAAAACCTGTTGTAAAAAGCGACCGCTGATATTTCTGCCTGCATCTCATTAAAAAATCCTCCCATTATTAACACGGCAAGATCAGTAGATCTTACACAGCTGTTGGGAGCTAAATGCTTTTACAAGACAAAACTTCAGGTTGTAAAGTGTAAAACCAACCTGTTACACAGGTGTCGGTATTATTTTACTGATTCTATTTGGAAGGTCCAACTTGAGCGTGTTAACACCATTCGAACGGGAATCTGCGGTACACGTAGCTTTAATTTGCTAAGTCAGAGCACCGCGTTTTGAAACGAGAGTAGCTGGAAACGCAGTTTGATGGCTAAAGTGGATGTGGTAGCTGCTGTAGTTTAATTATTTAAATACTAAAAAGGGCTGCGCTGCTTATATTTAATTTGGCTGTGGACCAAAGAACACTCTTGAAACCCGCTCTTTTTCGGTAACACTATTTCTTTTTCTGCAGGAGCCAACACTACAAAGTAATTGAAGGATAGTATAAAAGAAGCCATATGTGTAGGCAATCACACAGAATATGGGAAACACCTGTTTTTCCGTCAATTACTGCCTGCAAACTAGCGGGGCATGTTTATTTTGGGGGCATTACATTTGCTTGGGTAATAGCGCATGACACATTTTCAGTTTTACTGCGGACGAGCGCCGAGAACAGCTAATCATCTCGGTACAAATGGAGCACAAACATGCCCTCCCAGCCGTACGTGCGGTGAAGCGGGGGCCCGATGGCCGCCGGCATCGCCCGCCGCTCACTCCCGCCGAGCAGGAAGCAGTTGGCGAACAACCGTCCGTCTGCAGCAACCCGGCTGGTTCTGTTTGCTCTGCGGCTCAAGCCAGTTCGAGCAAAAAGCCTGGAAAACGCATAGGCAGGACTGCAGGAGGGGCGGAAAAGCCCAGAAAAACAGCAATAATGTCGCTATTTGGAAGAGACAAAGTCCCCCCCGAGCGTTTTACTGCGGGCAATAGAACGAGGCGCAGTTGTAGGTTCGTGTCCTGTTTGTTCGTAATCCAGATAACACAGGTGATCAAGGAAAGGAAATATTTTAGGGGAACGTTTTATCAACTTCAGCTACGTAGATATAAAACCCAACATTTTTAAATTCTACATCCTTGGGTTATACTATTAATAGTATTTTACTTACAGCAAAGGACTTCATTGTCCTCACTTGCAAGCTCTTCAATAAATCCCTAAGCGAGGGCCAATAAATTCAGAAATTGTTGATGTAATTTAATAACAGCATAAATAATATTTAACGTTGATGAAAACACTGCTGAGAATTCAAAATGACTGTTTTCATTACACATTTAATTTAAAGGGGTCGGTTCTGTAGAAGTCTTTTTAGAAGACTAAGTACATTGATTAATTGTTTTTAAATGGCTCTTGTACAGTGTTCTTCCTCTTCATGTTCCACTTCAACTGTGATGAAAAAGACAAAAGACTGGAAAGAACAGAGAGCATGAATACATGAGAGAAGAGTAAAAATACATGGGTAAACACATTAAGCCCCACTCAGAGCTATATAAAAAGCTATACAAAGCTATATTTAAAAAAGTCTACTCCTGCTCTCTTTCTTTTGTTTTGCAACTTATGAGTAAGTAACAAAAAGTGACAATAAAGGATGATTTTAGGTTAAAATTTCAGGAACGTTTTCTTGCGTGAGGAAAGTGTAGTCTCACTGAAGAGAACTGTGAGAAACTAAATTACAAGTGTTTCCTACCAAAGTCAGTGCTGGGCCCATGACGTATACACGTAAGGGGAAAAAATCACAGAATCGTTGAGGTTGGAAGAGACCTCCAAGGCCATCAAGTCCAACCGTTACCCCAGCACTGCCAAGGCCACCACTAACCCATGTCCCCAAGCGCCACATCTACATGGCTTTTCAGTCCCTCCAGGGATGGGGACTCCACCACTGCTCTGGGCAGCCTGTGCCAGGGCCTGACAGCCCTCTCTATGGCAAGTAACGGCTGGCGTTAGACGGTCACCGGCTGCAGAGACGAGGACAGTGCCTGTCACCGACCAGGGCCCTTCTGGTTGTTGCCCCAAGCGCAGGTGAACACGGGGTCAGTGGAAGCGTGTGGCTTTCATCTCCATCTTCCCATGGCGTTTCCTTGTGTCCCACCTGACCAGGCTCCGATGCCGCCCTCGTGTGTCCAGCTGCCCCCCTGAGGCCACGCCAGTGTCCGAGGTCTCCTCGCCAGGAGGTGCTTCCACTCCCCGTAGAACTTGCCTGCAATCAGGCTGTTTGTTCAAACGGGAAAATGCCTCCCCGGCCATCCTTGTTTCGGTTTAAAACACTTTGGCTTGCCTTACATCAATGAAGAATAGATTTAATTCTAGCTGTTCTTAAACAGAAGCTAAAAAGTCCTCGTGTTGGCGTGGCCGATGCAGCCGAGGCAGCACCAGGCCGCGGGTAGGCAAGGCTTGTGCCTGCACCTTGCTGCTCCTCGGGGCAGCGCTGCCCATCCTGCGCTGCTACGTGACGCTCAGCCACGCGACGCGCTTTTGGGTGCTTTCGAGGGCTACCTGTGTGCGTTCATCTCATAACTCAAGTGCCGATTTATATCAAATGATTAAAATCCAGCTTGAAAGGTGCAAGTGCTGGAGCTACTGGAGCACCACTGACTGTTGGAAAAGAGTTTTTAAATATTCTTTGAGCTGAGGTTCACCTGTGATAAAGCAATGGCATTTCAAAGGAGATCACTCACCCTGACCAACGCAGCTGTTTAAATACGGATCCAGCCTTTGGGTGCACGCCCGTCGTGCGTGTTAGCAGGAAGCGTTTTTACCAGTGGCAAGCAGTGTGCTAGCCAAAGCAATACAATTTTTAGGGATAGGATATGCATTTTAGAAAACGCTTTAAAGATGCAGTAGTAAAATCAGAGGATTTCCGCAGCAGGCTCACACAGGCATACACCCGCTCCCTCTAACACCGTCCAGTAAGAGGTCCGTCTGCTGACCGCCGTGCTGCGTGGGGCTGCGCTGCCTGCTCAGCAGAGACTTCTCCCGATCCCAGAAGGGAATGACGAGTAGCATGTTTCTCTTACCTCATACACATACTCGGCCCGCTAAAGATGCCTGGGTCTTGCCGTGCTAGGCTCTGCGTCTGTTGTGCTGGTGAATTCTTTCTGCAGAGGATTTTTAGTGGGGTTTTCAAAAACTTTCTGCACTTCAGGAAATATAATTCCAAAATAACAGAGCCAAGAGGTCACCCTAAATGAAAAGAGTCTTAAGTATTAAGGGTACAAAGATATTACATACCTCCATATGTGTGGTGGGTTGACCTTGGCTGGCTGCCAGGTACCCACCCAGCCGCTCTGTCACTCACCCTCCTCAACACGGTGGGGGGGAGAAGTAAGATGGAATAGCTCGTGGGTCGAGATAAAGACAGGGAGATCACTTGCCAATTACTATCATGGGCAAAACAAACATGACTTGGGGAAAATTAATTTAATTAAATTAATTTAATTTAATTGGCAATAATTTATTGCTATTTAAAAGTAGAGTAGGATGATGAGAAGCAAAGGTAAGAAGTAAAACCCCCCTCCATGGGCATAAACCTGTGATGCTGTGATTAAGGGTCCCATCCCATCCCAACTGATCTGCGCTGGCCCTGCCGACCTCGGGGAGACCCAGAGCTCTTCCCGCTCTGCTGGGGCTTGGCCTGTGCCGACCGTGCCCCCACTCAGCACCATCGGAGGAGCATGGTTGAGACTGGGACCCAGGCCACCTCTGAGGACGCCGTGGATGAGAGAGCAACCCAACCCCCAACTACAGTCATCGCCCCAGTAGTCACGAAGAAGCACTGGGCACGGAGGTGGGTGGATCCATACCATCGGTTAGGAGAAGAGGTGACCCCTTCTGAGCAGCTGTCTTCCCCCTCTGTTTGTGTTTGGGGGCTTCCAGCTTAGAGGTGGCTTCACTGGTGGCTTCACCGTCCCACTTCCTCATGTCCTCCCCCTGGTTCCGCAGGAGGAACCACAGGATGGCACCTGGGTGGCCTGGGCCTCCCTTTCCCTCTGGCTAGGAGGAGGAAGGATCTGGCCAGGAATTTGAGATAAGGACAGTAACTGGGAGAGGAAACAGGCAACACTTGGACCAGACATCACCAGAGAGTACAATAATTGCAGGAAACTTTTGTTGTTGTAATGTGGTGAGGGGACAAGGGGTGGAGTTTTGTTGTGTGTGTAAATTGTCCACCTTTGTTGGTGTTGCGATGCTGCTGCTTTCATCTTGGTATGGGGAATATTTTGGTGTGGGGAGAGGCGCCCAGGCAGGAGCAGGTTCTCAGTGTGGAACTGTGGCCCACAGAGGGGACCCACATTGGTGCGGGTTTATCCTGAAGGACTGCAGCCCAGGGAAGGGACCCGCACTGGAGCAGGAGAAAAGTGTGAGGAGCAAGGAGCATCAGAGAGCATGTTATGAACTAACCACAATCCCCGCTCCTCATCCCCCCATGCCTCTCAGGTGGGAGGAGGTAGAGGAGTCAGGAATGAGGAGTGAAGTTGAGCCCAGGACGAAGGGGGGGAGGAGATGTTTTTAACTTTCATCTTTGTTTCTAACCATTCTCCATTTCTAGTTGGCAATAAGTTAAATTAATTTTCACTGAGTCATGTCCGTTTTGCCCATGACAGTAATTGGTAAGTGATATCCCTGTCTTTCTATCAATCCATGAGCTTTTCTATCTCATTTCTCCCCCCGTCCCATTGAGGAGGGGGAGCAAGAGAGTGGCTGGGTTGGCGTCCGGCAGCCATCCAAGGTCAACCCACCACAGTCCTTTTTGGTGCCTGTGCTGGGCCTGGCTGGGGTGGGGGTCACTTTCCTCATCGCAGCCTGCACAGTGCTGTGCTTCGCGTTTGTGGCTAAGCCAGCGTTGATAACACACCGGTGTTTTGGCTGTCGCTGATCAGCGCTTGCACGGTGTCAAGGCTTTCTCTGTCTCTTCCACCCTGCCCCAAAAGCAAGGAGGCCGGGGTGGGATGGAGGCTGGGAGGGGACATAGAGATGTTCCAGCTGACCAAAGGGATATCCCATGCCTGATGACGTCATGCTCAGCAATAAAAGCTCAGGGAAAGGAGGAGGAAGGGGGAACGATCGTGATTATGGCATTTGTCTTTGCAAGTAGCCATTAACCGAGCTGAGGCTCCGCTTCCCAGGGAGCAGCTGGACATCTGCCTGCCGATGGGACGTGGTGAATTAATTCTTTATTTTGCTTTGCTTGCGTGTGCAGCTTTTGCTTTCTTTATTGGACTCCATTATGTCAATCCACGAGTCTTTTTGCCTTCCTTTGTTTTTCTTCTCCCCATTCCCCAGGAAAGGGTGGATGCTTAGCTGCTGGCCAGGGTCAGCCCACTACAATAGGCCATTAACATATACATAAATGACCACAAAGGTATTGTACATGTTGAGATGTAGGAGTTTTAACAGTTGCAGTGAGAGACAGGGAGCCAAGAAGAGATACAAGGCCCCTTCCCATGTTTACTGTCTCAGCGCTGCACGCTGGCGTGCGAGAGAGCTGGTCCCTGCAGGCAATGCACCACCAGCAGTCACCCAAGGAGCAACGAGCCGGGCTGGTGGGGCACGGAGGGAGAGGCTGCGTTCTTTAAACGGGCAGGAAAACTGCCCCTAGGCACACACATCAGGATTACTGAACTGAGCATGTAACTTTTTTTTTAATATTAAATGCCATAGGGTGACTGCCAGGTATCTGAAGAACTATTTCCTTTATCATTTATAAAAATACCAGCTTCAAATGTCACTGGATGATTTATCATCATCCTGTATTTGGGGGAAGCCACAAAAGAAGGAGAAGGGTGTATGTATTAAAAGCAATCTTCCCTAAATCACCTTTCTCATGCCGAACGGTCAGAGAAATTTTTCTCCTGCGTACAAAAGGCATGTTGTGATTTGCCGGGCTACCACTGCTGAGTCCAGGGAGGAGCAACCTCCAGCCTATCCTCTAGGAAAGGACAATTCCGGCAGAGTGCAGGGCCGTGGGATGGGGAGGCAGGAGAGAGGACCAGGCAGGGCAAACCAGGCTGGTCGTGTAAGCAAAGGCTCGGCTCCCAACAAGCTAAACTTAATTCCAGTGACAGCTGAAGACGTTAAGCATCTTCCAAGATGACGGTGTCTAGCCACAGGCGAAAACGTGCTTTCTGGGGAACACACTCAATCGAGTATCATTAGAAAGGAGGCATAAAAGGTTAGCGAAATCAGAGGAAATGCATTTGAAACTTCAGGCCAATCGTCTCGAATAAATGTTTCAGTAGTTCTGCGACAGCCATCACATTGGGTGTTATTTAGAGCCAGGATCAGCTAGGCCAAAAGGTATGCTACCGTGACATTGCTGGGAAGTTGCATGGAACTACCTAAATAGAAATACTTGTTTTATCTTGAAAATTTATATAATCTTTAATAAACCCTCTTCTCTGAAATATGCCATTACGGACAGCCCGCTTTTCTGAGCTGCTTTCCATCTCCCTATCTTCTTTGTCTTCCCTCTTCTGTTGTCTGCGATATGTTTGAACAGGACTCCATATAAAGATTTATTTAATCAAATTAAAGACAAAGCCTCTTTCAGATACAAGCAAGTGCTCCCAGTTAGTTCCTCTCAGATCAAATACTTGGGTTTGTATTTTACTGTTTGAATCTTCCAAGTTAGTAACAATTCCATCTAAGATTAATACCAGCAACATTACTAGGTCAGGTTATCCTAAATAATTTTGTTGGATGTTTTTGCAACAGCAAGAGAATATTTGCAGGTTTCTCTGTATTTTTTTATAACCAGCATGAAATCCTGTTGCTAAGCAGAAACCAAAATCAATATAGAAGGCAAGCCATACCAGCTCTTCTTTGAATTGCTGTAGACATTTCACTTTCTTGTAGCCTCTTTTCTTTTAAAGGTTTTCTTCTGTAAAAATCTGACATGACTTTGTGACTAGTGTTTTGTATTTCACCATATTTCTAGAATATATCACATAAAAAGTTGTGCTATTTGACTAAAAGGTACCATTTGATGAAACTGCTAAGACAGCCTCCGCTATTAAATGACCACCTCTGAATAATGAGTGAAACGGGCTGAATTTTACGTAGAGATTCCTTCCACTAATCTGCCAATATTTGTACGGCTCTTTCTCTGCCAGTGAAATCACAGAAACTGAAACTTTTGCTGAAATGCTATATTGTAAAAAATTCTGTATGACGTTCACTGTTACAATAACTGCTTAAAAGCTTACTCTCCATGTAAAAAAAGAAAAAAGAAAAAACCCTCCTTTTTCTTGCATTTCATTTCATTTTATTGAGTAGGAAGCTGTATTTCCTACAAGCCACTGCACTTTGTGGAATGGAATATTTTTTGTGCACCTTTTCCCTCCCATGCCAGGCAGAGCGGTCAGTGTGTGTGAACCCGTGTCCTTGTCAGCGGGCTGGTTCCCACGGTGGGCTTGGAGGTCCTCTGACCCTTGCGCATGAGTCGGGTGGCATCGCTGACTTCCCCCGGCGATTTGGCTGCCGCCCGCGCACAGCGCAGGGACGGGAACCAGACAGGCACGTTGGCCCAGTGCTCAGGAACCCCGCTGAGAAGGTGCGCACCGGCTGCTCATGGCTGGGGACAGGGACGTTCAGATGGCACTGGCTGTGCCACGGGCACCTGCCCGGGCCATCCTTACAGCTCTCTGCGCTGCACTCTGCGCTGTAGGTCTGTCTCAAATGACCTGCCAGCATTCACACCAGCATGGCCAACTGCATGGCCCAGCGTGGCCAACAGCATGGCCCAGCGTGGCCAACTGCATGGCCCAGTGTGCCCAACTGCATGGCCCAGCGTCGCCAACAGCAAGGCCCAGCATGGCCAACAGCAACGCCCAGCAGGGCCAACTGCATGGCCCAGCATGGACAACTGCATGGCCCAGCGTGCTCAACAGCATGGCCCAGCGTGCCCAACTGCATGGCCCAGTGTGGCTGACAGTATGGCCCAGCGTGGCCAACTGCATGGCCAGAACGGTCAAGGGCATCCCCGGGCCTGGGCTGGTGCCTGCGTGGCCGCACTGCTCGCTCTCAGCCGCACCAAGAAGGAGACACGGTGGAGCAATTGTCCCGACTGTCTGGCGTGTGCGTCCAAACTCTGAGCTGCAGGATACGTGTGCCGTTGTACCCGTGTGCTTCGACGTTGTGTGAAGCTCTGGACTAATCCAACCGACCAGAAGGAGCCCCAGCCTGCCCCTCCGTCGGACAGCCGTTCTGCTAAATCTCCTCTGCGCTGCTGGCTGCCAGTCTGTGCAAAAATCAACTGCTTTACTTCTTCAAGCTGGAAATTCCTCATGGCACTTGTGAAAAAAAGAAAATACAAAAATATTCCATCCTGAATACCCAGGACAGAAATAAATATCTCGTGATTGAGCAGATATAGCACAGCTTTTGCTGGATTAAAAGGATGATTAATTCATACACTTTACACTTATAAAAGTTATTTTGGAAAGAGCGTGAGCAATATATGCCTGGAAATTCCCAATTAGATTCAAGAGCATGTTGGAGTGAGTAAGCGCACACCCACTGAAGCAGATGTTTGTTTGCACTATCGCAGCGCGTGTATCACCTACCCAACTGACTTCAGAGACAAGAGGGGGTGGTAAAAGACGCTGCTGAATTCAGAGTGACCGTGTCATTCACGTTATTATTGCACTTCTCAGAATAAACAGTTCTTGCAGAAAATTTCAAAACAAAAGGCCGACAAGAGAGAGAAGACAGCTCTGACACCATTTCCCTGAGCAGCATTCCTGCGCTGGCACCTTTCTCCAAGCTGAAAAGAATGGGGGGGAAAAAAAAAAATAGTTTTCTCCAGGAGCAGGAGAAAGTGTCAGAGACATTCAAGCAATCGAGCGGGGTGTCAGCCACCTGATATTTTTCTATTTTCCTGTGGGATTCTCCGTGCCGCTGGTTTAGCAGGTTGGAGATGGTCTCTGCGGCAATTCCCCAGCCTTGCCGTCCTCCTGGCGCCCAGCTCCCACCCTGGGTTTTGGGGCACTTGTGCAGCTGCTCCTCGGTCTGTGCACTGCTTCTGCCCTTGCCTTGCCTTCCTCTACTGACGAAATTTAAGAGATTTTGAATCAGAATCTTGGTATTTTATCAGGTTGCTTCCTTCTACGAAAATCCATCCTGTTCCCGGGGCAATAAATGCTTCCAGAGGAGCAGGCGAGGATCTTGTTTGTCTGTGCCGCGCTCATCAGGCGCTTGCACGCCCGCACCGTGGTCGCAGAGGCTGGGACCGTGCCCCGCCAGCGTCCGTCTGTCTGGGCTCCAGGGCAGGAGGTGGTCTTTGGAAGGGCAGGGGTGGGAGAGGCTCCCAGTCTCCAGTTCTCCCTCTGCTTTTGGCTTGTGCAAACGATGAAAGGGGACTGAAGTAAAGCAGTAACACACAAAGCTGCCACGCAGAAGTCTCACACTGGCGTGCAAGTTAAAAGAAAAAACCAAAAAGCCCCAAGCCTATTCAGACCAGAGGTTCCACCACCATTTCTAACACCAGTTTGCCCGCTCTTAGTTGGGAAAGAAAGCAAAAAATCATGGATCTATTTCAGCTGGACAAAATAATGACGTGTTCTGACCTTACAGATGCAAAGAAAATCACGAGAAGAAATCCCGGTATTTTTTTTAATATGTACTCTGATGCTCTCACATAATTTCCTTTGGGAGAATGATAAGTTAACAGATCTAGCACTAATACGGCATGATTCATCAGCTTACGCCTTACAGTGAGGAACAGAATTGTTATTCCTTTGTCAGGCGGAGGGAGGCTGGGGGAACATGGCGATGCAGTGACTTACCAGAGACCGTGCAGCAGGGCAGAGAAAATCCAGGCGTGCCAAGCGCCGGGCCCGTGCTCTGTCCGGGCAGGGAGTTAACGTTACAGCGTCAGACTGCTCTTCATTCCTTGTGTCCGTTGGAAGTCAGTTTTCAAGCACTGAAGTAGCTTACTTAGAATGCTCCTAATTTTTGCTCTTGGAGCAAGTTATCTTTGCCCTGCGAAGGGAGGAGAAGGTGGGTAAGATATTTACGGATAAACAACAATCACTATTGTTCAGAGCTTTTAAATCCCATCTGTACAGCGCACTTTGCTGATACTGTACAAAAGTGAACATATGTCCACAAAACAGCAGCAATAAATTCTAGTTTGGGAAAGAAAAAGCATTGGTACCTACTGAAAGTGTTAAGGGACGATTTAATACGCAGAAAGACACTGGATTTGTTACGATATACAGAAAACTCATACGTAACGTGAAGTTGTCCTTATTACACCACGTCTTCAGCATCAATTGCAGCGACGCGGTTGCATCACGCGGAGCTTTACTGGCAGCCCGCGGGGACGGGGACCTCGCAGCCCTCGCGGCTGCGGCGGCTGGGCTGGCCGTGCAGGTCACCTCTCGCGGCACGAGGGAACGCGCACCCTGCCTCGCTCCGGGGCAAAGCTGAACGCCTGGGTAAGGCTGTGTCTGAAGGAAATGCCAGGCTTTATATTTACGTGGGCAAGGAGCATTTGTGAGTTCCCCCGCTGTGTCTGCAGGCGAAGAGGCAGAGCGGGGGGGGTGATAAGGTGTTGCACAGCTGTGAAATGAGGCTTACTGCTGCAGCCCCTTGCGAGGAACAGCCGGCCAGAGGTCCGAGCCACCCACGCTTGGGACGACCACCGTTGCCCAGGCCACTGAAGCACCCTCTTCCCGGTGCCGCGCTGCACGGGCGTGCGCCGGAGCCACCGGCACGCGCCGGCTGGCGACAAACCTGGGGTGCATTTCCCAAACAGAAATCCGGTTTTGATTATTATTTAAGTCGCTCTCCATCCTAATTTCTGTGATTCCTTAAAAATCTTCTTTAAGATTTATTAAGGGCAGGAGATAAAATATTGTAGATTATGTCAAGTCCCATCTCTGCCTTTGACCATGTAGGCATCATGTCAGGGAAAAAGTGACACTGGATTTGATTTACCCTTCCAAATGCGTATGTGTCTTACACAAAGGAAAGCGGTCCTTTAAAAACGGGGAAATTCGTGGCCGTGTCACTTTGACAGCAATCCTGCCTGTTTTTTTCTTGGGTGGCCCCGTGAGCTGCCCACACGGGTGGGTCTGCGCCCCGAGGGGAGGGCAGAAACCCCCTCCCCATCCCCTGGGGACGCAGCAGCCACGATACGGCAGGTTTTCGGGAGCGTGTGGCCCCTCCCCTGGCTGTGGTACCCCCGCGTCCCCTCCCCGGGGTCTGCCGCTGCCGTGGGGCTGCTCCCTGCACGCGGCAAGGGGCCAGCACAGCACCGGGTTGGGGGTCTCTGCTTGAGGCAGCTGCGTGACTGTGAGCCCATTTTCTGTCTGCTGCGCTCCCCTGACATAAAGAGGTGCTTAATCCTGGCTTTTTTTTAGAGGACCTATTGTGCTCCATCCGGCGATGCTGTAATGTCTTCTTTTTCTCTTCCCTTTGATCTGAAATGGATGAGAATCAAGACTGCTCTCTGGCTCCTTGTCTGTGAGAGGACACCGCGCTGCTGTATTCATAAGGGCTGGAGAACAAGGCACAAGTAGGAAGGAAGGGAAAAAATTGCATCTGAAAAAGGAGAAGCCCTGAAGGCAAGTTTTTCATGTCAAAACACTTGTTGGCTGCTTGTTTTGAAGGTTTCAATTTAAACAATATACGACGGGCAGTGGCCTGAATCCTTCGAGCCAGAGCTTTGGGGAGGCCGAGGGAAGTGCCACAGCTGCTGCTGCGCTGTGCTGCTAAGATGCTCTCACGATGCTCTTGTTTGAATTTATTTTTAGAGATGGAAACCTCTGCTTCTCTACGATACTCAGCGCTGCTGCACCGGGAAGGCTGTCAGAAGAAATTCAGCCTCTATTCTCCCTTTTCCTGTGACCTTAACATCTACAGCTCTGAGCTCTGCTCGACATTTCCAGCAAAACCTTCCTCTCCAGATTGTCTTGATTTTTTTTAAGCATTGACGCCACTCATAAAATTTCAGAAAAATAAGATAATTAGTGCTGCTTGTAAGTAACTTTTAGGGAAATGTCAGCTGCTCTGCATTCAGCATATGCTGAAGCAGTATTCTTCAAACGCTTGAAATCTCATCTCCAGCTTCCTGTGGATGAACAGGTCACATCCAAGCTGTGTTACGACTGAAGTGGCATCAGAAAATTATAGATATCAGCAACCTGCAGACTGTGTTAAATATGGAAGACTAAAATTACCACTGAAGGAAATAAGGAAGGTGAAGTGAGATTTCTGCTAAGAGCCCTGTGCTAGCGGGGGACGCCTTCTGTCCCTGATTTTGGGAAGAGTTTATATCTACCAGAAATTTTAGTAATAGCCCTGATCTCGGTTGTCATCTGCCATGACTAAATAGCTAATACTTGTCCTCCTGCCCCGTTCCTAGGTGTGAGCGCCGGGTGAGCAGCACCTCTGGGCCCGTTGCGTTCCGTAGCTGGTCGCCCACTCTCCGAGAGGAACGGCGCGGGATGGCAGCCGTCTGCACGGCGCGGGGTCGGTGCATCCCCTCCGCCCGCGAGCAGCCCCCGCGGGACGGCAGGCGTGGGAGAGCAGCTGCCTGACGGACCAGTAACTCCCACTGCTGCGTTCGTAAATACCGGCTCGTCCTGCTCAAATGTTGCAGTGGCCCCGTGCTCCTCCGTGAATCTTTGAAATTATAAAAGTAGTTAAAAATTATGTTCCCAACATGAAGGTAAGAGAAAAATAACAGTCGTTTATTGCTAAGCAAGGTGCCAGATTAATAGTAATGTTAATTTATTTTTTCAGTGAGCCCTGATTCCATTGAAATCAGTTGCGAGCTCGAAGGAGGAGAAGATTTCTGTCTGTATATTGAGTTTTCTGTCTAATTGATACAGCTCGTCCATTTCGAGCAGGCTGCCTCCCCCGCCGCACGCTCCCCTTGAGAGAAGCACCAGCTTGTTCTTATGAAGAAGCATTTCTCTTGATCTCTGTAGTGCCTCTCATCCTAATTGCAGCTATCTTGTTTCAAATGTCTCATTGTCTTCCCAATTAGAAATCGGCCCCAGGGTTTGATTCCCGTCCTCCTTGCTCCCCGGCAGGAGCTGGAGGCTTGCAATCACGGCTGGAGCCGTGTTCCCATCTCCCGGGCTGGCAGGATGGTTCAGGGGGTCTGATGAAGGCGGGAGATATTCTTTGTGCAAGGTTCCTATCAGCAAGCCCAAGACGCAACCCGCAGACGCCCGCCTGCCAGCACTACAGCTGACAGGCTGTGGCATAATAGCTGCTCAGTGGTACGCTGCTCTCCGGCTCGCTAATTAAAAAAAAAAAGGGGGAAAAAAAAAAAGAAGGGACGCTTTCTGCATACTAAACACCCTCCATTTCTCAGCGCGGATGCAAACGTGTTTCTAGCTGTTCCCCAGGGATGGAGAGCAGACGTGTCGCCGGACACAGCCGTGGGAGCGGAGCCTTTCCGAACTCGCCAGGAGATCGTGCCTCCGACATCTGTGGGGCGACGGGTTTGCCCGTGGGCTTCATGCAGCAGAGCTGCCGGTACCCACAGCGAGGGGCTTCCCCGAGCAGGGGCGTCGGGCTGCATCCTCGCAGCGGGCTGAGCCAAGGGCACGCCGTGCCGCCCTATAAATCCGGGGGGAATGACCCCAGAATGAAATTACAGAGAGAGAGAAAGCTAACATAAAGATCAAGGCTCTCATAAAAAGCGCGTTGGCTCGGTTCCTGTACCCTTTTCTAACTCTCCATTCATTCTGTGGATTTGCTTCTGATTTACAGTGGTGCAAATGAGAGGAGCCGCGGGCACTCTTATGTTAACGGCAATGCCACCGATAACAGAATGGGGTGTGAGTGACAGAGATTCGGCACTGTCTTCCAGGAGCTGAAAAAAAGCTTGAATGTTCTGGCTGCAAGGGCTGGCGGGACAGAGCGCACTTCTTCGAGCCTTTAGGCAAGAGATTACACATCCATTTCGGTCCAGAGCTGCCTTTTCTCTTCCTCCCATATTTCCCCTTGGAGTCTGACTCGCCAGGCCAGTTGTCTCATTGCAAATCTTGCTAGATTATTTCTTTTTTTTAAAAAAAAAACAGAGCAATTTATTTGAAATATGCACGCAAGTGCAAGATTTACATATAACCCCAACTGCCAAGAAAAAGGAAAAAACCAACATTTAAAATCAGCCCTTTTCATTGATGAGAGCACGGTGCTTAGTATTCAGGACACCACATCTGAATACATTGAGTAAATTACATGTGCCAAACTATTCACGCATCGCCTGACTACAAGATTTACTCACACAAACAGCCACAGAAACGACATAATAAGAAACCTTCAGCGTATTTCCAGAATACAGATATCCTAGCTGGGGAGCGAGCCTGACAAGGGGGTTTGCACTCCAGGAGAGGAGGGATCCACTTCTCCTTTGGGCGCTCGATGGGACTCCGAAACCCGGAGTCCGAGGCAGCCTGGCACGTCCTGCCTGTACGACCCCGGCAACCCAGGTCTCGCCGCATTCAGAAATACCACTTTTTCCTTTCTCCCACCCTTTTTTTTCTGCTCTAACAGGCTCCAGATGATTAACTTGCATCTGTTGGGGAGGTCTGAGTGTCTGCCCGTTTCCCCCAGAGCTGGTACGGGTGAGCTGGGCTGGTGGGACGCCTGTACAAACACCTCGTTAGTGCACTTCAGGTCCACGGTCATGCAAATAAAAAACTCCATGGAGTGGCTAGGAAAAGAAGGTAAGAAAGAGTAGCATTTTCAAGTAGCTTTCACCAAAAATAGCCAGGATAACCCTACCTGGAAGGGTCGGTTGCGTTTATGGTTGGAGCTCTGGAGTGCTTTACGAGCTCGCGGGCTTGCGGGAGCGCCTGCAGATTTGCTGTCCCTGGTCAGCGTCCGACACAAGCGACCCCAGACAGAGACTGGGGCTCGCTTTGAAGCGGGTGGTCTTTTTAAACTGAAACCAGACTGAACAAGGGGCTGAGTCTCTTTCTGCTCTGGTTCATGGTGGTGATGACCTGAACCAGCCTCTACACGCACGTTGCCTACCAGAGGTGCGACGTGGGAGAGGTGGGTTCATCAGAAACTCCGCAGGGATGGCAGCTCTGTTTTCGTACTGACCCATGTTCCACGTACGCCGATAAACCGCATTTTCCCTTCCGTACCTTTGCACCTGTGTGTAGCTTTGCACAAGGCTCAAAACTGGGATGTGAAGATGAACCGAGCTGGCCTGAAGCAGACCGGCCAGCCAAGTCCCTGCCTGCGACCGGCACCAGGCTCGAGAGGAGCCCGCCGTAGGCGGTCAGACGCGAGATGGGTGCCAACGAGATCAAAAGAGCAAGCAGACGGGGTGTCCCGGTGTGTTACGGTTCGGAGGGAAGGTCCGGGCAGAGACAGCTGCTCAGGGCCAAGGGTGCGTGAAGCACCATGTCTTTGCTGTAAGAAGCGGCACGACAGAGGGGATTCAAAAGGAGAGAGCTGGGCTGCGAGTCCCTTTTGCGGTGTGGCTCACAGCGTGCAGGGAGCGTCATCTCACCCGCATGAAAAGCATAGGAAGGACGGTGGGAAAGCGCTGGTGGAGGCGGCACAGAAATGGGGGTAAACAGCCCTGGGGGGAGCAGAGCGGGGTTTGTGTCACAGGCGATGGCAAGTCCCCATCTTCGTTGTGCTTCAGGCAAGTGAAGCTGCAGAGCATTCAGTCCAGTCGCAGATAATGGGGAAGAAGAGTAAGAACCTTATTTCTATACGTGCACTCTGCACAGGCTGCGTATCACACTTTTCGCATATATTGAGGCATGATTTTGGTGAAATTTGCTGCCCTGCAGGGAAGCGAAGACTAAAGCTCAGATCATTAATCCTTAATACTGAGTAGATGCAGCTTGTTAGTTTGCATTTCACCATGTAATTATTGCTGCTGTGAAACATTCTCAGAAATGCTGGGCTGCGATTCTCCTGCACACCCCACCCAGAAAGTCTGCGAGAGGATGTCTAGAGGGGACAGAGGCCACCGGCGTGACGCTGGGAGCGACGCTCCCCGGTTTGCGGGGCAGAAGCTCACCCACAGACACGTCCGTCAGAAGCCTCCTTCGTGTCTGTGTCCAGGAGGGTGAAGACGCACTGTCAGCAGCTCTGAAAACCAACAGCAGATCGGGGCAATTAGTTTGAATTTAAATATAACGTGCTCAAGGATTTCATAAGTAATTTACGATCCTAAATCTAATCTTCCCAAATGAAGTCCCAGTCAATCCCTTTGGGATCCCCAGCCGTCACCTCCCTTTGCTGGGTCCGTGACTGTAGCACCTGGGTTTGACTCTGCTGATCTTTTTCTACAGACCCATTTGCTCATGGATTCATCACACCCACCCCGGGAACTCTCGTGAAGCATCTGACACTTAACATGATATGCGGGCTGCCCTCCCCTCCTTCATCTTCTTAATTGCTGTATTTAAAGCAGTAATTCAGTTTAGAGTTAAAATGCTTTGTGCAGATATTTATTAAAATCCATGTCTTGAAAGACGGTGACAGTTCCACCCCGGAGGATGGGTCCCCCCACGGAACAGACACGTCCCGGGCAGCTCGTGCTGTCTCCTTACGGGAGCGTGAAGACGTGTTCGCACTTGTTGGAGAGTGGCGGTCACCTGGCTGGACAGCCGTAACTGGTCACCAGCCAAAACTGCCTTTGGCCACAAAGGTCTTTGCTAAACTGCCACAGGGCTCTGCAGGAGGTCAGTGAGCCTGTTTGTCTGGAAAAAGGAGTCTCCGCTCAGTCCCCGGCCGGGAGCCGTGCGGAGAGCCGTGCTGGCACCGGCGGCCACGGCAGGACCACGGGACCAACGCTGGGGTGGTCACCGGTGGGCGCAGGGGTGGGAGGGTGCTGGGCAGAGCGGCAGACAGTTTTGGAGAGCGGTAGTGCTTGTGACGGGAGCGCAGAGGGTTGCAGAGAGGAACACAAAGCCCGGCAGGACCGTCGGTTCGGGACGGTCAGAGAGGGGTGACCGATCCCCACCGGCAGCGGCTGTGGAGCCGCTCGCTTTGCTCCCGGCCGCAGGCGCTTCCCAAGGAGCAGCCGGCCGTGGGCCAGGGCCCCCGCATAAGGGAAGATGAAAACCCCAAAACGGACCCTGTTCCCGGCCGTTCTGGCAACGTAGGGTGCTGGAGGCAGAGGGAAGACAACAAGCAAAGTCACGAGCAGCTTGAAAGCCGGGTGTGCTGCCAGCGAGTAAACCTGAGGAAGCCGTGGTACGAAAACTCGCGTGGATCTGCTCTTGCGAACGGCACGCAGGCTGTGCGGCACTGTCACACCGAGGGGGAAATGGCCGCCTGGTCGTGCATTCAGAGCACCCTCGGGTTTTCCGAAGGCCGTGCCAGCAGCGCGCTGTCCGCAGGCGCAGGCTCGCCCGGGCTGTGATGCACAGGCGTCGCCTGCGCGTCGAGCGGCACGTCCTGCTACGTACGCAGAGCTGCACCGGGTTAGCAGGAAACGTCACAAAAAGAGGATGAAAATGACCTGTGTGTAAGAGATCCGTCCGCTTGCCCTGCTTCGTGAAATGAAAACATCAGAGGAAGAAATCTTCTGCCGAGTGACTCAGGGGCGATCTGTCAGCGTTTGTCCGTCTCTGCCAGCCCTCTCACAGAGGCTACCTGCTGCGGGCTGCCGGGTGATGTTCTGGCGAGCTTGATGGTCACCATCGTGATATAATCTCCTTCCACAGCAATTTAATTAGCACAGTGAAAGAACTGACCTTTCTCAAGATTTTATTTTTTCCACTATGCTAAAAATATCCCGCTGAATATGTCAATAGTATCGTTGATGCACACAGCACTCTGATATCCTGTTGTAAGGAAAGAAGCGTTTTAAAAGGACAATGTTACAGAGAATAAGAAAAAGAAGGTTTTAACTGATCTTTAAAATAGGCGGTGTTATTTGGAAAGCAAAATGACTGCGAATGTCCTAGGTAAAAAAACGGACCATAGATAACAATACACCATGATTCTCACAGAGCATTTTACAGTAATAGATGTTACTTGTAATGGATATTACAAGGCATTTTACAAAAGAACTATATTTTTTATCCATCATTCATGGATAAAGAGGCAGAGAAAATTGAGCTGATTTGCTGAAGCCCATCCCCCAAGCTGTCCATCTTGCAGATTCTGCCTGCCAGGACACACCTGAAATCTGCTTCTTCATCATTTATTAATGTCATCTTTGCCTGGACTGCAAAAGCATCAGCTGATGCCGTGCAGCGTGCTCGGCGTCTCTGCAGAGCCGCTGTAGCACACAGCGCAGCACTCGCCAGCTTCTTGCTAAACCCGACAGCGCTCCCCATCCTTCCAGCTCACCCACTCCCACAGAAAAATAAAACTCGGGGGTCTTCGGAGACCCCCTGCTGCTCCTGGGTGATGGTGCGGGACAAAGATGACCCACCCCAGCAGCTGGAAAGGAATGGCTCTCCTGTCTGTGTCCGCCCAGTCCCACGAGCACAGGGAGGAGTCGGGCTCACGAGCAGAAGAGAACGAAGCTTCGTCGGCCGGTGCGCAGGACGTGTTTCTCTCGGGGAGAATGCCCCTTCCTAAAACCATTTAAAAAATGAGAGGTGAGCAATTGTTTTGAAGCAATATACAGTCGAGGCATGGGCTACCCACACGCGATTTCTTGGTAATCAAGCGCTGCCTCGTGACCAGTGATATTTTCTTGTTGGAAAGCTTAGCCTTCAAGGTAAGTAAGTGAAATATTCTGTATTTCCACATTCAGGAAAAAACGGCTATCCTCTTCTGTTGCCTCTTTCTACTGTTTGCTTGTGGAAGACAGTAGCCGCTGGGTGCTCTGGCTGGGCCAGGACCCTCTTCTGCCCCAAAGCAGGTAGTAGGAAGGTAATTCTGAGCTCAGAAAGTGCAGATCTTCATCTCTTCAACACTAAATACTTACTCCCTGGTAAAGAAAACACATTTAAAAATGGGAGAAAGGCATTTTTTAGAGGGATGTAAGGGTCCTCAAGGGACAGCAGAAGCTGGCTCATAGTCCGAAGCCTGTAAAAACCTCCCCAGGCAGGGTCATACAGTGGCACGGTGCCGCACGCAAAGCTGGGGCACCCACCGTAAGTCTGGGTTACGTGTCTGCAGTTTTTGTTCCCAGTGCCTGCAGGTACTTGTCACCCCGGTTTTACTGCCTCTGGTCTCTGTGCAGCTGGCGGCAGCAGCCCAGGGATGCTCGGGGCCGTGGGGACGCCATGGAGCGGGGAGCAGGCGGTGCCGTGGGCTTCCTGCGCGGAGGACGTGGCTTCGCAGCACCGTGAGCGCGTTGGTGCAGGTGTCGGCAGCAGGTCGGAGGGCCCGGGCTGTGACGGCGCGGGCGGGAGAGGACAAAGCCCCGGCGCGCGTTCGGCTGCGGTTCTGCATCCCGCCTGCTCCTGTCCTGCTCCCCGGGACAGCTCTGCCTCCGTGCGGAACAGCCGCTTTGCTGGAAGAGGAGCCCAGGCTTCAGCTCGCTGCACGTCCTGACAGCTTGTGCACTGCCAAGACTCGTCTGCCTGATGTTGTCCACCGTACATCTGCACGGGGTGATGCTATGCACCACTGTAAAAATAGGTATGTTCGTGTGTGTGTGCACACATGCATGCACAGGTATACATGTACACCCACAGAAAGAAAGAAAAAATAGCCTAGCAAGTATCTTTTTTGTAAGCGTTCGTATAAAAAGAAGGATGAGGCTAAAAAAGAAGAAAATGAAGAATAAAAAATATTTTTCCTTGCTTGCACTTTGGTTTGTTAGAACTGGCCATTATAATTAAACTAGGCAGTGCTATTTTTAAGATGCAACACTGTGGTTAGAAAAGTTAGAAAGCCATAGGGACAGGATGGGGTCCGCTTTACCAGTGAAATAAGCCCAGCTTTTCTCCTCCGCCTTGTTTTTGAGATCTCTTAAATATCACGGTTCTTCCAAGCAGTCTGGGTTAAAAAGGGAGCTGAGCTTTAGCACGGACTTGATCCGGCAGCCGAAATACGACATACATCTCCCCTGATCCTGCTGCTGGTTGTGCCATGCAGTGTCTGTGTGACGGTGACCCGGTGCGTTGACTCCCCGGGTCTCTAATTGCCAAGGACAATATGAGATATGGACTGAATCTATAAATCCTGCCAGCACTCAGCTACGAGAGCAGTAAGGGCCAGAAAAGTGCCCAGATGGACTGCGCGCATTGGAAAAATGGCCGAGTGCCAAACATAAAGGGACTAAATGGTAGGAAAAGAAAGCGTATCCAAGCTTTCAAGGGGTAATTATAACTTTTGGTAAGTGAAAAAGAAAATATTGAATGTCAAAAGTCTGTGTCATGCCCATGTAAGTTATAGGAGTGACTCATACCAGCTTCACCTCGGCATCATAAAACTGGTGTTGAGCACAACAGCCTTCTCCTCTGCCTGCAGCTATTTATAACGCCTTTTTCCCCCCCTTTGGCATGACGCAGGGAATAAAACAGCAGTATCTTGACTTTAGATCTTACTTTCTTGCTTCAGATCTTGCAGAGCTTTGGAAACCTGAATGTGCGTGAGCCAGAGAGACAGAGCGCACTCTTCACCGAGGGACAGTAAAAGCGATTTCCATCCCCTGGACAGCAGCGAGGCCACGGGCACCGGGGCGGGCAGGGAGGTGTCACCGGGCTGCTTTGGGAGCGCTTTTCCTCGCAGGCGTCGGGCCCCGCGGGAGCAAAGTCACCGGTCAAACCCCCGCCCTGCTCAGGGGCTGCACTTCCCTGAGCAAACGGGGGTTTTACAAACGGGATGCAAAGTTCCTGCCCGCCTGGTCTTGGTGTCAGTAATCGTCCCGTGCGGCGGCACAGCCTCTCAGAAGGTTGCACACTGATCTGCCCCCGAAGCTGCACCCTCTTGGCTGGTAAAACAGCCCAGGCAGCTGTGCTTTTTTTGCTGCTCAGGCTCCTCTGCCTCCTGAAGTGTTAGAAGAAAAGGAAATGTTTGTATTTTCAATGCACCCACAACAGATTAACATTCTTTTGATTTTTATGGCCATTTCATCAAGGTTACGTAGCAGTATATAGCAAGGTTATACAGCAGTATATAACGAGTCTTGGTGAAATTACCGCATCAAACTAAATAAGGATTTTAGCAGATATAAAACAAATGAAGGATTAATTTGCACATGAAGGATTAATCCACATTGAAGGGTTTGCACTTCTCTTTATGCAGCATCCGAGTTGTTATGGTAGCCTGAAGGCACAATAGCCGAAGTGTTAATGACAGGGTCATAAAATATTAGTTACAGGCATGAACCATAGCATCACATTTTTTGATATGTTTTGGAGGGGATATGGAAGAGTCTATTCCTGAAGGTACTCCCGTTTTTCCTGGTCGACTGATACCTCCTGAGTGGCCCAGTGGGGCTATAAAAAAAAAAAGAACGGGCCTAGGAGTGAGCCCACCTGAGCGGGAACACCGTGCACCGAAAATAAGAGGCTTTGTCCACGAAGCGCTGGCGGATTTGCAGGTGTTGGGTGCCGCGGAGGTGCCCAGCCGCAGCGTTGCCAGAAGTGCCCGGCAAGGCTCCCGGGGCTGCCGGCGCTCCCTCGGGACGGGCACGCGCTGTGCAGCGCTCGGCCGATCCCGTCCGCGGGGACGAGGGACGCGGCAGCGGAGCCGTGCCGGAGCAGCCTGCTGCCGGACACCAGCGGGCAGGGACACGCTGCGCTCGGGCGTGGGGACGCCTGCTCCGTCCGCCTGAAGCCAGGAGCATCCCCGCGTTCAACACTCGCATCACGCCGAGCGGCACGCGGTGGATGCCCGGGGAGACGGGTCAGCTCTTCGGCGCTGACCGTGGGCGGCTCTTGGTGCAGCTGCAGCACAAATGACGGTGGGACCAACGAGGAATGGAAACAACAGGGTATCTTACATGAAATTGTGGAGGCTCATTTGGTGTGCGGTTCCGCACAATGAAGATACTTTAAA
This sequence comes from Phoenicopterus ruber ruber, assembly GCA_009819775.1. Classification (NCBI taxonomy): domain Eukaryota; kingdom Metazoa; phylum Chordata; class Aves; order Phoenicopteriformes; family Phoenicopteridae; genus Phoenicopterus; species Phoenicopterus ruber. The sequence goes on from CM020246.1 coordinate 85,894,620, forward strand.
ATTAAAATGAGAACTGATTTTGAATTTACCCCTCAGTGCTTTCCCTGAGGACTGATAGCATCCTGCAGGCTTGAACGACCTGCGAAAGCAATTCATAACGATAACTGTCGCCCAACAGCCGTAACTTCCAGGGTAGTGCGGCAACTCAAAATGTCGCCTATCCAAAAATAGAAATATATGGTTACTCTAGCAAGGTACACCTGACCATAGTTTCATTTATTGCGTGGGCTGTTGCTCAAACCTTTGCTTGAAGGCAGCGTTTGATACAAGGGTACGTAAAGCAGAGAAAATCTTCATATGCAGAAAAAGTGTCATGTAATGAGGATAAGTCAAGGAGACCGACATAATGATGATTAGTCATTTTTCAGCTGTCCTTTGCCTCACCATTTTTTCAATAAAATATTTATTGTGTTACAGAGTGAAAACTTTCACAAACTATGGAAAAAGATGGCTAAAACCATCTTAAAGTCATTTTCAAGAACGCTTAAAGAACAATTCACAAGACAGAGCATTGAGCAGGGATGGCTTGCTGTCCCCACAGTGGTGCCTGATGTCCTGCAGCACTCCCTGGCCCATATTTTAAGGAAAAAAAGAAGCGGGAGGGGAGGGGTGGGATGTCTGGTTTACTTTAATAGTAAGTGCAGTGTTTCCCAAGCAGTTTCACACACAGCTGAGCAATCTCTGTACCTGGCTCAGGTGAATGTGGGCTGTAACATTCTCACCTGTGGGATGGGATGGGATGGGATGGGATGGGATGGGATGGGATGGGATGGGATGGGATGGGATGGGATGGGAGCCCTCGTTCAGGCTTTGGTGACCTCTTAGTGGGAGCACAACCATGCCACGTACATCCAAAGGGACATAAAGCCCCGTGTCCTGAGGAAACTCCACCTGTTAGAGAAGTGTAAGAGACTGAGGGGCTGAAAGAGTTAATGTCTCAAACACTCGGCAAAGAAGGACCTTGAAGAAACTGAGAAGTTGAAAGACTTATTGTCTCCAACAATAGACACAGGAGGACCTGGTGTGAAGAATGTCATCACACTAAGGAGATAAGGTGTAGCTGGAAGGGAGGCTCTTTCAGGCCTTATCTTGATCAATTGCTTAAAAAACAGCCAAGCCTGAGACAGCATCGCCCCTGCATCTCCGATGGGGGGGGCAGCACCGAAGTCACTAGCCTCAACCCCACCCCCCCCCACCCCTCAAACCCCCCGACCCATTTCGAGAAGGTTCGAGGACAACAGACTACGCATGCGAAGTAATTAGCACACGCAGTGGGACTAGTCAATAAATAGCGCAACTCAGAGGGGCTGGGTGTGCGCACCCACCATCCAACGGAACCGCACCAGAGACATCGCTGGAACCGAGGGTGGTGATCCTTCCTTTACCTCTGTCTTTCCTCTGTCTTTTGATTTCTCCCAAGAGTATCCCGCTCAAAGTGATTCGTCCAGGACGGCCCTCTCAGGACATGATATACTCCTTTAGACATAAACCATTGACCAAGTCTGGGACTAGGATTGGACTCAGACACACCTAGACTCCTCTCTGAGAAGGAGTTTAGAAAGCAAGGGGGTCCTTTCCGAACCTCATGACTCAATGGGAGGGCCTCCCTGACCACTGACCAGAGACCCCCGTTGGCTGGACCAACACTGGACCCTGGACTGATGATTGATTCCTCTCTCTCTCTCTCTCCTTCTCTCTTCCTTTTTGCTGAAAGGTGGGATTAGCAATTAGTGAACTTTCTGTTATTCAATGATAACTTGTGTGCCCAGATATTGAATGACAACTTGTACGCCCAGTCACTGAATGACTAAACTGGCACAGTAACCCGAGTCACCCGTCCCTCTTCTCTGCCACTATCTGTTTATGACCCATAGCTGGGGTGCAGCATCTCTGCGGGCAGAAAGCTGTGCCGTGACAAGAAGCCCTGGAACAACGCAGGTGACCGTGGGTACATCAGGCGTGCCCGCCCTTGGGGGAATTGCGCGTGCAAAGCAGTGACTGCAGCCGATGTGGGTGGAGGAGCCAGCGCAGCGTCGCGGCAGGTTGATGCCAGCTGCAGCTCAGACCCCTCCTTTACCCCGGCAGGACACAAACGTGCGCGTGCGCGCGTGGACAAAGAACGAACAGGCAAAGCCAGGCTACTTACACCCGTGAGCACAAGCCGGTCTCTGGGTGAGCTGCTTCCTCGGCGCTGGGAGGCAGGTTGTGGACAGACCGACCGCAAAGGAGCCGTAGCTGGAAAGTGTCATTTCAGGAAAATGTCTTTTTGCCAATTTTTCCTGCAGGACCTCCACAGCTGTTAGTGTACCTGCTCTCATTTAACCGGCTAAGCTCAAAAGGTAAAGATAATGCTTGGTATTATTTTAAAACCTTCCTGCAATTAACCAAATATGATAAATTTACTATAGGCCACCAAATCAATGAAAACAAATTGCGGAATGACAGAACCATGAACCACAGAATGGTTTAGGTTGGAAGGGACCTTTCAAGCCCACCCAGTCCAACCCCCTGCCATGAGCAGGGACATCCCCAACTAGATCAGGTTGCCCAGAGCCCCATCCAGCCTGACCTGGAATGTTTCCAGGGATGGGGCATCTCCCACCTCTCTGGGCAACCTGGGCCAGGGCCTCACCACCCTCAGCGTGAAAAACTTCTTCCTTAGGTCTAGTCTGAATCTCCCCTCCTTTAGTTTAAAACCATCCCCCCTTGTCCTGTCACAGCAGGCCCTGCTAAAAAGTCTGTCCCCATCTCTCCTATAAGCCCCTTTAGGGACGGGAAGGCCGCAATAAGGTCTCCCCGGAGCCTTCTCTTCTCCAGGCTGAACAACCCCAACTCTCTCAGCCTGTCCCCATAGCAGAGGGGCTCCAGCCCTCGGATCATCTCCGTGGCCTCCTCTGGCCCCGCTCCAGCAGAAAAATGTGAGCATAAACAGGCTTCAATCAAATTGTACCAGAAGAACACAGGAATGGCTGTACCTTGCACAAAATGTTTCATGAGTAATCAATTATTTTAATGTGTGATCACTTTTTGTTTCTTATTTCCATCCATGATATCATGGTTAAAGCTATTGAAAGTTGAAATAAATTACTTCTGCTGGTTTTTACCATTATCTTACTGCTAAAGTGACTTGTAGTATACAAGTTGTACTTGTTTTCTCACAAATACTCTGGCTGATGGTACAAGAAATTCTTTTTTCTGTATCACAAGATTTTTTAGATTAAATGTATTTCTGTTTCCTAAACAGATATGAGCGCACTGTCTGGTTTAAGTCTGTGGGTTGCACTTGTGAAAGCAAGTGCCTAGAAGGGAGGCGGTCTGGCACTTGAGCATCGACGGCAAAGCGCCTTGCAGAGCCAGCCGTTAACTCTAAAGACAGCTCGAACCTACGGTGCTCTGACCTGCATGCATTTATCTAATGAAAATGGCACACTACAAATAAGTCACACAACTTCTTGCTCTTTTTCTATGCCAGAACTGAGGGGTTCAATTGCTGCTGCGGAGAAAACAAGTATTAAAAACCACAGAGCCTCGCATGCGAGGGACAAGAGCGATTGCGCGTTTTGCTCCAGAACTGGCAGGGAGGTACGAGGTGCTCGGCGCGCTGCTGCGGCACGGCTGGCCACCTGCTCGAGCCAGGATGCGACCCGCAAGCTCACACGGGATCCGTCCTCAGATGATTTAATCAGCACCAATAACCCTCTCCCACTGCGACGCCAGAGCTGCCTAGTCACTCATCTCTGATTAAGAGACAGTGAGTCACTTTCTGACTCTTCCCTGGCGCTTTTGTCTGCGGAATAATTTGAATTAAATATTTATGAAGAGCTCTGCATAGTCACAAAGTTATTATAAAGATCACACACGCTGGAAAAAGTGTACAGCGCGGCGAGGGCACTCCGATGCTGTGGTGGTGCAATGGCAGGTAGTCCCATTGCAAAAGGACTATTCTTAAAGAACTAATTGTTTTAATTCCCCATATCCAATAGGATGGTCGGTAATTCATTTAGATGGTCATTGCATTCCCTGGCTACCCAAAAATTCAGTGATCAAGACGTATGTTTTCTCACGTGACATGTAATAAAGAATTGTTTTCTCGTAAGCCAAAGCTGTGTTTGATTTGACTCCCCAAAAGCCCCCCGTGAGTGTTGCTCTCACACCCAGGCTGCTGATGCCGACCTCGTGCCCGGGGCCGTACGCACTCGTGGCGTGGTGACAGGCTGCCGAATGAGGCCACTGGTAACCGCTTGCAAACTTCAAAATTCAAAAGTGGATTTTTGCTTTGTTTTCCTTGTAGCCCTCCTCTGTTTCTGGGTTATAGACTTTATTTGCTACGATATCTTAGAGTACAAAGGGGTTTTGCCCCTGTTAGAGACTATACTCTTCTTTGCCATTTTACTTTATTGCTGGGATTATAATCTGCTATACTGTGGGTTTCCAGGGTCTTTGGAGAAATGCTTCATCTGTCTGACATATAACACCAGCTCTCTCTGCCATCGCGGCTACTAGATGCACCCTCTACTTCCCTTTTAGGATTATTTGTGGCGAATGGCTTTTTTCTCCTAGTAACTTTTCAATTATTTTAATAGAAAGTACTCAGACTTGTACTTCTTACGAGGTGTAAATGAGAGCATTCAAGACCCTCGGAGAGCACAACTAAGGCTTTTTTCAACTGTTTTGAAGCTGTTCCCCCAAAAAAGCCCTGAGGTTATTCTATTTCTTCTACTGTGCACTCCGGAGAAAAATGAAGAGTAAAAGGCAAGTTATGCTTTAACAAGGAACATTTTTGCTATATGCACACTTCAAATTAATATCATGTTTTAGAGCGGTACTCATTTTTTGCTGCAGGTTAATTTCACCTTGCTACAAGATTTTATTAGAATAACTCTAAATCTCTTCATTTTCCTGGTGGACACAAATTCAGTAACACTCAACAAGCATAAAGTTCCTCGATGGGCAGGAAATCAAATGAGCGCAAGGATCTCATTACGTACACCCAATAACTGACGCAGAATCGGCTCTCGTGCACTAATCATTTTTATCAAAGTACACAACAGAATCAGGCGTTTTCCCAAAGCGGAATGCAACGAATGCAAATCACACATTTACATGATTTAGGAGGTGCACGTAGAGAATTAAATTTCCTTTAGCTGCCCTCAAGCTACAGCCTGTATCTCCACAGGTACACGAATGGAGTCATGAGAGGTCATGATCGACATGGGGAGCTGTTCTGTTGTGGTGACTGTTCTTCGGGAGCCTTGTGGGACCGTCTGGTTTTAAACTAAAGGAGGGGAGATTCAGACTAGACATAAGGCAGAAGTTTTTCACGCTGAGGGTGGTGAGGCCCTGGCACAGGTTGCCCAGAGAGGTGGGAGATGCCCCATCCCTGGAAACATTCCAGGTCAGGCTGGACGGGGCTCTGGGCAACCTGATCTAGTTGGGGATGTCCCTGCTCATGGCAGGGGGTTGGACTGGGTGGCCTTGAAAGGTCCCTTCCAACCCAAACTATTCCATGATTCTATGGCTCTATGACCTTTTAGCTGTGCCTGCCACGGGGCCCACCGGGAAGGCTGGCTGCCCTCACCGTTACGAGCAATCAGGGGTTTGGTGCCATCATGTCTAACAAGTAACCATTTTTATATGAAATTGATTTTATCTTATTAAGCCTGGGTTTACCCTTGATAAGAAGGGATTGGTTTCTCTTCTCCCGTGATCTGAACATAAGGACAGCAGAGGTATGGCTGTGGCTCCTCTCCAGCCATCGATTTTTGTCGCTGTTGGTGTGTCTTGTATCTTGTGCTTTATCACTGGCACGAGGGCAAATGCTGTGTTTCCGTACACGGCCTTTATTAACCGGATTATTCACAGCAGGTTGGTGTACGCTGGAGGGAGAGGCGTTGCTGTGCCTCAGGCGTGGGGGCCAGCAGGAGAGCCTTGTGCTGCGGCCGGCCATGCGTGCCTACTCGGTGCGGGGGGTGAACGCAGGGAGCGGGACCAGGAAAGCTGGCTGCCAGTCCTAAGAAAAAAGGTGTAATGAAAAACTTTAGAATCCCTACATTGACATATGTGTTCCTTTTCATTAATATTAATAGCAGGAAAGGAAGGTATATGGTTACCTTCATTAATATTAATAGCAATAGAGGGCTAGGTGGATATCCTAGCTTCCCTATAAATATTAAATAGAGCAGCTTTTTTAACTCCCATGAAGACCCCAGGTAAAATGCAGGCAGGAGGACACCGATAGCACTCTCAAACAAACGTAAAGGGTAGTAACATTTTTAGCTTGCTAAGCGTGTCTATTGCTTTCCCAATATTACATCAATAAAATTCCCATTTGCCTGATGTAGAACATTCATTTCCTCATGGGTTGTTGCCAATTATGGGAAAGAACTGATCAATAAAGTAAAATGATGGGATTCATGAATGTTAAAAAGTCATGCATAATTTACAGAGCATGTTTAATTCCAGCATGCTGGAAATGAGGCTGCTATAAAACAGCATAACTACCATGCACTGCAGATGTTAGGAAAAACAAGTCAAATTACTGCATTTGGTTAAGGTATAGAAAGTATTGTCCTGATATTTTTAAAGCAATCAGGAGATACGGACACGGACAAAGATTTATGACTGTGATTATCTTTTTGCTTGCTGACGTAAATTAGCCTTCTGGGAAACCTAAGTTATTTCTCAATACGCTCTTAATGGTCTGAGTCAGAACTGCGGATGATCTCTCTCCTACAAGGGATTTATAGTAAAAACAAAGGTGAGAGCTTCCGTTGCAAAGGACAATAGAAGTGGGAACAGAAATATTTCATGGGTGTGAGCTCATCCTCCCGTGTGTCACAGGTGCTACTGCTCCGCAAACGTGGCTCTAGCCATGAAAATAAAGTGTGTACTTTTCCAGCTGGATCAAGTTGATGATTATTCCAATCATTGGCATTATCTCTGCAAACAAGGAATTATGCCTCAGACCGGCAGTTCAGGGTTTTCAAGGTAATAGCAGTTGCTTTTGTCTGAGATCATCCCTGTGTTACCGACCCCGTGTCAAGGGGGTTGAATGACTGACGTACTCCCGCATCTCCTGTTCTGATTAATGCACTTGTCCTCCCGGCTCTGCAGCTGGTGTCAGCCCAGGGTCCCACCTCACGCCGCCCAGCGCTGCAGCAGATGCTGCTTACCGCAGGGTACCAATTTCGGCAGCCACGGCAAAGCCGGGAAAGGAGGGAGCCGTAAAGCCTGGGCAGTCCCATGGTCTGGACAAGACCAAGAGGTTTCCCTGCTGTTTCTGCTTCTTCATGCTGTAGCTAGCCCGTGTATAAGCGTGGTAAGTGCAGCTGCAGCTGTGGCTGCACAAACGGGTTTGTAAGGCCTCTGGTAAATGCACTGAATAAAGAGGAAAGCCCCTAGAAAGCATTTAGATATGCTTATCTTTTCGCCAGTGGACATCTGCTCTCATGACAAACTTCCTGGATAGTTTGCGTAGTATATAGCCTCGGCATTAAAAGGAATAGCAAAGGTGGTAACAGATGCCAAAGTAGGATGATACCTGGGAACATGGGTTATTTCTATCTGACCCCAGACGTTGCTGTTAATTGCCTGTTCAAAGGCAATTTTTTTAAAAAGAAATAGTGCCAGGGTACTTTTGCAAAGTTCTTGTGTTCCACTGAAATGTCACAGATGGGCTAGAAAAGACAAATTAACTTCAGATTTTTATGTTTTTGCTTAAAACCAGACAAATTGACAGCCCACACGCTCACTGATTGGTGCAAGGGGGCTGGCTTGGGCTTTGGTGCAAGAGATTCCCAAAGGTAATCAACAGCCGGCACCTTCTCTTGTCTTCGTAGGCGGCTCCCACACGCCGCAGTGAAGCCGTGCTGCCGGCACGCCAAGCGGCCTGTGCACAGCTGCCGCAGGCACGGCCGTGGCAGAGGGTGGCCAGTGCGCACGCCACGAGTATTCGCACTAAGAGACGTGCTCCTGACATCGGCCACTAGACTCCAACAAATAATGATCTGTGTTCACAAGTGCTGGGTTCTCAGAGCCTTCAGACGAGCCCTTTGCTACTCAGATCTTTGCCCTACGCGGCCTCGGTTTGTTCCCTGCCTTGCGGAGCCGGCACTGCCGGGGAGCTGGGGGGCTCTTCGGCTGCCCACAGACGCTACCTGCAGCGATGCCCAAGGGCAGCGCCGTGCGTGTGTCAGATGGAATGAACCAGCTCTCGTTTACACAATAACTTCATGAGGTCTCTTATGTAGCGTAACGTGTTATTGACTGCACTTGCAGTTATTTTCATGTGAAGAAACTCTGTTTGGACAAGAAATACACTTGCTTGGACTCTTAATATGTTTTCATGCATTTAGACAGGAAGTTTCCATCCAGTCCCAGCAGGAATTACTATGTGTTTTAAAAGCCTGCCCTACAATAAATGGTGACAAATTCAGCTCTCTATAATTTTTATTTTGCTGAATTATTTATTTCTACTTATTTCTCAGGAAAAAAAATGGAGATGTGCTCTCCCCACCACCTACAGAGTCCCTTCAAACGGAGCTCCCCATCCTCTCTCCTTCTGCTGAAGCTGCTGCAGAACCAAGTCACAGAGCCATCCACCCGCCCGCCAGACATTTCCCAACAGCATCCACCTGCCCTGCGAGAGGGCAATGGTGACTATATATACATCTTGCAGGTTACCCCAGCCTTTGTGCAATAAGACCAATGCATCCTGTTATGGAGCTGCGTCCTGCCACAGCGCTGCGTGGGGCTAGGAGAGAAAATGAGGCCCAAAAAATATATATATAAATTCTGAAAATAAAAATTTTATATATATATCTATACATAGATATATAGATATAAAAATTCTTATTGGCCATAGTAATTGTTTCTGTTCTGGAATAATGTCTTCCTTTTCCTGTCTCGTTTTCCCTTATCATACAGAAATTATGCCTCTTCCTAATCCCCATACAGCACATGACAAAGCTTTCACGGACTTTGATGGACTCAGAAATGGAGCAATTTTAAACATAGGAGGACTAATTAACCCATTATTCAAATGAGACAGGAATCCTTCCACTGCAGCTGGGAGCAGAGCGGCGCTCCCGGGTGCAGCCGGGAGCCGGATTTGCAGCCCCTTGCCCAGGCTGGGGCGGAAGGGCCGGGCTGTGGCCGGAGCGCTGGCGTACAGCCCCTCGGCCGCTGCTCCTCCCGCTCCTGAGAGAGCCCGGGGAACACAGACAAGGCACAAATCAGGAAAATCAGTGACCGTAAAACATTTCGGTCCCTTCTGCCCAGGCTGTCCAAAACGCTGCAGCGGTATGTTCACAAACAGAACGTACAGGGAATAAGCCATCTCATGTGGAAGAGGAACCTTCCTAACCTGATTTTCTACAGACGTTGTTATAAAACACTAAAAACTGTCATTCAGTACCATGCCTCAGAGGCAATGTTGAGAAAACATCAGAGGATGTGCAGCAGTGATTCCTGTTGCCTCCTCCTGGTCCTCCTAAAGGCAACGGGATGTGCATCATGGATTTCACAGAGCCAGTTTTACTCAAGGTTTACAACCCAGCAGTAAGCACTGGGCATCCTTTTCATGGCACAAGTGCAATTTGGCTGTACTCTGTAAGATCGTGCAGCTCCATCTGAACCGTGTGTGCAAAGGGTAGAAAAGGACAGGGATGTTTTTGAGATGTTTGTACCTTGACAGAACAGAGAATAGGGCTGGACAAGCCAGCAGACATCTGACTGCTGCTTTGCAGAAGATCACAGGAGATTCGGGGCGATATAAATCAAACAGGCACGGAAGGGATTATGAAATGGAATTACTGGGCAGAAACATTTTCTGCACAGAGAGGAACAAACTTTAAACGAAACTGGGGTAAAAGGCCTATTAGCAGAAGAGGAGCAGAGATGACAGGCAGTGCTGGAAGGCACATCTCAGTGGCCTGAAGGGTGATGTTAAAATCCTGCCTCCGCGAGTTCAGAAGCAAAGCTTTCACCGGCTTCGGTCAGGCCAAGACTCCCTTTTTGAATCAGACTTAGCTAGAAGAAAAACAGGGCTTGGTAAGTCATCCTCAGCATGGAGAAACTGCGTTTCGTGATATCTTTGTCAGGGCTGGATGCAGCTATAGTCAGCAGGACTGCTCAGTGCTTATACTCCTGCCTACACAAAAGACAGCAGGACCAAAACCCACGTAACTGCACACTGGGCTTCTCCAGGTCCCTCCACGGTGCAATCAATCCCCACTGCAACTTGGCAGTGCTGTGTCTGCTGATACCGGGATGAGCCTGGCCCTTAGAGCTGGACCACAAGTAGGGCTGCCCCGACATTACCGACCATCTGTGCCGGCTGCTGAAATGCCTCTGATCCGTCTGATTTATTCTCAGGTGTTTGACTGCCAGTATAACAGGAGGGAAGCAAATGCAACGGCCTGTTTTCAACGGAAACGCTGCTTGCACATCATCCTGGCTGTATTCAAGGCTGCCGCAATCCATGTGAAACAGCCATGTCCTTTGACTGGCACACAGCGGAGGAGTCCGTCACATCACCTCCGGGACAGACGGCCACTCTCATTAACAGCTCTCCCGCGGCGGTTTAGGGAAAGGGATGGGGAAGAAACCACTGTGGCGGGCTGACAGCTTGCAGAGAGGCAGCCAGTGCTCTGCTAACAAGCCATGAACGTACCCACTGATTAACAAAGATTGGTGAGTAGAACAGATTATTCTTGCTCCTACTTAGCAAAATTACCATCTTTCCAAAGATATGACAGCAGGGAGGTAATAGCTTCAATCTTCCAGGATAACATCTTCTATAAAAAAACATGAAGAGTTTAAGGTGCATTTCCAACAACAGTCTGGAGCGTTTGCAAAGATCCGGGGCAGGATAAAGAAAAATTTTTACAGTTTGGCATCAGACACTCAAAATAGTAACATATAATGGGAGATACTAAAAGTGGAGGAGAAGTTGGAAAGGAAATATAGCACAATGCTGGCTGGGATTGTTCAATAAAATATTTGGTGCTGAAAGAGACAAAGGTACCATTACAGCGGGGAGCCCGGGGGAAAGGATTTCAGGATAAAATTTATTCTGCACTATTGTCCCAATAGCTGCAAAATGCAAATCACCTGGAAATGCAGTGGTGAAATTCCTGTACTCTCCAGTTGTGTTGCTTCTGTAAGATGCAAATGATCAATGAAGCTTCACAATAAAACCTGCAATGGTTAATAATGCAAAGCTGGTACAGAGTAAAGGCACAGCAGTTATTTATACAGTCAGTATGAACGTCACATTATTTGGGAAAGCCTCTGCTTTTCAGGGGAAGGCATGATGAGAACTGATACCAGATTTGTCATCCTGATCTGAGCAAAACCTCTCAAAAATTAAGTTTATGCAAGAGAAGGAGTTCCCACATATTGATGCCCCTTTTCCATCAGGAAGACCTCTGTATTTCTGCAAATGATAGAAATCAGGCAACATCGTTCAGCTGCAGCTCCAGGAGAGAGATCAGACTCGTGTTGCTCTGAGAGATGAGCAGCTCTACTTCATCATCACCCAGCTGCAGCAGCTGGGGGGTTTCTCAGCAAGGGTGCGGAGAAGTGGCATGGCCCCTTTGGGCGGGCATACACTGTCCATACCCTCAGGGCTGCTGAATTTCCAGAGGTAACCCCAACACCTTTGGTCTCAGAAGCCACACTCTATGACCTGCTGTTTTTAAATACGCAGGGAGTTCATGTATGGCGAAAAGGCCAGTTTAAGCCTCCTCTAAAAGACAGCCAATACCCAAAGCAACGCTGGAAACCAGCTGAATCTTGTCCAAGATACTAATCATTACTAAATGTATTTGTTTCCCAGGCTTATATTTTCCTAAAGCAAATTCTATCTTGTGTTTTTAGCCTAGTTTCCTAAAGAGCTTTGAATCCTGTGAAACTCTGGTTTAAGGTCTTTTTCTAGCTGCACAAGAGGTACAAAAGACCCAGTGGCAGAAGGCCATATAGACTGTCCATACTAGGAATAATGCCTAGCTGTTTCCAGTTATCATTATAACCGCTATTAGTTGAAAGGAAAACTTCCTTCAGAGTTGGCGATTTGTAGGCACTAGAGGACGCTCTGGTTAGCTTCTCTCCTGACTATTTTTTGATGTTCAGAAAGGCATTTTGGTGTCTAAAAGGCTGAAGCCTCTCCAGATGTGTCTCATGGTATCTTCAGCATATACATCTTTTAATATCTAGCAAGGTGGGTCCATCTGCTGCAACCTTATTATAAGTCAGTAGGAAAGAATCAACTAGAAGGCACAAATTTGTAGAGAATAAGGCACCTTCTACTCCCGGGATCACGGATCAACTTGTTTTACTGGATTTTGCTTGGGAAAATTTGTCTTAAATTTTAAAATTGCTTGTTCTGCTCCCTAAGAGAGCATGCAGTCTTGCTAGGATGAACAGAGCTAATGCTTTGGCCAGTGTGTTGCCTTCTCATTTGCTTGTGGGACTTAGCTTGCTCCTGCTGAAGTGCTGACCCTAGGTAGTCACAAACACTGCGAGGAGGACATTCGCCTGGCCCTGAACCACAATGAATGAAGTCCATCTGTTGCGGATTTGTAACGATGCCGACACGCGAGGAGATGACAGCCACACCAGAAAAAGCCCCTGTACTTCTCCTGGATCATCACAGAGTGTCACCCTTGCTGCATGCGTTACTCTGCTGGGTTGCATTTGTAAGGAGGCAGAAAGGGGCGTGAACCGGCTGCGTGGGAGAGCAGTTTTTTATGTTGGACTCTGACCGTCCTTATTGCTGGCTGGCTTGCTCTCGTTCAGCTGTTCTCCTTTCCAGGAGAATATGCAAACACTGGAAAAGAGCTCAAAAGTCCTTACATATGTACACCAACACTTCCTTGTCCTCAAAGCATCCGAATGGCGCAATAAAAGCCTGCAGCATGTACTAAAGATTAGATATTATAGGTTGCAAGAAAGGAGCAAACATTGAAGACATTGGCATACAACCACGACCTAATACAGCTGCTGTGTGTCCGTCCGCTGGAGGCCAGGTCTCTCACTTGCAATGACATCGGCGCTTCTAGTGTAACCACAAAATAACCAGAGTGGAATAATCAGTTTCATCATTGCACGCAAATTGTTTCACGTGAATTAGGTGCAGATTTAGTTTCAATGCATTGACAAGCAGAATGCGGAGAACTGTGACGACAGCCAGTTACAGTCACCCTGGGGGAACAGCCTGTGTGGTACAACGATGTGTTGGTATCACCTAGTATTGACAATGTATGTGGCTGTCATCACTGCAGCTGTTCTCTCTTTTGTTCACCAAGAAAAAATGCCTAAAAAATGATCTCATTTGAATTATTTTGAACAAAATATTTATTTACAAAACAAATGTCTTGTGAGGTTTTAGTTTAAGCGGTAATTCCATTTTGATATTAAGGACCAGCATTGATTGGCATAGTGTTTGTACCCACTGAGCTCAAATGCCTCTGAGGGCAAATGCCAGCTTTCATCTGATTTTTGAACACCAATCTTTGAAATTGAATGAATATATTTGCACTGGAAACATGGTTATGATTTCCTTCCCTTTGCTATTGTATAGCAGTGAGCAGACACATCTCTTAATGGTCACTAAACAGAACTAATGCCACAGAAAGTCTAGGAGTGTAAGTTACTGATGAAATGCAACAACGATCAAGCTCACTGATGATTTAAAAGAACAAGTTATTTTACACTAAGCAGAGACTAGACTTAATTTTCTGGCATAATACAATTACAAAATGTTTTTACACTACTGCATGGCTCTGGTGACTACAGCCACAGAGGTATGGTAGTTGAAGAGGCAGATGAAATATTCTACAAGCAGCTGGGAGAAGCCTCATGATCGCTAGCCCTTGTTCTCCTGGGGGACTTCAACTTGCCAGACGTCTGCTGGAAATACAATGCAGCAGAGAGGAGCCAGCCCAGGAGGTTCCTGGAGTGTGTGGAAGAGAATGTCCTGACACAGCTGGTGAGGGACCCAACGAGGGAAGGCACCCGCTGGGCCTGTTGTTTGTGAACAGAGAAAGACTTGCGGGTGATGGGATGGCTGGAGGCCGTCTGGGGCACACCTGGAGGGCAGGAAGGCTCTGCAGAGGGATCTGGACAGGCTGGATCGATGGGCCGAGGCCAATGTATGAGGTTCAACAAGGCCAAGTGCCGGGTCCTGCCCTTGGGTCACACCAGCCCCAGGCAGCGCTACAGGCTTGGGGGGGAGCGGCTGGAAAGTGCCCGGCGGGAAAGGGCCTGGGGGGGTTGGTCGGCAGCGGCTGAAGATGAGCCAGCAGCGTGCCCAGGTGGCCAAGAAGGCCAACGGCGTCCTGGCCTGTGTCAGCAATGGTGTGGCCAGCAGGACCAGGGCAGGGATCGTCCCCCTGTGCTCGGCCCTGGCGAGGCCGCCCCTCGAGTGCTGGGTTCAGTTCTGGGCCCCTCACTCCAAGACAGACACTGAGGGGCTGGAGCGTGTCCAGAGACGGGCAACGGAGCTGGGCAAGGGGCTGGAGCACAAGTGCTGTGAGGAGCGGCTGAGGGACCTGGGGGGGTTTGGCCTGGAGAAAAGGAGGCTGAGGGGAGACCTTCTCGCTCTCTGCAACTCCCTGAAAGGAGGTTGAAGCCAGGGGGGGTCGGTCTCTTCTCCCAAGGAACAGGCGACAGGACAAGAGGAAACGGCCTCAAGTTGCGCCAGGGGAGGTTTAGGTTGGATATTGGGAAACATTTCTTCATGGAAAGGGCTGTCAGGCCCTGGCACAGGCTGCCCAGGGCAGTGGGGGAGTCCCCATCCCTGGGGGGATTGAAAAGCCGTGTAGATGTGGCGCCTGGGGACATGGGTTAGTGGTGGCCTTGGCAGTGCTGGGTTAGCGGTTGGACTCGATGATCTTAAAGGTCCTTTCCAACATAAATGATGCTAGAATTCTATGATTCATTTGTCCACCTTCACAAGATACAAACAAAGCCATGGCAGAAGGCACAAGCCTCTTCTGCTCTATGTGGTGGCACTGATAATCTGCCCGCAGACTCCTCTCTTTGGAATAATATAACATCATCCTATGGATTGCTATCTGTTTTACAAGTGTCATCTCTTTTTCAGCCGATCCAGTCTCTTCTTCCCATCTTTACTGTCATAACGGACCTGTGAATCTGGAGATTTGCCCCTCTCCAGGAATATCGTTATATTAGAAACAGAGCTTGGTGCGAAACCCAGGGGTGGGCACTTGGGCACACAGAAATATCAGTGTGGCAGAGTATGAGCAATGCAGATCTGAGGCTCCTGCGCAGCCTTTTTGCTGGCTTTTGGAAAGCGTTGCTCTGCAGGCGCGGCGTTGTCTCTTCCAGCAAAGATGGAACGGCTCCCCAGGGAGCAATGCGGAGACTTCTGGAGCTGCAGCTCCTGATTACGGTGCCGCTTTCGGGTAGCAGGAGATGAACTGCAGGAGCTGCGCGGCAGGGACGGAGACATGCCTTGCACCAGGCTGCTCCTGTGCTGGCTTGGGTCGGGATGCCACCGTGATTTCCACCCATCACCTCAGGCCTCCTCGAGGGAGCTGCCCCCAGGTCCCCTCGCAGCCCTGAGAAGCTGCTGTCGGGATCAAGAGAATGCGTCAGTTTGCTTTTCTCTTACGTCCTCTGTTTCCACATGCCCTCGCAAGGCAACAAAAGGAAAGGGTTTGGGCTGCCTGTATAAATAAAGAAGAGAAACCTATTGGAAGCCTTCAGTAAAGGTTTTAATTAAGAAATCCTCATTAAGAAATTTTCACTGAGGAAGGTTGCTGCCGTAATGAGAAGGTATCTTGAAGGACAACCTGACTAGTGCAGAGTATAATAAATGTCTGTAATAACAAACAACAGCAAAAAGCCCTGGAGCAAAATCCCAGGCTGTATGACTCCATCCCTTTAACATCTTTAAGCTTGCTGATGGAGCAGGATCAAATCCCTTTTTCACCCCAGAATATACATTTTAAGGGGAGATTTTTTGAGACAGAGAGAATGTGTACTGTGGCACAGGGCTGTTTGTGACAGCAGCAAACCCAAATGTTGGTAACGGCCCTTCCAAGAAGAACAGACCCATTCCCCCGCTCAGATTTAATGGGGAGTCTCGTTCAGCATCTCTGGCCCCGCACCCCGCGTGCAGGTGTGGGAGCAGCCCACGAAGGGATGCTGCGGCCCACGAAGGGATTCTGTGGCCCACGAAGGGATGCTGCGGCCCACGAAGGGATTCTGCGGCCCACGAAGGGATTCTGCGGCCCACGAAGGGATTCTGTGGCCCACGAAGGGACGCTGTGGCCCACGAAGGGATTCTGTGGCCCACGAAGGGATGCTGCAGCCCACGAAGGGATTCTGCGGCCCACGAAGGGATGCTCCATCTCACCACGAGTGGGAAGCCACAGGCAACACCAGCTCCGGGGCCTGTCTGTGCCTGGCAGCAAGTTGCCATGGCTACAAGGTGAGCTGGTTTGGGGGAAAAAAGGAAAAGATAAGCTCTGGCAGGGCTGCCAGTCCGCAGCCTGGCCTGCCTGCGAGCCGGAGCCGCGGCGACACCTTGTGCGGGGCAGATGAGGGCGGGAGAAGCTCCGACCCTTAGAAAAGCTGCTGCCAGCTCCAGGGCTCCCAGCTTTCGCTGTCAAATGCAAATTTCTGCATGCAGAGGGAGCCCTAGGAAAAAATAATTAATTCAAATCTGATTAGCTCATTTTCCCATTGTCACAGGCAGTCCTTAGCCTTTCAAACTTAGTTACAAAGGGAGGAAGAGAGGTTATGCCGGCAAGGGGAGCCCACAGCATCCTCCTCCCAGCCAACACCGCAATTTGTGCTACAAATAGGAAAAAACAGCCCCTGTGTCGCAAGGCAGCCAGGAGCCTGCTCCTTCCCTGTGCTGGGTTTCCTAGCCTTCTATGCTGCTGACTCTTCAGCGATGCATATGTTCAAGATTGTTGTGCTTTATTTTTATTCTTTTTTTTTTTTTTTAATATTGCATTTTTAAATATTTTAGCTGCAGTGAAAACTGCCATGGCATTCACACGGAGTCTTTCAGTACAGAACAGGCACCTCCAGTGTGTGGGATGGGGACATCGCTGAATGTGAAACACCATCGGTGCCAGTGAACAGCAGATGAAAAGTGCTACTTTTCCTGCTCCTAGTGAAGGTCAGCAAAATCACTCTGGGCTACCTGGACTGAAAACCGTGCAGTATTTTGCCATGGGGCGCCATGGGCTACCCTTCCTTGCCCTGCCTCGGCTCCTTCCCTGGACGCCCCAATCTCTCACATCGAGCCCTTTTTGCTACGGGGTTGAAGAGGGGGAGCCCCGACCCCCCCGCAGAGCTGCATGAATTGGCCCAGGGCTCCTGGAAGGAATTTCAACCCCCTGACCAAGCGCAGCAACGGAAGAGCAGCTGCCACTCTGCTGCAGGCGAGGGGCGGGAAGGGGACACTGTGAAGATACCAAGATTACAGCAGCGGGGATTTAAACCTGTTTGAGGGAAAGATTTCAAAACTAACATCCATCAACCAGCAATAAAAAAGAGGCAAAACTTCAGGAAATCTTTTCATCTCCTGAAGGAAAATGCAATGGAAAAGGCTATAATCCCATAGCAGCTTTTCAAGCCTTTTTTTTTTCCTTTTCCTCTCTTTTTTTCCTAACCAGTTCCTAACCAGGACCCTGGTTCTCCTAGAGCATCCACCTCCGTTCAGGTTGGAAGCAAAGATCCCTCTTACAGGCACAGCCATTTATTTTCGTGCCCCATTACTGGTCCTTCGTGAGTGGGACGAAGAGGATGCTCTGACCTGTCTAGCAGATGCGCTGTCTTTAGATACTCTTTGTAAATCCTGAGATTCCCCTCTCAGTCTCTCTTCAGCAGAGCCAGTACCTCCCTGAATATTTCTTAAGGACTGAGATGGATTACTTCACATCACCCAGGAATAAACCTCAGCTTTGTCACTGTCTTATTCATATTTGATAGCATGAATTGCTAACAGGCTTATATTTGCATATTAGATTAATCAGATGCTGTCTTCCTGGTCTTGCCTGAAAGACTTTATGATGTGTCAAATTAAAGTCTACACAGATTTGTTTCACGCTCGAGATTTTTTTGTGATGTGTGTTTAATTTTCATTTTACTGGAAATTAATTAACGCTGAGTACAGAGCGGGCAGGTGACAGACACATCGCTGCACGCGAAGGGAGGATGGCGAGCGATGCACACACGTGTTTCTCACCCAGACCTGCCGTTTCTGCAGGGTGCGAGGCTCACAGAGGCTGGGTGATGCCAATATACGCATGTTCCCCCGGGAAGGTCGTGCGGCTGCCGTCGCAGAGGTCCCGGCGGTGCACACAGAGCACTGCCGGGTCTAGGGCAGGAGTGGTGCTGCAGCTGGGTACCTCTGGCTGCCCGTCTCCCCAGGACTGGGGAGATGGGAGCTGATGCACCCCCGTCTCTCATCCTGTGCTTCCCCAGGCTTGTTTTCACCTGCTGACTCCGTGGCTTGTATGGTAGCGCAGGAACTCGCCCAGGGTAGAGGTTTCCCTGCGTACCAACAAACAGAAATAATCCCCAAAACACAGAGGGCAGGAGAACCACGGAGGTCTGACACTAAGCTAAGGCAAGAGGATTTTTTTCCTCTTGTTCACAGTTTTTCTGCTGTGAACTTGTATTCACATCACGCAGACAGTCCCTGCCGCTGCTCCGCTAACGGTCAGGCGGGACAGGGCTTGGGGACAGCAGTCTGCCGCCTTTGACAAAACATCACAGCAGAACACGAATGCTCCGTGTCACCCTTGCACTAGCTGACAGTTCAGGTCACCATCTCTTGCCTTGTTTGCTTCTGAAAACCCGTTGGCCATGCCTTCGTCGCAGGACAGCTCGTAGCTACTGCTTCTCCCCAGAAGTCCTTCCCGGGGGCAGGTCCCGGGGATGGCCAGTTTTCCCCCGACCGACTCATAAAGAACGACGGAGAAGCTCTGGCTATTGCATTGCAGAGAGCCCTGGGGAATGTCACCCCCGAAGTCCTCCAGGCACATGAGAGGAAGGACAACGTGGTCAGAGGGTTTCCAGTGCTGCTGGTCACCTTGGGCAAATGCTCAAAACGGGCTGCAAATCACGTCAGAAGGCATGGAGCCTAAAAAGTATTCCTTATTGCCATACTGCCGAGGAATTCACACATCTAAAGCAGTCTGTAATCCGTATGTATTTTTAAATGGATTGAAAATAAGCTTTTTTCAGTTTTAGGCTTTCAATAATCTTTTTACCTTTAAGGATATGGTGTAAGCACAGACTCTTTAGAAAAGACCACACTCTGCTGTGATGCTCAGCCTGACACAGAATGTCAACTAATAATAATAATAATAATAATAATAATAATAATAATATATAATCTATATTTCACAAGGTCTTCTCTTCATTGATTGCATGGGGCAGATACTAGCAGACCCCATCACTCAATCACAGTTTGAGGCAGTGATTAGTTTAAAAAAAGGATCAAGAGAGGACCAAGAGCATAATGCCACATTTCTAATGTGGTAACTGAGAACGGTCAGGTCGGCATGACAAGGCCTGTCTGGTGATCCAGTGATCGCTTTTATTTGGATTGGGGGACCAGGATGTCCTCTTCCCAAAAGCAAGGACAACCTTTTGACATGTCTTAGCTGGTGCTGTGAAGGAAATACGGGTTTAAATGGAAGTCCTCTGGGGCTATTATGCAAAGAGAGAAAGAACTGGGCACTTCTTTAAACTACATTGTCTTTGGAGGGCTCTTGTCCCACCATCATCGAGACAGGCTGTTCCCCCGCCAGCACCCGGCACCGAACGAGCGCTGCCTGTCCCCATTAGCTCGCTGAATCTCCTGGGCACCACAAGCGCAGGAGCACAGCAAGGGTCTCCTCGGATGGCCCGGAGCTGCCGGGGCAATGCCTCGCCCCAGAACCGCGCTCCCCGTGCGCCTCTCTCTGCCTACGCGCTTTCCTCGGCTCGATCCAGCAAGGAGCCGCAAGCACCGCGTCGGGGAGGAGGCGTGTGCGCACACACAGCTGCACGTGGGAATCGCTCGGCTATGGGTTAGGTTTTAGCTGTTTTCCCTGTCTGCCAAAGCCAGGGGGGAGAAAAAGAAAAGGAAAAAGAAAAGAAAAAAGAAAAGGAAAAAGAAGAAGAAAAAGAAGAAAAAGAAGAAAAGAAAAAGAAAAAGAAAAAGAAGAAGAAAAAGAAAAAGAAAAAGAAAAAGAAAAAGAAAAAGAAAAAGAAAAAGAAAAAGAAAAAGAAAAAGAAAAAGAAAAAGAAAAAGAAAAAGAAAAAGAAAAAGAAAAAAATAAGTAAAAAGAATAAAAGCAAACAAAACCCATGACCTCACCAGATGGCACACGTTTCAGTGTTTCAAGAGAAAATAAGGAATGAACCAACAGCCTCTGCCAACATGACCTAATCTCTCTTCTGCCAGTTCAGCTCCTGTTTATAATTAGTAGTAAATGCATTAAATAAAAAAAAAAAGAAAGAAACGGGCTCTGCATTACTGGCATTTCAGCTGTGCCCTCTCGTGTTCTGGGAGAACTGCCTCTCTCTGTGCATCAGATTTTAATCGCAATCATCAGCCTTGAAGTCGGAGCCCTGCAGATAAAACGCTCGCACAAACATCCCCTCCAAGGAGTTTCCAGCCTTGAGAACGACTCCTCTGCTTCTGGTCAATGTTCCTCAGTTTGTTTACCTCCCAGGCACCCTGCAAGCCCCATTGATTTATTTGGACGATTCCTAAAGAAGCGAGGTGCGAGGTGCCCTGTCTCCAATTGGAAAGTTTTAATTCTCCGAGGCAGCACAGAGTTACACAAGTGCACGCACGCTGAGGCGCAGCCTGGCAGCTCACACTGCTTCACTCGCATCTGACCACATCGCTGGTGCTTTTATTTATAGCAGTGAACCGTCGCTGCTGCCTTGCCATGTTCTATCTGTTAAAACTGAATTGAAGACTCTGAAAAAACAGGATGCATCCGATAGAGACAACAGCAGTTGTTGTTTCTCAGCTGTAAGGGCTGCAAACACACAGGACAGGTAGTTTCCACGTGCGCCTCCCTCCACACGACCCGAGACCAGCCCGGACACTGACTCTGCAGCCCGATTTCCATTTCCGCACCCGTTCAGCATCCTGCTGCGTCGTGCATTAGGCCCACCACGACAGCAGCCCTCCACTTCCAGCCGCAGTATCCGGGAGCGCCTCTCTTCGGACGTGGCAAGGTCATTAACTTTTCACGGAAGCACAAAAAATCGTTGTCACATCACCAGTGGGCTATTCAAATAGGTGAAGAATTGCAAAAAATCCACCCTACAAATCCTTATTTTCCCCTATAGGGGTAGGAAGCCAAATCCCAGAGTTTCGTTAGGCTGAATGGAGATTTCATAATTTTAAGATTTGTACCATCGAGGTTTCATTGCCTTCTGTCCTAAGATGGATATAAATAATGGCACAAACTGGATCTGAGTGAGAGGTGAAAATTCATCTAAGAAAGGCAGGAGGATAACTAAAATTTTCTTGTTTTTGATCCCAGAAA
The DNA here is from genome assembly GCA_009819775.1 of Phoenicopterus ruber ruber. Classification (NCBI taxonomy): domain Eukaryota; kingdom Metazoa; phylum Chordata; class Aves; order Phoenicopteriformes; family Phoenicopteridae; genus Phoenicopterus; species Phoenicopterus ruber. The sequence continues at coordinate 85,916,162 of CM020246.1, forward strand.
AGATTGGTTTCTTTGGCAAAGAAAGGATCATACATCCTGAAAACCACAAAGACTGCATTTCTGCTGTACTACGCATGTACGAGGCAATGGTCTCTCACGCACGGACCGGGGAGACGTGCACCCCGATCTCCCTGCCAGCCGGCTTTCGGGGAGCGTGCCTCTCACCCAAGGGCCCCAGCAGGAGGCAACGCCAACCCGGAGGTCTCTGCCTTCGCTCCCCACTTAGGCTTTCCATTTACACTAAAATTTTGAGCCTGAGGTTTGAGGCTACTTTACTTTTTGCGTACCTATTGCCAGTGCCTCTCTGCACATTTGCACAACAGGAATATAAAACGGCTTTATGTGCAGATAATTGGATTTTTTCCCCCACCTTTCCTTACATGTCAGGCTGTATGTGAAGCTTCTCTGAGGTGCCTACAGAGAAGGGTCTCTGCGTGCTGCAGAAAAAAGGCAAGGTTGCCGACAACGTGATAGCTTCGCTTGTTTTTGTAACAGTTTTGCTGCTGCAGAGGGGAAAAGCAAGCCGCAAGCTCCGGCAGCAGACAGGATGAGATGAGCCATGCGAGGAAATGAGTCACGGCCCAAGGGGGTAAGGGAGTTCCCAAGAGGAGAAGCGGCAAAAATCAAAGCCTGTCCTCTGACTGGGGCATCCTGAAGAGGAGGAGAGGACACCTGGGGCCAAACGTACCACGGGACGAGGAAAACCCACTGCCATCATGCAACTGATGGTCGGAGCCATTTTAAGCAATAGAAAGGGCTCTCTAGGTCTGACAGCTTCAACTCCTCATATTCTGTCTTTCTGCCACGTCTTTGAATATTTCTCAGTACAAGGGGGTGCCTGAGACTCCCAGATGTCATCAGAGTATCAGAAAAAAATGTTGAATAATATTATTTAACCAAATTAATCAGTGATGTGTAGTTGATGCTGTTTTGATTCCCAGTGGGAGTGGTTGAAACCAGCGTACTCCACAGACCACTTCTGAAGGACGTAAGGGATGAGGAGAAGCAAGCCTGTGTATAGCACACACTAACCGACGTATGTGTCACCGTGAAAGAGCCTGCGCTGCTGGCAGGACATGTTTAAGCACCCAAAAGGAGGTGAAAAGCACTGTGGTCCACTTTATTTGGCAAAGTCTAGAGGGCTCTTAACAGAGACCTGCAAGTGTGAAAGTCAAGGGTATAAACCCTGGTACCCCAGGTGGGGATTTCTGGGGTGTGTGGTGTAGCTGATGGCTTTTCGGGTGGTTTGCAGAGCCCCGGTGCACATGGCAGGGAGATGGAGGGGATGGGAGGCGGCGCAGGCGGGAGATCCCTCCCCAACAGCGCAAGCGCAGCAGTGTCCGACACACCCCAAATATGCTGCAAATATGCTCAGAAATGCAGAGCCAACCCAGAATGACTCTTGCGAACCTTTCCGTACAAGACTTCTGGGAAGAGGAACAAGAAAAACAAGGAGTACAAGCACAGTCACGTCAACAGGTCTGTGCAGAGGGACCCAGCTCGTCTGCGGAGTCAGGGTGCAGAAAGGGAGGTTGGGGTTTAACAGCTCAGCACCGATAGCGTCTGTGCCGCGCGTGAGTCATGCTTTGTGCCTCTCTTCAAGATCTGGTCTGCCACCCTGCCGCCAGTAAACAGCCAGAGCACAGACAGAGAGGAGCAGAGGTGAACGGCAGGATTGCGGTCAGAGGGAAGAAAATCAGCTGGCAGCCACGCACCAACTCCAGCACGCCCTGGAAACGGGGCACAAACAAACTTCTCCCCAGAGACGTGCCGTCGCCCTGAAAGAGCGGGGCTGGGCCGAGCAAAGGGCGACGCTGCTCCCCTTCTCTGACCGCTGTGGTTTCTCCAAGCTCTCCTCTGCTTTGGAAGTCCCTTTCGCGTTTCCAGCTTTATGGGATGTGTTTGTTTCTCCCCCCGGGGGTGTCCTGGCTCCCCAGGGAGAGCGGATTAGCTCTCTTTGGCAGGGGAAGCATGTCCCCTGCCTTTAGCTGCACACCACGTGCTTTGGCAGCCAGGCAGAGGATGTGGAGGAAATGTCTGCGCTGGCATCGCGGCACAGATACAGCCACACTGGCACTTAACTATTTGTTCACCACAAATATCAGTGCGCTAGCGACCTGCTGACAGGGGTTTGGGTGTAATCGGTCTATTAAAAAGGATGTGGTGTCTTCTGACAGCAGTATGCAATGCTCGCAGAGCTTTCTGGAATCGCTTAGAAGGATAATGGACTTCAGTGTCCTGATTTATACACTTTTTTCCAATTTTTTCCCCTACAGAGGGGAAGGGGATTTTCACACATGCAGATATCTGGACCTGGCTCATGTAAAGTACTGTTTCCATACTTCAGTGTTGCAGAAATAATGTGTTTTGCACTTGATCTAAAACTCACTTGGGGCAGTGGGAAGCCGTTATTTGCAGTGAGGTTTGAAGCAGGTCCCTGGCAAGCACAAGTGACCACATTTCCTCCAGTTATGCCAAATTCTGAGTGGCGGAGGAGGATTTTCACTTCCCCAGCGCCCGGCGTGGGCGGTGGGCACTTGTGCTCATACGCTGCTTGCAAAAATCTCATCTCAGTTTGCAGGGTCTTACGGCAGGGGACGTTTATTTTCTCACTCGAGGCCATTATTTTTGCCACATTTAATAATTACAGATTAATTCTTTAGTTTATTACTCCACCCCGAAGCTGCTGTGCCCTGGCGTGGGGCCTGAGGAGAACAGAGCGGGACAGATTTGTCATCGCCGGCTGGTGAGTCACAGCAGAGGCATGAGGGGAGCAGCAGGCGTGGGGCGAGGGCACGATCCACCTCCCGACGGGGATGTCCGTGGTCCAGCCCCTCTCTCCTGCTGGGGGGGCTTCCCTGCCCCTGGTCCTGGGGATCGGGAGGTAGCCTGGGCGCCTCGGGTCCTGCAAGCGGGGCAGGGGTGCGCGTCTGGTGCCGGGGAGGCAGCTGGGGAGGGGGCAGAGCACCCCGCCGCCGTGAGCTGGTATCGGCAGGACGAGCCGGGGCATGGTGCGGTTGTCCTGGGTAATGTCATCACAAGTCGCTCCGCGCCAAACAAATGCATTCCCTCAAGCAGAGAACTTCCCCTCAGATGTTACTGCTCTGCTGCCCCATGGTGACTTGAAATACTTGGGGTTTTGCAACATTTGGGGCTCTTTGTGCCCCAGATGCACCAACACTGATGAGTACAAAATGTAAGCTCACAGATGGCTCCAGCGTGGGTCCCCCCCACGGGGCGCAGTCCCTCAGGAACAGACGGCTCCAGCGTGGGTCCCTCCCACGGGGCGCAGTCCCTCAGGAACAGACGGCTCCAGCGTGGGTCCCTCCCACGGGGCGCAGTCCCTCAGGAACAGACGGCTCCAGCGTGGGTCCCCCCACGGGGCACAGTCCCTCAGGAACAGACGGCTCCAGCGTGGGTCCCCATGGGGTCACAAGTCCTGCCAGCAAACCTGCTCCAGCCTGGGCTCCTCTCTCCACGGGCCCACAGGCCCTGCCAGGAGCCTGCTCCAGCGTGGGCTTCCCACAGGGTCACGGCCTCCTTCGGGCACCCCCTGCCCCAGCGTGGGGTCACCCATGGGTGCAGGTGGGTGTCTGCTCCCCCGTGGGCCTCCATGGGGCAGGGGCACAGCCGGCCTCGCCATGGGCTGCACCACGGGCTGCCGGGGAATCTCTGCTCCGGCGCCTGGAGCACCTCCTGCCCTCCTCCTCCTCTGGCCTTGGGCTCTGCGGGGCTGGTGCTCTCACATCTCACTCCTCTCTCCAGCTGCTGTTCCCACATTTTTTTTTCCCCTCCTTAACGCTGTTACCCCGGAGGCGCCACCGTCGCTGACGGGCTCGGCCTTGACCAGCAGCGGGTCCGTCTTGGAGCCGCTGGCGTTGGCTCTGTGGGACACAGGGGAAGCTTCTGGCAGCGTCTCACAGAAGCTGCCCCTGTAGCCCCCGCTACCAAAACCTGGCCACGCAAACCCCGTACATCTCGGAGCCCCCGTACACGTGCCATCCACCCACATGGGCCACAGTCGCTGTGTACGTGCAAACGGAGTCTCTGTCGCCCAGGCCCGGGAGGCCGGGGCAGCCCGCGCCGCACGGCAAGGGGCAGCCGGACACCCCACGCTGCCTTCGCGCGGTCCCTGCCCGAGGGAGCAGAGCATCGCCCGGCTGAGGGCCGCTGGCTCCATCAGCCCGCCTCGGAGGAGCAGCACGCTCCGCCGCGTAGAAATGGCAGATGCGGAGTTCTGTGATGTGCTTGCGACTCTGTTACCTCTCGTAATGATTCGCACAGCAGCGGGATTTAGATTGTGCTGGGTTGCTCTACCAAGCGGTTTCACCACAAACCGAGTCCTCCGCACTCCTGTGCCGATGCCGGGTCCCCATCGTGCGTGGAAACAGGTCCTGCTGCGGCGCGGGGCTACCCCACCGCGCACCTCAGGACAAACACGAAACTAACGCACGGCTTGCAATACAAAGGATAACGACTCCACGGAGAGAGCGGTGCGTGCCAAGGGGAAGTTATCCACGCTTCGGCTCTGTTAGCGCCGCGTCTGTTTTCGGAGGAGCGTGAGCAGAAGGGGAGCCGCTGCAAGCAGGGACATCCCTGAGCAACGCACCCAGAGGCTCTCGCCCTGTCACTGCCGCTCGGCCGCCCAGGTGAATCAATGCTTCATACCACTGTGCTATTTTGCAGCTGCAAAATAGCTGCAGTCAGTTACCGCGGTCAGAGTGATCTGCTCAGCGCACAGCGAAACAAGCAAGTGGTGGGGGTTTTTTTCACTTGCTTTGCACTAAATGTCAAGCCAAAGCGCACTGAGTGCTGTGGTCCTGTTTCCAGGTGCCCACTTATATCTGGGTCTGCTCAATGTTTGTTCAGTTTGCTTTCCTTTTTAAGTATGAAAAATGTATACTGCCTTCAGAACAGCATATAGCTGTACAATATTTTCCATGTTACCCATGCTTCCCTCCAGACCAACCCCAGTTTCTCATTTTCTCACGTTTCTGAAACAGGAAAGAATTTCCTGCGAAGCAGTGTTGCAATTTTCCATACAACATTTCTGTACCAGCCTACATTTACTTTGACTTCCTTTCTGTTGTTTTGACTGGAAATTGTGCTTCTTAAAAGGCGTAAATCATAGTATGAATCTAAGAAGAGACCTGTGAGACTCAGTCCTGGTGAGAGCACGCAGTCGCCAGTGATGAAGAAGAGCTTGAACCATGCAACTGAGAAAACATCCGAGCAGGGAAGTGATGGCAAAGCAGCGCGTGGCTGTGATGGATACAGGGATCTCACGCTGTAAGCAGAGCTGTTCTTTGAAGACGTGGTTATTAATATTAATGCAGCTTTTAACACGTTAGTCTCACTTTCAGATGAGGCACTAATCAACCCGGTTAAGTACAGGATGAACCAGATGCTAACGAGGCTGCTAAATGCACAGTGTCCACCAACCCTGATCAAGCCAGTCTGCAATTATTCAGCAACGCGATGCTCTCCTAAGGAACAGTATTGTCTGCTCTTATCCCTGTTTCCAGGCATATCACGCAACCGGGACTGGCAAAGTATTGGACAATGTTTTTTTCTGACTCTAGAGAGTAATTAATAAATGATTTGTGTGTGTATATATTTAAAAGGTGTATATGATTACACGAATGTGTGCATCTGCATACGAATACATCTTGCAGACATAATTATGCCATTACGCATGAGTGCGTGCTTAGACGAAAGCCACGGTGAGCTTTCTCGTGGCGGGCACACTGGAGAGGACAAGCTATGTAATAACTTTGCTCCATTGTTGGTATACTCCCATTTTTAAGCTTAGAATCATAGAATCATAGAATTGTTCTGGTTGGAAGAGACTTCCGAGATCATCGGGTCCAACCATTAACCTATCACTACCAAGTCCCCCACTAAATCATATCCCTTAGGGCCTCATCTAAACATCTTTTGAATACCCCCAGAGATGGGGACTCCACCACCTCCCTGGGCAGCCTGTTCCAGTGCCTGACAACCCTTTCGGTGAAGAAATTTTTACGAATGTCCAATCTAAACCTCCCCTGGCGCAACTTGAGGCCATTTCCTCTTGTTTTGTTGTCTGTTACTAGGGAGAAGAGACCGACCCCCATCTCTCTACAACCTCCTTTGTAGGAGCTTGCTAATCCGAACAGAAGTGTGGTGTGACTGAAAGGACTGTGCATAAACAAAACTGCGGGTCAATGCCGTTATCCACTGCAAGCACGCTGCGTGACCCCAGACACCCCTCAGTCCTCCTGTGCCTCAGTTTACCAGCAGCAACAGCCTCCCCCAGAGAGGCGGAGGAACGCCCGGGGTCCTCAAACCCCGCGGGGGCACGGCTGCATCCCTGCGGAACGGCGGGTGCGTTACACGTCACCAGGGCCGCCAGGGCAGCACCACAACTTCCTTCTCTCTCTACAGGAACTTCTTGCTTCCCAGGGGTTTTTCATAACCCGTCGCAAGTGAGGAGGGAACTACTATGGAAGTACTCTTCTAATTGCTGACATCTTGTTTCACAGGCACCTGCTGAAAGTACAGGAGAAGAAGCATCACTGCCCACCCAACGCAGCATCGGGGAAGAGTTTTCAGAACACTAGCGGGAAGCAGAAAGGATACTTAGCAGGGCTGGCGAAAGAGCATTTCGTGTTGTCTAACAAGCGGCAGCGTCCAGCGCTCCCCAGCAGCACGCTCCTATGGAACAGCCACAGAAACGACCGTCTTCCGTGGCGTTAAGAGTCACGGCCGCTGCGTGCTGCTCGTGCCGCTGGCAGCCGCGGTGACCCCCAGCGCAAGGCCCACGCTGCGGCTGCCCCCGCTGCGCGCCGGCGGATGCAGGAGCTGCTTTTCTCCCTCTCCGGGCCCTACAGATTCTCCCAGGTTTCCATCAACATTCTGTCTTAAGCTTAGTATTTTGTTGTGTAAGTTCAGTGTAAAGTAATTGCATCTTTCAGTGCTGTTTTGCTTTAAATCATTACTGTTTAATCTTCAGTCATTAGTCTTTTATTTCACCTGGGAATCATGTGAATACTGGTTAGTGATACAGTGCATTACATCGTATACTTGTACAAAATAGTTGTGAGACAGACATACATGCATGTATGTATGTATGAATGAATGTATATAGATACTATACATCCTGTAGTTGAGCGTTGGGTTTATTTTTGCTTTTGGATTAGTTGTAAACTATACTTTGATCTGTGTTGGGCTTTTTCAGCCCTAATTGCGTGTGTATCTATGCACGGGTGAGACAGCAAGAAACAGAAAACATAAAACAGAAGAAGAGATGTGGTGTCATGCAAAACCTTTTCTTCGTTACCCTGGGATGACTCATCAAAAGTCACCCACATAAATGATTTACTGCATCTTTGCAAAGCAATACGAACAATTTTCACCTTGTTTTACAGGATGCGTTTTAGAAAACCACAGCTGTTTTTCACAACCCTTCCCCTGTGAAGTCTCTATTAATCTCAGGATTAATTTCATCTGAAGGAGAGTATTGTCCTGAGGGGAACATTGCACACCTTGGTGATTAGGGATAATTGCAGCGCTGCACTGGAGGGAACGCTATTACTCTCAAGGAAATCATTGTTTCTGTGGCAAATGGAGATTAAGTGAGAGAATGTCCACGAAGTACACGGAAGTTTTAATCTCTTGCATGGGTTTTATGATTTGCAAGATACAGCATGGGCACAAATAAAAACATTTTCCTAAATTCTGCATGTTGGAAATGGTAACTGTGCTTAAAAGGTATGTATTTTATTTTATTAGCATGATTTGCTATTGATTGTGAAACTTTCTAGTGTATAAAGACTTGAAAGTTTACTTCTAAACACATCAATATTTTTGTCTCACCTCACACAGAGCTCTACAAGGTTTTCCTTATCTGCAGTTTCTAGTTATAGACTAATCTAAGCCTACAGTTTGAGAATCTGAGAGAAATGGTATTGTCACTTTCATACGTATGAATCTTGCCTTCAGCAGAGTTCCTCCAGGTTTATAAAAATCAGGAAAGTCTAGGACACGTTTTACTGTAATTTCATGATTTAGTTTACACTTGAGAGGCTATACCTCAACTCAGGGAAGTTCTTTTCAGAGACAGGCGGCAGCAGAGCGAGCTGCAGGTTACCCCCCCCGGCACAGCTGCGATGTTTGACATCCGCTGCGGCAACGCCTCGCTCGTCGTGCGGGACTCCTCCGGGAGTCATAACCTCGCACTGTTCGTACCCAGCCCGGGGAAATACCCGTCATCTGCTAAAAGCTGAATTTGTACCGAAGCCAATCAGTGATTCGAAGCACAAATTCCTGAACTGTTTCCCGATCAACAGCTAGAACTGTTCTGGGGACACGGGGGTCCCACCTCCGCTGCCTTGAATCTCTGCGGGCTCCCGCAGCCGACGGCACTGCTCAGCCTCCCCCGTCGGAACTGGCTGCGGAGAAAAGAGAGGCCCAAGCACACGGCGGTGGTCCCGTATGATGAAGGCTACAACATACGTTTTTTTCACCGATAGCTGTGTGTGATACATTCTGCTGAAGCTTTGGGATTTGCTCTACTTCAGTGCAATGAAATAGAACATCAGGATAAATAAAAAATTTTGTACATATCACCCAAATGTAGCTCCAGTAATTATTCAAAGTTAATTTCAAAGTTTTTTGTTTTGTTTGATTGGGGTTTTTTTTAAATTAAAGCTCAGCTCAGTATTTAGGGATTTACAAAATAACAACCCCCAAGGAAGACTATGGAATCAACTCTCGTTGTCTCTTGGTTGGTGTCAAAGGTTGGGATTTCTGTCTGTGGAAAGGAAATTTCCATTCAGCAGTGGGATGGAGTCCAACAGGAAATCTTCAAACCACACTAAACAAGCGGACGACACACCATTTATATGATAAAAGAGAACGTGTTTATAACACGTACAAAAATACAGGTATTGATATATACAGAAAGAAACCTTTCTTTTCAACAGTAAGGATTTGAATTATTGCTTTATAGAGCAAGGATGTTATCAAACTATTTGCTCTTATCAACAAATGGGATTTCCATAACTGAAAATTCCAATTTCCATTTACTGCACGCTTTGTGAACAAAAACAGTAGAAGAAGAAATGAAATGTACTTGTCCGTCTTCTTACTGTTGGTGTGTTGAAACAGGGTGGGACTGCATGCATCAAATTAAAAAAAAAAAGTAAATCCTGATGGGTTTGGTTTTGGGAGGAACAGAACAGAATGAAAACTTGTGACAAGCTTCTTGGTAGGCCAGAAGAAGAGGAGGAAAGATTAAACAAACAACTTGTTTGACTGGTTTTTATACTTACTTTTAGACTTTTTTTAAACTACCCTAGATAAAAATCCAATTACACAAGAGATTTTGTACTTTATTTTGTAAATTTGGTGAATGACTCATAAGCTTGCAGTAGTACTGTTATGCAAGTTATACTAATAAAATATGTATGCTTGGCAAAAATTTCATCCAGTCCTGCCAGAGTTTCGAGCACCTTTTTATTCAGAGGCATTTGATGTCAACTGGTGCCCTTTGGAGATGGAGTACGGTAGGGAAAAATGAGTCTGTGACTCTGGATTCCAATTTTAGACTCCCAATACCTTGAATTACATGTAAATGTATCCATGAAATGTGTCTCTAAATGACTATTAAAAGCATAAAAAATGTTTTTAAGCACTTGTTTACATTGCACATTATCACAGTAGAGGACCTGTGCTCCTGGCGTGGCCGCCTGCTGTTGCTCCAACCAACATACGTTGAACAAACCGTATGTCTGGACTGTCCATCGTCTCCTCCATCTGCTTCTGATCAGCCCTGTGCGGAACTCCACGGCCAAAGCCCCGTAAAATCTCAGCAGGCTTTACTGGGTTTGTTCACTTGCAGACGCTGTGAAGGAGTAAGTAGAAACCGCAATGGAAAACACAATGTGACTTTGAAATTACACACCTGTATGCTACCGAAAACTGCAAGAAAAACTTATTTTTTCCTGATTAAAGATAGTAAGTGTCAGAATGACTTGGATAATTACTAGCAACTCCTCCACTCAAATACCCAAATCTTCACCCAAATGAGCAAACTGTTGGGGTGGTGTTCAGGCTTGCCGCAGTTCAAGAGCTGACTCAGGCACCCGTCAGCTGAGATCGCTTCTGTCAGAGGAACAAGTATCTGCTTTTCAACCCCCTGGTAAACGTGTGCCGTCTACATCCTTTACATATAAAAGTAATCCAAACTAGTTAAGAATAAATTTATGCAGAAATTGCCAACAAACAGTGGTTTCCTAAAGCGGCAGCAAGCTAGAGGAGCCTTCGAGTAGAAACAGCAGCGCCAACCCTTTTGCCCCAAAGCAAGATTTCCTTGCAAGGCTGGAGCCCAGGCGGTTTCCAAAGCTCTGCAGAAGCACGCAGCGGCTGCGGGAACCGGGGTAAGCGGCTGGACGTCTCTCCTCCTTCCCGCAGCTCTGCAGTGTTCAGATATCGCCCACATACCTAATTTCTTACTAGCAGAGCTTAGAATGGATGATGTGCTTCAGCATCAGCAGAGCCCTCAACACTCAGCATGATACAGATCAACATCACCAAGGATTTCATATATTAGTGCCTCGTTACCGTGCAACTCCACAATTTCAATTAGTGTCAGCTCCCGCTGCGTCTCATCAGGCACGTAGCAACGAGAGGGGTGAAGCACCGTGAAGGCTTCCCGGAGCACGTGTCAGCAGGGAGGGTCCACCGCCTGCAGCCGAGGAATGCCGTACGATCTGTTAGACCTGTCGGAGTGACCCCAGGTGAAACAGCACACAAGAGCCTCGTGTAAAAGCCATGCCTTAAACACGGCCCTTGCCTTCGTCTCCTCCGGAGCACCGTGCCTAGATGCACGTCCTTCAAGGACGGTTCCACGTAACTGCTTTGCACCTCCGTGGCCAGATGCAATACAGAGCTCAGGTAAAGGCTGGGTACTTAAAAGTTTAGGCAGGTGACCCGTCGAGTGGAATGCAAAACCCATACATGTCGCAGGCTGAGACACTTCAAAGGCCAGCCAAAAATCTGCACGGAGCCAATCCGAAAGGACGACCAGGGACGGCTTGAGGCAGAGGAGGCGTCTGAACCGTCCTTCCTCTCTGGAGGTCAAAGCCATCCCCCAAGACCTCGAGAGGTTCACCCTCGCCCACTCAACATCTAACTGAAGATTCAGTTTTCCAAGTGTCACATTGTTTTGATGACTAATTGATTTACATACACTGAATTCATTCACAGGGCAAGTATTTGTTAGATCTTGCTCCCTGTCTTCTGTGGCAGCAAATAGGAATTGCTGTTCATTTTCTTAAAAACAACGGATAGACTAGGATTGGCATGGAAGATGTTACCGGGTTTTGGCTCTTTATCTTCTAGACATAGACCACAGTAGCTCGCTCGGGTCAGCAAAGGTGTGATTTAGGGATCCAAGCCCAAGACTAGGAGCCAGAAAAGGTCAGGACCTGATCGCCCTGCCTTGGTGCTGAGAGACCAAGCCAAGCGGTCTCCTCCTCCCTGTCTCACAGGGGGGCACACGCACTAACTGGGTTTACAGACTTCCCACTAAGGGACTTAGTCCTCCTGCCTCTTCCCCGGAGGAGGCAGGGAGTAGCTGCTTAGGTGGCGAGCGCTCCCTAAAGACTCGGACACTTTTGCTCCCTCCTGCTGACAGACGTGGCCTCGCCGCACGTGTCCGTGTCCAGGAACCGCTGCCACTGCTACCTCTTTGGAGTCACGCAACTCTCCTAGCTGTTCCACCCAGCCAGCCTAGACCTGGGATGCCCTAGCACAGAACACCCCCAACGCCTCTTTTACTCAAGCTGCACACAGGCAAGACCGGGGCGAGACAAAGCCGGTGAACCGTGCCAGTCCTGCACGCAACGCCTGCGCGTGAGCGTGCGTGCACCTACACACGGCTGGGCAACGATGGCGCTTTGAACCCCTTCCGCTGGAGGTTGGCTTCGCGTTATTAATCACATCGTGCTTGCCATGATGCTTTAAGAATATTTGCCGCACCGCTCGATGGCACTTCGTTTCTTTACCGAGGCGGCCTTGGAGAACCGCTCGCGGTAAACGATGAATTTTTCATTCCAGCTGCACGCCTGCAAGAAGAGGAGCCTTGCCCATCCTGGGCTCAGGATTGCACCATTCCAACTCACGGAGGATTTTCCAGCTGTTGATGGGGGTGGTTTGGCCGTGCTTAACCTTCCTTCAGCTTTGACTGACCATTACCTGTTCCCACCGTGTTTTGGAAGAGCCGTCAGTACCCCCCTGGGCAGCTCATTTGTGTAAAGACTCACGTGGACGGGGACGTTTCGGACTCACTCTTACAAAACCATCAGACCTTGAAAGCTTTTCCATTTAACAACCCGAGCTGCGGTAAGGCCTCGACATGAGCATTAACACCGCACCGGCCCACGGGATGCGTGGCCGACCTCGACTCCGAGGGCGTTTGCGCGGCGGGAAGGCGTCCCTCGCCCCTCGCCCCTCGCGCGGCTGAGGCCGAGGCGAGGCCCGGGCTGGAGGCTGGCGGAGCAGCCGGGGCACTGGCACAGCCACAGGCACCGTGACAGGGCAGGAGCCGCGGCGGGAGCTGCCTCGGCGCCAGCCTCCAGCTGAGGGTCCTGTGTCCATAGCCAACGCTTTTCTAAGGGGAAAGGCTGAGGGACCAACTTTCATGAGGAAAAGGAAAGTGTCTGTGCATTTTTTTCCCCCAAAACCCCCTTTTTTAAGGAAAGCCACTCTAGTTTCGGGCGAGCGCCGTCCTGCCGCCTGCGCCCGCAGGGCGAGGGGCGCTGGGGGCCGCCGCCCCACGCCGGCACCCGCCCGGCCGCCCCCGCCCGGGCCCGAGCCGCAGCCGCCGGCTGCAGCGCGCTTCCCCCGCGGGCCCCCCCGGCCTGGCCCGGCCCGGCCCGGCCCTGCAGGAAGGGGAGGGACCGGCCGCAGCGAGGGACGCCTGTGGCGGTGGGTCTGCTCCGCGCCGCCGCCCGCCGCTTCCCCAGCCGCCCCCCGCTTCCCCGGGGCCCGCAGCAGCGCCGGGGGCAGGCGGCAGGGAGCCCCGCCGCCATGTCGCAGCCCGGGACGGGGAGGCAGCCGCCCCCCGCCGCGCCCGCGGCGGTAAGGTGGGGCGGGGGCGCGGGGCCCGGCGGGGGGGGGGTGTGGGGGCGGCCACGGCGGGCCGCGGCGCGCTGCCCCGGCCGCCCCACAGCCCCGGCGAGGCCGCGGGCGCCGCCCTGCAGCAGGGCCCGGCGGTGGGAGGCCGCTGCCCGGCGGGTGCCGCCCTGGGGCGGAGGCGCTGCTGGGGCGCGGCCCGGGCCGTGCGGCGGCGGGCGGTGAGGAGCAGCGGGCAGCGCCATGGCCTTCGCGCGGTGGTGGTACGCCATGGTAAATACGGGGCTGCGGCGGGCCGGGGCGCGCCCGGACGGGGCCGGGGGAGCCGGGGCCACCCGCGGGGGGCGGCCGGGGAGCGGCCCGGCGCCGGGCGGGCTCCCGCGGGCGCGGTGCCCCGCAGGCTCCCTCCCCTCGCTGGCTCAGGGCTTAAGAAGGGATAAGGAAAGGATTTGGTGGTGACTGGAGGCAAATCAGCGTTTTTTTCAAACGCTCGTGTAGTAGTATTTCAGGTATTTCGGGTCAGGTGGGAGCGCGGTGTTCTCTGGATGTAATTCCATAATCCCTGCCCGGTCTTCTACCAGCGACGATGGAAAACGTGCTTTTAGGTGCTGTTTTCATAATCTCTGAATAATGCGAGCTCACTAGCTGGTGAAACTGTACCGCTCGGCCAGAACACGGCGATTTGCGACACCAGGCAGAATTTATATGGGATTGTTTCTGCTTTGGAAAAAACTCCACCGTGTGCCCTTTTTCAGAAACATGTTCTTAACTGCAGGTAGGTGGTGGAGTTGCCAGGAATAGTCGTTCTTTGCCACATACTCCCTAAGGAAACCACAGCTCTCTGATGGCTCTGTGCGGTTTGGTTGGACTTAGGTCCTTACTCATTACTGTGACGAACCTGCAATTGCTTTAAAGAGTCTTCTTTATAATTTGTTAGTCATATGAGGAAACAGTTGGTCTCTCTATGGAGTAGTGAAAAAAAGTTTGCATTCTGTTTTATAGAAAGTGCATTGTGTAAGGTGGCTTCCAGAGAAAACATCACTTCAGTGTATTTCCTCAATATGTAATCAGGTAGATGAAATCTGTTGAATTTAGAACTGTGCTTTTAAATTGCTCTGAGTAGCATGGATCTGTGCTTAGTAACGTTTTCAAGTATCATTCCTTGTGTCCAGTCAAATCAGTGATACAGTGTGGTGGACGTGACACAAAGTCACGGGGAGGAAAGTTTGGGAATTGCTGCACTGAGTGATGACACGAATGTTGAAGGCCTCGGTAGTCCAGAAAAGACACTAAGACGACATGACTACCTGTGATCGGGTCAGGAAACTGCTCCTCCACACGCTGTGCTGGAAACCCATTGTGACAGGTGCTGGCCGCAGCGCAGGACCCGCGGGCTCCCTGTGGGACTGGAGTCCTCTCTGGTCCCGTGTGTGTCTGTCACGCGGGGCGGCTTCTGCCTGGGAGACTTCGTGGTCGAAACGATAAGTAAGCAAAGCAGAAAAGGTGGGAGAGAGGGACAGACGCAAAAGGGATTCACTGGTTGCTCTACCACGGTTTTTACTGGCAGGTGTATTTGAAGCAGAATGGGATGGCTGCAAGAAGAATCTAGTTTTCACCTATCCGTTCCTTACATTGCTCGACTGTAGTTCCCCTGACACCTCTTTCCATCTGGCAGTTTTATGAGCAGCATCAAAGATCTCCGTCTTCTTCCCAATTTCAGCTGAAAATGAAGGTCGGATTCCTATCCACACAAAATGTTACGTCTCCTTTAATAACTGCAATGCAAAGTTAGTTGACTTCAGCTGAGAGTCGTGCAAGGAGACTTCCCTTCTCACCCGGTTCCTGAGCGTGTCGTCACTGCAGTCCTCCGAGATGCTGTGCAGTGGCTTGGAACTGGAGGCTCGTTAGCGCTGATGGGACTCACGAGGTTTAGAAAGAATTTCTTGAAGCAAGACCTTCAGCTGAGGTCTGATTTTTGCAAGTGCGGGCTGAGAATGCAGTTGTGTGTTCGGTTATTGGTATTTTGCTCTGTGCTGTAAAACAGCAGTATCGTGACATTTTTGTGCACTGTAGAACAGGATGAAGATCTCAGGATAAACTTTCTTGTTCATGATACGTCTTTGTGCATGTTATGAAGATGTGATTACGGGAGCGTTTCTGTGTTTTGTTTTTAGTTAGTAAAGTTGGAAAATATTTTGGGCCGACTTAACAACCATAGGGAAATGTTGTTAGTTTGTTAGTTAAGCTAGAAATGTAACTTCAGCTGTACGCCCACTGTTTTTTGTGACAGCGCTGGAGCTGCTCCTGTCCGCTGTCTCGGTTGTGGATAAATTCTTTGGCATTGTAAGGAAAGATGAGCAGAAAAAGGAAAGAATACCCACAGGAAAAGTCAACTCTGTCATCCACTTGGGAATGCGAAGGAGCAATGCGTGTGTATGGTCTCAGGGCTTAGACTCTTGCTAAGCAGATTGATTTGTTGGCTTTTTTTTTTTTTAATTATTTATTACTAGAAGGTTCAAAGCTTGGAAATACAGAGCAGAAAAGAGCTGTTGAAGGGCATTTTTGCACAAGGGTCCCTTGCCATACCCCTGAACCATCAGCTGTTCAGAGAACCAGCGTGGTCTTCTCAGGAGGTGTATTAGGAAGTTGTGCTTCCCAAGGTTACCTCCTCAGGATGGTGGACTTCCAAGTGAGGCAGTACTTCCATAGGCTGATTTCTTAGCTAAGGCCAGAGAGTATCAGCGCTTAATGTGCACACAGTGCGTAACTCCAACTTAGGGCATAAAAAATTACTTTGTTCGGGCCATAAATGCTGCACTCTCACAGTTAAAATAAACAGTATTTGACCTTTAAGTCAAAGTCTCATAGGTGCTGTTTCACATCGCTTTCTGGAGGGAAGACGGCACGCATTTAATGTCTCTCTGGCTTGAGTTTCAGGGTGGTGAAGTTGTGGTCCTTGTCCTGGTCCATTCCTTGTCCGCACTGGCCAGCGAAGCCGTCCCGGGGTCCCTCAGGGACGCGGGGCTGATACTGCGCTGGAAGGGCGGTTGAGGGAACCCTGCCAGCCCCCTCGTCCTGCCCTCTGCGGGGAGGGGATGGCGATGGGGATGGGAACGGGAGGAGTGCGTGCTGAGGCGGGCAGAGGCAGAAGCCTTGGCGCCCGGGAGGGGACACTCCGAGCTCCCTCCACCCGCAGGGATACAGCGTGTCCCCCTCCTCCTCGTCCTGGGGCTGGGTGCCCTGTGCAAGCTGTGTCCCGGCTGGTACGTGTTTCCTTGGTGTGCAGACGAGGAGATGGGCCTAGGGAAGAAGGGTAACGCTGGATTTGGCCCTGGTAAAAGTCTGGCACACTCGGTAGGAACTAAGTAAGGCTCCTGCATTCTGTGACTTAGTTTAATAAAAGAAAAAAAAAATCTGGGCTTTAGTTGGTGTTGCTGCTTTTAAAGCTGTGTCCAAATTTGAAGAAGCAAATGAATAAAAGCAATAAAATACATGCAATGTACAGAAAGACGTGCTCGCTGCGTTAATTAGCTGGATTCAGGGTAGCACTTGGCTTTCAGAGTGTTGTGATGCCGAGGGTATCCGTTCAGGAAGAGCACCAGGTCTACACAAGAGAGTTTGGCTGGGCAGGAGCAGTAGCTCCTGGGCCTTATCGCGGTGCTGGCTCTGGAGTTACCATTTTGTCAGCAAGAGCACGCTCACTGATGTTGCTCTTACTGGTATGTATGTGGTGTGCTTTTATTGTAGCAATAAAAAGCACAGATAACTGGGTTAATTGTGTCTATACCAAAAGCGCTATTACGGGGCAGTGAATCAATTCATCCCTTACCCAAAAAGACAACCTGTGGGGCTTGTTTTTCCTCTGAAGAGGCACAATTGGAATATGAGAATAGCATTTTCAATTTTAAAACTTGTCAAGTATCTTAGTCATGCCCAACTCCATTTTAAAAACTTGAATTATTAGAGGTTGTCTGAAACAATTTCTGAAATTTTTGTCATGTACTACCATAATGGAAACAGATTAGAGACATACTATTTTTTTGCTTTTAGTTGTATTTGTTCATTCAGCTATAGTATTTTCCCAGCCTGTCTGCTGACGTGCTTGAACACATTCTAGTTGAAGATAGTACAGTGATACACGGATCATTACTTTCTCCCTATAGCCATGTAAAGAAAAATCTGTAGGAACTCGTTACTTCGGTGGGTTAGCAAACTTTACCTCCTGCTGCTCAGCCCTCAAAACAGAAGGGAATAAATGGCCCTGCAATCATCTCCTCTCTTTACTTAACAAAACAAAGCAGACATCAGTCCTCGTTCCCAGATGTCTCAGTTGCTGTGGGAAGTTACACTAGCTAAGATGTTAGATAATAGCTATATTTTGTTGCCTTTTACATTCATGGTAATATTTCTTGGTTTTTACTTTATTTATTCTAAAGATTAAACAATATGCTTTTGAAAAGGATTTTTTGAGGGACCATGTTCACCACCTTCCAGAGATACAGAGAGTAAAACATGCGCTGGGTGCCAGTGTGCATGCTGAACAACCTCTGTGTACATTGCTGCACATGGGAAGCAAACGGGATTACACATCAGGTTAGATGAAAGCAAGAAATTTGAAGTCTTGGAGGGGATGAAAGATGCAGGAGGTTTGGGCAACCTGGAAGGACTGTATTTCCTAATGTGCACCTGTGCATGAACGGTTACAGCATTTATTTTTTGTGTATCAGCAGCATAATTCTAGAGTGGTAGTAACAGCTTTCCTCTTGGGCATTATGAGCATTTTAATGTTTCTGAAAAAGTTCAGATGTTGGAGCGGGTGCTCGTAATTGCACGCGTCGCGTTGATCTCTCAGAGCTGTTCGGTTTCTGGTGAAGCCTGTGGGACTGGCAGCGTTACCGAAGCGAGTATCAGAGCGCTCTGTGCTGGCGAGGAATGAGTGATAAGCGTAATATCTTTCAGAACTTTTCACAAGAACAGTCGTGTTACACGTACCGCCCTGGAAGTCATGACTTTCTGACTGTGATTTCACTTGAAGTTATCCAGAAGATCATTTAGAAATCCTGCCCATTAGTGATAAGGAAAACTTAAAATGTTCCCTTCTGTTGTATTGTTCTAGGTGAAAGGAATCATACATGCATGAAGATATTTGGGAAATTCTCTACATAGAACGTATAATTTAAGATCTTAATAAATACACATCTGTTTTCTCTACTTACAGCATGGTGACAAGAAGGCAAGTGGAGCTTCTTCCAAATCAGGAGAGAAAAAAGCAGAAGCAGCAGAGGTAAATGCAAGTGTTTGAACCTATTAAGAAGAAAAGTTGGTAATGAATTTCCTCCTATACAGATTTTTGTCTTTTGAGAGCAAAGTGGTAGTTTTCAGGTAATTAACTGGTGACTGTAGACACTCATTATTCACTCCAGGAATGTATAGTTTTGTCTTGTGCTGCTGAGCAGCCTACTGAAAATATTTCTTTGCTCTGCTCATCCTTTCACAAATGCTTCCTGTTAGTATCGGTGGAAATGACCTCAGAGGATGTGTCTGTTCCGCAGTGCAGGTACGCTTTGGGACTCGTCTGATGGTCCTGGTTTTTCAGTTGTCCGGAGGTACGGATGAAGTGAGTGCACTGTGACTCTTTCCACCTTGTCTGCATCCTGGCTTCTCTTCCAAAAACACAAATCCAAATTCATACATAGATGTTGCATGTCTGGGCCATCTCCTGACACACTTGCAAATACGTGGTCAGTGCTGTATTTTAGAAAAAAATACTTACTTTTCAAGATACTGCCTCCTCTGGAACTGGTATTTACAGTTCAGGAGTCCCTGCTGGGTTCTAACATTTGAGTTTATACAAGCAAGTTCATGGTCTGAGCGTCGCGGCTGTTGTTGGCAGTCAGGAGCCGTATGGGTTGCAGGCGGTGTTAGGAGCAATACCTGGAAGGGCACCTCTCTTCCGGCAGCTCCAGGCCCCGTTGGCCACGTGGAGGTAGGTCCCTGCGTGCTACGGTGGGTCAGGCCGGCGTCGCGGAGAGCAGGTGTCGTCCGAGCCAGGACGCCCGTGCCAGAACCATCATTAGTGCCCCGACAGGCTCCGCTGCTGCGAGCAGGAGCAGCGCTTCCCCGGGGAAGGCCGGCAGCAGGCTCAGGAAGAGAAGGATGCGCAGGAGCGGCTGTTACTGGCTGGCTGCTTGTTGGCTTCAGCGTCAGTCGTTGATACGGGGAGGCCAGAAGGAGGTGTGCCTGTTCCCGTGTTCGTAGCAGAAGCTATTTGGAGAATAACTCTGTCCAAGCTGTGGTGTGTTTAACTGCACTGCAAATCAAGGCCAGCGAACTCTTTTATTACCATCCTCTGAAGTAGATGATTAAAGCAATTACCTTTCTTTCCTGTCCACATACCAAGGAAGCCTGGGAATGTGTTCCTCCTTTCCTCTCTAGGCAGTTTAGCTTTTTCTTAAATAGCAGTTCTTTGATACGTTCTTAGTTTAATGCCAAATTCTTTGACTGCACCTTGTTACTCTTAATATAGATGCGCTGACTTCTTTGTGGGAAAGGTGGGAGTTGAAGCCTGTAGTTTGGGTTATGGAGTCACTGTTTCTGACCTCTCACTGAGAAGATCGGCTTAAAGCTAGCAAAAGAAGGCTGTTACTAAGTTTATTGTCCCAATGCTTTTGCTTTTTGAGTCCTTAGAATACTGCCTGTGTGTTTCCTCTTGTGAACTTCTTTGTATATTTGACTTGCTCCATTGGCTTTACCGTGATTAAAAGTGAAAGTAGATGAAAACACTTTTCCTTAGGCCTGTTAAACAGCATTAGCTCCACCATGGTTCATATCCACCTCCACAACACTCTGATTTTTTAAGCAGTTGAGGTAGCAATTCAGAATCTTTGTACAGCTTTCCCAAGAGTCTGCAATGTTATATTTTTGTTTAAAAGTTGGAGGTTATTCCTGTAGTCTTCAAATTTTGAAGCAGAAATTTGTAATCTGTCCGTAGGTAGCTGTGGATAACCTTGTCTAGAATATTGAGTTTGTTCACCTCCCTACTAGAAAAAGTTTGGTAATGCATTTTAAAAATGACAAGGAAATACAAAGCTCTTTGAAGAGTTCATATTCATATTGAAGAGAAAATTGTAAAAACCCATATGCTCATTGTTTAGCTAAAAAGAACAATAAATGACCTTGTCTCTCAGATTCTTTGGTTACATAGTTCTCAAGGAGTGAGAGAAGAAGAGTAAAGCTTTGAAAAGTAAAGGTGGGAAAGGCGTGACACAGGTTTGAGTAGGAGATGCTAATTAGTCACAATGTCAAGGAGAACTCCAAACAAGTGCTGTTGAGGCGTAGAATAGGCTTCTTAAGCCTTTCCTTCTTGGACACTTAAAAGTAGATTGAAAAAAACACAGCAGGTTTACTGTAAATAGAAACCTGCTTGAGAAGACATGCACTTGCAGAGAGGTGCTGAGGAGATTAAATGGCTCCGTAAGATTTTTCCATTGCTAGCATCATAATACAATAAAATAAAATAATGCTTTAAAAGAGTTAGGAGTTACCAGGGTGAAGATGATCTATTTAATAACACTATAGTTTTGCAATTACACACAGTTATGGCAGGGAGTATGTGCACTTTATCTATGATGTACCAGCAGATGTTAGTTCGTAAGACTGTTTCTTCAGGAAGCTTTCTTCCTGTTTCTTCAGGAAACTTTTTAAGTTTCCAGTGACTTACTGCTTAACTTTCACCCTTAGATCTTAAAGCATTGTATAAAGGAGACTAGATGCATTATCTGAGTGACATAGATAAAATGTGGGGAAGGAGAAGTGCTGAAGCACAGAGCTGGAATTGCCTTACTTAAGGTCATCCAACTGGTAAGCTCCTCACTTAAAAATGAAGCTTCTAAAATCCGTGGTGTTGTACTGCACTGGAGTGGCTGACGCTGAAGTCACACAGCTCGAGCACGTGCACTGGCCGGGAGAGACGACTGCCGGTGAGTTAAGCAGCTGTTTCCACCGCGCTCCCTTCTGCTTGGTGGCTGGAAGGTAACGGATGCTCCCACTCCTTCCCTGCTCCTCTTCCCCAGGGTCCACACTCGCCTCTTCTGCTCAGTGACCAGAAACATACAGCTTACCGCACTACTAAGGTTCCGACTCTTTCTTCTAGAATGCTAAATTTAGTCTGTTCAGTTTCTGAAAGCAAAAACTAAGATGTGGCCTTAAGGCTATATATCCATTTTACTTCAACCCTGATCCTTCATGGTAGCCTATGGTAGTTATTGGGAGGCACGTTGGTTGCACTGATATTTGGTGCCATTGTATTTAGCACAGGAGAGAAGTATCACGGAATGGTTTGATAAAGACGGGACAGTGACGTTCTGCTTTCCAGGGCCATGTTCCTCTTGGAAAGATTGATCTTCTCCACTTCATTACTTTATGTACGTTATCAAAGGAAAGATACCGTCATACTTACATCCAGTTTGCCTCATTTCAGTGGTGCTACTCAAACTTCAGGTCTAGAGAGACTGGGGATCTGCTTGCTACAGGAATGGTCAGCTTTAGGTTGAGATGCTCATCATTAGATTGATGGGTTATGTGTAACTGAATGTGTATCTGTACATGGTGTCTTGTAGAAATAGGCAAAAGATTTGCTGGAGGGACAGAGTTGGGAACTGCAGATGTGTTAGAATACGTAATCAAAAGAAGATATTGGCAGTTATTTATTGGTGTAGTTGACAGTGAAAATATGCATGTGTTACGGTTGTATTGGGCGCTGCTCAAGGACAAAGGTTCAAGTCACAGGGTTATACCTTAACTCCTTACGTCTTGGTTTTCAGAACCTTACAGTTGTTGAATCCACGTTCTAAGGAGAATCAGACACTTCTTGAGAATCTAAATCAGCTTTAATGAAATGTTTTCATTCCTTGTGGATGTGTGTATGGTAGATGTTAACAGAAGAGAAATGATGGTTGTTGGAATTGGTGGTTGCTCATGCACTTGAAGCTGTTGCATATGTTTGCAGCTGGGATGCACCTGCCACCCCGTAAAAGCGAGTGTTGTGCTGCTGTTTTCCCATATCTGTCCTCTCTTTTCTCACTGTGTTTTGACATCATGGTCCTGAGTCAACATGTTTGCAGCACGCCATTGCAAAGTGTATGAAATAGTGCATTTCCCTTCTTCTCCTTCCCTCCTGATGTTCCAAGGCTTTTAGCAATTTTGTATGTAAAGTGTTAGCATGTGAGACAGCTGGTGTGGTTTTCCTTTTAGCCCTCACCTTGATACCTTCTTCAGCTTGCGTGTGCCCTTCCAGCAATGTCGAGTTGTTTCAGACTTTGTATGCCATCAAGGCATTAGTACTCTAGAAGCTTTTGGGTGCTAAAATGTAAATACTTTCAAGGGGAGATGGGACAAAATCATTGAAGAGAAACCTGGGACAGTTTATAAAGTAAACTGGAAATAAGAAGTCCCTGGGCCACAAGTTGTTTGAATCTGTGGTCAACATATACCTGGCCTATTTCTACATCACTGTCTTTGTTTTCTTTTCTGTCTGCTGTTGGCTGCTGCTAGAGACAGGGACATGGGATGTGTGAAACTTCGGCCGGACTCGGTAAGGCAGGTCTTGTGTCGTAATGAGTTGCGTGGCCCTGCTGCCCTGCTCTGGAACACCGCCGTCAGAACTGCCCCTTCAGAGGCCGCCCGGGGGGCACAGTGTGCGTCAGTACGTACCCACGCGGGTCACGCGTAAGATCGATGCAAACCCAACACTCCCATTGTCTGCGATTCTGCTCTGAAAACCCCCTGCTTGGTTTTGAATTGATGCATGCTTGTGTTATTAACTGCACATTGTCTGGAAAGACCTGTTCTCTTTTCACTGTCGTAGAAGGAAATGCCAAGGAGAGCTTCTGTATCAGACTAAAAATCTACGCTGTGCATTGCTGGTGTCTGAATGTAAAAATGTGCTATTAAAAGGAAGACGAGGCCATATTTTCTAGGAATTTGAAGCCTCAGCTTAGAGCGGGGCCATGTTTTACCGGATATGGTGTGAAACGACCCTTCCTAACACACCCTGCCGTTTCGAGTCACGCTTTACAGCAGTGTAGACAAAATACGTGCTGCTCGCTCAGCTCATCATTCTGTACTTAACAGGAAATACATCCTTTGCTTTGAAAGGATGACAGTGATAATTGGCGCTGAAGCATTACTGTTCTTTTAGAATTGATTCTTTGCTCTGACATCGGGATTTCTGTGATAGTTGTTAGTCCTGATGCTTGTCGTGCAGGTTTCCTTATCCAGAAAAAGCAAGAGTTACTCGGAGTCCAGGGGCACAATGCTGAGTAAAGAGACGGTGACTGGTAAAAATCTGCTGGGGGGGCCACTGCTGGTCTGAACCGTGGAAGCGCATAAGTAACTTCGATGGGAGGGTTTGTGAGGTTTCTTTCTACTTTGTTAGCAAATTATTTATTTTAAACTGCACTGTTAGTTTGGGTTTCCCCCCCGTGCACCCAGCACCGGGGGGCTGGCGGGGGCGTCCGCCCCCTCGCCCCTGCCATGCCCAGGGGACCTGGTGGCCGCAGGGCACTGTGGCCGGGGTCCCTCCTCGGTGGAGGAGCGGAGGGGCTCTGAGGAGCACGGCACCGGCTTGTTTGCACGTCTTCCTTTTCTGTTCTGGTTCTTCTTTGGCTAGGATGCAAAAAGTAGTTGAAAAATAGCATTATTTCAATTAAGTTTTGGTACTCGTTGGGAGCTGATACGGTGTGACGCTCTTCCCGCCGTAGGAAGAAATAGAGTGTGATTGCTGCTCAAGCAATTCTTGAATGAAAGACTGAAAGGTGGAGGCTGAAATGCTGCTCATGGTTGTAAAAAGCATTTCCAGGATGAAGACTGCACATTCTTTGCTGATGTGTTGGGTTTTTTTTTTTCCCGTAAAACAGCTGTACCGTATGCATTCTCATTGCAATATTATAACGAACACTTGAATGTTACAGTCCAAAGTGAACATTTAATCCATATTTCTAGACACCAATCTTAATGCATGTCTTCCCTCAGAAAATCTACATATCAACTGGATATATATTTTATCTCCCCTTTATTAAACATGGGGGAATTAATATTCCACTCTGAAACAGTGTTTTGGCTTTTTGTTTTGAAGCCACTGCTAATAATGAAGAGTAGATTAGAAGTAGCTGTATGCCACAGCTCTTGTTCCTTCACACAGGATTCTGTACAGGCTCTTGGTTCTTCTGATTCATTTCACGAAGAAGCTATGCTTTGATAATTCGTTAGCTCTGTTATTATCAGGTTGGGAAGCGAGGTGTGAGTACAGCTGCACGGTGATTCTTCAGCTGATTGTGTCTGAGACTGTCACAGGAAAAAAATCCTCTTGCACGTCTTGGAGGGGCGAAGATGGGAACAGCTCTGATGGATTTGTTGATAAAGGGTGTCGGAGCTGGTCTGCCTGGAGGGAGCGTTGTGAGGAGGATGCTGGGAAGCACATAACATCATTATTTTAATAAGCGTAAAAGAAGGATGGACCTGGTACCATGATGTGGCCAATTTATCTGCTTTTACAAATGTATTATGGGGTAGATACCAAAGAAGTTACTGTTGAAAGATGACCCTGGGAATGAAAATGTATTACTCTACTTAGCCTATGGTGGTCAGTATGCAGTAAAGAATACTGATTTGGTGTGGTGGCTTAACTTTCTGCACAGCTTATCTCCAGGTAGTCTGTCTCTGCTCCAGAGGAGAATTTATGTGCTGCCTCTCTCTCTCTCTCTCCTTCCTGTATCTTTATTGCTGTTCTGCTTACCATGAAACAGAGAAATGTTTGCATTAACAATTTCTTCTTTGTACTGTTTAATTGATTAACATAAGTTCATGCTCAGAACAAGGATTTATTTCACTCTATTAGGTTTTTTTCTAGTTCAGACTGGGGAAAAAAAAAAGGCTAGTGTTACGCCTGAAATTTTTGAATATGTTGGTAGGTGTCATAAAAACCTCCTTCTGCAAAACAGTACTTTATTTGTGGATTTTCAGAGCATCACAGTTGTGTTAGACACAGTCTTAGGTACCAAAGCGTGGTACCTGGACGCCGCGAGCCAGGAGGTCCTGAAGCGAAGGCTGAGCCTGAGGCGGGAACCGAGAGCTGCCGTGCTGAAGGCGTACCCGCAGTACTGACTGCTCGTCAGAGGTCTGCTCTTCTTTGATGATTTTTTTTTTCTTTTCTTTTTGAAAATGGAAGGGTAGCACTTAAAAATCTGTGTTCCTTCAACAACTTAATAACTTAAAAGTTAAAGCGTTTGTGGATAATGCTTATTACTGAGTCTTTAATGCGCTACGTCAGAGATAAAACCCAAGGTGTTCTGCACCTCGGTACTGTCTCTACAGAATTGTAATGCGTCACACCTCCGTCACCGGCCTTCAGGAGCATTGCCACCTAGGGCTGGAAGCCTGCTGCTTTCTTCAGGGGATTAAAAATGTTCGTTGTAATGGGGGTTGAAGGGTGTGTGGAAGGAGAGTGTCTGCTCCTTTAATGGTATCTGGTCAAAGGAGCCGTAAGAAGAAAATTCCGAGACAAACCTGACTGATGAATGGTGAGGGAGGCTGTGATAAGAGCAGCCCTGGTCAGTGGCACTAGTTGGACACGCGGAGCCTGAGGACGCTTAGCTCCTCAGCTGGGAGGGTGAGGAAGGGGAGGGAGACCAATGCGCAGAGACGTAAAATGACAGCAATTAGCGTCAACGAAGGCAACAACCAGAAACCAGCTGGGTCAGTGGCAGCAGTGGACGGGCCCTCGGGCAGCTGCGGCAAGCCGGGGCGTTGCAGCTGGTGAGGCTGGGAGCCCGAGGCGCGGGGTGCTGGAGGGTCGGCGGGACGGTGCCGGCTGCCGGGGCCATGGGCAGGCTCACGGCCCAGTGCCTGGTGCCGGCTGCGGGGGGCGAGTGCCTGCGTGCTCCCCAAACCGGGCGCGCGTGGGGCGTGCGTGGGTGCTCACCCGCGAACGGGAAGCTGTACGGCGGGTGAGTAGGAGGCCCCAGGTCTGGGCAGGGGTGTCAGGCGGGCGGGGGGGTCCGTGCTGGTTTTGGGGGTCCCACAAGCGTGGGGTGCCCGTGGGACGAGCGTGCGAGTGGTGCGTGTTTGCAGCGAGCGCCGAGCTGGAGCAGCCGTCGAGCAGGGGCCCATGGGGGGTCAGAGGGCCGGGGTCCGGGCAGGGGTGCTGGGGGACGGAGGGTCCGTGCCGGTGCTCGGGGGACCCGGGACTGTGCCTGTGCTCATCAGCCCAGAGGGTGCCGGGTGGGTGCTTGCACTAGTGACCTCCTGCCTCCGCCAGCCCCAGTGGAGGGGACGTGGCGGTGGGTGCTGGTGTGTGGTGTGGGTCCTGTGTGGGGGTGCTGCTGACGGCAGCGTGGCCGGCCGTGCCAGTGTCCTGTGTGTCTGTCTGTGTCTGTGTGTCTCTGTGCTCGGCTTTGCTGCTGGTTGAACTGGCAACCCCATCCCTCAGCCTAGGCAGAGACCCTGGGTCCCCGGGCGCTGGGCTGGGCTGGGCTTCAGCATCTGGGAAGGTCTGTACTGGGTAGTGCTGGTCTGTACTGGGCAGCATTGGACTTCAGCAGCCATGCAGGAGAATCCTGGGCTGGAGCGTCTGGTAGAGGCAGCCAGACTCCTAACATCCCTGTAACAGGAAAAATCACTGTTCCTCTTGGTTTTCGCAACACACTGTGTGAAGTCTTCCTTGGATGTCATTGTTTCCAGCGCGGCCAATACTAAGTGTGAAATCCTTGATGTAAACATCCCACTTGGTGTCAGTCTGTACCGCTGGGCCACATTTTTGTGATGTTAATCTTCTGTAAATGGTCACAGAGGGCGGCCCGCTGCCCCAGGCTCTGAGGGGAGGCTGACTGTTGAACATGCAGCTTTGTTTATTCCAGATGCTCTCCTGGTTTTGGAGCTAAATCAGAAAGAGAACAGGAGGTGGAATTACCTTAATGGCAGAGGTCTCTGAGTCTCCCAGTCTGTTACAGTACCCAGTGTCCCATCGATTGAAAATGGGTGCTTCTGAGTTGGCATACAAGTTTGCTGATTGAATCTCTGGTCATTCTGCAGACTTCCCTGCTTGTAGAGAGTAATTAAAGTGTGAACGCTTTAATTGGGTTGTGAGTCTTGAGCGTCCACTTACAGAGAAAATTAATAGGTCTTACCCATCTGCTGCCTCCAAAAATCTGATGCTTTTTGCTGTGTTCGTTACCAACGGCTTATTTTCCCAGTCTTCATTAGATGCGATTTCAGCAGTCACTGAGTTTTTGCAGCAGTACTTAGTGGTGCTTGGTAATAATGGCATTGCATTGGTCGAAAACTGGAGGTTCAGAGGGGATGTCATGGTTTTGTTTCAGTTGCCAGAATATTTATTAACTTGAAAAGTCATCATTTTGCCCTTAGCTTTGTATCTTTCCTTCCCTGCCTGAGGTGTAATGTTACCTTCTGTGTTGTCATTGAAGTTATGTCTGTGCAGCAATAGCTTACCCATCTTATTTTCATTGATACTTTTCATTAAAGTATATATGGGTTCTGTTGCTTTAACTGTTAATTAAAACAAAGTCACTCTGCCGAGGAAATAGCACAGATTTATATATCGTCCATAAAACAGTACAAGAGAACTCAGCCTATTCTGGGCTGGGCAAAACTGTCTGAAATGAGTCTGCATGAATTAAAGTTATGTAGAATTTATTTTTGGATGACTTGCCTTGCATAAAATGTTCTAATGGACTTTTTTCAGTGTACCTTTTTCTTAAAACTTTGGGGTTTGGTTTACGGTTTTACTTGGCTTTTCTTTTTCTTCATCAACATTTCTGACGTTTATGATGTCTTTCTTTTATTTTCTAGAAGAAACCAGCAAGTGCTAATGTCAGCCAGCCCCCCAAAACACAGCCAAGTGGACCACCTTCTACTGTTAAGGTAATGCATACTTAAGGAAATGGTCTCTTTTAAAAGTGAAGAGGATATGATATGACTTCATCCCCTGCAGTGGGGTAGAAATGTTTGCCAGCATTCAGCAACACTACGCTGCTCTTCATGTCCTGCTAGAAGTTGTAGTGAATTGAAATGAAAGACAAACACAAGTCAGCAGAATGCCAGCATTGACTTCTTGAGGAAATAGAGTTGGTAACATTCTTCCCTTTCACGGGTTCTTCGTTAGTCTCCTAGTTACTTTAAAAAAATCCCAGTGCCGTTGATATCAGTGGCAAACTTCATTTGACTTATGGGGCTATGGTTCTTTTTTCACCCTTAGGTATTGTTTCTATGGTTGGATTCTGTTTAGTCAGGGGACCTGATGAGATCGAAGCACTGATAACTGTCTTTGCTTTCATAGCTGCTGCAGCAGCTCCGTCCTTCAGGAAATTAGCGTAAGAAGCGTTATAAAGATGACTTGCATAGGAGTGCAGTTGATACTCCCTGAAGAGAAGCAGGGATCACATTGAGCGTGCTGGGGTCTTGCAGAGTATTGAAACAGGGTGTTGAAAATATACTTTCTGATGGTGGTCACACATGAACTGATGGCTGTAGTTGGTAATCACTGTTAGGTGTGTGTTTGTCACGGCTGAGTGGAATGCACCTCATTCAAAAGAGAGAAGCAGCAGTATGTTTTATTAAGGTAAAATCATAATTTGACAGTTGCATAAGTTTGATGAATTTAACAAAGTTTAACAGTGGCTTGACAATGTTCAATAAGTTTGAGGGTAGGGTTCACCTTTTTAATTACTGCATGGAAGAAACATACAAAGGGAAATTGAGTTAGAATCAAGTTAATGATTCACACGGAGACCAGAGACGCAGAGTAAGGAGGACGCTCCCCCTGAGTCACGAGGTTCAGAGTGGACCCCCTTGCTTTCTAAACTCCTTTTGGAGCCTAGGTGCGGCTGGGTCCAGTCTCAGTCTCAGACTTGGACAACGGTTTATGACTAATGGAATTATTCATATAATGTTTATAACAATATTGAGTAGCTGTATGGATTAGCAATGTTTCATAGCATTAATTCAGCATGCTATCACTTACCGAGGCTCTGTGGCAGGTAAGGGATCTCTCTGCCTTGGGCATGGAGGGATCTCAGTCTGGGGTAGGGAGTCTCCAACCTTGAGAAGCGTCCCTGCTCGCGGGGAGAGTCACCTGGCGTGCAGTCCAGCTGCCGTTCGGGGAGAGCTCAGACTGGGCCCGTCCTGATGGTCCTATTTGTCGGGTGACGTACTTGGCTGCTAGTCAGTCGTGTAGACAAGATAAGATGTCTTCGGTTTATCTCTGGTGTCTTGTTCTGTACTTTGGTTACCTTGCACTTCTGGGGTTTGAAACCGCCTTTCTAACTATTTTTCGAGGTACCTTCACTCCCTTGTACGTGAGCCCAGGGCTTTCCAGCTTGCCAGTTCACACCCAGAGCATGGAGCCAGTTGCTCCTTAGCCTGAACCAAAGTACATCGAGGAGTCACTTGAACCCACCACAGTATTCCGTACCTGGAGATATCCCATCGTGTGAAAGATTCTGTCGGCAGGAAGTGTTTCTGCTTTTGAATGGGATTTTTTATTTTCTTAATCAATGCTTTTGTAAAATAATGCTCCTAAAAATACCTCTGTGCTACCGAAGTAATTATTTTTCCTTTCTATTCAGTGAAGGAGGACCCAAGGATATAAATCCTGTTGTCCCTTTCTTTCAATGCTGTTGTCTGTCACTAAAGACAGCCCAACATTTTTGTTGCTTTTCTTTCTACTCCTTGCAGTTTGCCAGGGCCTTTCTCCTGCTAGTAAAGCTGGATGTAGTCATCCATATGTAGTTCCCACGACAGCTGTACAGGGTGGGACGGACTCGAGTATAATCTTTCTGCGTATCAGTCGCCAGCTGCATAGTCCTGCGGAAGCTCACATCTAATTTGCTAATGAGCACATCCTTAAGTCTTTGTTTTCTGTATGTGTTCTTTCTATTATAAGCGTATCTTTTACATTAAGTGCGCAAGGTACAATTTCCGGTGATGCTATTAAGCATCAGAACTGGAAGGTTGCGTCATGAAAAAAATGGGACGTAATGTAGTTGCCAGGAATGCTTTATATTAGGTTATGACAACTTAGGCGATGTATTTTATTCAGCACTTGGTGCTTCTCCAGTTTCTGTGACATTCCAAAATATTTATTGGTAAAGATTATGTACTGTGAAAATACTTACCTCATGCTGTCTAATACTGACTCTTAATCAATAGCTATTTTAAGTTTAACCTTTTTAGTTCCCACTCAGCCACGACTACCTTTCTTCGGTTATGCTAAGGCTTCTCTTAATTATGTCTTTTAATTTTAACAATCTCCTGCAATCCTGTAGTGTTATTTAAAATAGAGCAAAACTTGGAGATTTATTGTTCTGTTCTTGTAGTTTGTACCACCTATACTTTTTTTTAAACCATTTGGCTAGCTGTGTTCTTTTCTGCCCTTCTTTTTCTCTTTGTCTCTAAAAATACCTATTCAAAAGAAAAATTTTGCAGGCATTTTTTTTTTACAGGAATTTTACAGGAAAGGAAGTATTTCTTGAAAAGGCAAGGCAGCCTTTTCTCTTTTGCTGCAAAAATAGATCAAATCTTTTAATGCAATCAAAAGTATTCCGCCAGTTTTTGGACAACTTTGGGACTGCTGTTTCTTCCTTTAATTTTTTCCCTACTGTAGCTTTAATGTGTCCCGCATGCAAAATCTCTTTGGATTCCTTAATAATTTTGTTGGTCAATAATACTTTTCATTAATGTACCTTATCCCAGATAAATTTCCAACTTCTTTGCAGAGGCGGGTGAGGTGGGGCAGTTCAGTTGCTCTGGCTCCAGCTGTTCATTTGCTTAACCTGCTCTTACCCTATGGTGAAATTACTTACTCTAAGTTGAACAGCCAGAGGGTTTTTTTGCTGCCTCTATGTCATGGCCTAAGTCATTTTTCCTTCAGTTAGTAAGTAGTAATAACTGATGGCTTGTGTTCTGCTTGGGTCGCCTGTGTTTCTGAGTTTGAGGTGCAGGAACTTGTGCGTGATGAATGCTTGTCATTGCTTAATGCCTGGCTAATATGTGGGTAGTTTAATTTTCCTGTGGTGGTATCCTGTAATGCGGACTGCTCCTAAGAGCAAGCACTTACCTGTCTGGCTTCGTTTTCGTTGCACTGTGTATCTGAACTGCCATTCTTTGTGTCTTAATTTCATCCCTGTGCTCTGTATTGTTTCACTCTTAAGTTCTTGGGATTGCAGCCAGTATTTACTCGCTGCTTCTGCTCAGTGTCTTCTTAAAGGGATTTTATTCGGCTGCGTGTGTGTCCGTGCGGTACAAGGAGTAGGTGCTGCCTCTCGTCTCCTCTCTTTCATATCTGCATGGCTTTTGTGTTCTCTGTGTTAAGGGCACCTAGGAAGTTTAATCGGCAACCTTGATGTGCCCGGTTTCTGTATGACTCAAATCTAAATGAGTAATTTGAAGATATTTTACTGAAACAGATGTTCTGACTTAGTTCTCCCTGTCACAAGCCTGCCTTTCCCTTTTGATGTGGAGTCCTGTTCGACTGTTACTTTGTACCAGGGTGTTTTCAGTAAGCAGATGCCTTGTCGTACCCTGTCGGATAAATGGAGTGAGCAGTTAGATTCAGGTAAGGGTATGATCATCAGGAATATTTACGGTCGGTCACGAGCAGCCTCTTCCACGTGTACATTAACTGCCAAGGTGCACAAACCCAGCGGTCATCGCTACCATTGTTCGCAGACAGCAGTGAAGAGGAAAAACTGAGCTAACCTCCTTCCTCCGCAGAAGGTACCTACCAGCGCTGCTGTGTTTTCTTTTACAGCCCTTTAAATTGTTTTTGCCAGTTCCATGGCCAACAGGAAGGCAAATGTCTAGCGCAGTGTTCAATCATAGCTATTAATAGACGGCACTAGCATTTGAGCATAGCTTGATCCAGCTATCTTTCTTGGATCTTTGTGTTCTTATATGGTAGTTCTGTTGATATCAAATGAAGTTTTGCTGCTCTTTATGTGGGAGATTTCTGGCATTGGTCTTAATGAGTTCTTAATGAGTAATTATTTTCTTTTTGTTGCTGGCTGCTATAGCTTAATGAAGTGAGAATCTTTGTCCATATTATTTTCATGGACAATTTATGGAAGCAGTGCTGGAAGAATTCAACAACAGTGGAAATTCAGTAAGAATTATTTTTATTTCAGACTTGACTGATCTTGAATATTTTCAGAGGAAGCTTCTTGATCTTAATGATTTAAGAAATTTAAGGGTAGTAACTTTCAGCTGGCATCCAAATTAACACTGTTTTAAAGGGGGATTCAATCTGCTTTCTTGTGCAACAAACAGGAAAACAACAAGAAAAGAAGGAGCAATTACTAAATACCTTTGAGTGAAGTCCCTACTGTTTCTGCAGCAGACTGGAAATTCTGTTACAGGTTTATCTAGTTTATCTTCAAAAGTGATTCTTACTGTCTTACAGTATATTTGCTGGGATTTTTTTTTCTGCTACATACCTTACTTAACTGTCACTAATTTTTTTATTTTGTGAGCTTTGCACAGATACCTTATTGTGAAGGAAGGCATTTTTGAGTAGAAGGCATCTGAAGTTACAGTACTGACTGGGAATGTCCACAGAAATGCGTAAATTTATTCCTGTCTTACCAGTCATACTGTGAAGGTTGGAAAGGCTATCTCTAAATTTTGAGGTTATTCAGAAAAATATTTAAATGGTCTGAGAACTTCCTTTTCTTGCTCTCCTTAGAGTAGATGTGTGTCATGGCGCACAGATCCTCAATTTATAGGTGTTCTGCAGCAAGAGCATGGCAAACCGTGGGGCTGTTCCTGCAAGTTGCCCTCAGAGCTGTTGCCAGCACGTAGCCCTGCACGTGGACATCATGAGAACTGCGTCCGTGTGGAGCACAGTGCTGGTTTTCGTGGTGGCAGAGGCCTGCTAAAAATAGACCAAAACATTAAAAACTGGAAGCTGTAGGAGTACAGAAGCTGCCTCCTGCGTGGATGAGCTGGCTCTGGCTAATGTTATGGGATGTGGCGTCCGTCACCCGAGGTCATCCTCACGTTTGAAAATTAGGGCTGTAAAAGAAGCGTCTGGTCTGGAGACCACTGCAAACGTTGCAACTTGTAAGGCTGTGCGATGGTCAAAACAATACGATCATTTTGCAAAAAAAATTCTGTACTTCACTCAAAAATGGGATATTTCCCTCATCAGTCTGTGTTGTATCTTCGGGCGTTTTCCCCTTTCTGCTTCCCTTCAAGGGCTGACTTTTGTTTCTGGTTCCCTTGAGATAAAGAGCGGCATAGAGGTTATTATGAAAAAATGGTGGAAGGGTTTGTTAGTGGCATGGGGGCTTTTTCTTTAAAAAAACACACAAAAAACTCCTCCCATACTACAAGTATTGAGAATTTGATTCTATAGCAAAAAAAATTTTAAACATTCAAGAGCAGGTCACTATTGGTGTTTCAAGAAGCACCTTTTAACTTCTAAATTAATATAAATTATTTGGATTTGTTATGCTTAAAAATAGTCCTAATCAGTCAAGTTTCAGTGGCCCTAACTGGTTCAACAATCTCAATTTGTTTTGATTAATAACATTTATGTACTCAGGGATTCCGGATAATCTGTCCAAATTTAGGGAGGTGGTGTCCCATAAACTTCTAGTAAAAATATCAGTCCGTTGAGGAGAAGTGAGCGGGTTCCTTCCCTCTGCCCCAGTGCTGCTGACGCGAAAGGTGGAACGCGGGTGCCGCTTTTCGAGCGCTAAAGCGGCCGCGTCCCCGAGTTGCGCCATCCTGGCAGGCACTCGGTGCCGTGGGCTCAGCGGCTGCGGCGGCCGGTGGGGGAACGGGGCCCGACCACGTCCAGCAGTGACCTCGGGAGCGGGACACGGGCCCCGCTCGCTGCCGCGTCACGCCGGCTGCGGTGCGGAGGGCAGAGCTCCCGCGCGGCCCCACGCCAGCGCTCGCGCGGCGCTGCCGGGCCCCAACCTGCCCGTTCGGGTTCCCTCCCCGGGCGCGGGCACCGGCGGGCCGTGCCGGAGGTGGGGCGGCCGTGCCTGCTGGGTGGGGAGCGCGCCGTCGGCACACCGGCTCGCCGAGGGCTCGGCCAGCGCCTCCCGAAAACCGAAACCACAGCCCGCTCCAGCGCCGGGGCGAAAACGGCCGCGTCCCGACATTCCAGCTGGGAGCAGGAGGCACACGTGTACCGAGTAAGTGAGCGGTTCGAACTGGCTTTGCTTTCCTCCTGCCTCCGCTTTAGGCTAATCTACGTTCATGTTGCAGTTTTGGGGGTTTTTTTTCCCCTCTTCCGGGAATTTTGTGGGCTGGAGTAACACAAGCTGCTGACTTCCAGGGCTTCCAGTGTGATCCTGTCATCGGCAGGCTCAAAGCACTCCGG
Source organism: Phoenicopterus ruber ruber (assembly GCA_009819775.1). Classification (NCBI taxonomy): domain Eukaryota; kingdom Metazoa; phylum Chordata; class Aves; order Phoenicopteriformes; family Phoenicopteridae; genus Phoenicopterus; species Phoenicopterus ruber. The sequence continues at coordinate 85,950,684 of CM020246.1, forward strand.
AGCTAGCTGTGTGTAGGGAACTGGCTTTTAAAACTATTTTAGCGTGTGGGGAACAGTCTTTTCAGACCCTGTGTAAGACTGAATGTTTTACACGTAACACAACGAGTGGTTTATGTGACATAAGCAGTCTTGAAGAAGAGAGGGACGAGGAAGAGCAGACTTTTAAAGTAGTGTCTAAGTTGTTCTGTATTTATACTTTTGTTTTGAGGTTGGTTGTTTTTTTTTTTTTTCCATTGCTCACAGCCCACATTGTTCTTCCTTCAAAAACGCGTGTCATTTTTTTGGCATACAAATGCAGAGCTTAGTACGCCTGTGGCACATACAGAATATTGCGTAGTCAGGGTGTGGGGATCTGTAAGAGCAACTTCTTTGTTGAAGTGTGCTTAGGTATCAATAACATGTTGACAACAAGAGTGATTATACACGATACCTAAAAGATGCTAAAATGTCAGATACAACAAACATATGGGAAAAAATAATACTCTTCAGTACATTGTATATTACTGGGGGTTTTTTGTAGTAGTAGAAATTAGATAGGTAAGTGTTGCTTAGGTTGTGCCACTATTTGATTATAGTTACTGTAAACTAAAACTGCTGATCCATAATCATGAGTGTTTTCAGTTTCATCTGAAAACAAACTGAGAAAGCAGGATCTGTCTTCATGTGACAAGTGGCAGTGTCAGCATCGTTCCTCCTTCTTTTCTTCTTTGGAGAAAGTGAAAATAGCGTGTTAAATAACACAGAGTTCTTGCACGTTGCAGAGACCTCTGCTGAGTTCTTGTTATCTTTTTTTGACAACTAGTTTTCTCAATGCTGTGTTTTTTTTAATTGACGTAAAACATACTGGATCATAATTTCTTCTATGTAAGACATTTTCTTTCCTAGACTAATGTCTTTGTATAAAACGGTGCTTCTTTGTTTTTTGGGTTTTTTACGGGAGTGATTAGATACGTGGGCTATGTAGAGCTTGCAGAAAACTCTGTTCCTGATCTCGGAGTCTCACGGACGAGTCGCTCAGCCAGTATTTCTCACGGCTCTAGTGCTGGAGCTTTGCACCTGAGGCGGACGCTCCCAGTTTGAAATCTGGGCAAAGTGGTGTTGCCCCGAAGGTGGTGGCTCTTGGCGGACTGGGAATGGGGGTAGGTGGAAACCTCTGTCTCCGGGAGGCAAAGGAACTGCTTTTTCAGTGAGTTGGTCTCCAGCGTGCTCATTCTCATCATTTCTGCTCTTGTTTTCCTGCGGGAGGAAAACCTGCACTCACAAAAGCTTGAGACTTTGTCCAGATTCGGTTCTGCCAGAGGAAGAACCTCGCAGGGAGGTCGGTGGCCTGTGGGCTCCTCGAGAGCTCCTTAAGTCTCAGAAACCGTCCTGGTTCTGGAAGAAGTCAGCTCTGTGCCTGCCTTTGTGCCTTGCTTAGCAGAAGTGCTTGAACTGACTAGGAAACTAACTTTTTCGATCCCCAGGAAGGAAGCCTCTGTGAGGCAGGACGAGGCCTCACGAAGGTGGAGGTTTTATGTTTTTTAATTGAGCAATAGTGCGCTTACTCCTCCAGAGCAGGCAGAGGGCCTTCCTGAAGCCATTTTGAGAGATCCTGAGTTAGGAGCCGCTGCTGAAACAAGAAGTGCCCCAGTCTGGCTCGTTGTAAGTGGGAACAGTAAAACAATGTTGAATTTCTCTAAAATGATGTAAGAAAAAACCCAAACAAACACCCCCATCCCCGTCACCCCCCCAGTAATGCAGTGTTATCCTTAGATGATATTTTAACAGCAAGGTTCTATTAAGATTCCTTGACTTGGTGATTTTTGTTTACCCTCCTATATTATTTTCTGTTCCTGTTGGTAGCCAACACCATTGTGACAATGTATGTATCAGCTCATATGGTTTCGTGAATAATATTTTGTCTCTGGTGAAAAATACAATTTCTAATTCAGAGTATCGCTCCCTAGCTCTTGTGACTGCCAGCCACCCCTTTTAAGTATTGCCTACTTTGATTATTGTAATAAAAATAATGGAGCTCGTAACCTTGGAGGTCTTCAGTCGTAAGATGAAGCCCTCTTTTACGTAACGTTTCTATCCTTTTGCACCCCTCTTTAAAGAGCACCGTTTCTGCTCCAGCTCTGCCGAGAGGGGCCTTCGTGCTGTCCCTCGGCGATGCTGCAGACTGAGCGACACGAATCCTGGCTGAGCTCAGCAGCCCTGTGGGGCGCGCGGCTGGCACCTCGTCGCCTGTTTTCCTGCTGTTTTCTTATCAGCCTGCAGTTTGCTGCTGCAGATAGCTTTGGAACGTTCCGGTGTTTAAAACAACACGCAGAAATGGAAACAGCTAGCTGTACTAATTACAGCTAAATACTGACTTTCTGCAGGACGTAGTGCTGAAAAGAGGGTTTTTGAGCTATCTACAAAAAAGGAGAGCTCTGCTACGGAGGCCAGCTCGTACGTTACTGTAATGCTCAGTTTGCAGAGTGGGAACCTGAGAAGAGCGGTGACAGGACTGGGGCACTGCTTCTAATATTTGAGTATGACTGAATGAAAATGAAATTCCAGTACGTGCCAACCTGCAGAATTTATTGTGATGGAAACAGGAAGTTTCCAAAAGCAGGTAATCAAAGAACACATTTGAAGAAGAAATAAAAATGGGGAGTTTAAAACAAATGGTTGATCTCAGAACTCTTTTCATGACACTTCTGTATGTCCAATGAGGAGTTTTGCCTGACGCTCAAAAGTGTGGCTTTTGTGAGTATTTCTGCATGTGTAGCTGAGGGAACTTTCAAGTTAGGTAACCCATTCTGCGATCGCATGGAAATACTGAGATCACTCTTCATGGAAATGACAATAAAACGAACATCTTTGACAATGAAAAGTAAGTTCGAAAAAACAAAATACAAACCCAGAAGTTTCTTGCAGTCTTTGCTTTTAGCTCCGTTGAAGAGGAACAAGGAGTGTTTATCCTGTGGTACTGAAGTGGTGGTCTGTTCGCGTGCACGCAGGATCTGGAGGCAGCAGATGAGCTCTGTTACCCTGCTCGGCAGGTGCTGGCTTTCTTTCCAGATCACTTGCAATAATCACAAAAGAACATTAAATAGAAGTTGTCCTTGTATAGTAAAGGCTGTAGAGCGGTAGCCATGATAAATACTTAAGTCTAAACGATTTCTTCTGCCCACAAATCGAACCGTGTGCATGTAAAGGTTCTTCCTGTTTATGTACTGTGCACGCTCTGCGACCAGCTAGCAAACTCTTCCTCTGCTTCCAAAACAAAGAAACAACCAAACAAAAAAAAAGTGAAAGCATTAGACACAGTAGGAGATATTGACAAATGAATGCACAGGGCGTCTTGTTCTACACTGTGGTGAATATAATACTGATCTTATTCACGGATTGTGCTTGATAACACTTGATTTATTGTGACCAAATTTGAATGCAAGTAGGTTATCTCAAAAAACACGGCTTAAAAACCTATTACTTTAAGTTTGAGTAGTATGGTTAATCAGCTTTAGCTGATACATAAAATTCAGTGATTAAGTATTGCTATGTTTCTTTTCTGCGCCAAAATGTCAGAAATTTTATTTTAGTAATCAAAATGGAAGAAAACAATAAGTGTGAGTCTGTGTTATGAAAGTTGTCTGGCTCAATGTGCTGTGATCGTCAATAAATTTAGCAGCACTTGAGGCTGTAAAAACACTTCATGAGCTAATCAGCTTTTCAATTTCTTGGTTCAAACCAGTCTCTTTAAAAAATGTGTCAAGTTTTTGTTTCATGAGAAAATGGATTTGTTTATTTCCTATGTGTTCTTTTAGCATTGCTAAATGATGGTTGATCTTGCTCCAGGGTATAGATTAGTATTTGTTGCAAATACTTATTCTGTGTGGTGAGAAAATTGCAGAAGAATAAAATTTCAGGGATAATCGTTTCCCCAGTAGTAACCTGGATCGTCTTTTGAACTGAGTTTTGCGGAGAGGCATGGTCCTGTGTCACCAGTGGTCTTTGGGTTTTGTCTCTCTGATTTATTACAGTCGACTTGCTGATCTGGAAGAGAAGCACCAACATAACCCCCCTGTCTGTTACTAGTTTTGCTGCCGTTTAGGAGGAGAGCGTGCCTGGAGTTTGGAGGCTGTCGGGTGGCAAACGCACTTCTGGAGCACCCCTAAGATGGCACTGCAGGCAGGAGCGTCCTGGCGAGGCTCTCCTGGCTGCGTGTCGTCCGTCCGTCTGTCCGTCCGTAGTCCTCCACCCACTCCTCTCCCTCCGCACCACCCTTCCCCAGGCAGCGTCTGTACCAAGGCTCTCCCTGCGGTTCCATTTTGACACCTAGCGAACTTACCTGTTGAGTTTGCCTGTCCTCCGCAGACGAAAATGCTTTAGCTCTTCTTCAGTTTGTTATTCACGTTTGCTCTGAACTGTGAGCGCATATTTGAACAGAGCAAACCCATTTCTAAGTTTCTTAGCTCTAAGGGGTAGTCAGTGTATCTCTAAATTTATTTTTCTTGCTACCTTTGTCAAGTTGTGGAAGTTTGAACTATAATAATAGTAATAGTTTTTACATATATTTAGGTTGTATTCACGCCAGCTGAGTTTATGAATGTTAAGAGCACAGGAAGCATCCCTAGAGATAGGGGGTTTGGTGGTGGTGATTTGGGTTTTGTTTGTTTGGGGTTTTTTTTAAGATAGGCATTTAAAACCATATATATTGAAGAATTCGACCACAAAAGCATGAATTCAACAAACTGCCTATTGAAATGGAAGTTAATGCTTACATGCTAAATCCTGTTTGGTTTGGTTTGCTTTATGTGCAAGTTGGGGGGCTTTGCTGGGTCAGGGCTGCAACGAGCTCTGTGCCGTCACCGTAGCGACATTAGCAAAGAATTTTACATTGAATTAGAATTTAGCTACAGAAAAAGTAACTGTCCTCCAAGGATTTTTTTCCCACCCCCCCTCAGTTGCTGGCGTGGGCAGTAGGCTTTGTTTATAACATGCAATGTTTGTGAATTTCAGCAATGATAATAGGCTATAGAAATGAAAGGGGCATGCCGGTCGTCACATGTGGCACAGTCGGTCACTGGAACTTGCAATGTGAGTTGTTTAGAGACGAAATCATGCTGACTACTCCTACAAAGGAACTCATCGCAACAGGACAACGTAGTGGCATAGTAGGCATGTTTTATGTAAATGTACCCGTGTCTGAATAACATACAGGTACTGACTGGAAACCTATTATCCTCCTATTCCATTTCATTAGGTTTTTAATATTAAACCTCCACAAAATTAACTGGGAGCCTGAAATCTTGGAAAAAAAATATTGTTCTGTTGGTTGTGTGGGGTTTTTTTTTATCTTTCTCTTACAAATTTGTTGTTTTTCTTAACAACTTAGTAGAGGAACTATGTACAAGAACAGTAATTACAAAGTAATAGGATATTTCCAGAATTACTTGGGATGGAAAATGACAGGCAGGAAAATGACACTGAGGCACTCAAATTTGTAATTTTTAGTTCCGCTACTATAGATACTGTAGTAATAAAATTTATATAAAGAGGCAGTTTCAGTGGTACATTTTTTCCAGTTCTAAACCACTGCATATCTTAGCTGCTGGGTAACTTTAAACATACATGTTTATATATATTTATATATATATTGGCACATACACACACACAGGAGTTGACTCGGATTGTGTCTTGCAGCTCCCCTTGGCTTAACGGGGAGCTGACGGAATCGCGCTTACGCCGCAGGTCGCGCTGGTGACTCCCGGTGGCGAAGGCATCGGAGGCCGCGCGTCGCGCTGCCCGCGGGCTGCCAAGGGCTCGGTGCGGCGCTGGAGCGGCTCCCGGTGCCGTCCCGCGCCTGCCTTCGGCCCCGTGGCGTGTCTGGGGCAGGCGAGGGCTGCGCAGCCGGTGCCGCAGGCCAGCGGAGCAAGGGGGAGACGTGACCCGCGGCAGCTCAAGCGGTGGTGTACACTTCAGTGAAATAACCCGTTATTTTTCACAATAGTTCTCTAAAGAGCATGTGTTGCCCACATCTCACGAACACTGTTAAGTAAAGCTTAGTAACAGAACCATTCACGTAGAGAAGCAACCATTTGTAGTCTGGTAGACGAGGTCTTGCCTTGCGTTACGCCGCCGTATTGAGTAACCCTGTAGGTCAGTAACGCTGAAATAATAAAATTGCTGTTAGCTTTAAGCCTGAGAAGCAGTCCCGGCTCATTCATAGGTGAGGTGCGTAAGCCCAGAAGGGTGCTGAGGTGGCTCTTTGTCCTCTGTCCCGGCGCGAGCACCGCTGGACCGCTCGGAAGTGCTTACGCAGGCTGGCCTGAAGGTGCTGGGGCGGGGAGTGCCGGCCCGGCCGGGGCAGCCTCTGCCGCAGGGAGACCCTTCTCCCAGGAGGGGAGATCTCTGGGCTCCGGCTTGAGAGATCCTTTGTTACAGAATAAGCCAGTTTCTTCTTCTCCCTCTTTTTGGCTCCCTGACCAGAGGACGAAACGTCAGGTGCCGTCTTGCTCTTCCTGTCACCAGGTCCCTCGTACATACTTTTTCTTCACTTTTTTTTTCTAAACCTGCCCTCAGATCTTTCTTTATTATCTGTACTGCAGTGTGGTGGCCAAAACTGTCCTAGCAGTTGACCTAGAGAAGCTCAAGCCTGAAAGATGGAAAGTTATTCCCGTATTTTACATTTATATTTATGTTGTCACGGTAACAGATTTTTATCTCTGATTCCTCTTACCTTGGTTGTTTTTGGCAAGAGTATCTCAGCCTGTGGCACTGTAACCTTACATATTTTTCTCAGTATTGCTGCAGATTTTGGGTTTTTGTGTTGTTGCATCTGATCTCCTTCAGCCTACCACCAGCCTGTCAAAGCTCCCTTCAGGAGCTCCCTGAAATGTTCAGGCTGGAAGCTGGCTGAGAGCAAGCTTGTAACCCGGTGTTAGACACCGACTTCCCCGTTTCTTTCAAGAAAATGTCACCTCGAGTACTGTGGGACGTTGCAGTGACAGCGTGGCCTCCTCTGCGGGTTGCTTCGTTCTTACCCATCAGGCTTGTTTCCATGTATCGCGTGTTGCATTGTCTTCACATGCTTTATTCTTGACCAATCTGTTGATTCTTATTTATCCTCTTGTTATTGTCTGAGTGTTTCTGTATTGGTTGCTTGGTAAATGTTTTCAGCATCTCTTCTGCTTTCGAAGCTGGGTGATTGCTGCGTTGTCACCCCGCCGCTCCCTTCTGAGGGTGGGCAGTCTGATGAATCTTCTCCATGAATTTCCAGAATTCATAGTTTTGGTTGACAGTAGCTCTTGCTACGTTGCATATGGGGTAGTTTCAATGATTTCCAGCTTTCTGTAACTGAGAGCTCTCGTGGATTTCCTCACCTGCTGTTTTACTTTTCCAAGTAGGCATTTGCACCAAGTTACCTGAATAGTTAAAATTACTTCCTTTTGATATCAGTCACCTTTACTTACTTTGTTTTCTTCTCCTGTTGCACTTTCCCTTTAACTTCCATTTTTTTGGGGTACATGCAGTGAGACTAAATAACCGAATTTTGGTAGGCTTTTTTGGTTTGTTTCACTAACCCACTTCTTGGCTTTTGTGACTCTTTCAACAGTAGCATGAAGGCTGTCCTGCTAATTGGACTGATGAGTTTCTACGGGTATCCTTCTCTTATCAAATTAGGTCTGTTCATCAGCCCTTCCTGGAAAGCCGTCCTCTAACTCACGGCCAAGAGCACCTGAGGCCGGCTGGTCAGTTGCTGTGCTTGTCTGTCTGTCTGTCTGTGCCTGTCCCGCCCGCCGGCGGGCTGGTGAGAGCACAGGCTGTCACCCTGCAGCCATCGCGTCGTCTGGCAGCTCTGCCAGCAGCGCAGGGTGATCATCAGGTGTCAGCCTGCGCTTGACCAGTGTTAACCCGTAACCTCCTCTCTGCCGTCGGAGCCCCTGCTGTGGTGGTTGTGGGGGTGCCGTGCCGCCGGCGGGTTCCTCTGCGGGGCACGGGGAGGTGCCGGTGAGCTCCCCGTGGTGCGGGTGCTTTGCCGTGGAGTTGGCCTCCTCTCCCAGCTCGCGGAGGTGCTTTCTGAAGAGCCGCGCAGCCGCCGTCCCCTGGGCCGGGACCCCCGGCTGCCCCCTCGCATGCAGGGGACCTTCGCGCGGGGCAGGACCGGGGCTGGCACCGCACCCTCCAGCGCCCGCAGCTCTGTCCGGGCAGGACCCACGGGGGTGCAGCCGCAGGAGGCACAGGCGTCAGCGCCGGTGACGCTCCTTTTTCCGTCCGGGGCATCCCTGGCAACACAACACAAACTTTCCCCTCTCTGCGGGAGCACCTGCCTGGCTTTCTCTGCCGAGCTCCCACCTCCCGGGCAGGTCGAACTCTCCTCGTTCCTGCTTTTCTTGTTGGCGGCGTCACCTTTTGGTGGGGGGTGTTTGGCCCAGGCCGCGGCGGGGGTTTGCCACCCCTGGGTGTGCCTGCCCGGGCCGCAGCCGCTGCGGGAGCTGTGCGTCAGGCGGTTATTATGCCGGTTGCTAGGCAGCGTTTTAATATTTACCTCCACGCCTGACACGCGTCCGTGTGTTGCTTCACCCCTCCTGCAGTCCGACTGTCAGGCTGCAGCAAATGCAGCCGGTTGCCAGCTGGGCATGGCTGGCGCGGCGCACAGCCCTCGGGACAGAAAAAGCAGAACAACCCGCAGTAAAAAGTCATCCCGCAGAGTCGGGCTGGTGTCGGCCGGCTGCGTGGTGGCTGCCGAACGAGGGGTTGGACCGCGGCAGCCTCTTGCGCTGTCAGTCGGCAAGGCCCAGCGTGGTCACGGACCCTGAGCGCTTAAGGGCTGGGAAGGACAAGGACCCCCTTCCTCCTTGTAGCGGCTCTTTTTGGGGAGAGACTGGAAAATCAGAGGCCTTGAATATTGCAGAATTCACGCAAAAAGTGCTGTAAATGAAGCACGGCACACCGTGCCCCCGAGGGAGCCAGAAGATCACGGTAGTACGGCACTGCCCTCTGCTCCCCACCACCCTTCCCGCTTCCCCCAGGACAGGGATTTGTCTCCGAATCAACCCGGCGTGTTTTCGGGGAGGATGGCTTGGCGTTCTCCGTAGCCGCTGATCAGCAGCCATGCAGTAAACTGTTTTCTGTCCCCAAAGTACTCTTCTTCCTCCACGAGCATTTAGACTCCTCGTGTCTTGGTTGCTGCCAGTTACTGCCGCCCAGCTGGACCGGGCGGAAAGCAGCAGCCGGTTTCTTGGGCAGGTTTTCACTAATCTCTGCAGGTTGCAGTGGTGCTGCTGTGCTGGAACTTGGGAAAGAATTTTTCAGTGTATTGTAAGAAAAAGGCTTGGTAGGAGTTTTCTGAGGGGAGGAAGGGAGATGGGCTCGGATAAATGTGTTTTTATTAAATGGACAGGGACTAGGGTGACTAATATGAAGGTGTAGAACAGATACCTACTTGTTAATCGTGCAGAAAGAATTTGGATTAATTTCATGGAGAAGAACGAAAAGGAAAGGAAAAACTATTAAAGGGCAAATTAAGAAAAATGGGATGTTGCCTACAGAGTATGTGATGGTGGTAGTGGAAATACATAAAAAGATTGTTTAAAAACTTTCATTCCCTGTTATCCTGGTTTAGGCTGGGAAGAAGCTAATGTTCTCGCCAGCTGCTCCTGTGTTTTGGATTTGGCATGTGAGGAATGTTGATAATACTCTGATGTTGTTGGTTGCTGTTAAGCGATCAAGGACGTCTTCCAGCTTCCCAGGTTTTGCTGATGTGCAGGTGCCAAAACTTAGGAGGGGTAGAGGCAGAATAGTTGATCCAAACTGGCCAAAGAGAGTATTCCATACCATAGACGGTATGCCTGGTATAAGTGGGGGTCGGCCGGTGGGTCCAGTCCCCTTCTTTTTCCCTTTTTTTGTTTGTTTGGGCCTTTTTGTTCGTTCATTTGGCTGTTCGTTCCCTCGCTCGCTCTGTCTGGAACTTGCTGTTCTGAGATAGCTGCACATTGTTCATTTTATATATTCCATTATCACTATATTTCCCATTGTTATTATCATTATTAATATATTATTATTATAATTAATAATAATAATAATTATTATTATTTTTCCTTTGCTGTCCTTGTGAACTGTTTTTATCTCAGCCCGCGAGCTTTCCTTTCTCTCCGATTCTCCTCCCCACCCCACTGGGGAGGGGGAGTGAGCGAGCGGCTGTGGGGTATTCGGTTACCGGCTGGCGTTAAACCATGACTCCCGTACTGATGTGGGAGGCTCTATGCGTTCCTGTGTACGTCTCCACCTGTACAAAAGTTCCCATCTGTTATGTAATCAATCAATAGGTACATACATATATGGAAGGAGATATTTGTTTACATTTCTGTAGTATGACAGCACGCTCTCATCGTCGTAGTGTACCTTTTAAATTCTGTACAACTTTTGTCTTATTGTTGAGAAACACTTGTACGATGAAAAGTTCTGGAAATGAGAAAATTTTCCACGTTGAAATAAGAAGTCACCTCAGTGATGGGATAGTAATGTAGCTTCTGAATTCATTGAGATAACACATGTTTTCATACAGCAAGTGGAATGGTAAACATGAAGAAAAAATCTAGAGAAATTGATAACGTGCTGTTCCTTTAAATGTAAACTATGAATGTGTTGCTGTGGTCGAGGTGGCAAATAGAGCTTTGAGGAGAGGAACATGAAGCGGGAATAGAGAGGTAGTATTACATCTGCATAAAGTATTGATGAGACAATTGGAATATTCATTTCTGGGCTTTGGAGTTTGATGCAGTCAGCAGAATTAAAACATGCAGGTCTCGGATTAACATCGCTGAAGCTAGGAAAGCAGACTGTGTCATCTGCACCTTTTCTGAAGGGGCTGGATGACATGCAGAAACACTTTTGTGTGTATGTTACATACAGATTAATTATTCCTTTTTATCTCAAGGTGTTTGAATTTGCTAATTTAGTACTAAATATTTTGTGTGACAAACTAATAAATCCAAAAGTACAATTTTTGTTTAAATAAATAAATAAATGTGGAAGAATCTTGCACAGTAAGTATATGTGCTTCAGTGTGAGAGCAGGATTTGAGTTTGTTTTGATACTTGATGTGAAATTTGCTTTCAGTACATGCCAGAGGAAAAAAAAATGTTGTGAGATCTATGGGCATCATGCTGTCAAAGTCCTACACACATGTTGTAAAAATAGAGACAAGAAAGAAGATCTAAAATGATAGCTCTAGTCTTAGTTTTTAGCTGGATATCTAATGAATTCAGGTTGCCTGTGCTTGCTTAATAGTAGTATGTGTAACAAAGGTGAAATTCATTCATTTACCTTTTTTTCCTCAGAAGCAGTCCCCCTCTGTGGATGCATCAAAACCACAAATTATGAAGCCATCTGAAACAAAGGTATGAATTCCTGAGAAAGTCATCCTTGCAGTTAAGCACAAATATGTGAAGCAATGAAATTTCTTTTTTAATACTGATACTGAGTAACTTTACTTTGCGTATTTCTTCTCTGCAGCTTAGTTTCCTCTTCAAAAAATATCTACAAATGCTATACAAATACTCAGAGGATTTTATGACAGCAATACTGATTTTAATTTTAGCTTCAGTCACACTTTGTGACATGTATATAGCTCCCCCCAGTGTAATTACAGGGCTGTTTACCTAATGGTAATTTTTCACATATTCGAAGAATTCAGGACAAGTTTCGGGTTTTAGTGTATGTACAATTGCATCTTCTTATTAATCACATACATTTTTCTGTCTGACAGCTTCCTTACCTTTGTCCTTTACGCATGTTCTGTCTTGTCTTATGAGTAGAACTTCTTTAGTGTGGAAGCTGTGTCATCAATCATGTCCTTTACGTGTCAGAAGAGAGTCATAATCCTCACTTACGCCTCTGTTGCCTAACACGATTTACATCTGCTATTTAAACAAATGATTAGTGATTCTCTCCCTCTTTGATTTTCCACCATCGTTAACTGTGAAACCAACAGAAATACTGAATACCGAGCTAGACCAGCAGGGACTTGCGCGAGGTGGAGGTTAGGAGTGCCTGCACCTTGTGCAAATAGGGACGAAGGAACACCTAGAGGAGTCGGGTTGGAAGAGGCTGCTGGAGGTCGCCTGGTCCAGCCCTCCAGTCCCGGCAGAGCCAGCCCTGCGGGTACATCAGACTGCTCGGGGCCTTGCCAGGCAAGCTGTGGCTACCCGCAAGCGTGCAGGTTGCGCAGCGACCCCGGGTAGCCAGTTCTGACGCTGGTCACCTTCATTATGATGGGTTTTTTCCTTCTATCACATGGGACGTTCCTTTGCTGCAGCTTGCTTCTGTCGCCTCTTGTCATTTTAGCCTGCATCTCTGAGGAGAGTCTAGCTCCATCTTCCCTGTATTTGAAGTTAGCCATTACATTCCCCTCAGCCTTTTAAAACCCTTTTTCTCCATGCACACTTCTAAGACTAAGACTGGCAGCAGTGAGCTGGACGACAATTAAACCATTTCCATCTGCGCATGATCATCCTTACTCGTAAATGAAGGTATCTGCAAGTCTGCAGTTTCATCTTCATGTTATGTTTGTGAGCAAACTCGTTTGTATCGTGTTCGTTACTGACGCTGTTCTCCATATGGTTGAACGCAGCCAGCTATCTGAAAATAGTTGTGGTCTTTCCCTGCTTGAAATTTGAAATAACTCTAGAAGAATGCGGTAAATTTCTAATCAGATCTTTAAGACTGGTGTTTGCAAGATGAGACAAAAATAGAGTAGCAGAAGCATACTTCAGCGCTGTGAGACTGGTAAAGACAAATCTCTTAGAAACAATATCCTGCATTCACATATGTAAGACAATTAATGTTTTCTTTTAATGTCTGTTGCATTATTAATGCCTTCCTCCTGCTGGATTAAGCGACTCATCTGCATTTTCACAGTAGACTTCTTTGAAAACAAACAAGGTTGCTGAGTCACTTTCATTTCTAGTCCTGAATTTCCTGCAAATTAACAACTCTGTCCTAATTGCCTGCTATAACCACGTCTCATTTGTCTTTCTTAGAGTGTCTCTAGTCTGCAACTACTCTTAAACATGCTCCGGACCCCTCTGTAGCTTTCAGCTCTGTGTATGTGAATCCTTTGTCTCAAACTAACCCTCAGCCTTGCAGCCCTCTGATAAAGCTGTGAGTTACTGCAGCAGGGGAAGGAATGTGGAACTCCTTGTTTTGCTGGCGAAGCCCTGGGGGTTAGGTGGAAGGGCTGGAGGACCAGGGGTTAGGTGGAAGGGCTGGAGGATGGGGGTTAGGTGGAAGGGCTGGAGGACCGGGGGTTAGGTGGAAGGGCTGGAGGACTGGGGTGGAGAACAGGCACTCCGTGGCTTTTGCTGGAGGGATGGAGGAAGCAGGGTGCTGCCTCTGCCACCAAAAAAACACATCCCATTCTGCTGTCTTCCTTTCGCACACGTTTGTGCAACTGCACTGTAGACTGGGGAACTAGTTAAAAAACGTTATTTTTCTTTTCTAGGCTATTTTGCAGTTTCCTGAGTCAGTTTAAAATGTGGCCTCTCAGATACTGGCACAGTGCAGGCAGTAGAAGGGGAGGTGGAACATCTTTTTCTCCACAGGAGTCCAGTGTGTGCTGCCAACTGATGCTATGGCTTCAGGCGGTGACTGCTCACAACAGACTCTGTCTAAAGGGTGACTGAATAGTTGCCTTTGAATGTATAGTCTGCACTAAGATTGCTGGTTTGACTTGCCTGCTAATATTTTTTTTTAATTGGATTTGAGCTTTGTTATTGGTAAAAGTGGATCTAAACAGATGTGTCTGTGAGCATGTATGTGTTCATGATCATATGTTTTAATGTGGCCTTAGCATCTTCTATGTGTGTGTAAGTCTTGAATCAAAGCATTGCCTATATGAGTCCATATATTCTTCAGCATTGTTGTAGGTGAATTTATAGTATGAGCAATTCTGCATGTTTTAAAATGTGTACAAGAATAATGAATAATGCATATTCTACACAAAAAAATACATTAAGTATTTAGTAGGATACTATTTACAATATGAAAAACCATGCAGTAGCTGATAACTGATTTGGCAGTCTGTCCTGGTTTTGGCTGGGATGCAGCTAATGTTCTCTCCAGCAGCTCCTGTGTTTTGGATTTAGTATGTGAAGAATGTTGATAATACACTGATGTTATTAGTTGCTGTTAAGTGATCAAGGACAGTTTGCAGTTTCCCAGGTTTTGCTATTGCGCAGGTGCAAAAACCTGGGAGGGGCAGAGCCAGAATAGTTGACCCAAACTGGCCAAAGAGAGTATTCCATACCAGAGACGTCATGCCCGGTATAAGTGGGGGTCGGCTGGTGGGCCAGTCCCCTTCTTTTCCCCTCTTTTCGTTCGTTCGGGCCTTTTCGTTCATTCGTTCGGCTGTTGGTTCCCTCGCCTGCTCTCTCTGGAACTGGCTGTTCTGGGATAGCTGGGGGGGGGATACCCCTGCTCCCTGCCTGCTGCTCGGGACGGGCTGTGTCGGTTGTCCAGTGGTGAGAAACTGTGCATTGTTCGCTTTATATATTCTAATTATTATTATAATTATTAATATATTTTTATCTTTTCCTTTGCTGTCCTGGTGAACTGTCTGTATCTCAACCCACAAGTTCTCCTTTCTCTCCGGTTCTCCTCCCCACCCCACCAGGGAGGGAGCGGGGGGAGTGAGCAAGCGGCTGCCCGGTATTCGGTTACCATCCGGGGTTAAACCCCGACACCCGGGCATGTATGTTTTTATGCATGTTCAGGATTTCCCAACCAAGTGTCTGTGGTTCAGTGTGTGGGTGTCAATACTTGCATAGCAAATCGTAGACGAATTTAGCAAATGTCTCTATGTGGTCAGCTAGCAAACAGAAGCGGGTTATATCTACGTGGTAATAAATGTTTGGCAGCTGAAATGAAAACATTACAAAACAATGACAAAACTTAAATTTCTGTCTAATAGAATTTTTCTGGGTTGTTCCCTGACTTTTAATGGGCTGCTGGGGAAAAAAACCTACTATTTGTCTCTTAGTAACTTTAAATATGCTCAGTGTGTTAGTAGGATAGAGGGGGTAAGGAGGGCTCCTGCCTGTGGCCCCTGATTCCCCCGGCAGAGTTCCAAGCCTCTCTGCAGCAGGTGGAAGGAGCGCGCCGAGACAGGGTGCCGGAGTGCCGCCGCGGGAGGGAGCGTGGGGATGCCAGCGCAGCCGGGCGAGGCGCCGGGGCGTGGGGTCTGCGCCCCCCGCGCTCTGCCCTGCGCACCCGCGGCTCCTCCTGGCAGCCGCAGCGCAAGGCACGCTCCCCCGGCCCGAGTGCTCCCCTGGCCGTTCAGAGCCGGCCTCGCGCGGTGGGTAGCGGCCTTCCCTGCGGCATCGCGAGGTGGCTTTCCGGTAGCCACGCTGGCTCTTCTTGTGTTAATCGTAGCACAGCCCAAGTAGCAAGAGCAAGAAAATGTAGTAAGGAAAATATGCCGAGGAGGCTGGCATTTTCATTCTTCTTTCTTCTTATCAGATAGAACTATTCTTTAATTTTCCAGTGTTTGTTCTTACCTGTTTCTACTAGTAGTAATTTATTGCTTACTGTACTTTGGCTTGAAGTGAATCGCAGGAATCAGTTTTGTGGCATGGCTGCAGAAAATTTTCAGGTGTAAATCAAACTGTTCATTATATTTGTTTAATATCTTCCTTCCCTCTCTTTTTGATCCTTCATATGAGGAGTGCGTGTGTGTCTTTGCGCACATTTGAGTGCTTTTAGATCACTGGAATGGTGATCTGTGCCAGGATGTTGTAAACTGCAAGATCAAAGCACTGTGTATTAGTTATATAGCGTGTGTGCTCACGGGTGTGAACCTGTCTGATATTCTTCTTTAAATAAACTGACCCCTTAGAAATAACCAAGCATATTAAGCTCTGTCTGAATATATGTTGTCTGTATTTCAGTCCACACCAACCACCAAAACAGAACCTGGAAAAACCACACAGTCAACCAAGGTAAATACTTACCTTTCACCTTTGGCGAGTTGTTGTACTTTGGTCTTTGACTAGCTTTGAAAAAAGAGGCTAAACTCTTTGCTACTGCTGTGCCACGTGAAACTGCCGTGTGCTTAGTAACATAGCGGTGTGCAGAAGAGCTGGGAGCTGACAGGTGTGGAAATGCAGTGTTAGGGGGAACTGGCAGGATGGTTTATTGCTTCACAACAGCTGAGAAGTGTTCTGGTAACCATCTTTAAATCCATCTTGTGCTTATTTGAACTAGTGTAGATCATGATCTGTAGCATTGAATGGTGGTAATGATCTCAGTTTTTTATTTTATGACAGCCAACAGACTCTCAAAATAAAGAGCTGTCTGCAGAGACGCAAAAGGGACCCAGTGGTGTAAGTTGTACAATTCCTCCCCCCCCCCCCCCCCCCCCCCGGGCTTCTTACGGTATTTCTCTTCTTTCTTTCTTTTGTTTAAAAAAATAATTAAAAAACCAAACCAAACAAAACCAGCCCATAAGTATTTCCTTATCTAATGATAATAGTTTGTCTCTACACAGGCAAAAAGCCAAACCTCACGTTCTGTAACAACAACTTCTAAACCAAGTAATACAGGAAAGGTAACTACAGCTCAGGCTGACCAGCCTCCACAAGCAACCTCTATAGAGACAGCAAAGGTATAGTAGAAGTAGCAATCCAGTTTTTATTATTTATCTTATTGTGGGGTTAGAAATCCACATCGAGATGGATTCCTATGCTGAATATTGTAAAGCAAGACTGGGGCCCCAAAAATCACAATGTAGAAAAGCTCAAAAGCTGTCTTGCGTGTAAGGGTGTGTATGACAAACCTCGTTGTGCTGCTCTAAAATCTGGGACTTAGAAACTTCACACTTTACCCACTAATTAACTTAACATCCTGAATATACCACTTCCGGCTAACTGATGACAGCATTGATGGATAAGCATCAGCTGCAGATAGAGCGGCTCAGCCGGATGGTATTGGTAGTTTGTGCTAGTCGTTTGGTGATCTTGATGTGCATCCACCTTTTGTTGTCCTCTTTGTACATCTGTTTTCATGGTCCAGCACGCTGCGGCTGTAAGCCAAGCAAGCGACATTAAGATTATCACACTTGTAGGCCTCTGCCTTCCCGTGTGTTACGTGTTTGGGGCTCCTCTGTCATTCGTGCAAGCTTTTTGCAAGTTCCTTGCAGCTACGTGGGTGTAATTGGTTCTTCGTTAGTCTCTTCCCTTGCCCCTTCATTGCTGAAGGTGACCAGAAGGGACCGTCTGGTGAGTCAAGCAAGTGCTTTGTTCATAGGAGCAGTGCCATCACGGAGCTCCTCCACCTGTGGACTTGCAGGCATGTTTGTAGTAGCAGTGTTGGCTCCAAATGCAGCAGGTCCGCAGGTTATCCTGGTGCTGCAGGAGGGCAGCCCGTGCACCCTGGCTGCCAGACTCTGGAAAGAAATAGGAAGAGAAAGGTTGGGGAAAAAGTTGGGGAAGGGTCCTTTCAGAGGGGCAAGTGGAGAAAAAGCTGGAGCAAAAGTGTGTGGTAGAGTCAGGATCCAGATCTTTTGGTCTTCTGGTCTGCATGTGTCTGGGTGACAAGGCCAGAGTAGCGTGAAGGACTCCTGCAGCTCTAGTACAACCCACTTTTTTTGCAGTGAATGAGAATGACAGTAATGCAAAAGTCTGCATTTCGTGTTGGTGTTGCTCCTGCATCTGACTCCCTGAAGCAGTTTTCACCCTGCCTATTTGAGCAGTATTTACCGCTGGTGTTAATGGGGTATTGAGAACTACCGGGTGTAAATGAGAGCTTTCAAAAGACACTTGGAAGGGGCCTCATAGTCTTTCTGCACTGCAGACTTCTTTTACTGGCAAAGTAAAAGAAGGAGCTAGAGTACTTCAAATAGCAAGCTTGCTTTCTCACAGCAAAATCACACTGGAAGCAGAGTATGTCTCCGTAGTATTGCGAGTAGATGGTAGCTC
The DNA here is from genome assembly GCA_009819775.1 of Phoenicopterus ruber ruber. Classification (NCBI taxonomy): domain Eukaryota; kingdom Metazoa; phylum Chordata; class Aves; order Phoenicopteriformes; family Phoenicopteridae; genus Phoenicopterus; species Phoenicopterus ruber. Next base: position 85,968,629 of record CM020246.1, read on the forward strand.
GCTCTGCCCAAGCATCTGGATGCTACAGGTGCATTAGCCAGTTGCTGAGTCCAAAAAATTATGTGCAGCCTCAGAGTTGGATGTTTTAGGCTGAGCTCAGTGTCATGCAAGCTGCAGCTACTCAACTTCCAGACCACTCAGCCAGTAGGTAGAACGAGCTTATCATTTTTATTCAAAGTGTAGATGAAGAGGGACAATAGATATGCGTGCCTGAGCAGAAGATCTTTGTTTTGCTTTGTTTTGCTCTAGAATTTTTAACATAAAGCCATATAATAAAGCTGTCTCTTAATTCTTCTCTTATTTCTCCAGCCTAAGTCTGAGAAGATGTCCATACCGGCTGCTGCGGCTGCTGCGGGCACGGCTGCTGCGGCTGCTGCGGGCACAGCTGGTGCAGGCACGGCTGGTGCGGCTGCTGCGGGCACGGTTGGTGCGGGCACGGCTGGTGCAGGCACGGCTGCTGCGGGCACGGCTGGTGCAGGCGCAGTCGGTGCAAGTGTGGTTGCTGCAGCTGATAAGTCAAGTACTGAGGTTGGTAAACACAGTCCCAGACAAATGCTTCCCTTGTAAAAATGTCTCAGAGAGTGTTTCTCTGTCTGAAACGCTTGTTTCAGAAAAAATAAATTGGTAACTGCTGAAGTGTTGCTACCTAGTAGTTATGTGTGGTGGTGAAGGACTATCTGAAAGAGTAGGTAACAAACTAGTGGTGTTTGTGTTTTGTCAGATAGAGCTTATTTAGAATTACTTTCACCACAACCAGCATAAAATTAATTACTCTTTATCTTCAGCTATGTTTGTATATGTATGCATGTATATCAGGTGGTATATAAATACAAATGATCTTGTTACTGGCACTGGGGAACAAGTTTAAGAACAGTTCTCACTGAAAAATTTGACATATGCAGGACCTACTGAAAGCAAGCTATTGGTTTGGTTTCCAGGAGTTTTCTACAGATTCACTAATGATTCAGATTTTTTTTTTTCTTTGTACAGCATGATAACCTCTATAATGGTTTGCTTATTTTTTAGGCTGGTATGGATGAGTCGGCCCTGGATAGCCTAATAGATACCCTAGGTGGACCTGAAGAAGATGTGCCTGCTAGTCCTGTTTACACTGGTCCGGAAGTTACGGTATTTTACGTTTTTAATTTTTATTTTTTAGAAGACTGATCTCTAAAATATGTCTGTAGTTGCTCACTACTTCATTGATCCAGTATTTGTCACTTTGGTCTGCTAAGAGGTACAATAGAGTTTGCACAGTTGCATTTTAGTGTTGTTTTCAGTAACACAGAAATTATACAGTTATGTACGTATTACGGTAGAAATCGGTAAAGTGTCAACAAAGAAGGTTTGTTGCTTTTTGAACTGACTTCCAAGCATGGTCTCCAGTGGATTTACAAAAGGCAGTGATGGAGGCATAAGAGAGCGTAAACAACCTCAGCGATGTCATTTCTGCTTGAGAAAGAGTAAAGCATTGAGCATTTGGGGAAGAATGCATACTTTTCTCAGTTAGAATGGGAGAATAGTGTAAGAAGGATTAAGATTACAAGTTCAATGGCTCAGTGCAGTATTCAGCCATGATAAAAATTGTGGAATTTATAAATATTTAAAATTCAGTCTAGGTACAGGAATGCATTCTGTGGTCTGAGACACTGGAACGGCTCATGTTAATGCAGAAGGGGTCTGGCCACGGAGACGCAGAGTTTTGCTAGATGACGTGCACTGTTGAAGCTAGTCAAGATGCATGTGCACGACACTGGGTTCTGAAAGGCACTACGTAGTCGCAGGCAGGATTGGCCCTCTGACCTGGCCAACCCTCGCATTCTGTTTCCAGAAGCATCACTGTAGATGGCTCTGCATTGCAGACTTATTTCAATAAACAAGAGTACGAAAACATGAATGTGTGCATTCTTTTCACAGGAAGATATATCTTCAAGATACTTGGAAGAAATGGGTAAACGGGAAGGTAGTCTCCCTCCAGAGTATGTTAAATTGTTGAAGGTTAGTGAGCTAAAAAAAAATACTCTTCATGCATGTTTTCTTTCATATTGTATGTTTTTGTTTCCCATTTACTACGAAATTAATTCTCGTTTCAGAGCAAAGGGGATGGCAAAGATGGAGTCCCACCAAAAGTAGATGAACGAGATGAAGTAAGACTTATTTTTTTGTATATTGGAAGGTGAAAATAACCCAATTATCATGGGATTCCTAGGAAAATTTAAATGTTACTTGTCTTCCAAAAATCCCAGGAAGTGGGACAGGGCTGTGCAGTGCCACATAACATAGATACTGATAAAACTAAATAGAACTTGTCACAGATGTTTTTAATAAAGAAGTAGGAATTTTCAGGACACTGACTGAACCTGAAACAAGTCGAATAAATGCTCATAGAGATATTGGGCATAATAATAACAAAGGGAAGAAATAGTAGCTGTGCATGCAGGAGTCTCTTCTTACTGCCTTTAGCAAAGATTACTTGAATTTCTGTACTTAGCAAGAGAATTCTGTAAGCCAGCTTAGTTTTACTGTTTATAAGTTTCACATATAAAAATAACAGCTTATCCAAAAAATGAATCAACCAGTGAGGAGAAATATCTTTGTTTTTTCTGTGACAGCAACATGTGCTTTTGAGGTCATTGTGTGGGTAAACATGGAGCACACTCAGATTTTAAACCGAGTTTGTCAGCACTGATATTTGAACTTTAATAATCATAACCTAGTTTTCAATTTCTTGCTCAGAAACCAATGACAGATGATGAGCTTGCAGAGGCCCTGTCATCTGACTTTGCCTGTAGTATTGCTTTTGCTGAAGAAAAGACAGCAAGTCTGACAGAGGTATTGATACTTTCCTTGCCACTGCATGCCTTTATTGCAATGAAACATTGCCATTATTATCTTAATATTCCACTTTAAAATGATCTTGACAATTTTCCTCTTCTTTTTATTTTTGCAAATTTGCTTGTAATTTCATATCTCTCGTAGAAACCAAGTAAGGAAGGAGAAATCGTGCAAGCACAAGCAGCAAGTTCAGTCAAGACCTCAGTTCCTCCTAAGGAGAAAACAAAATCAAAAGAGGTAAACATAGTCATTCTTCAACTAGTTAACTTCTAATTAAAATTTACAAGCCCATGTCGTATTTCATGTGTGCCTGATCTGGTAAAGATGCTCATCATCCTCATTTTCAGTTGTAAATCCTGTTTGTCATAGAAAGAATAGGAATAATAGGAATTGCCGTTGCTCAGACTCTACTGTACCTTAAAGATCCAGCCGTAGTGGGCCAGATGATTTTCCTTCTATATTCTTCTACAGAATAACTGTGGCTCTTCTGACTAAAGGCAATAGCGTAGAAAAATGTACGTGTTTTCTTAGCGACATGAGGTGTGTTTAAAACTCAGATATTTAATTTTCTCATGCTTTACAAATCTTTCTTTTTTCCTCTGTAGAGAGCAAGTGTGACCTTACACTTTCTGCATTTGCCATGTGAAAGCATATAGCAATTGTGTTATGTGATACTGTGCCTTTTTTTTTTTCATTTTTTTTCCCTTTTCCCCTCTCCTTAGAGGAGATACATCTTAGAATCACAGAACAGTTTGGGTGGGAAGGGACCTTTCAAGGCCACCCAGTCCAACCCCCTGCCATGAGCAGGGACATCCCCAACTAGATCAGGTTGCCCAGAGCCCCGTCCAGCCTCACCTGGAATGTTTCCAGGGATGGGGCATCTCCCACCTCTCTGGGCAACCTGGGCCAGGGCCTCACCACCCTCAGCGTGAAAAACTTCTGCCTTATATGTGGTCTGAATCTCCCCTCCTTTAGTTTAAAACCATCACCCCTTGTCCTGTCACAGCAGGCCCTGCTAAAAAGTCTGTCCCCATCTTTCCTATAAGCCCCTTTAGGCACTGGAAGGCCGCAATAAGGTCTCCCCGGAGCCTTCTCTTCTCCAGGCTGAACAACCCCAACTCTCTCAGCCTGTCTCCATAGCAGAGGTGCTCCAGCCCTCGGATCATCTCCGTGGCCTCCTCTGGCCCCGCTCCAGCAGGTCCATGTCCTTGTGCTGAGGCCCCAGCGCTGGAGGCAGCACTGCAGGGGGGTCTCCCCAGAGCGGAGCAGAGGGGCATAATCCCCTCCCTCGCCCTGCTGCCCACGCTGCTGGGGATGCAGCCCAGGGCACGGGTGGCTTTCTGGGCTGCCAGCGCACAGTGCCGGCTCCTGTCCAGCTTTTCATCCCCCAGCACCCCAAGTCCTTCTGGGCAGGGCTGCTCTCCATCCCTACATCCCCCAGCCTGTACAGATACTGGGGGTTGCCCCGACCCATGTGCAGGACCTTGCACTTGGCCTTGTTGAACCTCATGAGGTTCACCCGGGCCCACTTCTCTGGCCTGTCCAGGTCCCTCTGGATGGCATCCCGTCTCTCAGGCGTGTCCACCGCACCACTCAGCTTGGTGTCGTCCACAAACTTGCTGAGGGGGTGCTCGATCCCACTGTCTATGTCACTGATGAAGATATTAAACAGTACTGGTCTTGATTAGACTGTGCTAATCTTATAATATAATTTGCCATATCCTGCAATGTGATGTTAAGGAAATCAGGTAAAGCCAAACAGAAATGACCGGTCTGGTGCTGGCTGTTTGCTTCGTAGACAGCATAAAAGATATGTAAGGTAAAGCCTATGTCAATTTAAAGAAATAATGAAATGATTTGCGTATTTTCTTAAATACAGGAAATTAAAGATGATGCAGTGGAAGCTCTTCTTGATACTCTTGGTGGACCTGAGCCTGAACCTAAAGAAGATCCTACCCCTGTTGTAGAGGTGGCAGAGGTATAATCTTACTCCTTTCTACAGCAGCTTTCAGACTCTCCCATGGAAACCCGAGTCGTCTTTGTTAGATACTGTACAAATGTATAAAATAATAACCAAGCGACTTTCATATCAAAGGCCTAAAGAATGTCTGAGTCATATGTGATTAAGAAAATTAAGAAATTAAGAAATCCCAAGTGGATACAGGTAGAACAGAATATAGTAAGATGGTCTGGAAAATGATAAGCATTTCGTTTGGCTAGAGAAGCATACATACATACATGTTTCCCTGTGTTAGCTATAGCTGCTGTGGTTTTTTTCCCCAAGCGCTGGGTACAATTTATAGCAAGCTTTTGTTTTGCATGTATTTGTGTGATGGTTTAACCCCAAATAGTAACCCAATACCCCACAGCCACTCACTCACTGCCCCCTCCCCGGTGGGGTGGGGAGGAGAACTGGAGAGAAAGGAAAACTCACGGGTTAAGATAAAAGCAGTTCACCAGGACAGCAAAGGAAAAATATATTAATAATGATAATAATAATAATACATATAAGGATAATAGAATATATAAAGCTAACAATGCACAGTTTCTCACCACCTGACGACCGATACAGCCCGTCCCGAGCAGCAGGCAGGGAGCAGGGGTATCCCCCCCCAGCTATCCCAGAACAGCCAGTTCCAGAGAGAGCAGGTGAGGGAACCAACAGCCGAACGAATGAACGAAAAGGCCCGAACGAACGAAAAGAGGGGGAAAAGAAGGGGACTGGCCCACCAGCCGACCCCCACTTATACCAGGCATGACGTCTATGGTATGGAATACTCTCTTTGGCCAGTTTGGATCAACTATTCTGGCTCTGCCCCTCCCAAGTTTTTGCACCTGCACATTGGCAAAACCTGGGAAACTGCAAAATGTCCTTGGTTGTTCAGCAGCAACCACCAACATCAGTGTGCTGTCACCGTTCTTCTCATGCTAAATCCAAAACACAGGAGCTGCTGGAGACAAAACTGTCTCCGTCCTGGCCAAAACCAGGACAATTTGTTCCTTTGATTTTTAATTAACTGTTTGGATTTTTAGTGCGTGTACTCCATCAGACCCTGTTATCTTTTTCATTTGGGTCTTGTCTTTCATTGTGTCTTCTAAGACTTTCGGTTTTCTTCAACAGTTAGATGTTAACAGTAGCCCTGTGTTTGCATGTTAAACTTTGGCTTTTTAGTTTAGTTTTACAAACTCTGCCTACAACCCTACTAATATCAGTTATTTTCCCCTGTCCTCACTTACAGCTCAGAGCAAACTAATGACAGGGAAATAGTGGAAAATCATTTGTTGACGAGAGAAGATGTTGGAGCTCAATTCTGACAAAAAAGAGCATGTTCTATTGCAGATTCAGTCACTCTGGGCCTTCAGATAACTTAGTGGATGCATTGTGGCATGAAGGAGGTCCAGAGAATTAAAAGCTGTGTTTCAGTAGCGGTGGTGGAAAAAGATACAAAATTACAGCTCGTATAATCAAGAGTGATGAAATCCAAGGAAACCTGAGGATTTTGTACACCCCCAAAATTTTAAAAGTACCTGCCACAAAGTTACGGCTCTGAATAGTGCCTGAAGTTTTTTAGAATTTAAAATATGTCGTGGTTTAACCCCAGCAGGTAACTGAATACCCTGCAGCCGCTCACTCGCTCCCCCCAGTGGGGTGGGGAGGAGAATCGGAGAGAAAGGAAAACTTGCAGGTTGAGATACAAACAGTTTGCCAGGACAGCAAAGAAAAAGATAAAAATATATTAATGATGATAATAATAATATATATATAAAGATAATGGAATATATAAAACAAACAATGCACACCACCGGACAACCGATACAGCCCGTCCTGAGCAGCAGGCAGGGAGCAGGGGTATCCCCCCCCAGCTATCCCAGAACAGCCAGTTCCAGAGAGAGCAGGCGAGGGAACCAACAGCCGAATGAACAAACAAAAAGGCCTGAACAAACTAAAAAAAGGGAAAAGAAGGGAACAAAAAGCAACCAGAAGGGAAGCGGCCCACCAGCCGACCCTCACTTATACTGGGCATGCTGTCTATGGTACGGAATACTCTCTTTGGCCAGTTTGGATCCAGGTTTTGCACTTGCACATTAGCAAAACCTGGGAAACTGCAAAATGTCCTTGATCGTTTAACAGCACCCAGCAACATCAGTGTGCTATCACCATTCTTCACATACTAAATCCAAAACACAGGAGCTGCTGGAGGCAAAACTAGGTCCGTCCCAGCCTAAACTGGGACAAAATAACATAGCTATATTCACATATGGCATTAATTCTTAAACCATGATGATTTTGCCACAGAAATTTGATAGGAATAAATTGAAGAATTTTAATATCTTGATATATGGAATAATTTTATCTGATGCTAGTACTTGTTCAAGCAGTAGGCTGAGGAATCTTGATAGTGAAGTTGAGTGTACTTTGAGGTTTTATTTTAATTTCTCTAAGTGATTTTTTTTTGTTCTTTCTTTTTAAGGCAAAAGCTAAAGAGAAAAAAGAAGAAAAGGCTGGAGAACGAGATGATACGATACCTCCAGAATACAGGTTAACACCACGGTTGGTAAGTTTCTCCTGTCTCCATGGCTTTATAAGTAGGGCACTGCGTCTGACACTTCCTTTTGTCACAGAGAGGGAAAGAACGTGGGGAAAACAAGCAAAAGTAGTATTTAATCAACGGCTTTCTCCTGTTGATGATTTCTGTATCTCTGGTTTCCTTCCCTTCCTTTGTGGGCACGACTGGGGTTTTGAGGCATTCTGACCAAAGATCTGATCTTCCAAGGTGACATTTTCCTTCTCCAAGAGTGGTGTTACTTGTTTCTGATATTAAACCTCAGTGTTGTAAAATCCATCCCTTTACAGAAGTGCTCTTAGGTATCACTTCATAATGTAGCCTTGAAACACTATTGTAAAATGGTATGAAAATTACACTCATTTTTTCAGATTGTCACTTCAAGTGATGGAGATTTGTTCAAGGTTAAGCAAAACAACAGTAGAACCGAGATGTGTTTTTCGTAAAGTTCAGAATTGAAAGTTTTTGCGACAGTTATTAGTATAACTGATGTTAGCAAGGCTGCTATATAAACTGGCCTTGCTGGAGCTGAACGTTAACATTCTGTTTTGAAAGGAGCAGTTTTACCCCTCTTTTTAGAGATTTCAGGACTGCCTGACTACAGACCCGGGATTTAACCCCCTATTTGTTCAAGTGCAAACGTTTGTCTTTTGCAGTCAAAGGCTGTTTTACTACTGGATGAATTCCTGCTAGTTTACTCTGGAATTAGTTCCTGCTGCATATTGATACTGATAGGAATGAACACTTTTTGGTCTCTTGGCCCATTGGTGTTGTGCTGACATCAGATTTGCTTTTTTTATCCACTTACCTGGCCATGTAAGAATTCCCCCTGTTTAGGGAAATATCTGTTATTGTGTCACTGATTTCATCTTGTGTGTATCATTTATTTTACATTATTTTGCTTGTGATTATGGAGTATAGCATTTCTTATAACAATGGAAAAATGTCAATAATACTTACTTTGCTTTTAGGATAAAGACGGAAAACCGATATTGCCAAAGCCTGAAGAAAAACCTAAGGTTAGAGAACTGACAATATTGTATGAGTATGAATAGACACCCTGTTTCCTCTCTCCTGTCATCACTTCTCTCTGTGCCGTTATGTAAGTCTCTTGGTCTGCATGTGTGTTTACTTCCTTGCACAAAACCTGCTGGTCTGAAGTGTCAAGTGAAAGTTGGTTTTATTGAAGTTCACTGGCTGTGAACGAAGAGCTCATAGTAAGAAAAAGGTTTAGAGATTACTAAGATAGGAGAGAGTTACAGAAATGACTGCTGACACAAAGAAAAGCTGTATGGGGAGGTAGGGTAAAGCATTCTGTAGAAGTCTGTTGGAGCTGTTGAAGGACAGAGAGAGGCGAGGCAAGAAAATCTTTTGTTTTCTTGATAGTTTCCTCTCCTTAGTCATCACATATAAAGAAGCATGACTGGAAAGAAGGAAGAAGCTGCTGTGGACATTTTCCTAATCACAAAGAACAACTTGGACTTTGCAAAAAGTACCCAGTGTGGTCTAGAAAGTGCCAGATAGAGTGAAAAGATAGAAAGTACAAAGGTTAATTTAAAATGCACGGGAAGAAAGCAAAAATTAGGAAAAGCAAAGGAACTGTGCTCTGAAGAAACTGAGGGCTTCACTTTGGAAATACTGTGAGTTGAGGAGTGTTGCCAAAATGGGACAAGTACTGGCAACCTCCGTTCTTCTGAAATGAGTGTGAAGGTCAGGACCAATCTGAGCAACAATGACACTGTGCCTTTTTAGCAGAAGCGTGGAGGCATTTGTATTATTCAAGCTTGAAACATGGAAGAACACAAAGGCAGTAATGAAAAAACTTTACGTCTCTAAAAATTTGTGTGTCAGGTCTTAGACATGCAATCGTCTTGCGTGGGTGATGTATGAGAGCTGCACAGAAGGAACACCTGCCAAGCATGTCATAAGGAAAAAAAGAGAGAGCAGCCGTGCTGTGAGGGAACCAGGCACTAATGTGAGGAGACAAGCCTTCCTGTTTCACAGGGAGCACAAAAGAGATGGCACGCGCAAAAAAGGAAAGCTCCAGAAGAGGAATGTGGCCTGAGTTAAGGGAGGTCGGTTCGTAGTTTGACTAAAATCCAGTACATAACAAAAGCAGAAGATGAGCTCAGAATCATGAGGTCTTACGCCAGAAGAATTAAATGGTTAGCAGAAGAGTAAGTATTCCTATGCTCTTCCATGTCTGTCAATCAGACACACAAACATAATTGAATAGTTGTTCTGTAAGTGAATCGCAGGGGTATTGAAGTCATGTGTTGCAGTCTTTTTCTCAGCACTACTTCACAATTTATAATTTGAAGAAGGTGATTTTGAGCAAGATATGTTTGCCAGTATTTCTGTGGTATCACCGGTGATTCAGATCTGTGAAACCAAACCCAGTAAAACAAAAAAGTTATGTCAGTAGCTGAAGAACCTTCAGTCACTTACAGTTCTTCCTTGATTGCTGGTGAATGCAAAGTTCTTCCTTTATGATTTCAACTAGGGCTTCTGTTACTTTGGGCCTCCACTCTGCAGACCCTTAAGCACATGCAGTGGCATTACTTCTGTGCAAAAAGTTGTTATTGCCTAAATACTTCTTTGATTTAGTGGTTGAAAGAGGAATTTAGACATTATGAAAAGTGGGGCCTTATGGGATGAGACATTTTAAAGAGACTTAGGGGCACTGATCAACAAAGGAAGGAAAGTGGGACGGAAAATGAGAGACTCTCCTTTAGAAATGTCATTTTACATATTATGACTTTGACCAAATAAGCCCTAACCAATTAAGTTCCATGTAGAAGGTGAATGGCGATCACTGCTAGCAGAGATTTAAACATTTAGGTGTAAACAGTAGTTTGAAGGATCCCATGAGCATTAGTTATAGATCACAGAAGTCTATAGATCACATAGTATCAACAGACGGTAATAGACCACACAGTAGGGAACTAAAACTGCAGTTTGTTCAGTTTTCCCTGAAACACGTGCAGTGAAAACCACCGAGTGTCAGCAGTCAGTGCGCAAGGTAAGACAACTTCCAGCTGACACTGCCTCTGAGGGAACTCTGCTTCTGCTGGAAAAAGAGATAAAATTAAAATGGGAGAATCATAATCTGATGGTGCGGCTTTCCACTACCTGTACATAATTTATACTTGAAGTATTGTAACGACATAATGCTGTTATAGTAAATACTATCTAGTAAATATTAGCTTTTTTTTTTCTAATTACGAGGTTGCATTTTCCTTTTCAGCAGCCCTGTAAACAGTATTGAACATAATGTTCTCTGCATTTATTGACTTTTGGTAACAAAGCAACTGACTCACTCTGAAAAGTGGTTTTCTTAGTTTTATGTACTGCGAAATTCATGCTGTTTTGTTGCACGTAAATGTGAAAGGTTATTTTGGTGTAGGCTACAAAAGTGTTTCTGCTTTCTGAGAAGTTGAAATATAACTCTTGAAAAAATAAATTAAAAACAGGCAGTGAGTCACTTGTACCACATATGTCTTTTTTGCAGCCTTTGAGCGAATCTGATCTTGTTGATGAATTTTCAAAAGACTTTGCCTGCCCTGCCCAGCCTGCGGTAGAATCGAAACCATCGAAGCCCAGCAGCACGTCCGAAGTATGTCTTTCCAGTTCACTGAAGATACTGACACTGATAGTTTCGCTAAGGCTGGATAATGCTACTGTTCTTTCAAGAGAAATACTTTCTTCTGATTGTGTCCCGTCCCCCCCCCGTTGCTTTCAGTGGAACATGCAGTATTGGAACTTAGTCCTTAATTGAGGGGCTTCTGCCTCTAAATTTCGACTTTTCTTTCATATTTTGTACTGTATTTTTTTTTTTAAATCCACGTAACAGGTACATTTTGGGTTTCTGAGCCTGTTCAGTAAAATGCAGTGTAATTGTTCTATTTCAGAAGCCTTCGGCTCCCGTGTCTGCAAAAACTACCAAGGATGAAGTAGTCCCTCGTGCCACTGCTTGCACTGTGCAGTCTTCAGCTCCATCAGCTGTGTCTTCAGTGAGTAGTTTTAGCTGGAGCTAAAGAAAAACTCAATGCTTCATTTATGCAAAGGTATAGCATATTGTCAGGATGTTTACTTCAGTATTGCATATTCTTCCTCCGTAGAGGTAAGCTACAAAGGCTGAGTGCTTTCCAAAAAAATCAAGTCAAGCGCAAACTAAACGGTGACGGTCAGTGACCTTATTAATAGAGGAAGTCACACTGACAGCTCTTGTGGTCTCCTCTAGCTCTTAATGCTCTACAAGGGATGCTGTTTGTGAACTTAATAGATACTGCAGGAAAAGACAAATTCTACAAAAAAATCATAATTGTCCTACTAAGTATTTCTGAGGATTGCATTAATGGCTGACATTCTTGCATCTCGTCTCAGAACATATATACTTCTATTAAAAACCAAACAAACAACCCCCCTGTGGAACATTTGAGCTGTGAGTAAGTCTTTGGAAAGGAGAAGCCTGTTTACAGAGCAACCTCTGTCAAAGCTTCCTTATGCCTTGAACTCAGCAGATCCCAAGTATGTGAAGACAATTAGGGAGAGAAGCATTACAGTTTTGTAGTTTACTTCTCAATTTTTACCTTAAGTAATGTGTGGCTGGCAGTGGTAGTATATGAACAGGTTTCTTCAGCTGCAGCTGAATTCCAAACTAAGAACTGTTTTTTACTGTATCGATACCCTTACAGGTTGGTGGCGTGGCCGATGAAGCACTGGAAGCCTTGTCCAGTAGCCTAGGAAAGAGCGAGCCTGATCCAGACGAGAAGAAACCTGCTGTGGACAAAGTTAAGGTAGAGAAACAATCAGACCTCAAAAAATAGACTGTTGATTTAATTATCGTCAGCGTTACTCTATTTCCTCAGGCTAGAAACAATTTAGAGATAATATTTTCACTTTTTTTAAAAACAAAATTTGCTTGTGAAACCAGTCGTGTTCTGCTTAGGAAGTGCTAGTAGGATTTCAACACAGTGAGTACATTTTCTCAATAATTTTGCCTATTACAGTACAGTAGTTTCCTCAGCTTCTGAAAACTTAGTGTCTTACTGCTGAACCAAAGCAGAATTTAACATGCACATCAGAGGTCGCATACAGTATGGTCCTTTTTCAAAAGGAACCAAATTTATGATGAGTTGTTTAAATTAGGAATGATACGTACAACTTTGATTTTTGTCACTGATCTTGTTATTTTAACAAGGAGCCTTAAATAAGCCACTGAAATACGCGTATTCTGCCTAAGGGAATGCTGTTCAGAGTCACGGTCTGAATGCCCCCATTTGCCACCCCAGACCGTGGGCCAGATGGTATTGACTGGAGCCAGAAATAGGGAGGACAGCTCTTCTGGTGGGCTGGAACTCTGTCAAACAGAAGTTCCCAAAGTTGGCTTTACTACCTTTTCGTAGCTGTCATCTTCCAATGTAACTTGTACGGAGGGTGGTGCTTTTTGAAGCTGGCTACCGATTTCTCTGTTCAGCCTTCCTTTGCATGCAGCCCAGGTAACTGTTGAGTGGAAGCAAAAAAAAAAAGTCAAGACTCAGAGATACAATGCTATTTTGTTCCTGGTCCATGCTTGTCTGTTTACTTAACTCTGTTGATTTTCATCAAAATAGGTAGAGCTACTTCTGATATACACAGGAAGAAACAGGCAGAGAAATGAAGGCTTTCTCAAGAGAATAGGCTTTCTTTTAGTTTTCATGAGGTTTTTATCTGGTAGTTGAATTGAATTAGAATGTCTAATTTGAATCAGTAAACTGAAGACTTTGAAAGCTTGCTCAAACGCATTTCTGTTGGGATGTAGTTACTTGGTTTTCTTAATATTATTTTTATTTTGCTTTCATAGGAGAAAACCAAACAGGAGCAACGCAATAAACTGGGTGAAGATGAAGAAACAATTCCTCCAGAGTACAGATCAACAGAAGCAAAAGTAATTTATTTAATGTGCTGTCTTAGTCTTACTTTCCTTTCCTTCCTCAGAATATGTGGATGAAAGTGAAACTCCATTTCATTTTGAAATGTGGATGTTTAGTTCAGCCATTTTTAGAGTATATAAAAATTCCGGTTTGTAGTTCCTGAATGTCTGACGTCTGTCATTAGATGCCTGCGTAGGCACAGAAGTGGTTTAGATGTAAGTACCTACACGTGAGTAATTTTGGCCAAGATTAGTGCACTGGAGTCTGTCATTAGCTTTTTGTATTTTAGAACTACATAAATTGTGGTTGGTCAAAGCTGTGAAAAAAATCAACACTTCAGGGCGGTATTTTTACAGACATAAGTGGGTTGCTTAGGTGTAGCCAAGACTTGCAGGACACCCGCCACAGCTGCCGGCGTGAAAAGATACGGCCTTTCTGTATCCAGGACTATTGCTGCCAACCTCGCAGTTGGAATTTTATTTATTAACTCTGCTATTTCCATGGAAATTGAAACACGAAGTAGGGAAGCTCAGAATCGCACACACTGAATCACTTTTCAGCGCTCAGATGTTTTTAAGGTACAGGACCTGGATTTTTTAATGACACCTTGAGTAACAGCAGTAGATACTAGAGGTTACTAGTTAGGTCGCTTGCTTGTGCAATACTCTCTGTCGTTCCATGAATGCTCTCAGAGTACTTGTGTCGCAAGGTCATTTAAAAACTGCTTAGTTTAATAAGAGGGGATTTTTCTTTTGTAGGATAAAGATGGAAAACCCCTCTTACCAAAACCGGAAGAAAAGTCCAAGGTAAAAAAGTGAATATTCAGATAAATGTTTCATTCATGAATGAATTACCCAAATGTCAGTAAGATTTCCCAGTCTTCAGTTTAAAAATGGAGATAGACAGTGTTACCTGCTCACTTTTTAATAGATGAAAGGGCTTAAAAGTTTCCTTTTTTTTTCCTTTTTACTGATAGCCTATGAGTGAAAATGATCTTTTAGAGGGTTTGACAGCAGGATTTTCCTGTTCTCCATCGCCATCTGCACCATTACCTACACCAACTGTAATAAAGGTGAGTATATTTGATTTCTGTAAATCTGTTTTATTTTCAAATTGTTTCAATAATCTTGATATTTTATTTGTTTCCCTTAAAGTTTATGTAAACTTTCTTAAATAAAATCCAGTAACTAAGAATGTAAAATACTTTTTGCAATAAATTAAGAGGAGAGCAGGACTTTAATAACAAGGAAAAAACTAGGGAAGTTAGTTGTCATATCTTTTTACCAGTTGCTTGCATAAGTAATGCTTTGCAGTTGAGAATTCTAAAAGTGTCACTTGGGAATATAGCTGGGCTTGGTGAAATCTTAGCTCCTCTGAAGTCACGTTAAACCTGCCTCTGACTTAAGCTACGCCAAGGTTTAACGCAGTAGTTGAGATGGAAGATTGAAGGTGAACAAACTGAGATGCAAAGCAGTTGCGCAGTGCTTCTCAGGAGGGGGTTTCCATCTGAAATAAGTAGAGCTTCTAAGAAAAATAAAGTCATAGAAATAAACTACGGGCATTGCATTTTAGATGCCTGGAATTTGATGCGTATTTTTCTCTTAGTCCTCTGTGCTAGTAATGACGCTGTGTCTTGTTTCAGAAAACCAAGGAGGGCGAAAAGCCCGCGGAGTCCTCGGACGTTATCTCTGCTGCTACAGTTTCTTCAGTGCACTCAGCAGCTCCTCTCGCTTCTACCTCAGTAAGCAGCCTCTTCTGTCCATCCTTATCTCAAACTAAGGACTGACTGATGAAGAGATGGGGGCATGATCCGGCCAGTTTGACCAATATAGACTGTTGCAAAGTTAAATAATGTATTGCTAATACTGGCTATTGGGGGGAAAGAAAATGTTCCCTCTGGGAAAAAAAAGTGTAAGTTTCTGGACACTTCATGTTCAACTGGCTGCGAAGACTGGTCTGCCCGTTTGTCCGAGTTCTGCTCGCTGTCGTATTTCAGCCTGCCTTTGAAACCTTCTCACCTGGGCCTGGCGAAGGAGGTGCCCGGTCCTGTGCCGATTCCTCCAGAGTTACCGAGGACATCAGAGGATGCGTGCATTTCCTTCCCGTGGGTCGGTGCGGGTAGTTACCCATGTGCACGTGGTTTCATTTTTAAAGGCTTGGGCCTTTAGCTGAACCACACCTTTCTTTTCCTGCTTAGGTGATGAGAACATTTAAAATTATAATAGTGTAGTCATAACTATAGTGGCAAAGTCATCTAATAAGCCTATAAAAGGAGGAGTTCAAGGTTAATGGAGGGACAGGCAGTGCCATGACGGCCTTTTAATACCAGGAGAACCTCCCTTCGCTGCATTTAGTGGTAATGTTGCCTGTCTTCTTCTTTCTCCAGCTTGATCTGTGCCGTGGGAGCTCCCTCTAGTGTTTCCAGCCTAGTTTGAAAGGGGACCATGAACCTCCCCCCACCTGGGTTTTAGTTGGGTTTAAGGGCTATTTTTATAACTGGTGTTTGAATAAAACTGATGTGAATTAGCAAAAGATCATACGTATTGTGAAGATAAAAATGTTAATAAGTTTTAATTCAGATTGACACTTCCTTAGCAGCTAATCTGCAGTGACAATGGTGATTGCAAAATGAATGGCAATTACCAAAGCCCAGTCTTTTCATAGAACTGTTCTCATTAGATCAGTTAGGCTTATGTGTAACAAAAGAAAGCCATTAATATAAATCCCATAACCCCTTCTTGAAGTGATGTTTTCTGTAGGTCTAAATGTTCTGTATTTTTTTTTCCCCAGCTATTGCACTACATTGTAATTACAAAGGGAGAGCTGATTGTTCGTTGTTCACTGAAGTTGACAGTTCATTAGTCAGTACTTATATTAGCTTGATGAATTAAGTTATTTTTACAGCAGATGTGCTTTCATGAACGTGTTCATACTTTGTTAGGGAGGAAAAGAGATGGATGAAGCCTTGGATGTCCTGTCTGATTCCTTGGGACAGAGGGAACCTGACCCTGATGAGAACAAACCAGTTGTGGATAAAGTAAAGGTAAGAAAAGACATTCTGAAACTTGTGCAGTTGGCGGGGCGGGGGGACGGGACGGGACGGGGGGGACAAAAAGACCCCCCAAATCTGAGATAATTACCTTACTTCTTAGAGGGTTTTTTTTTTTTTAAATGGCATACTGCAATACTACTTCTATATGCGTAGGAGTATATGGCATGTGATTTTCCGATGTAAGAGTAAGGTTACTAGGAAAAAACCCCATACTCTTATGTTGTCCTACATGTAGCCATATTGACCACTCTTCAGTTGGCTGGATTACTTGTATGTTTTGTGAAAAATGTTGAATTAGTTAATATAGTTTAGCCACTTTGGAGGTAAGTAACTTGCAATAATTTGATTTCAATGCCTTTTATTGACATTATTCCAATTTTTTAGATGTCTGCTCTGGCTTCTGTTTCTAAAATTAATTTTGTGGCCTTTTTTTGGTCAAACTTTGTCTTTTATAACCCCACAAATACCAAGTTTATCAACCGACATGTTCATTTTGTCAGCCTTATTTTTTAACTTGCTTGTTTCTGCTTGTTTTGTCTTCATTCAGTCTTTCTTGATGTAACCGTATAAAAAACATTCTGCTAATAGGAAAATCAGATACATCTCTGCATAACAGTAGTAGTAATAGTAAATGGTAAACTGAAATACTTAAGGTAAAGGACATTACTGGGGAAAAAAACACCTTAAGCTGCCCATGAATGAATTTGGGCTGGAATCTAGAAGGAGATTCCTAATCTCAGACCAGGCTGGAGCGCGGAGGGTGTTGGCTGCCTTAGGAGCAGGTTTATACAGGCTGGGTAGCCTTGTCCCTTGCCATAGCAAGGGAGTGAACGCTCAATGTGCGAGATGTCAGCAAGTCCTGTGCTTCAGTGGAGCTGTAGGAGCCCAGCTTTCTTCAGGTGTTCTTCTTTACAAACGTGTGGAAAATGCTTGTATTCAAAAAATTAAAAAAAAAGAAGGGATCCTTAACATGTCTGCGTTAACAAATACAAAAATATTCTTCAACAGTATACTTAAACCCCTACTTGTATCTAAAGCAGGTGTTTTGTTCGGCATGTTTCTGGTATGTTTCCCAGAAATGGAAGCAGCATAAATTGAGAACTCAACGTAGTGGAAGGAACGCTCCCCTCCTTGATGCAGTTTTCAGGAGCTTGTGGTGTTGGGCTTGAAGCTGACTGTGGCTCCTACGTCTGATGAGCAGCGCAGGCCACCCGGGGTCAGTTTGGGTGGGAGCTGGATGAGTGCCCTGCGTTCTGCTGGAGGTGCTCAGGTGCATCCGCAGCTGAGACGGTGCGGGAATGTCAGTTTTGTGTTACAGCTGCAGTGCGTGGATGAGATTCGATGCGGAAGTATGGAATGACTCCTTTTAGTCCTACTGCTGAAAAGCAGAACTGGAAGTTGATAAAACTTTTTTTGTGTGTTGGGATGCTGATGTGTATATATATGTTTAACTTATTAAATGTGTACAGTTCTTGAGAGATAGTAATTATAAAACTTTCAGGCATGAAACACACTTCATAGTGAAGTAAACATATGCATTTTTTCTGGTAGTTTTAAAATTTTAAATTCAAAAAGGCATCTGTCCTAAGTTTAATGAGCACTCTGACTTTACTGTTTGCTAATATTTCTAACATAAGTATTAAAGTTGTTAAAAAATTAAATGCTTTCAGGAAAAAGCTACATCTGAACACAGAGACAAACTTGGAGAAAGAGATGATACTATCCCACCTGACTATCAAAAACTCCTGGAGTCAGGTGAACAGGTAAGGAAAAGCTTTGTTAGTTTTTACTTGCAACACCAGAAATTTGTGCGTATGAGTCCGTCTGTCCTCTTTGGAACTAGGAGGAGAAGAGGGAAGCTGAGTAAGTGAGTAAGTGTGTGTTCTGTATTTATGTATTAGAGTTAAACATCTAAATATCCTATACTTAGAGTAGCTCTGTATATCCTTGCATGCATTTAATTAAAAAAAAAACAAAAGAAAAAAAAGTTAGGTGGTGGTTGGTTTTTTTTTTTTAATTAGGCAATCTGAACAAATAAATTGCTTCGAACCACTCAGCAATCAACATCCTGGAGATTTAGCAGTGTAGGTCCCAGTTACACTGACTCAGTGTTTTAGGTGCTCCAGAAAACCAGGTGAAAAAATAGGGTGTCTCCCTTTAAACAGCTTGGCTTCGTAATGTGCTGTTAAACAGGAGATGCTTGCAAACTGTGGGTAAAAATGCTTATTCATCCAGGTAGTTTCCCCAAATAGTGCAGGGACAAAGTGTATGTGCAGGTATTGCCTTGGTGGTATACCTAAAGCCCTGTGCAACTGCCATTCACTGGAGCACGCGGCTGCTCTGACAGTGATTTGATCTTTGGTGGATCAGGAAACTGCTTTCCAGTAGACTACAAGGATAGAAAGATGGTATCGCAGATGCAGTCAAAGTAACGGCATGAAAACACATCGTGAACTGACTTTGAGTACATAACAGGAGAAATAAAGAAATCAGTTCAGAACAGTGCAACTTCCTTGCTAGTCTGTAAACTCCCGATGTCATACGTAAATACTTGCAGCTTAAAACCTATCTGACCGGTTCAAAATGAGGATGTAATCTTTCTTCTTCCCAAGGGTAAACCAGCAAAGCCAACAGCAAAGGGTGATGTGAAGCACAAAAAACAAAAGGTAACATTTATGATATTTTTGTTCTGTGTTTGTTTCCTGCTGTGTGCTCTGATCTTTTTCAAAGTAGTGTCATTGTAGGCTCAAGGCGTGATTCGTTGCAAATTCTCATAGACGCTATGGAATGCAGTAGGTAATGGTAGTGTGGACAGTAAAACTTTTGTGAAGAGTTACTCTTCACAATAAATACAGTTTTTATGCACAACTACGCTGTGAATGTTCAGGTCCAGTATTCAAAGAAATTGTGTATCTTGGAAACCTGAAACAGACATCTCTGTTCTAACATATGTGTAGAGCTCAGGTGTGGGGGTTTTCTTAAGAAAAGGAGAATTAAAGCAGATAGAAATTCCTGAAACATCAGTTTGACTGTGGGAAGTACTGCATATTGTGTGACTTCAGAATTAAAATTATTGCAGAAGCGTACTGATGACTCTGCAGCTATCGATGCCCTGTCAGGTGACTTTGATACTTGTGCAAAGGCCACACCACAGCACTCAAAGGTAGGACATTTTCTGCTAATAACTTGCAAAATAAACAGTTTTTCACTACTCTGTGTAAGTTCCTCACTTTTCTTTGCAGTAGCTCGGTTTAGGTTTAGAGCTAGCCTCTTTGGAAGATGCTGTCCAGCTGTAGTGATTCTCTTACTACTATAGCGCAAGTTTGATGCGTCTTGCTGCGTACTAAATACTTGGAAGAAGGAAGGCTTGTGGTGTTTAGGGTCTTTTAGAGAGATAAGACAGAAGTGTCCAAAAAATGTAGAGAGGCAGAGAAATCTTTCTTCAATGATTGCATGCACTACCTAGCAATAGTCGTAGGCTGGAACTGAGGAACAGTTCAAGAGAGTTTTGCGGAGAGAAATGCTAGGACTAGAAAAGAGTTTTAGATACGTTAGGGAAAATAGTAGAGCTGACAAGAAAGATGAAGAAGGAATGGACTGGAGAGGTCTTGTCAGGAGAAATGGAGTGTTTATTTGTCATATAATCATCTTAAACACGGCTGACAAACAGCTGTCAGACTTCTCGCAGCAACGTGCTGCACATGTGAGGCTATGAGAAAGGAACTACCAGCAGAAGCTGCGTAAGTCTGGAGGTCCCCAACACGAGGATTGTGTTTGAGAAAGGATGGTTGTGCTGGGAAAGAGTGTGAAGAAGGGGACTGAGATTTGGTCTACGTGTGAGAAGGATCACTGTCAGATGTGCTTCCTGCTTGCTCTTAACCCGGCGTTGGTTACCTTGACCTTGGACAGAAGGAGAGGTCTTGCATGCCTTTGGGACATCCACTGTGCCACTACAGTAACCTTACGTGCTTCCTTGGCAGAGGAGCCCAAGGGCGCGCTGGGGCAGCTGGTGGGGTATCGGTGCGGAAATCGTGGGCTCCTTTTGCTTTCTACAAGTGCTCAAACTAGTTAAGAACCAGTAACTCCCTCTTGTTACCCATTTGCTCTCTTACCCTCTAGCATGTGCTACGCAGCAAGGAGGCTTGATGTTAACTAAACTCATGTGCAAGGTCAAGTGCAAGGTCCTGCACCTGGGTCGGCGTGGTCCCCCGTACCAGTACATGCTGGGGGATGTAGGGATGGAGAGCAGCCCTGCCCAGAAGGACTTGGGGTGCTGGGGGATGAAAAGCTGGACAGGAGCCGGCACTGTGCACTGGCAGCCCAGAAAGCCACCCGTGCCCTGGGCTGCATCCCCAGCAGCGTGGGCAGCAGGGCGAGGGAGGGGATTCTGCCCCTCTGCTCCGCTCTGGGGAGACCCCCCTGCAGTGCTGCCTCCAGCGCTGGGGCCTCAGCACAAGAAGGACACGGACCTGCTGGAGCGGGGCCAGAGGAGGCCACGGAGATGATCCGAGGGCTGGAGCCCCTCTGCTCTGGAGACAGGCTGAGAGAGTTGGGGTTGTTCAGCCTGGAGAAGAGAAGGCTCCGGGGAGACCTTATTGCGGCCTTCCAGTCCCTAAAGGGGCTCATAGGAGAGATGGGGACAGACTTCTTAGCAGGGGCTGCTGTGACAGGACAAGGGGTGATGGTTTTAAACTGAAAGAGGGGAGAGTCAGACCAGATCTAAGGAAGAAGTTTTTCACCCTGAGGGTGGTGAGGCCCTGGCACAGGTTGCCCAGAGAGGTGGGAGATGCCCCATCCCTGGAAACATTCCAGGTCAGGCTGGACGGGGCTCTGGGCAACCTGATCTAGTTGGGGATGTCCCTGCTCATGGCAGGGGGTTGGACTGGATGGTCTTGAAAGGTCCCTTCCCACCCAAAGCGTTCTGTGATTCCATGATGTGACGTGTTCTCTCCTATGCCCTGGTCCCTCACCTGCAGGTAGGGGGAATGGTACCATGCTTTTGAATGGAGAACGGTTTTTGTACTCAGCTGGGTAAAGCAGCTGCTGTTGTCTCTCATCTGCCTTTTTCTTGCAGTAGTGACCTGCCTGCTTCCTGCAAGGAGAAAGAAAAAACAAAGTTTGCATTTACTAGGTCTTTGATCTTTAACCAAACCAGTATATTAGCAGTCAAAAATTAAACCCCTTGGACAGACACAGCTGTGGAAGCATAACCAGCTCCCCAGTGAAATTCTGCATTAGCTTCCTTAAGCTTATACTGTGAGGCACCCAGTTACCGAGAGCGAATTATCAGTTTGTCCGTACTTAAAATGTTGATTTTGATTATCTGTGCTTTTACACTGTGTTTGTTCCTCTCCGGGGGCAGAGAAGAAGCAGCTTTGAAACTGAAGTTCAAATCAGGTGTAATTCCTGGGAGGAAATAGCTGTGTTCGCAAACAGCTCTTCTGACCACTGCAGTGCTTCCCCAAGTGCTGACCCTGATACCGAATCCTCTGACGGCTTAAGACAAAGTCTTAAGTGCTGTTTTATTTGGTTATGAACTTTGGAGCTAAATCTGCTGCTGCCACATTATTGCTTTGTAGTAAATACCAGATCTGCCTGTCTCTACCAGCTTTTTTATCTGTGTGTGCTTTCTGGTGCCCCAGTCTCCACAGTTTTAAACAAGGCTCCGGATTCCAGCTTGCCGTGGACTAAGGGCAGGAATTACATGCGTGTGTTGAGCGCTCTCCCACCTTACCTACCACGTTCAAAATAACGTGCTATGGCCGATGTCAAAGTAGGAGCCATCAACTCTCTGTTCTGTTTGTAACTGTAATTATTTTTCTTCTTTGGAGTGTAGGACAAAAGTGGAAAGGAAACCATCACCACTAGCCCAGGCCCAAAGGACAAAGGAAAACCCAAAGACCCTAAAACGGTAGAAACATACCTATTATAGTATGGACAGTCATGGTTACCAAACACTATAAACATAAAAGATGGGTAACGGGATTTGGGATGCATATTACATGGATATTACTTTGGGGAGAATTTTACCTCAATAGGTTGAACCTAATCCATTTTTGTAAGCATGTACATAAAGAGAAAAGCACCTGTCTATTTCAAGGGAAATTTTCACTAGATGATAGCTAAAATGTTTCTTTCCGAGAGAGTGTGGTCTTCCGAGGGGGCTCAGTGCCTGCTCCACAGGCTCCTCGTTCGCATATTTGCTGATCTAAGAGTCACGCTTCGCATGCCCATAGCTGCCTCGCGATACCCATCACTTCGCTCTTTTCCTGACGGTTTTAAATGACAGCATTGTAGAAGTGGTGACAATGTACTCATTCAACCACACATCTGTTTCTCAAGTTATTATCATAATTTATTTTAAAAAATGAATTAAAGCCTACATATATTCATAAATAAGTGTGCAGAAGGAATCTGGTGGGAAAAGGCAGGCAGCTGTTTCTATATTTAAAAAAAAAAAAAAAAGAAAAAGGTTGCTTGGCTTTTGTCATCCAGAAATACAGAAAATGGATTTGGGCAAGGGTGAAACTTTTCCCATCATGTTGTTCTCCCACAGGTTACGTGCAGGTAAATGCCTGAATCAGGTGGTAACACCTGCTCTGGACATTTCATGTTTCACGTTTCAAGTGATGGGATTTTTCCTTATTATGAAATGGCCACGCATGCCTTTTGTGTAGCAACAGAACAGTCTCACAATTTGCGATGTAAAACTGGGGCCAGTCTTTAACTCCTCTCCAGATTGATGTGTTTTAATGCTCCGAGTTGTGACTGATGGCTAGCATGGGTGAAAGGATGTTGAGAAGTAGGGTACGAAGAGGTCAGCCACAGCCCTCTCTATCTGACACAGAGTGAGTGAGTGATGGTGGAAGAATGGAAATACATGTACACAACAGAAGTTACCGATACTGTTGCTAAACTTTCTGTATTTCAAGTGCAGATCATATTTATGTCTGAACTGTGACTCTGATGAATGTCTGCCACTGTTTTATTTCAGATTTTGGCTTAGTTCACAGTTTCTTACTGTCTCATGCTTCTCTTGCTCTTCAGGCAAAAGGACAGTCCTCCAGCAGCAAATCTGAGAAGCAGAAAACGAGCTAAACATTAACACCATTGGGTGAGATTTCTTCCTCTCTATGCTCTGAACTACCACAAAGACAACTCATGCTGGTGTTACTGAAGCGAGGTTTTGTAACTGAAGTCTTGTAACTGAACCAAGACATGGTTAGAGATGCTGTTAGACACAACACTTGGAATGACTTTGAACTTCAGTGTTCCGAGGCAGAAAAGGCCTTACTTTTTTTTTTTGTCACACCCTTTGTCCATATAGTTTGTACAGAATTCCTCCGTGTCGCTAAATTGCTGTAGGCTCATGTAACTAGGGCTTCCGAGGCATGACACACTGCTTCCCTAGGAAGATCTTTTTAGAGAGTAGTGAAGACCAAGCACGTCTCAACCGGTCGTTTTTATCTTTACGACAGTGAGCTTATGTCATTATTTCTGCACCAGGCTAATACTGGACCAGCGTCCAGGACAGATATAAAAAGCCCCACAGCTCAGCTGGCAGGTACAGCAGGCTTCGTGTTCTGCTCTCCTGGCACAAATGCAGCCTCGTTCCGTGCGTGTGTTCTGCTGTCACCGCGCACTCTTCATACTTAGCTTGACCACACCCATAACATAAAAGTGGAGTCTTTCGTGTCGTCCTCAGTTCACGGAAGCGTTCGCGCAGCTGCGCTTTGATGCTTGGTACAATGCTTCAGGCTGGAGGGTTTCCTGGGCTGCGAAGGCGAGCAGCGAGGGCACGTCCACCCGCCTGCCAGCCCAGAGGGGCCGAGCCCCGGCTTCCTGCAGCCCCAGGGGAGCAGCCGCTCTCCTCCGACGGCAGAGGCCTCTCTGCCTCTCTGCAGGCGCCAGTAGTGACGGGGAGCAAAATCCCGTGTGAATTCAATGGGCAAGGCAAAGATGCATCGTCACTGCGTACCTGCAGTGGACTGCTGCCCTCACTGCAGGACCCCTTCCAAACGATACCTCATCTCTTGCGATATTAAGTCTTCCTGGATTTCTTTCTGCCACTGGAGACTTACACTTGCAATAATTCTTCCCAGATTGATTTTCCAAGTTAAAGAAGATGAGCACTCTTAACTTTTTTTCTTTTTCTCCCCCCTCCCAGGATCTGGGCACATCCTGTAAAACGTCTTCTTTCTGCTGGTGGATAATTATAGCTGAAGAGCAAAAGCTGATGCAAAAAGCGTGTGGTTATTCTGGGTGGCTTTTTTACAGCAATACTTGCTGGACTTTTTCTGTATTTTCTTTTTTTCCTGTAGTAGACTAAGGTGGTCTTTTTTCCTCCTAGCCATTCATTTTACTATACTCATATACTTTGACTTTTTTGTAATTTTCTTCAGTTTTCAGAGGGAAAGAATGCTTTATATTTGCAAGAAATATATTTCATAAATTAATAGCAATGCCAAAAAAAAAATCTGCAGACTTTTGCACATAATCTCCACTTAGTGCCTGTAAATCTCAGAAGAATTTGTATGTGCTAGCGTTCTTAGCATTGCAGTGAATGCATTGAGTATTCTGGAATATAACGAGCTTTAGTTATCCTCAGCCTGGCTATGCCGTCTTTCCTCGAGCCAGTTCCTGGTAGGAAACCATAGGTAAGCTGTCGGTAGCTAAAGAATGAGAAACTGGGGATTAACCGCTTCATCAAGAGCATCTAGTAATAAACCGGGTATTTTGGATGCTGCCTTAATTGTAGTTAAAACAACAAAAACACAGCAGATAAGGATTTTAGTGGGTTTTTTTTTTTACTTCCAATCGTATCTGTACTGTTATCTCATAATTTCAGGAGTCTCCTGGACTGAACAAATACAAATCCTGGTGTAACAATGACACCGTTACCGTCACAGAAGAGAAAATAAAGAAGGTACATGAGCCTTAGCAGAGATGAAAGAGAATTTCAGGTCAACAGGCAGCCTTTGCATTTTGCACTGTTTCTAGTCCGTGCTTCTGTTCCTCGCGCAGCAGCAGGGCAGAAGCTGATGCCGCAGGGAGCAGTGGCACATCCACCTGCCCTGCAGCGAGCAGGCGCGCGGAGGCACCTCTCCTGAGCCCGCTGCAGGCAGGGCTGTCGCGGCTGAGGCGCACCAAGGGCCTCCACGTGTTTTCCTCTGTCTTCGTAGCTTGCAGAACATCTTCTTGCACATCCTTACGCGTGTACTGCTTCACCGTTAGCTTGCAGAGGGAGGTCGTACCAACGCTTGTACTGATACCAAAGTCTGACTCTAGTATGTAGCGTTGCAGGGACAGCCCGGAGATTTAACTTGGGGATATTTAGACTTTTGACTGTCTGTCACAGTCTGTACTGAGAACCTGTGTCACACTAATAAAGTTTTTAAGAATGCATTATGGTGTCCGTAACTCTTTGTTTACTACTGCTGTTATCTCAGTAGCTATTGAAAGAGAAACCCTAGAAATAATAAAGAAATACTGGCGTACTAAACCGGAATATAATGTGTTTAGAAAAACCCCGCAAAATACTTGTCAGTGATGCTTCATGAAGGCCCTCGCAATCTGACCAAGATCCAGCTACAGTTTTTTCCCCTTTCCCTTTGTTTTCGAAGCCGTATCGCAGTTATCTAGGACCAAATTTAACTTGTGGACTCCCATTGTGCAGGGAAGCAGCTAGAAGAGTAAGACAGAAGCACAAGAGTTTTCAGAAACAAAGTGATTATTTTGCTGAAAAATTCCATTTAGAATTGTTGTTGAAACGTAGTACGTGCACAGGATTAAGTCGTTCTCGGGCGACAGAAGAAACCCTGTGTTTTAGTGAAGTGTGTGAACCCTGCCCCGCGCCCGTCCCCGTTCGTGTCCCCCTGGACCCTGCGCACAAGCGGCTCGGTCTCGCCTGCCGCTGGCTCGTGCTCACGCGCCGTCGCAGCACACGCGAGCGCGACACGTTCACTAGTGTCGGCTCACGCAGCTCCGTCACTGACACTTGGTGTGTTGAGAACCACGACACTCAGCGCACCTGTGTGGGATGCTGCCTTTGTTCGCGGGGAGGGCTGCAAGGCATCTGGGTACGCGCTGGCTAATTGATGCTTCCTCAATTAAAAAAAGGGGGTGGGTGGGGCAAGAGGGGGGCTGTGCTACACTGGGAATACTACTGAATTTTCCCCGAAGTTGAAAAACTGAAGATGAAGCAGTTAAAGCAGAAAACAGCAATGCAAATTACTGCCCGCAACAGCAAAAGAAATGAATGTGCAAAATGAGACAAATTAAGTACTTTACATGATTCGGATAACAAATTTTATTTTTTGTTAAATTGCCTTTTCAGTGCTGAAAACATTTTAAAGCAAGCAACAGTCAACAATACCTGGAACACCAGAAGATGATGTACACTTGATGCACAGCCTACTCAGAATTCCTGTTTCCGCGAATGAGTTAAGAGGTAGAAGATGCCTCGTGTATAAAAGGATACGGCCAGCGAAAGGAAACTGTTTTCTATGTTGTGACAGAGGTTTTGGCCCTCAGTAGCAGATTTCACCAGCCTTTCTGAACTCTGATGAAGTAGGTTTCAACTTCTCGGGCAGGTATAATTTCTAGTTGGGAAAAGGGCAAGCAAGGCACAGCAAAAATCTTAGCGTTAGTTCCGGATTGTGCAGTTCTCCCTAAGTCTTCATCTTCGCTGTTAACGTTTCTGGCTGCTTCAGCATATCAGTGAGGAAATTGTGGCAGGTCAGAACCGAGAGGAAACAAACACCAGGGAATCGTGTCAAGGGCATCGTTGCAAGAGCAAAGAGATCAAGTGCATTTAAGCACATGTGGTAATTGGTTGGATTTTTTTTTTTTAAGTTTAGAACAGAAATACAGTTTTCTGCAGGTAAACAGAGAAGGCCATTCGCAACTGCCTGTTAAAAAAAACCCTCCACCAAAAAAACCCCTCACCTCCCAGATTTCAGCTTAGCTTTCTTAAGTAACTGTCCCTTCTGAGCACGTGATGATATTAATAATTTCTCTCCTTAGAGCAATTAGCGTACAATTCTTACCATTACCGTACAGGTAAGATACAAAGACTATTATGAATTGACTCTCTGTCCTTTTAAACGCCAGTGAGTACATGTGACAACAGTTGCATTTCAATTGGTGGAAAATGGATAATTAAAAGCAAAAATTCCTGCTAAAACAAACTGATGGTTAATGACCTAAAGTAAAATTCACCAACTTCTTTTTGCACACAACATATTTGTACTCTTTTTCCTGAATGTTACCTAAAAGCACAAGAGTATTTCCAGTGCAGGCGAAGTATTTCCATCACCACCAAAGGGAGCCGGGCAGAGTTCCCGGGAGAGGGTGGTGCTGAGGGGAGAGCAGCGGAGCAGGGACTCGGCATCGCCCCCGCGCCCCATCCGCACCACCGCAACTACCTCCAGCCCCAAGAGGCTGCGCTGCAGCCTGCACAGACACGGTCCTTATCGCACTCGCTTTGACAGATACAAGGGGAACCGGCCTCAAGTCGTGCCAGGGGAGGTTTAGGTTGGATCTTGGGAACCATTTCTTCCCCGAAAGGGCTGTCAGGCCCTGGCACAGGCTGCCCAGGGCAGTGGGGGAGTCCCCATCCCTGGGGGGATTGAAAAGCCGTGTAGATGTGGTGCTTGGGGACATGGGTTAGTGGTGGCCTTGGCAGTGCTGGGGTAGCGGTTGGACTCGATGGTCTTGGAGGTCTCTTCCAAGCTAAACGATTCTGTGATTCTATGTTTGTAAAAATTACTCTCCTGGAAACATAAGCCATAAGCACAAAGACACACGCAAAGATGGCTTTGCTCCAGAGCTTTAGTGCACTTCAGTGTTAGACAGAGCTGCCTGTTCTACCTTTGCAGGAGAGATACCGAAGGGTCAGCATTTGCAGGTGGAAGGTTTCTCCTGGCTGTCTCCCAGTACCTTCTGCTTTTTCAGAAGAAATGTATTTCAGATTCCTGGTAGTCAGCCTGCCCTATGCCTTAGTTCACTGTACAACGTTCCTCTTCTCTTAAAAGTGTTGTCTGGTGAAAGAGATCCATGAATGGTCCAGTGCTGTTCCCAGCAAACCACAACCATGAGAGAGGAGAATACTGAGCAGCAGCATCAGACTGCCTTACAGCTCCTCTGAAGAAACTAATTTATACAACTGAGCTGTCCTTCCAGCCCGGAATTCTCACAGCTTTTTCAGTGCTTTGCAGTTATTGCTGACAAATATAAGCAAGGTGCTTTAATTTACAGATGGTTGTTCTGCAACCATGTTTTGACTTTCTCAAAATTTCTATCCATCCATTGTATGTTCTCCTCAATGGTTTCAATAGCTTGCTGGACACAGCGAAGCCGTGCGCTTTTTTCCTCCAGAGAACTAAAGAATTCTTTCACCTGTTGACAAAAATGTGAAAACAGCTGATGAAGAGGCAGCAACGTCTCTTGGGTGCACAGGAAGACCAGCAAGACATTTGTGACACTCAAACCCAGCCTTGGTTCTTCCACCCCCTTTCCCTCCCACCCGTCACGCCAAGAAGAGTTTTTTAAAAAGGTTTCATAGTGGCTGGATCTCGCAAGCTGAGGAAGATTACATTTCAAATTAGATCATAAAAAAATGCAGCTGTCACGTCGTGTGGGGGATCCGTCCAGTTCCTGCTCATCCAACAAACCCCCGCGGCCACTGAAGCCGCGGCACCCGCAAGCAGGACGGCAGCGTCTCAGGGTGGACTCCCCAGGGAGAGGGAGCATCCCCTGCTCTGCCTGATGGCTGCTCTGCTTCTGACACTCCCTCATCCGAAGCCGGGTGAACGTCCCAGCTGCCGCTGGCACAGGCAACGGGGCGACAGACGCCAGCCCACGCAGCCGTTTTCAGAGTGACGCAGCGAGGGCCATCTGCACCTGCCTGCGACCCGCCTGGAGGAGCAGCAGCAGCGTAAGCGTGTAGGTGAAGCGCTCTAAGCAGCTTTCCCTGCACGGGGAAGTCTCTGCCTCCTTTGAGCTTTCTAAAACACCGCTCAAGCTCCCCCAGCGCTTGGGAAGCCACTGGTCTCATCCTTGAAGCGCGTGGGAATGCAGCCACTGGAAACCTGGAGGCTGCTTCTGCTCCTTGGATTCACTGCGTGCCCTGTGGCTGCTGGAAGTGTTGGCAGCTGCCTTACTCACTGCTTTGCTGCTTTTTTTTTTTTAAGGGAGGCACTCCTGATCACAAGGCTCACTGTGGAAACTTAATACAACCTCAGACTTGAGTTGGTGTTAATGGCAGACAGACACTTTCAAAAGATACAGTGTCTGCTAATATTGTATAAATTAAATACCTCATTTTCTGAGAATTTACTTTGATGAGTATGATACAAGATGCAAATACTTGTACAAAGTACAAGAAAGATACAAATAGGATACAAGGAAGGGAGTTGCTGGATTTTCTCTCCAAACCTTACACTGACGTTGTGTTCAGAGACTCATACCCGAGTCCCACGGATCCCCAGGGGAGACGCAGCCACATTCCTGGGTAGGACACAGAAACGTCCCTGCAGTCCCTGCCACTGGACAAGACGCTGCTATTGACACACTGTGAGAGTCCGCTCAGATTTAAAATGAGGATTGAGAACTATATTCTATATTCTTTCATTTCATATTTACAATGGTTGCATTGCTTATGCCTGTGTTTCGCCCTAAAGCAGAAAATTTTAAACTAGCAACAAAAGCAGCAGCTTCTGAAAAGATACTGTCAGGGATGCCATTAAATCCGCACATTGACCAGTCTGGGGTTTTTTTTAGCAGCAGCAGAGATTGTGGAATAAGTGGACAAAATGATTATCATATATGACATCCAGGAGCACGGAGAACTTTCCCCGGAATAGATGTAGAGCAGTGAGATGATTTCTCACTGTCCTTCAGCATTTTTCTTCTGTCTGCTCCGTAGAAATACCTTTTTTTTTTCCTCACTACTTTCCAGAGCGAGTAGAAAATACTACTAGAGGCAGGTAAACCACAAACGCTTTCGCAGAGGAACATTCACACTCTGCCTCCAAGCTGACTGCTTAGACAAAGAGCATCCTCCTCCTTGCCATCGACTTCGTGCTCTCCCTTGAGTAATCCAAGCCATAGATTATAGCAGTGCTATAATCTTTTTTGAGGAAAAGGCAGGATATTACCCTGATGCTTCGTAACTGGTCATGCTGTTACCATGTTATGATTTAATCCAGATTTTCATTTTGGTTATACAACTATTCTTTAGAACCAGGATCCGAACGGCTTACCTGTGCAAGCTCTGACTTTGTCGAGTACCGACTCGTCACTCCAGTGACAATGTCTGCTACGGAATTCGAACCAAGTTCAAATCTGGCAAAAAGAATCACTTAGACTCAGAAAATGTCTATTTTTGTAGAAAGTAGAGTTTTCAAGCACAACTGGGTAGAGAGAGCAGTAAAACAACTTATGTTCCTTACTTTTCTACAACTTTCGCCCAATTTTCTTTTAGAAATGTCCAAGCTAGATGATAGCCAGATGGGTTTTTGGCAACAAATACAATCATACGTGGAAGATCCTGAGTTCTTATGATGTCACCACGCAGACCTTGATCCATTAACCTGAGAATTAACAACAGACATGGAAGTTGTTTAGACCAGTAGGCAAAGCTGACAAATTACTATTCCTTTAGTATTTGGTACTATGGTTGAGAGTTCACATTTCTAAAGGTCCTGACATATCATTTCTGCTGGGTTACTCCCAGCTTTTCACGACGTACTCCTCGGCCACATCCATCCTTCCCGTTTCTGTCACTTTCACAATTACAGTTACTTGGCAGACCTGTATTCTCACTATTAAGGATAAAAATGAGGCTACATTTTGCTCCTACTCAAAATTTCCAAATTAATACGGACCTCACTCCTCCCCCCGTTAAGAAAGGTATTTGTCCTACACTAAGTGGCAGTGGAAAATTCAGGCCTGCAAGTGCTGCTCGTGACTCAGGTGTCTGAACAGCACTGCGACGCAAAAAGTAAGTAATGACATAATGAAACAGCTAGAGCATGTCTCCACTGATACCTGAACACAGTTACGTCAGTGTCCCATGTGTCACCCCCATCAAATGGCAGAAATCAGGTTCACAGAATGCACGGTTTGAAGGGAACACCTGAAAACCTCAGTGGTGCTCAGCTCTCTCAAAAACAGGAAAACTCAATTTTTTGTAATAAATGTACAGTATATGTACCTATAATCAAAGTAACTACAAGGTAAATAGAGAAGTGTCTGTCAAGCAAAGACAAGGTATCTGAATAGCTGTTTTACTGTACTTTGTCCCAATTTGCTACTGCAAATTCTGAGTCCATTGACTCCTGGCACCAAAACGCAGAAATGAAAAGTGCTGCCACTTCCTCCCCCCTTATTAACTCTGTAAAGCATTTTATACGTCATGAAATTCAAAAGCTACGAAACAAGACTCTGAATAATTCTATTTCCTGTTTCAATGTCCGTAACTTTTCCCCAAACGCATTTCTGCTCTGTGTCACTACTTACCACTGAAGCTTGTCCTTGCTGCTGCTGCGGCTGAGAGCGAACTCAATGTCGTGTCTCTCCACGCTGAACGAGGGCAGCTGGTATTTACTAAGGAGGAAATCCCAGCCTTCGGATGTTTGTGCTGCGACAGCGTACACTGCTGCCTTCACATCTGCTGGCAAGCTACAAGTTGAATACCAAGTTACTCTCCACGTTGTGTTTAGGAATACATGTAGAAACACAACCACGTCACACGTCAAGTGGCACAGCAGACAATTTATTAACAAATACTGATCCCTCAGGGGTATCAGGAAATGATCCCTGCGGCTGGGAAACAGTTAAGTATCTCAGGCTGTATCTCAGTATTGTTCCTGCCTTGGAAATGACTTCCAGAAATTCCGGACTCATCATTCCTTTTTTTTTTTCTCCTTTATTTTTGTATATTCCTTTCATGGCTATGCCCAGTCAGATACCGACATGGTCTTCTTTGGCCTGCCCAGAACCATCTCTCAGAGACATTCTGGAGGGTGTTTTAGAGAGTTCTTAAGTCATGACGAGAAACAAACATTAGGTGAAGTTCATGACTAGTAGTTATCTATTTTTACAAGGGGTATAGGTCAATCTTCAGACACATAAATGAGGGAATACATGTTATTTTCACGTTTCAGAACATCTTTAACAACCCAAGTTGCAGAGGACCACATGATGAATGTGCTAGTTTGGGCACACGCTCTGCACCAAACTGTGAAGGCACTGGGAAGCGACAGCATGAGATACAAACCCAAGAAGGTTCAACTTCAGAGTGTGGAAAGTACTGAAGTTTAGCACTTTTCGTAAATTAACCCTTGTGTAATTAAACAGAGTATCAGAAAAACAGTACTAGGTACAGAACAGACCTCAAGGTTCCATTGGATTTCTGCCATTCTGTAAAATATCCTTTGGCTTTGTCCACGCAGGGCTGGTACCTGTGCACGCACGCAAGGAGCAGGAGCGAGCGCCGAAGCAGCCTCTCAGACACTGAGCCTTCGTCGCTCCAAGCCTGCTTGTCAATCAGGTCTTTAAATAAATTGATTATATACTCCTAAAATAAGGAAACAATAAAGAGATATTTTAAAGTGCTTTTTACAGGGTACAGGCAGAGTTAGACAGTTCTAGATACTTGAAATGTTACCTTCAACTGTTTTACTGTACCATCCGTATCCCTCCTCTCCATGAGCCTGTATATAGGAATCAGCTCATTCATACCTTGGAGTACAGGCATGATTTGTCTTTCATGTCTCAGGTACACAGTTAAATCAAAAGCTCTGGAAATTGACAATTTTTTTATTCTAAGGAAGTAGAAGAGAGGGGATAAAACAAGTTATAATTAAACTTAAACGACAAACTGAAAAGCAAAATCCAAGACAAATGTTTTCTGAGACTCAGCCTCTCCTAGTGCGTCCGCAGAACCAAGACTAATCACGGTCATAATCATGTCACATCTTTATGACTGTAATAGACTTATCTATAACTGACAAATGGCACCAGTATCTTTCCAGGTGCAAAACCAATATCCTAGTCCATGACTCCACACTGGCATCCTTCCGTTAGCGTGTCTTTATTGAACACGACATGCTTCACTAAATACACTTAGGTAAATCCACTGCAATCAAGAGAAACCCTGAGTTTACACTGCTGTAAGCAAGAAAACAGTATGCTTTCAGTCTAATTTAACAGATTTTATGAATACTACATACATTATCAACACTTCCTTCCTCGGTGGTATATACTCATAAATACGGAGTTTGTATTTTTTTCGGACTTGGGCAGAAGGCCTTACCTCACGAGCTGGAATACGTTGTTAATGAGATTGGCTCTGTCGTTGCCGCTAATTGCGGTATGGTTCTCTTTCAAAAGGTTAATCAGACGATCCCATCCATCATCTTCGTAGTGCACAATGTAATACCCATTCATGTCCACATTGAATTTAATCCACTCCACCTCTTCCGGAAGGATAATGACATCTGGAAACAAAAAGTAACTCCTTTTTTATTTAGTGATTCAAACACATCCTAGTGCTATACCCGATAATACTGTTACACTCATTTCAGTGATTTAAAGAACACAGTAACACCGTTTCTGAATGTATTAAGAGATCGTTATAGTGATATTACTGAGCTGACAAAAATTTGCTTCTCTGGTACCAGTAGTTCCAGTTCCCCATTCTGAAAAATACCCTGCAAAACTAAAAGGCTTGCAAACAAACTTTGAATAAATTAATCACTTAATTACTCAAAGAAATTACCTGCTTTACTGGTCATCAAAAATCTCTGGACAGTGTCAGATTTACTGGTAATGTAGGTTAGTGGAATGTGCCACAAGTGCCTGTTGCAAAACAGAAGTGCTTTGTTTAATGAAAGAACTTTGCAAAAGCTTCTCCAACCCGCCCCAGTCTAACGGCCGAGCAGTGTCTTTCACCTGCACAGTAAGAGCAACGGGCTGCTCTCGCACCTCCGACGGCAGGGCAGAGCCCGGCGCCGCTGGCTACCTTTCATTTAGCCCGCCTGGGCGGTCACTGACACCGCAGCTGCGACAAGATGCACTTTGCAGCCTCGTGCCGCTGTCAGGTCTGTAAGCGCAGGCTCACCCAGCTCGCCCAGACGCTCGGGCACGCAGCGCTGCAGGGCCTGCACCTCGGACAGGCACGCAGCGTCCAGCGGCGCCCACGAGAGCCACTGGTCCCCAGCTACACAGGGAAAGGCTCACCCGAATGGCTCCTCAAGAAACAACAGCAAAAGCTCCTACCGTGCATCAGCGTTTGCCACAGCAGAGCATTTCGGTTTGCGTGCTGAGATTTCCCCATTTTGTTTACCCTGTGGATGCAGCAGAATCTGCTCCCTTCACGTAGCGCTCCTGCTGCAGGTGGACGTTCTTCCCTCTCACCGTGACAGTTACCAGGGGAAAACCTTTCTGCAGCGTCCAGGTGTCCATCATTGCCCTCACATCAAGAGTCTCCCCTTTAGTCCAGTGCTGGTTTTTAGCGAGGGAAAAAGGAGACATGTAAGAGGGGGAGAAAGATGCGAGTACGCTGAGAGTGAAACAGAAGTGGGTACGTAAGGACTTTAAAAGCTGCTGGCCATTTGTAAGCTCTACATAGGTATGTTTAGACTGGATATCATGACATCTCCACCGGGTTTTCTTGTGGACATCTTCATACAGTTAATGACACCTCTTTAAGTACTGCTGTTCTTCAGTCAGCACTGGGCACAGGAGCAGCATTTCTGTCCAACCTCAGAGAAAACAGATTTCCAGTGGAACTGAAGAAACTTACACTCTCCCTAGAACCACGCTCAAGTGGCAAAGAAGCCTTTTGGAAGGTGCACGCGTCAATGCCACGGCAGGGAATAGTAACGTGAGAGGGCACAAACATGTGTCAAACTCCTAAATACTAATGGGTAGAAAACTAGATGCTTACTGCATTTGAAGGTGACTGTTGGCTTCTTCTGCAAAAACCATCACCTTGTAGTTCATTTTTGTCACTACCTACTGTAGGGCAAATCTGAAAGGAAAAAAAAAGGTTTGGTCATCTCTCTTTGACGTCACCATCGTAAGTACTGGTCACAGTCTTCAGTAATACACCAGAGAGACACATCATTCATGAGAAGTTACAAAATTTGAAAAAAAGTAAGGAATACTTGCATTTGTCATGCTGTTCCACAAATCTTCATTTTTTGTATTCTCATAGCTGTATTTCTGCAGGTACTGGACAAGTCCAGCTTTAAACACATCAGCAGTCAGGTAGTCCCTCAGCATATTTAATATACAAGATCCCTGAAAAAAAGAGGGACAAAGTGTTTACAAAACTACTCCTTAGCTGGCAAGATGCTTGTTTCAGAAAAATTTCAGCATCCCACTAATCTACGTAACAGTTTACTTTTGTATGTCTCTCTGATGAAAAAATAAATGGGTTTTATGTATATTGAAACAGTATTTTGGGTTTCTGTGACCATTACTCTTAAAATATGACTAAGTTATGTTATAATTTTTTTAATTACTATACAAGCCAGCACCACACAATGCTCCAGTGAAAAACGCTCCTTGGGTTAAGAACCTAAAAAAACGGTTTAAGACTAAATCGATGCAGAACAGACAGAAGAAGTAAAGGCTTCCGCATTTTAGAAATGGAAAAGGTAACTGCCATTTGAATCCACCCAGGTGTTTTGGACAAGGAACTGTTCAAGTCATAAAACCATTAACACCAGGTGTCGGGGACGTCTTGTACATAGCAGGGAAATCAGTAAAACACAATCGTATAGTACAAGCAGTACAACTGAAATCAACAGCAGTACTTTACCTTGTCATAAGAAACATGATCAAACATTTCTAAAATTTGAGCTGGATCTTCCACAGGAGAAGATATAGGATGTGATGAATTTAACGCGTCCACTGCCATGGCATCAAAACATCGCCCTAAGAAATAGTCTCCCTAATAGGAGGCAAAACCAGATATTACTACTAAATTTCACTCAGTGACCACTGAATCCCTATTTGTTCACTTTTCAGTCCATTCCACACGATCTTGAAATCATACAAAGAAAACAGTATCTTTCTTTTCATTCCAGAGCATAAAAACCCCCAAAACAGTAATACAGACAGCCAAATGAGTTCCAGTGTTCTAAACTAACTTAAATAGTCGAGGTAGTGAGACTTAAAAATAACTCCAAAAAGACACTCGTGCATTCCAACAGTTTGATGACAGAGTGGTCAGTAACCATAAAACAAATTAAAGAAAAAATACATCGTGAACTTTCCTATTATTATGCCACTGTAGCGTCACAGCAAAATTCTGCCCAGATGCACTGTTCATCTCACTTTGGCGGAAAATTTCACATATCGGACCTCCGCTAAAGGTAGCAGAAGGATTTTAGCATTTTCAAGTCTGACCCTATTTGATGAAATAAGATAGAATAATTTCTTTACATTTTTGGAAGTCTAAATTTCTTTAAAAAAAGAATACGCTTTCACGGCAATCACTAACTTCCATCATCAGTTCCTGAAAATATTTACATATAGTTAAATCAACATTCCTACCCTTCAGAGTTAACATCAGATAATCCTATCAACAGAAATTTAAAAGTGATTCACAGCACGAATCTGGTTGATCTTTATGCTGGATTTAGAAGGCAGTTATAAAATAAAAATACAGTAACAGCTGCTTACCACTCTCAGTTCTGGATGGGTAACGCTGACCGACACGAACTCCATAAACTTTGCAAACCCTTCATTTAACCACAGATCATTCCACCACTCCATGGTAACGAGGTTGCCAAACCACTGGGGAAAAGAAAAAAAAAAAAAGAGCTTCTGAAATGAAATACAGAATTTGTCACAAAAGCTGCTACTGACCTGTATGAAACTGCATTTAGAGTATGTCATTGACCTCTAGGGAACCTTTTTTTAGTGATACAGCTCGCTCTGGCCTCTTCCCATTGCATTTCTCATTTTAATGGTAATACGCTAAAACACTGGCAGCCACTCGCGTTCCAAGAAACCTTGTGAAGAAACCTGGCAGGAGAGCCACACGTGAAACAGTTCACCTTCCCAAACTTTTATGTTCCTATTTTGGTGACCTGCAATTAATTTCAAGGGCTGACAATGGCACAAAGGCCCCGCAGCATCGGAGCCGCTGAACTGAACACGTTTCTGTCGACAGCCCTCCGCGTCCACGCAGCCTGCCGGGACTCCGTCACCAGAAACGGTCCTCGCGGTCCCAGGGGAGCACCCTCAAGCCGAAGCAGCTGTCTTCAGCTTATAGGTCCAAGATCCCCCTACCCACACAGGACCCATCAACCCCAACCCCTCTGCAGGCCCATCCAAACTCCTTGTTCCTCCCCAGATCTCACCTGATGAGCCAGCTCATGGGCTATTATCATAGTAATCCAGAGTTTAGAAGACGCTGAGGACTTTTCAGGGTCATACAGCAACGCAGATTCCCGATATGTGGTCAGTCCCCAGTTTTCCATAGCACCAGACTGAAAATCAGGAAGAGCTGCTAAATCTAGAAAAAACATTAAAACAGTACTAGTATCATTTTACTCAATAAAGAACTCGCTCACCCGCTCATCCTGCTTCATGACTGCTCCCACGCAGGCACACATATCACCCATACTTCTAAGGGCTTTCTCAAATGTAATTGCAAAAACATACCTTAAAAAAGCTCTATACAGAAGACAAGGATTTTCAGTTCCCAGCGGAGCTTTTCAATCTGCCCTTAAGTTCTGTGAAGCAGCCACTTTAAAGGCCCGTGAGCCAAACTTGGCCCTGTCTTAGTACTCTAAATTACTGATTTTGTGCTATTTTACTCTCCGTACTTAATAATGTTCAAATACATTAAATTATTTAACACTTACCTTGTTTAGGTAAAGGATATGGAATGCTGAAGTAATCCTCATAGAAGTCTAAAAGTTTCACTGCCGCGTCCAACGCGTAGTCAGCTTGGTTGATCTTGTCTGGCACCGTGTACACAGAAATCTACAGCAGATGAGCATGCAGCACTTCAAAACCAGCACCAAAAGCTCACAGAAGTTGTTCCTTATCACAGTTACTTGAATGACCATAAAAAGGGACACTACAGCACACGCCTAACTCTCCTCATACAAGAGTTACTAAAACATTTGCAGAAAAATACTATCAGAATTAGAAATACAAGTTCTAAAACTTGCCCACCAGAACGGCTACAAAGACTTCTACAATCTCCACCCCTACCGTGTTAGAGTCGTTCAACTGACACAGGTTTGTTTTAGTGCTGATTCGCCATGAAAACTGTGTTTCATTTGCCTTTAATTATATAATCTTACATGAAACAAACTATGTTACCAATGCATATAATTATATAAAAAGTAAGCCCAAGACCAAAAACTTTTGAAACTAATGAAGAATGCAAAGTAATCATCCAATTACAAAACCAGTTTCTTTCTCTCCTCTCATTCCTGTAAAACGTTGAGATATACAAATCCAATGATTTAACCGAAAAGTAAACTACTATGTATTCATACAGACTTAAATACAAAAAAGCTCTTAGAAAATGAGACAGACTTACCTTAACGCCATGGCCAGTTATTTTGCTGATGGATTTAAAATCCGAAACAATAAAGGCCACGAGGTACGTACTCATCCTGACAGTGGTATCAAAATGGTCCTCCACAAGCCAGGGAGTTAGATTCACAGACTTCACCTAGAAACGAGCACAGCTCATCACCCAGCAGCACTGCCCACGGGGACCCTGGCACCAACGCTTGTTGTGTCTCTTCTCAGTTTAAAGGTACTACATTACATCCCCATGCCCACTTTTCCCCGCGGAGAGAACGGAAACACACAAATGTGTATATACGGGCACTTCCATTCGTACGCATTACTTACTTCTAGGTTGGTAAAACTAGAAAAATGGACACGCTGTTCGCTCCTTCGGTTTTCCTCAGTGCCTGCCAGCACACTGATCGAATTAACCTCACACAACTGCAGCTGACTAGAAGCTGTATAAACCTCAGCAGCCGTTGTTACACACGAGAGATGTGAACTCCTCCAAACCGTGACTCAGTTACTGCAGACATCTACTTTAGCACAAAATGAGTCACGTGTTGGAGGTATCCGTTTCCCCTCTTGGTGACAGAGAGCCTTAGCTAACTGACTTAGACCTGGAACACGTTTAGCCACACTGAACTGTAACACCGGCACCCTCTCCTTACTCATTATTTTAGCCATTTCTCTACAAAAGAACTGATTTTTCATACCAACTTGAAAGGTATTTGCGGGGGAGTGCTGTTCCCTCATTTATAAGGGTTAGTTTCTTTGCAAACCAGCAACTAATAGTACAGAAGAACTTATGAAGAATCTCTTACACCCAAAGTAAGATCAAATGTACAAAACATAGTTAATCCTATATATGTATACGTAGTTATAATTGCAAACAATATTTTTAGCTACACGTACAGCACTTTCACTCTGCAATGTTTTTCTGAAGTCCTAAGTATTTTTTTTCACAGAGAAGGTGCTGCTTATCTGACAACGAAGATAATACACATGAATTGTGTATTTATTCATATATATTTCATCATTAATCTTAAAATCTAAGATCAACATGGAAAGCATTTTGTGAGTAAAATAAGGATTATGGAGACTATGTTGCACTGATCATTCTCACACCTCTGCTGAGAAGCAGGAACCCACACAATGCATTATCTTCCTCATTCCTTTTCAACTTTGTGGCAAGACTACCAGCAACAGCACCGCACACTCTCATAAAATAAGTGCGGTAATGCTCGGGTCACCATTCCCAAGAACAGCAATTGCCTGGATATCCTGTTCTTTCGCTTTCTTGTTTCAAAGGTCATCAACCAACAGCACATCATTAAAAGTATCCACCTACAATTGGCATATTGGACAGCGCATGGTGCTTCGGTTCCCTCCTAATCTTAATCGAAAAGGTGGCTTTGAAGGCTGGCTCGTCGAAACACGGGAAGGCCATTCGCGCCGCTGTCGGCTCAAACTGTGTTGCTGCAAGCACTCTAAGCAGGGGAAGAAAAAGGGGGTTGGTCAGACACCTTCGTACGCGCAGCGCTCCCTGTGTGAAGACAGAGTAATCTCACATTTACAAAAGAACTACAGGTACTACCAGAACCTTCTGCATGTCAAAGAGGATTACCTGAGTTCTCCTTCCCGGGTCCTGTAGGTGCTTTTGTAAAAGCCATGGAAGGAGTCGGAGAGATTCGCGAGGTACTGGATGCTGAGCGTGTAGCTGTGCCCGGCCCGCAGCGGCTCGGCGGCGAGGAGTGCCACCTGCTCGAAGGGCCGGTGCTCCAGCACCCGCGCCTCCCGCGCCGGGTGGGCGCCGACGGCCGCGATGGTGGCCCTGGTGATGCGCAGGCGCTTGCTGTGCAGGACCACCGCGCTGGTCTGCTGCGTGACCGCAACCTCTATGGCGGCGGTGCCAGCGAAGGTCAGGGTGGTGAGGTTGGGGTGGATGAGGAGGTGGTAGCGCAGCGGGACGACGTGCCTGGGGAGCCTCACCGCGTCCCAGGGGAACCGCGTGCTGCCAGCGCCCTGCTCGCCGCCGAGCGCCCAGGCCACGCTCAGCAGCCCCAGCAGCCCCGCCGCCACGGCCGCAGACGGGCCTGAGAACGGCCCGGCCCGGAGCAGCGCTGCCATCTTCCGCCGCCGCCGCCCGCCCGACGGCGACGGGAGGGACCCGCAGGAATTGCCCCGCCGGGCACCGCGCTGAGGCACGGCACGGCACGGCACGGCACGGCGCGGCACCCCCGCCCCGGCCGCCCCCGGCCCGCCCGGTCCCGCCGCGGCCCCGCAGGCCCCGCGCTGCCGCCGCCGCCGCCGAGAGCGAAAGCGAAACCTCCCGCGCCGGCTGCGCCCCGGCCGCCGCGCGCGGCCCCGCCCTGAGGGGCGGCCCGCGGGGGGGGGGCGCCGGGCCGAGCGCCCCGGGCCCAGCGCCCCCGCCTCCGGCCTCCCCGCCGCGGGCGGCCCCGGCCCCGGCCCGGGGGGGTCCCTCAGGCGCGCTGGGTTAAGCGCTGCCGCTCGGTCAGTGGCCCGGAGCCGGCGGGGAGAAGGTCGGAGGCGCTGGCTGTGGCGACATCCACGCGTACGCGGGCGCGGGGCACCGCCGCCGTGGACTGGCCAGCCGTGGGACGGCAGGTGTTCACGGAAGGTTCCGCGCCGCGGTGTAATTCCTTTCCCTTCATAGAGGAAGAAAAGGCAAGTAAGCCCCTAACACGTTTTAGGTCTCGGTGTCACCACTTGTTCCTTTCCACACTATAGCCGTTCCTCGGGAACACGCTTCCTGCTGCTCCGAGAAGTTTAAAACATTCTAGTATATCACAGAAACTTTGACAGACTGTTTTTCCTTAATCTTGTCATTAACACGCAGCGTCATTCCTGTTGAGACTTGGCTACTGAAGACTGCCATGCCAAGCACAGTGTGCGAACAGGCTTGAACACAGCGGGATTTGGTGGAATTCCCCATTGGATGTAAGGCCGTATATTTACGTCCGATTAGTAAATTTTATTGTAAACAAGCTCAGTAATAAAACCCACATCTTACAAGTTTATCAGAAAATCTCCAGGGCAGCCATTCTCATGCCCGTGAGGACCATCCTGTGGGATTTGTGTGCTGTGAGCGGACGGGCAGGGAACAAACCCGAGTCTTGCCTTTTCTTTCCCATCCCCACTCAACACAAATGCTGTCAGGACCAGCAAATGTCAGAAATATCAGTAAACATCTGTGTATGTTCAGGTTCCTCAGGAGGTCTCAAACCTGATCCTCTCCCATGATGGGAGGGACTTTGTTCCCGCAGTCCCTGCCTTGAGGTTCAGGGACTTGAGAGATGTGGGAAGAGAGATTGCCAGTCAAAACTGAGGCAAAAACATTATTCACTACCTTAGCCTTCTCCACGTCGGTTGTCACCAGTTCTCCTGTCTTATTTCTCGAGCGAGGACGGGTTGCATGGGGGTGTGCGTTCTTCCTTTTCTGGTCAATGTACCTGTAGAAGCCCTTCTTACTGTTCTTCGCATCCCTTGCCAAATTCAGCTTCAACTGTGCCTTAGCTTTCCTGATCCCATCCCTACACGACTGGGCAGCGTCCCTCTACTCTTCCCAGGACACCTCTCCCTGGTTCCACTGCCTGTGCATTTCCTCCTTTAGTTGGACCAGGAGGTCCTTACTGGGCCATGCTGGTCTCCTGCCTTCCTTGCCCAATTTCTTACACGTGGGAATCGAGAGCTCTTGCACTCTAAGAGAATGTCCTTAAAGAGGAACATGCTTAAAGAGCCGCCAGCCCTGTTCAGCTCCTTTGTCCCTGAGGGCAGTTTCCCTGGGGGTCCCATCCACCCATTCCTTAAACAACTGAAAGTTTGCTCTCCTAAAATTCAGTGTCCTGACTCTTCACCTGGCCAATATCCCTCAAGATTGTGGATTCCACCAGGGCATGATCACTGCAGCCAATCTTGGCATCTCTAATTAGTTCATCCATGCTGGTGAGCAACAGGTCCAGTAACGCTTCTCCTCCAGTCAGGCTGTCTGTCGCCTGGATTAAGAAACTATCCTTAATGCTCTCCAAGAGTCTCCTGGACTGCTTACAGCTTGATGTGCTGCTTTTACAGCAGATGTCAGGGACACTGAAGTCCCCAGCAGGATCTGAGCCTGCGAGCGCGATGCCTCCTGTAGCTGGAGTAAGAAGGCTTCGCCAACAGGCTCCCCTTGATCCGGCGGCCTGTGGTAAACACCAGCCACGAGGTTTCCGTCATTGGCTTGGCCCCTAGTTTTGACCCATAAGCTCTGAACCTGTTCATCGCTGTTTTCCAACAGCAGCTCTGTGCACTCAACCGATTTTTTTACATAGAGGGCAACCCTCCCGCCCCTCCTTCCTTGCCTGTCCCTTCTGAACGGTTTATAGCCATCGATGGCAGTGCTCCACTCGTGTGATTCATCCCACCACATTTCAGTGACAGCAATCAGACCGTAGCTTGCTGCACCATGGCTTCCAGCTCCTCCTGTTCGTTACCCATGCTGCACGCATCGGTACAGAGGCACTTCTGCTGGGCTGTCGACCATGTCACCTCTTTAGAGGAACGTGCCATAATTCCTCGGAGGCATTTCACAGGTGTTTCCCTGCTGGCTCCTTACACATCAGCAGCCCTTGGCTCTTCTCTGTTGGTCAAAACTTCATCCCCTTCCCCTGCTAAATCTAGTTTAAAGCTCTCCTTATCAGTCTGGCCAGCTTGTTGGCGAAGACCCTCTTGCTCCACTTGGTCAGGTGAATCCCATCAGCTCCCAATAGACTCAGCTTCTCAAAGGTAGATCCCTTACCACAGAAGCCAAAACCTTGAGTACGGCATCAGCCACACAGCCAGGCATCCACCTTTTCAGTTCATCTCCTCCTTCCTAAACGTCTTCCTTTGACTGGGACGACAGATGAAAACACCACCTGTGCTCCAGATCATTTTAACATTGCTCCAAGGCACATACAGTCTTTTTTTGTTCTAAGTTGGCTTGTTGCAGTATCATTGGACCTGACGTGGAACAGTAGGAGCGGATGATAATCCGTAGGGTTCACCAGGCTTGGCAGCCTCTCGTTAACATTGTGAATGCCAGCTCCGGGTAGGCAGCAAACCCCTCTAGAGAAATTGTCTGGATGGCAAATGAGTGCTTCGGTGCCTCTTGTGGGACACGCGACCTGTTGGTGCTGAATGCAGAAATCGCCGTGAGTCAGCAGCGAATAATGGGGCTTGACAACACAAACGTGACGGGTGCAGTCTAACGCTCAAATCGACTGAGTGACAGCAGGGGTGAGGAGAAGGCCTCGCAGCCCGACGCTGCCAGGCAGACCCCCGTACACCCGTACCGAATTCCCCGCCCCCCACCATTGGCCCCCCACCAACGACCCAGAATCGACCACCCTTGCGAAGGGCCAGTCCGCACACAATAATTGACTTAGTCCCACCTCACCAAGGGTATAATGTGGCGTTTAGACTCCTCCATTTTGAGGATGAGAACTTCACCTACTGGATGGGTTGATGGGCCTGGACCTCTCTCCTCCCCAAGCAGGGATGCCTCTTCGGTAAGATCTGTGCCTCTGACTACGTTGGATGTTACCCAGGAAAATATTGTTAACAAAAGCACTGAACTATTAACTCGAGCTCGATTGTTGCAGCAAAGTGAATTTATCAACGGCAATTCTGAACTTGTTACATCTGTTGCCTTAATACATTATTTATCTTGTCAACTTTGCGAAGCTGTTTCGGTGAAAGTCCTTGAGAGGGCTCTGGCAGGCAAATGTTGACTCTGGTAAGCGGCTATACGCGCAATCCTTTAGACATAAACCGTTGACCAAGTCTGAGACTAAGACTGGACCTAGCCGCGCCTGGGCTCCTCTTTGAGAAGGAGTTTCAGAAAGCAAGGGGGTCTCTTCTGAACCTCGTGACTCGATGGGAGGGTCCCCCCAGCCACGTGTCAGCCCCATACCCATAATGCGACACCTCTCGGTGAAGAATCTCCAAGTACTAATACTTTATGTGCTTTTCTG
This sequence comes from Phoenicopterus ruber ruber, assembly GCA_009819775.1. NCBI lineage: Eukaryota > Metazoa > Chordata > Aves > Phoenicopteriformes > Phoenicopteridae > Phoenicopterus > Phoenicopterus ruber. Next base: position 86,013,564 of record CM020246.1, read on the forward strand.
GTGGCACTGTTTCTAATGCAGGTGGTGGTTGGATCAACTTTGCGTGGTCAGCTTCTCCTGGATCCTGTCTGTTACTCTCGTGCTCTTCATTCTCCACCGCAAGAGCATTGTATCTATTACGTAGGGGCACTTCAGGGAGAGGGGGAAGGTTCCTCCTTCTGCCCACAGCAGAGACAAGGGTCCAGTCTCCTTCATCTCATGAGTTAGAGGCAGTTTCCCCTTCTCCCCATGTGAATGGGCCCACTGCCACCCTGGCACATCTCCAGCTCCCCACAGAACGGAGAGCCAGGGACAGAGCTCTCCTTGATGCCCTCGCCTGCTGTCTCCAGCTCTGCGTTGTTCCTGCTGCGCACTCTCTGTTTCTGCTCCTGCCCAGGCTGGCTGGCAGCACGTGAGGATCCAGAGCTAAAGGTGGAGTGGGAAAGCACTAGCACCTTCTGGCCCAACGACCCCACTGATGAGGCAACGGTAACGAGCCCCTCCCTTGCTGAGGGTCTTGGCCATGGGGTGGCAGGAAACTCAGATGAACCAGCGCATCAGCCATCGGGGGCATGGCACAGCCTCCCACTGATCGAGCTGCAGGGTCCCACCACCTCTCCGCAGGGAGTAGCCAAAGGCGTTAACCCAGCGTCAGTGCAGCAGCTCCGGCCGTCCTGGCCACTGACGAGCTCCGGTTGCCGGCAGAGCCAGCACACCATGACCCTGCCCCCCCGCCCGCCTCCTTCAGCCCACAGGGCAGCTCCCTCTCCACACCTCCCATGGCTGCAGTCACCCCAGACCAGCCCCTGCTGCCGGCACTCGTCCTGGGGCAGGGGGCCAGCGCTGCCCCGGTTCTCTCACCCCAGAGCCACCCCAGCTGCTCAGCTGTGCCCCACCACCACGGCACTCAGTGCGACCCCTCTTCTCTCCCTCAGATATTCGGGAGCTTCCTCCTCCAGACTGAGAGGAGCGACTTCATCCTCACGGTCTTGAGGAGCATGGCACGCCCAAGGGCCTCTGACACCCAGCCGGTTGCCACCGTGCTGGAGGCGGTCTTGAGAGACCTGTGCTCAGAGCTGACCGAGGCAGGCAGCGTGCAGCCGGACTGCCCTGTGCACATGCCCTCCGGGGGCCGTTGCCCCTGCCCTGAGTCCAGGCCTTGGGAGCACCCGGCGGGCGGCCTTTGAGGCCAGCAAAGAGCAACGAGCGGGGAGCAGTTCTTGGTGGCAGCTGGGGCCATGGCTGCGCTCCATCCTGCTCCACGCCCCTGCCTCCACCAGGTGGATGAGGTCGTGCAGACCATCCATGCGCAGCTGGCGTGCGTCAGCCAGAAGCCGCTCCGGGACATCCTGAGGAGGACCCTTCTCCAAGTGGCCCACTGGTACCCTCAGAAGGTGACCACTGGCCTGCTGCGGGCTTCCCTGCACTGTGACAGGTACGTGGCCCGTCAGCCTCGGGGGCAGCTCAGGACCTCTGGGGCCTGCCCAGGCAGAAGGGGTGGTGGCTGAGGTAGCCCCACGGACAGCATGCTCTGCCCCTGCAGCGCAAACGCAGCCTTTCCCTGCATGGCCTGGCCTGCGAGGTGATGGCTGGGGCTGGCAGCGCAGTCCCAGAGAGGTTTGTCTGCCCAGCTCGGTGCCACCAATGCCTTCTTCCCCCAGCCAGGGTGGTGCGGCATGAAGCACCAGACTGCTGTGCCCCCATGTCTAAACAGGCGGCCATAGGCCTCCTCCAGAGACAGCCCTACCAGGACATCTGCGCCAGGACTGTCTCCATCGAGGTGGGCCTGGTGGCAGGTGCTGCCTCTCTGAGGGCAGGCGGGGGGAAGCTGTGCTGCATGCATGAGGCAGAGGGCAGAGGGGAGGCAGCGAAGGACCTCTGCGGGCCCTGCTGCCTCCCGCCTGGGCTGTGACCAGCCCTTGTGCCTTGCCCCGAGCCGTTCAGGAGCTCTGCTGGCTGTGCCGGGCTCTCACTCTGCTGCCGGGTGCATTTCAGCTCCTGGACTGCACCGACTTTGAGCATGTCAGTGGCCACGTCCTGTACCTCCTTCAGTTCCACCTGCAGAGCGAGAGCTTGATGCTGCGCAGGGTGGCAGTCACAAGCCTCGTCACGCTGTCTGGGAGACCCGAGAAGGTGAGCAGGGGTGGCTGGGCGCAGTGAACGCGTCCGCCCGAGGCTGGGCTGCAGGCGGTGGTGCACGCAGCGGCTTGCTCAGGCCTTGCCAGGAATCGGGAGCGGCAGGAACAGTGCCCACTGCCCCCACTGCCCTGTTCAGCAGCCCCTGAGCACTTCAGGCCAGGCCGTGGGGTGCACTACATGTGGAGAGATCTGTGCCCGACTGGCGCTGTACCCTCTAGCGCAGAGTGGTTTTACCAGTGTGGTCCTTGACTGCGCCACAAAATGAAATGGTTTGTTTCACGTAGGCAGCGACTCTGCAAAGCCTGCTGCCAGAGGTCACGCAGCAACTGCAGGATGATGACTGCGACGTCAGGATGGCAGCCCTGACTGTCCTCAGCAACATGCTCTGCCAGGACAGGCAGACGGCTGTCCCCATCGCTCTGCAGCTGGTTGAAATGCTCCTGCCAGTCTTTGAAAACGTAATGCCAGCTGCCTTGCTTGGCTAGCATGCCTGGGGGAAAACACGTGCGTGGCCCGGGGGCGGTGTGTCCCTCTCCACGAGTGCCCACTGGCCTGTGAGCTCTTGCTGCAGTGGGAGAGGGTGGCAGAGGCACTCGCCCCGGTAGGCCGGGCCTTTCAGAGGCCGCAGCCGGCGGCTCTTCACGCCTCATTCTCGCACCTTGGGTGCTGCGGCCGCTGTCACGGACCCACCTCTGCCAGGCATCGGCCGCCCCCCCGGGATCCCGCCGTCCTGGCCACTCCCTTCTCCCTGTGGTGGGAAGGAGAAAGGCGGGACCCCTCGGTCGGCAGGCAGGGCCCTTGGCTAATGGCACGCCTTGCTGAGGGAAACTTCTGGAACACTGGCCGTAAATAACCACAGTTGGGATCCAACCAGGCTATAAAAGGAGCCCCCGCCGGAAAGCCCTCTTTTGAGTGGTTTTCCTTGGAGCAGCGGGTCTGTGATCAGAAACTCTCCCCTTGGGCTGAGACGTCGCCCAAGGAAACTTCCCAGGATTGAGTGCCCTTGCCATCTTTTGGTGAGTGACTGTTTCTCCTGGATCACTGAGTGAACCCTCGCCCATTTGGGTGAGCAATCCTATTTTCTGGGTACCCTTGAGTGAGAGTTTTCCCCTTTGTGAGTGTGTGTACACGTTGGATCATCATTCTTGTGTTTTGCCATGCAGTAATAACATCCCCGACTGGTATATCGAACCTACAATTTGTTAAATGTTCTTGGAGTGTCGTTTTGGTTACCCTGTTGGTTCACTGGGTTTTGGTTGTTTGGTTTTGGTTGTGAATTAAAGTTTTTTTGAGTTTATTGTCTGTGTGGAGTTGTTTTGGTGTACCTCTGTGACAGAGAGCCACAAGCATTCGTCTCCTCACCGTGGGCTTGGAGGAGCCAAGACTGAGGTCCTCTCCTCCTCTTTCTCTCCTCCTAGGAGTCCAGCTACGTGTGAGAGCGCTCCATCCTCCTCTGCAGAGATGCGATGGAGGTTGCAGTCAGCACCCACAAAGAGCAGATGAGGACGGACGTGCAGAGGAGCCTGATGCCTCTGTCCTTCCACCTGCATGACAAGGACCACAGCGAGGCTCAGGTGGGGATTTCTAAGCCCTTTGAATGTGCCCCAATTGGGGCCCAACACCCGGAGTCCCTGAGGAGGGCTCAAGCCCCTCCCTGCCTGCAGCCACAGAGCGAGCAGCAGCTGAGGAGGTGGGCAGGGGCATTTCCTACACCTGCCCTGCCTGATCCAGTGGAGCTCAGCAGCGGGGCTGAAAATCCTCTCGGGCTAGATTAAGGTGAAACAACACCAAGCAATCAGTTGGACATTTTATTTATAACAAAGGCAGCCAGAACTTGGAAACTTGCAAAAGCGTGGGCAACGTGGGTTCTTATTGGAAATACATCTATAAGGACAAGAAAGGAAAGGAAAAGAAAGAGAGAAAGAGATAGGGAAAGATACCACCACCCTTGGATCGCGTGATGATGGACGTGACGATCCTCCGATGGTGGGCGCGCGCTCGGCTCCTCAGAATTGTGTCTTTCATAGGCATTTGCCCGCCCCCAGGTCAGGTTTCTCTCGCTTCTCCTGCTGGTCACTTGTCATGCACAGTCCTGTCTTCTGGAACCTTCCAGAAACGGGCCTGGGGGCTTCCCGGGGGTCTCTGGTGGTCTCAGCCCCCACCTCTGTGCTTGCGCCTCCCCCTCGGGCAGCGGGACTGTGCGCTCTCCAGCACACCCCCCCGTCCTGCGCTGCCCCACTGACTGCTGCTCTGCAGAGCTCCCCTGCGACTCACTGGGGCACGACGCTTGTGCCACTCGCCCCAGACTGACTTCCCTACCACGTCTGAGACAGACGTTTAACTCTCTCAGTCTCCCACGACACCACACCCTGCGTCAAGGTGCCAGCTGCTCTGCCGGGCTGCGAAACCAAGAGGAAAGCTGAAGGAAAGCTTTTGCCTGCCCTGCTCTCTCCAGGGAGATCCCAGCCTGGATGGGTGCCCGCTCTCTGCAGCGCTCCCGTGCCGTGGGGAAGGGGACGGGTGGGTCTTGGCTCACGGTGTCAGCGGGGGTGCTGGCCGTGGAGCCGGGAGGAGCAGCCAAGTGCTGTGCAAGGCAGTGAGGGGAGCGCTCTGGATGGCGACCCAGGAAGGAAACGGGCATCCTGCAGGCAGAAGCAGCGGCCTTGGCACAGCCAGCCTGCCTTGTCTCCCAGACATTGGTAAAAAGACTGCGGAACTTCACGTGCTGGTTGAGCTCTTCTTCCCCGTCCCGCGCTGCCCTGCTGTCCCCCAGGCCCCCTGGGAACCTGCCGGGCCACCCACACACCCCTGCAGAGCTGCACCACCACCCAGACAGCTGTAGGGGCCACATCGGGTCCTGCCTGCGCCCCTGGGGAGCCCTGCTGTCCCCCAGGCCCCCAGGGAACCTGCTGGGCCACCCACGCACCCCTGCGGAGCCACACCACCCCCCAGGCAGCTGTAGGGGCCACATGGGGTTCCGCCTGCGCCTCTGGGGAGCCCTGCTGTCCCCCAGGCCCCCACAAGGGCCCCAGGAGGGCCCGCACATGGCCCTGTGGAGCCTTGCTGTTCCGCAGACAGCGGGAGGGGCTCTGCTGGGCCCACGTGGAGCTCCGGGTAGCCGTGCTGCTCCCCAGGCCCTCACAGCGGCCCTATAGCACCTTCCATGGGGCCCTGCAAAGCCCAGGAGAGCCCCTGGGGATGTCTGGAGGGGCTGCTTGGCCCCACAGCTGCCCCCGAGAGGGCTGTGAGAGGCCCTGGGGTTCTCTGGAGGGCAGCAGGGCCCTGCCCAAGCCCGGCAGCTGTGTCCAGGTGTGAAATCGGCCATCAGAGCCCGCTGCGTCTCCACCATCTGCTGACCAGAGCAGCAGCTCCTCGCCCAGGCGCGCACGGGGCACTGGGAGGTGTGGGGAGTGGGCCCCACCAGTGCGGGACTGGGCAGCGACAGAGGCCCCACGCCAAATGGAGCCAGTGTCAGCCATGGGCATGGCCCGCCATGACAGTGGCCTCTTGATGTCACACACACCTCACTGCCCATTGTCCCCAGGATGGGATGGGGACCCCCAGGGCGATGGGGGGGGGGACCCCACAGGGTCAGACCAGGAGAAGTATATCTGTATGCCGTGAGTAGTGCTGAGCTGCAGCGCAGAGAACGCCAGCTGTCCCCAAAACACCCTCTCTCGAAGGCACGGCAAGCAGGGACGGCGACCGTCACTAGCAATTGCCCACAACGCTTAAATTGCAGGTACAGGCCCAGCTGCTCTGCCGCTGCTCCCCGACACTCTCATCCACTTACCACGCTTACTTGTTCAATTATTTTTAAAATGACTATGAAGCTGAGTTTTACCAGAATTTAGGAAATAGCGCTGGAATCTCGGGGCAATGTGGCTTCATTCCTTTCATTGCTGTGTTTCATCATTCCTGTTAAGACTGGCAATGCTCAAACGTGGTGAGCGCTGGACTGGCAGTGAGCTGCTCGCTCCACCCCAGGAGCGTCCTTGCCTGGACAACGGGACAACGTTCACGCGCGTCTCTGCGGCAGAAGCGAGGTGGTCGGAGGTCGCAGCCCCCTTGCGTGTTTTACCAAGTGCACGGGGCCTGGCTGGGGTGGAGTTTATTTTCCTCGTAGCAGCTCCTGTGGCGCCGTGGTTTAGACTTGTGACCACAACAGCGCTGATAACACGCTGATGTTCTGGTGATACCGGAAAAATCAGTTAAATAAAGAACCCTCTAACACTTCCTTTTAAGTTTTAGAAGGCAGGCATTCTTTATTACAGCACCAGATGCACGGGGAATCACTCCACCTATCGTGGATACTGTAAGTCGTGACAGTAGAGATTTATATCATTCTAGTATCTACATCTTCATTAAAATCCTTGGGATAATCATACATACTCATGTCATTTCTCGAAACTAGTTGTAATAGTCGTATCTTCATTACGCATGCGCAGTGTAGGTTACTCCATCTGGTTTGTGTCTTTTGTTACAATTAGCTCATTCTGACTACAAGGCTCAAGGTTTCTTAGGTCTCTTATCTATCTCTACGTACCAAGATGACTACAAAACTCAAGGTTTCTTCTCTACATACCAAGATGACTACAAAACTCAAGGTTTCTTAGGTCTCTTTATCTATCTCTACGTACCAAGATGACTACAAAACTCAAGGTTTCTTCTCTACATACCAAGATTACTACAAAACTCAAGGTTTCTTAGGTCTCTTATCTATTTCTACGTACCAAAACTTTCTAAATTGTTCAAGCAAGCACAAAGCAAGGACACAGAACTACCAACAAAGGCATAGTGTAATCTTTCAGCCTTTGTACAAGGCACCATCTTGGCGTCACTAAGCCTTTGTCCAAGGTATCACTGGCTCCTGCTGGGCAGTGCTCGCTCAGCCTCGAGGCCGCCTGTGTCTCGCTCTGCCCCGCCAGTGAATAGATAGGTTGGGAGGGGACACAACCGGGCAGGCGACCCCAACTACCCAAAGAGATGTTCCATGCCGCATCACACCGAGCTCAGCAATAAAAAGGGAGGGGAGGGGGTTTTGGGACGTTAGCCAGCTTTCGCTTGGCAAGCGGTTGGGCGTAGGTACCCACGGGCGGTGGTAGGGGCTTGCCTCTTGCCTTCGCATTACTTGGTTTTCTTTAATTTCTCTCTTCTTCCACTTCTTTTTTGCTTATGAAATGATTTTCATCTCAACTCACCAGGTTGCTCGCTTTTACTTTCCTCTTCCCCCAACCCAAGCGAGCGGCTGTGTGGAGCTCCACAGCCCCCCAGCGCTAACCCTCAGCACCAAAGTCTCCCGCCTTGTTTCTGTCAATACCGGTAATGAGCTACGCTCGCCTCTCCCATTCAGCGTCTCCGTTCTGCGGTAGTCACGCAGGGAATGACTGCAGATACAGCAGTGAGATTTATCAACGGTTGTCACAACGGGTGACTGTATTCATCAGGATGCACGGAGCTGCTAATTGGCTGATGCAGAATAGAGGATGACACCCCGTCTAGAAGAGGCATCTCTAGGACAGTGAAACACTGTCTCGCCCAAAAGGAACGGCCCCGCTCGCTCTCCCCGACATGTCCTTCCTTCATTTTATTCAGGAGGGAACTGAACCCTACTCTCGGAAATGTCGGTCTTTCTCTTTGTTCGGCAAAGATTTAACCTGTCAGGGAGGGTTCCAAAGGAGACAGAATTTACAGAAATAAGATGTTCTACCAAACTCTTTTGCCTTTCCTTTTTTCGCTTGTGCCTTCAGGCCGCGACGGCTGGTACGCAGAGAAGCGAACGGCCTGGCAGGGCAACGCCCGGCCGCGGCAAAGGCAGGCCTTCAGTCCCAGCCTTAGCAGGGCAAACGCCGCGCTTCTGTTCGCTTTAGTCACCTGCCCCACGCTGCTCCGAGGCGGAGCGGGCCGGGCCGGGCCGGGCCGGGCCGGGGCGAGGCCGGGCCTGTGTGGCGCCCGGAGCAGGGCGGCCCGGGCCTGGCAGCGGGCAGGGCCACACGTCGCGGAAAGCCAGGCCCACGGAGCACGCTGGGAGGCGTAGTCTCCCCAGGGCGGCAGGCCGCGCGGCCATCTTGTGCGTGGCGGCAGGCCCGGCCGCACGGGTCCCACGCCAGTCCCCGCTCGCTGTAAAAGGCGGCGACCTTCCCGATGGGAGCGGGCGCTGTTTCCCATCTCTGTCGGGACAGGGCGCGGCCGAGGCCGTCCCCATCGACATCGGAGACCCTCCCGTCATGGCGCCGCCAAGTCCCTCAGCTCCCTCTCGACCTCCCTCCCGTCATGCACGACGCGTCCCCGCCTGTTCCGGTCAAGCACCGCGCGGTGATTGGCCCCTCGGCCGTCCTGGCCGGAAGCGGGCGCCGCGGCAGGAGATTCGAACGGTAACGGCCGCGCCGCGAGAGCCGGTGAGCGCTGCCGCTCGGCTGCCCGCCCGCGGTGCCGGTGCGCGTCAGGGCCCGGCGGCCTCTCGCTCGTCCGCCGGCCAGGCCGGGCGCGCTTGGCGGCCTCTTGGGCCTCGGCCGTTGCCCTGCGGGGGCAACTGTCGCGGGGGCGTTGTGGCTGCTCGGGCAAAGCAGCCGCCGCTCGCTGCCCAGCCGTGAGGAGCCCCTGAGAGACGCCGGCGCGTTGTGCCCCTAGCCCGCGGGCGTCCGGGCTTGCTCGTCCAGCGCGCCCGCTGCCAGGTGTGCGGCCCTGGGTAACGAAAGCAGGCCCCCCCCCCCGCACTGGAGCTGCAGCAAATGCGCTTTCTGTTTCTACGAGGCTGCTCAGAGTGGAAAAACATGAACGCTGGCTACGCTTTCTCCTTGCAGGTGCTGAGAAGAATCGCAAGATCCCTGTTCCTGTCAGGATGGCTGTAGGTGACTATGAGGAAATTCTCAAGTACTACGAATTACATGAAACAATCGGAACAGGTAGACTTAACCTATGAATGAAAACAGATGCGTGAGATCTGTCTAACCACGTTAGCATTTGTCTGAGTGTAGACTAACTGTTACTGCAGACTGGTGAGGCCGCCCTTCAAGTGCTGGGTTCAGTTCTGGGCCCCTCACTCCAAGACAGACACTGAGGGGCTGGAGCGTGTCCAGAGACGGGCAACGGAGCTGGGGAAGGGTCTGGAGCACAAGTGCTGTGAGGAGCGGCTGAGGGACCTGGGGGGGGTTGGCCTGGAGAAAAGGAGGCTGAGGGGAGACCTTCTCGCTCTCTGCAACTCCCTGAAAGGAGGTTGGAGCCAGGGGGGGGTCGGTCTCTTCTCCCAAGGAACAGGCAACAGGACAAGGGGAAACGGCCTCAAGTTGCGCCAGGGGAGGTTTAGGTTGGATCTTGGGAACCATTTCTTCCCCGAAAGGGCTGTCAGGCCCTGGCACAGGCTGTCCAGGGCAGTGGGGGAGTCCCCATCCCTGGAGGGATTGAAAAGCCGTGTAGATGTGGCGCTTGGGGACATGGGTTAGTGGTGGCCTTGGCAGTGCTGGGTCAACGGTTGGACTCGATGATCTTAAAGGTCTCTTCCAACCTAAATGATTCTGTGATTCTATGTTTCAAGTGTGTATTTGGGGGGGGGGGGGGGGGTAGAACTCTCACAATGTAATTGGAAGTTGGTAGCAGCGATCACTTCTTCCTCTATGGAAGACACTGCACTCTGTGCATGCTACATGCTCCAGTGTAACTGAGATTATAGGCAAGAAAGCATGTCATCACGCTGAGCTTTAAACGTCTCTTTTTTGAATTCTAGGTGGGTTTGCAAAGGTAAAACTTGCGCGACATCATCTCACTGGTGAAAAAGTTGCAATAAAAATCATGGACAAATTTGCTCTAGGGGTAAGCCAAAAGATACTTAAAAGATGGTAGCATCTTCTTCTGTTCTTGTGGCGTTCTTAAAAACACAGGGGTCCGACATGTCGAAAGGCTGCCTGCTTGTCCTGTTGGCTATTGGTGGATGCTGTAGACTTGAAAGAATTTTAACAGAAGACCACAAATCTTGTGCCCTCTTGTGGCCAGGGCAATGTTCTCTGGCTGTAAAATTGAGGAAGTTAAAGATTATTACAGTAGTTCAGACAGAATGCTGATGAGAATACTAGCTGTTTTACATCTGCCCCTCTGCATTTTGCTGATCAATGTGCCAGAATTGTAGGGGAGTAATGGCAGAGCTGTTGCTGGGTTGAGTTTGGGTAGTTGAATTGTATACTGTCATATATATGCTGTGAAATTTTGTGTCGCACAATAGTCTGATGCTTACAGTGATGTACAGGCTGTCAAAGTAGTCAGCGATTCCATAGCTTGCTGTTGTGGTCTCTTAGGATGACCTGCCTCGTGTTAAAATAGAAATTGATGCCATGAAGAACTTAAGTCACCAGCATATTTGCCAGTTGTATCACGTCATAGAGACATCCAAGAAAATATTCATGGTCTTAGAGGTAAGAAATGGTGTTTCTGCCACAGCGAAGGTTCCTGGTTTTAGCTGTAGCAGTAGATGATAACAAAGTTCAAATGAAACAATTCTTAAAAAGATATCTCAATGATGAGTGTGTTCAAGATGCTTAATTTAAAAATGAAGCTGGTAATATGTTCCATATTTTTTCTTCTTGTAAAGGCCACTCTTCACTGTTTACAATAAGTGAAGCAACTTTAATTCTTACCTTGTGCTTCAGTTATTTTAAAATAGCATCAGCAGGATACACAGGACCCTGGAACTCCCACCCGGTTGTCACCTCCTGGGCAATCTGTATCGCCTGTGACGTTAGTGTGATGTGTCTGTCGCAACACGTCAGGCAAGGGTCAGACCTCTCGGCCTGTTTGTCCTGCTGCACACGTGGGGGCACGCGGGCGCTACTGTGGTAAAGCAGAGGGAATGGAAGAGTGTCCTCTAGTTCCTGTCCAGCGGTCTCGTTGTTGTTTAGATGTCATTACTGTATTCTAAATGCATTCTCTTTTTCCTGTCTTCATGCAGTACTGTCCTGGCGGAGAGCTGTTTGATTACATAATTTCTAAGGACCGCCTTTCGGAAGAGGAAGCTCGTGTATTTTTTCGGCAGATTGTTTCAGCAATTGCTTACGTTCACAGTCAGGGCTATGCCCACAGGGATCTCAAACCAGTAAGCCTGAATAGTAGTCAGATTTGCATAAATAATAATGAACACCCACTTTTATTTCTCCATTAGGAGCCAGAGTAAGTTATACCTTCTCCATTATCTTGTGCTTAGAGGTCTTTATCTCAAAGAGCATTATTTCTACTTGCTACTACGTTCCTCAGCTGAGCTGGATGTCGCTATGTCGGAGGAAGGAGCTTCCTCTGAAACAGAAGCAGAACAACGCGCTCCAGCTGCGAGTGGAGCAGAGACACGGATCTGACTCTGCATGTTGCTCAGGCATTTTTGCTGTCCCCTTTATTCCAGCTTGTACCTGGAGAGAGTCTTTATGGTGCCACTCTTGTGCAAACCATTCTGTTTTCACCCCCAAAGGAAAAAGTGACACCTATAGTTTAAACAGTGGTGGCTAGACAGAGGGTGTAGGGGGAGATGCACGCTGCTGAACCCATCCTGCGGCTTTGCTGTCATTGCAGAGTTTAAGCATAGGCTTAGGGAATGGAAGACTTGAGTCCGTTTCTCCTTGAAGGGGTTGGAAATTTGCATTTTTAGAGATGCTGACATCTCTGAGAAAAGCAAATTCTTAGTGCACAAGTGTTCTCCTAGACAGCTCGTGAAATCTTTGTCTCCAAAGAGCTTCTCCCCAGACGAAGCATTGTACGTACCTTTTGGAAGGAGTTGGCTTGTAGCTGGAGAGCTGACGGATTCATAGGACCATGTGATAACTTGTGTGGGAAGCGACTTCCAGAGGCTTCTGCTTGAACCTCCTGCTCAAAGCAGTGTCAGACCAAGCTTCTTGGGGCTTTATCCAGTCACATCTTTGACCTCTCCCAAGGATGAGGCAGCGCAATCTCTGGGCAACCTGTTCAGCTCTTCACTGTCTTCATGAGGAGAAAGGCTTTTCCTTATTTCCAGTCTGGATGTCTCTTGATGCCTGGTGTCTGTCATTATGCCACCATGCACTGCTGTGAAGAGACTAGCTCTGTCTTCATGCCCTTTGTGTAGGTCTTAAAAGGCTGCCATGAGGTCTCCACTGAAGCTTTCTTGTCTACGGGCTGAACGACCGTCTTTCCCGCAGCCTCTCCTCATTAAGCAAGTGCTCCAGCCCCCTGAGCAGGGTGGTGGCCATCCACTGAGCTTACTTCAGTTTGTCTTTCCTGTGCTGGGGGGGGGAAACTAGACGCACTGTTCTAGCTGTGCTGAACAGAGAGCTAGAGTAACGTCCCCCAGTCCTCCAGCTGTGCTGCTTTTAATACAGCCCGTGATATTGCTGGCTGCCTTTTCTGCCAGAGCAGACTGCTGCCTCACCTTCGGCTTGCGGCCTGTCACCCCCCACCCCAGGCCCTTCTCAGCAGATAGGAACTAGTATTCCGCCTCTGGAATATGGGATATATTCATTAGCCACCGATCAAAATCTCCAGAGGAGAACTTTAGGTAAATTCTAGCTGCTAATGACAAGTAGAAATAAGGTGAAAGAAAACATGCTTCCTTGGATACTTGGGTTATGGAAGCATTCATTACCACTTTCTCTTTTACCAGGAAAATCTGCTGATTGACAAGGAACATAATTTGAAGCTGATAGACTTTGGACTTTGTGCAAAGCCGAAGGTAAGAGTATCAGTTGCTTTCACAGAGTAGAGCTAAATCAGCTACTGCACGCACATGAAAAAATGCATGTTTGACTTGAGTGCAATGCAGAGACTTGCCCAAAGACCCTAAATTCAAGCTGTTTGCATAGTTGTCACCCAATCACTAATTACTTGGTAGGGCCTTAACTGTGTGAGAGAGCAGTTAACTGCATGTTATGACCAGACTGTTAGATCCTTTTCTCCTCTTACACTTCATCTTTTATCATAATCTAAGGCAGAGATCATCTTGTATGTATAGCACCTGCTGTCACACATAAAGGCCTGTGATATAAGCCTTATGGTGATGTGCATTTTTCCCTAATAAGTTTCAATGGTATATGTCTTTTTTTTTCCAAGAGATTTGTATGTGTGTGGAGATTGTGGACTGAATCAAGTAGTTTATTCCAGTTACATTTACAAATACTCTGGTTCCATATGCTTGTACTGAGTTGTTTCCCAAGTTTAAAATTGTTTTCTAGGAGCCCTTTCTATTTGTCAGCTTAACATGCGAGGTGGGTGCTGTTAAGAAACAGTTTAATGGGAGAAAGGTCTTACTGATCCAAAGACAATTACTTGTCCTCAGATCGTTTTACTTGACTCAAGTTAGAGCATCTTGCAGGCAATCAAGACTATTAGATCATCATCTTGGTGGTATAATGTCATCTTACTCCCATCTGCTTAGAATAAAGCCCAGGGAAAGTAATAACATGGTTTTAATAAGGCAGTCATTTTAGTGGTTCTTCATTAAATTATTGCATTAAATATTGATATAAATAACCAGCTAACCTCATGCCCAGTAGCTTGTGGATCACTTCTTCCCGAGTTCCATCTCTCTTCTCTTTGCAGTTGCAAAGAGAAGTATTCTTATCAGAGGAGGAGCTATGGAAAAGACTGCTAGGATAATAGATGTAAGAGCAGCTTGGGATCTGGACGTTTATAGGACACTCGTGGTCTTAGACATTTTTTGCATAGTGAAGCCATATATTACACCAAAGTGAAATATAAGGTGAATGTAGATGCACAGCAGAGGAAAATGAAGCCTCTGAGGCCTCTAATATGTTGTTGGTAGAAGACTTAAGCTGTGTTAAAGCCAATGCTTCCACGTGATCCGTTTTCTGTGTTGTTCCAGGGTGGCCTTGATTACCATCTGAACACGTGCTGTGGAAGCCCAGCTTATGCAGCACCAGAGCTGATTCAGGGGAAAGCATATATCGGCTCAGAGGTATGTAGCACAGTTTTGGGTTAGGGTTTTTTCTTTGCCCTCATGTATTTAAAGGTGATGAGGTTCACATGTGCTCACTTGGTTTCTCTCTCAAATACGGCTGGATGACATGGCCTAGGTAGCGCTCAGGAGCTGCGTGACTGGCCCCAACAGCCGCAGCCTGGAATAGCACACCGTGCTCTCAGCCACAGACCATGCAGCTGGCTAGTCCATCTCTGACTAATCCTTCCCTATCTCCGTTTGTTGCTCCATATTTTAGTGCCCTATGAAACAGTAACTTAAACTGCATTCTTTCAAGCAGTGATTTGTTCTGTTAATAATCCAACTCTAGTTGCAAATTCTTGTGCAGTCTCAGTATCTTTTATGTTTTACCAGGTATGTTTTCTTTAGCTTGAAATTCATGTATGAAAACTTGCTCTCTTTCTACTGCACAGTGTAGTAAAATTTGAGAGAAGAAAAAAATGTGGAGATTATCCAGCTTTGATTCCATGTCTAGAATGTTAGGACCTGCTACTTGCCTTTGTCAATCCACCCAAAATGCTATAATTGCAATCCCCTCAGACTTCCTAAATTGCTGTGCTGTTGGATGCAGTCAGTCCTTTTTCCTTTTACGTGCCTTTGCACCACTGTCCTTGGCCTTGAACTCCTGCTTTTTTTTTTTGTGTTGTTTTCCTTGACGTCCCGTGCTTTTCAAGCCTCCTTTTTCTTTATGGTCTAAGTGGGCATTACAGTATGAGGCGGTATGAGGCATGTGGACCTTGTTGTGCCTATACAAGCAGAGAAGAAGTAGTAGGGCTTTAAAGTTGATTGTAACTGTGCTGTCAGCTGTTGTAATCAGTAATACGTTACTGTACGAAATCCCTTGTGATGAGTTTCATTTCATTTTTGCCAGTGAAATCCTTGTAGATTGAAGGTAATGCAGCAATTTGGTGACCTAAGGAGAGGATATTGGTTTTACTAGTGCTCTAGCTTGAGTGAATTGAAAATTGAATTTGGGTTGTGTGCTTTCACTTGGAATACAGGAATCCTGTCCAGAATTAAGGAGCCTGCTTTTCATGAGTTGGCTTTGCCAAAGGGCGACAATATTACCTGTCTTTAAGCCATTTTAGATCAGGTTCGTGAACTTCCACTCACTTCTATTTTTTAGGCAGATATTTGGAGCATGGGAGTACTGCTGTATGCTCTGCTGTGTGGCTTTCTCCCCTTTGATGACGACAACGTCATGGCTGTCTACAGGAAGATAATGGTAGGTATTGACGGTGCTAGAATACACTAGGAACAGGCATTCCTAGGCATTGAGAGACATTTGCTTTTCTGACGGCAGAACCTGTTGAGCTGTGCCTAGGGCAAAAAGGCATACCTGCTGAATTTTGTTACGCTTCGCTACTTTTCCTGTCAGTATTTTGTGGATTTGTTTCCGTTGTCGAACAGCCTTTGCAGTACTCTAGCTTGGTCCTGTAATATGATAGGAAATCAAGTTTCAGGAGACGCAGGAAGCTCCTTGCAGGACTACTGAAAACTAAACCATATAACTAAGCATTGTCCTGATAATGTTAGCAAGCACTTGCAATTTCTCAGTAAAACTGCTGTGAAGGGGAATCGATGAGGTCATCAATGAGATTTGAGCTACCTTTCCCTCTCTGCTTGTGATGTGAACTGTATTGTCTACCCGTAAGGTTAGTATGCACTGAGAACTCGTCCCTTTACAAGCATACTTCTGTAGGATGACAGAAAATCCTTTATGCTGGTGATTACACTGAGAGGCAGAACCCGGTAAATGCTCTGACTGCTTTATGTATTCATTCTCTTAAACTTGTCAATAGTTGAAACGTGAACAGAAAGCTTAGATGTGGAACAGAGATCTTAAGATCATCAGAGATGATTCCTGCATAGTTATAGTTGTCTCACGTGCACAGGAACTAGGAGCTGAGCTTGGACTGACAGAATGTTGGCCGGTGAAACCCGCTTAAGTGAACTGAGACAACCAAGTTTCAAAACTTAGGCTGGGTGCAGTGGAAAACCGATAATGTTGCAGGTGCTAAGATGCAGGCTTGCTATTTCCACTCTGAATTTGTTTTCATTTTATGTGGTTGTGAACTGAAAATTGTTTGAAATGAGGACACTTAGGCACTATTGTCAAATTTAATTTCACACGTTATAGATCCTGAAATTTATTGTCATCTCAACTCAGAACTATTGTTGCAAGTCAATGTAATAATCTGCTGCTTGAATCTAATTAGGATGGTATGACTTACATGCAATGTTTCTTTCCCTGGAATGTTCCACATCTCTTCATTTGGGAATACTTGAATAAATGCCTTTACTTTTTGCATGAAGAATCAAGCATGTGATGTAACTTCTGTAAAAAAAGCCACCTTATTTCTGGTGTGATCTTTTGCATCTGGTACCTATTGCAAGCTGTTTACCTTCCGGCATTGCCCTTCGTTTTTCTTTGCCTCATGGTCCGTAGCAATATATTAAAACCAAAATGCAGATTACACGTGTTACTTGACTTGGCTTAGTTTCAGAGTAAAGCTGTGTTGTGAAACAGCCTACAAACTATTTATAAATAGCTCATTAGTACTGTCTGTAAAGATGTAACTTAAATTCTTTAACCTGTTATGTTAAAGCAATGCATACTCTGCTTAGAAATGTATGTTGCATGTAATACCTAACGTTTTTTTAATTGAGGCATTTGTAGAAAGAAAACTGCCATGACAAATTGATAGTTATATTATTTCACAATGGCTGTTTACTGATTTTTTATTTATTTTTTCTCCATTTTCATTGAGAAGTAAATGATCCTTGATGGTGAATTTGGTTTGGTTTTAGCTGCCATTGTTGTACCTCAAATCTGAAAGCCATTTTCAATTTTCTAATCAAGAATTAAAAAAAAAAAACCCAGTAAATAATTTGATTGAAAGAAACTTACCTCTTAGATCGGTAACCTTTTTCTTGTATGCAGTATGAGTACAGATCAAAACTCTAGCACTAGATGTAACCTATTCAGAAAAAGGATAGCTAAATGTTGAGGAGGGTTTGGTTTTAGTGTCTGAAAAGCAGCGATTTCAATGAATATTCACATTTCAAAGTGCTAACATCAGTCATTCATGCTCCAACATGTTTGCACTTTGAAAACTTCAGTATCAAGTTGATATGATGAAACAATGCAACAGATCAGGAGCAGGTTAGCTGCAAAAGCGGGCTGAGATGGAAATGTCACACAAGCTGAGTGGGGGAAAACTGCAGCTGATAATTCGAACATAGTGTTTTGCTTACTCATACAGCTGGGTTTTAGTACTACCGTTAAATTTACTCAAGTCGTTCTTAAAGCTAAGTTTGCATGTGCCTACTGTTCTTCCTTTTTGACCCAATACAGATATTGCTATCATCCAAGTAATTTAGCAGTTCCCTTGGAGCTAGCTGTTCAAGCTGCATTCTAAATCCTCTTCTTTTCTGCAGAGAGGAAAGTACAGTATTCCAAAGTGGCTCTCTCCTAGCAGTACGCTACTACTTAACCAAATGCTGCAGGTAAAGGTATTGCTTCTATTCAATGGGTCTATAAGGTACTATTGCATAGGTCAAAACATTACATCAATGAAATACTCAAAAAATATTCAGTGTTTAAACAAGAAGTTTAATTCTTCCAAATTTTTGAAGAAAAGATTAATATTGTCTTCTGCTGAAAATTCTTTGAGAAGAATGATGGGGTATAGAAATAAGCAAAGTTTAAATGATTAAACAAAGTCTTCAAGCAGCCTGCATTTGCTTGTTCTTAATTGTGCTATATAAATAAGAGCTGTTTCATAAATGACACTAAACACTGAATATGCATTTTGGCTGCATCTAAGCAATCTAGCCAATGCAAAGTATTCCTGGAACATTTTATTGTAACTGTCGGTTCTATAACTGCTCTTCACAGCTCACATGTTTGACGTTCCTTTTGGTGAAGCTATGAAACAGTACTGGTTTCCATGTGAGCTTCTAACCACCCTAAAACTCTGAGTAGAAGACAAATTGTTTCTTCAGGTCTTGTCAACGATTTGAGTATCGGCTTGATTTTATTGCCCACTAGGTGGACCCAAAGAAGAGGATTACGGTTAAACATCTACTAAGTCACCCTTGGCTCATGCAAGGTTATTCTGATGCTGTCCAGTGGCAAAGTAAATACCCAGTAAGTACACTTGTCAGACAAATACTGAAGTATTTGATGTAACCTTTAATGGCTTACTACTGTCCTCACAGTATGGGGACGTGAAGACTTCTCCAAAGGTGAGCTTTGAGATGGCCATGGTTCCTTTCTGATTCTTCTTGCTGTCAAAATGTTATTACTTTCTCTCAATTTCTCTTGAGGAGGAATTTCAAATGTGTTTTCATTGTATTCTACAACTGATGCTTAATTTGCAAAATAACTGACTTCTTATCAAAACGTGAAGTATTTCTGCATATGAATGACCAGTTGATTCTCCAGGCTGCTTAGTCAATACTTTGTTTAAGGCGCAAAACGCAATGTTCTGGAGAGTATGTTAGATGTGTTTATGGTTTATATTGTATCTAGTCTTCACTGAAAATTGCTAGTTTGAATAAAAATTTGACTTCATTGAAAGTATGTTCGTCCTGTGTCTCTCTCACTTGTTTTACTTGTGTGAGAGACTAAGGTAGTGTGGAGAGGAAAAAAAATAGAATAATCTAGCTGTCAGTAGTGAGACGTTCCTGCGTGTTTGCAGCCATTGGCCACTGGATGCCACTGTTTCTCTACATAAAGAACAGCTTTGCTGTGCTTGCAGCATCAGTTCTAACTGGCTCTAGAAAAGATGCGCGTGTCTGATAGCTTTGAATATGTATGGAGAGATGAAAGTGCAGCTTCCATTCTAGTAAAAATCTCATCTGCTGTCAGGCTTTCTTATTTGAATTCACCACCTCTCACCAAGGAGGGGCCAGACTGTGAAGTTGTTGAAGTTGTGTGACTTTTTCAGTCTGTTCCTTACAATATTTAGCTATGATGCTAACGATTTAAAATACAAGGTCTAAAATCATGGTTGGTTATTGACTCAGCCCACTGGGTTTCATGACAGTGTCACAGTCAGATATGGATTATGAGACAACTTGAAAGCCTCATGCTTCAATATCCGTCATGTTCTTGCAGCTGGGACATCTTGATGAAGACTGCGTAACAGAGCTTTCTGTGTTTCATAAACAGAGCAGGGAGAGTATACTGGAATTAATATCAGAGGTAAGAAGTATGTATCGGTGATTTACAGTAATTAAACACAGTAATACAGCAAATAAACTTACTGTATTAACAGACTAATGCTCACTTATTCTCAAGTATGAAATTTTTAACACTTTTCAGATTTAAGGAGCCCCTGCAGAACTCCAGAATCTAGCTGTAGCTTATAACTACATTTCTGAAGTTCAAATTTGTTTTTTACCTTTTCCTCTTTTAATTGTGCTCGTGATGTTTCCTAAACATTAGTGTTATTTCCCACCATGGTAAAATCATTCTGAATCTCTTAAAGTCAAAATAGACTTACAGAAATTTGTAGTTTAACAACAAATGCCATTTGCTGGGTTAACTCTTTGCTTTGAAATGGTTCAATAAGTAAGAGGAAAAAAAAAGTGTAAGAGAAAAATATCAGAGCATTACCCAGACAGACTATAAAATACATCTTTTGGAGTTACTATTCACAGTTTTTTAAAAAAGTGAGTATGTTTAGTCACTATGTAGAAACATAGTTTTAAAATGTGTGTGATACTTAAGATGGATTTGTGGAGTTAATGCTACTTGTTCTTCAGTTATAGGAAATAATCTGAATAATCGGCCTACACGGCAAAAAGTCCTTCCAAATAAGTTTGTGGCATTTGCATAGTCCTTCACTGGAGGACTTCTAATCCCTTATAACCAATTCAAACTAATTGTACTATGCTGCAAACCTGTCAAGCATTGTGCCCATGTTCCTCACACAAGCAGAGCTGCTGAAAATCATGCAAATAGTTGGTGCTGCTCGTGGGGGAAGAATGGGGGAGGACTTCCAGAAAAATGAGACTCTGGTTGAAATACTGGCTAAACTGAATTAATACCTTTGCTATTCACTTCAGTAGATAGATTCTGGCCCCAGCATTAGTTTTCACGCTAGTGAGCGTACTGCAAACTAACTTGCAAAGAACAACCACCATAGTCTGTTTCTTGATCTCAAACACAAAATGTGAATTAACTGAAGTCTGAAATTACACTTAGGTGATCAAACAGTAGGGGTGCACATCAGGTAGAGAAACTTGCAGAAACACAGAAATTTTCAGAAGGCTGAGTTTACTTTGTACTTGCAATGTTTCCAAAGAGGAGACTAAAATACTCTTTTTTTTTTTTTTTTTTTTTTCCCCTAGTGGAAATATGACCAAATGTCAGCAACGTATCTTTTGCTTCAGTCCAAGAAGGCTCGCGGCAAGCGCGTTCGCTTAAGGGTTCCATGTCTAGCAGGGGATGCCAGTGCCACACAATCAGCAGGCCTCAAGGTAAGTTTTTGAATTCAACAGGACAACATACTGATTAAAACGCTGCTCTGCATTAACAAAGCTTTGCCTGGGAAAACAGACTGGTGCCCTAAATATCAGTAAGAGAGCATGTGTGCAGTCAGCCAAAGTCTTGGTCATTAAACAGTTCAGTCTCTTCATTAACGTGTTTTAGCAAGCTGCGCTGCTTCTATGAATTGACATTCCTGGAATAACTATCTGGGAGGACATGGTGCGTTATGAGTACCACACGGAATCTCCCCTTGGCTACTCACAGAAATGCACTAAAATTGCCCATTGTCTGGCCTACAAGATCATTCCAGATTTTCCTTTGTGATGCCTAACTTGTTACTGCACTCTTTCACGTTTGTCTCTAAATATTTCTGTACCTTGCTAGTTGCATTTAACATGGCTTAGTAAGGAAAGTCTTCTGAAACATCCTGCCGTGTCATCTGGGCAGCCTGCTTCAAGATGACATGGACACTACAGGAGCTGATGGTCAAAGCGGAGAGACCCATTCCTTCCTCGTTTGTTTCCTTTTAGAACACAATCCCAGGGAGCCTTCTATTTATTTTGAGTAAAGGAAATATGTTGCTGATGTTTTTCTGATGAATTGGAATCTTAACTACTGTGTATCTCACGGTAGTGTCTGTTCCTGTGGTTTGGTAGGAAAGTGCAAATTGGGCACTCCGGAACTTGTCTGAAGTTGCTAAATTGCTTGCGACATCATATATAATATGCAGTTACGTGTGATGTCGGTGATACTTGTCTGTGTTTGACAAACTCAAAAGCATTCAGTAAAATTGCAGACTTCCTATTAGCTGTTCCCCCTTGAACTGCAAACATCTGTGTAAAATTGTTAACGAGCTATCTGAATGTGCTATTCTCTGCATAGAGACAAGCACTCGATAAATACTTTCTTGTGTATCTGATTCAATTGCATGTAAATCATTTCGGTTCACTCATACAACTGCTTTGAAACGCAGATGAGAGAATTCTAAGATTACCAGTGCTGCATAACAGGTCATGAATCATAAGTGTTGCTGAATATGCATAATGTGATTTCCATGATCATGGTGGGTTAGTCTTCTACACTCAGATGATTCTAAGGTGGAGGTTCTCTAGGTTCAGTAGTGCTGATGCTGTGAAGTACTTCATCTCTAGTGGTGTTCTAGGTAAATTGATCTGGCTAATGCTACTACTTAACATACGCATTATGCCTTCACAGGTGATTGTGAAAATCATGTCTACACAACACAACAATCCGTCAGTCCTTCTGCAGCGCTTAGGCCACATTTAACTTGCCTGCATGTAGATACTGTGACTGAATATCAACTGAATTTGCTGAAATATCCCACTAGCAAAGTTGTCGAGCGAGAGCTGGTCTAATGTGAAGACGACAAAGCAAACAGAACCTTTAACTTAGCCAGTCTCCGAATTCAGTAGCACAAGCTTGTGCATGGTACTGCCTTATTTCAAGCAGTTTGATGTAGAAGGATATTCCAAAAAATTCACTTTGGCATGAATTTTCGTCTGGAACATGGTAGCCAAGGAACTCTATTCAGGCATTCATATTGCAATGGAATGTGATTTCAGCTACAATATCAGGCTGTTAGCTTCTTGGCTGTAGCTAGCAGCCCTCTGGTAAGGGCTTTTTAGTAAGTCGTCATAGCAGGTCTGGTAGCATACCAGGAAGCTCTCTTTCTGTTCCAGTAGTAACGACAGATCTGATCATTGCCGCATCCTTGATCATGGGCCAAGAGAAACTCACCTGCCAGCAGAACATAGCTTCCTAAAATGCTATCCATTCCAGCTGAGGACTGATAATTTAAAATAACTGTATGTATAAAATATCACTGTAGTGGTATGAAACAAGTCCTTGGGAAGAGTTTCCTGAAAGTAACAAAAGGTGTAGAAACTAAGGATACTGTGATACACATCTGATCGTATGTGGTGTGAGCCATGAAGGTTTGCAATCTTGGCTGAAGTTACGAATCCTGTGATTTACTAAATGACAACTTTTTTCAGAGCTAGCAATTAGATGAAGAGTTTTGAATGCTAGTTCAAGGACTCGTGCAGATTCCATAATCACATGTTTTGGGTGTAATGTGTTTACCTTTATCTGGCCCCTTTCAGACTTCACTGCATTCTTTTCTTGGGTTCTTTCCAGCTTATTATTTAGCTTTTGGTAAAAAGAGCTTGTGGCCCAAGTCTCAAAATCAAAGGCAGGTATCTTTTGTGAGTTGCTTCTCTTCTTGACACAGGTCATGAAAGATAACTTGGTAATGGTGCTTTGAGAATAATTTCACATCTGCTTTTGATACAAATGACAAATCCACGATGACAATATTAAAATCATATTATAAAACTTAGGTCACTGGCATGGGAACTTCCATTAGCTGTGAACCATAATTAGGAACTTAAGAAGAAATAAGACTTAGATTTTAATGAGACTTTTCTGATGAAATGTTCCTTTTAATCATGCAGTGAAATCTCAACTGAATCTTTCTTTTCAGTCTGAAAAAACTATGACATATGAAGATATGCCAGACTGCAGTGAAGTGCCGCACACCTTTGGATCCATGGAATTTTCTGATGCAGCTTCATTGTTTGAAGAATCTCCATTAGAAGAATTTATTCTAAATACTCGGAGAACAAAGCAGGTGTCTGAATAATAAATACTAGTTCCTTTAAAAAAAAAGATATACCATTCTTAATCCAAAAAATCTTATTCTCATTGTACATAAAACTTATTACATATTTAAATGTTTGGTGGACCCTGGCCAAGGGGTGTTACAAACTGAGTAAAGAAATGTTTTAAATGTATAGCTGAACGTAAATTGTGGCTTCCGCTAGCTGTAGGTCATGATTCATTTGATTTGCGTAAAAACAGCATCTAGGGAATGAGTAAATGAGGCAATGAGGATTTTAAAACTGATAGGAAAACAGTAAGTTACAGCAATCAAGATCTTGGAGCTAGGCTAGAGCTCGTCAAGTCTTTGAAGAAGTTCAACCTGTCTGTATTGGACAAGAAAATCCAATGAAGCAATTAAAATTATACAATTAAACCAAATGAAAATTCTTACCTGGGTTTAGATGAGCTGGTGAGGAATAGTCTTAAATGTGCTATCTGAAGAATTTAGAAGAGCAGATAAAGAAATGGCAAACAACTTGATATTTACTAGCAAGTTATAGAGGGAATCAGAAGTATTGAAGAGTTTTAACTATTTTGCTCAATAGGCAACCATTGTATGGTATTTTTAACCTGCTTGAATTTTAGAATTTCCTTGTCTGTAACATTCCTGAATGTGATCAGAATACAGCAAAGGATGTTTTTTTTTTTGTTACATCTCTCATAGCATTCAAGGCATGATGCTCAACTGGATGATACAGAATTCACACTGTCAACTCCAGTGACAAGAAAAGTGGCATCAAAGAAGCATGAAAACAAAGAGAATGTTGATACAGAGTCAGCTTTAAGAAATGAAATGCCCTTTGCGCTTCCTGCTCCAAAGAGTCCTTGTGCGAAGAGTCAGATTGAGACGCCAGTACAAGCCATACCCTTTCGGGCACCTGCCTTCAAAGGTATGCTGAATGCAACTAATGAAAACTTGGAACATATACATTGCTTGGGAATTATTGTAAATTCAAATATGAACACAATACTTGTGTATCCAACACATCTGTTTCTGGAGGACTTAACTTTTTTGCCATATTCACCAGCCTGGTGGTTCTAGTACATCTGGTAAGGTGCTGCAAGAGGTTTAATCATACATCAGGGCATGTTACTTGTAAGTTAATTACAGAAGTGATGGCTGCTGACAGTATCACAGGTGCATGCCTTTTGGCACACTCTGACATGGAGCAAGTGCCATGTTCCTAAAGCTCGCATCCGGTTCCACTTTTCCATGAAGGTTGAGAACACAATTTCCTCAACACTCTGGGCTTTTTTTTTTTGATGTTGAGTGAAAATAGAAGTATACTGCTTCTAAGAGAAATCTAACTTTTGGATTTCTCACGGTAGTGTTATCAGCATTTTCACAGTAACAGTACAGTGTGGCAGTGAAAGTACTTCTGTTAACAATGTATAGATCTTACAGGTATGTGACAGACCACAGAAAGCTGTCTAAATTATGTCAGCTTTTCTGAGTTACCAGAAACTTCTGTCCTCAGCCTGTTTAGGTCATTCTTATGAAAAATAATGTATCCTTTATGTACATTACCATTCCCTTCAGTCATTAACGCAAAAGTTTTGGTGTTGATACTGTAAATGCTAACTCTGTCTTTCACATGCCAAGGACTCCTTACAAGAGGAGACTTTTCTGTTCCAGATGATAAGGAACACTGTTCAGAAACAGTAAGTCTTTCCAGGCTGATTCAAGTTGTAAGGGATCTTGGACATACTGCTGTCCAACAACATCCTTTGTAAAGGATTTAAGGAAGTGCACTGCAAAGAGTAGTTGTTTAGATGAGTGTGATTTTTTTGTCTTAAGATTGTATGAGGTAACTTGTGAAGTTTGACTTCATGGTAAGTTTAAAAAGCAAAAGTAGGTACTCTTTCTGAAATGGGAAATGTAGAAATGCTGTTTCAGCTCATTTTGGTGAGATATTCCTGAGGATTAAACAATTAAAAGCTAATTCTTTGTTTCATTGAAAGGTCTTTGATTCAGGAAAGGTAGTATTAATATTCTCTTAGAGATAGAAAAGTGGAAGTATGCCTTGAAATTTGAGATCATCATTGTCTGGGGCCAAGTGCATTCTGTAGAGAGCTGAAACTTCGAACATTGAAGTTGTGTTTAATTGTAGTAACTCATTTGCTCACTGTTTCACTTGGTGTTTTCTTCTGCACATTCAAAACCGTGCTCTGCAGAACTATGTCCATGTGTGGGTAGTAGAACTTTTTAGGCTGTTACGTAGTATGTATTATTGGACGTGGCTACATAATCTCACACCCTTCCTATAAGGGAAATGGCTTGGTGAAGAATGCAACTATTGGACACAGTGAATTGCTCGGTATTTATTCTGGGACCAGTGGCAGAGTAAGAAAGCAATTCTAAACCTCTTTCTTTCCCAATTTCTAGTATTGAACTGCATTGGTCACTCTAAGGCTTGACTTGTAGAGCCCTGAGGAAATGAGTCACAGTTTTTCTTTGTAGAGTAGGGGTAGTATTGTTATATTAAAAACATACTTTATCATACTGAAGATACAGACCTGAGATAGAAAAGGGGGCTGGTTTTAGAAATAAATTATTAATCATGAGAAATCCTTGCTGAAGAAAGAAAATCCTTGATGTAAAAACATACCTGCTTTGGCTTGAATGCTTTCTTTCAGAGACCCAGTTCACTACAGTCACCCCAATTAAGAAACCCACAAACCCAGCAAACGCAGATGAATTGGCAGCAGCTGAGGTTCTTCCCGAAAGAAGGTAAATGTCCAGTTATTTGTGCACACTTCTGATTTAGAGCAGGACTACCTTAATCCATGTACTGCCTAGGAAGTCTTGTTACAACAGCAAGCTGTTATTGTCCTGGTTTTGGCCATGACGGAGCTAATTTTCTTTCCAGCAGCTCCTGTGTTTTGGATTTAGTGTGTGAAGAATGTTGATAATACACTGATGTTGTTGGTTGCTGTTAAGCGATCAAGGACGTCTTCCAGCTTCCCAGGTTTTGCTGATGTGCGGGTGCAAAATCTTGGGGGAGGGTATAGCCAGTATAGCTGACCCAAACTGGCCAAAGAGAGTATTCCATACCAGAGACGTCATGCCCTGTATAAGTGGGGCCAGTCCCCTTCTTTTCCCCTCTTTTGGTTCGTTTGGGCCTTCTTGTTCGTTCGGCTGTTGGTTCCCTCGCCTGCTCTCTCTGGAACTGGCTGTTCTGGGATAGCTGGGGGGGGGATACCCCTGCTCCCTGCCTGCTGCTCGGGACGGGCTGTGTCGGTCGTCGGGTGGTGAGAAACTGGACATTGTTCGCTTTATATATTCTATTATCCTTATGTATTATTATTATTATTATTATTAATATATAATTATTATTTTTCCTTTGCTGTCCTGGTGAGCTGTTTTTATCTCAACCCGCGAGCTTTCCTTTCTCTCCAATTCTCCTCCCCACCCCACTGGGGAGGGGGCAGTGAGCGAGCGGCTGCCTGATATTGGGTTAACATTTGGGGTTAAACCACAACAGTTATTTCCATTGTCTTTGTAAAAACCTTCCTAAAACTTCTTTCTACATTCACTAGAAAACACTGAAGGCAGAGAAAAGTTTTAAAACTATGTAACTCAATTATCTTCAGAATATATTCCCATTTTCCATAATGTAAGTTCCTGCTTATTCCAGTTCCCCAGAGGGCTGCAGTTTCTATATACATCTCCAGGTTTAAATCGCAACTGACTTGCAAACAGAAACTCTCATAATACACTGCACTTGCTTTAGTTTTCTTCATTTCGTCAGGTCTGGTAATATTTCAGTTACGTATCTGAAATAACTAATTTCTAAACACTGAGGGAAAATAACTGATTAATTTGTTCACGTAACAGGTGTCATTCAGTGGAATTAGATCTCAACCTAGCTCATGTGGATAGCAGCCAAAAGAAGAGAAAAGCCAAAATATTCGGAAGTCTTGAAAGAGGCCTAGATAAAGTGATCACGATGCTTACGCCAAGCAAAAAGAAACGAACCACCAGAGATCGTCCAAGGAAACTAAAGGTATGGTTGCTGGAAAAATCTTACATGAAAAGAAGTATAATTACTGAAAACAGGCAATACCTTTAGAAACAGTCTTGTGAAAACTCCTGTGATCTGACTTGCCTGCATTCTACAGTGAGTGCAGTTGCTCTTACTGCGTCTCTGCTAACACGATAATGTCCCAGTTATCGCCAAGAGATGTTGTGTTAGTCTGGGCAAGTCCCCAACAGATCGAGGGAGGAGTTCGGCCTTTGCTTTTTTTATCCCATCTAAACCAAATGTGAGGGAAGCGGGATGGTTTTAAAGGAACCCTAGCTGAAAATTTTTAATCATGTTATTTGTATAGAGATACTGGTGGCTCTCCCACTAAGGAAAAATAAAAAAGAATTTTGATAACATTCCTGGCTTAGGTTTCTGTAGTCCAGGGGTGATATGTCTGTTCCAGGATAGTCTTTAGATGTCAAGAGAACCTGAGATTAAACTTAAAGCCTAAATAACTACACCTTATGAAAGAATTTCTGACACTGTCAGCATAATTTTGATTTTTAATGTTTTGATGTTACTGCATCCAAGCCAGTTTGCTACTTATTCTGCTTTAAGTAGCCATAGAAAAAGCAGTTCCTCAGATAGTGCATTGCACAGAGCACTTTAAAATTACATTAATAATTTGTACTTACCGAAGCTGACTCATGAGGCTAATATTAGCTTTGTAGAACACACATCAAATGGCGTTGGCATAATACTAGTGTAGTGAACACAATTGTATGCATCACTCAAAAGCAACTAATATACTTCAAAAGTTATACAAGGAGGGATTTATACTTGAATCTGTAGATGACATGTTTGAAAAACAGGATTAACATGGAAGAGGCAAGGCTGTTACTGCAGCATAAACAGTTCCGCAGAAGTAAGTGATGTATACCTTCAGCTGACTGTCTCCTGGCGCTGCAGCTGTTAGGACACCTACTGTACAGTAAGAGCTGTCTATCAGTAAAAGGACTGCTTTGTGTTTGGCAGCCAGCGTAAATGGAATTCAGGCGCTGTATTCCAGTTGGGAGCTTTTCCAAGAGACGCTTGTCAGAGGCAATGTGGCAGTCTGACAAGTTCAGGACATATGTTGGGCTACAGACCTGATCAGCTCATCGGACAGGAGTCCAGGCTGTGCAAATAATTCAGGAACCTGAGCAACTGGGATCTTCTGTCTCTAAAAACTTTTATCCTTCTGCATCAGTTTCCCTTGTCCACAGTATATGCAAAATCACCAATGCGCGTCTAGGGACACTGGAGTGCAATAGGGGAAGACAGAACTTTATTTCAGTGTTACAGCAGTTATGTCAGGGAGTTGCACACTTTTTAGGCTGAGTAAGAACTGTAAGAACCAGTCTCTGACTTTGCATCCTCAACCTATGTCCATTTCTCAAGCTATTTCATGATCTTGTCTTCTCTCATCTGCTTCTGTGACTTTAGAAGCTGGATCGAGCGTTTGGGGCATATTACAGTTGGCATGCGCTTTCTCTTGTTACCTATGGTGTCTGAAAGGTGTTCAGGAAGTCACTTACTGGACAAGGCTATTATATGAAGTATAGGATGTGATATAAAACCCCTGTAATAGTAAACTTATGAGTAGCAAGTTACCTTTTTTCTTTAAACATGGTGATGCTTTAGTCCTAGAAACGCCGCATGGCACCGTGCCTGTTCCTTGATGTCAGAAGTGCCCGGTCTCAGCTAGGCAGCACGCGATGGGCAGCCTCCGAGCTGCGGAGCCTGCAGCAGGGTGCTCTGAGCACAGCCGCGTGGCTCTCATCTGTAGTCGCCTCCGGGAATCGCCTCGGCTACACACCAGACCTCTAATAGCCTCTGTGCTGCCCTGGCCCGTCACTGCTACTTTGGATTTTATGACGGATTATAGCTTGGACGTGCTTTGATATTAATTGTCCAGCAGTTCTTGTTTAGTGTTCCTGTTGCTACTACAATGTCTTAGTTATGATAATATTGGGAAGTTGAAGCATTTGTCACTATGATTAGCTGTTCTGAAGCTTTCTTTATGGAAAGCGTTTGTAATGTCTTCACTTTCAGGAGAAAGATTTTAATTTTTTTCTCTTGACTCTTTTTTTTAATGAACTGACTACTTTTAGGCACATTATAACGTTACCACCACTCAGCTACTGAATCCAGACCAACTGCTGAATGAAATAATCGCTGTTCTTTCAAAGAAGCGTGTGGAATATGTTCAGAAGGGGTAAGTGTAAAATACGACGACTTCAACTTGTATTTGTCTAAATAGTCAGTACTCCGGTCCTTGATAAAGTGAAGTATTTAAACTTACTTTCTCAGTCCCACATTGTAAAATACAATAATTTTATAGCAAGTGCACAGAGCACTAAATGAATGTGTGCAGTAAAACTTGTCCACACAATGCAGAACAATGTTAAGTGAGCTCTAACAGAGCTCTTTGACTGACAGACAGGAACCGGTAACAGTGAGGTAGCTCTTAGAGGCTGATGTGAATTTTTTCCATCTCTTGTGAAACTGTAAATACAAAAGGTTTGTTAGGGTACAGTCACATGACAAAATCAGACAATTTGGGGAGATAGTGTGGATACCTTTTAACCCTCGTTCTTGGCAGTTAAAATAGATTAGCATTTAGCCAAGAGATCAGTATAATTTAAAAGCTGCATAGAATTCACACACCTTTGTGTGGATTATTTTAATTTGTAGGATTTGTATTTTAATTTGTAGGATTTACTAACTAGACTAAGGTACTGAGAGTAGGATCAGTTCCTAGTTCTGATCAAAGCTTAATGTCTGTTTCCTAATTTCCCAATGCATGAAAAAACTGTTATTCTCACTTATGAATATGCATTTTCTAAAGTTCTTGAATATTTAAATGATAGACATTGTAGAATGTCAGAGTATACTTCAACCCCTGATGCATTTCCAAGCTCAAAATCTGGAAGGACACCGAATTGCACAGAAGCACATTCTCCCATTGTAATCATTTAAACTTCACATTCAGTTTTTCCACTTTTCACACCAGCTGAGCTGTAACCGGCCTCTCAGCAGCGGTGTCTCTGCCGTCTTGTCTAGGAAAAACGTGGGAACATCTCCATGCTGCCAGCTCTGCGCTCAGAATGGGAGCCCGTGGTTCCTATGGCTGGGTAGGACGTGGGTGCCACATGTTGGTACTTGGGCGTAATGACAGTGTTGTGGGACTCAAGTATCCAAAGCGCTCTGCTCGCTAAGTTCTGAGTTGTTTCCCAATATTCTGAATAGCAATGGGA
Source organism: Phoenicopterus ruber ruber (assembly GCA_009819775.1). Lineage (NCBI taxonomy): Eukaryota > Metazoa > Chordata > Aves > Phoenicopteriformes > Phoenicopteridae > Phoenicopterus > Phoenicopterus ruber. Next base: position 86,044,077 of record CM020246.1, read on the forward strand.
TAATTTCTGCAAAATGCTTTTATTAATTCAAAACTGCATTGCAAAACAAACATTAAACAGTTCAGTGATTATTCTGTTTTTCCTTTGTTTTGCAGTTATACCCTGAAATGCCAAACACGGTCAGATTTTGGCAAAGTAACTATGGAGTTTGAGTTAGAAGTGTGTCGGCTCAGTAAACCTGAAGTACTGGGCATCCGGCGACAACGGCTGAAAGGTGATGCCTGGGTCTACAAGAGACTGATGGAAGACATCTTATCTAGCTGCCGCGTGTGACTGGCTGATGCGCGTGCTGAGAAAGCAGCAGGTTTGTACGGAGGCTTTAATCACAGTGTTTTAGAAAGGTCTGTTCAGAAAAGTAATTCTTTGTCACATTCACAGCTGTATTTGAAAAATCTGTCACCTTTCTCAGATTTTTAACCGTCTCTCTTTGTACATATGTCTTCTGTATGTTTCCTTTTAATATCAAGTTTGTAATAAATGTTCTGCAACTCTTCCGAAATAAAATTCTGTAAGTTCTGCCTCCCCCTCTTGCATATTTTTCACGTATGTGGGTTAAAGTATTGGTGTTTGTGTCCTGAAGCTTATTTTGTTACGTCTTCAGTTATCAAGTACATGTGGTACAGAAACAGTCATTTGCATAATTCTCTGCTTGTCTCTGCTTAAGTAGGATTTATTGAGATCATTAACTAAGTCACAGCTGTGGTTCCCAGCGTTACACTGTATGCTCAGTGTTGTACAAAATAGGACTGTCTTCAATAAATGTGAAGTCAAGAGTGCTAGGATTTAAACTATGATCCCACATAAAACATCGCTGTATCTCATTACTGAGCCTCAGTGATGCTTAACAACGGCATGTACTTTGGGATGCTCTCGTGTTAAGTGATCATCAGATCGTTGCGTTAAGAACAACAGCACCTTTGAACCGTTGTGAATGGAGGAGGCATTTGCAACCCCGACTGTCTACAAGGAGTTGGGAGTGACACTTTTAATGGCACTGGGTGCAGAACTTAAGCCCTAGAAATGAAATTTGAAATATGCAGAGGCAGTAAGTACACGTAAGAGTTGGTTGGGTGTGAGGGTATCCCCTTAGAAAAAGGTACGCGGCTCCCAAGCACTCGCGTTGTCTGTCGGGTAGCGGTACTTATGCCTTAGCCTTGCTTCGGTAGCAGCCACGCCGGGACAAATCCAAGCAGCAGCAGCAGGAAGGAATATGTGGAAGCCTTTCTCTATGCAAAGATGTCCAGCACTATCTAGACAAGCTGACAATGTGCTGCAGATTTTTCTTCATGTACATGAAGGTGACTGTGAGATACGCTGCATGTAAACCCCACATTATGGCCCCTTAAGTAAAGCCCGAGGCTCACCCATCGAAGGGTTGGGCAGGTGGATGGTTGAGTGTTGTTGGAAACTTCCAGCGACAGACATGAGATATGGCTGCTAATTAAAACTGTCTGCTTAGTCTCCATGACCCTTAATGCAGTCACTGAGGGATTTGTTTGTTAAAGCAGTTACTGACCAAGGTAGAAGCGTCCATTGTTTTCCAATGCCAAGTTGTCCCTTTGCTGCTCTTCAGACAGGTAAAGGAATAGGGACATTTTTAGTGGATTTCAAGAAAAGGCAGAAATGTTTGCAAGGATATGTGGAAGGAGAGAGCTGCTGCTCCTTGAAGCATTTCTGGTCAAGAACCTTTTAGAAGCAGAAGAGGATAATAAAAGAGGGACAACGTGAAGGAGAACATACAATGACACAAACCTGACTGACGGATGGTAAGAGAGGCAATAACGAGAACCCGACCCGGTTGGTCACATTAAGGGTGTGTGGAATGGGGTAGTGTTCATTTTGGAAAGGTTATCTGATCGGAGGCCTTGTCAAATGGGATACTAAGGAAAAGGGGGAAGTCAGAAATGGGAAATAGAGGGATGCAGACCTGGCAGACAGAAAGACAAACCAGCCGGGTCAGTGGCAGCAGTGGCCGGGCCCTCGGGCAGCTGCGGCAAGCCGGGGCGTTGCAGCTGGTGAGGCTGGGAGCCCGAGGCGCAGGGTGCTGGAGGGTCGGCGGGACGGTGCCGGCTGCCGGGGCCATGGGCAGGCTCACGGCCCAGTGCCTGGTGCCGGCTGCGGGGGGCGAGTGTCTGCATGCTCCCCAAACCGGGCGTGCGTGGGGCGTGCGTGGGTGCTCACCCGCGAACGGGAAGCTGTACGGCGGGTGTGTCAGGCGGGCGGGGGGGTCCGTGCTGGTTTTGGGGTCCCACAAGCGTGGGGTGCCCGTGGGACGAGCGTGCGAGTGGTGCGTGTTTGCAGCGAGCGCCGAGCTGGAGCAGCCGTCGAGCAGGGGCCCGTGGGGGGTCAGAGGGCCGGGGTCCGGGCAGGGGTGCTGGGGGACGGAGGGTCCGTGCTGGTGCTCGGGGGACCCGGGACTGTGCCTGTGCTGGAGGAGGCAGCCATGCTCTTGACATCCCTTCACTGCTAACGTAGAAATGCAAGTGGTGATACCCACACAGAGCGGGAGATCTTACAGGTGTGTGTGACCGGCACAGGAATTAAGGGTTTGTGTTGATAAAAGCATACCTAACCTCTTGTTCCAACAAATTAGTGCTTAAAGCTTCCTATCAGCACTTAAATACTTTCTGTCCCTGACTCCTCTAGGTGCAATACAAGACTCCTGCTTGGTTTTCGCATGTTGAAGTTTGAGTCTGCTGAACACCCGTTGGAAATGGGCTAGAGCTGCCGGCAGCGCAGCCGGGGGCTGCAGCCGATACCCCCCTGAGCGCCGCAGGACTGCGCCAGCTCTGCTTTTTGTTCGCTTGCTTGTTGTTTGAATACGAGCTTTTCTCCCAGAATTTGGCTGCTGCCTGGAGCTTGATCTGAATCGAAATAAGGGCAGAAGCTGGAAGGACTGATTGAACGAGGCACATTGATAACAGTCTAGCTAATGAGTAGCATGATGTGTGTTTTAGATCACGGATCACAACCGCAGAGCCCAAGGGCTGAAGAATTGAAACATTCACTTGCTTTTGCATTCCTTGAGTTTTAATTTCAGGAACGACTACAGAAGTATCCTGAAATACCTGAACTGCCACTGTGTAGAAGCACATTCCGTGTGAGTAACTATCTCCTCCCTATGGTGACAAGACTGATGTTATGAAAGGACAAACAGTAATTAAGATGTCTTGTTCCTTCCTTCTTTTTAAGCTAAAAACAACTGGGAGATAATTGATTCAAGTTGTCTTACAAGCTCTGATGTGTGAAACAAGGTTCCTCTTCATAGGCTACCGTCCTGACTTTTTTTGCTAATATTCCTTGCTGTGAATGAATGACATCTGGTGACAGGAATCAGAGAATGGGCAAGAAGCAGGATTCATTTGTGCTTTTTTTGCAACCAAACGGCTGCTACGCTATCAGTAATTTTTTTAACTGAGATTGCTGGAAGTCTGTATCAGCTGTTCTCACGTAGAACTCAGAGGGAGGCAAAAACAAGGGTTAACAAATAAAGGAGCTGTGCGGATAACGAGCAGCGTGGGTTGTGTGCCAAGCCTGTGGAAGCCTCTGCAGAGGAACACAGGGCAGAAGGTTTGTCTTGCTTCCCTGCGTTCAGGCTGCTCCTCCCGCAGGCAGCCGGGTTGTACAAAGTCAGTCTTGAAATCAGCCGGTAGCTGCGCCTCGGAGGCTCTCCTAACTTCATTCCCTTGGCTAGGGACCTCTTTTAGAGTACAAACCTAATTTATATTCATCGTACGTGAACGTGTTCTTGGTGTTACCACTAAGCTTAAGTCTTACCTCGCCACGCCGCTACCATTTGTCCAAACATATGAGTAACCGTGACTTATCGACACGTGTTTTGTGAGATTGAATTTGCCAAGCTCTCGGGGCCTCCTGTTGATTCTCCATTTCATCGTCCTGGTGTCGGGTGCTCCCCTGGCTGGTCTCGGTTCATCTTCCATTGAAAGCAGGTGATCAAATGGTCCCTATTCCTGTAAGTCCCTGTAGGGACTTCATGCAGTAGCAACACTCTTTGTCCTCTTTCCACCAGAACTACTGTTCCTAATGCTTTGTGCTATGGATATCCGTGTTCTTTCCACTGCACGTCTTCTTGGTTCCTCCGTTCTGTTCCTCTTCGTTCATCTCTAACTTAGTGCTATCAGCCAATTTCTGTAACACCTTCAACAATTTGTGTCCAGGCCACAAATAAAGATATTTAACAAGAGTAGTCCCAAACCAATGCTTGAAAAACCTACCAGAAGCTCTCCCCTCTTCAGCAGGGATCACCTTTCATCTCTCTGACTCCCTTACCTTTGTAATTCACGGAGTGGTCCCTATCCTTCCCAGTGCAGCCGTGTTTCCTATCTCTGCAGTACGAAGTGCCCCTCAGAAGTGCGGATCAGTTCCCAAAGGAGAACTGGACTAGTTCTGATATTTTAACAGAACTATGTTGCGTGTTGATTTTATTTTGAGGAACAGAGAGCAGTGAACCCTTCCTGCTTTACTCCCGCAGCCCATCTGCTGACATGTTTAAATTATTTTTCCATTCAAAGCTTGATGTAAAGATCTTTTTTAAAGCCCCTGCTTTAAAATTATAACACAGAAGGTATTTTTCATAGAGAATATCACTGTCTCATGGCTTTTCTTCCCTCTGCCTTTTTCCGTTGGAACTTGTCCTGCTGGATGGTTTTGCGGAGGATCGGGCAGGTGGACACTTCGGGTGCGAGGGTAATGGGAAACGGACAGACATTGCAACTGGCCTGTGTTAATAAGGTTAGAACAGATCTGTGTGACTTGAGCAGACAAAAACGGAATTAAATTTTGAGGAGAAGGGAAAATCAAAGTATGTTTATGTGTTGAAGCTAAGCTAGTTCTTCAGTCTATAGAGTGAGATTTGGTACAGACGTAACACAAAGAAAAAATGCAAAGACTCGTTTTCCAGACTTGGTCAGGGTTGAGGCTGTCAGTCTAATTGCTTGCCCTTTGTTTTACTTAATTAAAGTCAATATACTAACTAAGGGAATTACTGTTCTGACATCTGTAATTTATGAAAATAGTGAAGAGTTGAAAAAACAAGGAGGAATGCCATATGGAAAACTTATCAAATGTCTAAATGCCACCAACCTTTGTTGAGAGAGACAGTGTACGGGGTTTGCGTGGCCAGGTTTTGGCAGCGGGGGCTACAGGGGCGGCTTCTGTGAGAAGCTGCCAGAAGCTTCCCCCATGTCCCACAGAGCCAACGCCAGCAGCTCCAAGACGGACCCGCCGCTGGCCAAGGCCGAGCCCGTCAGCGACGGTGGCAGTGCCTCAGGGGTGACAGAGTTAAGAAAGGGAAAAAAAACAGCAGCGGGATTATAACGGCAGAGAGAGGAGTGAGAAGGTGTGAGAGCAACGGCCCTGCAGACCCAAGGCCAGAGGAGGAGGAGGGCAGGAGGTGCTCCAGGCGCCGGAGCAGAGATTCCCCGGCAGCCCGTGGTGCAGCCCATGGCGAGGCCGGCTGTGCCCCTGCCCCATGGAGGCCCACGGGGGAGCAGATCCGCACCTGCACCCGTGGAGGACTGTCTCCCGTGGGAGGGACCCACGCTGGGGCAGGGGAGGAGTGTGAGGAGTCTCCCCCTGCGGAGGAAGGAGCGGCAGAGACGCCGTGGGAGGAACTGACTGCAGCCCCGTTCCCTGTCCCCCTGCGCCGCTCGGGGGAGGAGGGAGAGGAGTCGGGGTGAAGCTGAGCCCGGGAAGAAGGGAGGGGTGGGGGAAGGGGTTTTGAGATTTGGGTTTATTTCTCATTATCCCACTCTGATTTAATTGGTAATAAATTCAACTAATTTTTCCCCAAGTCGAGTCTGTTTGCCCGTGACGGTAACTGCTGAGGGATCTCCCTGTCCTTACCTCGCCCCACGAGCCTTTCGTTGTGTTTCCTCTCCCTGCCCAGCCGAGGAGGGAGGGACAGAGCGGCTGGGTGGGCACCGGGCCTCCAGCCAGGGGCAGCCCACGACGGACAGGTAGTAACAAAATTTTAGTTGCTTCATTATAATACATTTGGTAGCAGGTGCCAGTACCTAAAGCTTTAAGTTCTGGGTGCTTGAGAGCTATAATAGTAAACCAGCTTTAAAAAAGCTTTGCGTTACGCTGTCCTGTCCCCAAAGCCTGCGTAACACCTGGGAGATGTTCCACGACCTCAGATACCTCCATACACGCACAGGTGGGTTTCGCCGCCCGTCCCACGCGGCGCATAGACCCTCGTGCGGCTGCAGGCCTTGCACGGGCCACACGGCGCTTCTGTGCGATCCGCACCCGTCTGCTCGCGACGCTGCAGGAAGAGACGCCTCTCTAACCTGTCTCCAGCCTGGTGCAGGAGGTACGGAGGCGCTTCCAGAGCGGGTGACGGGGCGGGTTCCTTCACGTTGTGAGCACAGGAGCTCTGTGGGAGCAAGGGCGGGCAGCGCCGCGCCCCGGGCCCTGCCCAGAGGAGCAGGTCGAGCGAGGGGACCCTGCCCGTCCCTGTGCGCCGCTGGGGCCCTCCTGGAGTGCTGGGGGTCGGACGGGGCGAGCCCCACATTCCTCGTGTTCCTCTGAAATCCCGGTACGGTGCTGGCGAGCAAAGCAGGCAAAACGCAGCGTCCTGTTCCTCATCAAGCCTGGGTTCCGCTTCCAGCAAGCAGCGTGCGCTCTCACAGGCCTTCTGAATTGCAAAAGCCGTCTGGGTCCCGCGACAGCCCGTTTTGACTTGGCGCACGAGTACGTTTTGTGCAGTCAGATCCTCGTGTTTAAGTAGGCTTGAATAAAGCGACTCACCAAAAAACTCTATTTATTTCTGAGAACGTGTTTTGCAGGGGTTAAAGCTTTGACTAAGCCTATTTTCCCAACGTCAGGATATCGGATAGACCACAGCGACTTACTCCGCATGTTCTAGGAGAAGGAGGGAAGATCGTGCTGTTAGATAACACTGTCAGCGTCTGTGAACAGCGCATGCAGCATAATTCACACCGGGGTTCGTCAAGTTAAAAACATATCGGGCAGACATTTATTTATTTCTGTCAGTCAGCTCTGACAAAACCATGTAGCCTCAGACACCCTGTGAACAGTTTCTTTGGTTTAATATGAGGGCTGCGCTTTGTTAGAGAAAATAGAATAATCCACTGTCATTTTTGTTTTTATCATATTAGGGTTTTGGCAGAGAATTTATTCAGTTTCCAATATATAGTTATTTATGTGCTACTAACTAGCTTTTCTGCATTCCCTAGAGAAAGCTCCATTAAAACTCTTAATGTGACACCACATATTTTTAGTAGACTAGAAAATAGTTACAATTTTAATTTAAATTGAAATGACTGTGTAATGGCTGGACAAATCATTCTCAGATCCCTAGAGCTCTTAATTGTAATTCTCCATTGTTTCTGTGCATAAATTTTCTTTTCAAGTGCTCATTCTGAAATACTTACTAATTTTTTTAATGTTCTGTACTCATTTAATAGTTTTTTATGGTTAACAACTTCATGATTAAACTTTAATGTTAAATATAAATGGTGGAAACAATAAGCCTATTCAAGTGTTGGGAAAATAAAGTGTGTTTATTATGACTTTAATTCAAGGAATTTCTTTTTGTGGAAGGAAGGGGAAGGACAAAAAGTCTTACTGAGAGTAATGGGCAGATTTCATTGTGTTTCCACAGCAGAGGGGTAATAATCATGCTTTAACGAGCAGCTCTTCTTTAGCCCTTCCCTCCTATTGCCTTGAGTCGTCGTGATGTGAAATAAAGCTCTACCCAACAAGCCCCCGAAAAGCGACCGAGTGGTTCTTCCCTTGCATCGCCCACGTTCTGGTTCGACTCGGGCCGCCCCGGGGACGGGGAGGAAGGACCAAGGGGCAGCCCTGGCCTCCTGGGAGAGGGCGCCCGGCCCGGCCCGAGACCCCCAGGGGTCTGCCCCTGCTTCGCGGGGGGTTGCCCCGGTTTTCGGAGTCCGTCTGGAACAGGGACACCCACAAAGCCCTGTTCTCAGCGGCACCTCCTGGGGTTTGAGGTATCTTCCCTGGCCACAGCCCTGGAGAGGCCATGGTCTGCCTTTCTCCACTCGTAGCACTATTTTTTTCACCCGTAGAAAGTTTTCCTTCCAAACGCGTCTTGCCCCACAGCCTTGAGACCCTTCTCACCTCTGTGACCTTCCTCCTCCTCCTCCTCCCTGCCTGCTCCACCAGTTCTCCCTTTCTTCCAGGAGTCCTTGGCCTCCTCAGTCCGTGGCAGCTCCCAGCTCCTTCGCCAGCCCCCCAAAGCCTCCCCGTGGAGCACGCTCTTGGCCTCCCCTCCCCGGTTGCCCCTCACACCCCACATCCCCGCCGGGTCCTCTGCTGCTTCTCACGCACTTCAGTTTCCCAGGCCCCCCTTCTCCCTTGCCCACACCCCCGCTCCCGGCCGGAGTCTCCTGAAGTAATTGTCACCTTTCCTGAAGGCAACACCAACAACGCAAGATAAAGACCATCCCTTCTAAGGCAAACATCTCAGTTTTATCTGCTGACAGGAAGAGAATTTGCTGTCTCAGACAGACCGCCGGCTTCAACAGCACAACAGGGTTGAACCTTCCGATCATCAGAAGACATCACAATCCCAGCGAAGAACTATGAATCACAAGAAGCTATAAAAAGAAAACCAAATGCCCCAAGATTCCCCACAGGAGACAATTCCCATGTCACGCTGCTGATGCTGGGCAGCATTACAGCTTCATTTTGTGGCGTGTGCCACCACGCTCATCAAACCATGTGTGAACAGCACCGTCGGTCCCAGGGTGGGATGCAGGTTGCTCGTACGCGTGGGAGATGAATGCCAGTGGAACTGGAGAGGTGAGGTACAGCAGCAGGTTTGGGACCCCCGGGACTGGGACCTCCCTCAACCTGTGTCAGGCCCTTCCCTGGAGCGCGGGAGCCGAGAAGGTCTGGCCCGAAGGAGGATGCCCTGTGTTGGGCTCACAGAAGGCGCAGCGCAGGGAGCTCACGGGGCTCGGGAAACACGGGGAAGGTTCTGAGGAGCTTCACGAGTTTGAGGAGGAGTATAGGAGCAAGCACAGAAACTGGCACCCACATGTAAAGATGCCCCCGCAGTAGAAGGAAAAGCAATATACCTTTTCTCAGGGCGAGAGATGATCGAGTTTTGCCTTGCAAAACTGTGCTAGCAATTGTGAACATCAAATTTTCATTTGCAATTTGAAATTCCCCATCAAAACTAGTTTTCTTGAAAACCTTTCGCTGTCTGGGAAGGGAGGAAGTAATAGAAAACATTCAGCCTTGCTCCACTGGTCATTTTCAGGGTTTGGGCTTCACAGGCAAGCTGGGAAAGCGTAACTGAGTTGCTGGATGTGTTGGCCTTGTGTTGGCTGACAAGGGAAATTTAGCTAAGGCAAAGCAAAGCTCCCAAATAGGGAACAGTAGACTGGCTTCCTGCAGTTGGTCGTAGCATCTTCACTTTGAAACTTGGAGATCTGCAGTCAGATCTCCCAAAGTCTCTCCGTGTCACCGTGCAGTGACTTTACAGCCTCCTAATGCAAATGTTCAGGGTAATAGAGGTTTTCTTTTAATTTAAAGCTCAGCAGTTAGAAACTCATCTATTTTTAATGAATTGTGTAGTAATCAATTTTCAGTTTTGTTTAACTTGTGGGATAAAAAAGAGGTTTAACATTAGGATCTGGGCTGCTTAGATAAACTCCTGTTCGGTACACACCTACATCATAAGACCGTAGAGCAAAAACCCAGAACGCCACTGCACAGAGGTACTCGGTTTCAGAGGAACAGCCCCACGAAAGGGGACTGCTGGGTGCGTACGGGGAGAGGGACGCTGCCCCGACCCGTTGCAGAGCGGGGGTCAGACGAGCAGCCCCCGATGCAGACCCCCAAGGGCAGCAGCGCACAGGGACACCCCTCCCGTCCCCTCGTGGCAGCTCGTGCTGGAGAGGGGCTTGGGGGGCTTCCCCCTCGCTTGGGGGCTGGCAGACGTTGCAGGGAAGGTGGGAGGGGAGGGGAGTGCCCTGCAGCTGGGAGCAGGCTCCTGCTTTTCCGCTTGCAGGTGCCGCGCACGGCCCTCTGCTCTCCGCCATGGCAGGCTCCGGAAAAGGCCTGTGCTGTGGCTGGGGACAGCCGGGCTGGCGAGGGTCCCCAGGGCTGGGGAGGGTCCCCAGAGGTGCTGCTGGCCCTGGGGCAGAGCACTGGGAAGCACTGGGAAGGGGCAGGCGGCCCCTCCGGCAGCGACGGTGCGTCGGGCCAATGCCGCACACGTGGTCCGGCGCAGGCTCAGCACCTGCACGTTCCAGTCTCAGGGGATGTCTGGGCATGTGAACTGGGACCCTGGGGAAAGGACGTGCAAATGCACTCAAGGCGCAGGGTGGGTAGTTTCAGCATCCCTAAACCCGGAATCCTTGGCCCCGATGCTGTGAGCGCACGGGCACCCAGCCGTGCCGGTGGGCGGGCTGCAACCGGCAGAGCTGCCGGCAGCTGGCGTGAGGACGGGGTTCAGGCATGTGGTCATTAACGCCGAGCCCGCAGTCGTCCCTGCTGAGCCTGGGGGGGTGGCAGCGGCAGGGCACGTAGCCGGCACACTGGTCGCTCGGGCGCCAGTGGGACGGAGGGTGACCAAGTGACGTGGCAAGCGGTGGCGAGGGGGTTTGCAGGTCGCTGGGTCCTCTGGTGTCGGCACTCGGTCCCTGGCGGGGGTTTTCCCCGTGCCTTGGTGTGGACCAAGCCCGTCCTCCCCGGGGCAGGAGCAGCCCCACGGAGCTGGTCCGAGTGCTTGGTCTGCTGGTCTCCCTTCCCCGCGAAAAGTTAGCCAGGAGCCGCCGCAGATCATTCTGGGTGGAACAGAACATGATTCTTCTTGGCTTTGTTTTCGGGGTCAGGGGAGGTGTTTTGTTCAACCTGAAGCAAAATGCATATCTTGACTTTCAGACAGATCTCCCTCCGCAAGGAGCTGACACAGTAGCAGGGAGAGAGAAATCATTTCAATGTACCTACAGTGGGTGATTTAAAAAAACAAACAAACAAGTCCAACCACCCTAACATTTAAAAGAAACCCCCTCTGCAACAGAGTGCCTTGCAGACCTGCGTTGGCTCCGGAGACGGGTGCAGGGGGCGGCAGGTCTCCCCGTGGAGATGCTGCTGTCGCACCCGGGGGCCAACATGTCCCGGGCTGCCGGGGATGGACCCTCGGCCACCTGGGCTGCTCTCAAGTCCCACGTCCCTCTGCATGTGGAAGTTTTTGATGTGCTGTGTCTTCGCAATTTTCACCAGATTTTAAGCGTGGTCTTTTCTTCCTTTTTCCTTCTTTCCTATGATTTTTCTGCAACCAGTTTATAAACTCGAGGATGGGTGGGGTATCCCCAAGCCCGTCTCATGTTCCTGAGTTGGAGATCTCATTAAAAATGAAGTGGCTGAAGCTCATGAGCTGTAAATCATTACTTAGTGGGAGAATATTCAGATAAATCTTAATGAAGTGATTGCCACCTTGTTACACGCTTCCTTGGACATCCCATACTGGTCACAGCCAGATGGGCGTAATGGACCCGTATGGCCGCTCTTATTCTCTTCCTTTGCTGGGAGAAGTTATTCTCACTACTTTTCATGTATATGGTTTCACTCAGCAATGGTCTTAGAGAAAAAGCTAATTTCTTCTCAAAAAGACGAACTCAAGAGCTTTTACAACCCCCGCACAAAGTGTAGCAAGAGTGGCCAGTGAGTTTTTGGTGTATCAAATGGAATTGATTAAACTTGATATCAAGAATTGTGTAAGGTAAATTAATTAAATTGATTAAGTAGGGCTCAGGTGGTCATGGGCAGGTCACGATGATCTCTGGGTTGCTGCTGGCATGCCAAGGTTTATTAAAATGATAAAGTTACAAAAGGAGAAGATCCTGCTTACTATGCACAGAACAGAAAGAAAGAAAAAACGGTTAATCAACAAATCATAATCATATAAATGAGCACAAGCTCATCCTGAAAAGCAATTACTTTTCTGGGCAATTTCATTCAACAATGGTAGACTGTGCTCTTGAATCATGTCTCTAGCAGAGACACAATTAGCACCAAGATGGCCTCATTATGTCCTATCAAATGTAAACAAAATAAAAAAAAATCCCTTGCAAATACATCCTGTTTGGTGATTTTCATGTATTAATACATTTTATGTTAATTTAATCATAGAATGGATCTTTAAGGATATGCCTTGTAAATAATTAGTAGAACTCCATTTAACGGCAGCGCGCCGCACCGTTCCCCCGAAGGACGGCGAGCAGTACGCTGTGTTTTCTGCAACCAGCTACCCGAGTATCGCTTTGGGTGCAGCTTCTCCAGTCTCAGCGTGGAGCTCGCTGCTGAAAGGAGCCAACCAGGATTTTGTCACATTTCAAGTCGCGACGGATTTACATTCTGCGTAAGGTTTTGCATTTTCAACGCGAGAAAATCGGCGTCTCGGCACGCTCTGTCCCTTCCTGGCCGGTCAGACCACGCCGCCTCAGACGTGCGGGACACCCCCGTCCCCCCCCGCGGCCTCATCCCGCCGAGCGCGCTGGGGAAGCCGGAGGCTGGGGCTGCTCCTGCTCACCTGGGGACCACCGCGGTGGGACGAGGGACGACCATGCGCAGCTCCTGCTTCTCCGAGAGGCCTCCGCCGCGCTGCGGGCTGCGGTTCTCCTCAAGCACGCCTGTCACGCTGGCCCTTCGCTAACATCTCCCGGCAGCCCGTGGCTTGTGATTTCCCCCGAGACTGAGGGTGCAGCCCCAGGCAGCGGCACCCCACGGCCTCGCTGGGGAAGGGGCTGATGGCCCCGGGGGGCTGAGATCGGGTCGCGGGCCGCGGGCAGGGTTTGGGGTGAGCTTCACGGGGGCTGCTTGGGGCGGCGAGTGCCCTCAGGGCCCTGACACTGAGGTCTCCTGTGAGCAGGACCACAGGTGCCCAGGAGTCCCTTCCAGAGCTTTTCTCCTGCCCGTATTACATCTTGCTTTTTTCCCTCCTTTTGCCTTTCGTCTCTGTCCCCCCTCAGAGGCGTCTCCCTCTCCCGGGGCTGCCGAAGCTCTCCGCAGGCAGTGACTGCTTGTGCAAACCCTTCCACTCTCGCCACCATCTCGCCCTTTGCACGGGGCCGGGCAGCTTCTCTGGCCCCGTTCCCCTCTGTGCGTCAGCTGGATGGTGCTGACAGAAGGGCACAAGTTGTGGTTTTTCTCCACGCAAATGGTTTGCAATGGTCTCTTGCTTCTAGGAGCTCTATCTGGGCCAGAATCCAAAAGCTCATGCAGCACCTACGTCCTTTGCAAATGCTTCTCCTGGACCATAACTTTTATTTTGGTTTTTTTGTATTTCTCTGTTCCTTTGATGTTCGCTAGGGGCTGGTATGGGCTTCTCTTGCACCACTCCTGAAAGACCACCCTTCTTAGAACCTTTTAGGTTGGGAAAGACCATTAAGACCATCGAGTCCAACCATAAACCTAATACTGCCAAGTGTTAGCTTCTCAGCATTTCTTGGCACCAGGAACCGCCTCCGGTTTTAGGTCTGAACATGCAAAGCAGAGAGGATTTGAGCACAGGTCTGTGGATGGAGGCCCCAGCCAAGGTCCGTTTGGGAGAGGCCACCCCTCCACACGTCAGCTGTTGGGACACACATATATCTGGGACCCCTCTCAGCGTAAAGGGTGGAAAAATGCTGAAGCTGCGTGTGTCACGCCTGCTGGTAGTACGCACCTGCCAGAAGAGGAGGTCTGGTTCCTGCTCTGCCTCCTGGGTGGTCAGAGGGACGCTTCCCAACCCCCCAGCCTGGGCTTCCCACGCAGACGATGTCACCAGCACCTCCCGGCCCTGCCCGACTCCCTCCCGCGGCGCTGGGTGGGCTGCGCGGCCGCCCAGCACTGATGGAGGGCGAGCACTTACGCACGGAGCGTGTCCCACGGCGGGCCCCGTGAGGGGCCGGGACAAGGCGCTGACCGTGTGCTCTCCACACAGCAGCACGCACCGGTACCTGCTCAGCGCGTGTTTTCCTGAGTGTGCACATTGTCCCTTCTCGTCCCATCCTTACGGGGTTGCACCTCAGGTGCGACATCCCTGTGTGGCTGGCTGCTCCAAACACAATTTCAGTTAGTAAATCCTTCTCTAGAGATTTTTTTTTACTCTCTCTAGATGGCCACAAGCCGGACAAATGGATGGAGAGGAACCTCATGAAGTTCAACAAAGGGACATGCCAAGTGCTGCCCCTGGGGAGGAACAGCCCCAGGCACCAGCGTGTGCTGGGGACCACCCAGCTGGAAAGCAGATGGCAGAAATAGCCCTGGGGGTCCTGGTGGACACCAAGTTGACCATGAGCCAGCAAAGAAGGCCACCGTCATCCTGGGCAGAGTGTCTCCAGGAGGTCGAGGGCGGTGAGCCTTCCTCTCTACTCAGCACTGGTGAGACACATCTGGAGTGTTGTGTCCAGTGCTGGGCCTCCCGGAACCACAGAGGTGATGGAGGGACTGGAGCATCTCTCCTACAAGGACAGGCTGAGAGGGCTGGGACTGCTCAGCCTGGGGAAGAGAAGGCTCGGGGGGATCTTATCCATGGGTATAACTGCCTGATGGGAGGAATGAAGGTGAGGGAGCCAGGGTCTCTTCAGTGGTGCCCAGTGACAGGACCAGAGGCAATGGGCACACATGGAAACGCAGGAGGTTCCTCCTGAACGTCAGCAAACGCTTTTTCACTGTGAGGGTGACTGAGCATCGGCCCAGGGAGGTTGTGGAGTCTCCATCCTTGGAGATGTCCAAAACCCAACTGGTGACCACCTCGAGGTGACCCTCCTTGAGCTGGGAGGTTGGTCTGGGTGATCTCCAGGGGTCCTCTCCAACCTCCAGTGTTCTGAGAACCTGCCCTGGCTTTTCACGGAAAGAGCAATTTAGGGAAACTTAGCTTTTTCTACAAGAGAGGCCGTAACAGGACTAGGATTTCTAAGGCAATGGAAAAGCACTGATTCAGACCCGAATGGAGCAGCTTGTGGGTAACTGAGGCTGCTGACAGAAAGCATACGTGTACGATACTTGGTAGCTCTGTGAGAACAATGTTTTTCCCCCCAAAACAAAGTATGACCAAATATCATGAAAAACCTGAAAATGCGGGACAGAAACCAGGAGCCACTCCATGTCTTGTGTTCCCGTACACGCACACGTTTGTGCTGGAAAAACGGGACTGTCGACACGTGTCATCTTTTGTTATTATGGCCCTCACTGGAAGCTGTTCAAACATTTTCAGTGAGGTCGAGATGGGAATTCGTTTCTATGCCCTGGCTAAGCTTGTCGAAGCAAAAATGCCCATTTCTGTCACGATGCCCGGAACGCGTCCGTTTTTCTGTCCTCATTCTGGTGCAGCACGAAGGCCTGTTTGCTATTTCAGTAAGATGCAGTGGGATTGAACAGTGGATGTGTATTAAACAGTGCTTTTTTCCCCTAAAAGTGCATTCCCGGTGAGTAAATTATTAGCCTGCTCTGACATGGATAATCGTGCGTCAGGAGTGCTCGTCAGTCAGTATCATTACCACATACAGATGCTGCAATCTTTCAAAAAAAGCCCAAAAAGACCTGATAAAAGAGGCTTCGGTTCAGGACGGCACCCTACAGTGGTAGAGGAGATATAAACTCTGCATTCATGTGTGGCTGTAGCCATATATAAAGAAGTCTGTACTTGTTACCTGGTCAGCAATTCCCAGGAAAATAAAACGTAATAGATTTAAGATCAGTTAAGCTAGATTTGGGAGACTGCGTAGATCTTGTAAGCTTGTGGTAAGTGCAGAAAGGATGGGCTGGTCGATCGGAGTCAAAGGGTTAAGCCTCGTGTCCGAATGCCTGACAACACCAACAGGAATTTTCTTAGACGTGGCCAGAGATTAAACGAATTTGGTTCTAACGGAATTGAAAGAGCGGAAAAAAACCCACACCAAACAAGCCTGAACTGCACAACGTTATGGAGAGAGATGTCCTTGGCTTTTAAAACTGTTCTAGAAGAGGGATATAATTATCTGGTAAAACCTATTGGTTATCATTTTCTATTAGTTCTATAGGACACTTCCATTATGGAAGGTCACTTTTCTCCAGCTACTATATTGCATCTTGTACAACAAAGTACTCATAGGATGTGACATTTGGTGTTCTGCAAAATAAATTACAATTCTCGTTCTGTGAGAGCAGCTAAAAATAGGCAAGAGAGAGCAGACAGTTACCTTGCAGCATATGCCATCTCTAAACGCAGGCAAAGACCCCGACTTTACGGGGTGGGAGCCTGAACGCTCGTGTATGGACAGCGCTTTTTGAGTTGCCGATGCGTGTTTTTGTCGCGGGACGGTGCCATGGCTCTTTGGTGAATAAACACGTTTCCACGTGTCATAGCAGCTTTGTCGGCCTGCGTCTTGCACACAAGCGCGAGATGGAGCGATCAGTCCTGTTTTGTAGCGGTGGTAACACAAGGCAAAAGTTTTTTGGTTTATTTTGATGACATTTGGCATTTGGTTGGCCGATGGGCTACACGAGGAAGCAGCTTCTTAAAACCGCTGTGAATACTAAACCGTGCCGCGCACGTGCCGTGGAAGCCGTGAGGGCAAGCGCTGCGGTGCGACCCGGCTCCACTTCGTGCCCTGCGTCTGCGGGACGTGGCACGGGCCCGGTGCTAAGCTCCGCACTAACATCCCGCCTTGCAGAACCGAGTACGTGCCAGGAGCTGCCGACTTTCTGATTCTTGCCTCCAGGAGAAGCACTGCAAATATTTTTCCCTAATAAGCAGATAATTGAAGGACTTCCCCTGACACCTACTCCTATCTCCTTGCCTAGAAAGAGCCTGATAAGTAAAAAGAAGGAACGGCAGTTTGCTTACAAGCCTAAATGGAATATTGCCTCGGCAGGGCTCGCAGATCTCTCATTATCTTTGAAGAGGTGGCTGCTCTTGCCTTCGGTCCTCTTTGTTTGTGTTCCCCCCCAGTTTTTAGGTCTGGACTCGTTTCACGGCAGTGCTGCTGGGCCCACGCCGTTTGTTAGCCCTTGCACAACATCACCGTGCTGCACACAGGAGATACTCATTTCTGACTTATTACAGATGAATAAAAACTTGCATTAATAGTTAAAAGTAGAGTATTAAAGCTGTGCTTTACGCAGGGGTGATTGATGGCTTCCATTACACTCCATTAGATATTTTATTCTTGTTAAATGAAGAGCAGCCAACTTTGTCAAGTATTTTTAGTTCCCTCTGGTCTTATTGGCTCCATCTATTCTCAGGGATGTCCTGTAAATGGCCACATATGGCTTTGTGTCTGTAGGAGTGATGACCGTACAGCTGGCTTTCATTGCCCACCAATTTACCGGAGCCCCCTTTATTGTGAGCCTGACAGCACCAGGGAGCTTTGTAGAACTAACAAAATATATCTATTTTCTAATTGTCTATTTATCACCTTCCAGGGATTGGTGGGCCTCTCATCTGAAAGCAAAGGGGGGACGGCCTTGAACAATGATCCTTGTCAGGGCAGTTGCTCACTTTAAATTAGGGTCTCATTGCTAAATAACTAATTTAGTCCTGCTATCAGACTGAAAAAGTGGGTATTCAGTGCAAAGTGCCAACTGGGGAATTGATTATGTCTCCTCTTAGTGTGCATGACAAAAGCGCCAGACCTGCAGGCGGTAGGTAGCTCCCCGGACGCCGGCAGCTTCCCGGCACAGAGGGTCCGTGCCGGACCACCAGGCAGGGGCTCCGCGCGGCGGCCGGACCCCGGGAGCCTCGGCAGCGCAGGCCCCCCGCGCGGCACAGCAGCCGCGTTGCGGTCCTCGGGGAGGGGGTGGCGGGAGGAGAGAGGGTCGCCACCGCCGCCTCCGGTCTGGGGAGGACGGGGAGGGAGGAAGAGGATGGAGGTGGCTCGGGAACAGGGACAGAGAGAGGCTCCGGGTGGGTAGAGGCTGCTTGTGGTGATCCCAGGTTTCGTCCCCCAGCGCAGCTCCCTCTAAAGGCAATTTGCCCAACGTCCTTGTCCGCTGCGAGACCTCTTCTCCCGTCCGCATCCCGGGAGAACAACCTCAGCCACTCTCACGAACAGCAAAACCTCTGCTGCGTGCCCCGGCTGCCCTTCCCCATCAGGCTCAGCCCCGTCAGGGAGCTGTGGCCGGACCAGCATTTGTCACCGTGGATGAGCAGGGCACACAGTCAGGTCTAAGCATTGAGGAGCCTTTTTCCCGGCTGTAGCACAGCTCTGGACGTGCTCAGGTCTGTCCAGAGGATGCTGTGGAGCCCCTCTAAGAGCTGCTCTGCGGGTGACTCCTCTCTGCTGGCGGCAGACGGGGACGGGGGATGCGGCTGGAAGGGCAGCACGCGCGGCCGGCTCCGGGGACTTCTAGCCAGCAGGGAGTGCATCAGAACGTCCTGTTGTGTCAAACAAGAACAGCGTAGGCTATCGATTGTCAAAATAATGTTAACAAGAGGAGAACGCGTGTTGTCTGTGTGCTGGAAAACACACACACACAATATTAACATACAAATATTTATATAAATACGTATTTATATATTTGATATTAGAATATCATACATTATATATTTATAAAACATAAATATTTAAGTAACAAATATCTGCCTAGGAGTCTTGTAACTTTCTCCCGTATGCCCCCTTTCACGTGCAGCCTGAGCTGCCTTACACCCACCTCTGCAAGTTTCGGGAGTTTGTGGATTCCCCGCCGAGGACCGTGGTACAGAAGCACAAATGCACGGGCACCCTGCCATGCATTTACGGAACTTGGTTCTGAACACACACCGCCATCGCCACCCCGACCCCAGCTAAAATCTAAACTGTGGCACTGACCTTGGTAAAAGGAGGGTTGGAGTATGAAGGCATGCAGGCAAATCGGCAGCCTCTGCCCAAGATCAGACTATGCTGCGAGGCATCACTGGGCTTTGCAGACAATGGACGGGGAGAAGGATGCCCGGCTCCAGGCGGGGGCTAAACTAGCAAGGCAGTAACGGGGCAAACCAGTGGGCACGACGGAGGGTGCAAGGGCAGCGGGGGCATCTCCCCTCCGGGGAAAGAGACCGAAAGGGAGTAGTGGCGTGCCAGAGCCATTTGGGCCAAATTAACCAAATTAGGGTGTAAAATCAGCAAAGCAGGGACTGACATGGAAAGAGTAAATGGGGGTAAGTTGTTTATTCGTGAGCGGGGCGGAAAGGTTGTACAGGACACAGCAAAGGACGTAGTCGGGGCTGCCCTGCCGAGCGTCCCGGCGCCAGCGCGGCACAGCCCGCGGCAGGACAGACGGCGGTTGCCGGTGCCTGAGCCGCCCACGGGGCAGGACGTGAGCCCCGAGCACCCTACGGGAAGAGGGAGGATGGAGAGGAACGGGGCAAGGCCGAGCTGACAGCCACGACGTCTGCGGGTGGCATTGACGGGACTGGCTTCCCATGCTTTCTCCTTGGGAAACCCACTAACACATGCACTGAAAAAGACATGGGAGAGACTTCCTCCATTCCCAAGGGACTTTGCAAGGAGAATCCATCAGCTTTATTCCAGCTACAGTTTAAGTTTCAGCATAGGTGAGGAAAAATAAAGGGGTTAAGGTCTGTTCCTGATCAACATTGCAGCAAGGGAAAAAACTCCTTTTCAGATGCAATCTCAGAACCATGTGCTTAGCTCTCCGAGCTGAGCTGCCTGTGTAACCTCAGTGCTAAAGACTGCAAACTGCAGTCTGACGTTAAGTACCCCAAGCTGTCTCCAGTGCACAACAGTGGGCCCGACATACCCAGAGGACCCCCTTCCCCTCCGAGCCCTCCCTCTCCTCTCTTCTCCCAGCCATGGCATCTGCCCTTGCTGTCCTGACTTTGGTCACTATGTGCTCTTCTATTAAAATGCCACACATGCCAGTGTGTTTGAATTTGAAACTTTTGCAAAAATTAATATCCATTTTCAGCAAAACCAGCAACCCAACACAATGACGGGTTTCTTCCCTGGGACCTGCGCACAGCAGCACCAAAAGATGAAAACTCCTCTCCTCCTCCCCTAAAATACTGGCTTTGGATATAAATTTTGCAAACCTCCCTGCATGAAAGGCTCTGTGCCTTTCAGGAGCCAGGCTATGTGAGGTCAGATTAGCAGAATACGGAGTATAACTTTCCCATTCAAAACAGTTCCCTGTCCCAGCCCAGTGGAGTCTCGGCGTTACGGAGGGACAGCAACGCACCAGGTCTCCGGCGCTGCTGGCAGGCGCACGGGCGCAGCGTAGCTGCTGTGCTGCTGTCTGCAGCTGCCGTGCCGCTGTTTGCAGCTGCCGTGCCGCTGTTTGCAGCCGCCGTGCCGCTGTTTGCAGCCGCCATGCTGCTGTTTGCTGCTGCCGTGCCGCTGTTTGCAGCTGCCTTGCCGCTGTTTGCAGCCGCCATGCTGCTGTTTGCAGCCGCCATGCCGCTGTTTGCAGCCGCCATGCTGCTGTTTGCTGCTGCCGTGCCACTGTTTGCAGCTGCTGTGCCGCTGTTTGCAGCTGCTGTGCCGCTGTTTGCAGCCGCCGTGCGCCCTGCTGGAGCTGCAGCTTGGGGCAGCCACGAAAACGGGAAAGGAGCACGCAAGCCCCACGCACGGTATTGCTGCCAAAGACACACTCTGTCATCTCTCACCGGGACACGCCATGGGACACGTGGTCTGGGCAACCTACTGTGACAACACATGACAAAGGCAGCGGCTCCCAAACTGGCGTCCGCGGCTTGCTGTGCCCAGCCCGCAGCGACACGGTGCGCAGCAGCTCCCCACAGGGAGCAGGTTACGGACATCGCTGTGCCCATCCTGCCCAGGCTTTTCACAAAGTGCTCCCGTGGCAATAAGCCACCGCTTGCTACCGCGGAGCTCTTCACAGAGAAGAAAATGCAGGAGTTTTGCCTACATCTTCTGCCCAGATTGCTGTCAAGTGGCTGGTGCGTGCTCAGCTGTGAAACGGTTCATTTTCAGTCGTTCAGGAATGCCTGTTTCCATCTGAAGCTTTTATGTATTTAGTAATTAAAACCAAGAACCAGACTTACATCTGATACCCATTAGAAACTAGCGAAGTGACTTGTGCTGGTGACACAAAATGCTAGCGGAGGCGTTTGCACGTGTTCAGATCGGCTTGGGTGTAACGGGCGGCGGGGCCGCCTTTGGCGAGCGAGGATGACCCCGCTACGCCCGAGCCAGACGAGCCAGGGGACATTCGTGGGGGTAACGGCTCCGCATTGTGTTCCCACCCCAGTCTGTGCGCCAGCAGACGGTTTGTTTTTTCTGTGGGGCATCCAAAACGCTTGACCAATAGTCTTTCCACACCCCTCCCATTGAAATGTTGTGCAATTTATTCTCTCTATAAAGAGGCCTTTGAAATGCACCCCAGGCCCTCTTCCCCTCGGGGTCTGCCTCTCCTGGACACTTTCGGATGCCACCTCCCAAGGGAGCTAGAAACCTGCTGGCCAAAACTGCCTTTTCCAGCCTTCCTCACCCCCAGCCAGGCTTGTTTATCCACATAATCTGAGCTGACATTGGATTCCCAGTACAAGCTTCTTTACCCTTACCTGCCCACAAGGTCGTTAGCAAAAGGAGCAGGAGAGGTGCGGGTGGCCAAACAGTGGTCTGGGGTGCAGCTCTCCAGCTGCCTGGATGCAGAGTCCCAGCTGTCCTCACCCCTGCGAGCAGCTGAACCAAAGCTGTATTCAAGGCACCAGGGTTTGGGGTTGTGCTGCACAAGGCATTGGGTAGGCGTGCACATGGGGAACGTGTATGTGCACACGCAATGACCAGCCTTGTTCAAAGGGCTGGGCAGCACCTGGGCTGGGGCTGAAGCTCTTTCTCCTGCTGAAGCAGCTCGCAGGTGCCCTGGCACCGCTGCCAACCCCGTCAGGAAGCCCTGCG